>LR990508.1:4257500-5667500 GCA_905147785.2 Thyatira batis | reverse complement strand
GCGAGAGCGCAGCTAAATGCCGCTAAGGCGGAGGAGCTGCGCCTCGAAGCGGAGGCGAGTGTCGCCGACATGTCCAAGACACTCCGGGACAGCAGGCACTCATGCCGGAGTGCGCTCAACCCGCCGACCGACGGAGAGGATACAGCGCAGTCGTTGGCTGCGCTGTATCAGCTAATGGTGGATGCGGCTGCCACGGTAGAGGGGGTGGCAGTCCGCTCCAAAAATCTGAAGGGGACGTCCGTGAAGGCCCTCAAGGACGCAGCGGGCCTGGTTAAGGAGGCCGCTGCGGGCATGAGGGCCCGGACAATTAATGAGGAGGTCGCCAAGCTGGAGCAGGCAAATCGCACGCTCACAGCAAAACTGGCGGAGCTCAGCCGTGAGGTGGCTGAGCTGCGGCGCCAACCAGCCGCCCCTCCTGCGCCGACGACATCAGACACCAGCTCGATCAAAGAGCTCCTGGAAGAGACGACCCGGGCGAGCATCGCACAATTTAGTGCGATGCTAAACGCCAGATTTGACGGCATCGAGAGCCGGTTACTCCCGGAACCTCGATTAAGGCCACCATTAGCGGCCGATAGACGCAGGGCGGAAGCTGAAGCTGCGGCTGTGGAACCACCACCACCGCAAGTATGGGGGCCGCGAACATCAGCGGCCCCTTCAGCTCCGCCTGCCCCCCCTGCAGCCTCAAAAGGCAAAGGGAAGGGCAAGATGAGCATGGCGGCTAGAGAGGCGCGCGCGAATCTCCGGGATAGCGAATTCCCGGAGCTTCCTGCCCCGGCACCGCCACCACCGCCGACGGCTAATAAGCCAAAGAAAAATACTGGCCAGCCACCTAAGCCACAGACTGCCGATGGCAACTGGCAGGTGGTCGGCAATGCCAAGAAGGGCAAGAAGCTCCGTAAGAAGCGACGCGCCTTAAAAAGGAAGGAGGCAGAAAGACTGCGACCGCCTACCACCACTGCGGTCGTAATTACGCTGCAGAGCGGCGCCGAGGAGAGGGGGGTGTCCTACAATGAGGTCATGAAAAAGGCCAAGACCTTTGACCTCACAGAACTGGACATCCCCGAAGTGCGCTGCCGAATTACAGCCACAGGTGCGCGCCTCCTCGAAGTGGACGGCGAAACGAGCGGCCCGAAGGCCGACGCCCTGGCCGAGAGGCTGAGGGCCCTGCTTCCGGCGGACGACGTCCGGATCTCCAGGCCATGTAGGACGCTGGATTTGCGTATAATTGGCTTGGATGATGCCGTGACTGTCGAGGAGCTGAGGGCTGCCGTTGCACGGGCGGGAGAATGCTCCCCCGAGAACGTCAAAGCGGCAGCCATCCGGAGGGGCCCATCGAGCCTGGGCACAGCAGTTGTGAGTTGCCCCGTCGAGTCCGCTAAGACGCTCGCCGAAAGGGGCAGGCTTCTGGTAGGCTGGGTCTCGGCCCAGGTGAAGCTGTTGAAGTCCCGGCCGCTGCGGTGTTACCGCTGCCTTATGAGCGGCCACGTCGGTGTGCGCTGCGCGTCTGGAGTAGACTGCAGCAGCAGCTGCTTCAGATGCGGAAACACGGGCCACCAAGCAAGCACCTGCTCTGCCGAGCCCCACTGCCCTGCGTGCGTGGCCGTTGGCAAGGATCCGCACCATTGGATAGGGAGTAAAGATTGCGCGGCCAACAAGCCGCAGGGCAGGAAGAGCAAAAGGTCGGCCCGTACCAGCGAGCCAGCATCGCAACCGGGACCGAGTCAGGCTCCGGCGGCCGCCCAGGAGGTGCCGTTCGAAATGGAGTGTCTGTGATGCACGACCTCCATTTCGTTCAGGCGAATATCAACCACTGTGCCAGGGCACAAGACCTCTTGTACCAAATACTGGCGGAGTGGTCGATCAACCTCGCGGTGATCGGGGAACCTTACTTGGTTCCCCCCAGGGACGAATGGGCAGGAGACCTGGACGGCACCGTGGCACTAGTGACATTGCCAGCGTCCGGCTCACCGCCACTAGAGAACGTAACACGTGGTCACGGTTTTGTGGCGGCTCGAGTCGGACGCATGTTGCTCATAGGCATATACATGTCACCGAGCAAGTCACTGGCCGACTTCGAGGACTCCTTAGCGTCCTTGGAGTCGGTCGTGTCCCGTGCCGGGTCCTTACCGGTCGTTCTGCTTGGGGACTTCAACGCGAAGTCCCCCGCATGGGGATCCCCGGTCACCGACGCGAGAGGGCGGCTGCTCGAGGAGTGGTCGGTGGAGGTAGGCCTGAGCATCCTCAACCGGGGCTCAGTGCAAACGTGCATACGGCACAATGGCGGGTCCATAGTGGACATCTCAATGGCGAGCCCGACCCTGGTCAGCAGGGTGTCGAATTGGCGGGTCGTCGAGGAGGTCGAGACGCTTTCTGATCACAGGTACATCAGGTTTAGCGTCTCGGCCCAAACCTCAGATCGGCCGCCGTCGACAGATGACCAGGGTCCAAACCCACGGTGGGCCCTCTCCCGATTTGACCGGGAGCTGGCCGCAGAGGCTGCCATCGTGCAGGCGTGGCAACCGGCCCCGGATCGGGTCGGGGACGTTGCTGCGGAAGTGACGTGGCTGCGCGGCGCTCTTACCGCCATCTGCGACGCCTCAATGCCGAGGGTACGCCGTAGGCCTCGTAAGCGCCAGGTGTACTGGTGGTCGCCGGAGATCGCGCAATTGCGACGCGAGTGCATCGCAAGGCGCCGCCGGTACACTAGGCACCGCCGAAGACGTCGAGTGCCCAACTACTCCGTGGCCGACGAAGAGGCACTATACGAGGCCTACAGGCAGGCAAAAAAGGCGTTGCAGATCGCCATTAAGAGCGCCAAACTCCAGTCCTGGAGGGAGCTGCTGGAGACGCTGGAGCGGGACCCGTGGGGACGCCCCTACCTCATGGTACGGGGCAAACTCCGCGCGTGGTCCCCTCCCTTGACTTTGAACCTCCGGCCACAGTTCGTCGAGGAGATTGTCTGCGCACTATTCCCGGACGGGGACGACGACTTTTGTCCTCCCCACATGGGTGGTGCGCAGCAACTGCAGAGACCCGACGACACTGTGGCCGATGTCCCGGACGTGACAGAGGAGGAGTTGCAGGCAGCAGTGATGCGCCTGCAGGGGAAGAACACCGCTCCAGGACCAGACGGCATACCAGGCAGGGCCCTAATTGTGGCCCTGAAAGAGCTGGAACCACGGTTCCGCAAGCTCCTATGTGCCTGTCTGGAGAGCGGTGTCTTCCCTAAGCCGTGGAAGACTGGGAGACTAGTCCTGCTGAGGAAGGAGGGTCGACCTGCGGAGTCCCCCTCGGCCCATCGGCCTTTGGCGCTGCTCGACGAGGTGGGCAAAATCTTTGAAAAGATCATTGCAGACCGCCTTGTCGAGCATATGGACCGGGTGGGGCCAAATCTGGCCGACAATCAGTTCGGTTTTCGACGGGGCCGCTCCACAATCGACGCCGTCCAGCGGGTGAGGGCCCTTGCAGATAGCGAGGTGTCCCGGGGCGGGGTGGTGCTGGCAGTGTCATTAGACATTGCCAACGCATTCAACACCCTGCCCTGGAGCTGCATACTGGGGGCTCTCAAATTCCACGGCGTGCCAGGGTACCTGTACAATATTGTACAGGACTACCTGAGGGAGAGGGCCGTGGAATACCCCACGCAGGACGGCTGGACGCGCAGGGCGGTGACGCGCGGTGTTCCGCAGGGATCGGTGCTTGGACCGCTCCTGTGGAATATCGGGTATGACTGGGTCCTGCGCGGTGCCCTGTTGCGAGGCGTGTCGGTGTTTTGTTACGCGGACGACACCCTCGTAATGGCACGCGGCGAGTCGTACCGACGGGCGACCATACTCGCCACGGCGGGAGTCGCCCAAGTTGTCGGCCGGATCCGCAGACTCGGCCTAAAGGTGGCATTGGAGAAGTCGGAGGCCCTGTGGTTCCATGGACCGCGGAACAGGCCTCCGGCTGACTCCCAAATCGTTGTCGGCGGCGTCGGCATTGCAGTCGGCCAATCGATAAAGTACCTCGGCCTTCACTTAGATGGCCGATGGGACTTCGGGCGCCACTTCCATCTCTTAGCGCCCAAACTGATGCGAGCGGCCGCTGCATTGTCCAGACTGCTGCCGAACCTAGAAGGACCAGACCAATCGTGCAGACGCCTGTACCACGGGGTCGTGCGGTCGATGGCCCTCTACGGCGCCCCTATCTGGGCAGAAAGACTGTCGGCCGGCAACGCTGCGGTCTTGCGAAAGGCGCAGCGTGTGCTGGCCATAAGGGCGTCGAGAGGATACCGCACGATCTCGTCAGAGGCCGCGTGTCTCATTGCGGGAACGCCGCCGTGGAGTCTCGAGGCGAAGGCCCTGGCTCGGATGTACCACTGGTACAAGGAGCAGCAGGAGCAGGGCCGAGTCGAAGTCGACGACTCCCGGCGGAAGAGGCTTGAGCTTCGTGCAGCCGTCCTCGCGGAGTGGGACGAGTTACTCGCTCACCCGACCGCGGGACGGCTCACGATAGAGGCCATACGTCCCGCAATGGACACGTGGCTAAAAAGAAGGCACGGGGGCCTCACGTACCGGTTTACCCAGATGTTGACGGGCCACGGCTGCTTCGGCAAATATCTTTGCCGGATCGGCCGTGAGGAGGACGAGCGGTGCCACCACTGCCAAGATCCATCGGACACGGCTGCGCACACTTTGCAGTCGTGTCCGGCGTGGTCGGCACCGCGTCAGGTGTTGAGGGCCGCGCTGGGAGTCACTACCATCTCGCTCCCGGCAATCGTCAGGCGCATGACTGCCGACGAAGCGGCCTGGGAAGCCGTCATCACCTTCTGCGAGGAGGTGATGGTGGCAAAGGAGGAGGCGGAGAGGGTGCGAGAGGCAAATAGCCAGCTCGCATCCCGTCGCAGGCGTGCCGGCTACCGTCGCCGGCGCGACGACATGCGACCGCCCTAAGCGTGGCCTGCGGGTGATGGGTAGGGCAACCCACCACCCGCGCAGACACAGGCCCAAGAAGGAGACGGACGCGTTTTGTCCTGCGCGTCCGTCCAGACGGAGGTAGGGGGGCAGAGGCCCCCCAAAGAAGTGGTCTTTAAGACCGATGCCGGCCGGAGTTCCGCGTAGAATGCGTAAGCGAACCCGCAACTCCGGCAACGGCCAGAAGGACACGGGGAGGTTTTAGTCCGTGCAAGTCGGACATAACCCGCCGCTGTGCCCTCAGCGGCGGGTATGCGAAGGCATTTCCTCCCCGATACCAAAAAAAAAAAAAAAAAAAAAAAGGGTCGTAATGTGTGTTCGGCCGGATCCGCAGGCTCGGCCTGAGGGTGGCTTTGGAGAAGTCGGAGGGCCTGTGGTTCCACGGACCGCGGAACAGGCCTCCGGCTGGCTCCCAAATTATCGTCAGCGGCGTCGGCATTGCAGTCGGCCACTCGTTAAAATACCTCGGCCTTCATTTAGATGGCCGATGGGACTTCGGGCGCCACTTCCATCTCTTGGCGCCCAAACTGACGCGAGCGGCCGCTGCATTGTCCTGACTGCTGCCGAACTTAGACGGACCAGACCAGTCGGTCCGGAGATTATACCACGGAGTCGTGCGGTCGATGGCCCTCTATGGCGCCCCTATCTGGGCAGAAAGACTGTCGGCCGGCAACGCTGCGGTCCTGCGAAGGTCGCAGCGTGTGCTGGCCATAAGGGCGTCGAGAGGATACCGCACGATCTCGTCGGAGGCCGCGTGTCTCATTGCGGGAACGCCGCCGTGGAGTCTCGAGGCGAAGGCCCTGGCTCGGATGTACCACTGGTACAAGGGGCAGCAGGAGCAGGGCCGAGTCGAAATCGACGACTCCCGGCGGAAGAGGCTAGAGCTTCATGCAGCCGTCCTCGCGGAGTGGGACGAGTTACTCGCACACCCGACCGCGGGACGGCTGACGATAGCGGCCATACGTCCCGCAATGGACACGTGGCTGGAACGGCGACATGGGAGCCTGACCTACAGGCTCACCCAAATAATGACGGGCCACGGCTGCTTCGGCAAATACCTATGCCGGATCGGCCGTGAGCAGGACGAGCGGTGCCACCACTGCCAAGATCCATCGGACACGGCTGCGCACACCTTGCAGTCGTGTCCGGCGTGGTCGGCACCGCGGCAGACGTTGAGGGCAGCGCTGGGAGTGACGAACATCACACTCCCGGCCATCGTTGAGCGTATCGCGGCCAACGAAGCTGCCTGGCAAGCCGCCGTCGCCTTCTGTGAGGAGGTGATGGTGGCCAAGGAGGAGGCGGAGAGGGTGCGAGAGGCAGATAGCCTGCTCGCATCCCGTCGCAGGCGCGCCGGCCACCGTCGCCGGCGCGACGATATGCGACCGCCCTAGAAGTGGCCTGCGGGTGATGGGTAGGGCAACCCACCACCCGCGCAGACACAGGCCCAAGAAGGAGACGGACGCGCCTTGTCCGACGCGTCCGTCCAGACGGAGGTAGGGGGGCAGAGGCCCCCCGAAGAAGAGGTCGTAAAGACCGATGCCGGCCGGAGTTGCGTGTAGAATGCGAAAGCGAACCCGCAACTCCGGCACAACGGCCAGAAGGACACGGGGAGGTTTTAGTCCGTGCAAGTCGGACATAACCCGTCGCTGTGCCCTCAGCGGCGGGTATGCGAAGGCATTTCCTCCCCGAAAACAAAAAAAAAAAAAAAAAAAGGGTCGTAATGTGTTTAAAAAATTAGGAACGGATTTACTCTACTGGCTTTCGGTGAAGGAAAACTTCGTGACGAAATCTGCATATCCGAGATCAGAGATATCATATTACAAGGCATGAGAAGTCCGTAAAACCTCACTAGGCCCACGTAGTAGACTATGGCATAAGCCTTGTTGTTATTGGAGGCTTGTGCTCCTGCAAAGACTTATATAAACTGATAATGACGACGTATTAATAATAGAATAAATCATAAAGTTCTCATGTATACATGAGATATAGCTTAAGGTTTAGTGTTACTTAACATAATTATAGGTTTTCTTCGAATGCCTACAACTAATATAGGCCCTTTTATTTAGGAACTTTTTATTTATTTTTTAGTGTAACAAGAGAAAATCTATAAATCTATGCAGAATAATAAACAGAGAATAAACAATATTGACAATACAAATAAGACACACTGTCTATCAAATTCAAGATGCCCCAGTTTAAATTATCTGGGGAATAGACAAATCTCTACAGTAATACAAAGTGAGTCTATACTGTTTCATGGCCTGACTACCAAATCGATTCTGAATATTCTGTTGCAGCATTCTACCGAAGAGATTGTCATTGAGTAACGAGCTGATCTCCCAAATGCTTTTTTATGTGTGCCATATAAGACATACTAGAGTCGCGAAAAAAACATCGAGGGGGTTAAAGTTCAAAAATACTTTACAAAAAAAACCGAATAAATTGGTCAACATCCTCACTCGAGATTTTTATATATTAGATTAAGTAGAATAGATAAAAAATAACTACATACTCACAGATCTAGATAACATAATACCCTCAATTTGTATGAAGACCAACCGTGTCACTGAGCTGATGATGTGTTTAATATAGTAAACATAGATAGAGTTGATATACGACTTTTAAATACAAAAATAAGTATTTTAATATAGCTACATATCCGTTATGTGCAAAATGTGGGGTCAAATAAAGTCACCCAAAACTATGTGCGGGTCAAAGCTCTGAAAGTTCAACCCTTTTGAAACTGTAAGCAATATATTTTTTTCAATTCTCTACACCCGAGGGGCGTGTGAACTGACACACCGGAGGAAGATAAATATATTGAAGACGTGCTTCAAATTGTAAAGAGCTAGGGGCGAAGCCGGGGTCTTATTTCTGAAGGGGCAACGACAAGGCCTCCTTTGGGTTGGGGCAAAACACGTATGCCTATGGAATAGTTGATATTTCAAAAATAATTTCAATTCAGTAATCACATAATAGATTATGCCACTCTTGCAACTATTTGGCTATTTACTCTGGGTAACCAGAATGCTTATGCGATTACTATGCTAATATTTTTGAAATTATTTTTGTGTATTAAACTACATGATCATCTATCCACGATCCACTAGCCGTTTGAAAAACTGTTGATTTTTTTAAATTAAATGTATGTAATTCACATCAAATTTAACTAAATTCCTTTAAGTATATTTTAAATTTTACGTCACAAAAACCAGTCCATACATATATGGTAATGTAAGTCAGGAAAGCCCATTATGCCCCAACCCAAGTCCGCCAACATAAATGGTCGTGATATATTGAAGACGAGAGGCCTGTTTACATTTGGAGTATCACGTCACATCACGGCGTAAATCACTAGAGGGATGGGCAGATGTCAACAGGTGATGAGCATGAAGTTATGATTTTTTTTTTCATGTTTCTGATTGTAATGTTATTCATACGACCAGACGGACTAATGTCGATATTAGCTAACTTATTATGTATGTGCTTTGAGGCCATTTTAATTAAATAATTTTATTTAAAAAAAATAATAGATATATCTAAAAATATATGTAACTAGCTTCTGCCCGCGACTCCGTCCGCGTGGAATAGTTACTTTGGGCTAACGCTAACTTTCAACCCCCTTCGTACCTATACGTAGAAGGATGGTCTCGCAGCAGAGCTAACTGAGGGCTTACTCCCGAAAACGATTCGAATTTGATTTTGTTTTGATTTCAATTTGAACTCCTATTGGTTAATCCCGAACCAAAAAATTTCAATTTGAACTCCTATTGGTTAAAAAAAATTAAGATGGCCGCTAAGATTGACATGTATTCGATCGGTAACGGTATTTGACGTTTCAGAATTTTCTATTAAGTTGTGTGTGGTTCGTTTCTACAGAAATAAATAAATATTCAATTGCTTATTTTTTTCTAAAACGAAATCTTGTACATTAGATGTAATTTTTTAGATAAGATAAATTTATCCTAGATGTGATAACTCGATACTGAAAAAGTACCTTTTTACTGATCGTGTATTTTGACGTTTAAAGTCGTTCCCGCCATTCGATTCACAAATGTCTTTTAATGGCAGGAGTACGGACTTTTCGATTCGGTTTCGATTGTAACGAAATTCTTGATCGAAGTTAGTTCCAAAAAGTGTCACCGCACGATCGTGCGCTAGAATCGCTATCAAAAATGTATGAAATGACATTTATTCAATTCGAACTCGTTTATCGAAAGCGTCGGGAGTAAGCCCTCTGATGACTGCACGCGCCGGCCCGGCACATAAAGGCACGCGCAGTACAGTACTTGATCATTATTTTGGTGCAATGTTATTTTAAATTTGCGATATCTCCTAAGATATTCGTTGAAATCGAATGATGTAAAAGGCAATTTTGTTTTAAATTAAATACTTATGACGATTAACGTATTTATTTGGATAAGGATTAATATCATCTTCATAAAAACACCTTCACAAATAATGCTTAATTTTCGAACAAATTTGGTGAGTATAAAAATGGTCACAGTGAGCCAACTTTAACAGGTAGGCATATGCTATCGCGGACTTTTTTTTAGAACTTTAGAAGGGGAACAATTCTGTTATACATTATTTTAGCGTAACTTTAACCGTTTACGTAGCGTACGCAGCGGAAGCTCTCAACAGGAAAAGAAATCTCCCGATTTTGAAACATTCTTCATTGGTGCTCCGCGCCTATTGGTCATAGCGTAATAATATATAGCCTATAGCCTTTCTCGATAAATGGACTATCCAATGGCGAAATAATTTTTCAAATCGGACCAGTAGTTTCTGAGATTAGCGCGTTCAACCAAACAAACAAACAAACAAACAAACAAACAAACAAACAAACAAACTCTACTCCTTTATAATATTAGTATAGACTAGTATAGATAAAACATGGTCTCTCTGCGGTTTCGCCCTAAGCACAGTTCTTCCATTTTCTCAGTATAAAAAGTAGCCCATGTTCCATAACATAATGAACATCTCGCCGTTCTGGCGTGAAAGAGAAAAGAACCGTCCAAGTGCGAGTCGAACTCGCGCACGGAGGGTTCCGTACCATGTATTAATCGCCGTTATTAGTATCGAGCAAGAAACGGTAAAAAAAATACGTTTGGTGTATGGGAGTCCCCCTTAAATATTTATTTTATTTTGTATTTGTTGTTATAGCGGCAATAGAAATACATAATCTGTAGTTATCACCGTTCTTGAGATACAGCCTGGTGACAGACGGACGGGCAGCAAAGTCTCAGTAATAGTCCGTTTTTACCCTTTGGGTACGGAACCCTAAAAATTCATTACAAACATAAAAATTCTTCCTCGTTATAATATTAGTGTAGATGAAGATAAATGTAGATTATAGGTATATGTTTGAAATACTCATAATCACCCAGTGGCGTAGCGTGGCTTGGCGAGGCCCCGTATAAACAATTGGTTGGGGGCCCTTATGAAGGCTAAAGATTTCTCACATGGGGCCCCAGAAGCCCGGGGGCCCCGTATAATTGATACGGCAGATACGGCGGTAGCTACGCCCCTGTAATCACCTACAAAAACGTCATCTATGCTGAAACCAGACGGGAGATAGTTTAACACGTTGTCAAAGCCTATGCCGAAGTCCCAGGAGTCATCCATAAGTTAGCCCATTTACTTGGAAGTAAATATTATTAGTTTAATATTACATCGGCCCGGCTCGCGTCCTGGCCAAACTTCCAACAGACTTTGATTGCCAATCTGAGTTGCACAATACCTACATATTCCGTACTTTGATTTGAGAACTCCTTATTATGTATACAAACTAGTTATACGTCTACGGTTTGCTTGATTTTACACTATCTTATATGAGGTGACCCTTGCAACTTCGTCGTCAGGTACTTCGTTTTTAAAAAATTGATGCCCCGCTCCTTTTAGTCGCAGAGTGATGATAGCCTTTATTGATAAATGGGCTATCCAACACTGAAATTATTTTCAAATCGAACCATTAATTTCTGAGATTCATGCGTTAAAAAAAATAAACTCGAATAGATATATATCTAGTTTTTTTGACAAAATCTTTGTGTGCAAGAACAATATGAACATGTCCGATTTTTGTGGGTCTTGATGTATTTATAAAAAATATCTATGTATTTTAAATGTTGTACATCAGCAATTTGGTTACCATATTACAAACTTAATTTGGAATCAGGTTGCCCATTTGTGCAAAAAATATTAATTTTAAAACTCGGTGCGATAGAAGTCACGGGCAAAGACTAGTTGGGAACCAGAATAAGCCCTCGCTGACAAATAGATATGGGCACCAATAAATGTTCAATTTCGCGCGTAACTAAACCCCACGGCGTAGATTACAAAGTTTTCAGCATAGGGACAACTTTGTCAACAAACACTGATCTCTATACACCTGTACGTAGCTACATTACAGCTTACCTTTAACTGGATATATTACCTATATACTAGCTGCTTCTCGGTTTCACCCGTGTAGTTTCCGTTCCCGTAGGAATACAGGCATAAAAGTGTACGTGTAAATGTGTCTACGTAACGTAAACGTAACGCTACGTCACAAATAACGTAGCTTTCCTGTATCGGTCCTGTAGTTTCGGAGCCTGTTCATAATAAACAAACAATTCTCTAATCTTTCCTCTTTATAATATTAGTAGATACATAGACTAGTGGACCGCCCCATCGCAACGCTATCAAAGTATCATTGTCACATTTAAACAAATTAACACAAAACGTTGTGAATCGTAACATATTACGCTAGATAATAATATAATGACGTAAATAACATAACTTTTTTTTTTTTTTTTTAACCCAGGGAAATCTTTAGGTGAAAGATACCCAGCGGCCGGGGATAGACCGCTGTTCATGGTTATGTCGGTTATCTACAGTCCGACTAAAACCCTGGGGTGCTCTACGTGTCGCTACTCGCTGGGTATATGGGAGCGCCGAAGCATTCTTCCACGTACCCAGCAGCGACGGCCTGAAGGGCCTCCTCTCGGTCGTCGGCAACGGGGGCCGGGGTTCCAGTCCTAAGGACTGGACTCCCGGTCCCCGCCGCCACGCCTTGAGTTGCGTGCGAGAGCACACGCGCACAGTCTTGAGCCCGAAGACTTGAATGTTGGGTGGCCGACTGTCCCAAATCGGCCACCCTCGGGCTCGGGGGTGGAAGGAGCCTAGAAGAGGCAACCCTCCGGCGCCCATTTCTCCTGCGGCGGATGGAGTGGGTGGTGCTGACCTCCCTCTCCCGTTCCGCCGCCTCTAACATAACCTACCCTAACCATACCCAAATTACACTAACTAATATCATAACTGCAAAAGTTTGTGAGGATGTTTGGATGTTTGTTACTCTCTCACGCCAGAACAGCTAAAGGGATCGCGATGAAAGTTGGCACAGAGTTAGTATTGTTCTGGAATAACACATAGGTTACTTACTATCCCAGGAAAATAGATGTTCCCCCGGAAAATTATGAAATAGAGAAAGAATGCTCCTGAACTTATTCAAAAGATGGCACAACATTAATCAAGACCATCTTTTTGTTTCATAAAATAGTGTATTTTTTGTATAGTAGAGCATGGACACCTGACCAACCTAACATGAATAATATTAAATAACTGAATCATTAGTAAACTTAACAAAATATGTAGGTACTTATGTATATTTTATAGATTTAAGCCACCTGAACAGGTAGATAAACTTGCTTGTCCTACTAAATATAAGTTAGATCAATACATGTAATTAATGAACAAAGACAAAATAAAAAGCATGGATAATCTCTATATTTTAACATTTAAAGACAGAGTTTTCAAGAGCACGCACGAAAAAAGGCTTAATGATAATTCGATAAAATTCCAGTTGAAACTGGTACAGTAATAAAATCGATACGTGACCGAACTGTGGGGATATCGATAAATCAACGAGCACATGTGTAGCAGATTCATTATTTATGTTGTTACGCGAATCAATCAGGATACAGGACGAGTTTATGCGGGAGAAAATAATTCTAGACATTTAGGTACAGCTACGTTAGCGGTTGATTTAGAACAAAGGTTCCGTTAGTGATGGGGAGATCTTTTGATTGATGAATTATATATACGACTGGGTATCTATTTATATTACAAAAATACCGCTTAGGAATGTCTCGACTGATTTATTTATGTTTACTTCGTAATTGTCAGGACAATGTTTGTTTCCATAATGTCGAGTTAGGCTGCGTTTCCACCAGAGATGTGCGAGGATGCGTTGCGAGGAATGTGTTTTTTAAGAACCAATAGAATCGCTTCATTGACCTAGCCTCGCTTAGTACAGCTCAATAAAGCGATTCTATTGGTTCTTAAAAACACATTCCTCGCAACGCATCCTCGCACATCTCTGGTGGAAACGCACCCTAAAAATGAAACGCAGCTGTATGTTGCTCACCTTTATTGACAGCAGAAGTCACTATTGTAACATAGAACTTAGTAGAGCTCATTATTTTCTCTTATTAGGATTCCCTGGGCAGAAACACGGTTTTGGACATACGACCTTAGCTCCTTTCTGGCTGTTCTTTTTCGGGCACCCACCACTACCGCTACCCTTCTTTTTCACCGCATGTTTCATTTGGCACATCAATTCATTAATTTGATTCGATAATTCGCCAACTGTGTTACACATTTGCTCAACCGTGCTCGTCATGTTCTTTTGCAACATCTGTGGATTGAAGTTGTTCCTACCGAAATCACCGGGTACATGTTCCGATTCACAACCGGAAGGACATTTTTTAGGGTCATAGCAGTTGTCGGGGGATGGCATCTGAGGGGACATTGGGTTTATAACCTTCTGAGTGACACACGGCGAACCGACGGGTGGACTGACTTTAGTTGGCAGTTGTGGTGTGCTGTGCTGTTTGCAGCTTGTCCCACATTGTCCCAGAGGACATGGAGTAGAAGTCTGATTCATTTTCTCTGGTGAACCATAGTTTATGGGACATAAAACGTTGCCACATTTCGGGGGATGGTTTGCGGGACACTGGGTGTTATTGCAACTGTACGGCTCGTCTGTCCGGTATTCTTTTGGTAGAGTTGTCTTGCAATCAGGACAGGGACATGTCACCCTAATGATTCCTGCTTTTATATCCTTGATCTTCCCAGGGGTGTAGTTCAAACAGCTGTAGTGCACCCAGCTTTGACACGCACCTTGGCATTGCAGACCATTTTTTTGCGTGACAGAATTCAAACATATCTTACATGGATTTTTCACTTTCTTGCATTTTGACATTATGATTGATATTAGTGGGCTTTCGTTCGAGGAAATGTGAGCATGGTTGGAGGGTTCGGTGACCTTAACAGTTACAATTTTAAATTATACCCGGCATGGTGACTCGGTTTTGTGATGACAGCCAAATGACAACATTTATTTTATTGAGTGCAAACTTGTGCTGTCAGATTTAAGAAGGAGATTACAAAGAAGTTTTCGTTGTGCAAAGTGGTTGCTTGAAACATGCAGAATAAGATTAGAAATTCTCTTTCTTTTATACATATCTTTGCAAAATTTTGTTATCCATCTACTTATGTGATGTTTATTTATCCATTTTGCACATGAGTTCCTTCAACTGGTTCGACAGCTGCCCTACAGTATTGCACATTTGTGCTAATGTATTCATCAGCTGTGTATTCACATCTGGAGATGAATCAGAACATGATGAAGATTGTGATTGCGAGCAAGGGGTTTTATTTTCTGAAATATAAGGTGAATTTTAATATTAAAGAATACACATAAGAGTAATTTAGCTAAGCAGGTAATATTCATTATTTTTGTCGTATGTAATTCTGGAACGTAAATATATGACTATATGTGTCTTGTTTGATCTAGTATTTAAGTTTCAAGCATCATAGCAATTTAATGCGATCTGGGGATGTAATTTGCGAGGGAGACAGCAATAGACATAAGCAAAGTATACACAGGTAGGTAATTATTTAGCTGACATTAACTACAAATCAGCCTACCTATCAAGCATCCTAGAGACCCAGATGTCTTTTAGGATCAGTGTCCAGCTGTTCAGCCAGGAGTTCTCAACCAGATAATCATTAGGTAAATTTAAATTGTAATAAAAACCTTACATAGAAAAAAAAAGATGGAGACTTACCTGAACCAGAAGATGATGAGTCAGTTTTGGCACATGGCGGAGAAGGCGGGCATTTAGGTCGGTGAGTTTTAGGGGTGTTAGGGCAAGGTCTTGCTTTTGGGCAAGGTGGACTAGGGGTGGTTGGTGGGCTTGGATAACCAGGCATCTCCATCGGCTTATTAGAGGGACAATCGATCGATTCACATTTAGGTAAAACATTCGCAGGGCATTTCTGGTTGGTACACGAAAATGGTGGATTTGTCAGAACTTCCTTTGGATATGCTGTTGCGCAATCTGGACATGGACATGTCACTTTTATGATGCCTTTTTTTATGTCCTGGATTTTCCCAGGTGTATAATTCAGACATTTGAAATGTGCCCATTTTTTACATGCACCTTGACATTGTAGGCCGTTCTTGTTGGTGACCGTTTCAAAACAAATTTTACATGGATTTTTTACTTTATTGCATTTCATTTTACCGAAAACTTTTAAAAAAATTTTTCAATTTCATTATTGTTACTTCTGATGGTCATGTAAGATTATATGTTTGTTCCTTATTTGTGCCATTATTTATGTTTTTATTTATCACATGGATGATGGATGATGCTCTTGGTATTTAGTGAAGTTCAAAGACTATGGTGAAGTTGATGACATTATCCGATGGAAGTATTTTTAATTTTTAAGTGTTGCGCTGCAATATACTTACTTACTTTGCTTATTTATTTTGTATGGCAACTAAATCTATCACTAATTTTGCCAGATTCGAGAGTTCTAATTAGACATACATTTTTACCATACATCCACACAGTACAGGAACCACAATCCATATGTAATTCTACAAAATAATCTTGGGTCTTAAACCTACTGCAGACCTAATATATTATATTCGTTAAACTCTAATATTTAACCAAATGTCATTATTTGTGGATAAAGAAATGGCTTGTATGTAACGTTCAACTAAAATTAAATTAAATAAAAATATCTATAGGCCTGCTACTAATATTCTTGGCGTTTATACACTGATCTGGTAACACTGGTTAGACCGTCCATGACTTAATATTTGAAACTGACAGTGACAGACGTCAGACATCCTCCGAAGAGAGGTTATCTTTTTCAGGTTATGTTATTAAAAAGTCGAGTCGACTAACGCTTATTACTTTGGATTTTGAGTTAAAAATTACTTAAAACCCTGTCGAAATGCCGTTCATGAAAGGAAGAGCCCCTATTAGGCGTACACTGGACTATTTGAATGCTGGAAAATTGGTTCTCAAAAACAAAATTAAGATCATGTCTGTGGCTTACAATATTACTGGTCAAAACAATACGGGCGCAAAAGAGTTCGTTTTCTGGTATCTACCGCAAATACAATATAAGAATCCTGATGTACAAATTGCAACGTTAAAGAATCTGACTCCTTCACCGTTTATTAAGTGCTATTTCGAAGACGGGAGGAAAATTTTAGTCGATATTGATAATAAGTCCAAAGAAGATATCTTAGAGCATTTAATTAATACCGTAGGTATGTATTTATCATTTATTTGTATATGTAACATATTAATAACATTGCTATGAGTATTTGGATTACATAGGACCATCAGGAGTTAGTGTTTTTAAGGTTCCGGCTATGGAAGCAATTTACTAACTTGTGAAATATCTAAATTCATACCAACAAAGTTACAATACAATGACAACACTTATATCACATTTTTTTATACAATATATCTTTTACTTCTAATGTGAAGAGTGAGTTTCCTACAACACAGGGAGACCTAACGTCAGAGCCCACCCCAAATATAACTACCTTATTTAATACTGCATCAAATGCATATTTTTTTGTAAATTATAACAATATTTAAATACTCTTCACAGGAAAATCAAAAGAAGTACTTGAAGCAGAAACGGTAGCTGCTGAAAAGAAAGACAATCCCGGAAACTTTGGTATTGGTTGCGAGAGACCATGTATATGTGAGGTGTATGGACAAATACCATGTTCGGGAGTGGTACCACTGCCGAAGTTCATGAGAGGAAAGTATAAGAACCGGGTTGATTGAATAAACTACGGAATGAGGAGTATGTAAACTGATTTTAGTCAATGTGTGGTAAAGATATTGTAGTTATATAGTTGTTTAATTTAACTAGCTATTTCACCATGGTTCATCTAATATTTTCTAGGGAAGTAAATATTAACATAATTAAAATGATAAATTATGTATAAAATTCAAGTCATGCATCAACTATTAGAGACTTGAGATACAGATAAAAGATGTATTTGGTTTAATACTCAGTCGAAAAAGTCTTAACCTTGTATCATGTTTGCTTATTGCATTTAATATTATATCCACACATTGACATAAGATATTATAATTAAGTTTTGTAGATAGTTTAGGTATAAATTATAAATAATAAAAGCAATAGTACACCACAAATATAATTTTATTTCTAACAAAAACAATATATAAACACTTAAAATTCAAACAAATATGTTACAAATTGATTAAACAATATTTTTACTTGCTCTATTTAAATAATTTGTTAAATATAAGTGCATATAAAAATATAACAATTATAAAATGTAATAATTAGGACACAAATATTTATTCTTATTAGATTGAAGGTGGTTTATTTCATTGTTTAACAAACATCACAATTACAAAACTGAGAATTAACTGATATATTTATCAATGACATTTTATTACAATGGTATAAGGTCCAAAATCAAAAGAGATGCCTTTTAACAGCATTTGCCATTAATGCCGCAGCAATGTAGTGCAGGTTTTCAAAAGCTCTGAAAGTCCGCGATTGTTTGTTGTAGAAAAGTTTGTCATCCACCTCCTCGCCTCTTGGGCAAGTGTGGAAGAATATCCAGTTGTAGATTGTGCTTTTTCTGATATCCTGATAGTAGAAATTTATATTATTAATAATATAAGTTGTTAAAAACTAAATTATGGTAGAATCTGAGGGTACAGTAGCAAATAATGGCCTAAATACAAAATAAAAATATTATAATATGCCGAAAATGGCATCTAACATAATAAATATCTTGATATATTTTTCGCCACATAGCCAATCTGATTCCAATCTAATAGCTTGAACAATGGCATAAATCAGATAGCGAAAACATAATAGTTTTAATTAGCTACATAACACTAAGATGTACATTGCCCACTGAATAATGTTCATAGACATAAATGTTTGTCCTGGCTAGGAATCGAACCCACGACTGGCGGATCGAAGGTACCCTAACCACATCCAACCAGCCAGTCTATTTATAAATAATATATAAATATAAAATAAATATATAAATAGACAGGCTACGGTAACCACTTGTCATCGTCTTGGACCGTATGCCTGTTTGCCACCTTAGTGGTATAAAAATATATTCATCCTAGTACATAGAGCTAGAAGGCCAGTTTTAAATACTTACATCCAAACCTATTTTGAATTCTGGCAGTTTGTCCTTTTTAGTAGTTGTCGGGCCAGCAATGTACACACAACAATCCCTCAGTGCTTCTTCCCTTTTGGAACACTGTTTCATCTCTGTAGCAGATGTTTGCGTCATGTCCTCACTTGCTTTGTATAGGAGGGGGCTTACTGGACATTTCTGTGAAACTCTATTAATAAGTTTGACAAATTTAAATGTCAGGCGACGAACTAGGTCGAGCATTTATAGAGGGACGTTTTCGGAGAGGTCACAGTCTTAATGTATGAAAAAGCCTAGACTAAAAACGTAGGTATATGACTTATAAATAACGAAAATAATATTTAAATACTGAATCGCAGTCCATTACAGTATATTCTGCCTACGTTAAAAAAATTACATATAATCTTTTTTGGGACATTATTATTTTTATGAGCTTTAATTTGAAACCATGTCGCTAAACGTTTGTATGAATGATATTAATAAACATCTATACCTACTACTATATTATAAATGCGAGTATAACTCTGTCTGTCTGTCTCGCTTTCACGCTAAAACTAGTGAACTGATTTAAATAAAATTTGGTACACAGATAGTCTAGCTAGAGCCTGGGAAAGGATATAGGCTAGGTACTTTTAATCCCGGGAAAATGGAAGATCTTCCGGGTACGCGGGTAAAACTGCGGGAGCCTATAGTAATTACGAGCGAATGAATGGGCCTACAACCGAACGGATGCAATCGAACGCTGCAAAATCTAAAAGTATCTTATTGCTAAAGTACGTAGAGAATCCAGATTTACAATCCTATAGACAGCAGTTAATTAGATGGCATTTTATATTGAATTCTTACCGCACAGCAGCATTTAAACTTAATATTTGCCCCAAGCATGGGACAGAGCAACAAATAAGAATTTAAAACTTGATGGGCCGGTCCTAAATACGATATGTTGACGCATTTCATCGTTCCAAACTCCTCCTGAAATGTTAAAGGTCTAAATTATGACAGAACCTAATTAATGATCACACAAATACTTATTAAAAGGGGAAAGATTGTAAGTGTATGTTTGTTACTACTCGTCTAGAGCGAGTTTAAAATAATTTAGTATGGAGTTAGCCGACACCCTGGATTAACACATAGGCTACTTTAAATTCCGGGAAAATTGAAGATCCCCCGGGAACTCGGTACACTAGTATCTATATTTACTTTCAAGGATGTAAAGGTAAGTAACGAGTAATCTCCGAAAGTATTCAATCAATTACAAAGAATCTTTCTTTGTTGGAAAGCTACGGAATTCTCAAGTGACAACCAATGTTTCTATTACAAGGAGACTTGAAATCTTTGGGGACGCGAGCGAAGCACCGAGACGTTTGCGATGCGAGTATATTATATACCGACGAGTAAAGTAACTAGTCTCTCAAAGCCCTGTTTATCCGGGATTTCTAAGTATTAATCATTAGGTAATCCCTGATGGCACTTTTGAAGTAGACCTATATAAGTGCCTGGGTTCAGAACGTATTACTTATATTCTGTCTATTGTTTGTGTGTTGAACGCAGAAAGTAAAGGAAAAAATATAATATGGAGAGAGAATGTTTAGAAAAATAAACGTAAGCAGACCAGCCCGCATAAGCAGCACCTGTTTACAAGCACGACGCATGTGGCGGCCATCGCCCTGTTCGCCATAATCCTACTAATATTATGAACGCGAATGTTTGTACGTATGGATATGTTCCTTTTTTACGCAATAACTACCGAACGAATTTGGATGAAACTAAAACACACCTGCATTGATACATAGGCTACTTTTTATCCCTTGAAAATGGAAGATTTCCCGGGAAAGGGGGGTGCGAGAATCCACTATAATGTATATATTAGGAGGCTTTAGAATTACCATTATGGCCATAACGGTGGCCAAGGCCTGTATGCTGGCGTGGGTTCTGGACCTCATGCATATGACAGGCACTATGGACTGTTCAGCAAAACGCTGGACGCACATATGTGTTGATGTTGCCACAAAAATTACGTCAGCCATATATGAAAACACACTGAAAGCAAAAATGTATAAAAAAGACACGTCAAAGTACATAACTGAAATAAAAAGTAGAAAGGAGAACAATGCTTATATAACTAGGATTAAAGGAAACAATTAATGAGTTCAGTATAAATATATTTTTTGTGTATAGAAAAATATATCGACTGATTTGGCCGTCCAGCGTTGTCGTGGACATGGAAAAAATTATACGTCCAATGATAAGCAGTTCTGATTATTACCTATATATGTAAAACTATCTGATCCTACGTTGTTTTGAAATACCAAACTCGAAAAAAGCCCAAGCTCTGGTCTATCTCTGTAACAAATTTTATCACAGCGGTTCTGTGGTCTAGGCGTTAACAGACAGTCTGAGTTACTTTAGCATTAATATCAGTAGGGATTATGTTATTAATCACGTTAGGTTATGTACTAACCTTCCATTATAATCGTGCTCCCATACCAAATGGTCAGTGATGTTGACATCGAAAGCTCCCAAAAGTGTAGCCGCTTTCGAAACAGCCATATTCAAAACAGGTTCGTTGATTTCTTGAAGTATCATTACTTTCGAGTTGGCCAGGATGCTCTACGGGTATAAGAAAGAGCGAATATCTCAAAAAAATGGTATTTATATTATTAGGACGTAAGATTATTACACTAGTGGCTCCCCATCGTTTCACCCGCGTACCCGGGAGATCTTGCAATTTCCCGGGATAAAAAGTAGCCTATGTCCTTTCTCAGGCTCTAGACTTTAAGTGTACCAAATGTCATTAAAATCGGTCAGGTAGTCTTAGCGTGAAATCAAGACAGACGGACAGACAGTTACTTTCGCTAGTAATATTAGTATAGATCGGTTTAAATTTCATTTACTTAAATCTATTTAAAAGTTTTTGCGTGAAAGAGTTACAACCTACATCCATACTCACAAACTTTCGCATTCATGTAATATTAGTAGGGTCACTAGAATTTGTAGGTATGGTACCTAAAGCTCTAGCTATAATTTACCATTCTTTTATTATGTGTATCTCCACACTTATACTTCAGGTTCATTGCGCTGACTAGGATTTCCATGACCATTTCCGAAGTCCATTGCTTGAAGCATATCAAATGACGTGGTTTGCTGCTTCTGAAAAGTGTTGTGAGTATAGATGGATGTTTAGTCAGTCAGTCAGTCTTTAGTTAGACGCAAAAACGGCTAAAGGGGTCAGCTTGAAATTTGGCACAGAGTAAGAATATTGTTCTGGAATACACAGGCTACTTTTTATCCAGGGAAAATAGAAACTCTGGGAAACTGATGATCTATGACGAATGTCAAACTAAGTAGTCCATTTGACTAAGACAGACATACTTCTTTCAAAATGTTAATTACTTACGGACAATATTGTAGATATCTGACATATAATGCTAATGGTTTGTACTTTGATAATTTTGTTAATAAATTCATTTTTGTGTAACGTGAATTTCCCTTTACATATTAATTTAAGTATTTGACCATAATGCACATTTATAATTTTACGTCAATTTATGTAAAACCAAAAAGTTTTGCACTTCTATCAAAGGTAGTTCCAGACAAACGTACCTAATTACGCGTAGTGAGAAATTTTAAGACTTATCATTGGTGATTTTATGTGATGGTGTTATTGTCTATATACCTATATAATAATGAATTGCTGTTCGTTAGTCTCACAAAAACTCGAGGACTGTTGAACTGAGCATCATTCCATGGTCTTGAAATGTTCGTGGGGGTCCAGGGAAGGTTTAAAAGGTGAGAAATATGTAATAATTGCCGGGAAAACCCTAAAAACAGTTTGTTCTTTTTCCTATGCAAACGTTTTCTAAATAAAATGAAGTACCTATAGATTGGGGCAGTACGAAGTCTGCCGGGTCAGCTAGTTATATATATTATTTAGGGAGGGCCCATCCCTCTCTTCACTTCAGCCTGTTTTTTTTATACCTACCACAAGTGTGGCAAACAGGCATAAGTACGTCCCCACCTGATGGGAAGCGGTTACCGTAACCTATGGACGCTTGCAACGTTGCAACACCAGGGGCGTCACTCAACTGTAATAAAGGAGGACACAAAGAAGAGAATAGTCAGTGAAAGGGACAAAGCGTAATGTTTACCTATGTATGTGTTTGTTGCCAGTCTTTTAAATAGTAATCGAGCTCGTCTTAAAATCTGGTGCCAGGGATGTGAAAGGTAGTGTTACCATAATCATTTCTTTAGTAGATTTACCATAAGATAATAAAATCCATTGTATTAATCTGTATATAATGACTAGGCTCCAAAACAATTGGACCGTCTCAAAAATTATTTCATCAATGGAAAGCTACATAATCAGGGAGTAACACAGTGTATTTTTTATCCCAATTCTTACGGGAACAGGAACTACGCGGATGAAACTCATAAGTTAGATAAATGAAGTTTCACAGCATACTTACTGGCTAGCTTAGCTTGCTAGTTATAAAACCATAATTCTTCTTCCATGGTTGCTAAGTAACCACGACGCTTAGGCCTTAAAAAAGCTCTCGTCAAAAAGGCCTTATAGTCAGAAGTAGCAGGACAAAATTTTGCATTGTATATTTTAATTAAAAAGGGGAAAATAAAACTTAACTTTCATCTTGATATAGGTATATACAGAAACAGAATAAATCTTGCAGAACGTTGTTCAATACCAGACATATCGTTACAGAGTTCCAATCACAAACCCTGCCAATTGCCATCACTTCTCAAAATTCGTTAGCCAAATCTGCGAACACTGCACTACGCCGGCGTGCCAAACTTTTAAACTGTTAACGAACTGAGTTGGCGGCTGCCAATTCATTTTACACCGAACTTTTGTTGGTGATTGAAAAAAAAGTGATATTAGATACTTTTTATGTCAAATTCATTTAAACTAAGTAGACGTAATGGTAGGCAGTAGATAAAATTGGCATAGGAAAAGTGGGGAAAAAGGAAGGAGGACTATGCTCAGCAGTGGGTAATTACGGGCTGATTAGATAAGGAAGATCGCTTATATACCTACCTAATACGTTCCTATATCCTTATATAGATACAACCACGGGACAGACATGTTTATGCACACAAATAATTTCTTTGTGATAATACTGGAAAATGGAAATAATCATCAACATTTGATTGTAGTAAATTAACTGTATTGAATAGTTCACCAAAAAGACGTACCTAAAAAAACCATCACGAAAAAATATTTGTGTGGATTGGGCTGGCAGATATTCTGGTCTAAATAAGTAGGTATGTAGATTAATGTAAAATCATCCAAAACTGTTTTCATTTCTAACAAACAACCAACCACTGTAGGTACTTATTTATTATTCAAAATTAAATCAACAGTAATAATTCATTGTATAATATTACAATTTTATAATTTCGACTTTATCACGTTTACCTAAAGCCGCTTGAATTTCAGCGAAAGACTTTCCTTTTGTCTCTGGTATAAAGAATAATATAAACATACAAGTTAACAAACAATTAACACCGAAAACCCAATAAGCTATAGCTGGTCCAAATGTAGTTACAAATAGTGCAAAATATTTAGTAACTATGAACATAGAGATTGCAGTTGAAACAACAGATATTGAAACGCCCAAAGCTCGTTGTGGACTGTCGAAGAGTTCTGCTGTAACCGTAAGGGAGTTGCTACCGAAACCTGAAAAGAGATTACGATACTTTAATAAATAAATAAAAATGGAATATGTCCTGCCTATGTCCTTTCTCAGGCTTGTAGACTATCTGTGTACCAAATTTCTTTTAAATCGGTCTAGTAGTTTTAGCGTGAAAGCCAGACAGAGTTACTTTAGCATTCATAAATATCAGTATGGATGCTTTTTGTGGTAACAGTGAAAAATTAACATTACTCTTTAGAAAATAAAATGTTCATATCCACTGAGAGGAGGTTTGACACCTTTCTTCCAGAAATACGCACTCATAAAGTACTATTTATTGCATGTTTTTTATGTTTTATGTAATCTTGATGGTTTTACCTGCACCATAGCACATCAAGATGAGTATCAGTGATATGATCGGCACATATTCTATGAATCCATTCATATTGTCATCATCCTCCATTATCTTAAAGAATGTTCCTAGTCCAATCTGAAATATATTAAATAAATAATCAACAAGTATTCTTTAGAGCAACCCTTCTAATAGACATGTGACGTCATACTTTCACGGTCTATTGAATATTATCTTTGTAGCTAATGCGCTATATCGATTATGAGCTCTCATATCTACTTGCACTTGGTCGATTTTCGAGTGTTTTTGACCACAGCCTTTGTTGAGGGCTAGATCCACTCCTGCTAGTACAGGTTCTTACGAAGCTGAGTATATAACTTCAACAACTATGATTCGAAACTCTTCAAGTATTATAAGTTATGTTTCTTTACATCTATACCCATAACACATTTTTCTACCTATATGATATCTTCCTTTAAAGATTTATCAATCTATACCGAAGTCTGACGAAGTATTGAAGAATTGTACCAATAAATTTCTAAGCACCTTAGTACTTAGTAAATTTTTGCATAACATAACAGTAAAAATTAACTCATTGCGTTATGATAAATTTTATCTGTATCATAATTTAATTAACCAAAGGGTTGAAATTGGATTTTAAATTAATTAATTACATAACGAATCTTATCGCAAAGAAACGGGCCTTATTCTCAGAGGGGTGACGAGATCTAAGAGGACCGTTTTGACAAGAGGGTGTCTCTTTTTGCATATTCCTACTTATATTATATTCCACTTACCCAACCAGCAGCCGTGAAGACCAAAGAACATGTAAGTATGGGCTTTCTTCCACAACTATCCGTTAGGAACAACGTAACAAAACCAGCCAAGAACTGTAGACAACCAATCACAATCGAGGACAATTCAGGACTGATACTTGTATGTGTAGCTTCTAAAATAGTCTGCATGTATCCTATCACAGAGTTTTGTCCAACCAATTGACCTCCTATACTAAATAGTACAGATATGAAAGTGGTTTTTATGAACAGAGAATTCTTGTAGAGTTTCTTCTTGTTTACATCCGCTTTGTTTAGTGTTAGATTGTATTGTTTTATTTCCTCATCTGCTGCGTATTTCGAGTTACGTAGCGATTTTAATACTTCCAATGATTCTTCTTTACGACCTGAAGATAATAGTAATATGTATATTTTGGCTAAAACCGTCTTCAGTTACCTTTACAAGATTCAAAAGGAACTTCTGATATTCTGAACGTACCTTGAGAATACAAGAAGTATGGACTATCTGGCAAGAAGAATAAAGGAATAGTACTGACAATTACAATGCAAGTTGATACCAAGTTCATGGTGAAATATGTTGTAAATGGACCAACGGTGAACATGATCAGCATTCCTAAAGACATACTGAAATGCAAAATTGAGCCGAGAGCACCACGGATCTCCTTCTGTAATTGAGTAATAATAATCAGTTCATTAGTTAAGTTTTATACACATACATAATATAAAGCAAGTAATTCCCCAATAAGACGGAATTGCAATATTAAATAACCCATAGGGTATCCGATATTTTCATGCCTATATCCTGATAGTGCTGAGAATAAAGTTGTCGGTCTCTAGTATATAGTATACTAGCGGACCCGGCAGACTTCGTTCTGCCCACCAGCGCCACCTACCGGGTTCAAATTGATGTATTATACATAAAAACCTTTCCCATGAAATACTCCGTAATTTGGTGAGAACCGCATGAAAATCTGTTCAGTAGTTTTTGTGTTCATCGCGTTCAGACAGAGTTTTTGTGTTCAGGGGGGCGGGGACTTTGTTTTATATATAGACATATAGGGTTGCTGATGTGTCTATTGTGTGGTGTGGTACACATCAGCAAAAGTGTCAATACAAGCATTGATGGATTACACTATGAAAACAATGAAGGTTTTATTCAACGCAAAAATAGTGTTCTATGTTTGTTGTTTATGTCTGTGTGTATATTTAAGCCGTGGTGGCTCAGTTGGGAACGCACCGACTTACGATTATGAGGGTGCCGGTTCAAATCCCTGGCCCGTACCTCTGAGTTTATAAAAACTTACGTACGGATTCACACCACTGACTTTCGGTGAAGGAAAACATCGTGAGGAAACCTGCATGCCTGAGATGTCACAATTAAAGGCATGTGAAGTCCGCCAATCCGCACTAGGCCCGCGTGGTGGACTATGGCCTAAACCCCCTCGATGTTAGGGGAGGCTCGAGCTCCTCGGTGGAGACGTATATGAGCTGTTGATGATGATGATGATGATGTATATTTTTAAGTACCTATGTAGAATATCAGCTATCTGGGTACCATAGCACAAGCTCTGATTAGTTTGGAATAACTAAAATAGGATATAATAGAATAACTATATAGGACACCTTCCATTTTCTCGGTATAAAAAGAAGCCTATGTCCTTTCTCAGGCTACAGGCTATTTGTGTATCAAATTTCATTTAAATCTTTTCAGTAGTTTTAGCATGATAGCGAGACATACAGACAGAGTTACTTTCGCATTTATAATATTAGTTAGGATTAGGATATAAAAATACTAACACTGGCTATTTCCGATGTGTATGCAGGCACCACACAAAATGTGATGCCATCTGTGATACCCCATAGGGCTCTCGCTATGTATAACATCCAGAATTCACTCGCAAATGTGTAGAATAAACATATTATAATTTTAGGAGCACAACCTATAATTACTGTATATTTCCTACCAATTTTATCCATGAGGTAGGCTGCTAGGAAATTGACTGAAACATATAAAACAATTAAAGCCAACCCCAGTTTGCACTATCAGATGAGTTGTATACATATCTATTTATTCTTATAAAAGTAATGTTGTATATAATATTAGGCCACCCCGCGGTTTCACCCGCGTACTTCCCGTCTCAGTAGGAATATATGGATAGAATATAGCCTATGCCACTCACAAATAACGTAGCGTATTCAGATCGGTACAGTACTTTCAGAGCTTATTCATAACAAACAAATAATAATCAATTCTTTCCTGTTTATAATATTAGTATGAATAATGTTTCATGTGTGTGTGTTTTTTCTATAAATATAAAACATACGTTAATATACCTACTATGTTACTAAGATATATTTTTTTTCGTAAAACCTAAATATAGTTAGGTTCCGCCTCGCGGTTTCACCACTCATCTTCATGTTCACTGTATATAAAAAACCCAGTGCTATACCAAAACATATTCTAACTCTGTAGTCAATTTCCAGATCCCTTCATCCGTTCTGCCGTGGTCACAACTCACATGGTATTGATACTACAAAAACGCTGGACATGATCCAGGATCCTTCTTCCTGTGTAATTGGGCGTGAGAGCTGTGTATCAGTTCCATTGCTTAGCTTCACCAGGACAGGGGACACCCATCCCGCGCCAAGCCCCGCACATAAGGTGCTGAAATTTACTGAAAAAACATATTTTTTTTCCTTAGCCAAACTACAAATAAATACAAATAGGGTAAAGGCACCAGTGGCCAGCCAGGGACCAGTGGTCAGCCTTTTGAGTCGTTTATTGGTCGTAAATATCAGGTATATTCGTTTTACCAAACCGCGAGTTTTTAAATAGAAGCTCTGATTCCTCATTCGTCAGTACATCACACGACAGACGCGGTGAGGGTTCGGGGGGAAGAGAAATACTCGTTCATACAGGTGCTCTTTGTCGGCGAGAGCAGTAGTGTCATGTCCGCCATATATTTTGCTGCACGTGCTATTATCTTAACAGGTACGAAAAACTTTTTATGTATATAACTATTACTTTTTGATCATAATTGGTTTATTTATTAGTTTATCTATTAACTGACATTGTATTTTATCGAAAATATCACTTTTTTACTCATAAATTGAGGGGGCCGACTACTGGTATCACTATTTTCCAAAAAATCCAAAAAGAAGCGGCACATATATATATATATATATAAACATTTAAACATTTATATACATGTTTATATTATAATATGATTATTTATTGTGATCTCTAGCGAGAATATATATTTTGTAATAAGTCAAGGCAATTGCGTGTCGTAAGACTAGTACTCCCTATGTACTACTCTTTATGTAAAATAAGACAATAAATAAATAAATATTTATTAGGTGTAGTATATAGGTATATCGTTGATTTTGATATAAATATATATGTGATTTTGATCTCATTGTACTAAATAATATAAAGGCCGAGTACTGGGTACACTTAGGCTGATTACTGGACTTTGGAGGCTGACTACTGGAGAAAAGTGCCATTTTTACTTTGCACTGAATTATAAATACAACAAAGACGATTGTTACTTTTTGTAATGTGTTATTTTAAATCTTTAATAAACGTTTAATCAAATCACGTAAAGCGTATGTTTATACCACTAAACCTGTGGAAATGCCGACCATTCAAACTTCAAAAAGTCGTTATGAGGCTGACACAAGTTCTTTATTTCCATAAATAAACCTTAAAAATAAAATATAAACTGTTTGCAAAGTAAGCTTTCTAGTCTTCCTCTTGAGACACTTTATCAATTTAAATTCGGTGCGTACTTTAAAAGATCTAAGCGTAGCGACGTCGATGTCTCATAAATGTCTGTGAAGGCCTATTTTAATAAAAAAAACTATATTTCATTATAAGTATATCCCCAAAAAAGATTAATATTTATGCAAAAGGAGGCGACAATTGTTAGAAAATCTACGAAACCTTCGCGTTTTATTAATTTTTAAGATATAGAACGGAACAATAATTTTGCGATATACATGAACTTACTTGTTATGACAACAGCGTATTGTCGCAGCAATGGTCCAAGACTATTTAACATTATGTGAAAAACTTTAATTTTTGTTACTTATTTATTTATTCACAACATCACTTTGCAACGGATGAAACACTTAATATTTACAATGTTTAATATTTTACATGAATTTATAATTAAATTCAGGTTCTACCGGTTCGAACTAAAATATTATCTTAGTATTGGTTAGCAACAAAGACTATAAGTTATATAATATCACGCTACGACCAATAGGAGCGGAGTATCGAAGTGTTATGTTACAGAAACGGGGAACGTGACTTTAACGAAGATGCGCGGGATATCTTTAATAGCCTCAATCACGACAATAGATACTTAATATTTTTATAGCTGTTATGACACACACTTCATATTTTTGTAAATTATGCAAATTAACAGCTAAATCAATATACCTAGTACCGTACATTTAATTTATTATATTATCTTTTTAACATATTATAATAAAATTATGTCACTTCCTGCTGTTTGTCACTCTGTTACGGTCTTTAAAGGCTACATAACGTTTTAAATAAATATAAAGGTTTATGTGCCTATAGTTTGATATTGTGTAAATAATATAAATTAATATTAATAATAATTATCCTGAGACATTCCTCACACACGGCCAATCTGATTCCTAACTAAGCTAACTAAGCTATGGCAACTTGTTACCTGGTATACTACATGCAACATACTTTCAAATACATGTTTATATACAAACATAGAACAGACGGACAGATAATATATTTATGAATATTTGTATTGGATGGGATTCAAACCTACGACTGGCTTCAAAGTCAGTCTACCGGTCTATCAATAGTATTAAGGGGCGCGAAGTCGGGGCAAATCGCTAGTATCTACATCCATCTATACTAATATTATAAATGCGAAAGCAACTCTGTCTGTCTGTCTGTCTGTCTCACTTTCACGCTAAAAGTACAGAACCGATTTAAATGAAATTTGGTACACAGATAGGTAGTCTAGAGCCTGAGAAAGGATATAGGCTACTTTTGATCCCGGAAAAATGGAAATTTTCCCGGGTGAAACCGCGGCGAGCCACTAGTATGTTATAAGTCCTTGCATTCTCCAACAGCTGTGTTTCATTGGTAACTATTGTTTTTTTTTATGGTAATTAGGTACATTTACTGAATTAATTAAGTATTTAAATTCAACAGTTATAAAATGTCCAAAACAATTGTCTACCTACATACTGTTGAAAAGAAAACTAGATTCCTACCGGCGCAGGAAATATTTGGTTTCTTTGTCTATTTATAATGAATAGACTCCGAAACTACGAGACCGATCAGAATAATTATTTCACCGGAGCAAAGCTATAGTATCATAGAGTGATATCTATATATATAAAACAAAGTCCTCGCCGCCTCTGTCTGTCAGTCTGATCGCGATGAACACAAAAACTACAGATCAGATTTTCATGCGGTTTTCACCAAATTACGGAGTATTTCATGGGGAAAGTTTTTATGTATAATACATCAATTTGGACCCGGTATGTGGCGCTGGTGGGTAGAACGAAGTCTGCCGGGTCCGCTAGTAAGCTATATTTTATCTCTGTATTCCTACGGAAACGCGAGCTACGCGGGTGAAACCGCGCGGAGAAAGCTAATTAAGGTTGTATATACATTTTTGGTGTCAAAATAAATCTGTGAGGATTTTAGGACAATCATTTTTCAAATAAGAATAAAATAATTTTAATCAAAACTTGTTATAATAAAAGCATCCAAGTTCGCAAGAGATTACAGTATAATTAATTAATTTCATAGTTATAATGGAGATTGATCTCGATCTCAAGTCAGCTCATCCAATCTGTTTCAATCCCATGAAAATGTAATTTCAAATTACAAATATTTGTTATTAGATTTATTATAATATCTTGTATCGAATTAACCTGTTGGAAACGTGATAGTTTTTATAATTCATGATTAATGGACAAATATGTATTTGTATTCATGAACGCGTCTGACTTAGCTGCTGTGTTACTTTATTTCTTTTTATATTCATTTAAATTAGGTAAATCTTTAAATATTTTACGGTTTTTGAGTGTTATTTTCATATTTTTTTCAAACCACGTCCAGTTATAAAATTAAATGAAACATATATTATTTATTTAAATAGGCCTTCAGAGGCACTTATGAAACGTCGACTCTAATGCTCGGTTCGGAGGGGTTGCTTTTGCTGAGAAGAGCCTGCTATAAACTCGAAACAAAAAAGGTTGAAAACACATTTTTTCAGCATATGAAGGTCTAAGCTGCAGAATGTAAAGTCCAAGTCTTCAACTGAGAAGAACGGGTCAGTAACCCACAATTTTTTTTCTGACGTTCTTATTTTTATTGTTCATTTATGTTCATATTTTTTAAATGGAATCTATAGGCCTAAACTATTCGGTTGAAAAATTCACAGCCAAGTTAACCGCAACTAGAACCGCGGGTTTTATGCTGCATTAACTACATACGGTTCATGGCATACCTATTAATTTTACGTCGATAAAATATTGATGGGCTTCCATATCGATGTAGCTGATATTTTGTTGTGCCATATTTTTTTTAGTAAATTAGTTCTTTATATGAATGAGCGCAGATCCTTATAATAGATTTTATATATTATATCGTTGACATTATAAAAATAAGTAAGATTTTATTTAAATTGTTGGTATTTTCTTATATATATATTACCAAACCTTCATTTTGTATTTTTATTTCATATCTACTTTTTGATCCATCCCGAAGTTAGATTTTTTTATTGTATTGGTTTACCTATATCTTTTTTGATAAAACTTTTTTTAATCAAATTCTATGTAGATAAACAGTCTTCAAATCCATCTGTCTATCTGTAACAATTGTGCAAACATAGGAAATACACCGACAATTGTAACACAATACCAATCACTACGAAACGAAGATCCATTTCAATTTCCTCGGGCAAACAATGGCGCTGATTCTATAGTGCATTGCTAAACTTAAACAAACCTATGGTTATCCCTCTCTATTTTAATAAAATGAAAAGAGAAAGGCTTAACAGAACATTCAGCAACAGTATTGATATTTTTCCTGCCTTAAACAAAACCAACATGGCTTATTTTGACAGATGCTGTCATCGCGCACGCAATCGTTGTAATTTTGACAGCTCCTGTCATATAATGCCTGGCGCGATACGTTTTCATTGTTTCAAAATTGTAATTTGATAGAAGCTGTACTGCATGTTACATTCATTTAGATATTTTGGAGCAAAAATATTGTACTCCAAATTACAGGAAAAAACCTACCCACAATTTCAATAACAAAAAAGGTTCGTAACATAAAAGGGCGGTTAACTTGCACTAATCGTGAGTCCTTGACAAAAATTTGTTTATATAAATATACCTGATTGTATGTTCTATTTAGAAGTGTATATAATAGGTACCTATATATGTAGAGTTCCAGATTTCTGGGTCTTTCTGGGTTACAAGCTTTGCTAAATTTATAATCTGTTTGGCCATGTTTAAACTGTCCCAGAATACTAACTGATAATTATCAACTATTTATCGATGTTTGGACATCACTAGTTCGGTGCCATATTGTGATTGCGATAAACCACGCTTAATGGCTAATATGGAAGCTACTAATTTATTTAATGAGTTTATGACATCGAAATTATTTATTAAGAGATAATGAATAAATGATTTTAGGTTACTATACAGTGGTTATTATTCGATATATTTAGGCCATATTTTTTATACAAAGCAATAAAAATGTGTTGTTCTTATTTCACAAAATTCAGTTAGACCTCTAATTCTTTTAAGCTATTTTTCCAAGACTTTATTACTTTCCTTTGATAAGATCATATCTTTATAGATAAAATGTTTTATAGATAGCATTTCTAAATTCCATTATAGAAAAAATACTTTTATTTTGCTATTTTATATCTACGCATTTTTGTTTTTTTAGTTTTTTTTTTATAAAAAAATTATGGTCACGTTTTTTCCAGCGTATTTATTATATAATGATTTTTTGAACACTTTATTTAATTTATTTGTGGCTCCTTGGGAGGCCTTCAACTTTTAACGAAATAAAAGGTAACCTATGTCCTTTCCTAGGCTTAGGTCTATCGATATAAATATCTCCGATGGTAAGTCCAGTGATTTAGGCGTGAAAGCATAACATACGGACAAATCGAGTCATCATATTATTTGGGATATACCATTTTTCTTTTTGTTTTTTTTTTTATACCACTAAGGTGGCAAACAGGCATACGGTCCCACCTGATGAAAAATGTAATTGAGTTACACACAACCCATTTATTTATTTGCAATAATATGGTAACAGGATGACAAAAATGGTTAGAATCACATATAATGCCATTAATGGCGTGCAAAAATGTACATGTATACTTACATAAAATCACTAAAACATTTTTTAATCGCATATATACACATATAGGTACCTAGTCGGATTTATAGTACCTACAGTTATAATTCCATATACGTCCCACGGGTCTAAACAATTTTCATCATAATTGCTTTGGGAGTTTATTTATGAAAATGTACCAAACAGACCGACTGACAGTTTTTTAATGGGTTTTTTTAATCAAAAGTGAGACGGAGCTATACTCTGCCCATATAGCTGTCCCTTTTCAGATGTATATGTCAAAGGAAAATAGACTTTATCTATGTACTTATTTTGTCTTGAATCATCCGTCAAAATATAAAAAGATTTTCTTGAACATGTCTGTTTGTTTTTTTTGGATGTAAATATCTATAAAAGTGTGTATCTAAACGTAGAATATGTAAAATATTAGCTATCTGGTTACCATAGTACAAGCTTAGATAGGCCATGTGTGTAAAAAGTTCCCGATATTTTTTATTACTAGATACCCGCGTTTTTAATGACGCCCGTGCTGCTGCAGTGGATATGTACCTATGTATATGAGCTGATGATGAATTAAGGTATGTTACGCAAGTCTCCATTCACCACAATAAAATATTTACATTTTGATTGATTGTTTTATATAATTTAACTGGAAAACTCCCAAAGGTTCGTCGATTAAATAAACACTAATCTTGTATGTAACCACAGGCCCGTTTGCATTGTAATATAAATAAGTGCGAATCGTCTGATTTCCCAGAAGTGCCTAGACAATTTTTGGTCTGTCAGCATGAAATATTGATCGACTCGTTTTTAGTAAGAAACTAAGCGAATCATCGTCATTTTTGTACAATTTGGACCTTTTGTTGGACGAGGTGAATCCATCACTTGGAATTGCTTAATCAGGGGCTAAAATAGCTCGTGTTAAGTAGTCGTTTTGCTAAGTAATTGTCAGGACTGGGCTTACTACGTTCTAACTTTGATTCCGTATTATAACAATCTTTTTTATTATATGACTTCATTTTACCAGGTACCTACTCATATACTAACAAAATAATTTTGGTAAATGCTTAATGCGATGAATGTTTGTTAATCAACCACGCTAGAACGGGTGAAGGCTGTGGATGAAATCTGTGGGCAGACAGAATTTGAAAAGCCTATGAGATATTCTAAAACAGTCTTAAACATAAGCCTTTTATACAGAGGAAATTAAAGTTCTCTCGAAACAAAAGTGAAATCGCAGAGCAAAATATACATTTCAACATAGTCACGTAGACTTTATTTGCTATAATTACAAGAAAATAAATAGGTAGTTTAATATAAAAAAATAAAAGTCCTACCTAGACTTTTCTCGTATTGTGAAAATATATTTTCATTACTGCACGCTAAGTTAGACGCTATGTCGCGTAGCGTCTGGTTCATCCAATTTAAAGTTTTCCCTCCATGCACTAGCAAATATTTCACAATAAAATTCATAAAACTACTTGATAATTCTGAATTTCCTTCGAATTGGCAAGATTTATGATATTGTAAAGTGTAAATAAGTACTTACGTCTCACAATTACCTAAATATCGACTCCATCTATACTAATATTATAAAGCTGAAGAGTTTCTTTGTTTGCTTAAACGTGCTAATGTCAGAAAATACTGCTCTAATTTGAAAAAATATTTCAGTGTTAGATAGCCCATTTATCAAGGAAGGCTAGGTTACGCTACAACCAAAAGGAGCTGAGGACCGATTCTCAGGCTCTAGACTCTAGAGCCTAAGAAAGGACATAGATTTAGTCTAGAGTCTAGACTATCTGTGTACCAAATTTCATTCAAATCGGTTTTGTAGTTCTAGTGTAAAAGCGAGGCAGACATACAGAGTTACTTTCACATTTATAATATTAGTATAGATAGGTAGGTACATAAACTGCACCATTTTGACCATTCAAATAAACCAGGAGTCAATACTTGTCTAGAGCTAAGCAAATATTTTGTTTACACAGTGTACAACTATTTACCGTGAAGGGGTCGAATTAAATCGAGGTAAGGTCATTACACTCTGTGGCAAACATATTATTATTCGCCCAAAGGGTCTTTTCGGCAACGCGATATCACTACACAATTCAGTAAAGGAAAATGCACAGATTAATCTAACTAGACTTGGCGAATGTATGTACCTACGTGTGTCAAAAAGCAGAAAAGATCTGCTTTCTACGCCGTCCTTAAATCCGTGATCAACGGTTATTAGCGTGAAAACGAAACAGGCAGAGTTTTGACGTGACAACGTCTTATAAATTGGTTTGCCGGGTGACACTTCAAGAAACTGCGTTACGCTCCGCTCACGTTATGCGCTCACAATGAGAGCGAGTGAGAGGCACGCGTCCCTTCCACTCGGGCATGGTTAGCCCGCCTAAGAGCGAGAGTGACAGACATAAAAAGTGAAAGGCACGCGTCCCTTGCGTCGTTGTCACGTAAAACTTTCGCCCGTATACCGACTTTACAGGCAACCAATTTTTTTATATTATAACTAGTGACTCCCCGCGGTTTCACCCGCGTGCCCGGAAGATCTTAAAACTTCCCGGGATATAAAGTAGCCTATGTCCTTTCTCAGGTTCAGGACTGTGTACCGAATTTCACTTAAATCGGTTCTGTAGTTTTAGCGTGAGAGCGAGGCAGACCGGCAGAGTTACTTTCGCATGTTAGTATAGATTAGTATAGATAGATATTAATAAGGGATGAAAGTAATAAAAGTTGAAGTTAATACCTAAGGGAACCCTAAAACGGAGAATAATAAAATATGGCCTCAGAAGAAACGTAGACTCATCTTTAGTGAGAACCTGTTTTCTCGAGATATAATAATTCAGTCCAACTACTTAGGAAAATTGTGATAAATCGGGTCACAAGTATTTCCTGAGAGTGCTTTTTACTGATTCTATATTAACGTCATGCTGCTTAACCCGGGGTATCGAGGTTTTCCCTGGCCTAAAAAAACATCGTTACACACTTCTAAATATAGATTTTATTACCCACACACAAACCAAACAAACATGTTAAGTGACCACAAATGTTTTGTCCCGGGTGGGAATCTACCAAATTGAAAAAAGATTTTTTTTTTTTGTAAATGGACTAGCAGGTGACAGCCTCAGATGGCTTTTACACCGTTACGCGGACTTTTTCGGTGAGCGCAGAGGGCTCTCAACCGAAAAAAAAGATCTATGCTATATATAATATACCTACTAGTAGACCCGGCAGACTTCGTTCTGGCCACCAACACCACCTACCGGGTCCAAATTGATGTATACATAAATAATAATAATAATAATAATAATAATTTATTTGCTAGAAACATGGTTATTAGTACAAAGATGTTCAAAAGAAAAGAGAAGTTCCACATGCTTTGCCATAATGGCGTGCAAATATACAATATAACGAAAGCATAATTGTCAATTTAAATTAAAATAATATAAAAATAAGTAAAAAATGTCATCATCTAAATTAAACCAATGTTATTTATGTTTTACAAGTAAAAAGTCATTAATAGAATAAAAATTATTTTCATGCAACAATGTCTTGAGTCTAGCTTTAAAACACTTAATAGGTAAACTTGTCATGTGAGCAGGCAACGCATTGAAGACTTTTATGGCCATAGCGTAGCAATTTTTAGTAAACATAGCTGTTCTTATGTTAAAGGGCACAACTAGTCTATTTGTGTTTCTAGTGTTCCTTGGAAAAATATGACTAGCTTTAGCGAATAGCTCAGCAATCTCATCTCAAAAACCTTCCCCATGAAATACTCCGTAATTTGGTGAAAACCACATGAAAATCTGTTTATTAGTTTTTGTGTTCAGACAGACAGACAGAGGCGGCGGGGACTTTGTTTTATATATATAGATTTATTCCATAGGTACTTATATTATAAACGCGAAAGTATCTATGTCTCATGACCCGCTTTTATGAAATCAGGTACAGATATAAACTAGAGCTTACGATAGACAAAGGCTATCCGAGAAAATTGAGGGCCCCCAGGAACACGGGTGAAACCGTGGGCTGAAGCTTGTGATCTATAAATAATACGCATTATTCTGTTCAAAGCACAAGAAATTTACTCTGAAAAGAAAACGCTGCATCTATCGGCGTAAAATATAAAGCCCACTATAATTAATGTAATTACAGTTTGTGAAGGCCCGTCGTTTAATTAGAGTGTTACAAGTTAATTAATTGGTAGAAAATAATAAATTACTTAGTTATTAGGTACCTACCTATGTCTTCTACGAATTGTACCTAATATTTTTTAGAAATGCCCTATTGTGGGACGTACTTGATTGATGGTGTGTTGGTAATTATATCCTCAAAAAAATGCTTCCCTAGTACATACAGTACACATACTCTGTATAAATTTATATATTGAAACTTAAACTAAAATATTAATATTCATTTATATATTGTAACTATAAAGCCTTGTAAATATAAAAAACAAGTAATTTCGGAAATCACTATAAATTTGTTTAAATGCAAGGCTAAGTAGGTAGATATAATAAAAAGCTCTGTTCCCGCCGACAAACTACCAGGCAGTTTGATGGACTGAATTATTTTGTTTACATGTTGGTTTGTAATACATACATTTATGATTATTATTTATATATTATCTACTTTTAGACGGTTAGCCAGAACATTGATTTTGAACTGAACACTAAGCAATATTATAAACCTTACCTATAACTATACTTATAAATCTTTCTCTTGAATCATTTTTATCTACTGTCGAAAACCGTACAAAAATCTGTTACATGAATTTTATAGTACAAAATAAAAGTACCTAGGTGTAAAAAAATACTTAAGAATATAAGCCACGTCAATTTTCAAGATTAAATCTGACACAAGCTTTCATTCCACTATATTCTTCTTTTATTCATCTTACTTCCTTTACAGCTTTTTAAGTTTCATGCACCAACAACCAAACTGAAGACAATTTTGCCGTGCATTTAAAAAAACATAATTCGTAGTCGCTAGCGGAGCTTTAAGCTCGTGTTAAGTCGAGCTTATCTTACGTGTGTATATTGCCGTTTCAGTATTTCAGTACCATTTCGACATTGGCCGGGGGTGGTCGCTTACCCTCGACTTGAGTGCACGACCTGAGATATACGTTCGGAACTCACAGCTTTTGACTTGAATATCTGTGTTTATTATTATTTGATATACAGTGAAATATTTTTTAATATTCTATAGTGATTTTTGTGATATTTGTGTGGTGATGTTTCATTTTGTATTTATGTTTTTGGTAAGTTTAACATATTTATTGAATAGAAATTTAATGTTAACTGTGTGTATTTAACGTACTTTAATTTTCTTTTTGATATTAATGTTGCATATAATCGCTCGATTCTATCTCGCAGATAAATCTAGTATTTCGAAGTCCAAGATTTATCTGAAAATTACTAAGTTCTGATTTTAAAGTGCATAAAGGTTTATAGATAAATACCTAGTTGGAAATTCAGTTTTTTTTTTATAAGCATTACTCTAACTACAATATTTTTTTTTTTACTCCTATTTATATTGCAATATCGTTATACCTACCTATCTTGTAAGATTATTTTGTATGTCTACGTGGCATTAATATTAAGTGTCTTAACACCAATTTAAGATAAATATATATATTTAAAAAAATATATATTATATTTAAGTTCAAAATGTTTCATGAGACAACCTCGGCCAAAATAAATATTTATGACAAAGAATCATATACATTATTTATTCTTACATTTTAAATCTTAAGTATTTGAAATTTAACCTATCATTTATCACTTATGAATGAAGCAAAATCAGCCTTTAACTATCTCAGAATAATGTCATTTTTTATTACAATTTAGAGCTATTTTATAACAAAGTTTATGTACACAAAGTGTAGGTAAACATAAAATAAACTGAATGAATGAATAGTCAACGTATTTTGCACTGAATTTAAATTAGGACAGATCTCATGATAAATAGTTTTCATTAAGGGCCTCAATTTAATCAAGTCTAGTTTGAAGCTACGATGTAATTCCTAGGTTATTTAGAGCTGAAACCCAAATGCTTTTTTACGACCTAGAAATTGGAGCTTCCATTTTACTCAAAGTATTATAGTTAATTATAGTTTCGCACGATAACATTTTATTAACCGATTTCATTAATAAACCAATTTTTGTATCTTTTCATTACTATAATATGTTAAAAACTACAAACTGTACCACTTATATATTATTAGATTCAAAATAAGCCGCCGCAGTCCCATTAGAAGTTCCTTGCGATTTGGAAAAAAAAACTTATTACTTCTCATCATATTAATATAAGTTTCTAGCTGCCGCCCCACGGTTTCACCCGCGTAGTTCCCGTTCCCGTGATCACAGGAAAATAGATGTTGCCCGATTCTCAGACCTACCCAATATGCACACAAAATTTCATGAGAATCGGTAAAGCCGTATCGGAGGAGTTTAATCACAAACACCGCGACACGAGAATTTTATATATTAGATTTTAAAACCGCGATTAAAAATTACCGGTAGCGGGGATGAATGAAAAATACCTTTATTAAAACATATAATAAGACCAAGCATAGGTAAATAAACACAAATAAATCAAGTATCAAGAGGAATACCTATCGAATAGCTCCGAAACGGCTTGACCGATTGAACAAATATCGTAATACGAGATTTTTATAAGTATATCAAATTATTATTATTATTCCATTTTGTTATCTAACCACAAATATATTGTTATAGGGATGATACTACTCCAATATGAGTGTATCTGGAAATAACAATAAGTTTTTGTACATAAGGGTTGTTCCCCACAAAAGGTAATAGCAAAATATTCTGAGGGAATTTTATTTTATTAGTTTCGTTTGTTACCCTGCCTTAATTATTAAGCTAGTGGTCTTGGAGTCGATCCATTATTTATAGTTATGGTCTCAATGATACTGAATTTATTAAAAAACTGAACAATACTGGCCAACTCTTATGTCAGAACTGTATTATTTTATCAGGTGTTGATTTTTTTGGACGTGCATCGAATTCGATAATTCATACCCTTTTATGGTCCCTATTGGACCTAGACAAGGTTTGAAAAGCTATTAAAGAAAAAAACGAACCAAAAAAAAAAAAGAAGCACCGCATAGGTTTAAAGGTGTTCCAAAAACGAAGAAGATATGACGCAGAGGAAGTTATGAGAGTCTGCTAGTATTACCTAAATTAATATTCGTTTCCGAAGATTAACTTTGTTATCTTTATGAAATGTTTACTCTGGAGTGGAGGTCCGTCCTTTCATACACTTGACATGATTCATAGTAAGGGATACGTTTATTTATCGCACAGAACCAGCTTAAGGGTAGTTGCGAGATTTCGATCTTCTAACATAACTAATATACGAGCTGAGAGGTCAATTTTGACAGTCTTTTCTGGCTAATTGGAGTGCCCAGTCCTAATATTTTACTGTCGTACTAATATCTATACTAATACTAGTGGACCAGGCAGACTTCGTTCTGCCCACCAGCGCCACCTACCGGGTCCAAGTATATGTAAGCTATCCTATCTCTCAAGTTGGATCGAACTGCACATGGTGTGCCAATTTTATTATAATCGGTTAAGTGGTTTATGAGTCCATTGAGGACAAACATTGTGACACGAGATTTATATATTATATTAAGATTATAAATGCGAAAGTAACTCTGTTCCGCTTTCACGCTAAAACTACTGAACCAATTGAAAATAAATTTGATACACATAATATAGTCTATTACCTGAGAAAGGACATAGGCTACTTTGTATCTCGGGAAAATCGAAGATCTCCCGGGTACACGGGTGAAATCACGGGGAGCCACTAGTAATCCTACTTCCTACTAATATTATAAATGCGAAAGTTTGTAAGTATGGATGTATGTATGTATGGATGTTTGTTACTCTTTCACGCTCCAACGGCTGAAGGGATCTGCTTGAAATTTGGCACAGAGCTAGAATATGTTCTGGAATAACACATAGGCTACTTTTTATCCCGGGAACGCGGGTGAAACCGCGGGGAGCCACTAGTATATTATAAAGGCGAAAGTTTGTATGTATGTATGGATGTTTGTTACTCTTTCACGTAAAAACTACTGAATGGATTTGAATGAAATTTGGAATAAAGATAGCTTATAACCTGGATTAACATATAGGCTACTTTTTATCCCGGGAAAATGGAAGACCTCCCGGGTACGCGGGTGAAACCACGGGGAGCCACTAGTCCTACTAATATTATAAAGGCGAAAGTTTGTAAGTATGGATGTATGGATGTATGGATGTATGGATGTTTGTTACTCTTTCACGTAAAAACTACTGAATGGATTTGAATGAAATTTGGAATAAAGATAGCTTATAACCTGGATTAACATATAGGCTACTTTTTATCCCGGGAAAATGGAAGACCTCCCGGGTACGCGGGTGAAACCGCGGGGAGCCACTAGTATTTATAAATGCGAAAGTTTATGAGAATGTATGGATGTATGTTTGTTACTCTTTCACGCGAGAACGGCTGAAGGAATCGTGATTAAATTTGGCACAGCGTTGGAATATGTTCTTGAATAACACATAGGGTACTTTTATCCTGGGACAACTGAAGACCCTCGGGAACACGGGTAAAAAGCCAGTAGTCTATACTAATATTATGAAGCTGAAGAGTTTGTTTGTAGAAACGTGTTAATCTCAGAACTTACGGGTTCAAATAAAAAAAATATTTTATCATTTGATAGCTCATTTATTGAGGAAGTCTACAGGCTATATAACATCACGCTACACCTCATAGGAGGGTAGCGTAAATGAAAAATGTCGCAAAAACGGATAAAATTTCTAATGTGACGCCAGCGTAATTGCGCGGGTCTGCTTGTCCTATATAATTCTACATAAATTGAGGTTATTTGCTCCTAAATATTGTTAAGACCACTTGCCATTAATAATGCTATAAACAGGTAGCATTAACCATCGATACGGCACTTAGGGGACTCGTAAACACCATGTTACGCCCAATCCACATTTACGATTGTTTTATTACCATCGACTTGGTTGAAAACGAATATTCCACGTTAGGTTAGATTTAGGGTCGTTGAGTTTCATTTTAAGCTTCTTTTGGTCGAAAAATGGGTCGAATCAATGGGCGTAATCAGATCTAACAACTTAGTGATAATAATGTTTTATATCCTACAGTTATTGAAATCTATATATAATCTATAATAGTAGGATATTAGCCACCCGGTTTCGCATATTTTTTATCTTAGTTTACTAAACACATTTATATCTTCAATATATATTTTTTTAATTTAGGAGCTATACAAAAAATATGTTGAATAGGTTCTAAAATAAACAGACTAAAACAGTGTCTACTTTATTCTCATTGGAAATCCTGTGAAGTACTCAATATAGTAAACTGGCTTTCGAGTGCAGCTGCCGAGATATACCTATAAGTAGGTGCAATATTTGAATGTATTTCAGCTTAGCTGCCTCAAAACACCTTATAATGGAATCCTTCACGAGAAAACTTTTGGATTTATTTTTGAAATTCAATTTCTGCTTTTGAGTGTAGGACATTTTTCACACATGTACGATTTGATCCCAAATAAGTAAGCTTTTACAGTGGTAACTAGATAGATACGAGTAGCTGTTATAGTACATATCTTAATATATATAAATCTCGTGTCACAATGTTTGTCCTCAATGGACTCCTAAACCACTTAACCGATTATAATAAAATTCGCACACCATGTGCAGTTCGATCCAACTTGAGAGATAGGATAGCTTACATATACGTGGACCCGGTAGGTGGCGCTGGTGGGTAGAACGAAGTCTGCCTGATCCACTAGTACTTTTTATAAATACTAGATACTTATACTAGTTACTCCTCCTCGCTTTCCCTGGAATCTTCAAATTTCCTGGGATAAAAAGTAGCTTTTGTATTATTGTAGAACACATTCTAATTCTATGCCAAATTTCATCGTAATCCTTTCAGCCGTTCTAACTCAAAGAATAATAAACATTTTCATGCATTCTCACAAATTTTCGCTTTTATAATATTAGTAAGATTTACATCCAGACACAGAAAAGATTAGACACACAAATGTTAGTCCAGGGTGGGATTTGAACCCACGTCTGGCTTGACTGTCAAGGTATCACTTACTTAACAGGCCAGAATAACCTTAGCCAATTCATCCTACTATCGAAAATATATCTTTTTTTTCTCATGAGTAGGTATTCCATCATACCGCTAGCCAGATGTTTCACACAATTTCATTTCCCCGGTCAAATTAGTTGTTTGTTTGTCTATTTCGGCAAACATCTGACGTAACTTGTTTGTGCAAAATTGCTTTTGGTTTTGCTCCTGTTCTAAACGTTTCAAATCAAACTCAAATCATATTGAATTAGTTTTCTGTGCGTTGCAGTTTTTCTATTGTTTTATCGAGGGAAAGTTATTTGTTAAAGTGTTATTCAGTTCCGAATAACTTGTAATAATTAATTAGATCTAGGGCCGATCATAAAAATGCTCTTAAGATTTACTTATAAAAACTTACAACTTTATCATATAGATACTTTCGAGATATTTAAATGGCAAAGTAATGCTTTGAGCATGCCAAAGATATAAAGACTTACATAGTTCCAGTTAAGAACACTACGTTTTCTTCCAAATTCTGTGGGAGTCTAGGTCACCGTTTTCGGAGTATATTTAACGTGTACGTGTCATAAAAGAAGGCATTAAATAATAGTTAAATATCTTGGGACATACATGGCCAATCTAATACTACATATCTATACAATTCTAAACATATATTTACATACAGAAACCAAATAAATAGGCATAATATTCATATTTGTCCTGGCTAGGCTTCGAACCCACGACCGGGCATGAAAGTCAGTGTCACAAACCAGATAGACTTGTAAATGCATGTTTAAATAAAATATTCCTATATTATTCGTTTCTCGTTTATTTCCAGCTTTTCACAATTTCAAAGGCGGCTAAGAATCAATGAAAGTCCCATACAGCTGAAATGCGCTCCATTCATACAGTGTTCCACATTTGAAACGAGGGGTTATTACTACCTCCTTTCTGTTTCTATGTCTTCATGTTCTATCCCTGTCGTTACTAAGCAATAAAGTGAGAGGTCCGCTCACTACGTTCCTACCGCTCGCCGATGAAAATTGTATTTAAATGCCCCTATATTCTGGTTGGAATTTGGAATGTATAGTGAGTTTTACTGGCTTGGATGTGAAAACGCACTTTTTGTATGCTACGGCTGCCGAACAGAGTTTCGTAGCACTTTCGTAGCCTACGAAAGTTGTGCTACGAAAATATGATGCTTGTTTTACTTAAATTTCTATCTCATACCTACCAAAAAAATTACTATCAGTTAGGTTATTCAAGTAGGTTACTATACATTTATTAGGTATTTAGTTAATTTATAAACAATATATAATAATACAGACTGTCTTTCAAGATGATTATCCTCGAAACTGAGAAACTGTAGGAGGTAGGGCGCAACGGATTCGTCCGTTCGAAATTGGAGCAGCCCGACTGGGGTAGTACCTCCACCTTACAGAAGACCGCAGCCAAATAACACTACATGTAGTGTTGTGTTCCTGCGGTGAGTAAGGTAGCCAGAGCTCCATGAGGAGACGCTGTAGCGGCAGTGGGGGGACCAGGGATGGAGTAGCGGCGTAGGGGTGTGCAGGAGTGATGCCTGTTTGCCCCTTCGACGAGAAGTGCATTGCGCTTTGTCCCTTTCACTGCCTCTATAGTTGCTCCCTTTTTTATAGGGTCGGCAACGCGTGAGTGACGCCTCTGGTGTTGCAAGCGTTCATAGGCTACGGTAACCGCTTCCCATCAGGTGGGACCGTATGCCTGTTTGCCACCCTTGTGGTATAAAAAAAAAAAAAAAAAACTGAGTAACAAAAATAATTACTTAATGTTTGCTTTGCAATTTTACTTATTATTGATACGTAGAACACAATTAACCGACCACGTTGCATTTTTTTACTGAATTACAACTGTTATTTAACTATATATAAACTTATTTCAACGGATTTTATTGAAATAAGCAAGGTATACAATACAAGAGAAATAAAAATACAAATAAATTAGGTATACAATAGGTATGCAACTTAAACTAAATAAATACATCAAAATCATAATAATATAAAAAAGAAATACCTCTTCTATTAATATTTTCCTAAGCTTCCTATTTATTGCATATATTTCTATATTTAACTGATATGGTTTTCTTACTCAGGCAACACTGGTCATTTGGGACACCATTTTGTTTCGTTCGGCAACAGTGTAAGGAGGCTTTGGTTCTTTTTTTCAAAAATGTCACAAACAAAAGACGCGCGCCACTGGGCTCCGTTCACGCGAGAACCCCTAGTAACGTACGAACCTTTGTGTCTACAGGACGCAAAGGATGTATGTAAAACATCCTGAATCGTGCAAGTATTATCCCGCTGGAAAATGCTCTTTGTATATTGTACTCTGTTGATGCCCGTAATAAATGTTGGACGTGAAAAGATTTACGGTAGGGTTGGCTTTGAAAAAAAATGGCGGACAATGTGAAACATTAAGTTTTGTTGATTAACTTGTTCAGTTTTTTGTTACTTACATTTTTACTCTAGGCAATAAACGATGGGAAGTTAATTAAGAGAATTTCACCCGCGTAGTTCACTTTCCCGTAGGAATAAAATATAACCTAAAGCCTTCCTCTATAAATGTGCTATCTAATACTGAAATATTTTTTCTAATGGGACCAGTAGTTATTGAGATTAGCGCGTTCAAGTAAGATCTTGACAGCCCGGTTGGCTTTGTGGTTAGTGACCCTGACTTTCAAGCCGCGGGTCGTGGGTTCGATTCCCAACCAGGACAAACATTCGTATGCATGAATATGTCTGTTTGTCCTGTGTCTGGATGTAAAATATCTATATAAGTATGTATTTAAAAGTAGTATATGTAGTATATCAGCTATCTGGTTACCATAACACAAGCTCACTATGATGCTTAATTTGGAATCAGATTGGCCGTGTGTGAAAAAATGTCACAGGATATTTATCTCTTCAGCTTAATATATTAAATTAGGTTTATTAAGTTCATTAGCTTACAATCTAAATGCAGTTAATTTTTTTCACATGCATTTAAAGTACCTAATAATACTAGTATTTATTAGGGACTGGTGTCTGCTGTGTAAAACCTGTAGATCACCAGGACCACAAATAATAGTAGTTTAAAAATGAGGCAACAAAAATAACAAGAGTATATATTAGACCAAATACCCAATCAGCTGATTATAATGAGATTGCTTGAAAGATACCTACCTGTTTGACCTGATTCACAAATTAGGGACCAGTAGCAGACTCGATTATGCTAGTTTCCTCTACGGCAATAGTTGTAAAACCCACTTACTTAAACTTGATAAACAACAAAACCAAGCTATGCGAGTAATAGGCAGCTTCATTAAAACAACCCCAATCCATGTCATGGAAGTTGAGTTACACCTTCAGCCCCTTGAAATTCGTAGGCAATATTTGGCAGGAAAATTTTGTCTCAAAGCTATGTCATTCAACAACAATCCGGTGATGTCTGTTATAAAAGAATTATATGAATGTAAAGATAACCATTATTGGAGAGGAAAGAAGTTACCGTTGTTAGTCTCTAGTCATAATTGCTTGAAAGATACACTTGTTTATTCTAGTCCGATATTAGAAATGTTTTCGTTAAAAACCTGGGTTCATAACATAAATCTTAGTAATATTATCGATTACATTGCCCCCTTAACTAATGCTAAAAGTCATTACAATAGGTCAGACTTGTTACAAATGTCAAAAGAAACTCTGTCAAAATATTCTGGTTTCTATAAAATTTATACTGACGGTTCTAAAGAAATAAACAACAATTTAATAGGAGCTGCCTTTTATGACGAGATGAGCCACTTCAATATGAAATTTAAAATCCAATGCAATATATCCATTATGCACGCGGAATTAGTTGCTATCTCTGAAGCCTTATCGTATGTGGGATCCATTAATTTTGATAAATTCGTAATATTTACGGACTCAAAAAGTGCATTACAACACCTGGCTCGCTGCACCTCGACCTTTCGAGGTGCACCGATTGCCTACACGATTATTAATTTAATTTTAGAATTAATCTCCAAGTCTAAAATTGTTATATTACAGTGGATTCCTTCGCATGTAGGTATAGATGGTAACGAGACAGCGGATATACTGGCAAAACAAGCGTGTAGTGAAGGTGTTGAGTATCCCATGACGCCTTTACACAACGACTGTCTGGGTCTAGTTAAGAAAAAGTGTCAGGACAAATGGAAGGAATACTTTGACGAAAGATCTCTAGATAAAGGTATATGGTTTAAAACTATCCAATCACAACCTTATAACGCGCCATGGATAGATGACTGCGAGTTAAGTAGGCAGGATATAGTTTTAATGTTTCGACTCCGTTCCGGACACATTCCACTAAATAAGTTTGCATTTCTCATGCGCAAAGAGAGGTCACCGCTCTGCAACTTGTGCCATCAACAAGAGGATGTGTACCATGTTATAATGGAATGTGCCCGCAACAAAGGGCCTAGACAACTTTTATTTGGAGACAGTTCCATTGGAAGATGTAACACATACTTATCATGCCCCACGTCATGCAATGCTAAAATGATACTGGACCTAGTTAAGTTTGGCCTTAAGTTAAGATAAATTGTTTGTTTCTTATTATTTGTAACCATTACAGGGCGACATATTCGCACAGCGAAAAAGCCCTTTAAATTTAGAATAAAAAAAAAAAAAAAAAAACAAATTAGGGAGTATTTAGAAAAAGTCGCTGACTTTTCCACACCTTTCACCACCTTTCACGACATAATTAATTTACGTCTCACGTATCATATTACAGGCGTGTGTCAGTCAAGTCTAATGGAGAATTCATTCATAATATCGGCTCTAGAAATAACCATGACTAAATAACAAGTACGTTTTGTAAAACAACTAGCGATCTGCCCCGGCTTCGCATAGCATCATTATCGTGTTTCAACAAATAAACGCAAACAATAGATATTAAAATTTTTTTTTTATTAGCAAACTAACAGTTGTTACACAAGTTACATACACAAATTACAATTACTTCAAAATATTATATTACTACTGCTATTATTTCATGAATCATTATCTATTGTTGAGAATCGCATTAAAATCAATAAAAGCGTACAGACGTCGGGAAGCGACCTTATTTTATGGTGTGTAAATAATTATAAAAAGTAAATCTGCCCCGTTGTAAGTTACCAATAGGTATAATAAAAAATTACTAAACGAATTTTCATGAGGTTTTTACCAATGTACATAATCAGGCTTATGCCGCCGCGAGCTTTTGACCGCGTAGTGCCCGTTCACGAAGAAAAATAGGGATAAAATATAGCCTATGATAGTCACATAAAACGTAGCTTTCTATTGGTGAAAAATTATTCAGTTCAGTCGAGTAGTTTTTCCTGTACACGAAAAAAACATAAAAGGAATTTTATTATTGTCTGGATGTCTATCTATATAAGTATGTATGAATACTAAACTAAACGAATAATCTCAACGTTTAAATGCTTCTGAAGTCTGTTTTAGTGAACTTCTCTGTTCTTAAACAAAATAGAAAAAAAATCATTAAGAGTCAAAGTCATTAGGCGTTTTCCGCTAGTATGAATTTGATATTTGATCGCCGAAACCGTATGTCCGGAACATGTTTTCCGGACGCGTACGGAATCCTTAAATGTAACTCGGCGTTATGAATCTGTAATTTCTTTTCGGGGTACATATTGCAAAAGTTTAAGGACAAGGTTTAACTTTATGATAACGGGTTTTATGTGTGGAAGTTTGACGAAGGTTATGGGCCGATTCCGTTACTGCCGGACGCTTTAGCCTGAAGGGTTTTTATATTGCTTTAATATTTATTGGTGGTTAGAACAGTGAAGATATTTTTTATTTCTATGTGAATATTTTATCAGCTATCTATTATTTGTTTGGTTAGTTTAAATATGCTCTTTAATATTATTTTTATTTGTTAAACTTTAAAATAATGATGTTTGACGATTTTGTAAGAAGTTACCTGTGACAAAAAAATTACATTAGGTACATTACATTCCGAACCGAGCATTAGAGTCGACGTTTCATAAGTGCCTGTTAAGGCATTTAAAGACATCGATAAAATTCATTACTTAAGTACCTACGTCTGTTCTATTTTGAATAGTCACTTGTTTACATAAATAGTAGGTACCTACATCAATAAACCGAAAAGCAAACATATTGAACTTACGACAACTTAATAGATAGGTTATATAATGATGTGCGGCCATTATGGTTACATAAATAAAATGAGCTTCAAAATACTTAGTAGGTATCGTAAGTGTACCAGTCGTGGCCACGGTACCAGTAATGGCCAAAAATAGAAAGAAACATCTAGAATTCGGACATGAGCGAATGTTTTTACATTTGGATCACTATGACATAGACTTTAGACATCGAACTATCTAAGTTTAACGTTTTATTGAATTCAGTCAGTTACATGTACAAATTTGCGCGAATACAAAGTGCAAGGTTATTTGAAATTGACAACGACGGTTTTTTTTTTCTTAAACTGGCCACCATTGGGTCATTTACCATACCTATATTTAAGCCGACTTCCAAAAAAAATTACAAAATTTTATTTCTTTTGATATATTGATCTAATCATTTAAAGCTATTCGTACGAATTACACCCTAAATGCGTAACGCTGTTGTCATCGTCTTTAAAACCGATTTTATAATACATTGGCGGTTTGACACACACGTTGAGGTAGCCTACCGTCGTAGGGCCGGGAATGTAACAAGAAATCAACTTTGGGACGATTGCGGGCGAGTTACATGATCTAAGGTCTAGTCCATATCGACTGCTCGTTAGATAGGCAGTATAAAACAGTACTCTGTGTGGGTTTGGATGGTTATGTGGCTATTAGACGACTGTTAGGGCCACTGGTACTAATCGGCTGTATAACGGGCCTGAGATTTCTCGTCTCACCGAACCACTTGAATACTTTTAACAAGAAAAGGAAACCGTTTCAACACGTTTCAATGCGAGCGCCAAGTTTATTACGTTTTTTGGGATTCTGTTACAAAAAAAACGTAGGTAGGTATGTGCCACACTGGATTCTTTCTCATAAATTAATTTTCTTATTTTCAAACTTAACTGAGCATGTACCTTAGTGAACATAATACTTTTATAAGTATGTAGGTATGTATGTTAGGGGAGGCTCGAGCTCCTCGGTGGAGACGTATATGAGCTGATGATGATGATGATGAGGTATGTATTTACAGTAAGATACAAAAAAACTCATGTTGATAAACACAAATGTTTGGTCTAGTAAACAATTAATTATAAAATATAGAAAATTTTACGTTTTTCTAATATTGAATATGAAATGACTGCAATGTTAAAAATCTCTCGGGAAGGCGGGTAAAACCGCAGAGAGCCAATAGTTTAATAATAAATCGAATCTATGAGGCACAGATGGATAATTACAATTTCAGGCCACTCTCTCCGGTTATTGGATAAATTTTGTTTAATGTCTGCGCAAAAACAGGGTGCCTTTTAGATTATTCTTTTCATCGGTACGATTAATGTAGGTACCTACGTGATTTAATTTATAGGATTTTATTTTTGTTTCTAGCCCGACTGTGCGAGGAGGGTGCTTTTCGAGAGATAGCCAATGTTTTTATTTACAATTTTTTTTGTTCAATCGTTTTTACACCATATAAAAATTTAAATTCAGTACATTCTATTGTAGTCTGCTATTTGTATTTTTATTAATAGCTTTTGAATTTTACTACTACCAGTGATGTTCAAAGTTTGACAGTCTGTATTGCCTCAAAAGCAGACTCCTTAGAACATAAATATCCGAATTAAGCTCTACAAAAATATGTTTATAACTGCCCAGATTACAAATATATCCATGAGACATGATAGTACTAAATATGCATGTTTTATGATTTTGCATATCTTATTTTAAAAAACAATGTAAACGAAGTGATCTAAAAAAAATGAGAGCAAATCTTACAAAATCAATGGTAGTTTCATGAATTGTGAGGATTAATGAACCAAAAATCTTATATTAGAGGCAGCAAAATACTATTACCTACTACTGAACAATTTATTTATTTAGTTATATGTATATATAATCCTGCGATACAAAGTTCTTAAGTAGCATGCACTAGAGGGGACATTGTTTCAACTTTGAGAACCGCAGCTTTAAGCTATTTAGATTAACTAAATAAATTGTCCCATTAGCAAATGTTAATGGCAGTGCTTTTATTATTACTGAATTTGCATATTTTTCAATATAACTGCGGTTTTAGGTATGTTCCATTGTTCCTAATGAAATATCGGTTGAGGAAGCCCCGAGAATATGGTAAAATTTCTTTCTTTTATATAATAATATAGATAATTAACGACGTATGACTGTTAAAAAAGATGATATTCTCTTTTATATGATACATAGTTGTTATTATAATTATAGTAGTTGTTCCCGTGAATTTTGATCACCTTCATATTTTTTTACAATACAATTACCTATTATTTTAGTTTTTTTTTTATTTAAATTTAAATGTACTTAGATATATGACTCCGGAATACTGTAGCATACAAAGATGAGAGATTTTTTTTATCGGCTAAGTGGTTTTCAAGTTTTTCCTTTACAATTTATTTTATATACCTACCTAATCTACCTATATACTAACTATCCGCGGGCAACTTCGACTGCGTCAAATTACATGTTATTTTCAATGTGTCATAGCATGATATTGACTAGCTTATATATTCCTCGACAGTCGACAATATGAGCTATCTAACCCCAAAACATGTTTTTAATTTGAACCAGTATTTTCGGACCCTATGCAACAACACAATATTTTCTATTTATGTATGTGGATTCAAACTGTTATTACCTTTACGCTTACGAGAATAATAACAATTATCACATATAGCCTAATCTAAATTTCGTTAACGGTGATATTGAACCTCTCACGTAATTGTCTTATCAATGAAAGAGATAGAGCATAGATACGGTGATTATTATGCGATTCCTCGAGTCTAATGTTACTGAATATCGATAAAATTTTACAATCAAATAACACCTTAATAATCAAGTACGTACAGATGAAAATCACTTTAGCACGCTAAAGGTAGACCGTCCAGCACCCTCAAGAGGTTCTTATCTCTCGTTCTTAGACATCTAAACGCAGCCATTGTTTCCCTGAACACACGGAACGGAATAAAAGGAAAATCTTCAACAGGGTTGTTCTCAAAAAAGTGGTTCTGTAACCACCGGAGAGTTTTTAGTGGAAATGTGTGATTTTTTTTTAAGTTTTTTAATTTTATTTACACAGTATGTTACTTTAAGAGACTTTTCACGCAAAGGCTGAGTAATATTAAAAAAAAACACAGGTAATACATTTACAACAAAATTGGATGGTAATTAATAACATCTGTTTCTTAAAAACCTGTCATTTCCAAAACCTTCGAGTCGCAAAAACTAAACAGTTTATATATGCTCCTATACCATTGGAATCTATCTTTTTATATTATGTTTGACTGTACTATGACGGTTCATAAAAAGTAATCATATTTAAGTTATTCGTGCGGTGCCACTTTTTGAGAACATCCCAACAGCGGTTTCACAATATGAGATAAAATCAACAAAACTGGAGAAATGTCAAAAGATAAACACAAAAATATGCGGGTCTCTGATGTAAATGTCGCTCTTTTACCGTGTCACATGATCCAGGTTTATTTACCTGTATGTTTGTTAAACTGTATTCATACGGAAATTGCTATGGATATTGTTTTTCATCTAAATGTTTGTTATACGTGCGCCTAATGAATCTCCTTTGAGAAAATGTTCACCAGTCGTTTTCTTTGCCTGATTGAGAATTGAATTAGAATAAAAGCGTAACTCATCTTTATTAGATACTAGCTGCCTCCCCGCGGTTTTACCCGCGTAGTTCCCGTTCCAGTGGGAATACAGGGATAAAATATAGCCTATGTTACTCGGGTATAATGTAGCTTTCCAAAGGTGAAAGAATTTTTGAAATCGGTCCAGTAGTTTCGGAGCCTATTCATTACAAACAAACAAACAAACAAATCTTTCCTCTTTATAATATTAGTATAGATTAAAAAAGAAATCCTTTATAATAAATTTATCCTGTTAACATGTGGGAACAAATAAATACTCTGATTATTATTTTACACACAGCCAATCTGAATCCATACTAAGCAGTGATTGTGTTATGGTAAACCTATGGATATCTGATATGCCATATAACACTTTTTTATAAACATAGCTATGAAATCTAAGGAAATGCCCACAAACTTATTATATGAGATATTAGATATTCTTCAAAATGTCAACTTTTATCCTGGTAAACCAACTTCCTTTGGATCGCATACAAAACATGGTGCAGAAACTAGTTAATTATAATATTCGAATCTAGTTTGGTACCATTTAATTAAATAGCAGACTTGGTAAGGGAATACGAGTGGATATGGAATGAGGTCCCTACAGTATTGCCAGGGCATTTAGCCGCAGAATATAGCCAACTTTTGGTGTTTCCAAAAACACTTTAAAGTAGATATAATATTAAATATAGTAGACCCGCGCAACTTCATTAGCGTTTTCAGAACTACTTTCCCGTTTTTGGAACATTTTTGTTTGATGCTCCGCTCCTATGGGTCGTAGAGTGATGATATATAGCTTATAGCCTTCCTCGATAAATGGACTATCTAATACTGAAAGAAATTTTAAACTTGTTGATGAGATTAGCGCGTTCAAGCAAACAAACAAACTCTTCAGCTTATTAGTAGGTATATTATAAGATTATTGTAAGTTAATCCTGACTACCTTTATTTTATTAACACACTGGTATAATAACATAATCAATTTTTATTTCTATTAGTAGATTTGCTAGTAATATCATTTTGAAATAAATAATTAAGTATTTGATCCTAAATGGTGTACCTATATTCTCCATTTAACCAAACTTGAGTCAAATATTTTGCTTATTTTGAAGTGCAAAGTAAATAGGTACATGATATCTTATGCAGATATAATCTACTGAGATAACTGTCATAGCTCGTTTGGATTCATCCCACGAACATAATGCCCTGAGACACTTCCTGCACAGCCATTCACAAAATTCATGAAAATCATTCACAAAATAAGCAGCCGTGGTATTCTATAACATAAACTTCTGGCCTACCAACGTAAGACCAGCGAAATCTCATGTGAAAACTTAGTTAATGAAAGAGACAGAGCATAGACTCCTCGGTGAAACGTCGAGGTAATTTCATGTTTACCTTACTGAATTGAACACGGGGTACCCGAGTACAGTAACACGACAAATATCCATGATCTTATTATGGAATGGTAATGTAATCACGTGCTTTGTAAATAAATATGCATCATTTTTGGAATTTTATTACTCTCTTTATATATTATGGATTTAAAAGGATGTTTTTCACAGATGGCTAATCTGATTCTAATATATGTTCATACTGTGGTAAACATTACTACTATTAAAGTAATCAGGTAATCTTTGTCAAAGAAATATTTTCTTGCACTTAAATGTTTGTCCCGGGTGAGTTTTAAATCCCGACTTGCGAATTGAAACGGTTGCTAACCAATAAGCCATTCGGTTAAACAATATATGGGTTCTTCAAAAAGGGAGTGAAGGGATATTATAGGGTTGGCAAGTGACGCTTCTGGTCTGCAAGCGTCTATAGGCTACGGTAACTACTTTTCATCAATTGGGACCTTACCTTTCTGGTACAAATTATACATATATAACGGATTGTCAGAGGGGTCAGCGAAGCGGTCTTGGCGACCGTCATCCATTGTGGGCGTGATAAGGCAGGAACGTTAGAAATAATACCACGTTTGTAATCAGTAGAAATCACTTCTTATAATTCGACTCACATAATTACAGAATAAAACGTACAACACTAGATGCCCATTTGCATCTACATTTACGATGAGCCAATAGGTTAGCACGCGTGCGCCTCGAGCGCTGTCTATCAACTGAATCACCGAGTGACCGTCGACACTGTATTTATAGGCACAGACTTGCTACTCTATTCGGGGTTACCCGCTCATATTTTACTCTTTGACAGATTCTAAACAATAAATCACTGATCGACATAGACAACCAATTTTATAACGTAATAACAAATAATAATTCTACATCAATAAATCAACAGAATAACAATCCACAATAATTAAATAATACACAACACATAAATAATTAAATAGTCTTTTAACGGTCGTGCCGTCATATACAACACATAAATAATTAAATAGTCTTTTAACGGTCGCGCCGTCATATACAACACATAAATAATTAAATTGTCTTTTAACGGTCGCGCCGTCACGGCCGTCCTGCATATTCACACGTCCTCGTGTGTATTACTCTCATTTTCGGTATCTGCGGACAAACAAAACACACACTTGTATCTCACAATATTCACTCGGTCACCCTGACCAATAAAACATAGGAAAATTGCCACAATCAATTAATCCTTAACACCACACTTCAGACATCCTTTTCACTAATATGCCATGGCTGTCAAGCATGATAGAGCTACAAAATCTGGTCAATAACACACAGTTTCATTTATGTGCCACACAGGCTACTACCTACGCCTACATCCACACTTACACACCTATGCACCTATAGACCTACATAACCTAGTCTATTGCACTGCTACCTACTATTCAAAGCCACACAGGCTACTCAATCCCATACAGGGTAGTCAGTGCCACACAGGCTAGTCAGTGCCACACAGGCTAGTCAGTGCCACACAGGCTAGTCAGTGCCACACAGGCCAGTCAGTGCCACACAGGCCAGTCAGTGCCACACAGGCCAGTCAGCGCCACACAGGCTAGTCAGTGCCACACAGGCTAGTCAGTGCCACACAGGCTAGTCAGTGCCACACAGGCTAGTCAGTGCCACACAGGCCAGTCAGTGCCACACAGGCCAGTCAGTGCCACACAGGCCAGTCATTGCCACACAGGCTAGTCACTGCCACACAGGCTAGTCATTGCCACACAGGCTAGTCATTGCCACACAGGCTAGTCATTGCCACACAGGCTAGTCATTGCCACACAGGCCAGCCAGTGCCACACAGGCTCGTCAGAGTTATAGTTGCCATAAACCAGCTCTGAAAATCGAATACCTCACCCGCGCCGTCATCGGCACATTCGATGTCTATTTGATTGGTCGGAATCTCTAGTCCGGCACTCAACTTGAATGGACGCTACTTTCAGTCATAGAGGGTATGAGATCGTTCGAAAATTTAATACTTTCTATTAGAATTGAGAGCCTTCAGTAAACAACTGTAACAACCAGCAGTTCCATTACTTTATAAGGCCCTTTAAAATTAGTATCTAACGTAGTTTGATTGCGCTCGTGATTTTCCAAATTATTAAAATTACAAACTTTTTAATCTTTAAGTATCTTAGTCTTATCATATCAGACTTTTCGTATAAAGCGTTAACTTCTAATTCCTGTGCTAACCCTTCCGGCACGTGTACCCTTTACAAAATAACTAGAATACTTCGCCAATGATGAAGTAAGTTTCTGTCTTTGATGTCCTGTTATATCACTGTCTAATCTCTCAATTTCTTTTTTTTTTTACTTTACTCCTATATGTAAACCACTGCCTATTTAAGAATAAGACTTACTAAAAAATTTAATTAGAAAATCAATCGGGGTCAGAACACGTTTACCACCCTAAGATTTATAATTTCCTGCACACATCTATGTCGCATAGTCGATATGTCATTGACTAGGTAAAGAGCATAGATTTTATTCACATAAAGATCAGTCGCTCAAGGAGATGAGTGACTAGATAGAATAGTTAAAGAACACCTTTTCTTTACTTCTCGATTCGAGACCAAAAACTATACGCAAAATTTGAACTCGTTCCCAAAAGTTATCTGCAAACCAAATATTTTTAATAAACAAGCAAATGTTATATTTTCGTTAGAACTTCCTAATAATGATTATTCCCGATATCCCTTTATGTAAATTCAAATTCCCCAAGTGGGTAATTTTAAGTACGTTTTACGTATTTACCTACATTATTTCAATGAAATTTTATATTTAGGTTGTTCGTTCTTAATAATTATTATTGGCGATATATTTCATAGTTCAAAGTATCGGATTCGGAACTTCCACGCAGCAGGGCGCGTGCGCCCAGACGCGCCGCGCCGCTGCACAAGGCAGGGGACGGGTCGCACGCAGTCTACAAGTGGGCAACTAAAATCGAAAACAAAACCACCGTTCACATCATTTGATCCCAGCAAATAGTCATGAAGGGAGGGCCCCAGCCAGCCCCACGAGACACCAACCCTCCACGGAAAAGAAGTCACGGGCCAAAGCCAGCCCCAGACCAAAGCAACCACTCCACGCGGACGATGTCGCGGGCAGCAGCCAGTTCCCAATAAATGCCAAAATCCGCAAATGGCACGACGACATGACAAGGGTGCATCCCCGCACCGGTTCCACTCAACGCCTCCACCGAACACATCATGCGGTCTACGCTCGACGAACAGGATAAGGGCGCCTCCGCTGGAGGCCCCACGATGAGCAACCCGAGACACACCGATGGCACCACACAGCTCGCGACAATAAAATAGGATACAGAAGACCTCCCAAAGCGCCTGGCAGTGGCCAGTCCCGGACCCGGACCAGCCACCAACAGATAAAATAAACACGATGACAGTCGATAGAGCCCAGCACAACAGAACCGAAATCCCCAGCACAGCGAATTTGTGAAGCGGCCCAAAACCACGTCCACCTCGGATCCAATATCTCAAAAACAGGAGGCTGCAAACACGAAATTAATCGGCGTTGTGCTATTACAAGGAGTGCGGTAGAGAAACTCAACAAAATTTAGAGAAACAGGAAAATAAGCAAAAACACAAAGGTTCGACTTATCAGAACCGTAGCCTTTCCAATATTTCTCTACGGCGCTGAAACCTGGTCTATAAGACTTCAAAACCGCAGCAAGATTGATACTCTTGAGATGTGGTATTGGAAAAGGCTCTTGAGGACTCCCTGGACGGCATTTCGCACGAACAACTCCACTCTAGAGGAACTCAAAATTAAAGAACGTCTATCGTCGACTGTGCTATTACGAACTCTAAAGTTCTTCGGCCACGTCTCTAGAAACGAGGGCTTAATAGAACGTTTGATGGTACAAGGTCAGGTGGAAGGGAAGAGGTCCAGAGTGCGATCACTTATCCGATGGACTGATCTAATAAAATCAGTGGTCCAGAACTCTATGGTTACATGTTCACGCAACGCCTTACATCGTGCCAGGTGGAGAAGCATCGCAAGAGTCGTAGTGAACAAAAATGACACGCACCTGTTTCACAACCACGAACACTATCAAGAGTGTACGACTCAGAAGATGTGGTTATACGTCAAATTTTAAATTAGGTTATTATTTTAGAATTGATACTTTAACACTCAAAAAAAAAAAAATAATAAGAACCTTGATGTGGTATTTTGGTCTTTACTGTATACAATTTGATAAAGAACGCAACCTGAAAACTGATAAACACCTTCAGACCGCGACCGAATATCCCTTCCTATTATTATAATCTCAGAAATAATTCAAACGAAATACTATAAACCATATGAAATATCAACCCACATCACATCCTACCACATTGCAACAGTATACTGTTGCCTTGGACTCTAACTGTTACAAGAATTTGGGTTGTACATTAAAACACTCGGATTACCTAACCCCAATAAGGTGTGTCTTTTCAGTAAACACACAATCACGGAAACAAAATGAAAACTTCTCACCGGATTCATCTGAGAGCAGACCACAACTGGTTTGATGGCGCAGATATTCCACCCGACGTTCATTCTTGTCTAGCCAGCGCTCGCATCTTTATTGGGGCAGCGCGTTACGATGTGGCCTTGTTCACCGCAATCGAAACACGTTGGCGTCTTCTGTGCGTTGACTTCTTTCGGCTGAAGCAATGTGCTTCAAGAGGGTCCTGCATGTTGTTCCTGCCTCCTGGGAGGCTTCCGGTAATCCCACTTCTGATAACGGATTGTCAGAGGGGTCAGCGAAGCGGTCTTGGCGACCGTCATCCATTGTGGGCGTGATAAGGCAGGAACGTTAGAAATAATACCACGTTTGTAATCAGTAGAAATCACTTCTTATAATTCGACTCACATAATTACAGAATAAAACGTACAACACTAGATGCCCATTTGCATCTACATTTACGATGAGCCAATAGGTTAGCACGCGTGCGCCTCGAGCGCTGTCTATCAACTGAATCACCGAGTGACCGTCGACACTGTATTTATAGGCACAGACTTGCTACTCTATTCGGGGTTACCCGCTCATATTTTACTCTTTGACAGATTCTAAACAATAAATCACTGATCGACATAGACAACCAATTTTATAACGTAATAACAAATAATAATTCTACATCAATAAATCAACAGAATAACAATCCACAATAATTAAATAATACACAACACATAAATAATTAAATAGTCTTTTAACGGTCGTGCCGTCATATACAACACATAAATAATTAAATAGTCTTTTAACGGTCGCGCCGTCATATACAACACATAAATAATTAAATTGTCTTTTAACGGTCGCGCCGTCATATATAAGAGATGGATATACATTTTATTTTGTTGAAATATGTTTTTTTTTTACCGCTGTATCCAATCCCTTATACCAAGCATCATAATTGCCCAATAGCTTAAACTGCTGATCGTTATATTACTCCACAGATTTGGAAGCACGTCATTTGTTATTATTTGAACATTAACACTCGTGCAGGAAAGGAAACAATCATTAGGGACCAGCTGCGGCGATCACTAATACAGGAATATTAGATCGCTCAAGTTAATGCCGAAATTGGGGTCATTTGGGGACAGTTTCCTATTTTTTGTATGACCGTAATATGTCCATGATATGTCTTAGAGTTGTCAAGCTAGATTTAGCGCAAGATTAAAAAAAAAACATAAATATTTGACATAATATATATTTGGTACATCCTACTTATATTATAAAGGCGAAAGTTTGTAAGTATGGATGTATGTATGTATGGATGTTTGTTACTCTTTCACGTAAAAACTACTGAATGGATTTGAATGAAATTTGGAATAAAGATAGCTTATAACCTGGATTAACATATAGGCTACTTTTTATCCCGGGAAAATGGAAGACCTCCCGGGTACGCGGGTGAAACCGCGGGGAGCCACTAGTAATGTATATTATACTAGCGGACCCGGCAGACTTCGTTCTGCCCACAATTAATGTATTAGGTACATAAAAACCTTCCCCATGAAATACTCCGTAATTTGTTGAAAACCGCCTGAAAATCTGTTTAGTAGTATTTGTTTTCATCGCGTTGAGACAGACAGAGAGCGGGGACTTTGTTTTATATATATATATATTTGGTTATTTGGCTTTATGGCTGATTCGTAGTTTCAAACTGTCGGTTGTGGGTTTGATTACCGTAATAATAATGCAGCCTCGGCCAATCTTTGATCGTCATTAAAATTTCCTGTTTTGATTTCATTTTGGTATAAAGTAGGGAATCACATGTACAATATATAATACCAATATGTCTACCAACCCATGATAAAATAAAAGTGCATGTTATTCTGTAGCAACCCAATTATTATTTTAATAAAAACCACTTTGTATTACAAAACGAAGCACTTTAAAGCATTAAAATCCGGATGTTTGTCGGCTTTATACCCACAGTTAAAAGCCTTTAGCGAACATTAAACTTGTAGTAAATAGCCTTAATAAAATTGCCATTTAAAAATGAGTTATTTATAGTTATTATATAACACTAATGCCTCCCTGCCGTTTCACATGCGTTTCCAGTAATTTTCTATTTTTTACAGGATAAAATGTAGCCTAAATGTTATTACAGAACATGTTTTGACTTTCATCGCGATCCCTTCAGCCGTTTTTAGCGTGAAAGAGTAACAAACATCCCATACACACATTCATACATTCTTTCGCATTTATAATATTAGTAAGTAGGATACATTGTCTTGTATTTGAATTATTATAAGCCTAAGATAGTGTTTTGCATGCTCTTCTCAGCAAAATAATTTTCAGAACCGAGTATTAGAGTCAGACTATAAAAATATTATCATTCCATTTAAAAACTCTGTTCTACACTTGACTTTGAAAATAAAAACATAACATAATATAAGTAGAGCTTTTACTGTGTAACCAGATTCCTGAATACAACATTATAATACTTAATAAATAATAAATAAATAAATAAATAAATATCCTGGGACATTTTTCACACACGGCCAATCTGATTCCAAAGTAAGCTTTAAATGAAGCTTGTGTTATGGTAACCAGATAGCTGATATACTACATAATTATGATACTTTTAAATACATACATATTATAGATATTTACATCCAGAACAAAGATACTGATATAGATATTACATACAGATAATAAATATACTCCTGGGTGTGATTCTAATTTTATCTATGACCACCGGCTACAGTCGCTTAACCATTCGGTAAGTTAGGTAATTTAATAAATAAATATCCTAGGATATTTTTCAGTCACAGCCAATTTAAACTAACCCATAGATGTGCTATATTATCAGATACTACAGATATTACCAGATATACAGATTTTAAATACATACTTAAATAGATTTACATATTCAGACATATCGTAAGTGTACCAGTCGTGGCCACGGTACCAGTAATGGCCAAAAATTAAAAGAAACATCTAGAATTCGGATAGGAGCGAATGTTTTTACATTGGGATCACTGTGACATAGACTTTAGACATCGAACTATCTAAGTTTAACGTTTTATTGAATTCAGTCAGTTACATGTACAAATTTGCGCGAATACAAAGTGTAAGGTGATTTGAAATTGACAACGACGGCTTTTCTTAAGGAAATCGTTAAGGCGGTGAGCAGGAAGTTTCACTTGTAAAATATTATATTATTGCTTAATTAAAATCAAAATTAGTTTTGTTTGATGTGTTAGCCATAAAATAAAGATAAACTTAGACTAAGACTGGGATATCCATTAATGGATTTTCCCTGTCCAAGACTGGGTCACAAAACTACAACTTTTATTTGTTAAATTAATTGAATCCAGCTTGGCCGTATCTCACGCGCAACACATTACAAATATTAAATAAGGACTGCACTTTACAGTTTTACTATATTCAGTGCTGAAACTTTCATAATTTTGGTAATATTTCACAAAAACCAGTGTTTTTTTTCTTAAACTGGCCACCATTGGGTCATTTACCATACCTAATACAGACACAAAGCCGTGGTGGCTCAGTTGGGAACGCACCGACTCACGATCATGAGGGTGCCTGTTCAAATCCCTGGCCCGTACCTCTGAGTTTATAAAAACTAACGTACGGATTCACACCACTGGCTTTCGGTGAAGGAAAACATCGTGAGAAAACCCTGTATGCCTGAGATGTCACAATTAAAGGCATGTGAAGTCCGCCAATCCGCACTAGGCCCGCGTGGTGGACTATGGCCTAAACCCCCTCGATGTTAGGGGAGGCTCGAGCTCCTAGGTGGAGACGTATATGAGCTGTTGATGATGATGATGATGACAGACACAAAAACAGACATATTCATAAACACAAATGTTTGTCCAGGAGAAGGTTCGAAGCTACGACCGGCGGCTTGAAAATCAGGGCCATTAACCACAAAGCCTCAAAAAATAATTTGTAACGTCAAAATTGCGGTCCCAAAGTACTTCAGCCTCAAGTATCGAGTTGAAAAAGTTAACAATAAAAAAAATAACATAAAAATAGCACGGAAAACTGCCTCATTTCCCGATACCCCACACTTAGGGGCTCGTCTGAGGGCACTTGTATACGCCTACAAATTTATCGAGATTTTCACGAGTACTCGACTTTGTACCTACCGCTGCTGATTTATGTAGCAACCCTAGATTTATGTAACAATACATCTAGTTTTAGTGCTTAACTACATTGTCTTTAGTTATATGCTATTTTATTACAACTGGTATTAAGTTGTTAACTTGTAGATGTCGTTTGTCGTTTGAAATGTAAGTAACAGTAGCTCCTTGTAGTTTCACGCACGTTTTGCGGGGATCTTTAATTTTCCCCAGAAAAAAAGGAGCCTATGTTTTATTACAAAACATATTCTAACTCTGTGCCAAATTTCATGTTCTGCCTTGAATGAGTAACAAACATACATCCATAGTTCGATACATACATTCTAACAATCATTGTTTTGGGTTTTATCACCCAACCAACTTTTTTCTCATATATCTTCCATGTTCAGACAGCGATCCGTTGCATTTTTATTATATGTATATATTAGTATGACATCGTTTTTAGGTATTTTTATAACGTCAGGTAAACTGGCAACTTTTCTAGCAAACCAATAACCAGAAAAAAAAATACCTTCAGTAGGTTTATCTGAAAAAAGTTTCCGATCAAAGCATGGTTACCTCTTTTCATAAATAAATTACAATGAAGTTTCTATAGGCCAAGGTTTTATAGGATTTAACGCTATAGAAAACCAATATTGTCAGCAAGCTTAGCTGTAAAGCGATTTTGAAGAAATCTCGATAATTTTCGGGGGTAAATTATTCAGTGATACGTTAAAATACTGACGCGGCGGTTTTGTAAAGGAAACGATTGTTTTTTGATTATATTTAATTTTATAATTCAGCAAATTATGTTATAATATTTTTGCTTGTTTGTGTTCTGTTTAATTGGTTCTTTGTAATATGGTTCTTTTTGATATCCAAATGTAAAAACATTAATAACAGCTTTGGAAATATGTAATAAAATGAAAATTATGTAACTACTGGACTCTAACTAACGACTCTGACTTATTGGGTCCAAAAAATCATGTGTATAACAGTTTGTTCTGTGTGGATGAAGAATATGAACATATGTTTAGCTCTGATTAGTTTCAAATCAGATTGGCCATGTGTGAATGTCCAAAAATATTTATGTATATAATTGGAATGTACTATTTAAGTACGATGAGTTTATTCTCGGCTTTACCTCCGGACCGCACCGCGCAGTGTTATGCTAACGGCCTTAGTAAATCTGTATACATAATATTTGCCCCAGCACTTTGTAAGCTGTACCTACAATATTAATAGGCGTTCATTTTCCTATAATCCCTTTCCATCGGCATCTTTTTGAAGGCAAAGTAAAACGAACTTTACCGTAGGCGGGTGTTCTACTTCAGTACCTATAAATTAAGTGAAGTATGTACCTACTTATTTAATTAGAAAATAATTGGTGTCGTTTACCGCGAGAACTAATTAGCAGTTAAAAGTTAGTATGATAAGTAATTTTTCTTTTCGATTTGAAAGAAATTCGAAAACACACCTATAAAGACATTACCTACTTAATTGTTGAAATCATTTTTAAGCCTCTTTCAATACTATAGTTAAGTATGATCTGCACTTTTAAGGAAACGTTTTTTTTACACAGAATACTGGAAGGTATATTTCACATGTGTATACATTTAACATAGTAAACGGTTTTTAAAGCTACAATAGCGCGTTGCAAGCCTAATTGTGTCTGTCTCATCACGGTGATTGGTCGCCATCGCATACGCAGTTCCAATTAGTACGTTTGCACACCGACAGATGTCGCTATTCGTATTAACAAGTCACAGAATAATAAAACCGCGAACGCTAACTAACAAACAATTCACAATTACTCTGGCCGGGTTTCGAATTACGTGCAAGATTCAGTTGAAATTGCTATTGGAATTTAAACTTAAAACCAACAGCTTAAGTTACAGAGTTAAATGCAGGGGAATTCAGCTCATTTAGCGTGTTCTTAGGCTTAAGGGGAACGTGTGAAGATTTAATGCGACAAGTTTATTGTGTCGGTTAGAATGGTTGGGTGTTAGTGTTTTTGTCAGGTTATTACGTATGTTAATTTAGATATAACTTTTTAGTTTTCCTAACAATTAAATGGGTATTTTGCTACCTAAATATGTGCTAAACCGAGACAAGAGTGGCAGAAATTTAATGATGCACTTACCAACAGATATTTTAAAAGTTTTAACAAAATTAAAAGCATAGACAGGTGCGACGCGCAAATTTAAATGGAATTGAGATTTTAATAGCATTTTATTTGGTGGTTTTATCAAAAAAACTTGAAATAACATCACTATATGTTTCATTATTATTTTTGGTGATTTAGTAGGTTTATAATTTGTTTAATTTTTTGTTTCATTTCTATATCAAAAGTAGGTAGCTGATGGTGAGAACTTGGTACCTACTTAACCTGGGTATGCCAAATTTAATATCCTAATAAATAGGTTATTATATATATTATATAATTTTTGCTAATCCTCCTTCGATGAATAGGGCATCTAACTCAGTTTTTTTTTATTTGAACCAGTAATTTCGGAGCTTATTCAATACAAAAGGAACAAACGTAAAATCTGATCTATCCTCTTTATTATTTTTATATTTAGCGTTTAATTGGGTATATAGAAAGTAACTTCTTGAAATAAGAAAATAGCCTTAAATCTAAAGTAGTTCAATCAGTTTTTTCCCTACAGGAACCCTAAAAGGCAGGTTCCGTTAATGACACCTACCTACATATTGTATTGTTTTTGTGCCCCATTGTGACTACACAGGCGTTCATTTTCTCTTTGTCTTTTCTTTTCTTTTAGGCCTCTCTTTTCTTTTATTAGAAATACTCTTTTCTGTAGCTCGCACCTTAGAAAAATATTTTTATTACTGCGACATAAATTCATTCAGTTTGATTTGAAAATGTTGGCTTTGTGCGTGGGACCAGTAACTTACAATTTATACAACTATTTTTGTGTAGGTAGCTACTAGAAATGCTTAGTTAACACGTTTTCATAAAAGAAATCTTAGTTATAGATCAGTCATTTCCAAGTGAGGTATAAATAATATTTTCATTAAAGTTTATTCAAAAATCTCAATAGGCTATAAAAGATAAATAAACAATTCAAATATTTCTGTGAGCACGTAATAAAACGTATCTTCCAAATAAATAACGCGCCTTAAAAATAAATAATGAATTTTAACTCCGCTCCAGGAAGATTAGCGCAATTCTTATTTATGTTGTTAAGGAATATTATTCAGGAGGTAATCCTGATTCTTTGTTGGAAGGCACTGGTATATTTTACGGTAATCTTCTCCTTTCTCAACTCATAATGAAATGATAATGTATTTTTCGGCTTAGAAAGGCAAAAATTGTGTAGAGTAGGTACATAAAATATTGTGATTCAAACAGCTTTTGCTTTTGACTTTGAAACTTCGAGCTAATACTCGATTCAATTGGTATAGATTTCTACTAAATATTCACAAGTAATATTATTTTTTATAGTCTATAACCCTGTTAAATAATAATTAATAACGCTACACCGCCACCAGTGGTCTAAAACAATACAATCTTTCAGGCTTAAACCAAACGAGTTTCAAAGAAATCGGCCAAGTCGTCTCGGAGATTAGCGTTTAAAATAAAAATGTCATGTAATTTTATGCACATATTAGGTACTAGCTGCCTCCCCGCGGTTTTACCCGCGTAGTTCCCGTTCCCGTGGGAATACAGGGATAAAATATAGCCTATGTTACTCGGGGATAATGTAGCTTTCCAAAGGTGAAAGAATTTTTGAAATCGGTCCAGTAGTTTCGGAGCCTTTTCATTACAAACAAACAAACAAACAAACAAACAAATCTTTCCTCTTTATAATATTAGTATAGACTAACGGAAAAACAATATCTCGCTGTATTTTAACGTTATAAGATTTTCACATGCGTTTAATTATTCTTCCTTCTTTCGACATAAGAGTCAGCCTACTCATAAGCCTCATTGAAAATGTAATAAATATACTCAGTAAAATTTCCGTCTTTCCAGATAATGTCAGAGCAGAAAACAACTAGGGCGTAGTCACATGATCTCTTCAACAGAAATCGAGCTGATAGAAAACCTAACATGGAACAACACAAACGAGATTCAAACAGAGGTATTCATAGAAGATACGAAAGGAGAAAACTTCAATATTACAAGGGATACATATCAAATCGTTTCCCTGAATGATGTGGGTACAGCAAAGAACTTGTGTATACATTTGATGAACAGTACTAACGGCACCAGTGATTGTGGTGATGACAAATATGACAGTTTCGAAATAAGTGTGGTGATTATACTGTTTTTGTTGATTGTGGTGACTGTTATTGGTAATACACTGATTATATCAGCTGTGGTCACGACGAAGAGATTGAGGACTGTGACCAATTGCTTTGTGACCAGCTTGGCGGTTGCTGATCTGTTGGTTGGTATATTTGTTATGCCACCAGCTATAGCTGTACATATAAGTGGTGAGTACATCTTTCATTGACCATAATATCTGATTTTCGAAGCACATTCTGAGCTTTGGCCCCCCTTAAAGCACTCTCTGCTCTTGTTTAGACTCATATGTTGTCTCTTCGGTTATGTGTTTTGCCTTTAATAAATGTTCTAAGTATGTTATAATTCCAATAATTGGACATTATTTTATAGTAGCTTTTGCCCCGCAGATTCATCTGCATTCCCGAGGAATCTTCAATTTTCCCGGGTTAAAGTAGCGTATGTGTTACCAAATACCAAAATTCTCTCCAGGTGTTTAGACGTAAAGAAGCACCAAACATACACACTCAACTTTCGAATTTATAATATGAGTAGGATTCGTTTTAGTTATCGGTATAGGTATATAGATAGTTACTGTGAATAATAAATCAATAATTGGTTTAAAATTAAAACCCGAGGAAGCTTTTGTAACATATTTCAAGTTAAGATATAATGGTCGACCAGAATGATTTTGTCGTAAGGGCGGCACCCTACAAGACACACGTATGTTTGTTTACCTATACTGTGTGTCTATCTAATTAAGAAAATAATAAATCAACGCCCTGTAACATTATAACACGCATCTCATTCCACAAGCAGAGCTTATACGTTGAAATTCGTACATAAATAGATATCAAATAGAAACCATACACATGCAGAAATATGACCATCAAGTAAGTTGTACGGTATCATAAAGAAAGAAATATTAATAAAACCACGTTGAAATAAATAATAAATAAATATCCTGTGACATTTTTCACACACGGACAATCTGATTCCAAAGTAAGCTTCAAATGAAGCTTGTGTTATGGTAACCAAATAGCTGATATACCTACTACATAATACTTTTAAATACATACATATTATAGATATTTACATTCAATTTAAAGATCTTAAGTAATGCTAATGGTGCTAAAAGACATGTTTTTGTATTTATTTGTTCCTACTTTAGCGTTCAAGACTAAATCCTATATCTATCAAATTATATCGTCCAAATCGATTCAGATAACAAAAGAGGTCCTTATCAAGTAAACCATAGTCAAAACCTTTCCATTTTTATGGTTAATATTCCACCATAAAAGGTTCTTAAAGGGCTCCCGAAAAACTTCGAACACGTAAACTTTTAAGAGGCAATTTCAATGCCTTTTTCGTGCTTAGAAAAAAATATTCTTGAAAATTTTCTTCTTAGGAATTTTCTATAGTACCTAACCTCCCTTATATACTTAGTCTTTTAGTGAAAAACTAAATGTTTAAAGCTTTATTTGGCATATTTTCATTACCGTTATTGAATGTGAATAAATTTCCATCAGGTGGGATTGCGGTCAAGCCTAGTTTTTAGCAGTTAAAAAAAATAAAAAAATAATTAGTGTTAATATTTTTTTTAATCTATGCACATTTTTTTCTAAAGGCCTATATGAATGAGTAAATGTATTTCTCATTTAATTGTGACACCTCCGGCATGCAGGTTTCCTCATGATGTTTTCCTAAACCGAAAGCCAGTGTTTTGGATCCGTACGTAAGTTTCACGAGTCTGTGCATTCCCCACTGAGACACCACTTGTACCTATAGGTTACTTCCTCAATATTGATTAGGGGAGATATAACACTGCAGCATAGCAAATATACTTCACGTATGCCTCCAATGTTTTCTTACTTTAAAGGTACTCATACTTAATTGCCATTAGAGTCAGTCAAAGTAAAGTATGTTAAGTTCGAAGAACAATTTCTGGAAATAAAGTTTAGGTATCAGTCTTTTGCGTCGTATAATGCAGGTGGTTGTAAATCTAATTTACAATCTGACAATAATGTTAAGTTGCCTAGAATAAACCTCCCATTGTTCTCAGGTAATTATTGTGATTTTCCAAATTTTATAAACCTTTTTGATAGTCATTTGATAGTCTCGTACATACGAACCAGTCGTTGAGTCCTGTCCAGAAAAAACATTATTTAGTTAGCTGCCTTTCTCAGGAACCGCTTAACTTAGTTAAACACCTAACTAATATTCCGGAAAATTATGAAGAAGCCCGTTCAATACTGATAAATAGGTATGATGACAAGAGAATGATAGCCGACTCACATCTGAGCGCAATGTTATCCTTACCTACTGTATCAATTAGGAATGTCTCTCAGCTGCGTATTTTTATTAGTAGTATTCAAGAGAACACACGGGGCCTTACTGGTCTTGGCTTTCCTGTGAGCGAATGGTCTTTGATTTTATTACATATTTTTGTAAGAAAACTAGATAATGATTTACGATCGAAATTCGAACTTGCCTACCAAAACGTGAAAATACCTACATTCGACAATCTTAGCACATTTTTAGACAATATCTGTAAGACTTTGGAGACATCAGGTATTTACGTAACAGACAGCGGGAATAAATCTGTTCCCCATAACAAAATTACTAGTAGCTTACGTAAATGCACTTTGACCTCAGCTTCACAAATACAATCACTCGAAACGAACAAGCCGAATCCTAATAGTAATAATAGCTGTCCATTATGCAATAGTTTTCACTATTTATTTAAGTGTACGAAGTTTATGAACATGGACACACAATCTCGGCTTAATTTTGTAAAATCAAACAGGTTATGTTTTAATTGTTTGCGTCCTCATCAGGTTATTAATTGTTTTTCTAAGTCTCGGTGTCAAACTTGCAATCGAAAACATAACTCACTGCTTCATTTATGTAGTAAACAAACGCCCGTAAACATTGTTCAGTTTGATAATAACGACCAGGTTGATAAAATCTATAACGCATCTACATCATCAAATGATAATCAACTAACTCAATCATCGCCGGAGTTTGAAAATTATTCTTATCAGTCCGAGTCGATACATCGCAGTGAAAAGGCGCCAAACATAGAACCGTCTCACTCGCACTCGTATGTTTCGCACGGTGCCGATGTCGGCGCGAACGCCGCGAGCGCGAGCGGGAGCGGCCGCCATCACTCACTACTCGCAACCGCCGTCATAGATGTCGCTACTACTAAGGACGGCCGCACTCAACGAGTCCGCGCGCTTCTCGATCCCGGTAGCATGACTAACTTTATTTCAATGAGTTGTTTTCAACGCTTAAATGCTAGGTGTGAAAAGGCGAACGTTTCTATAACGGGCATAGGCGGAGCGATTAATTCGAATGTAAAAGGACAATTAAAATTATATGTAAACGTAAACAGTGAAGACGAGTCCTCCATGTGTATTGATACTTTTGTTTTACCGCGGATTACGTGCGAATTACCTACAACTACAATAGATAGTAAGTTTCTAGAGAGTTTCAAAACTTTAAACCTCGCCGATCCCCAATGCTATTTGAGAAAACCTATTGACGTACTATTGGGTGCAGGCGTGTGCGCTCGCATCTTTCAAGGAAATAAATTAGTACTTGGTGACAATTTACCTATTGCTTTTGACACCTTATTCGGTTGGGTTTTAATGGGTGATTTTAGTTTTGAGAATAAAAATAATTCAGTAAATTTGCAAGCGTTTTCATGTATTACTAATATTGATGAGACTTTAAAACATTTTTGGGAGATAGAAGAAGTACCTAAAGATAAAATACAACATCCAGATGATGTTTATTGTGAAAACCATTTTAAGCAGACGCATTCGCGTACTCGTGATGGTAGGTTTATAGTGCGCTTGCCCTTCAAACAGGGTGACCATAAATTGGGTGATTCTAGGAATATAGCAGTGAAGCGATTACATTCACTCGAAAATAAATTCTCACATGATTTAGTTTTAAAACATAAGTACAAGGATTTCATGCGAGAATATCACATGCTAGGCCACATGCAGCCAGTTGAATTCTCAACTGCAGAACGTTCTCCAAAATACTTTATTCCTCATCACGGGGTGTATAAAAAGGGCTCTGAAAAGATTCGTTGTGTATTCGACGCTTCTTCAAAGAGTAGTACGGGGAACTCTTTAAATGATATATTGTTAGCTGGACCCAAATTACAACAGGATATAGTAGACATTATTCTCCATTTTCGATTGCACGAAGTAGTATTCTCCGCAGACATCCGCCAAATGTATCGGCAAATACTAGTTCATCCCGATGATCGTAATTTTCAATTAATATTGTGGCGGGATGATGATGGTAATGTTCAAGAATTTCAGCTCAACACCGTGACATACGGGGTCACGTCGGCTCCGTTCTTAGCAATGCGGTGTGTGCACGAACTTGCAATTTTAGGCAGGGAGACTCACCCTCGTGCTTCTAAGATATTGCAAAATGATATTTTTGTTGATGATATAGTCACGGGGACAAGTAGTATCGTCGAGGCCCATCAGGTTAAAACCGAGCTTATAGATTTATTAGCCCTCGGAGGTTTAGAACTGCGAAAGTGGACAAGTAATCATCCGCAGTTGTTATCGGATTTGCCTTCAGAATTTTGTGAAATACAGTTTTCAGATGATAAAAATACATCACTCAAGATATTAGGTTTTAAGTATGATCCGTGTACGGATAATTTTAGTTATCAGGTTTCAATTATGTTTAATAAATGTAGCAAACGAGAAATTTTGTCTAAAATCAGCGGCATCTACGACCCTAACGGTTGGTTAGCCCCATGTATTATCAAAATAAAAATATTGATGCAACAATTGTGGAAATTAGGATTACAGTGGGATGACACACCACCCAATTCTATAATTGAAGAATGGCAACATTTTTGTAATAATTTAGATTATCTCACTAATTTATCAATTCCGCGAAAGGTCTTAACTAATGACGTTGAATACTTTGATTTACATGGCTTTAGCGATGCATCTGACGCAGCATATGCGGCATGCGTTTATATACGATGCGTCCATACCGATGGTAGGGCGTCCATACATCTTATTATTTCTAAAACACGTGTAGCGCCCATAAAACAGAAACTTACGATTCCTAAGCTAGAATTGTCAGGTGCGTTATTGTTAGCTCGTTTAATTAAGCGTATTGCTGAGAGTTTGAATTCATATACTAATATATTAAGACACATGTTTGCATGGTGCGACTCATCAATCGTATTGTGCTGGTTACGAACGGAACCACACCTTCTTAAGGTATTCGAGTCTCATCGGGTTAGCGAAATACAAAATATATTGTCACCGGAGTTTTGGCGATATGTGCCATCCGAATTAAACCCAGCTGACCCAGCGTCGCGCGGCATTTCCCCTCAGGAGCTTGTACACCATGACCTGTGGTGGGGTCCACGTTGGTTATTGCGGGATGAGTCTTGTTGGCCAGAGCCATGTGAACAACTTAATTATAATACACTGCCTGGGTTAAAGAAACCCAAAAAGGTTACAGTTACAATCGTAGAAAATGACTCAGTGAATGATCACATAATTAATAAATTTAGTTCTTTTACTAAGCTTACCCGTGTAACAGCGTGGTGTTTACGTTACATAACCAATTGTAGAAAAACAACGGTACTCAGAGGTAACTTGTCTATTAAAGAGTTAGAAAACAGTTTGTCAACATTAGTTAAAGTAGTTCAGCAAAATCATTTTAAAAACGATATTCATTTTATTAAAGGTGGTAAACTATGTAGTACTGGTTTAAGGCGTTTGCATCCATTTATTGATGATCAGGGTTTTTTACGAGTGGGAGGTAGGCTAGTACATTCGTCACTTACATATACAGCTAAATATCCGTTAGTGTTACCCCACACTTGTCATTTTACTACTTTGTTGGTAGATTATTATCATTTAAAGTATTTACACGCTGGACCTAACCTTTTAATATCGCTGTTAAGAGAAAAGTTTTGGATTTTGTCGGCAAGGCGCGTAATACGAACAAGAGTATTTAAATGCTTACGTTGTTTTCGTTTTAAATGTCAACCTCCAGAAACTCTTATGGGTAATTTACCTTCTACTCGAGTCACTCAATCATATAGACCGTTTGTTTCGGTATCAATAGATTTTACAGGCCATTTTAATCTAAAAAGCAGTTCGATCAGGAATGCCAAGATTATAAAGGCTTACGTGTGTGTCTTTGTTTGCTTCACAACCAAATCAGTACATCTCGAACTTGTTAGTAATTTATCGGCTGAAGCCTTTCTGGCAGCATTGAAGAGGTTTGTAGGAAGGCGTGGCTTACCTAAAGACATTCGAACAGATTCAGGAACAAATTTTAAAGGAGCTAGTAATATTTTAAATCAATTTGCAATAGAAAAATCATACTTAATTGCCAGCATCTGTATACTTTTTGCCATTGTAAAACGAAAGAAATTTAAACTTAAAAAACAATTCTATTAGGTATTTGAATATAGCAAAAGTAATGGCGGCCGGCCGGCGTACGTGATTTACAATATCCGGCTCGAAGGACCAAAAATGATGGATAGATACAACCACTTACCTTTTTTTGTTGAGGAACAGGGTAGGAAGTAACTTGGGACACCAGTTCACACAATCACTTTATTTTTTGGTGTTTTTTGAATTAATTAATTGCGCACACGCGTGTCGTTCGTTATTGGTTTTTTTGAGAGAGAGGGGTGAGCGGAAGGGAAGGAAAGGGGACAACATGGCGGGCAGTTGCCGTCGACCAATCATGATTGATCCAGTCCGATGTTTCCACTGTAGGTACGACATGTTTGAGTTAAACTTTTGCAGAAACCAAACGTCTCATAGCTATTAGCGTTTTGATGTTTGCATCTGTCGCGTATACGTATAATTATTTATGTGTTGTCCTTGTGACAAACCAGTCAAAATGTTTCTATGTATAATTGTTAATGAAATAGTAGTTTGTTATTTGATTGTGTATTTGAAGACTGAAAAGTATAAAAAAGTCCTGTAAACTAATTTAGATTTTTACAGGATTGACAACGCGTGAGTGACGCCCCTGGTGTTGCAAGCGTCCATAGGCTACGGTAACTGTTTCCCATCAGGTGGTACCGTATGCTGTTTACCACCTTTGTTCTATAAAATAACGTACAGGTTCATAGGTTTTTTTCTAGCGCAGCGGTGGAACAGAACCTTTAACCTCGAGGCGGTATTACTGAGGTAGGTAAAAAGTAAATGTTACCATCTCGAAACATCCGTCAAGTGTGGCGGTGCTTACATTTTCAAGCCTCACTTTTCGATATAAGCGTAAAAACGTAGTATAGGTGTGGCTGACTTAAACGCATGTGTTCCGTATAATCTTAATATATATAAATCTCGTGTCACAATGTTTGTCCTCAATGGACTCCTAAACCACTTAACCGATTATAATAAAATTCGCACACCATGTGCAGTTCGATCCAACTTGAGAGATAGGATAGCTTACATATACTTGGACCCGGTAGGTGGCGCTGGTGGGCAGAAAGAAGTCTGCCTTCTCCACTAGTAATATATTATAATAAAGTAGCTGATCCGCGTTACTTCGTGCATCATATCTTCCCCATTTATGCAATATTATTCAATGATATTCCGCTCAAGAATTAATCAGATCGGTCTAGTAGTTTTTGAAGACCTTGATCGAAACGTCGCATCAAAATAGTCCACGTGCGAGTCGTCCCGTTATGTAGGTACCTACCTATATCAATCATAAACTTTGTCTGTTTGTAACGAATAGCGTAGTTCAAAACTATTGGACCGATCTGAATAATTCTTAATCATTGAAAAATATTGTGTGAAGTTCACGAACATAGAAGTGTTAGTAATATAAGTGACTTATATGGTTAATTGTATTACGGTACCCTAAAACGAAGATGTGAAATTGAAAAACTGATAGGTACATACATAATATGTAAGGTAAATTGCGATATTCGCTCACACCACGGACCATCGATTAATTTTGACACCGCAATATTAATTTTGCGTTTTAGTTCCGTCGCTGTATCGTGAGAGCTTCGTCTGTTGGGTAAAACAAAAATGTGATACATGACTATATTGTCTGTTTGTTCTGTGCATTCATTCTAAATATTAATATAAATAGCTATGTTTAAAAAAAGAAGGAAAAGCATCCTATTAATGTAATAAATGCGAAATTGATGGATGGATGGATGTGTGTTTTTTACTCTTTCACCCCAAAACGGCTTGAAATTTGGCTCAGAGTTAGAATATGTTCTGGAATAACACATAAGCAAATTTTTTTCCCGGGAAGATTGAAGGTCCCCCGGGAACGGGGCTGAAACCGCGGGGAGCCACTAATAATATGCGTTCCGGTTCAGTAGTTTAGGCGTGAAAGGGCATCAGACGCTTTTACAATATTGTATATATAGTAGAAATTGTCTAGTTAAATATATGTTCAGTGGGTAAAGCCACAATTTTACTGATTTCCTCCATCAAACTGTCTGCGATCATGTTATGATAAATAATACAATTTGGGAATACGTCCTGCCTATCCTTTTTAGCAATCACTCTTCGATTGGAAGTTTTATTTCAGCAAAGTGTAGTCTGTAAATGGGTTGAGATAAATCGTTTATTTGATCGTCTGAAAGTGCCTCTTGGATAAGTGAAGGTTGCCATTTTGTATCTCAAGCACGAATTTCTGTTCAATAGAACTAGAGACCTACTTAAGTATACTTAAAATATACAAAACTTGGTAAATAGAGAGAAAAATATAGGTACGTGATGATTCGCACGGTATATCATTTTACCCGACTTTAAAAAATAAGGTTCACATTCCATAATTTCCATAATTTGAAGGTTTTCATATTTAATTGTTTTCTTATTGTATTTGGTGTCAATAAATTACTTCTTATTTTATTTATTATTTTTCCGTTCATGTATATGTTCGATGTATATGTATATTTTATTTCTTGTTAAACAAGCTTTCGCTACGCGGTTTCACCCGCATAGTTTCGTCTCTGGGACTCCGGGAATACGGGTAAAATGTAGCCTACGTCAATCCCTGATAGCGTCTAGGAGTTTCTGAACCTATTGGTTTAAAACAAACAAATGATTTTTTTTATTTTAGTTTTAAAGTATCTTAATTTACATAATTATCACATACGGTAAATATTGATTATCTAGAATTTAATAATTGCTAAAGGTTGCAAAAAAAATACAATACGAATTTCAATTTGTATAAGTTTTTTTTACGGTTACTTTTTATTAAATATGAGCTGACGATAGACAATAATTGTTAATTTATAAAGATTGATAAAGTTTATGTGGCAATACTATCAACTAATATATGCTATTATCCCCTTTTAATAAGCCACAATACAATTTTGTACATGGCTAAAGTCGATATAACATGTTAAAAACTCTGAATAAAGGCAAATATATTGAAAACTATGTAGAAAGGGGATCAATTAGGACATGAAAAAACCTACAGACTTTCTTTAAGCTTTAAGCTGAATAGTAAGTTATTACACCTATATAGTGGGCAACCCCAAGCTCACTCTTGCTATGGCAACACATAATCTGTCAAAGATCAATTTATACGCACAAAGTGCCCGACTATATATCACATTTACTTTCCAATAAATCTACATGAAAACAGTTCCGTAGATCGCAAACACTCTCATAGAAAAACATGTTTTCGGTAACTGAAATAAAAGTTACTATTTTTATGAAAATATTGATGTTACAACCAAGTGTTTTAGTGATGTTACGAGCATCCATTTCCGTATCCGCTGCCTCTAGTGCGGTTATTTCCTTCCTAGAAGATAAGCTTTTGATAGCAAATACGGTTTAATCGTTCCCCGAAATACATTTGTTTAACTAATAAATTTTGATCGTTTTACATCCGCACACTAATGGAGACATTATCCAATGTTGATAATAATAATAGAAAATGTATTGTAAAGAATATATAAAAGGGTTAATAACCAAACAAATTGAATACTAGTGGCGCACGTCTGTTTGACTCGTGTTCCCGGGGAATTTAAAATTATCCCGGATAAAAATTAGCCTATATTTTGATCCAAGTTATAAACTATGTGTGTCAAGGTTTAGCGGATACAAAAATAACGTAGCATATCCCTTATTGTAACATAACTTTAACCCATAGAACCATATTATTATGATGCTTGGTCACGAAATCCAACCATATTTTTGCTAGATAATTCATTGGTCTACGTCAATCTATTTTTGGTCGATCTATTGATATTTAAGGGTTAGTGGAACAGTAAATAACTCAAAACTTTAGACAAGAAGGCTGGGGTCTTCACGATTACGGGCATGACACGAAGAAAAGAAACAGTAAACTTCTACTAATATTATAAATACGAAAGTTTGTAAGAATGTATAGATGCAAGTTTACGTCAAAATGGCTGAAGGGATCGCGGTGAAATTTGGCACAGAGATGAATATGTTCTGGAATAACACATAGGCTACTTTAAATGTCGGTTAAATTGAAGATCCTGTGGGAACGCGGGTGAAACCGCGGGTAGCCAATATTGTATAATGAACTAGCTTCGTAAATTAGTATTTATTTGGATAAGGATAAATATCATCTTTATAAAAACACCTTCACAAATAATGCTTAATTTTTGAACAAATTTGGTTAGTATCAAAATGGTCACAGTAAGCTAACCTTAACAGATAGACATATGCTATCGCGGACTTTTTTTTAGAACTTTTAAAGGGGAACAATTTTGTACTACATCATTTTATCAAAACTTTAACCGTTCACGCAGCGTACGCAGCGGAAGCCCTCAAAAGGAAATAGAAACTCCCGATTTTGAAACATTCTTCATTGGTGCTCCGCTCCTATTCGTCGTAGCGTAATGATATATAGCCTATAGCCTTCCTCGATAAATGGACTATCTAATGGCGAAAGAATTTTTCAAATTGGACCAGTACTTTCTGAGATTAGCGCGTTCAAGCAAACAAACAAACAAACAAACAAACTCTACTCCTTTATAATATTAGTATAGATATAGGGGCATATGAAGAAGCGGTACTAAGATTCAATATGAATATTGAATAGTAAAAAAGTCTTTACGAACCAATAATAAATATCTTATTTTAGTTTAAAAGTTATGATAATTATGATCACACGTGAAAATTTTCACCTACACTTTTTTTTTACACAGATAAAAATAAGTTTCAAAACTAACTTTACCTATTTACAAGTTTCGCATGAGTTATAATTACATATGAAACCAGTCTTAACCAATATTGTTTTAAAATTGTTGATACATCTTTAACACAATAGCAGAGAGAGCAGCCAAAATGGCGTTTCACAATTTTCCAATAACTTTCTTTACCCAACATTTCAAATATCACCTTTACGTACCTACCTCCTAGAAAATTTCCTACAGAATAGAAATAAATTCGATTATAAAGCATGAAACGACGGGTTCCACATAAGGGTCCTTTTTAAACAAATGATTGATGGCGTAAAAGGCCTCTGAATAATTACCTCAACTTTTTTTTCTACCTTAAAAATTTACTTAAGGAGGTCCTATTCATGTCACTTCAGTTATCGAAATATGAGACGAAGAAAACCAATTGAAAGTTCGTTAAACTCGGCTTTATCACGACTGAATTGAATTTGAAAACGTAGGACATTTATACTGATACAATTTGATTTATTCAAAAAGTTATATAATTGTTCTCTCCTCAAAATTTTACTTTGTAACCATTTATGTACATACTTAGAATCTTTTAAACAGTTGAATAAAATTGGTTTAGTCGTATTAGAAAAAATATTATGATACCTTTTCTGACTTTCTTGGGGTACTCCTTCCGAGCTGCTAGTAACTTTAGTAGCTTCGTTCGTCTGAATAAAGTGAATCGGAAGAAATCATACCTATCAGTGAATTAAAGTCACCATTTCCACCAGCTGCTTTACATAAATGTATAATTTATTCAGGTATTGTTTAAATACCTATAAACATAATTTATCTTCAGTGTAATAAATTCTCCGCAAACCAAGAAATGACACAGGAATAATAAGCTCAATATATCAAGGGAATGTTTCAGTTTTTAGGCGTTACGTAACGACCTAAAAACATATTTTACTTATGGTAACACGATAAAATTTAAATTTACTTAACTAAATATTTTAGTTAAATACTAGAAATCTTTATTAAAGAAATAGTACCCATATACATTTATAACAACTCAAAACATATGACATAATTTAATACTATAAATGCGAATGTAACACTGCCTGTCTGTCTCGCTAACTACTGAACCGATTTAAATGACATTTGGTACACAGACAGTCAAAAGCCTAAGAAAGGACAAAGTCTTCTTTCTATCGGGTAAATGGAGATCTTCCGGGTACGAAGGTAAAACCGCGTGGAGCCACTAATTAAAATAAATCTAAGTCGATAACCAGTTACCCTATAAAGTCATTGCAACGTACCAAGACAAAACTAAAACGGTATTCTTCTTTCAGGTAAATGGGAGCTCGGCTGGATCCTCTGCGACATATGGATCAGCTTGGACATCCTGCTGTGCACCGCCTCGATCCTCTCCCTCTGTGCCATCAGTGTGGACAGGTACCTCGCCGTGACAAGACCCCTCACATACTCTAGAAGACGAAGGTCCAAGAAATTAGCCCTCACGATGATATTCTTCGTTTGGATCGCTGCTGGCACCATCACCTGCCCACCTATGTTTGGATGGTAAGTCTATGTATACTGATATTATAAAGCTGAGAAGTTTGTTTGTTTTACCTTACTTATCTTAGAAACACATTGGAATAGAAGAATTGTTTTAGTGTTAAATAGCACATCTATCGAGGGAGGTTATTAGCTATATATATAACACCATGCTACGTCCAATAGGAAGGCACTATTAATGAAAACTGTTGAGTCTGAAGAAGTTAAGAGGGTCAGCTATTAATATTATATATTCCAGGATAGTTACTACTGGCCAGCAGTTTCAATCATGCTCTTGTCCCTAAGAACTATATTTGGTTTATTGCGTACATCTTAAGCCAAAAATTACTAAATTGGTCCAGCCGTCCTCTAGCTTTGCAACATATTTAAAAATTCATATTTATTGGCATAGTAAGATAGAAACACTAATATACCATTATATATATTAACAATATATGGATCAAGTCGTGATTTTCTCCGAGAACGCGAGTGAAACCGCGGGGAGCCACTAGTTAAATATAAAATAAAGTCGTGTTAGTTACACTATTAATAACTCAAGAACGGCTGAACCGACTTGGCTGAAAATTGGTGGGGAGATAGCTTAGAACCAGGAGAGGGACATACACTTTTTATCCCGGGAAAATTGAAAATCTCCGGGAACGCGGGTGAAACCGCGGGGAGCCACTAGTATCTGATAAACAATACAGAATAGCTATAATACACGCATGCGAACCCTAAAATTGATCACATTACCCCATATTTTCCGGTCCAGTCCAAGGTTATACAAGGAAAATTCACTAATAGGATGGTCAATCATATACACCTACTTGTCTTTGAGTATATTTATAACTAACGTATGACAATATTAGCTATCGATATTCATAGTTATTTATTTCCTGCCACTCAGTTAAGTTTCTATTGAATTCAGTTTTGAGTATCTCGAGAGAAGATTTTCGAAAGAAAAGGTTTATTCGAAAATCTTTTTCATAACTTCACTTGACTAGTTGGCTTTGTGGTTAGTGACCCTGACTTTCAAGCCGCCGCCAGGACAAACATTTTTGTGCATGAACATGTCTGACTGTGTATACTTAACTGAAAGCTATGTACCCTCTTTATATTTGCTTAACATTTAAAGGGGCGAGAAATATTATTTATTCAACTTAACGCGATCACAAATATTATTTATACCGAGGCATATACAAAAAAACTTTCATTTCAAGATTTTATAAACACAATGATTTTAAACAGGTATGAACCGGATCACAACCAGGGTGGCGTCTGCCGCTACAATCAGAACCCTGGATACGTGGTGTTCTCTGCCATGGGATCCTTCTTCCTACCCATGGCCGTGATGGTGTACGTATACGCGAGGATATCGTGTGTGGTAGCTCGGAGACACCATCAACTCGCCAGCAGCACTAAATGTAGTAAGGTGGGTGATGAACCTATGAAATAAATACCGTGGATCATTATATACCCTCAAGAATATGAAGACTTTAATAAAAATGTAGATATAATTAGAAATGAACAAATATACTTACCCATATATTATACCTAATATTGATAAAAAAACATTAACGTAATTTTTTGTTGATGGGTAAAATATATATTCTAGACAATCTAATTCCAAATGAAATAACACTTGTAGTATGGCAACCACATAGCTGTTCTACTTTTAAATACATACTTATATAGGTAAACAAAGTTACTATACAATAATGATAAATTAAACGTAAACCAGTATATTCGCAACGTTAATGGCTCAATATATCAGCCGAAGACACTAACAATGGAGATAGGTACTCAAAACCTCCAAACGTAACGACCAAAATCCGTAATTTAAGACCGTATAATAATACTAGGTACTATAGACCACTCAAGAAATGCCTTCATTTTAGACCCCATATTTTCCCATTTTGTTTCAACGAAAGCATACACGCCTATTATTTTAGGTACAAAGGAACATCCTTTACAATCATAGTTGGAGCGTAAATCTGAGATTTCTGAGATATTTACAAGGGTAGGTAGATAATATGAAAGCTTTTGGCTCAGGTAGACAAATCCCTGTCTTCCAAAAACGTATGGAAGTTTTGTTTCAACTCTTACGTAGGAGGTAGGTTTTCTGTCCAGTCCATACTTGATATGTATTGTAAGATTTATGTATAAGCCCAGCTGACAGCTGAGAAATCTTTTTTGGGATAGTCTGTCAACCCTTAGGATTATCTAGATATTTCTTATATTATAGGTTGTAGTCATATTTATAGTGAGTAGTATCAAAGGTTTTGGAAAGAAAGCCTTTAGTTTTTTTTATGCAATATTGATTAGTGTAATGTGAGTAACGCACCCAATATTGTTTCAGAGAGCGAAACTGTCGTGTATACGAACAGAATCAGACTCCGGTTCAGACAAACTATCTCTCAGGCAAAGTGCATCAAAGCAAACCTCAAAGAATTCAAACCAACAAAGCGATTGCTCTTCACAGGGCGACCACAAATGCCCCTGTTGCTTCCGAGCCGAAAAGAAAAGAATGAACAAACAGTACAGAAGCAGTAAAGAAAAAGAATCGCGCTTCTACAACGAAGTCACTTTCAAAGCAAATTATAAGTACAAAAACACCGGACGTCACAGAACACATTCCGTCAAAGAAAACGTCGAAAACAACAGAGTGTCTTCTTTAAGACGGGAAACGAAAACAGCACAAACTCTCAGTCTCGTTGTCGGAGGTTTTGTGGCTTGTTGGCTACCATTTTTCTTATATTATCTGCTTACACCATTTATACCGAACAGCTACGTGAATCCAGTTCTAATGTACATCTTAACGTGGTTAGGATGGTTTAACTCAGCAATAAATCCATTCATTTATGCGTTTTATTCGCCAGATTTTAGGCTGGCTTTTTGGAGACTTACGATAAGAAAATGTAAAAGAAATAAACGTTAAGATATATGACGTTAAGATTTTTATGTTAAAAACTAGCAGAAGGATAATTACATATAATTTATTTTAAACAACTATTTCACACATAGTTGTTTAAAATAAATGCACACAAATTGTCTATTATTACAATCATTCCAAGTTCAATTTAATATTAGTAAATCATCGAAATAAACATGATTGATTTATGTAAATACGTCCACTTGACATAATGAACTAGGTTCTAAGTTTTATTTATTTTTATTTAGGTTTATACATTTATTGTTCAGTACTAAAACATAAAAAAGCACGATTCACGATATGTTTAGTTGTACTGTAAGTATTTTGTAGATGTAGTTTGTATTTGATGAAAACCATTTGCCAAATCGAAGACTTTAAATCATAAATGTAATTGTTTCATTGTACTGAGACAGTAAAATATGATGCCTGTATAAACGTTGGCGAACAAATATACAACGATTAAAATAACCATTATGACCGTCGAAATTGTAATTCCACTACGAAGTTTCCGACAAATTTCACATCTAAATTACCCACTTTTGGCCTTAATTCATGAGCGTTATGCCCACATTTTCTTCCAAAAGTGACATTAAAAACAGGAAAGACTTAATTACAAGCTCAACAATACTTAGGAATGGGAGAAAGGAAAATTACTTTCGTGTGTACATTTCAGTCATGAATTGTTTGCTTGAAAAGTGACCGGCAGAGGGTGTGGGAGTTTTTTTTACGAGAAATAAGTCGATACATAGGCGGTTATTGTATGAAGTCCTTTTATTCGTACCAGGGATCTTGCAAAGTTCCAAAACGCATCATCGAAATCTACCCCTAAACCCATAACATTGTGATCAGGAACATAATTCCTCTCATTTATCCCAAGAATTTGCAGGGTTCTTAATTTATCATGATAGAGATTTACATCATAATGTTTTAATGTTTCATTGCAGTATAACTTATATGTATTTTGCCAACGTGTATTGTATATGCAAATCGCTACATATCCATAATATTAAATTATATTCCGTACCCACTAGACTACTGTTCTAAGTCCATTCCTAATATTCATGAATTTCAATAATTCATGACAACTAGAATATTATAGTATAGTACTGAATATATTTCTTTGATGCTCGTGAAATACGTGGTTAGAATTAATATACGGCCGAGAATTACATCATTTAAGGTATATCAGTAAAATCATTATGTAGTGTTTATGTTTTTCGAAGCTTCATCCCGACCCACCCAGTGTCGTTGCGCGACCAAAAGTTGCTATGTGTTTTTTCAAACTTTACAGGAGACGCAAAGATTTTTTTTTCCTTGATAAATGCCCAGAGTATTCATGTATGAATGTAACTTTGTTAGTTAAAATAACTAATTAACACATAGCTTCTTTTGCACAAATATTCACATGAATTGGTTAATTAATCATATTTTTCCAAAACACACAATGAAAATAAAAATGTTTAGGATGCTACAAACAGTATTAGACATTAAGGCAATCAGAATCTAGTCATTGTACGTTCCTATTTATTTGTATAATTCTATTAGAATTTGTATATTAAGAATGTATACGCACGTTAGTCAATTAGGACTACGGTATTGTGATATGAGTATTAAATAAAATTAATTTATTGAAGGTAATAATTGTTTTTTTTAGTAGAATTATTGTATTGCATGTTTTTGCCAAAGTGCTTGTAGTCTATGAGACTTGTCTCGAGTGTACACGTCACTATGGCGAAAATGGCAAACTTTACAAGGATGCTGTGTGCAAAATTTGTAGACAACTTATCAAAATACTTACCTAAATATGAAAATAAGACGAATAATAAAACACTTTAAAATATTTTGTGTATTGTGTCTTATATTTTACAAGACTAAAAGAAAGTAGGTTGCGAGTAGTAAGGTCAAATGAGTGTCACATTATTTTAAGTAGCATTGTTAGAAGTAATGCAAAGTAAACCTTCTGTGTAATGAAGCAGGTCACAAAATTGATTACCATGTTCACCCACTTACAGTGAACTCAATTTGCTTCGGGTCCAGCAATTTTGCCAATAAAAGTGCGCGTTATATAATAAAAGTAGCCAACTTGGATTCGTCCCTTATTTATGTTGTACACAAAATTCGGGTTTATCTATATGATAAAGAGGGATTTATTCGGGGTTCATAAAATCCTTAATATTTCATATTCGCATTGTGTAGTGGGGCCGGCTTTTTTGTCAATTCACGGTGTCGCAGCAGCGAGATCGTTTAAATTTGAAATAAATCACTTTGTAACATTTCAACGCTTGTTTCGAATACGATATTTTATGAAAACAAAATGATTAATGTACCATTGCCTTTAAGCTTGGTTTCCAAGCTGTATAATCTAAAACACGGCAATTTATATCGAAGTTCTGTTCTGTGTTCAACTTTTATTTGCAAATTGATAATTTATTCATTGGTTTTGTTTTGCGTTTGTAAAAAGCTTGCTATTATATATTTGTGTAAAACATTTAAATAATGTTTGCCGACTCGTATGCAAGCTTACAAAAATTAAGAAAACTTTAATACATAGGTTATTATAAATAGGTAGGCATGTGCTCATTATTAACAACTAATTGTAGAAAAACTAATAGTACTATAAAGTCTATTATAAAGCTAAATCATTGAAATAGCAAATGTATTCAAAACTATTCCACTAGAAACCTACCTATATGAAATCGCCTTACTGTTGAAGAGGAAAATCATGATATTGGCTTTTTAGGAAAAACAATTTTCATTAAATCGACGCGTTCAAAAGGACCTATATATCAAGGAATCCTTTATAGAGGACGGGTTTTTACATACATAGTATTTATAAATCACACACAAAGGATGGGGTAAGTATTAAAACCTTTTTTTCCTTTTAATTTATTTTATTTATCACTTTACCTTTATCGTAGTTTTGCCTTATTTCGTATAGGTAACTACAATGTACCTACATACAAAATGCGTGATAGTTTATAACCTGGATTAGCACATAGGCTTCTTTTTAATCCGGGACATTTTGATAATTCCCAGGGAACGCGGATGGTACCGCGTGGAGCCAGATTTTATCTGCGACAATCAAACAAAATATTTTCGTCTTTCAGTAATCGGTGAACATACATAAAAAAAAGATATTCTAACGAATTGAGAACCTCCTCTTTTTTTTAAGTGAACCAAACATTACATAGCCTAGGTACCTTTACATATGCTAGATTCGGGAGATTTATAAAAAAAAAAAAAAAAACAAAACTCTAACATAACGTAACCAAACAATTTCGCGAGAAAAAAAGCCGTCAGATTTAAATCAAACGTCTTCACAATCGTATGGTGACATGTAGATACCTATAGATAGATAATTATAGATATGTAAGTCAAGGTACCGCAATCAGCATTTCCAATATACCTCGGAGGGGAATAACTACAAGTAATAACAAACCTAATAACCCGTTGTGATAACAAAACTGGATATAGGTAGATACCCAAAACCGTCTCAGCCACTGATATTGGCACCAGCTTCGATATTGCGTCGCAGCGATTCAGTAAGGTAACGTAGCATTTCCACATCTTCTGTCTCTTTTGTTAACTAGGCGTTACGTGAGAGGTCTGCTCCTTCGACGTCGAAATATGTATTTAGAAGACGAAGCCTGAACTTCAGTGGTATGGTACGAGTCATGATCTCTGTGAAAATTTAGGTAGCTCTGTAATGTATGTACGTCTCACTCGCACAGGGGTATGCTGCTAGTTGAAAGTAGTAGCCACACTGCGTGAAAGCGAGATAGCGTATTAATAGGTGTTACGGTTCGAATACGAACAAGTGGCTATCTCAATTAAAACTATAGATGTGAATATGTTTTGAAGTTATTTTTGTTTGGACATCACGACCTCCTAAACCTCTAAGTATGTACTAGTATATCTGAGTGGACTACAGTAAAATATAGTTTGAAGTAACGTAAATAAATTACTTATTAATTTAACTCTTGATTAAGTATTTAATACCTACTTACCTATTTACTAAGCTTGAAAAAAACACGCTTGATTTAAATTTTTTTTGTCATAGTAAAATCATTATTTCTAAATTAACTGAAGCTTGTAGCTTGGACCATATTTTTTATATCACATGTAGACCTCATGGCAAATGACAGAAGACAAAAAAAGGTCTCGACGTAAAAGTTGGAATTTATTTTACACGTGATTCAATACGTGACCTTTGGGTACTTACGTATGCCTACTTCTGCCCGATTAGATTATAGTCTCTATACTAATGTTATAAAGCTAAAGAGTTTGTTTGTTGAAACTACTGGTCCGATTTGAAGAATTTCAGTCCAATTATCGAGGAAGGCTATATACCATCACGCTACGACCAATAGCAGCCGATCAGCAATGAAAATGCATATTAGCATCTAGACGTGGATACAATTAAATTTAGCCTATGACTCTAATGAATAACATAGCTTTCTATTAGTTAAATATTTTGTAAAATCGATTAAGAAGATCCAGGAACTTTAACATTAATCTTAATCTTAATATGTATAAATCTCGTGTCACAATGTTTGTCCTCAATGGACTCATAAACCACTTAACCGATTTTAATAAAATTCGCACACCATGTGCAGTTCGATCCAACTTGAGAGATAGGATAGCTTACATATGCTTGGACTCGGTAGGTGGCGCCGGTGGGCAGAACGAAGTCTGCCTGGTCCACTAGTACCTATATATATTTCTTGTGTAGGTACGTGTGTATATTACTGAGCTCCTAAAGTAGATGAAATTTTTTGTGTGTGTTCAAGGGGATTCGAGAATGGCTTAAATTAGAACCCGGTAGGTGGTGCTGGCGGGCAGAACTAAGTCTGCCAGGTCCACTAGTGTTAGTATAGATTCGAAAGTTGGAATAGTACTCGTAAATAAACGAATACAATGGAATTACTTAAAGTACAGAAAATGACATATATACCTAATGGGACATTTATCACACACGGCCAATCTGATTCCAAACTAAGCAGAGCTTGTGATATGGTAACCAGATAGCTGATATACTACATATAGTATATACGTATACCACTTTTAAATACATATGTATATCGATAATTATATCCAGACACAGCACAAACAGACATATTCATGTTTGTTCTGGGTGTGATTCGAACCCACGACCGGCGACTTGAAAGTCAGGGTCACTAACCACAAAGATAACCGAGCTGTCCAATAAAATTACCTACATATAGTACAAAAACGAACATAGATGTCTTTACATAGGCCACATTAAAATTCTCCTCGGCATTTACGAAATTCCAATATCTACCCTCGATTCCGGACAATTTAATTGGGCATCCCAATTAAACAACCCATGTTCTCTACAAAAACTCTTTGATTGCACGCGATTGAAATTTATTCCCCTTTGAGGCGATTTTATATCCAATATTCGATTCGGATTATAATTAGAAATTACACGTGTCGAAAAATTTGGTTTGAAGTCTAATATCAGAACATTTAGTCAAATTATTTTTAATAGCTGCCTCCGCGCGGTTTTACCCGCGTAGTTCCCGTTCCCGTGGGAATACAGGGATAAAATATAGCCTATGTTACTCGGGGATAATGTAGCTTTCCAAAGATGAAAGAATTTTTGAAATCGGTCCAGTAGTTTCGGAGCCTATTCATTACAAACAAACAAATATTTCCTCTTTATAATATTAGTATAGATTATAAAAATATATTATTATTAGCTGATATGTGTAAGAAAGGAGTGATGAATGAAATGACGGCTGACAGAGAGGAATGGAAGAAAAACACATGTTGTGCCGACCCTGCTTAGGCGGGATAAGGGCAGGAAGAAGAATTTTTAAATATACTTAATATATTAATTATGTATCTGGTTTGCTAGGAAGAATCCGTTGGAGTGGCCACAGTATTCTAGGCCTCATTAGCTCGAGAGTTTTTTTAACGGACGTTAGAAAAGTTCATATACAACAAATGCATTCCAATGTATGGACGTATGTTTTGTTACTCTTTCAGGCACAACGGCTCAAGGGATTGCGATGAAATTTGGCACAGAGTTAGAATGTTCTCAAAGGCTACTTTTTATCCCGGAAAAATTGTTGTGTAACTAGTGTATTAATAACGTTAAAAATATTGATAACCAATATATAAAAACATTTTGTTTTTATGTACCTTTTTTTTTTTTATCTTGACGGATTTTTATGGTATTTTTATTTATATTTAATAAGTCGTAAATTATTTTTTAACCTCCACCGCCTTTTTTATTGCAATTTTAGTATCTCTTATGTTCTAATATTTACTGAACTAATAATAGGTATGACGAAAATATATAATTTATAATACATAGTTTAGGTACCAAAGTTTCCCCTTACGTACTTGATCCTAGTACTTCCAATGTGAAACGATTAAAAACTTTATTTATCCACTTCATAGTAAATGGTTCATACAATTCGCAATTCACGAGTCATTTTACTTGAGAGAACAACATTTTTCTTTTGCATCAAAAGAAAAGACTTTTCTTCACTGAGTTGAAATTTCTTTCCTCGAGTTTGTAAAATGGGTGCGTCTCTACTGACACCGTATTTACTTATGGTTTTATTAACAAGGAAAGGAAATTTCCTGTACAGTAATACCCCGGACTTACGCGGTAGGTGGGTCCGAGCGATTACCGTGTAAGTCGAATTCGCGTAAGTCGGGGTTCAACTTTGCATATAAATACATATAAAGTATGTTTAGTCGGGACCAGAGTTTAAAGAAAACAATAATTTAGAAGAAAAATGTTTAACAAAGAGGATTAATAATAAAACAATTTACATTGTTATGAATAAAGTAACCTATACCGAAGTTATTTTGATGTCGAAGGCTTCATATATTCTAACAATGTTGCCTGACGAGTTAAATTTTTCTTCTTCTCACGCAAAAAAATATCCTCGTAGCATACCAGTAATTTTTTTATTCTCCATTTTGTAGTAGAAAAGCGTTCTTCATTAGAATAATTTTTTTCTAAAATTTGTAATCCCTTTTCAATTGAATTGAGTCCTTCTGTTAAGTTTGCAATTGTCATTTGATTTACCGATTCATCTTGATTGTTCGTCAAAATGAAAAACCGCGTATCTCCGAATTCGCGTAAAACGGGGTAGCGTAAGTCGGGGTATTACTGTATTTTAAAATAAAGGAATCGTTCTATTTGTACTAATACCTATATAAAACTAAAGAGTTTGTTTGTTTACTTGAACGCGCTAATGTTCCGATTTGTAACATTATTTCAGTGTTAGATAGCTCATTTATCGAGCAAGGCTAAAAGCTATATAGCATCAGGCTATGATGGATAGGAGCGGAGCATCAATAAAAAAATTCACGAACGGGCAAGTGACGCTAACGAAGTTGCACGGGTCAACTACTAAGTATATAAAGATAAATACATCCATACAAAGATGAAATGCTCATATCCATGAATACAAATGTAAGACCTTGAGTTTCGAATCCTGCACGTCCTACGCAGGTTGCTAAGGCAGGGTTGCCAACCACAAAAAAGGACAGAAAAAATGTACATATAACTTACACGAACGCTGACACTAAAACCTCACAACGAAGTGAGGTAAGTCCACAAAACTAAGGAGAAACAAAAAGTTTTCCTTCAGAGTAATGGGGCGTGAAAGAATACTTACGAATCTGATGGTAGTTCCTGAAATTCAATTAATGTTTACTTTCGTATTGGCTTAGTGTTTGACTTAAAAGAAAATATAAAATAGTGCGAATTCAATAGTTGTATTTCACCTATGACCATACAAGCTCTGCTTTGTTTAGAACAGCGGTTTAGAATCAAATTGACCGTGTATAAAAATGTACCGGGCTATTTTTATTATGACTTTCAATCCATCTGTAAATGAATAAAATAGTACTAAATATAGTCTTATTCATCTTCCTACTAATATAATAAAGGCGAAAGTTTGTGAGTGTGAATGTTTGTTACTTCTTCACGTCCAAACGGCTGGGGCGAGTTTAATAAAAGTAGTAAGTATTTCAATTAGATTTTAATAAAAGTAGTAATATAGCCGTGGTGGCTCAGTTGGGAACGCACCGACTCACGATCATGAGGGTGCCGGTTCAAATCCCTGGCCCGTACCTCTGAGTTTATAAAAACTTACGTACGGATTCACACCACTGGCTTTCTGTGAAGGAAAACATCGTGAGGAAACCTGCATGCCTGAGATGTCACAATTAAAGGCATGTGAAGTCCGCCAATCCGCACTAGGCCTGCGTGGTGGACTATGGCCTAAGCCCCCTCGATGTTAGGGGAGGCTCGAGCTCCTCGGTGAAAACGTATATGAGCTGTTGATGATGATGATGATGGAAAAGTAATTAAAGATCTCCGGAAAGTGGGAGAAAACGTGGGGCCGAATATAGTAAAGTAAATGACACCCACGTCTTAAGCTTGGTAGTTTCGTCTATTTTTGATTGAATGGTATTTAATAAAAGTTGAGACTGTGAAGGTGTGTTACCGCAGAATTCAAACAACGACAGGTTATTTATAACATTTGTTGGATTCCTTGTAACTATATGAAATTGTACATGAAATGTTTCTAGACACATATATATTTATTTTACTGCTTATAACTCTCTTTACTGCTTATAAGCCTCTGTGCGTGTTCACCCGCGTAGTTCTCGTTGCCGTGAAAAAACAGAGATAAAATATAGCCTACTCCAATCCCTGATAATGTAGCTTTCCAATGGTGAAATAAATTTTGAAATCGGTACAGTAGTCTTTGAGTTTATTCATTACAAACATACACACAAAAAATACACATATTCTAATTTTCCTCTTTATAATATAAGAGTAGATTAGATAGCCTATGTCTTTGCCCAAGCTCAAGGAATCTTCTGTTCAGTAGTATAAGCGTTAAATCGCAATAGAGACAGAAGACACTTTTCCAGTCGGCCGTTAGAAACGCGGGTGAACCGCGGGCAAAAGCTTGTCCTGACAGAATAATCTCATAAATAGGATGCAGGTAAACCTGAGAGGCGTAGCTAGTGCAATGTATGCACAAAGTCTCCCTTATGTGGCACGTACCTACATACGATTTTATTTCAATATTGAATTTTTCCAAAGTGGAAATTTTTATTTGTGAATAGAATATTGCGGGTTTCGAGAAAACTAAAAATTCCAATTGAATGTGCACATTTATTTCGTTTCTGTGTTGGATTTGTGACATTTTGATTGGTGGAAAATAACAAATAAATATACCTATGTGTAGTAATGTTTTAGATGCATGCAACATATTAACAGTATTTCGTAATCTGTGGTCAATGGACCCCTGGGGATTCGCTATTATGTATGGGGGTCCACCGTCTTCTCTATGGGCATTTAAATGTATAAATAAATGCATTATACATATAAATACAAATAATAATATTAAGATCTAGAATTTTAAAATAATGAAAATAAACATTATTTATTTTTTTATGGAATGATCGTATATCATTACGTTATCTACATTGTACATATATGGGCGTCTCGTTGTTAGGAAAGGCTCTAGCTCCAGTTGTCACCACTGACTGACTGAGAGCCTTCACTGAGAACTGATGAAAGGACTCTATTAAATGACAATCATCAAATGTAAAGTCTATAAAAAACACATAATAGTCTGTGTATAATCTATATATATAAAAGAAAGTCGTTTTAGTTACCCTATTTATAACTCAAGAGCGGGTAAACCGATTTAGTTAAAAATCAGTGGGGATGTATCTTAGAACCAGGAGACGGACATAGGATACTTTTTATCCCGGTAAAACTGAAGTTCTCCGGGAACGCGGGTGAGACCGCGGGGAGCTACTAGTATATGATAATATTACAAGTATGTAGACAATTAGTTCTTCCCTTTATGCCCAAAAAAAACATCATGTAACACAGAGAAATGACATTTTAATATATCACAGATTCCGTAATATTTCACGGCTTTGCCAAAATAGGGTAGGAGCGACGAAGTCAGAAACCTTATCGGCTCACGGTTGATGTGACAAACGGCCCCTTTCACCTCTCGGCTATGTTTTGTCAATTATTGACTTTACCCAAGCGATGAGATTTTTTTTTCAATAAAGGCTTATTGCAAGAAAAATCTATGGGCGGATGAGAAAAACATATGAAGGTTTTTTTTGTTAGTTTTTCCCGTTGTCTTAGCTCAAGGCTGTGTTCCGTATGACATATGTTACAGATTTGACCTCCGTTTCATTTCCCACGCTTAAAAAGACAAAATTTTCAAAAAATTTCAATAGAGCCTTTCCTTTTAGAGCATCTTGTAAAAACGCCTAATATTTCGCATCTTAATTTCGAAGCCGTTATTAAACAAAATTTTAATGAAAAAATATTTAACGATTTATGTAGATAAGAAACATGGTATATTTTATTTTCATCAAATTTATTATTTCAAATTCAATGTGCTACAAGGATGGAACTTTTTCCTTAACTTCGTGTCATGAGTTAAGTATTTGTACTTATTTTGTTCATAACGGGAATTTAGAAACAGATCGACACAGATAAAATCTTGATTAGGTTCATCGATGCACAGAATAAATCGGCGTCAATGACTGATCCATAAATCCAGTGTCCAATTTCAGTCTGCCAATATAAATGTATCCATAAATTTTCATTTTCCAACCGTAGCTTTAAGTATAGACGCTGGCATAACTGTATGGGCTGAAATCTATACTAATATTATAATCTATACTTAATGTTATAAAGCGGAAGAGTTTGTTTTGTTGAACGCCCTAAGTAGGAGCTACCTGTCCGATTTGAAAAAAATATTTCAGTATTAGATAGCCCATTTATCAAGGAAGGCTATATATCATCACGCTATGACGAATAGGAGCGGAGCATCAATCAAAAATGTTGCAAAAACGGGGAAGTAACGCTGACGAAGTTGCGCGGGCCAACTATGTAGTTAAATATAAATGTAAAGGAATAAACAAATAACATAAATGTGGGTGGTAAACTTTCGCGAAATTCATGATTGAAATATTTGACCAATTTGAAAATTATTTCACTGTTGGAAAGCTATACTATCTCCGCGAACGAGAACTACGCGGAGGCAGCTAAGTAGTAAAGTGTGATTTAACTTTAAGATAAAAATAATTAGTTTTTAATACCTCTAAATTTTAAAAGCCGTGGTGGCTCAGTTGGGAACGCACCGACTCACGATCATCAGGGTGACAGGTTCAAATCCCTGGCCCGTACCTCTGAGTTTATAAAAAACTTACGTACGGATTCACTCCACTGGCTGTCGGTGATGGAAAACATCGTGAGGAAACCTGCATGCCTGAGATGTCACAAATGTCACAATTAAAGGCATGTGAAGTCCGCCAATCCGCACTAGGCCCACGTGGTGGTCTATGGCCTAAACCTCCTCGTTGTTAGGGGAGACTCGAGCTCCTCGGTGGAGACGTATATGAGCTGTTGATGATGATGATGATGACCTCTAAATATAAATAAATGTTTAGAGTCAAACAACTTTTGCCGGCACCTGTACAGCACTATATGACATGACGTTGTAAATTTTGACAAACGATCTAACATTACAACCGTGACTTGCAATTTGAACTTTAGCAACATTAACCGTAGGTACATAATAAGACGATAAATTATTTACAAGTCTTAACTCTAGACATATTATCGGGATAATGTACCGTGAAATCGATAAGTTTATGTTTTGGAACTTTTAAAGTTACGTACAATTATTAGGTTCTAATTGTCATTTATATATTTCATTATGTACGGTTCACACCACTGGCTTTTGGTGAAGGTAAACATCGTGAGGAAACCTGCATGCCTGAGATGTTACAATTAAAGGTATGTGAAGTCCGCCAATCCGCACTGGGCCCGCGTGGTGGACTATGGCCTTAACCCCCTCGATGTTAGGGGAGGCTCGAGCTCCTCGGTGGAGACATATATGAGCTGTTGATGATGATGATGATGATGATCTATATATATAAAACAAAGTCCCCGCCACCTCTGTCTGTCTGAACGCGATGAACACAAAAACTACTGTACAGATTTTCATGCGGTTTTCACTAAATTCGGAGTATTTCATGGGGAAGGTTTTTATGTATAATACATAAATTTGGACCCGGTAGGTGGCGCTGGTGGGCAGAACGAAGTCTGCCGGGTCCGCTAGTTATCTATATAAGTATGTCTTTAAAAATAGTACATATAGTACCTATATCAGCAATCTGGTTATAATTGAAAGCTCTGCTTAGTTTGAAATCAGATTGGCCGTGTGTGAAAGATGTCCCATGATATTTATTTATTATTTACTTCGGGAAATTTCTAATGCACGGCTAAAAAAAATTCAAATTAAGCAGAGCTTGTAGATAACCGCTACATAAACACTGCTCTTAAATATATATTATTATGTAATTGTAGAAATACATATGTATTATGTATTTAAAACCAGACAAACAGATGTTTGCATAGGATTTGAACTCCCGACCAGCGACTTGAACGTCGAAATTACAATCTTTGCCACAATTCTGAATAATTATTATCAGGACCGCATTTCGTCTTTAGTAATTTTTATACAAATATTATGAACAGGAAAACAATGATTTTCTGTTTGTTTTTTGTAATAATGGCTCCGAAACTACTGGACCCATCTAAATAATTATTTCACCAAAAGAAAGCCACGTTCTTCATGAGTGTAATAAGTTATATTTTATTCCTGTATTCTTACGGGAACGGGAACTCAACGGGTGAGACCGCGGGGCTGATGTTAGTCTAATTTATAAATGAAGATAGCTCTTCAAATAGATAGTTACAAATCTATTGATCGATTGATGAATGCAAATCAGTTTAATATCCAAATGGTTTGTGGGAAATCAATTGTTCTCAATACATATAATCTTAAACCTAACAATAGAATAACCTCAAAGCAATCTTGTTAATTTGATTACAAAATGTCCAACCACATAAAAAAAGATAGTAGTAGGTAATATTATTTAAATAATACTTTCACCATTAACAATAACTTCAATTTTGAATCTATACTAGCATACATACTACTTATATTAGCTAAGGAGTTTGTTTGTTTGCTTGAATGCTCTATTCTCAGGAACTACTAGTCCGATTTGATAAATTATTTCATTGTTAGATAGCCCATTTATCGAGGAAGGTTATAGACATCATCACGCTACGACAAATAGGAGCGGAGTATCGATAAAAATGTTGCACGTGACGCTAACGAAGTTGCGAGGGTCATCTAGTCTTGAATATAATCTATTTGTTGCGTTGTTTCATCAATATCTCTATATAAGTTGTAGTGTGAAAATCCCTGATTATTTATTTATTATTATATCATCGTATACCTTTTTTATTGTATTTATTATATATATTGATTGAGGTAAAAGGCTATTATTCCTATGGGAGTGGTTCCCGCATAATAAATTCGTTATGAGGCCGATGTCCTACATAAATAACGTTATTAAATGTCATTTTGGTGATAATTTATACATTTTAAGAAAATGGCCGATTGCCCATGGAACTGACATCTAGTGAGAGCGGAGTTGCCAGGCTAATACTTTTACAGTGTTACTCGCTTGTTATGTGTAATAAATCTATACTTATTTATAAAGCTGAAGAGTTTGTTTGAACGCACTAATCTCAGGAACTAGTGGTCCGATTTGAAAAAAAATTCAGTATTTGATAAACCACTTATCTAGGAAAGTTATAGGCTATATTTATCCTTGTATTCCGGGAAAGGGAACTACACTAAAAACCGCGCGGTCAAAGCTAATAAATATATAACTATTTTCAATCACATGACATTTGACAGCGTGAAATTGTGTTAATAATTAATTTATTGCTTTAGTTGGTATTAAATGAGGTTGTAAATATAAAATGAAAAACAAATTACTTCCATTACAAATGTTACTTTTTGTGGACTGTTGTTACTTTTGTGAAACTTTGAGTGTGGGTCGTGTGATGGGAACCGGCACAATTTTCAACCTTAAGATATTGTAAGTTATAAAAGTCTACATTAGGTATTTAGTCATAAGCATAAGGTCTACTTATTTTCTAACTTCCCTGGTACAATACTACAAGTAATAACTACATTAATCGCTCGGTTAGCTGCGACAGCGAGAGTCTAAGTTAAATTTTGACAATTCACCAGTGTTGCCAACTAGCAAAATGTTTAACAAAGTTGCTAGATTCTGTGATTTTATTAGATCTATATTGTCGCTGTAAAATAGCGTTAAAAGTGTTTTTTTTTGTGTAAATATAGATGGTTTGTTCAATTTAAAGTTGCCTTTGGCTTTGCTTTACTCTTTTTAGGCTGAAATTAAGTAAGACGTGGTACTTTCTTTATTTTAACTGTAGGTACTTGCCTCTCTAATTATGTTTGTAACTCTATTTTTAGTGCAAATACCTAAATAAATTATTATGGTTCGAATTTTAGACATAATATAGTTTTAGCCCATTTATCAATGAAAGCAGGTATAGCTGGTATTGGTTATATAACATCACGCTACGACTATAAAGAGCAGAGCATCATTGAATTTTTTTACAACGGAACGTGTAACGCAAATGAAGTGGCGTGTATCGCTAGTGTAATAATAAAATATCCTAGTTAGCTATACCTTTACAATACCTACAAGTATATAGGTAACAAAATCAAAACTGGCATCCAATTTATTGTATGTATAATAGTGTATGTACTGTGGACCGAAGAACAACTTAACAAAATCTCAGGTTTATCCATTTCTGAAACTATAATTTCCTTAAATAGCTTGACCCATTCACCTGGGACGTCACAGACCGACTGGAGCGTTCTATTTCTGTTTTAGCAACTTTATTGATATTCCAATTTCAATATCGGCTTTTTTTTCTTTTTTCTTTTTAGATTGTGTAAGCCAGATGGCTTTATCGTACGCGAACCGTTTCGGAGAGCACAGAGGCCTAGAGGTAGGCCTTTTTAGATATCCTATTTTAATTCAAACTTTGACGGCTGAAAATGGACCTTTCACGTGAATGTACAGTCAGTGAAGGTGACAACGAAGTCCTGCTTGAGAATTTTAGATATTCGGTGTGTACCTAAAAACCGTAAACTACGGGGCAGTAACATATACTTATATCGATGGGCAGTAACGACATTTTTTGCACCATTTTTAAGCTATTGCATAGCTTTTATCGCGGGCTCTGAGCGCGGCGACCGAATCAAGAAATTCCGTAACGAAAAAAACCTAACACATCGTCTAACGTCGTTTAAGTTCGGCAGACTTCGGCACGGTGTTTGTTTGCTATCTTCTTAACTCTTTGACGTTTTGAAAAAATGGCGTTTGACATTTATAAAAAACAAAACTCAATTTCCGTATTCGCGCGTAATTATTTTGTTTCTATTTCGTGGCAAGGGTACCACGTCATAAAGCCTAAGTATTCAAATACGTATGCACATCAGAATGCATATTATTAAAAAAAAGTTTTACGTGACAACGACTTTGAGTGGTAATAGTTATTTGTTATACAAGAGTGCAAAGTTGCTTTTTAACCGCGTGTTCAATTTTGATGACCGAGCAAGCGAAGGATTCTAAAATTGAATCACGAGCGCAGCGAGTGATTCAAATTTTAGAATCCTGAGCGTTAGCGAGGGAATCAAAAGAGCACGAGGTGAAAAATCTTTGCACTCGAGTGCAACACGTAACTTTTCATTCCACCTCAGCGAGGAAATGACTAAATGCAAAAAAAAAAAAAGTTGTATGATATATTCGGCACCATAGAGGTAGCAGTAAATAGGTTTAATGTTTTTTTTTAATTCACAAACTTAGTGCACACGATGTTCCAAATTCAATTTACTTTATCCTCTAGAGAATAAAAACGGCTTTTCCACTCAGATATTGAAGATTAAAAATACTCTTTCCGAGATGGTGGGATGAAAAATAATTTTAATGTGAATATTCATTCGTATAGTAGGAAGAAGGATGAAATAATAGTAACAATTTAAAACCTAACGTGACGTGAGCGGAGCGTAACGCAGTTTCTTGAAGTGTCACCCGGCAAACCAATTTATAAGACGTTGTCACGTCAAAATATATGCTCAAGTATTTTTACAATGTACAAGGCGTCCTTTCTAACCTAACCTTTGTTTAAATCCAAATGTATCATTTATTTAGTACATGTAGCGGCCATTTGCATTTCTAAGCACGCGATGTTGGCGTATTGGTACAAATGTTTGTACGTTGGGCCAACATGGCAATGAAATTAGACCTTTTCTCTAAGATTTATATGAGCTAGTACTTATATATTTTTAAGCTATTGCATAGCTTTTATCGCGGGCTCTGAGCGCGGCGACCGAATCAAGAAATTCCGTAACGAAAAAAACCTAACACCCCCCACTCCGACGGGCAAGGAGGTGTGGCTTGAAGGCCGTGCATCGTCTAACGTCGTTTCAGTTCGGCAGTCTTCGACAGTCGACACGGCGTTGTGTGCGATTAGACGTATTGTACGACTCTACGAAACTCGCACGAATCGAGACGAGCTGCTCCGAAATCGGACGAATACATAAGCTGCTTATGAGAAAGTATATAGGTGTATATGTATTTATGTACAACAGTGAATAGCTGTACTTGTAAAATTTGTGTATGAAGTGTTTTGAATATGAATGAACAAAGTGCATTTATTATTAAAATAAATAAATAAAATTATAATTGCATAAGTTGATACAAAATGCTATGCAATGCAATAGCTTTACCGCGGCAGTCCCCGAGTGCCTCACGTAATTTTTTTATTTACACAATCATACTAAGTTTAAAGTAAGTTAAACCGTTGGTACATAGTGAAGAGTACTAGATCCTATAGGACTTACAGGAAACATGAAAACGGCTTAAGAGTTTTAATCCAACGGTCTAACCATTATTAACGACTCACGTAATTTATTTAAGCTGGTTCTAAGCTACCTCCCCACCAATTTTCAGCCAAATCGTTTCAGCCGTTCTTGAGTTATAAATAGTGTAACTAACGCGACTTTCTTTTATATATATAGATAGATTTCATCCTAAAAACGGTTAAGTACATTCAATAAATAAATCTAAGGCAATCTTTTTGTCAAAACGCCCCGACTACTTTGAGGTCAAAACGTATAAAATGATAATATATTTCAGAAACTTTGCACTTTATTACCGTGTAATAGGGCTTAAGTTAGTATGAAGGCAGTTTTGACAGAATATATAAATGAACCTAGGGTTACCAAAACATAATATTTTATCGATGTTTGTCATTTCGTTTATCGATAAAAAGGTAAAGGGACTGTTGCAGCGTTACAGTTAAAAATATAAGATTTTTAATAAAGTATTTATTTACTGTGTAACTAACATTATTATTGTTTTTTATTTAACAAGCCATTTTGATATACATAGTGTTTATGTTTGAAATATTATTAATTTTAATCTCAGTATTTAATTACTAGATACCTTTACTTATCATAATTATTTTTAATAAAACCTACTATTATTAAATAATATACAATTTAGCTCTAATGATATTGGGAAGTGGTAACTTTGTAACTAGATATGAAGACAGTAATATTTTTTTAATTTATCGATATTTCTTCTATCGACACCTTGCAACACTGAATCGGTCGACGTTCTTTATTGATGAGAGCTCTTCACAAACGCTACAAAAACACTAGGCACCAAAAGAAATGTTCAAATTTTCTTTGTTAGCTAAAAAACCTTTATTCTATTGAAAACCATGCGTATAATGACCGTGAACGATATTTAGGTTAAAAATTATATTTTTTGACATGAAATTGAAGACTAGCTGGCCAGCAACTTCGATAATGTTCCCCGTTTTATCAACATCTTTGATTGATGCCTCCGCTCCTATTAGTCGTAGCGTGATGCTATTACCGATAGAAACATAAGTCGATGACCACTTTCCATCAGGGGGCCGATGGCTCGTCTGCCTTATTGGGATATTATTATACATAAACGATTATTTCGTCTCTGTAAGTCGGAGTCTGGAAACAGCAATTTTGTAAATTTTATAAATCGTGTTAAATATATACAAGTTAATTGAGGCAAGTCGAAAATATCGCTGATTAAAAAAAACAAGACTTCACCTTTATAACGTGACGATCCGCACGTTACAAAGCGAATTCAAAAATACCTATTATAATCGTATATCATAAATGCGAAAGTTGTAAGAATGTATGTAAGATATGTTTGTTACTCTTACAAGTAAAATATCCATACATGCATTCTCACAAATGTGTCACAATAATAATCTTACCCCGGTCCGAAGACCTGCGAATGGTTGCCGGGAAGGGCTGGATGAGGAGGAGGGAGGACCAGGATAGGGCGCGAATTCGGAAAGGCTTCTGTTCACCAGTGGACTGATTAGGCTGATAACGACGAATAGTCTTATTAACAAACATCCATACATACCTACTAATAGATTCCGGGTTATTGGAGTTTAATCCAACGCAGTGACGAAGTAACAGGAATGAAAAAGTACAATTTAACTGATAAAATGATTTATTTAATGATTACAGTTTTATACTCGAGCGAGGAATGACCGAACATCGGTCAGTTAAATCTATCGCCAGAATGACATTCGCGCCATTCGGTTCATTCCTTTCTCTCACAAATATACACCAATAGGAATTAAGCTTAGTAACATCCGTTTTATAATTAAATTAGAATATCATTGTATTAAAGTCTTATCTACTGATACATTACTATAATTGATGAAAGTAATTAATCTGATTATAACAATATATAATTTTTAATCTAACAATCGGCCATACTGACTATATTAAGTTTGTCCTCAAACTTCTTGTCATCGTAAAAAAAATAACAACAACACAACAAACAATCTCACACCCATATATTCATTGTATGGATACTATTAGAATTTCGCCCCTCGTCACCTTCTAAATCATATGACCGTGCGAACCTTTCTAATAAGCAAATCAACATGAATTCAGTGAATTAGATTAGACCCTTCATCACTGAATCCTGAAGCAGACTTCAAGATTCCGTGACCATGTCCAACTTCCAAATTGTCAACTCTCAATCAGTTATTGCAGCGGACCCTTCATCAACGATTCAAGAGCTCATGCTACAGGAATCGGTGACCATGCCTCACCTTCCAATAACATTATCAACATCACAACAAAAAATAATTTAAATACAGGTAAATATATATATTTTTTTTTTATAACTGAAATTATGTTATATGGCATACTTAATCAACTGCTATGATGACGTATCTTATATATCGATATGAATTTATAATAATTCGAATGCTCATAATATAAGTTTTTAAGCATCATAATCAATCAAATAAATTAATTAGTCAAGGCTGGCTCATCATCTGAACTATCAATATCATTCTCAAGTACTGTAATCCAGGGTTGAATGCGGTCAGTAGACCAAACATTGGAATACTTTCCCCTAGTTATTGTGGATCCAGGAATACTGGAAACTTCATATCTATCATTGTCAAGAACTTTACTAATTCTGAATGGACCCGTAAACTTAGGCAATAGTTTTCTACTTTTACCATCATTACTGGGTGTATTTTTTAAAATCTTTACTAAATCACCTATTGCGTATACTTTTGCAGCTTTCCTAGTCCGATCAAACCTCAATTGTTGTTTTGCCTGATCTAATTGAATATGCTCATTGATATCTTGTCTTATTTCTTCTACATTTTTGTCGTTTAACCTAGTTTCCATTACTGTAGTCCCCAATATTCCTTCACCCTTATTTAATGGTCGTTTACAAAATAGCGCTTCAGCTGGAGTTTTACCTATGCCTTTATTTAGAGTGTTATTAAGGCCCCACTGTACTTTACCGATATAAAGATCCCATTTGTTTTCACCAGAATGGTCAGAGTATGTTCGTAGACTATCTAAAACGGTACGATTGTATCGTTCTACTTGCCCGTTCGCGCGAGGGGCTGACACTGCATTCAATACATGTCTAATTTCAAATTCATCACAAAACTTTTTAAATTCGGCTGATGTAAAACAAGTGCCTCTGTCTGAAATAATTCTAGCAGGATGTCCAAATGTATAAAATGTGTCTTTTAAGATTTTAATTGTCGGAGCTGATTTCGTATTGCGTGTAGCTCTAATTATACAGAATTTAGTATACCCATCAACAATAAGTAATAAATATTGATTACCGTAACCGCTTTTAACAAATGGTCCTAAATGATCTATGTGAACCGTATGGAATGGAATATCAATTTTGGGTATACTATGTAAATACCCCTCTTTTGGACCAGATGGTTCTTTTCCAAATGCACAATGTAAACAAGATTTGACATACTTAGAAATAAATTTGTTCATTTTGGAAAACCAAAAATCCTTTTTAATCTTTTCAATGGTTTTTTCTGTAGAAAAATGTCCTATTTCATCGTGGTTCCGTTGACAAATTTGCCAGCGAGCAGTTTTAGGAACTACCCACTTTAACTCTTCACCTACTTTACGATATAGTCTGTTATTTTTAACAACAAAATTTTTCTTAATATCTACAATTTCTTTATATTGTGGGTCTTCGAGGGCTGATCGAATATGTTGAATTTTCGGATCAGATAACTGTAAGCTAAGCAGCCAGTCGTCTTGTGTGATTTGTAGTACCCGCGAAAAATGATCAAAAACATCTCTATCATCTGCGCAAGGAATGGGGTTTCTACTGAGAGCATCCACGTGACGCATGAATTGTCCTGGTTTGTATTCTATAGAGCAATCGTATTCCTGCAACGCTATCCACCAACGTGCTACTCTTGGAATGATATCTCTCTTTAAAAACGTGGATCGGAGAGCGCTGCAGTCAGTGACGATTTTAAAGTGTTTGCCGATAAGATATACTCTAAATCTGTTAAGTGACGCGACTACTGCAAGGGTCTCTAATTCATATGCATGTAATTTTTCTTCGTCTAATGTGGTTTTCCTACTGAAATATGCCACTGGTTTCAAAGGAGAATTTAGTGAATCTTTTTGAAACAAGATACCGCCTAGTCCTCCCTTAGAGGCGTCACAATGTAATTCTGTTATAAATTCTGTGTTATAAATGGCTAAAATAGGTCGTTGAGTTAATTCTTTCTTTAAGCTTGTAAATGCATCTTGCTGACATTTTTCCCAACGCCAGGACATATTTTGTCTTGTGAGATCAGTTAAAGGCCTGGCTTTAAGTGCAAAGTTTTTGATGAATTTTCTAAAAAAACTAGCTAAACCTACGAACTGTCGGATTTCATGAGAATTTTTTGGTGTGGGAAAATCATCTACAGCCGCAATTTTTGTTTTTCCAGGTCTCACACCCTCGTGTGATATTTCAAATCCTAAATATTCTATAACGGTTTCAAAAAAACGACATTTTTTTACATTTAAAGTTAGTCCTGCCTCGCGTAATAAAACAAAAGTTTGTTCAAGTTTAGCTAAACATTCGGAAAAATCTTTCCCAGCAATAAGTAAGTCATCCATATAGGCAACAGCACAGTTATCGCGAGCTCTACCAAGCATTTTATTCACGGTTCTTTGAAAAATGGCAGGACAATTGACTAAACCGAAAGGGGCACGTTTAAATTGATAAAGACCGTCTGGTGTTATAAATGCTGTCAGGTGTTTACAATCATTTTTAATTGGTAGCTGATAATACCCGCTAGACATATCTAAACATATAAAGTAATGATTACCACTCAGTAGATCTATCTGGTCATCTATTCTAGGCAACGGAAAAACATCTTTGACAGTTTTTCTATTAAGTGCCCTATAATCTACACATAAACGATAACCACCAGTTTTTTTTGAAACTAATAAAATAGGACTGGCGTAAGATGAGTCCGACTCTTCAACAATATCACTATCCATTAGTTCCCTAACCATGTCTCGTACTACAACTTTTTCGGCATGACTTAATCGGTAGGGTCGGTAAACTACAGGACTGTCATCAGTTAATTTAATTTCTAATTCCGCAATATCTGTTCGACCTAGTTCATGCAAGTTCTGTGCAAAACAATCGCGAAACTTGTTTATTAAATTAAATGTTATTTCTTTCTGTTTGTTTGTTAATTCGGGGTTAATGTTAATTTCATCTTGGGACAGGGGAACTAGTGTGCTTTGTGACCTTAAGCAATGGTATACCGGTTCAGAATTGTCTATGTTTTTGTCTATACAAATTGGGTATGCACGAATGAGAAGATAATCTTTGAGGAAATAAATAGGGTCTTCCAATCCATTTAAGTTAAATACGAGTATATTACAGATTCCATTTTTGAGTGTATAGATGCCTTCCTGAACACAGTATTCTTTTCCATCTATATTGCGATAACTACCTTTTATATAAACATCTATATTTTTGGAATCATTATTATAGCAAGTTATTTTATTTATTTTCCCTTTAACCTCAGAGTCAGACAAAACGTATAATTCTAGTTTGTTATTTTTGAATTCATCTAGTTGGATATTCGATAATTCTGAATTTATTAGACGGGAAAATAAATTAAGAGATTTATCTGTCTTAGTAATTACAACTTCTGGTAATTCTGTCAAATTCTGTCCTACTAGAAGTTGTGTATGTAAATATTGATTATCTATAACAAAAGCGACTATGTCTGACTTAACTTCATCGATGCACAGGGAAAATGTTGTTTTTCCTAACAGAGGAACTTTAATATTGCCAATACCACGAATTGAAGGCAAATCCTCAACAGTAAAAGGTAAGTTGAATTTTTTAACAGTTTCTACCGTGATAAGTGTACAATCACTCCCCAAATCAACATAACACTCAATAGAATAACAATCATTAATCAAAGCCATTTTATGATATTTAAGATTATTTGAAGCTGTACTATCGACGAGTAAAACGCGTTTATCATAATTAGGTTTAGCACTATTCTTTTGATTACAATCACTAGTTGTATGTCCAAACTTTTTGCAATCGTCACATCTAATTATTGGTTTCGTACAATGTTGTAATCTATGTCCCTGTCCGTTGCAATTAAAACAGAGAAGATGTTTAAGTGACTGATTATTTTGCGGAGTAGTTGTTCGGCATTGAGCTGCCCGATGTCCTACCTCATTACACCTATTGCAAACTATGGAGTTAGAAATGATTGGCCTATTTTTTAGTGTATTTGTAGTTCTTATTATATCTTTATGTTCCTTACAAACATCTTTTAAAAATTTAAAAAGATCTTCCGGTTCGGTAAAACGTGCTGAAGATGCACCGGCACGTATAGTACGATCATCTATACCGTGTATTATGCAATCAACAGCTCTCTTGCTATTAATCTCACAAGCATTTAATAGCATAATTTTGTCATAATAATATTCGTCTAAGTTTTCCCCGAATTTTAACCGCCTATCAAGCATTTCTGCCAAAAGTACACCATAGTTTGTTTCGGATGGAAAGGCTTTACCCAAAAGATTTTGCCATTCCTGCCAGCTATGTAAAACGGACGTTTGACCTTGGTACCACTTTTTTGCGTTACCAATTAATTTAGGTAAAGCATAATGCATAATGTGAGCCTCGTCCCAATTATATATTTTCGCGCATTCATTTACCTTAGCTAACCATAGGTCTATTCGATGGTTTTTTATAGATGGGTCAAATTCGGGAATCATATTGTTTACGTTAGAATTGGTCGAGGAGGTAATACCGGGTCTGATAAGGGACTGAACCATGCGAGAGAAGTCATCGAAATTCATATTAACACTGGGAGATATCTCAGTAGGCTTATTAATTTCAAAAGGTACCTGTTTTCCGGAACTCAGCATAGTGACATCAACTGTTGGTATTGTTGCCGTTCCGGACACCGTCGCACTATGTTCGACAACCGGTGACGGGATTTGAACAGCCAAGGAAACTCCTGGGTTGCCTGTGATTCCATCACCATTATTATCACGTCCGGTCGCAGAACTTCTTGATTGAATGCCGTCTCTTCCGCGGCTACTGGGCTTATCTCGTCCGGTCGCAGCATTTCTTGATGTTGACTTGGCTCGGCCACGTGGTGTTTTTTCCCGTCGATTTGGTGATTTTCGAGAATAACGATATCGAGAATTTGAGGGTAGTCTCGATCGTTTTCTGCTGCGTCGATAATTTTCTCGTCGAAATTTGCGAGAGGTTCTTCTTGTAGAATCAGGACTGCCACCACTTGAATCTTCATTATGTCGTCTTCGTTTTTCGGAGTAACGTGATCGCGATGGGCGGTTATGGTCCATAACCACGGTGAGCTTGTTGATTTTCGTGTATATCCCGCTTCTGATAATAGATTCCGGGTTATTGGAGTTTAATCCAACGCAGTGACGAAGTAACAGGAATGAAAAAGTACAATTTAACTGATAAAATGATTTATTTAATGATTACAGTTTTATACTCGAGCGAGGAATGACCGAACATCGGTCAGTTAAATCTATCGCCAGAATGACATTCGCGCCATTCGGTTCATTCCTTTCTCTCACAAATATACACCAATAGGAATTAAGCTTAGTAACATCCGTTTTATAATTAAATTAGAATATCATTGTATTAAAGTCTTATCTACTGATACATTACTATAATTGATGAAAGTAATTAATCTGATTATAACAATATATAATTTTTAATCTAACACTACATTCTCACAAACGTTCGCAGGATAAATATATTTTGATTACAGTCTACCGGCGAATCGAGGCAATTTACATAAATCATAAATTTAGTCCGCATAAGTTAAGAAAAATAATCAATATTTGGTATATGTGTGAACCGGACAGTTGACCTCAGAAATGAGAATCCAACGCGTAAATATAACTAAAATAGGCTTCTTTGCTTGTATCATCTAGACTCATTTGTAAAATCATAACTCACAGCTAGTAGCCAGGGTCGAAGCAAGGTCTATACTCAAAAGGGCAATCGATAAATGGATAAATATGACAGGAATAAGGAAGCTGATAATGGAAGCCGTTTAAAAATAGAATAAAAATTCAAGCCCAAATTTAATTATGTTTATAATAAAAGGGCGTTGACTGCAACGGCAGAAGTTTTAAAAAGTTCAGAGTATAAGTTTGAAAATATTTTGGGAGAATTTTCATTAACTTGTTTACAATATAAGGATCGGGAAAAAATACTTCCAAAGTCTGCAGCGGAGTTATTAAATAACTTTTAGTATTATTTTGTCTTTGATTGAGTAATCTTGTATTAATTGAACAGATTTATTAATAATGTTTTTATATTCGGTAGTCATTTGTAATTTTTTGTTCAAAATTGTGGATTTCAATGAAAAAATGGTGAAAAAAGAGATAATTCAGGAGACGGGAAAATTGTTAAACAATTTAGAAAACAAATCCATAATAATATATGGGTAGGTACTACATTCGAGTGAGTACATCACTATTTTTTACAGTCTGGATAGGCTAGGCTAGGTTTACAAGCACAAAAAAGTACAGTGCCTGATCAATCAATCTCGCACCTTACAAAAAAGACTTAACCTTTTTTTACAAAGTACGTAGGTACAGCACATTTATTTACATCCCGATTCGACCCTGTGCCCGGAGCTCTCCATTTGCGGTTGTGAAATTGAAAGGATTTATTATCGTTGAGTCGATTTATAAAGGCTATTTGAATATAGGTAACCATTTATAAGAGGCAAGAAGACACTCTGTCAAATTGTACATTTCGGTAACGATTCCCCGCCATTTTCCGGGCTCACGTTAAATTTAATATATATTTTTATATTCTTGTATTTAACGTGCAAGTTGTGTTTATTTATTTAGCATATTCTAGCTAGGTGAACTAGAATGGCTTCAAGACATACAATTGAGCTAAATTTTGCATGAACCATTAGTTACAGTAGCGTAGGTAAACATAAATTATTATTTATTATTTATTACTATAATATTGGATATTGCATATTATGTCTATATAGACGTATGTAAGTAATTAAACTTAGTAAGTACATAGGTATATGTAGTATATCAGCTATGTGGTTACCATATCACAAGGTCTGCTTAGTTTGCAATCAGATCGGCCCTGTGTTAAAAATATCTATATCTGTTAAAACTATAGTACCTATATTTAAATTCAGTTTGGAATTGACATTTCCTTATAATTCACGGAACAAGTTAACGGAAATGATGATAAAATGTCTATTTTGTTATTATCTGAACTCATTGTATTTATTATTTGAATGGTGTAATAAAATAAGAAATGGCTATTTAAATCAGCGACGAGCTTAAGTGGCTCGTTTTCAAAGATTTATACAACAGTAATGCCGTCACTTAAATGGGTTATTTTGTTTAACGTTTATATTACAGTCCTTGTTCTAGTGGTGTCCGCCATTTCTCCCGCATTTCCGGGGTTCTTCAATTTTCCCGGCTTCATTCAGGCTATTAAGTAACTGTGTTCCAAATCTGTTATAGTATCAAACATACATCACATCCATACGCAAAAACATTCGCATTTTAATATACATAATATTATTCTTTATTTAAGATTTGCAAAATTTGTCAAAGAGCGGTCGCACGGACATCTCACTTGGCACAAAAGAGACAGAGCATTATTATATTTTGCGATAGAATAATGCCGAGTATTTCATTCGTCATCGATGAATGTGTTTATTTTCAAAAGCTCCATTTATTCCATGAATGTTGCCAACTCACATGAATCAGCGACCATAATTTAATATAAATCCAATTTCTAAATACTGAATTAAAATACATGTAATCATTGGCTCATATAATATAATCAAAGGGTGCTCACTCACAAAGGTTGGGGTGACCTATCTTCTAATTCACGTACCATAAGGGCATGTTAAACTGATTAGGGGATTTAGTAGAGTATCTTAAAATAAATACCGATTAAGTAAAACTAAATTAATACTTAACGCCCATAATAAAAAGCATAGCAATTTTGTGTTGTCACGAAGCGTTGCTCGTGAACTTTAAAAGGATCAATTAACTATAGCTATAGATGAAGTCTAGTATATTTTTAAAATAGTATGTCACGTTAATATTCATCCTACTAATTTATAAATGCAAAATTATGTAAGTATAGAAGATGTATGTTTGTTAATCTTTCACGGCAAAACGGCTAAAAGGATCTGATTGAAATTTGGCACAGAGTAAGAATATGTTAGAATATGTACCTACTTATGTATGGAATTACACTTTTTATCCTGAGAAAAATGATTTCCCGGAAACGCGGGTGAAACCGCAGCGCCATATATATTTTTAACGGTTATTATTTTGTTGTATGGCAATTCAGGTCGGTTCTAAATTCAAATGCATTAGTGAATACTGTGCAAAGGTTAATGACAGGTAGGTGACGATTAAATCTAAGTTCGTGGGTAAAAGCACTTAATCAACAAAAGAGGTTTCCTATTCAAATTGAAACAAAAAAATACGGTTTCTTTAGTTAAAAGGGTTACTGTTACCGCCTTAACGCTGTTACTTTTAGGTAGTTAAATATCACACTAAATAAAAGGCGAAGGCTTGTGAGTGTGTATGTTTGTTACTTTTGCACGTCTAAACGGCTGGAAAACGCGGGTGAAACCGGGGCAGAAACTATTTCTATAAAGTTACTAAAAATATTAACCAAAGTACCTTCCTACATAAATAAGTAGAGTTTCCTAACACAATCGAAATTTTTAAGCACACAAAAGACGTTTAAGCCTAAGCGTAAGAATCAGCCTCCTGAGAGGACGTTAATCTTCGTCATTTGATTATCTCTATCACATACGAGCTACATTGTTCGCTGGCATAGCGTGTTTTTTAAACACCAATATTGATATATATAGAAAAAAAATGTTTGTATGTTTATATAGCCTCCGTAACTACTAGACCGAGCCGAATAATTATTTCACCAATGGAAAGCCTGCAGGAGCCACTAGTACTAACATATCTTCAACCCTAAATAATAAAACATATCCTGGGACATCGTTCATGTAGGTACGTTATGAATCCAAACAAAAGTAGACCTCATACCTTTAAATACATACTTGTATAGATTTTTACATCCAATCACATATATTCAATGTTCATGCATACAAATGTTTGTCCCTGGATTCGAACCCAAACGGCGATATAAAGGTTACTAACCACAAAGCCAACCAGTCATACAGTACGTGCATATCTGTCAGATCTCACTACGTAGAGCAAAAAAAAAGCGGCCAAGTGCGAGTCGGACTCGCTCATCAAGGGTTCCGTAGAAGCAAGTATCATAATACAACATCGTTGACTGAATGAAAGGTAAATTGCGGTTTACGATTTCTGATTTATAAAAAAAACTACTCACTAAATCTCGTTCAAACCAATTTTCGATGAAAGTTTGCATAATGTACATCATACTTTTGTTTTATCATTTTCTTATTTTAGAAGCTACAGATAGGAGACAGACAGACATGACGAATACATAAGGGTTCAGTTTTTTGGCATTTGACTACGGAACCCTAAATAGGTTTATACATATCGTTGACATGATTTACGGTTAGTGTCAGTCTTTCATTCATTACCCTTTGCTTTGTCCTGTGTCCATTGTTCTAAGGGTGGCATGTAGGTGTACCTTCCCTTTGTGACATTACCGGGCGTCATACGTGAGTGATGTCATCTGATGGACCCTTATATTAACTGGTCGACGACTGACGTATACGGAAACGTTTATTACACACCTCTGCAAAATAGCTAATATCTATATATATATATTAAACAAAGTCCCCGACGTCTCTGTCTGTCTGAACGCGATGAACACAAAAAGTACTGAATAAATTTTCATGCGGTTTTCACCAAATTACGGAGTATTTCATGGGGAAGGTTTTTATCTATAATACATCAATTTGGACCCGGTAGGCGCTAGTGGGCAGAACGAAGTCTGCCGGGTCCGCTAGTATAGTAGGTATATTATAGAGATAAATGATTTGATAACTACACCGTAAAAACATGAAAGAAAAACAAAATCACTCGTCATAACAAAAACTAGATTTCAGTATCCACATATTATAGTACGGCTCTTTGTTCATCCCCATCCCCTACCGTATATTCTGATTCAATTCACTAACCTAAAAAGCGTCGATGTTTCAGCGAGGCTATATTGCTCTGTCCCTTTCTTTGACTACGGTAACACGTGAGAGGTCCAATACTACACTCTTTCCCCAACGTTATTTGTTTTAGAGAATATCTACAGTGGCAGGGCGAATTTCAATAAAACACTGTACAGTTGGGGACACTAGCAAAACTTTTGAAGCAAAGAAGATTATAACTTTTAGTTTGAACGCTGGCTGGCCTGAACGATTATATCAAGTTTTGAGCTAAACTATCAAAATACAGTGGAACCTCTATAACTCAAACCTCAAACTTAAAAACCTCTTTAACTTCAAAAAATAATATGTTCCTATATAGACCCTTGATAACTTAAAACCTCTATAACTTAAAATATTTTGCGATTCCCTTGGACTTTAACTTCTCGAGGTTCTACTGTAATTGTTCCACTATAAGTATCGTCATAGTTTTTTTGTCTTGTATTTTGCATTATGTGTTAAGTACATTTCCCAGAAGGTAATTGCCTCTCAAGTGCAGCTTTTGATATAGGTACATCATTTTTGGGCCGACATCTTATTTATGGTAATTTAATACTTTCAGTTAGGACCAGCCCTACCTACCATGTTAAAATTTGGATTTAAAATTTAGACTGACTCTGATGATTCATTAAGAAATGATTCTGATGCATAAAAATACTTTTGCACCTAAGTGTACAACTCTTTCTAGGACATACATATTTCATAGCAGACATCCTCCTGGCTCCTGCTAAGTAGGTTCTATGGAGAGAATAGGTATACCTTCTACTAGCTGGAAATTATCAGAATAATATCATCAGCTCATATAAGCCGGTTGGCTTTGTGGTTAGTGACCCTGACTTTCAAGCCGGCGGTTGTGGGTTCGAATACCACCCAGGACAAACATTAGTATGCATGAATATGTCTGTTTGTTCTGTGTCTGGATGTGATTATCTAATTAATGTGTATTTAAAAGTAGAATATCAGCTATCTGGTTACTATATCACAAGTTTAATTTTACCTACTACCAGCTAGAAATTATCATGATAATTATTGTCATCATCATCAGCTCATAACGTCTCTACTACAGGAGCACGAGCCACCCAAAACGAGTAAATTAGGCTAATATTAATAACTAGTGACTTATCTTATAATCTCATTGCTCGATGACAGTATACCCACATGATGTACTGTCATCGAGAAATGAATCCCTCCAGCGTGCTTGTGTTCGTCTAACTTGCATAATATTATTGTTACTAATATTTATTTAGCTATAATTAGTTTAATGATAGTGGGTTAGATAAAACTATATAAAGTAAGAAATCAGTGCATCTCGCCATCAAACTTTACAGTTTGGCGAGTAATTAATGTAAAACGTATTTTTAAAATCATAATAAATAATTAAAAATAATAGGAAAAAAAAACATATTTATAATCTAAGATGAGTACCTACCGAATCAGCCCTTTAAACATGCTCGAACGCGTCAAAACAAACTCTAGTCATAATATAGTTGAATAAATGAAAAAATATGGATTAATATAGTTATCCCAACTACTCGAAACACAGATTAACTAAATCCATTTAACACGGAACAGCCAAATTCAATTAAGCCCCAATCATTCAAGGTTACACTAATCTGCCTCAAATAGGATTTGACCGGATCGAACTGCTTCGAACCGGTTTGTTACAATAGAATATCCGAATTCAGATTAGCATTGCAAATATTGACAGTAATTTTATTATGAATTGAGAAATATGGGCAAGTACAAATTTCTGTCTAAAATCGGAGCTGTCGTTTACCCCTCATTCGCTCGAGAGTTTTTTACCGGACGTTAATAAAGCGTTCATAAACAACAAATGCATTTTACCATAGTATGCTCTATTTCGTACGCTCAAACTTGAAAATGCAACACTACTCGATAAAAAAGCGTCGCGTTAAAAAAACGCTGTCGTGTGAACATATAGATGGTAATGCATTTGTTGTATTTGAACGTTTTATTACCGTCCGGACTCCGGTAAAAAAACTCTCGTGCTAAGTCCTATTCAGAAGAAACCGTTCCATAAACAAGAGTTTATTCAAATAAACATAATCTATGGTATGTAAGTACCGACTTTAAAGCTAATATGTTTATAATTACATTATAAGCGCGATAACAGTGACGAAGATAATTGTGGTTAGGTATATTTATATCGATCAAAACAACTAAACACTCATAGAGTGACTCACCAACCATTTACAGCTGTAGAGTCGGCTTCATTTGGAAACAGTGTTGCCATATGTAATAATAAAAGTAAAAACTAAACTAGTAGGTAAACGTCATAATCTATATACATACAAAATGGTTGCTGAACCTATATCATAAACTGTTCTCAAAATAATTAAATACTTTTGGAATTGACACTGCTGAAGTATTGTCAATAGATACCTAAATGTGGCTTAACTTGTTAATTTTAAAAGAACAATATGAGCCAGTGAACTACGTATAATGTTAAATTTGATTAATTGTAACTTTTCATAAGAAATCGAATCGAATCGAATCCTAATCGACTTAGCGATACATCGATTAACCAACTTCATACTCCTAATTCTTAATTCACTAATGTAATAACTTTTGTAATAACGGTACACATACCAACATTATTCGTCGTTTTTAAGGTTCTCGGTACTCGATTTATTTATTATGAGTCGATTAAATAGTCGAATTCACTTTATGTTGTTGGCAACATTATTTTGAGCTTGTCAAATGTCAAAACACGCTCGCCCCGCCCTATCCATACCATATGATCAATCGGTAAGCCGACCGGCGCGCGACTCATCGATCGAACCCACTAGAATTCCGGATTTGGATGCATATTACTTGGAAAAACTAAACTTAAAGATTTCTCCTGACCATATTTGATTATTCTAAACATTTTACAGAATAATTCAGGTTTTGGTTGTTGTCACACTCGCCAGCTATCAGGTGAATATTATTTATAGTTTAAGCATGACCACGATTGTGTTCACAACAAAGACATAACCAAGTTTTGATTATTTCTATCTAAACAACTTTATGGTCAAACAGTTTCACAAACGTAACAATTTTATACAACAAGTGAATTAAAGTATACGCGAACAATTTTAAGTAGGTTATTAAACACAAAACATGTTAAAGTTGCAAAAATTCATTTGACCTTCAGTTCCCGCCTATAAAGTCTCATCTATTTTTAACTCGTACAAACTATAGATAACAAACTAAGTCATTGACCAATTTCACTTTGGTTAGCCTGGATTCCTGGAATAAAATACGTATATATTTTCGTCGAAGAGTACCATTAGGGGAGGGGGGGTTAGGTTAGACTATGTTACTACCTCGCTCCATCTTATCTATATGTACTTTATAATTATCTAGACTAATATTATAAAGCTGAAGTGTTTGTTTGTTTGAACGAGCTAATCTCTGGGACAATTGGTTGATAAACATGGTGTTGATTCATCTATGTATACTAATATTATAAAGAGGAAAGATTTGTTTGTTTGTTGGTAATGAATAGGCTCCGAAACTACTGGACCGATTTCAAAAATTCTTTCACCTTTAAGCTACATTATACCCGAGTAACATAGGCTATATTTTATCCCTGTATTCCCACAGGAACGGGAACTACGCGGGTAAAACCGCGCGGAGGCAGCTAGTATCTTAACAAATACGTTATTTATCACAAGTATTTAATTTTGCTTTTACATCATTTGATTTAAATGAATGTCTTAGAATGAGGAAAAACATCAAGTATCGGGCGCGAATTCTCATTATGCTAAGTCGTACCTAGGTGGCGGGGAGTGCAGACGTTAGCTACGTATGTGACGCAGACAAAGTTGCGCGGGTCAGCTAGTGTATAAAAAATGTATATATACCTACCTATAAATATATGAGATGTATGTATGAGTCACAAACATTCGGACATTTAAAAAACAGGGTGGAGTGCAGCCTTATCGGCTTTATATTGCAAGGACAGAATATTTTTGACGCCTTTTTATAAGTAAATCGAGTATATTTTCAATTTGTCTACTAAATGTTGGTAGTTAATTCAAATGTTCAGGATTGTGACCTATAATTTACATAGTAACGTTATAGTCCGGTCTATTTAAGCCTAAAATCAGGAGGAAGGTTACATAAATTCCCATAAAGCTGAATATTGGCATAGTTGTTCAAAACATCATTATAAAGAAAATCTCAAAAGTCCTCATCGTTCCGAGGTGTGCTAAAAATTTGGCACGGGGTCAAAGGTCAAAAAAATGAGTTTTTTGCGATTTTTAGCGAAACGGTGAGTTTTTTCGCAAAATTACCCCAGTACAAAATTGTAGATCACGAAATTCTCTACAAAAAATATATTTATAATTTTTTTCCTAAAAGCCACCATTTTGGAGATATAACGTTCCGAAAAGTTGGATCAGTCGTAATCCCTCTATTTTGCACACGTACGCCACATATGAAAGTCACTAAAGGTGTAATAGAACTAAAATAAGTTCGCTATTATTTATTGTAACTTGCTTATGTAAAATATAAGTTAAACTACTTAAAAGACGCTAAAGACATACGAATGCTTCTTGAGTGGTTCTCGATTCATGATCCTTTCCCAGAGGTTAACAAAGTCATCTCGATTGCAAGTGGTGTCGTTGGTGATAATATAATTAATTGCTATAAAGCACGTGAACTTGGGCTTATCTCTATTGCTAAAATAACTGGACTGACATTTAAAGATATTAAACTTAAACGCGCTGACAAAGTTGTTCCTCTTTTAGCTATGAGTAGCACCGTAAAAGTTCACGAAGAAAAAGTACCTGTTGACCCAGTGTTATTATTCCAACGTATGAGTGTTACTGCGGCTTTTCAAGATGAAATTGAGAAATATTTCGAGTATGAATTAGCTCCTTATCCGTTAACATTATTTGATGACATTGGAATGCGCAAGACCCAGAAGTCGGCTATTTACGATTGTTTTCAGACTATAAATGTTGATATTAATAACACTAATTCAACGTACATAATTGACGGAGGATTCTTATTACATCGAGTGGTGTGGGATAGCGAGGAAACATTTAACGTTATCTTAGATAAATACGTTCAATATGTACGTCGACATTTTGGTTCCAGAGTTACTGTCGTATTTGACGGATATGATGATTATACGAGAAATATTAAAGCAGCAGAGCAACGCCGTCGAAATGCTGCTTCATCAACTTCTTCTGATATTATATTCGATGAATCAATGACAGTTCCTACCAGTCAACAGAAATTCTTTGCAAATAATCACAATAAATCTAGGTTTATTTCGATGTTGAAAGCAAAATTTACTGCTGAGAATATATCCGTTGAACAAGCTAATGATGATGCTGATGTATTGATTATTGAAACAGCGATAAAGAAATTCAGTGTGACAAATACAACTGTTGTTGTTGGTGAGGATGTTGATTTACTCGTCTTGCTTACTGCTCGAACTCCAACTGAAAAAATTATTTATTTTTTTAAACCCGGAAAAGCCCAAAATCAATCGGAAATATATTCATCAAACAGTTTATCCAATTTTCCTAAATGTCAAAATCATGTATTGTTTCTACACGCAATAACTGGCTGCGATACGACATCTGCTTTTTACAGGAGAGGAAAAACAACAGTTTTCAAAATGTTTGAAAAAAAAGATTTACTACAATGTGCTGAAGTTTTTAAAAATAGTAATTCAACTCAACAACATGTTATCACCAACGGAGTTCAATTTCTTCTTGCTATGTACGGAGCCCCCAAAAAAACCACTTGCTTAGATAAGTTGCGATACACATCTTTCGTGAAAAATACGCGTAATAAAAAACAAGTCAACTTAGCTTCTCTTCCTCCAACCTCAGTAGCTGCTCATCAACATCTGTTTCGGGTATATTACCAAGTTCAAGTGTGGCTTGGTAATCAGCTGGACCCTAAAGACTGGGGTTGGAAGTTGATCGACAATACACTAGAGCCAGTTCAAACTTTACTTCCACCAGCACCTGAGAAACTTCTCAACACAATATTTTGCAACTGCAAGAAAGGGTGTAGTGCAAAATGTGGTTGCAGAAAAGTTGGACTGTTTTGTTCCCTGGCATGCACACACTGTCAAGGCCGATCATGCTCGAATGTTGAGTCACCAACTCTTGAAGATTCGTTTGATACCGATCAGGAATCGCTATTGGGGCAGTTTACGTGTGAAATAGAACAAGAAGAAGAAGAAGAACAAGAGGATGAACAGGAAGAAGAAGGAGAAGAAGATCAAGAAGAAGAAGAAACAGAAATCTTGGACAGTTATGAATCAGACGACAAACTTTTTATTTTAAGTATTTTATTTAATTACACCGCCGTTGTTTTTGCCCACTATAATATATAATATTATTTTGCAATAGTTTTAAAACATATAAAATCTCAGCAGACCCGTGGAATAGGCCTACTGGGGAAACCACGTTAAAAAAAACGCGCTTTGTACACTACCTCATAGGTGGCGTGGAAACGTGTGCAAAATAGAGGGATTACGACTGATCCAACTTTTCGGAACGTTATATCTCCAAAATGGTGGCTTTTAGGAAAAAAATTATTGATATATTTTTTGTAGAGAATTTTGTGATCTACAATTTTGTACTGGGGTAATTTTGCGAAAAAACTCACCGTTTCGCTAAAAATAGCAAAAAACTCATTTTTTTGACCTTTGACCCCGTGCCAAATTTTTAGCACACCTCGGAACGATGAGGACTTTTGAGATTTTCTTTATAATGATGTTTTGAACAACTATGCCAATATTCAGCTTTATGGGAATTTATGTAAACTTGAATGTGTAAATAGACCGGACTATTATTTTAGTATGTTTAGGGTAAGAATGATATACCTATATAAAACGTATAAGTAATACTAATACGTTATTTTGATATTAAATTGGAGACTTGTTTGATAATAAACGCCAGTTTAAAGACTATACAAATAAATCACCCCATTTCCCAAGCAATTGGGACATGCCCTTAACAATTTGGAGAAGTTTTCCCTTTGCATCAACAACAAGGCTAGTTTGCGGCAGGTCTGCCCATTTAGCAAAGGTAAATGTCTGTCATAATTCATTCTTGGGTAGTTGCCAGATAGAGCATTTAATTATGGGCATAAATTTTAAGTTAAGGGTTAAATCGATGGTTACTATAATCTATTTAAGCATCTAATATAGATGCTTAAATAGATTATATCTAGATATGATCTTGTTTTTCTAACAGTAAGTTTAGGTACCTAACAGCCAATAAAATGAGGATGGAAATTTTCAAATTGTCATACTTAATATGATTTGAACATTAATTTGATATCATGTGGAACTCACTGGTTTTTTACTCTTTCACACTGAAACGGCTGAAGGAATTAATCTCGATAAATTTTGGCACAGAGTTAGAATTGTTCTGAAATGACAAATAATCTACTTTTGTCTCGGGAATATTGAAGATAATGCCGGTAGAACCCCACTAGTCTACACTAATGTTATAAAGAGGAAAAACTTTTAATTTTGCATTGTTGTGTATATGTTTGTGATGGATAAACTCAAAAACTACTTTGCCGATTTCAAAAATTCTTTCACCATTGGAAACCTACATTATCAGGGAGTAATATACTATATTTTATCCCTGTATCCCACAGGAACGGCAACTAGGCGGGTGGAGGAACCGCGCGGGGGCAGCTAGTTAAGTATAAGTTAAAACGGAAATGAGGACATTTAAATTCATGAGAGACAGGTTCAAATAATAATAATCGATCTTAACATAACACATACAGACTCGTCCATTCAACTGGTGACTCACCTACTATAGATAGGCGAATTCGGTTTGTAACAATGTTACCATTTGCAAAAATAAAATCCAATACAAGATTGACTGTCGGAGAGAGCGATTATTACACAGCTCTACAAATATTTTTTTTAACTGCCCAGATAACGAATATATACAGAATGTGCTAATGTTTTTTTTATGATTTAAAACGTAGTGTATGTAGTATATCAGCTATCTGGTTACCATATCACAAGCTCTGGTTAGTTTGGAATCAGATTGGCCGTGTGTGAAAAATGTCCCAGGATATTTATATTTATTCTTACGAGAGCAAATCTTAAAAAATCAATGATAGTTTCATGGATTGTCGATATTTATATACTTATCCAAAATTAATCTCATATCACACGCAACAAAACAAAACCACTGTTGACCAGTGTAATCTATGCTAATATTATAAAGTTGAAGAGTTTGTTTGTTTGGTTGGTTGAACATGCTAATGTAGTATTGAACAATCCTCTTGAGTGATGTTTTAATACTTACGTTGCTATTTTGTTAGCTGAAGCGATCCGATTGGAAACATTATTTAAGTACTAGATAGCCCATTTATCGAGGAAGGTTATAGTATATATAAATAAATAAAATAAATATCCCGGGACATTTTTCACACACGACCAATCTGATCCCAAACTAAGCAGAGCTTGTGATATGATAACCAGATAGCTGATATAGTACATATAATACTTTTAAATGCAAACTTAAATAGATATTTACATCCAGACACAGGACAAACAGACATATTTATGCATACAAATGTTTGTCCTGGGTGGGATTCGAACCCACGACCCGCGTCTTGAGAGTCAGGGTCACTAACCATAAAGCCAACCGGGCTGTCAAATATTATATAGGCTATATTTTTATCTATATTCCTACGGGAAAGGGAACTAGGTACGTGGGTGAAATCACGGGGTGGAAGCTAGTCTAATTGTATAACTAGCTACTCCCCTCAGTTCTTTCCTTATGGATCTTCAATTTTTCACGGATAAAAAGGAGCTGTGCATATTAAAACACAGTGCCAAATTTCACTTGAACTTAACTACCATATAAACTTTGTAATGTTACTTAATGGCGTTTGACATAAGTGTCAGTCACTATTCAATAAGATGCATAGTTAAGTCAGGACGACGTCTGTCGGGTCAACTAGTTGACTAATTATTACAATATGATAAAATAATAAATTATGCTGCAGAGAATATACTTTAATGAATGGAACAAATTACGCTTTTCCACGGGTTTACGAGTCTAGTGTTAGTTTGGGGTGATGTATACTTAATATTCTAATATTATCAATTTACTTGCGTATTTTTTACATTACTTTGGTACTTAAAATAATTATGTAGAGTCGATTATAAAATCGATTACATTATTTTTTGTTGTTGGCAACATTAATCGCGTCTTATCAACTAATGTCAAAACTCGCCTCGCCCTATGTAATCAGTAAGACCGACAGGCGCGCGACCCGACGCGTCGAAGCCTTGGTTTGGATGCATTTTATTAGACCACACTAAACTTAGAGATTTGTTCGTGTATTGTCATTGATTATTCTCAACATTTTATAGAATAATTCTTGTTTCGGTTGTTTTCCCACTCGCTAACTATCAGGTGAATATTATTTATGTTTAAGCATGTGTTCACAACAAAGACATGTTCACAACAACGCTTTGATTTACTTGTTAACAATTTTGTAGTCGCAGATAAATGTCATAATTTGTTAAAAAGTGCATTTAAGTAGGTATATGTGAAGATTATTTAAAACAAAACATGTTAACTTTGGATAAATATATTTGACCTTGGTTTTCCCGCCTTTAAAGTCTTATCTATTTTTAGCTTCGTACAGAAGTAGGTATAACATAATAAAAAAAAAACATTGACTAAATGCATTATCTGTTATGTTAGCCTGGGGTAAAATAAATAAATATTAATATGTTTTTTGCATGTTCGGATGTTTGTGACTCATACATCTCTACGGTTGAGTTATATTATCACCAAAGTTTTCCATTCATTAATACCTATCCAGTAGAAAGTTCAGACAAATATGGTTTCATCTCATTTGGTTATTTTAGAAAAGTATTATTATTATGTATGAGTTAATCGTAAATGTATCAATATCTTTTAACCGTGTTATTAGCTCCAAATCCATTTTTTTTAATTATCATTTTTTTCTATTATTACAGGCAAAATGGCTGGAGCACTTCCAACTTATGTTGATGAATTTTTGGAAAGAACTGTTAATGGGAATTTCAAAATTAATCTCAATAGACGCAACATACTAGATATCGCTCTTATCAGATATGGTTATGGTGTTAAACAAGAATTAATATTTGAAGCGTTTGACGACATAGAGGATTTCAATTGCCTATTGACTAACTATGTGAATGATAATACTAAGAGTGTACCTCTGGTCGTCATCTTTAAGGTTCACAATCATTGGTCTACGATAATCGTGAGCAAATCAACGAAATCTGCTTATTACATGAATTACTACGGTAATAGGATGCCGAACGAATTAAAAGCAGAATTTGCTTCGATTGAATTTGAAGTTCATGAATTGGTTAAATTTGTGCATGACATTAAATCATACGATAGTGGTGTTACGGCGTTAGAAACTGCAGGCACATTAGATGAAAATAAGGGTCAGCTGCTACCCGATAAACTGAAGGAATTATTTAATAGCATTTTATCTTACAAACCTATTGATATAATCGAAAAAAGAAAAACACTTGCTAATTGTCTACAGATAATGCAAATACAAAAAATGAAGCTGAATACTCTAACGGATAATCTGACAAAAGTTATGGAACAAATAAATAGCGGTGGCGCAGATAATTTTAACTATTTCAATGCAAACGTATTTATTTATTTTCTCGAAACATTCGCATTGCAAGATCTTCACATGGAATATATAGAACCTAAATACAAGGATTATTTAAAAAACATAATAAACGGCGAAGATATTAAATGCATTGCTAGTATACGAAGCCAACTGCTCCTCCATCGTGATTCTGTCAACACGACACCTGACATAGTAAACCCTCAGCATTTCAATAAAATTATTAACTCGCAAGTTTGCAAAAGTCAACCGTTAGTTAAAGATTTCTTTCAACACGTGACCAATTACGTTAACTATATATCAAGTATTTTTCACAATGCAACGATTAATAATGGACAGTTAAAGCAACCATGTGAATTTCTTGAAAAAACAGTAACAAAAATTGGACATGATGTTAATCTACAAGATTATAATAAACAAATTGACAGTCATCTGGAAAATTTCTTGACGAAGGCATTCAGTTCACCATGTTACAGAAAAGATAAACAAGCACATCATGAAGAACAGCAAGGCATATTCGATTTAATTGTCAATTTTGCTCCTTACTTTGATAACGCTTTTAACAAACGAAGCGAAATCCTAAAAGAGATGAGAAATATACAGATACACGAGTTCTACAGGTATAACGATGAACAATTTGCAATTGAATATGCACTTACAAATTATCTACGCGAAAATAAAAACAGTTTGTTCAAATTTTGCTACAGCAGATATATATATCCATTGCTTAAAGAATTTAATGGACAATTAGAAAAAATGAAAAATAATAAGCCCCAAATTGAAATAATGAAGACTGAGCTATATAATTCATTAGAAACATTTTCAGGAAAACACAGTATAAAACTCTCGAAACAACAAAGTATTTCAAATCAATGTAGCCATGCTAATGGTCAGCAAACTGCAGTAGAACGTGTTTTCAAAGCACAGGTATCACTATGCAACAATCCACAAAACGATGCTAAGAATGAAATTATGAAAACTGTCAAAACCTATTTCAAATTACTTTTATTAATAGCCAATGAAGGTTCTCAAAATAATAATAACAATACGGATGAATATATTACACGTCGATATAAATACCTCAAAGTTGAACAAATATTGAAAATTAAAACTGATTTGGAGGATTTACAGAGATTGAAAGTGTCCTCTCCACCTGGGTTGAAAAATAATTATGAGGACATTAAAAAGTCATTGAAACAACAATTCAAAATTGACTATGGTATAATGGATAACGATTTTGAAGCTATAGTTTTATTGACGATTAAATGTCATGAAGTACAAGTTGATGAATATAACTATTACATTGATTATTTAAGCAATCACGTTGACATTATAAAAAAGCAACAAAACGAATACAAATGTTCCGCTAAAGACATATTAAAGATGTATCGCGAAAGGAAAGGCCTGACGTTTAATAGAGGATCTCTTGAAGAGAAAATCAGCTCCTTAGCGCACATAAAACTTTGGTCTGTAAATATTTTACTCGGAGATTCAACTTCACAACGTCAATTAACTAGTGAAGTCAGCCCTGATAGGTTTGTTACAATAATCTTCGAGATAATGTGTAATGAATCTCAAAAACCACTCTACGATGATATAAATAGAGTATTTAATGACTGTGAATTTTTGGATTATCTGGGAAAACAAGATATATTTCTTCCAAATCTCATGAAGGCAGGTCTTGATTTCTTAATTCCCCTTGTGGCAAGAATTATAGCTTTGCCAAATTACGGTATAAGCATCAAAGATAAAAGTTTGTGCAATACTATTGAGAAACTTGCAGATAAAGATTATATAGTATATTTAAAACCAATCATGATGAAAGTCTACAAAAATAAAGGAACCCAGAATATTAAGACCAAGTTACTAGAGATTATATGTGCATGTATATTGAAGAATTATAAGTGCACTACAAATATTGAATACTTAGACAACATTTTAGGCAGTCAACACATTGCAAACGATATAATCGGTATATTTTTAAGAATGCCGGAAGATGCAGATATCAATAAAATTATTGTAAATATTTTAGACACTTTAGTTGGGACTTCTTTCACAATCGCATGTGATTTCAAAAATTATGACAGAGCATTGGAGTTGTTGACCATGGATAATATAAATGATGCAGTCGAAAAACTTAAAGACATAGCACTAGACCTTTATTGTAGTGTAAAACTTAATGTTGCTCGATACCACTACAAAATTAAAGATAACGTCAAAAGTATAGAGATTTTACAAGATACACTTAGCAAGGCCACAACACAAGAAGTGAAACCATTTTATTTGTTTACTCTAAGCTACATGGCTAAAATACAAAATAAGGAACGTCTGTATGAAGAAGCATATAACAATTATTATAAATTATATGTGGAGTACCTCGAATATATACTGGGTGCTCCACCGACTGAATTCAACATTAAGGTTTACAACGACGTAACAAATCATGCGAAGTATAAAAATGCGCAGGCAGTATCCAGTAAATACTTAGAAATTTTAAGGATCAAAAGTGATATGGCGTTTAGTAAAAAATACATTGGAAATATTAATAAACAGAACTGTGAAGAAGCGTTGACCATTTACGAAGAAGTTCATGAAATTCAACGTGTTATATTGGGAAATTCACACAAGGAGACAATCAAGACAAAGCGTGCGATTGCATTTGTTATTTACAGTATCGGATTGAACGCCGAATATAATCACAAAATAAACGAAGCAATACAATATTATCTTAAAGCATTAGAATATAACAAAGAAGTATTTGTGCTTCAGAAGACCAACCTTTGGCCCACGCATCCTGCCGTTAAGGCGTCATTCAAAAATGTTATGAATGTTTTCAAAAAGCTATTACCATTAGATTGTAGTACATGCTTATTTAAAGATTATGACAATTTTGTTAATTCAAATATGGCTGACTTCAAGATTAATTCGCCAGAGGCTGATATTGAATGGCTCAACAAGATCTTAAATCATTTAAATAGATATCAAAGCTGTACATATTATTATTAATTTATGATCGTCTATTCATTAAATAATTGTATAATTTTAATCTTTACACGCGTAGTTTTTTTGATACTCATTATTTTTTGTATTATGTAAGTCACTAGTTTTACTTTTGTATATCCAAATATATTTTTATTTTTATTAAAGAACTATCAAATATGGTATTTTCTTTTACTACTATTACCATTTAGACTGACCGAGTCCAGGTTTGCCAGGTATGTGGGACATCGAGCGGTGCCTTAAGGCAGACTTACTCTTGCATCAATTTCTATAAATTGACCTTATAATGAAAATGGATTAAGGTTTGAGACAACTTTATTTCTCATAAGAATTAAATTCACTTACATGAGAAAATGATATTAAAAACTAAGTACCAATATATTTGTTGGACGTTATACAAGTTAAATTTTTATCATAAATGTTGAGGGTAGTCTTTAAATGTACAGTTAAAAAATGTTAGCAACCATGTTGTTCGGTCGATACTTGCAAATCATTAACAAAGATCATATGAAGCTGGAAGTGGCACCGCGCGTATGTGGCGACTTCAAGATATGTTGTTTGAGTAACTTTTTAAAAGTAACAATAGATTTGGCGTCCTTTATATTTTTAAGTATTTCATTTTATAATTTGGATCCTTCATAATACTTTCTTTTCCATAATTTGTGCGGGGTGCGGATAATGTGGTTTACACATCTTAACTTCCTTTTAATATTTTTTTTGTTTTTGTTGAAAGTAGTATTTGTGTGTATATCTTTGTTTAATATTTTTCTTATAAGTATGCAATTGTAATAAATGTATGTTTGATAGATGTTCATCAGTTTCGTTTCCTTGTACAGTGTTTTCGTTGGAGTCAGATAATCATAGTGGAATAAAACTTTTAGCATATAATTTATGTAGTAAAATAAAATGTCATAACCCTAACCCTTACTAGGGTTACTATAGTATTAGTTTACGAAGTAAAACTATAGTAAATTGTTGTTTACTGGCTGTAAGACTAATTAATCACCGAAATGGGTATCGTTGGATGTACACTAGCTTTATTTTCTTGACAAACAGTTTAGAATCATATTATTAACATAATCCAATTTGAGTGGCATGAATTAATCTGCTTTCCTTTGGGTTTCCAACTAATCGTGTTCCCAAAAATTTTAATGCTTATTCTAGATTTTATTTATATATCAACAATCTGATATGTATCATGGAAACACAAACAGTGGATAAAAAAAACTTGAACTCCTTTTTGAAAATTGAGAAAATTTTTCAATGTTTTATATATGACTAGCGGACCCGGCAGACTTCGTTCTGCGCATCAGCGCCACCTACCGGGTTCAAATTGATGTATTATACATAAAAACCTTCCCCATGAAATACTCCGTAATATGGTGAAAACCGCATAAAAATCTGTTCAGTAGTTTTTGTGTTCATCGCGTTTAGACAGACAAACAGAGGCGGCGGGGACTTTGTTTTATGCAATACTAGTTGACCCGCGCAACTTCGTTAGCGTCACTTGCCCGTTTTTGCAACAGTTTTGATTGATGCTCCGCTCCTATTCGTCATAGCGTAATGATTTATACATAAAAACCTTTCTTAAGAATCACTCTATCTATTAAAAAAACTGCATCAAAATCCGTTGCGTAGTTTTAAAGTTCTAAGCATACATAGGGACAGACAGACGGCGGATAGCGACTTTGTTTAATACTATGTAGTGATATATAGATAGATACGCGCTGCTGCCTCGCGGTTTCATCCGCTTTGTTCCCGCCGAAGTCGTACGGGTCAGCTAGTAAGTACTTACATATATTGTATCCAGATACAGAACAAACGAATATATCCGAACACTCAGCAGCTCAATCATCCCCCGCGCTGAATGTGAGGATTTCAACTTTCTAAAACTTAATAAATACACATGTATTACCCAAAATATACACCAAAAATGTACTACGAAAGGATTTTACTTTCCTGTGACATAACAGGACCAGTATATTTAGGCCTTTACATTACTATATACGGACCTCCTTCGACCACGGAGGTCTGTATGATGTGCGGGGTAAGGTGGTTCAGATATTTCCGGTCACCGGATAAGAGGTAGGTAATAAAACTTGTGTTGTTGCCATAAATTTAGCTCGATCTATAGACTGTGACGTTTTTATTGGGGTGTGGTCCTCTTGGGGTATAGTTCAGGCTGCTGTATACAGGTGTAAGGTATCATTAGGAAAACCTCAATAGGAAGTAATTTAGGGTCTCGTTCGGGTCCAATTGTAAGCATTTATCAAATTCTGTTTATTTGGTGTGTGCCTAATTTACTTTTCTTTGCTACAACAAAACCTAACATAAGTTTTGTCTCTTAGAATTATCACTCGTTCTAGCCGAATATATATTGTAATTACAAATTACATGAATCTGGAAAGATTCAGTCGTTTGGCTATGGAATTTTAATATAATTTAATTTTCCTTGGTTTTAGCATTATATTTTCTTTTTAGTAACGAGTTAATATGTTAATCTAGTCTCACTCGTGGAACATTAACATAGAATAAAATAGTCTTATGACATCATTTTGACTAGAATTCATTAATAGAAAATATTCTCTGTAGTTTATACTTTTGATCATACTAAGTCTGGGGCATTTTAGGTCTTATGCCAATAGTTTAAGGTTAAAAATAGCATAACGAATCCAGTGTAACAAACAATTCAACGTGGATATATAATTTAGGTCAAATGGAACGCGGTTCCTTAAAATGTTCCGCGTGCTGATTGCTCCAATTAAGGAGATGCTTAAATATAATCATAACCTGAAAAGTATATTTTTACCCACTAGTCTGCATCTACACTAATATTATAAAGAGGATTTTCTTTCTCATTGTGTGTATTCTACGTAATGAATAAACACAAAAACTACTGTGCCGATTTCAAAAATTCTTTCACATTCGAAAGCTTCATTAACAGGGAGTAATATAGGCTATATTTTATCCCTGTATTCCCACCAGATGATTCCATATGACGACAGACCAAATTATGCTAAGACGCATACCTACTTTAGATCATCAGCCGATAGATAAATATATTCCCCTTAATAAAACATATGGTATACCAATCAAGATATATCTTGACATTGAACTAGTATATCATTAAATGACTCAAAACAATTGTAAGACACGCATTCAATTCAGTCAACACGTAGAGTTCCATCCCAACCCATCTCTAAAGTTAATGGCGTTTTTGATGCAGAAGAATTGAGATATATTTATCTTTTTTTACTCCAAAAAGTGAATCTCCAAGAAGCTCGAAAGTGTATTTAAAATCATAAATTGAATTACTGAGAAAGTTCCACAAGGGTCTGTTTTTGACCTTCACTTTACAATATTTTTAATGCTGCAATGTGTTGTATAGCGTGCCTTTCAAAGTAATGCGTTTATTTTGAAATCGAAGCATACTTGAACAATATTAAAAATGTTTGGATCAAAAATTACAGTTTACACTGTAGTAGTGTTGAGTTTTTTATTCATACGTACGGTTGGAGTGTTTGGGAAAGACCTGAGTGAGAGTGAAAGAGCAGTGAGAGCAGCATTTATTCAAAGATTGTTAAATAAACAGAAGAATTTGGAAGGAAGAATAAAGTTAGTTGGAGGGCCTGATAAATTCGAAGGTAAGATATCCTATAAGGAACTTATTATTTATAACTGCTCAATGTAAAGTAGGTACTATTGTTTGATCTGGAACTTTTTTTATATTTATTGAAAGTTGTATGAAACTTTGTTAATCGAATAGCTAGTAATCGTAATCCAATTTCAATAGGCAATGTTAACATTTATCACGCCGGTCGTTGGGGTGCTGTATGCGATGATTCCTGGGACAATGCTGCAGCACAAGTAGTTTGCCGTCACTTCAACAGAAGTGGGGTTGCCACACATGGAGGCCAATATGGAGAAGCTTTAGGTAACAACATCAGAATTTATTTACAATGTATTGCATTCCCAACAAATCTGTGCTAAGTATACGCTGAGCGAGCTTAAAGCTACATTACAAATATATCGTCCCTTACCTTACAACACCGCTCAAGTCTAAAATTGGCAGTTTCTACATTTTAATGCCGTTGGATAGAGCTGCTCATTGCGCGTCGAACCATGGGTCACATGATTATAGATTTCAGTTAATAAGAAGCTTTAATTCAAAAAGTAGTATAGGCGTGCAGGTCGGTTGGCCATTTAAAATAAACAGTTTTTTTCGTCTCTTGTAAAGTTGGTAAAAATGACTTATACGGTGTTGTAAGATAAGCTACGATATGTAGGTATTATTCTAGTAGAGTCTATGAAATTTAACCGCTTCTGATCATATACCTACATATCTTGCAACATAGCTAAGCTTGTTCGGTTCTTTGGTGGTCAGCGAAGTTGTTGTAAACTTCGATTGTCTAAGATTACTAGAGCTAAGTCCCTATTTATTTATACATATTATGGCAAATTATATCCTGAAATTATACCTACTTTAAATTAGTTATACATATATTGATCAAATTAATTTTACTGCAGAAAAATTTTGGATGGACGATGTAGTCTGCCAAGGCGATGAAACATCACTCTCACAATGCATTTTCACTGGCTGGGGATCCTCGGACTGTGAAGTTAGTGAAGCAGCAGGCGTCGTATGTTATGATGATGACAATATATTCCATGGACGGTATATAAAAAAAACAAATCCCCTGCGGAGAATGCATGAAGTGATGGATGTTGGGACTGTAAGCTTAAGGCTTGTTGGTGGAAGGAATAATCACGAAGGAAGAGTAGAGGTGAGTTAACGTGAACTCAATTTCATTTTTATTGTAAGTAGCAATGCACTCCGCAGACGTCTCAACTATACCTATTAACCCTGTTTTTCCTGAATGCGCTAATCAAACTCAGAAACTATAGGTCCAATTCGAAAAAATAATTTCAGTGTTAGATAGCCCATTTATTAAGGAACGCTATAAGCTATATATCATACACGCTACAAAAAACAGGAACAGGCAAAGCATCAATTAAAAATGTTGCAAAAATAGGCTACTAACGAAGTTGCACGGGTCAACTTAGACTAGTTTCTTAAGTATACGAAACATTTTTTTCAGATTTACCATAACGGAGTTTGGAGCAGTATCTGCCCTGATGGCTGGACGCTATACGAAGCTGCGTCGGTGTGCCGCCACTTGGCTCTAGGATTTGCAGAACAGGCTCTACAGACTGACTATTTCGGGAGTTCCAAAATCGGGATCAGTGGAGTTCAATGCGATGGAAATGAAACCAATATATTTCTTTGCAAATATCGAGAGCTTGGCGATGTTTTTTGTCCAGGTGAAATTGGTAAGATCATTATTATCATCAGAACAAATACGTCTCTACTACAAGAGCACGCGCTTCTCCTGACGCGGGGGCTTAGACAATATTTCACGCAGACTTTTTTTTTTGCTTTGCTGATTGTCAGACTTTCACGCCTTGGTATGTGAAATATCAGACTGCAGGTGCTTTCCTTCCGGTTAAGTCCGGCTATAACCGGCCGCCCTCCCCCAGGGTATCCCTGAGGATTTCCCTACGTAAAAAAAGGGTGCTGTCCTTCACCAAAACTCATTGGTTTAAATCCATATTTACATTTTTGTACATATTTATATCCACTAAATGTGATTCATTCAATGTTGGTGTCTCGTGTTCGCATTAACAGCAGAAAGGATGTAGATAAATTAGATAAAGAAAACTTTATTCGAATAACAATATTATAATTAAATATTTTAAAATGTACAAAAAAATACATATAATATCGTAATGTTACAATTCTATAGTGAAAGAACGTATTTAAAATACAAACTAAAATCATTTACATTCGAAAGCAAACTAAGTTACAACAACCAATATTATTGTAAAACTTTAAGCACATTTAGTATTCTCTACGAGATAAGTCTGGTTAAGTAAAGCTAGCTTTGCAAAAGGGAAACTAGTCTTGTTTAGGTATCTAAACATTAACTTAAAGTCAATTGGAACTATGTTTAAAGACTGTAATAAATAGTTTTACCACTAATAAGCAAGCATGCAGTCCACCCGCGACCCAAAAGAATCACTTTTGTGTAGCGTTATCATTATTTTGTTTAATATTACCATAATAGCTATTATCTGTATTTAGCTTGAAAATAAATTGTGTAGATGATTTTCTAAGGGCATAGCACGTCTCAGGGTTATTTATTTATTATTTTCTTCAGTCTGTGGCAACGTTTCTGTTATATTAGCTCCCCGCGTTTTCACCACCCTCCCCTCCCCCTTCCTTAATGGAATTTCATCCAAATCCGTTGAGTAGTTTTTGCGTGAGTGAGTAACAATCATCCATCCACACTCACAAACTATCGCATTTCGCATCATGCTGAGTTGGTGGACCTTTTGACACATCCCTCAATTTAATTTATAATTAATTTTTCTATTTGTTTATGATTTTTTGGGCATACAATAAACATTTGTTTCTTTCTATAATGTTACTTTAATACAACCAGTATTGGTTTAATTTCCATGCTGGTTGCAGGACACGTGGCTGCTGTGGTGTGTACCGAACACTTGGCAGATCTAGCATTAGACACAGCAGTGATTGAGAAGACTGCCCACCTCCAAGATGTGCCCATGTTTCAACTCCAATGCGCCATGGAAGAGAACTGCTTGAGCAAGTCTGCTTACGATGTAGATACCCACATTTATTTATTTAACTGCCGGCTGAGGCTCTGAGGTTTCACCCGAGTTTTCGGAGATAAAATGAAGCCAATAAATATATTTTAACTCCATGCCAAATTTCCTCCAGATCCCTTCAGCCGTTCCGGCGTGAAAGAGTTTCGAACATCCATATAGATTTTTACATCTATAGGAGTGGCTCCAAACAGTTTCTCCCACGTTCCATGGGGATCTTAAACTTTCCCAAGATAAATAGACGCCTATGTGCTGTTCCAGAATATATTTTACGTCTGTGCCAAATTTTATCCAAACCCCTTCAGCCTTTCAGCGTGAAAGAGTAACAAACATTCATATATCCTAAAATACTTTCGCTTTTATAATTTAAGTAAGATATAAGTACCTATGTATTTATGGGCCTTAACTTTGAGCTGCGTTGAAATTTAAAGTTGATAAGAGGCTTTATGGGAAAAACGGAAATTCTCACGCATGGAATTACCTGTTAGATTATGTTACTATCCTTTCCAGATCCAAAGAACTGATCCGAATTGGCAATACGAAACGAGACGACTCCTTCGCTTCACAGCTTCATCTTTGAACATCGGCAATGCAGAGTTTAGACCTTACCTGCCGAAACATATGTGGCAATGGCATTTATGTCATATGTAAGTGATACATAAATAAGCTCATCAATATGTCATATTATCTATACGAATGTCTAAAGCTGAAGAGTTTGTTTGCTTGAACGCGCAAATTTCAGAAACTACTGTTCCGATTTAAAAAATATTTCAGTGTTAGATAGGTCATTTGTCGAGGAAAAATATAAGTATTATATCATTACGCTACAACGAATAGGAGTGGAGCAAAAACGGCCAAGCAAACAAACTCTCCAGCTAGCCAGAAAACAAAGCTTATCGATTCTAATGCCAGATTTCCAAATGCTAAAAAACATCAACTTAAACATTATTGACAAATCCATTTTAATCCATAGGCATTACCACAGTATGGAAGTGTTTGCAACCTTCGACATCCTTGATGGTAGCGGTGTGAGGGTTGCCGAAGGTCATAAGGCGTCATTCTGTCTGGAAGACAATACCTGTCTACCGGGAATCGATAGGAAGTTCTTCTGCAAGAATTATGGAGACCAAGGTGCGAATCTGAATAGTTAGCTAGGTGGTTCACTACCTTGACTTTCAAGGTGTTATGTTTGTAAATTTTCACCAAAGACAAACATTTTTGCTCATGAACAGTTCCGTTTTTCCCCTACTAATATTATAAATCCAAAACTCTGTCTGTCTGTTACGCTTTCATTAATAAACCTCAAAACAGTTTTTTTATGTTGAACTTTTTACTCACTTCGCGGTTTCACCCGCGTACCCGGAAGATTTTCCGTTTTCCCGGGATAAAAAGTAGCCTATGTCCTTTCTCAGGCTCTAGAATTCTGTGCACCAAATTTAATTTCAATCAGTTCAGTAGCTTTAGCGTGAAAGCGAGACAGACAGACAGACAGAGTTACTTTTGCATTTATAATATTATAGTTAGGATTAGGATGTTATTGTTATTTTTTATTCGATCACTTATTATTTTTACATTATCTTATATCTTCTTTTACACAATCATACCGTAAGTACTTTTAACTTATTCTTATTTATTCTGGTCTTTTAGGTATTTCAGTGAATTGTTCAGATGTGTACCAATACAATATTGATTGCCAATGGGTGGATGTTACGGATGTCGAGCTAGGAGACTACAAATTCAAGGTTTAACTATTTTGTTACTTAATGAAAAACTAGTAGGTACTATTAATAATTCTGATACAATGAAGGATCAATCTAAACTAATAAATTAGCATCCTGGGACATTTTTCACACATAACTAATCTGATTTCCAAACTAAGCAAAGCTATAGTAACCAGATAGCCTAGCCCTTGTAGTTATTCGACCCCACGACCGATGGCTTGAATCAACTTGAGTATTTATTTCATTCATATTAAAACACAAGGGAGGCTGTATAGGCGGTTTATCATTATGCTACGACGCATAAGCGCTCTGAACATCAATTAAAAATGTTGTAAAAACGGGCAAATGACGCTAACGCAGTTGCGCGCGTCAACTAGTAAAATATCATACTAGTGGCCCCGGGCGCTCCGGCAGACTTCGTTCTGCCCACCAGCGCCACCTACCGGGTCCAAACTGATGTATCATACATAAAAACCCCATATATACAGACCCCATGCAATACTTCGTAATTTGGTGAAAACCGCATGAAAATCTGGTTCAGTAGTTTTTGTGTTCATCGCGTTCAGACAGACAGAGACGGTGGGGACTTTGTTTTATATATACCTAAAGATTGAGTAATAATTTTATTAATTTGGCAACCAGGTATCCATCAACCCCCACGCAAGAATAGCGGAGCAGAACTACCACAATAACGCGGCAACTTGTCAGCTGAGACTAGCTGACACTTACGCTGCTGTCTTCGGCTGTAAGCTGGACAGACCTTAGCCACTGTCTACACTAATTATAAAAAGACAAAAAAATTAATGATTGTTATGCTAGATAGATATATAAGCTATATTTTATCCCCGTGTTCCAACGGCAACGGGAACTGGGAAATGTGGGTCCAAATTGCCCTTGCTGAAGTCCGCCTTTATCAATTTTTTTACAGGATCGGCAACGCGTGAGTGACGCCTTTGGTGTTGCTAGCGTACATAGGCTACGGTAACCGCTTTCCATCAGATGGGACGTATGACGTATGCCTGTTTGTTTTTATACCACTAAGGAGTGGTATAAAAAAATACTTTGTACGTTATTTAAAAATCTATTGTACGGTTGTTTGTTTTTAGTAAATGATTTTTATATTACCTAATAACGTGGAGTTCAATAATTCGAAATAAAAATCTACTCATATTACTTTGAATGTTTTTATTTCCTTAAACATACTATCACAACGTCTTATCCGAGCACAATTCGTTGTCAAAAACTATTTGTACATAAGTAAATAACCCATTTTATTCCATTGCGCATGCACATAAAATAAATCAAGGAAATGTTATATTTACAAAAGCAATACCCAATATTTATTTAATAACAAATACTTACACACAAATAAATTAAATATGATGTCACATACCTACACATTATTAAGTTTACAAAGTACCAGTTAGAAAAGCTACATGACTTTTAATCTATATTTTCTTATCAGATTGGATCCTCAAACACTTTAATTGATTTATTATTACTTGCAAATACTATTAGCCCAACTACCAACAGCTAAACTTAGGTATACTTCCCAATATAAGCAGAAAGATAAAAAAAAACTTAGATACGTTTTAGAAGACAAGCGAATAAACAACTCAAGAGCATGGTAATGATAAATCAACACTAGAAATTTGTATCATTTGCATCAGAAAATATCACATATAAAGTTGAGCGTAATTTTATTTACTTACTACTAACCTAATAATCAACACTTATGATTATTTTAAGTGAATTTTTTGAAATCTGACAGATATTTTAAACTAGTTTCTGCCCCGGGTTTCCGGGGATCCTCAATTTTCCCGGGATAAAAAGCAGCCTATGTGTTAATCCAGGGTATCAGCTAACTCCATACCAAATTTTATTAAAATCGCTCCAACCGTAGACGTGAAGTAACAAACACACTCACAAACTTTTACTTTTATAATATTACTAGAATTCATAAGGTTACCTAAATCATCCCTTCTTGAACTTTAGTAGCAGAATACTAGTTGTTAAGTAAATAAGAATCCAAATTGTGGTTGAAATAAATCCGGAGTACACGGTAGGCACTTCTATAGACCATCCTCTTTGCAGCATCGAACGAAGGGACTCCGTTGACTTCGTGAGAGGAAGAACGTAGCTTATCCACTGGAGAAGGAAATGCATGCCTGGAGAAAAAGATACACATTTAATTTAAAAGAAAAAAATATATATTTTAAATGAATTATAATGCCTTAAGTATAAACATAACGTTAGGGTTCAGTAGCTCAAAAATATGAGAGGTTGAAATTTTTGGTGCAATAAAGATTTCATAGTAAATTATGGAGAAATTCCAAATCAATTGCAATCAGATAATACTAACGAATCATTATGTACAAACAAAATCTTCAGCTTTATATATTAGTATAGATAATAGTTTACCTTCGATGGGCCAGATGATGCCGCAGAGAAGCACCATAGGAAGGAAGGACCCGAGGGCGAGGTACGTTGCAGTTCTATCTGTATCGCAAATGCATGCCACCACGAACCCTGAAATATATAGAGATATTTTAGATTTGCCTTTATATAAATTGATATTATCAATGATAAATGTCTGAATATAGCACTCGTTCTAGCAAGCCTAACGTTATTTTAAAAACTTGTTTTAATAGTGTGATTGATGAGTTTATTGTCGGCTGTTCATTGGAGTCATTCTTTCGGGTCCATCTTTGAAATATTAAAAACTAGTGGCTCCCTGCGGTTTCACCCGGGGATCTTCAATTCTCTTGGGATAAAAAGTATATGTCCGTCTCCTCGTTCTAAGCTACCTCCCCACTTATTTTCAGCTAAGTCGGTTCAGTAGTTCCTGAGTTATAAATAGTTTAACTAACACGACTTTGTTTAACATATTTAGATAAGCGTAACCTATATTATAAATCTTTGTAGAATATTTTTCATTTTTGCAACATTCTCAAAATATACCTTATATAAATGCTGTTGATCAGATTATTTTAGCATGAAACAATATTTTGATTTAGTTAGCACGTTATGAAGATCAAATTTCATTAAGCAATTGTTGCACGAAAATAGTTTCCGAATAACGTCCGGACTTTGTCCGCAACTCGGACGAACAGTTTTGGCATTGTTGCTTATGTTGGTATCCAAAATTAACCTATCATATTATTATTTATTGGTTCCCAGTTTTCAGGTTATTACCTGACCATCCAAATAATAGATAATTAAATTTAAAAATTAAGATGAGTGTAAAAGTGCAAGTATCATTGTCGTCGAGAAAATGGTAAGGCGATTTTTGTTAAAAATGTACATTGCATGAATAAAGGTAAAAATCGATTAATTTAATTATTAGGCTATGTTAAAAATAAAATATATTCCAGTACGAGGTCATTTATCCTACTAAGTAATATAAATAAAATTAATGCGAAAGTTTGTATGGATGGATGGATTTTTGTTACTCTTTCACGGCAAAACGGCTTATGAGATCTGCTTGAAATTAGGCACAGAGTTAGAATATATACTCGAATAACACATAGGCAAATTTTTTTCCCGGGAAAATTTATGATCCCCGGGAAAAAAGCAGGGTGCCTTAAGTTTCATAATAATAGGACTATTGAGTTTCTTTCAACTGTTGAATACTTACCAAAGGTCATTCCGCAGAGACCAGTCATGAGTGTGAGGAAGATGACCCATCCTAGAGGACCCTGCATGGTGAGGCCGAAGCCTATGAACCCGATGAGCAGTACCATGGCTGTTTGCACAATCATCACCAGCATTTGCACTATGACGTGCGAGAACAATATCTCGGTACCTGTGAATAGAGTTTAAAATTAAACGACATATGTTTTTTCTGGTGTTCTAGATAAGTAATTTTTTTTTAATGTGATAATCGAAAAAGGCATGACTTTAGTTATTATTAAAGCATCCTGGGATTATTATCACCTATGTCTGCTTATACAATGATATTCAGATACCTAATATACTACGTAAATGTAGATATATGAAGCCTTTATAGACGGCTTTTTGAAAGCCTAAGCTACATTTACGCCCATTTTCATCGATAGGTACGTATCTCTTAATCTACCCTAAAAAGGGCACCTCATAAAATACGCTAATCAGGATTTCCATTCCGGATTTTACTTGTTTGTAAATAACAACCCTTTTTTAGATAAAGGATAACACCATATTTGTGACAAACAGAAAATTGCATTTTCGTTGAAAGGGTTTTTGTTATGTGTTTTTAATGTTTATCAAAAACATAATTTTAGGCTCACGTTCTCATTTCATTAAGATGAAACACCCGTTCCCGGGGATATTAAATTTTCCCGGGAAAAAAGTAGCCTTAAGGCTTTTCTAGAACATGTTTTAATTCCAAATTTAATTCCTGTTCAGGCGTGATTTTATCATCATCAACATCAGCTCATATACGTCTCCACCAAGGAGCTCGAGCCTCCCCTAACATCGAGAGGGATTAGGCCGTGATTTAATAATATTAGCAAATACTACTAGTAGTATTATTTAAATATCTGTCAGAAAATGTTATCTTATCAACAGAATAAAAAAAAAACCTTCCTCAAATTACCTAATCATTAGCCGTCGAAAAATCTTTACTGTTAATTTTTGCCTTGTCCTTTTGATAAGGGTTTAAGGTAGGGTTGAAAACGTAATTAGCGTTACGGAAGCGGGTAATTAAGTACCGGTACTAACTAGGGTACTAGGATTAAACGGGGTATTACATTTCTTTGCTGTTAAGTAATTTGGTTTTTACTTGATTATATGCTACTTACCCGGATAATGCAATTGACCGCATAGTAAAATAAAGATAAAATTATAAGTATTTAATATTACTATCATTATCAAAGATTGGAATACTTTCTGACTAGGTACTGATATTTTCTTTATACCTAATTTAATAAATATAGGTATGTTAGGAATTTTTGAAATACACTCATTAATTAAGATTTTATAAAGAGGTACTAATTTTCAACAGAATATTCATTGGAAAATATACATATATATTTGTTATAGACGATTAGATTTAATATGATCTCTAGGGAGTTACCATATTTGAGAAGATTTTAAATTATGTAAATAAAATTATGGCACAGGAAAATAACAGGGAACGACCAAGTAATTTTTTTTAATTGTAACGATTCGAATTCAAAATACCATACATAAATTTTGATTATAGAAAAAAAATTGATGCTCCTTATTATTTGACTGTGCCCTTTAAATGCAATAATATTTACCTGTGATTCCTGAAACTAAGGACCGTTCTAGAATGCCCTCATTCCGCTCGGCCAGCATTGCCCCTGACGTCAAAGCAACAGCCAGGAAGAAAATAATCCTGAAAAAAAGGTTCATAAAAAAGTAAATTAAAAAAGAATATTAATTGATAAATGAAACCGAGAACAAGATAATTTATTTGAACTTATTAATTTATCTATTGAATTAATCACTGTATTTTCTATTTACTTTAAGTTGTATATATTTTTATAGTCATGAGTTGATGTAAAATTGAAGAATAAAAAATAAAAAAGCACACTGAAAAATATAAAAAATTAATTTGAATTTGAATAAATGATATTACCGAAATTATAAATCTATCAATGAAAAGTTTTTGATGTTAGATAAATAAATCAATGTTCTAAATGTGCGAAACAGCGGAGTCGGGGAGCTAGACCTACCAATATTATAATTGCGAGAGTTTGTCTATATATTACTCATTCACGCAAATACTACAGAACGAATTTATATAAAATTTAAAGTTTATAACTGAGATATTAATAAAGTCAAAGTTTCTTCGGTAGTCTTCGATATGGAAACTGATATGAAACCATTTTACAGTCTTGTATAAGTTAATAGACTCCAAGTTATCAAAGTAAACAATAACTAAACTTTACGAACGCTATGTTTATCAATGTAGGAGTATCTAAGAATAACGGATCTAAGTTTTGATCCTCAATAGTTATTGAGCTTTGATAAATTTATAATTTAAGTAGCTGCCTCCGCGCGGTTTTACCCGCATAGTTCCCCGCGTAGTAGATAAAATATAGCCTATGTTACTCAGTGATAATGTAGCTTTCTAATGAAAAAATAATTATTAAAATCGGTCTAGTACTTTTTATAATATTAGTGTAGATTCAAGCGGCAATGAAAATGAAAATAAATATTATTCAAATAGGCCTTCACCATCATCATCATCGTCGGCTCATATACGTCTCCACTGAGGAGCTTCTCCTAACATCGAGGGGGATTAGGCTATAGTCCACCACGCGGGTCTGGTGCAGATAAATAGGTCACACTTAATAGTCAGACTCTAACGCTCGGTTCGGAAGTTTGGTCGTGCTGAATAAACTCAGATTTGTTATTTTTACTACTATACGTTTATTGACTACTTGTGGCTCTCTGCGGTTTCACCCGTACTTAGATCTCCAACTTTCCCAGGATAAAATAGAGCCCAATATTCCAGAACATATTCTAACACTGTGTTAAATTTCATCACGATCCCTTTAGTTGTTAGGCGGCGGGGACTTTGTTATATAATATATACTAGTGGCTCCCCGCGGCTTCACCCGCGTTCCCGGGGATCTTCAATTTTCCCGGGATAAAAAGTAGCCTATGTCCTTTCTCAGGCTCTGGATTATCTGTGTACCAATTTTCATTTAAATCGGTTCAGTAGTTTTAGCGTGAAAGCGAAACAGACAGACAGATAGACAGACAGACAGACAGAGTTACTTTCGCATTTATAATATTAGTATGGATATAGATAGATACATATACATATACACTTCATAGCATTGGACATCTTTAGAAGGTAGTGGTAACTCACGTTAATATGACACCAGGTCCAGCAAAGTCCGTGAAGTTGGGCACCTCCAAACCGTAAACTGGGTGGTTGAACTGTAAATAAACACTTTCTAAGTAGGAACCTCACTTTGCCAGGCCATGGACATTCATTAAACAAAGTTTAATCTGATACAGAAACTAGCTGACCTATAAATTATATTATTATTATGTGTAGTTATTGGTTTAATTAATAATTAATTGTGTATACTGTGTGTTGATCCAATAATAAAAAATAAAAATTGTATATTTAAGTAAGAGTAGGTAAAATTCCGGAATTTATTTAAAAATAGCGCAATTTCAAGATTTGCAAATTTTATTTTGTTTATTATAGAAATCTAGTTTCCGGCCTGCGTAGTTACCGTTTCTGTAGATATGAGAATGTGTTACTCCCTTATATTGTAGCTTTACGCTAGTGAAATATTCAGATCTATTATTTCCTCTTTATATATTAGGGCTGCCTCCGCGCGGTTTCACCCGCGTAGTTCCCGTACCAGTGGTAATACAGGAATAAAGTATAGCCTGCGTTACTCCCTGATAACATAGCTTTCCAATAACTAAAGAATTTTTAAAATCGCCACAGTAGTTTTTGAGTTTATTAATTACAAACATACACACAAAAATACATTTTTTTTTCACTTTATATATTAGTATAAATATATTAAACTTCATAGTTGAATGTTACTTAGGGTAACAAGTATGTGGGTTTTAAAAAAAGTATTTAAACAGCTCATCCTGAACGATATCATCCGTGAAATTGGTTTTCCCAAACTCCCTAACGCCAAATGATACACGAAGCGTATAATTTTAATATTTATTTAAATTACGTCCATTTGACTGTAAATAAAGCATTTACACCTACACATACAGTACATTTTTCGTTATATATCACAACAAGCTTTCGAACCGCGGTTTCACACGCGTTTCTGAGGGAAAAGGGACCTTTTGACCTATCCTAAGCTCTAATCTAGCTTGTAGCAAATTTCATCAAAATGTTAGGTAATCAACAGACAGGTTTAGTTTTACATTTATAAATATTAGTAGAGATTTGTTTACTTTACGCGGGGTCATTGACCCCAAACTAAGTACCTGAACCTTGAAAAAATTCCATAAATTCATATACATAACTAGCTGACAAGTTCCACTATGTCAGCGGATGCTCCGCTCCTATTACCCGTAGCGTGATGTTTTACACGGGGCCATTGATCCCAAACTAAGTACCTTCATATACCTAACTAGCTGACTAGTTCAACTATGTCAGCGAATGCCCCGCTCCTATTGCCCGTAGCGTGATGTTATATACAGCCGTACTGCTCTCGATAAATTTGCTAAGCAACACAAAAACAACTTTTCATTTCGAACCGAGCCTGAGATTAGCACATTCAAAAACTTCAAACAATATACAACAAATGTTTTTCCTGGATGACATTCGAAGCCGCGACCGTCCAGTTAAATAGAAGACTTACATGCACAGGTATGGAGAGAAGCCTCTTTGGTAGATTACAGGTGACAGCTAAACTTTCTGTAGCCTCCATAAATGACAGCTGAATGTCTCTGCTCAACATCCATTCAGTTTGTTTATCTGTTAACAATTAAAAAAAATATATGTATATGAAAAAAAATATATGTATATGAAAAAAAAACATACCGATCGATTTGAGAACCTCGTATTTTTTGAAGTCGTTTAAAAATGTAATTATCTAAATAATAAAGTATTTTTTTTTTAAATGAACATTTAAAAAAAAAATACTTTATTAAGTTTAAAAATAGAATAGGTAGGTACATTTGTTTAAAAATTTTGAAAACCTTTTTTTTTTTTTTATTATACTTTTTTTGGATATGCATTTGCTTACGATCCGCTTGAAGACTTTCGAAGCAATAGTCAATTAAGACATAATATTTTTTAAAACGTTGCGTTACTTCATTCTTCTCATTCTAACTGTGAATAAGCGAATTTGAAAGTCATTTTATGAAAAAAAAAAAACAAAAAAAACTTTACGCTTTTAACGTAAAGGGCCCGTCTTATATACATGGAAACTACGATCCATATGCATGAAAAAATGTACCTTCCCTTCTGAAAATCTCGTTGACAAAGTCTATAGGACTGAACGGGTATTGTAAAAGACAGTAGTTTTTATGCTACTTTCTAATATTGTATTTTTTTTTTATACCACAAAGGTGGCCAACAAGCATACGGTCCGCCTGATGGGAAGCGGTCACCGTAGCCTATGGACGCTTGCAACACTAGGGGCGTTACTCACGCGTTGCCGACCCTGTAAAAATCTCTTCACTCCCTTCTTGAAGAACCCCATAGGTACTGTACTCCATTGGGAATACCATGGCGGGGAGCTCATTCCACAACCTGAGTGTTCGTGGCAGGAAACTCCTCTGGAAGCGCAGGGTTCGAGACCAATTCGGCTCCAGGGTGTGAGGATGAGCTCCCCGTCGATGACGAGAAGTGCGATGTAATTGTTTATTTTTATTTCTTCCTATGTATATTATTAACAAAATTATGAACATGGTAGCTAGTAGCTTCTGCCCCGCGTTTTCACCCGCGCTCCCGCGATATTATTAAAATCGCTCCAGCCGTGAATAAGTAATAAACATACACACTCACAAACTTTCGCATTTATAAAATTAGAAGAATGTAAATCAGTTTTTTTAATAGGCTGTCTAATGAAAATACCAAGGCTAGTGGAAATTTAAAAAACAAGCTGGTAGGAGGAAATCAATACAAGTAACTGTCTAGGACAGGATACTGTAGTATTTGATAAAGGACTCAATCTAAGAGATCGAGTCCCCGAGACAAAGGAATTTGTGATGGACAATTTAATTAAAGGTGAACCATTTATTGGCCTATATCTGATAGGATATATAGAGTACTACATATTAGAACCATAGATAGGTATTATAATACGTTTACATCTATGGTTAGTATGGTAACATCAAAGAAGGTATGCATATGCATTTGGTTTTCTTGTTTCAAACATTGAATTAGAAATATTAAATTAATAAAATAGACAAATAAGTATGTAGGTACTATGTATTTACTTTACCATTAATATATTATTTGGTCTTTCAAAAGCATTCTCAAATCAAATGTAATATTTTGGCATTATTCTATAATTTAACTAGCTTCCGCCCCGCGGTTCCACCCGCGATGAACTGTCCCAGTATAAAAGGCAACTCCTTTCCGAAGCTCTAGACAAAATTTGTACCAAATTTCAAAAGCGGTTCAAATGTTTAGAGGTGAAAGCGTAACAGACAGGCAGAGCTTCCGCATTTATAATGTTAGTAGTGGTTGGAGACAGTATTCAAATAGCTGCTATTATGAGCTATCCGTAAATTCAAACGGGGTAATGAAAGCGGTTTAACGCCTGAAAAAGCTATTAAAAGTGTCGTTATTTAATTGCGGTAGATCTAAAGCTATATCGTTTTGTGAAAAAGTTCCAGTTTTACTACTGAAACTTTTGAATGAAGTGACGTTTTTGATTTTACGACGCCATTTTGTTTTTATGCGACGCGTTTTTAGTTTATGACTCGAGTTCCTTTTATTACCTAAAAATAATGTTTGAAGGAGAAAATATTCATTAATATCTTCGCTGGAAAGGAAAAAATATCCAAGCGACATCAGACTAATAGAGACAGTAACAGTAGAGCTGTTTCAGTAAGAAAAAGTGAACTCTTGCGAACTTCAAAATGTCGAAGCGACATCAAAAGTTGTCGTAGGTAGTGGCGTGAGTAAGACCAATCGACGCAGAAAAATCAGGCGATTCCAACAATGTATATCACTCAAATTGGCCCAAAATGTCGCTTGTACCTAGTACCTACAGCCGTGGTGGCTCACCTACTCATGATCATGAGGGTGCAAGTTCAATCCCTAACCCATACCTCTGCGTTTAAAATCTTACGTACGAAGTCACACCATTTGCTTTCGGTGAAGAAAAACATCGTGAGGAAACCTGCATGCCCGAGATGTCACTATTAAATAGATGTGAAGTCCCCAACATATTTTTTTAATTAAAACCTTTTGAAGGTAAAAACAAACAAACAAACATATCAAGTCTTCTTTATTATATTAGTGGCACAAAATTACTAGTAACTTCGTATTATTTTATAAACAAAAATTTAGGTATTTACGCACACCCATCACGTTTTCCATTCAAGCTCTGCAAAATAAGTAGGCACACTCTGTGTTATTCTAAATTAATTCTTGAAAGTACCCTGCTACCATTAATATCCATCAAAAAGTGACACTCTAAAATATACCTTGTTTCTTGGGTGGCAACGTTCGAAATAGATGTGGGGGGTTGTTAATAAAAAAATCATCAAGTACACCAATCAACGTGATTGGTCGACGGAAGGTATAAATCTAATTTAAATGTAAATGACGTAAAAACGGCCAAGTGCGAGTCGGACACGGGCATGAAGGGTTCCCCAATCGTACAAGACTTAATATGAATGCATGAGGATGTAAATATAAGTATGTATTTAAAAGCAGTATATCAGCTGTTTCGTTACCATATCACAAGCTCTGCATAGTTTGGAATCAGGTGGGCCGCTTGGAAAAAAAATATTTATTCGTTGTTGTAGCGGCAATAGTCTACCTATTACGGATCATGAGAAACAGCCCAGTGACAGACAGACAAACAGGAGGCTTAATAACAGGGTTCCGTTGGTTAAGGAACCCTAACAAGTACACAGATGGCATTTTCTCTTCAAATACACAGATTTTTTCAGTGTTTCGCGTCTGTTTAGAATAATTTAAAGGGAAGAATAATTTAATGACAAGTGTCGTATAAAATCTCAGCTAACGAAATGACACTACCAAAGTTGTGTCTCAGCATTTTATATTTATTTTTATTTCGACTCTTTTCCCGCACAATTATTATAACACTCTTTAATTTTCCTGGGATGAGAATTCGACTTTGTGTTCTTCCAGAACATGCCAAATTTCATAGGGAACCCGTCAGCTGTATTTGGAAGAAAGAGTAACAAATAACTACACATCTAATTACATTTTGGTACCTACTTACATCCATACTAGTCCATACTAATTATACTAATCCATACTAATATTATAAATGCGAAAGTAACACTGTCTGTGTCTATCTGTCTGTCTGTTACGCTTTCACGCTAAAACTACCGACTTAAATGAAATTTGGTACACAAATAATCCAGAGCTTGAGAAAGGACATAGGGTACTTTTTATCCCGGGAAAATTGAAGATCCCCGGGAACGCGGGCGAAGCCACTAATATATTATAATTTATTGTCGTATATTTACTTGTAGGTACACACTTTTAGATGCACATTAGGTAAACGGCCTCATTAACCACAGAATGTGGAACCCTAATAATTGTATTTAAGACGAAACTCTGCAAAATAGAAACATAGCTCACGCACCCTGCAAATTTTGCAAGTACTTAAAATAAAATCTGCTAAAATTTCAGTTACCAGTTTCATCCATATGTGCCTCGATTTCTGAATTATTCACCATTGCGGGAGTCGCGTGTCGCGGGTCGCTCATCCTGTCCATCAGACTAGTTGAGAAGTTCGCATGGAAGACAAGGACGACACGAGCTTTCCCTCTCACTGCTTCATTCATCGCGGTCTCTTTATCTGAGTAGTGTATCTGTTGGAAATGTATAATTATGTTCATCATTAGGTATCACCGCTCACCTAAACGGACCTTCGGTTGAGAGCCCTCTGCGCTCACCGAAAAAGTCCGCGTAACGGTGTAAAATCTGAGGCTAACACCTTCTAGTCCATTAAAAAAACAAAAAAAAACGAAAACGGACCGCGTTTTGGTGTAAACGCCATCTGAGGCTAACACCTTCTAGTAAGTTAAAAAAAATACAGATATACGTTAATAGGTACTCATTATTCTAATTACTATAGAAAGGTAAACTGATTACTGGTTACAATTGATAAATAAATAATTAAAAAAACAGTTCTTAGATTATTTTTTTTTTTGGAGTGAACATCACTGTCCAATTAGACCAGCCAAAATACTACATCTTTTTTCCATATATTATAAAAATACGGGAGTAAAATATAGCCTAACAAGGGGTAAGCCATGTTATTGTAGCTTTCTTGTTATTGGTGAAAGAATTACTCTGATCGTTTCAGTAGTTTTTAGTTCATTGAAATGTTAAATCTTTTAGTTTGGAATCAGATTGGCCGTGTGTGAAAAATGTCCCAGGATATTTATTTATTTATTTATTATTTATTTAGGCCATTCCTTGCGTTTTTTAGAGGACGCAATTGCGGGGTCAGTGTAAAGCTAAAATCAAGTTTGTGGAGTCTCGTTTCAGTATATTTAAGTTTCGTTACATACACAATGTTTCCTTCTCATAATTTTAGTATAGATGACATGAAAGCAAGATTTACGTAAGTGACCTTTCGATAAGGATGGAGGCAAAACTTTAGTCTCGACATTATCAAATTAAATACAAATGTTGGTGTTTGCCTAACTTTCTTTGTGTGCGAGTGATTTATTTATTTGCGATATTCCTATCTTATGCCAAGTTACTTAAGAATTATGCCGAATATTTGAGGCTAAATCTACGTATCAAAAGAATCTACTTATCTATTTAAATATTCTTATAAAACCAGCAATCCAGGATCGATCATTTTAATTAATCATATTTTACATTGTCTTCTCAACTTTGAGATGGGAAAAAGAAAATAGTTTCAATTTTTAATTTCCTTTGTAATAATGTCTTATTTTGTGCTTACTTAAATTAGTTACCGTAGTAGTAGTAGTGGCCAGTTATTTCCAATGCTGTAAACATTGAAATTTATATTATCTTAATATTGGTTTCTTTAGCCTTTCGTTTCTATTGCAAACTTCGAAATCATAGACAAGTATTGTTAACTTACCAAATTCTTCTGGCGTTTATGCAGGAAATCCAAATATTGACAGCTAAAGTCTGTCAGGTTCCATTCATAAGTTGTTGAGTTTTGAGGACACACATCTTTCTGGTAGGGGCAGAGTGGATCAGTGCTGTTGGTCTCATAGTTGACGACTGCGATGGGCAGACCCTCAGGGTAGTGGCCGATTGCAAGACAGAAGAAGAACATCTGACTTACCGGAAGACCAATGATAAAAGCTATGACGCTGGAAAGAAAATATAATTATAAGTAAAAAATATAGGTACTAGGCACTCCCCGCGTTCCCGGAGGACAATCAATTTTCCCGAGATAAAAAGTAGCCTATGTGTTATTCCACAACATATTCTAACTCTCTGCCAAATTTCAAACAGATCCCTTAAGCCGTTTTGGCGTGAAAGAGAAACTTAGTAACGAACATTCGCATTTATAATTTCAGTAGGATAATGATCTATCAGCCATATGTTTGTCTGCATGTAAATATTAATGTACCAATTAAACACTATTGTTAAATTTAAGATCAAACCAACCAAGTGAAAAATGTTAACCAAGTGAAACCTACCCAACATTCCTAAACAAACTCCAAAAGTTTTTCCAAATTAATGCCTTCATGTGACACCATTGCATCGGTGACATCCGCTTGAAGTAATCCTGTGGGGCATCTTGTGGAGGGAGAGCATCTACTGGTGGATTAACGTCAGGTGTCACAACCACCCTGCCTTTACTACTCATGGATACATTATCGCCAAATTCGCCAGATATCTCACCAATTTCAGCTTCTTCTAGATCTATTGCTGAAGGATTCTGAAAACAAAAATATACCTGTAAAACTTCTAAATACCCCCTTTAAATGGAAATCGCCTAAATACCATGTTGCAAATTTAGTAGATATGTCTGGTATATTAGGTAATGACGATAGCAATAATTCCTAGCTGGATGAATGCATCAGAAATACCACTTACAGGTATAGTAGGCAGTTCCACCTTCTCGACCACATCAGCAAGAATACTGGACCGACGTCTCTTGCCCAAGTTCTGTAGAACAGATAGCTTGAGGAATACTGCCTCTAAACTCTCAGCTTGGTATCTATTGAGGAGTTCTGTTGGTGATTCCTCAGCAAGGAACCTGCCTCCACGCATCAGGCCAATCTGGGAAGATATCAAAGAAGTGTTTACAGTTTAATTTCAACATCAAGAATATTCTAGTGATTTTTTTGACTGTCTTTTATAGTGTAACTAGTGGCTCACCGCGGCTTTACCCGCGTACCGAGATCTTCCATTGTCCCGGGATTTAAAGTAGCTTATATCCTTTCTCAGGCTCTAGACTATTTGTGTACAATGTCGAGACAGTAGTTTTACCGTGAAACCGAGACAGACAGACGAGTTACTTTCGCATTTACGTTGATAGTATTTAAAACTTGGTGGAATTTCAAGTCATTATGATTTGATTTAAGGAGAAAAATTCAATGTAGTATTATTATTTCCTATGCGACTCCCCTCCGTTTAATCCCATGGCATCATGTAATAAGGAAACTATTTATACTTTACGCATAATAAGGTGATGCCGAAACAAAAACGGCTTGGTTGCCTCATTATATATTCTGAGCTCGCGGATGAAGGTAGTCCTTGCCAAAAATCCATAGGAAATGTTGATACTTACCTTCTGTTTTTGTTGAAGAAGGCTAGCTTTGTATTTTGCATTATAAATGGAGATTCAAATTATCTTTGTTTAGTTTTTATTTATTTAACATGCATACGATTTAAAAAAAAAGGGGATACTTAAATAATTTTCATGTGGACTGTGCATGTAAAAAAAAAGAGTAATAGACAAGGAAATAAAAATAAAAATTTTATGCGAAACTAACTTATAGGAGCACTTTTATTTCCTTAACTTGGCACGAAATAAAAATAAAGGGTAAATACTTGTGAACATTCAAAATAAAACTTCTGAGTCACCACAAAAAATATAGATCTAATTAAATCGTTTTAAAATTATATGAATATTTTGCGTCCTTAATAATAATTTTATAATACAAAAGCATTAAGTCGCATCACTGTCTTTAAGTTGCCGCCATTTTATTGTTCCGTTTTGACAGCTGACATTTATCTACGCGCCAAAAGGAGACAACCAATGTGCGAGAGAGAGACAACCTCTTGTCGAAACGGGCTTTTTAAATCTTGACAAGTTTTGTATCGACGTTATGTCAATGTCTCAGGGCTATTGAAATTCCCAACGGAGAGTACTTCGGCTGAAAAGATTCCAGTCAGTTTTTTAAAGCTTATTAGGGGATCAAAAGATTTTGTTACGAGAATCTGATAGCTTTGTTCTTATTAGCAATTCAGATCGAAGACACTGTAGCTTTTTTTTTATAAAAAAGGTGTTGGTTCTCGATATTTGGGTGAACTATTTGCGTAACAACTTAATAATCCCTACTTTTATTATAAATGCGAATGATAGGTCTGTCTGCCACGCGTCCACGGCGAAATGAGGGCGTATGAAGCAGACATTTTTGCTGCTTTTTGACACGCGACCTTTAGTTAGATTACAGGTCTGTGTGTTTAAGTTTGGTTTTATATGAAAATTATAAATATTTTATATTCAAATAAGCCAGCACAAGCACTTTTGAATATACAAGGTTATTACTTCAATAATTTAGTTTAGCACACAAGACAAACCTTTTTATGCTATTTTTTTTGTTCAACATAAAATTGATAAAATAGGTTAAGCCAATGTATGAGTGCTTGAAGCCTTACTTAAATATTACTTACGATGTTTGCTTGTTTAGTTTCGTCGATATAATGCGTTGTGATGATAACAGTTGTTCGGCCTCCTTTAGTTATGTCCACTAAATGGTCCCAAATGCTGAAAACAAATAAGTAAGCTTAGATATTGCATTCTAATCTTATACACAGGGTCGGATTCGGGTATGGGCAATAGGGGCAAACATAAACGGTTAAAAAATCACGTATAGTGAATTAGAAGATTAAGGCAAATTTAAATTACTTATTAGCCTAATACTAAGGCTTGATTATAATATTTAGCGTTAGAGTTTGACTATTCTTAAGTGTCTGTGAAGGCCTTATTGAATAAAAAACATTTTTCATTTTCATTTTATTAGATAGGATTACTTGTGGTCCCAGGATGAGGGAAAAAACTTATATTTTTGTTTGTTTTATTGTTTATTATGAATGACCAAGGTAAAATACCTTGGTAAATAAATGACCACGACAATTACTGGATGTATAATTAAGCTCTTGCATTTAATAAGGACCTATTTATTACACATATTTATTCAGTTTACCAGCATAGTAGATTATAAACAAGATAACTATGTCTGCCCTCCTTCAAAACGCTGTTTTAATTAGCTAATTGTCCCAAAGTTTTGTCCCTTTCCCGCTAAGCTTATTTGACAAATGACTTGAAACCCAACTTGTGAGTAAACTTTGAAAGGCCAGTTTCAGTACCAGGGCCGTACTCAGGTTGTGTTTTCCCTTTGTAAATTATTATTTTGAAATAAAAGACTAATTTTCTCATCGATTAATGATTAGAAAAAAGGGGTAAAAATCAAGTTCGTTGTTTTTTATGATGATGATGATGACTGAATAAATTAATTACAATTTGAATCTATTAAAATATTTTCAATTTAACAGATATATGTGCACGAACATGTTTTATGTGACTATACTGATACATATTTATATATCAGCTATCTGATTACTACAAGCTTACTTAATACGGAATCAAAATGGCCGCATTTATAGATTATCCCGGGATTACCTTTGTCTCAAAACAGGATCGACACCAACGGTCGGTTCATCCAGGATCAACAACTCAGGGTCATGGATCAGAGCTGCAGCTAGAGACGTCCTCCTGGCCTGACCTCCAGATAGATTCTTCACTTGTCTGTAACATGATAAAAAAGGCTAATTAAGAATAAAACATAATCAAACGAATGCCTCACAAAACGCACCGACGCATGATTACGAGGAGTATGTAGGTTCAAAACCAGGCTTAAAAACGTTCATACGGTTTCACACCACTGGCTTTCGATGAAGGAAAACACTGTAAGGAACCTGCATGCCCAAGATGTCACAACTAAAGGCATGTGAAGTCCGCCGCTGCACTAGGCTCGCGTGGTAGACTATGGCTCAAACCCCCTTGATGTTAGGGGGGGAGAGGGCTTCGTATATGAGCTGATGATGTAAATGATCTATTATAAACACATGTCATTAATGTCTTAGGATATTCAATGTTTTATGATCCAAATACTGGAGACCTACATTTATATATATAGAAATGTCGTTGGCTTACACCCCAACTGAAAATGGGCTATTAATAAATAGGATGATTTAATTTATAATCATACAAACCTTTATATTTTAAAAATTCTAATATCCAAACATAGTCTGTTTTATTAATATAAATGATTATTACCATTAAAACATCGTTACAAACAAGTTGTCAATATAATAAATATGCAAAAGATATAAAAATATACTCATATCAAGCGAGAGCCGTTCTAAAAATACATTTAGGTATGTAATAAAATAAAAAAAGGTTTGCTAACATTAAGTTTGGGTTTATCTGCAACGTTTTTGAAGATGGTGATGGTGATGGTGATGGTGATGGTGGAGATTTATCATTGATGTTGTTTTTCTATATTTAGATTTTTTTTTTAATCTTTATTAAAGGGGTATATTTAGATTAAATCCAAATAGTTTAAGGTATAATAATTCAAATGAGGTTCTTATGGAAATATTTAAGTAAACCCTCGGGAACGCGTGTGAAACCGGAGCGGAAGCTATACATAGGGAAGTATATTTATTTATTTGGTCAGTCAACAAATGTTTACGCATTATATTTACTCAATTATTTTATAAATAAAATTAAAGGGTTGACAAGGAGGTCGCCTGAATTTGAAATGTCATACCTGGTAGGGTTGGGCAGTTGTAGTAGCGTCACCAAGAAGTCAATGCGTTCTTCAACATCTTTAGTGGTCATGTTTGCGATCCAGCCGAAGTAAATCAGAGTTTCGCGTATTGAAAACTCACCGAAAAGTGCCACTTCCTGAAAAAAAAACAAAAAAAATCTTCATTTTTAACTTGTTAACTTAATTTTTATATGTTGTTAATAATACCATATAGTAGCTCCCTGCGGTTTCACCTGCGTTCCCTGGGGATTTTGAATTTACCCAGAATAAAAAGTTGTCTGTCATTTCTCAGGCTCTAGATCATCTGTGTACCAAATTTCATTTAAATCGGTTCAGTATTTTAGCGTGAAAGCGAGACAGACAGTTACTTTTGCATTTAAAATTAATATTATTTCGTCCCTATGTATCCTACATTCCTAACTAATGTTAACTGTTTAACAATACCGGAATACCTACTTAAAAACATTCTGAAGACTGGCAATGAAAATGACAATTAAACCATAGTCATGAAATTAATTATTCCATGGTTGATTAATTAACATAAACGTCTATTCATCTAAAGGAGGAAAGTCTCCAAACAAGGAAGACCTTTACTACCTTTATTAATAACTTTAAACACTTTTTTGTCTACCAGAGAGTTGCCATTTTCGAAAATCATAATTCGTAGTTTATTAATACCTCAGCCCGCTATATTATATGGCAACACCGTAGGTACGCCCACACATGACATCGCTAACAAAGCAACATAATTTAACACAACCTTTACCTACCTAAAGTAATTTAGGCGCCGCCACGCTATTGCTCGTATAGACCATTAATCTTTGCCGTTCTAAAGGTGGATTATGTAATATCATTTCTATCAGTTTCTATTTGAAAACTTGAAAACTGAATATCTAATATAGCATGTATATTGTAGGACTAAAATACGATTCCCAATCAGGACAAACGTTTACAAATCACATGGGTAACATAATACAAAATATTTAAAATAAATTATTGATTCTGGCAATTTTTCATATAAATAAATAATATTATAAATGCGCAAGTAACTCTGTCTGTCTGCCTCGTTTTCACGCTAAAACTACAGAACCGATTTAAATAAAATTTAGTACACAGATAGTCTCTACAGAGAAGTCCTTTCTCTGGCTATGGTAGCCATCTATATATATTATAGGCTACTTTTTAACCCGGAAAAATGGAAGATCTGCTGGGTACGCGGGTGAAACCGCGGGGAACCACTAGTTTCAAATAGAATCTGATTGCAACAACCTAATATAATAGGAATACCCGTTGTATATTATTTGGTAAACGACGTCGGTGGCAGAGTATCGCATTCTGAAGATAATGTTTTGACGAATTATGAGACTGGAAGGAAATAAATTAAAATTAAACGGCGAACGGAATGTTTTGAATAAATATATTATCAAAATTTCATCAAAATCACTATATATACGGATAAAGAAATTTTATTCTCAAAAAAGAATTTGCAGTCAAGTACTTAATATGAGCACTTAAAAAAAAGTTAAATAGGTATTAAAACAATTGATACTAAATTAACGATAAAATTTTAAAGTAACAATAACATTACATAACGTTTAAATATTTTTATAAGGTTTGCATTATTCTCACAAAACCTCACTTCTTCTTCCTTCGATGGCATTTTGGTACCAGTATATCTCGACATAAAGAAAAAAAAAACCAAAAGACCAGAAAAAATCTGATCCAATTTATTTTACGACTTTTATAGATCCTCATTCCAATATAGTTTGCAAATAGTTTTCGCAAAGTTAAAACGTTTGTAAGTTAAGCTGGTTCTTAAACTATGAATAACCTGTTTTGACTTTGTAAGGTTATGTGGAAAGGGCAATCTTCCAGTCTGCTCTGGAGTCAAGGTAAAAAAACGTGAGCAAAAAAAGCTAAGCTGAGCTTATTTGAAGTATCTCGCATTCCAGTTAATAAGTTTTTAATGGTCGTTTCTTATATAGTTGTAAGTTAACTATAAATACACATTTGAGATCATTTATGTAGTTTCAATCTAATTTTTTTATAACAAGTGGCTCCTCGCGGTTTCACCCGCTTTCCCGGAGGATCTTAAATTTTCCCGGGATAGAAAGTAGCCTATGCGTTACTCCAGAATATATTCTAACTCTGTGGCAAATTTCATTGCGATCCCTTCAGTCGTTCTGACTTGAAAGAGTATATAAATCCATACACCTATTCTCACAAACTTTTATACATAGAGTATAGGTATAACATCACGCTATGACCAAAGGAAGGGGACCAATGATCACCAAGGGTCACGTATTTAGAAGTACCTATTAGTAGAATTTATTCTATCAAAGACTTTTAAAATACCGAAATATTTAACGAATATCTAGTAAATCAGGTAAAACGTGTTTTTGTCCACTGTCTTCCATTTCAAGTGAATGTCCACTTGCTATTAATTTCCCACCTGGCTTCCGATATCCTTGACCTATGACGTCATATCCTTGTACAGTCTACGTCAGTAGTCAAAACTCAATCAAATTATGACGAAGTCAATGATCTCTGTTAAAAAGCTCTCTCGAAGTCTCGATAGAACGATATTATTTATTTGTAGGTACTAATATTATTATTTTTTTGGTTTAAGAATTCAAAATTTATTTTCGTGTTAGATAGCTTATTTGTCGTGGAGGGTCATATGCTATGTAACTTCACGCTACGACCAATTCACGAACCAGTAGTTTTGGGGGTTAGCGCGTTCAAAGAAACGAACTCTTCATCATTATAATATTAATTAAGATTACTAGTGGCTTCCCGCGGATTCATCCATGCATCATTTTTTCCCGGGATAAAAAGTATGCTATGTGTCAATCCTGGTTATAAACGATTTGTGTTCAAAATTTCATCCTAATTCATTTAGTAGTTTTTGCGTTAAAGAGTAACAAATTTCCATCCATCCATACTCACATACTTTCACGTTTATTCTTTAAGTAGGATTATAAATAATCGGGTGAATATTACTAACCTGTGGCATATACCCTATTCTTGGACCTGGGACTCCGCTGCCCGGGCTTCCCGGTGTTCCACCCAGCACCCATATCTCTCCTGAATTCAGTCTCCTTCTCCCAATAATACACGATAGGAGAGTAGTTTTCCCACATCCCGAAGCACCGAGGAGGCCGTAACTGGAAAAGAAAAAAAAATGGTTTGAATACTTGGTCAGTGACAGAAAAACTGCAGGGTTCATTCATTTGTATTTGGAACTTTCCCCTTTTTGGTGGCCAGTTAAAAAGGAGGAATAAAGGTATTTTCATTCATAGTATTTCTTAGTATTTTCTTACTCTCCAAGCAAATTGACAGACCGTTCATTTAGACTTAGCCCTGAAATATTCAACTAGATACCTACACATACCTACCTACCACTTAAAATTATCTAATACCCAAAAAAAATCTTCTTAAGTTCAGCCGCGTAAAAGCTATTTGCCATCTCTAAGGGAGGAAACATTTTAAATAATTATCGCAACGAATGAACTGAAACAAAATGATAATTTTCAATTTACAAGCGGTCGGGGAATGTAATGGTGGAAATTTATTACGACTGACAACACTTAAAAATATATTTTTGGGAAATCTTTTTTTTGTTTACGTTATGCCAACTTGGATGCTTGTTTTTTAAATATATTAATGGAAGTACAATAATTTGTAAACCTACGTGTTACGGTGCTTATGATTAATTAAAACATATTTTTATGGTAAACATAATATGCACACTATCACTGATTTTTTAATGTTGCAACTAGCTGCCTTCCCGCGGTTTTACCCGCGTAGTTCCCGTTCCCGTGGGAATACAGGGATAAAATATAGCCTATGTTACTCGGGGATAATGTAGCTTTCCAAAGGTGAAAGAATTTTTGAAATCGGTCCAGTAGTTTCGGAGCCTATTCATTACAAACAAACAAACAAACAAATCTTTCCTCTTTATAATATTATATAGTATAGACTAAAACTTAAATGTCTACAATAAATTTAGTGCGTACATATTACTACATTATTAAAAATCCTTGTTGTGTTTCTCGATGATTTTTTCTCAGTCAAAGACTGAAACGAACTGCTAATAGGTAGCTTCAGGAGAATTAACTTGGGCCTAAGCTAAATGACATTGCTACCTTCCGAACCGAGCATTAGAGTCTTATTATAAAGTAAATGCCTAGTTGAAAATATATATGAATGAAATGTATTGAAATACTTAGTATTGTAAATGCGAAAGTAGCTCTGTCTGTCTCGCTTTCACGCTAAAACTACTGAATCGATTTAAATGAAATTTGGTACACAGATAGTCTAGAGCCTGAGAAAGGACATAGGCTAGTTTTAATCCCGGGAAAATGGAAGATCTTCCGCGTACGCGGGTGTAATCGCAGGGAGCTACTAGTGAAAAATATTTATTAGGTAATCAAAATAGGCCTTCACATGTACATATGAAACGTCGACTCTAATCCCCAGTTCAGAAGGTTGCTTTAGCATATAAAGGCGGACCCAGCAGACTTCGTTCTGCCCACCAGTGCCACCTACCGGGTCCAAATTGATGTATTTGGACCCGGTAGGTGGCGCTTGTTTGGTGTATTATACATAAAAACCTTCCCCATGAAATACTCCGTAATTTGGTGAAAACCGCATGAAAATCTGGTTCAGTAGTTTTTTTGTTCATCGCGTTCAGACAGACAGACAGAGGCGGCGGGGCCTTTGTTCTATATATATAGATAGGTACTTACATGGCACCCTTAGGAACTGTCATGTTTAATCCGTCAAGAATGACATTAGGATTCTTGGCTGTCCCATATCTCTTGTGGGCGCGTCTCACGCATACGGCGTGACCTCTTCTCGAAGCAACTGTGGACTGCTGGGTCTTGAACATCCTGTTCCTCCTGGCAGCCAGCTCTTCCTCTATCGTGCTGATGGTGATGGGCTGGTCCGGCTGACGGACATCTTCCATTGAGATCGTCGCCCCCTCATTGTCGTACGCTGGCATCTTCTGTAATGATAAAAAATAAATAAATATCCTGGCACATTTTTCGCACACGGCTAATCTGATTCCAAATTAAGTAGGGTTATGGTAACCAGAGGGCTGATATACTTTTAAATACTTATATAGATATTTATTACCCAAAATGGTTTTAATATTTTATTATAATGGAAGAACGCGGGGAAACCGCGGGGAACCACTAGCAATATTTTAGCAATAGTTTTATTTAATTATAATTTATAGTAGCTATTACAATACAATATTTCTAATAATATTGTAGTTAGACAAACGCATAATCAAAATTTAATTTCAAATGTAAATGAATTCATAAAATTATTTATTCATACAGAAACAAATATTCCATTGTTTAGTTTTTTAATTCAAAGTAATCATTTTATTCTATTTACGGCACAACACAAAAATTTTATTTATTAATATTCTGTCAGTTTCACAATAGTTTTGTAATCGTAGGTACGCGGTTTTAATCTCGAGACTAATAAAATATTATAAACTAGCTGCCTCCCCGCGGTTTTACCCGCGTAGTTCCCGTTCCCGTGGGAATACAGGGATAAAATATAGCCTATGTTACTCGGGAATAATGTAGCTTTCCAAAGGTGAAAAAATTTTTGAAATCGGTCCAGTAGTTTCGGAGCCTATTCATTACAAACAAACAAACAAACAAACAAATTATTATTATTATTATTATATAGTATAGATTTACACACTAGCTCCCTCAGAATAGTTTCACCCGCGTAGTTCCCGTTACCGTAGGAATACAGGGTTGAAATCTACTTATGAAACTGCCTGATAATGTAGCTTTTCATTGGTGAAAGAATTATTTAGATCGGTTCAATAGCTTTTAAGATTATTCGTTACATACAAGAATACAAATCTTTCCTATTTATTTTATTAGTATCTGTAGATTAAACCAGCCTTTGGGGGAACAACTATATAATTTGCAAGTATATATTGATTCTAGTATTATTTTTTTACATTTATTTGACCCGCGATATATCTTTATAACCTTAATTATTCGTAAATTTTGACCTAAATATTAAATAATAATTAAGTTACGACATTTAAGTAATAGCTTATTAATCGATGTCGAAATGATCCATATAATAAGACTCAATTAATTGAAACATATTAAATTTACTGACATTTCGTACTTATACGACTTCAATCGTTTACCATAATAAAGGTTTTTTCATCCCACCATCTCGGAAAGAGTATTTTTAATCTTCAATATCTGAGTGGAAAAGCCGTTTTTATTCTCTAGAGGATAAAGTAAATTGAATTTGGAACATCGTGTGCACTAAGTTTGTGAATTAAAAAAAAACATTAAACCTATTTACTGCTACCTCTATGGTGCCGAATATATCATACAACTTTTTTTTTATTTGTTAAAAACTCAGACTCGGCACCTTCTTGGTGTTCTTTTTTCAATTTGCTTTGTACGCGGTTTTTTTTTTGCATTTAGTCATTTCCTCGCTGAGGTGGAATGAAAAGTTACGTGTTGCACTCGAGTGCAAAGATTTTTCACCTCGTGCTCTTTTGATTCCCTCGCTAACGCTCAGGATTTTAATTTTGAATCACTCGCTGCGCTCGTGATTCAATTTTAGAATCCTTCGCTTGCTCGGTCATCAAAATTGAACACGCGGTTAAAAAGCAACTTTGCACTCTTGTATAACAAATAACTATTAATTGACTTCGACACGGAAGAGTAGGACGAGGACTAAATAAATTATAACATCCTACGCAAGTACATACATAAAGTTATTTAATAATTTTATATACTAATGAACAAAAATGATACCATCGCTGTAGATCAAAAAAACTTGGAAATCTTCTTTAATAACGCCGCGCCGCCGCACGGGCAAAAAATAGCAAAGCAAAAAGTTGTTTTCTTACGATCAATGACGTATTCACGGTCGAAGGATTGACGTATTATACGTTAAATAACTATTTTATTAACTAGCTATCGTCTCGTTGTTACTTATCTCATATTGTTTAATAAATAGGGCCACTTTTGCAAATAAATTATATCATTCTAATAGCTACTAACGCGCAAATAAATTATTTCATTTACGCCAACTGCAGTCCCTAAACTTTTTTTCCTAGAACGACTAGTGGCTCCCCGCGGTTTCACTCGCGTACCCTGGAGATCTTCTGAACTGATTTATATGAAATTTGGTACACATACCGTCTAGAGCCAGAGAAAGGACATAGGCTACTTTATATCCCGGGAAATGGAATATCTCCCGGATACAGGTGAAACCGCGGGGCAGTCACCCGGGTACCCGGGAGATCTGACCCTACCAGTAGAAATAAGCATTTAATTTTAACCGACTAGACTTCGGAAAAGCAGAAAGTTCCGGTCCGTGGTACATATTTATTTACAAAGATTGTTCCTCGTAACTACTACCTCATCTTAAAATATTTTTACAGTCGTATTTTATACTATTTGCTATAAAAGTTGTTCAGGTGCACTAAGGGTACCTATATTTATTACACACTAAAGATTTATGTGACATGCAGTAAATACATTAGATTTACGGTCAGTTAAATAACTTTGTACATAAAACAAATTGCATACTAAGTGACGAGGTTATAGGCTAAAACTAACATACAAACAAGCACTAAAACTATGATATTTTACGGGTATTTTACTTTATGTTCATCGTCGTCATCAGCTCCTATACACCTCCACCGAGGAGCTTGAGTCCCCTCATATTCCCATTTTGCACATTATTGTTAAGAGCTTGACTGACCTGAATATGTCTTTTTACATCTTTAAATTGTGTTTAAATCGCTTTTTGTCTTTGTATGTTTCGTCTATACTACGCGGATTTCAGTAATAGAAAATGTGATAAACAAAACAGGAATCTCATTTTCTTTATTCACAACTAGCATCCATACGAAGCCGGGGCCCATCGCTAGTCAATTTTAAGCGAGAAATAATTTTATAAAAATTGTGTAGCTTTGTAAAAACTAGCTTCATGTATCTCGCACCGTTTGGTAAGCTTACAATAAGAGCAGTTGATAATTATTCTCTTTGTCCATACTTCACTGAATGTAGGACGATTTAATATTTTGCTCACAAACGAATTGAAACTCAGCTAAATGAAATTACATGTAGATGTAGGTACTTATATATATCTTAACTTTAATTTGGTTCCCGCTCAAGTATTTTTTTATGTCATTAAACCAGCAGGGTTCTGATGGTATGTGGTCACTACCGCATATGGACATTTAAGGCAATATCAGGGGAATTGTAGATTAATTGCTGTCCTTCAGTATATAGCCTAGGGCAGTACTTTCTAGACATTGTTCTGCTATGACCCAATCATTTTTACACTGCCCCTTCGAGACCCATTTAATACTTTTAAAACTATGTTGTTTTTTTTATAGAATTTTTATATTAATACCTACTACATATTTCAGTGTCGTCTATTTAGTCACAAAATTTAGGTACATTAAACGAGGCGGGAATGTAGCGACCCAGTATTTTATTTTGATGGCCCGGTACCGGGTCGCGACCCGGCTAATAGGAAACCCTGGCCCTGAATGCCCTAGGCATTGGCTCTCAATTGCAACTGTCTGAACACACCAAGGTGTTTGGACGCAAGTTTTCAACTTGAGAGCAGCTATTAAATGCCTGTTACTAAATGCATTCACAATATTAGCAGGGCTTATTACGACTGAGTTAATTTACAATACATTGTCTCCTGTACGTTTTTATCATTTATTACTTCATTGTTACTTTATCTCACAGTTTTTTCCGTATAAACGTAAAGTTTCAGTGGTTACGTAAAATCCTGTCAGTTTAAAGACAAATCTTTCAGCCATATTAAAGTAACAAACATACATAGAAATTTTCGCATTTAAAATAATATCAGCTTTATAATATTAGTAAAGAAAGTATGACTAACATATTCTAAATAACATTAAGATGTCCTAAATTACAGGTTATGGCTTATTTAAAACTACATTAATCACAATTAACTTTACGTAAACCTTTTAATATTATATCCTTGTAATTTGAGGAGAATTTTTTTTTATTTTTTATATTGCTCCAAACTAAATAGACCTAGTGGGTATAATTATTTGCCAACATTCAGCCCCTTAAAAGAAGAATCTATAATTCGTTTTACCTGTGTATAAATGTTTTTTTCTGTCAGTTAATAAAACATTTTCACACTTACGCAGCTTCCTGATTAGCGCTAATCAATCAAATCAATATTTTATTTTTTGTACGTTTGTGATTTTTTTTTTCGTCAAAATTCTTGCGTGTTGACGTAGGTAAGTGACGTAGTCATAGGACCGGTTGATAGAAAACCTGATTGGTGATCGTTGACCATCAGTCTGTTAATGTTGCAATGTAACTTAAATTAATCGAAACAGATTAAATTAAAAAAACTACGTATAAAGAGCCCTACATGGAAACAGCCCTGTCGGCCCGTGTGTCATAGGGATATAAAAAGTATGTCTATAATATTCTTACTTGTTGACTATTCGTATCGATATTTTTTGGAACCAATAAGGTAGCAAACAAGCATACGGTCCCATTTGATGGGAAGCGGTTACCGTGGCCTATGGACGCTTACAACAGCAGGAGCGTAATTTACGCTATTATTAAACTTAATTAGGTCTGAAGTAGATTATTTTAAGAGAGACATTATGATTAAAATATACATCTAAATAATACCTACTAACGCAATAAAAAATATTACATATCAAATATTTATCTGCACAACGCTAAATATTTCAGACTCAATAAAATTTATCAAGCCGCATAATTTAACTATTATATATTATTATTTATTATATACTAAAAGTGGGAAATTTTGGTGAGTCAAAAACCTGTTATTAAATCTATCTAATCTAATAGTAAATCTCAGTTAAAAAGTTAACATTGTGAAGGAACAAGAAACTAGAATATATTATCGCAAAATACTAATTTAATACTATTTTTTCATGTCATCCGATGAAGCGTCATCGTCGTCGTCACCAAGCAAGACATTGTTAACTTAAGTATGTTGACCATGAGACGCCATTTTATTTTATTTTTTATTTATTTATTTAAGCCATAACCTGTATTTTGTCATAATATATGAAGTTTTGAAGCAAGAACGCGTTGTTTGCTGCAAAAAAAATATGAAAAATAACTTTCCTTCTATTCTGAATTGAAATCCATTTAAGTATGATAAGTTATAAATACATATTTTTTTTGTTTTTTTTTTCGTTATAAAAACATTTGTTGAATTGTATTTAGGTTATAGGCCAGCTAGTTAGTAGTACAATTAAAATCAATAGGTTTTTTATTCCATGACAATTTAAGGTTGCATTCATTGCTTTAAATAAAATTAAATGTAACTAACATAGATCATGACAAAATTATATTTTGTCCTTTATTCCAATGGTCTTGATAGTTTTCCAGCGACAAAATGTTTTTCCTTTGTTACACCAACATGCCGACATACTTCAAAGCTTTCTTTTTACCAACAAAAATATAATAAACTTCATGAATACAAATCACGAGGCAAATGTTTATGTAAAATCCGCCTTTTGTGGGAAATATTCGTAAAATAATATAGGGGAAAAAGTCTAGGGCTCTCACGGGGATGTATATTATCTATATAGATCTTGGTATATACCAAGATATACAATAGATATGTCATACTTATTATGGATCAACACCATCAGCTCATATACGTCAGGAGTCTCCCCTTACAACGAGGGTGTTAGTCCATAGTCCACCACGCGGGTTTAGAGTGGGGGGGCCGATTTGACATTTGAATGTGACATCACATGGCATGCAGGTTTCCTGACGGCTTTCCTAGACACCTTGATACTAAATAATAACCCGTAACATTTTCAAAGTAATAAAGCATATTCTAAAAAACCTAGGTAAAACCGCGAGATCAAAGTTTAATGTTGTGTTAACACAAAAAGTTGCGGTCGGTGCGTAATTTTTATCGAATGTCTTCACTAATCATCTTGCACAGTCGCGGACGGCGGCTGTCTCTCGGCTGCGCAAGCGCATTATGATTGCGTAATTTTATGACCAAAGTTTATTCGTGTCAAGGCTGTGCATACTCCGCAAAAGTACGATACACGTCTCGTCTTCACATAAAATTAAAGTTCATTGTCACAAGTAGGCGTGCTGACTTCCTTAAATGTATAATACCTTATTTAACCTACTACCAAAAAGGAGTTCATTTACATTTGACATTAATTGCCAATTATTTTATGATGTAAATTTTTAAATTACTATGTAAACTCCTTTTTGCTGGAGTCGGATAATACTTGTAATAAACGGTTGGTAATTTATGACTGCTATTTACTTATTAAAAAGTATTTTTATGAAATAACTATGTAGTTGACCCAACAAACGTTGTCCTGTCTTAATAATCAATCTTATTGATTTAAAGCGACTGACATTTATGTCAAACGCTATTTAGTACCTAACATTATAAAAGTTAATATGATCGTTACGTTTTCTTAAAATTTCCGCGTGACTTTTAAAATCTTTTTCTTTAAAAGAAAGGTTCACCTGGCAATAAAAAACACAACAAAAAAAGAATAGCCAAATCGGTCTTTCACACGTGATACCGTGACCAAGGGAAATAGGGATTCATTTATTTTTCTAGTACAATTTGTAATCACAATTAGTAGGATATAAAAATGCTTTGTAATCGAATGAGTCATAGTAAACGTTTAAAGCTTAGTATTGCATGATATTTACTTCGTAAAACCACATAATTCCGTCTTCAATTGTGACATCAATTTACTGTGGAAAAACATCGACGTCACAAGATGAAATAGTCAACAATTTTATGAATATGCCGGCAATTGTATGCAACCTTGATTGTAGCCATACGGAAATAATACCTACTTAGTTGCAATAAAATTATTGTTATTTTTCTACACTTACAATACTGTTAAGTACATAAGTGTAAACAGTATTATTGACTTATAGTTAATAAATTGGTGAAATATAGAAACTAAAATCTTATAAAACCAAATTTATTTAAAAAAAAGGAAATATAAAATCATTGGTAGAATAACAAATGTTAACTTAAAAAAAATGCAATATAAAATAAGCTTGCTGATTTTATTTAATAAAATATATCCGAGATTTTTTTTATTAATTGGAACGAAAAAAACAAGATCTTTTCATCAAGGCAAACAACAGAGAGGAGCGAGCAGAGAAAGGGGGATTTCCTAGCAATATGACGACACAAAACTAAATATAGGTACTTAATTATACAAGTACCTTCCGCCCAGCGGTTTCACCCTTTCCGTATTTCCCTTTTCCGTATGAACACAGGGATAAAATATAGCCTATGTCATTCCCTGATAAAGAAGCTTTCCGTTGGTGTAATAATTATTCAGATCTTACCAGATGTATTGGTGCTTATTCATTACAAAGAAACAACAAAAAAACGTATAACTCAACAATATATTACACTAGCGATCTGCCCCAGCTTCGCACGGGTGCAATCCTTATACATCACATTAGAAACCTACAAAATTTTCAGTGTTTCTCCAACATATTATGCATGTATTGTATACAAAATCCTTCCTCTTAAATCACTCAATCTATAAAAAAACCGCATCAAAATCCGTTGCGTAGTTTTAAGGATTTAAGAAGACATAGGGATAGACAGCGGAAAGCGACTTTGTTTTATAATATGTAGTGACCTATTGTAACATTTTCTTTATTTCTTACTACTGTTCTAGATGTGGGTTTTACCGTCTAATGTTAACTTAAATCAGTTAGGTAAAATTTAGGTAAATATAATACGTAGGTAATAATGATATTTTAAAATATTAATCCAATTATTTATTTATCAATAGGTAACCGCCTGCAGCTCTGTAGTCAATAATGTTAGGCTTATTAGCGGAAATTCCATTAATTGGTTGAATTAATAACTTCTTGTTTAATTATCCCCTACTAGAAGAAAATTAAAAGCATATAATACTAGCTGCCTCCCCGCGGTTTTACCCGCGTAGTTCCCGTTCCCGTGGGAATACAGGGATAAAATATAGCCTATGTTACTCGGGGATAATGTAGCTTTCCAAAGGTGAAAGAATTTTTGAAATCGGTCCGGTAGTTTCGGAGCCTATTCATTACAAACAAACAAACAAACAAATCTTTCCTCTTTATAATATTAGTATAGATAAATTAACTATTAACTAAACTAGACTAATCACTAATAAAATAAAATAATTGAACAAAAGGGATGAACATATTGCGACAAAAAGTGACGCCATCTTGTCAAAACTGGTATAAAATTTTATCAACCTTAACTTTTTTTTAAAGACTAGAAGGTGTTAGCCTCAGATGGCTTTTACACCCTTACGCGGACTGTTTCGGTGAGCGCAGAGGGCTCTCAACCGAAGGAGAATTGAAACGACAGCGCTGAGGGTGTCCCGCGGGACCGTGCCTCGGCTCACTGGGGGAAGTGGGGACTCATTTGGCATGATTATTTCTTAAATTTCGCAATAAATGGACCATCTAACATTATTAATTTCGGACCAGTAGTTCTTGAGATTGCTATCAAACAAACAAACTCTAAAATTTTATAATACTAGTAATAAATAGTCTTACTTAACAATGTTATTAAAACATTTCTTCGAGACAACTGTTTCCTTCAAAACAAGGCCCTTTAAGTATAATAGCTATTTAATAGAATAGCAATAGAAAAATGGTTTTATCGATAATTTTTCCTTTACCTAATAATAATTACTTCCTCATAGCAATTATTATATTAATTTAACAATCGGTTTCTTAAGGTCAATATGTTAATTGATTTGATGATTGTCTAACTAGTACCCTTTTATCTATACTAATATATAAAGCTGAAGAGTTTGTTTGTTTGAACGCGCTTATCTCAGAAACTTCTAATCCGATGTGTCAAATTATTTCAGTGTTACATAGCCCATTTATCGAGGAAGACTATAGACTACATATCTTCAGGCTACGACGAATAGGAGCGGAGTATCAATCAAAAATGTTGCAAAAACGGGCGAGTGACGCTAACGAAGCTGCGCGGATCAACTCGTCTTATAAAAATATCTTGCGTCACTTGAAATAGTAATGTGTAAATAGACATGTCGGTATGACTTTTTGTAATAGTTTTTGTTTGTATAAATAATTACATATATGCAATATGTTATTTTTGTCTCGCCAACTTAGGTATATTTCCTATTTTATAACGAAGGCCGCATTGACGTAAGCGTGCGTTCTGATGGTCTTTACTAACTAGTGGCTCCACGCGGTTTCACTCGTGTCTCGGAACACTAAGTTTCCCGGGATAATATATAGCCTATGTGTTATTCCAGAATAAATTCGTGATTCCAGTATTGTAGATGTACATGGGCGTCGGTGACCACATTCCTTCATGGTATTCCCAATGGAGTACAGTATGGGGTTCTTCAAGTAGAGAGTGATGAGATTTTTACAGGGTCGGCAACGCGTGAGTAACGCCCCTAGTGTTGCAAGCGTCCATAGGCTGCGGTAACCGCTTCCCATCAGGCGGACTGTATGCCTGTTTGTCACCTTTGTGGTATAAAAAAAATGACCCGTCTGCTTTCGTAGACAATAATAAAAATATCGTAATCCCTTTAGCTGGTGTTGCTTAAAAGAGTAACATCCATACATCTATTACATACATACATATCTATCGACATACATTCTCTCACACACTTTCGCATTTATAATATTAATATTAATCAATAATTTATAATATTAACTAAGGATTTAACAATTTATTTTTACCCTACCTACGTTAAATGTGTTGTGTTTTTGTATTAAATGTATGTTTGTACCTATTTACATAATAATACCTATATATCCTACTAATATTATAAATGCGAAAGTTTGTATGGATGTTTGTTACTCTTTCACGCTCCAACGGCTGAAGGGATCTGCTTGAAATTTGGCACAGAGCTAGAATATGTTCTGGAATAACACATAGGCTACTTTTTATCCCGGGAACGCGGGTGAAACCGCGGGGAGCCACTAGTTAATATTATAAAGAGGAAAGATTTGTTTGTTTGTAACGAATAGGCTCCGAAACTACCGAACCGATCTGCACAATTCTTTCACTAATAGAAAGCTACGTTATTCATAAATAACATAGGCTTTATTTCATCCCCGTATTCCTACGGGTACGGGAACTACGCGGGTAAAACCGCGCGACGGCGGCTAGTATACATATATAATTATTGGAATTTTTATGTCCCTTTCCATTTCTATCATTCTTTTCTATGTATCAAATAACATCAAAATCGTTACAGTGGTGAAATGGTAATAGACAGCCAGACAGAGTCACTTTCGCATTTATAAATATTTGTACGAATGTAGCATTATAGTTAACATTTAGTTATTCAATTTAAAAAAAAGTCATTGAAATAAAGTGATATAACGTAGTTACTAAATATCAAGTCTGCAGGAAATATGACCGGCATCAGAGGGCCTAGTCTCGCCATTTTGCCTGAAACATTTATGAAGCTGTTTCCGTCCTGTGGTTTCTGTTCCCCAGGGAACTTAAATATTCCCGGGATAAAAAGTAGCCAGTGTGATAGCACAAAAAATACTCTCAATTCTTTCGGATTCCTTAAGACATTCTAGAGTAATTAAGCAACAAATTTCCATCTATCCAAACATTTTCATTAAAATATTAGTAGGATTGGTAGTATATAGTGGAAATTAAATCGTAATATAATCATTTTTACTGAACCTACAGATAAAATTGACAGTAATTTTTATGATTCATTATCATATTCTTTGCCTATTCTTATTTAGGGTCGGCTTTATAAGTAACTAGTGTCTCCCCGCGATTTCACCTGCGTACCCGGGAGATCTTCCATTTTCCCGAGATAAAAAAGTTATATCTTTTCTCACGCTCTAGACTATGATGTGTACCAAATTTCATTAAAATCGATTCAGTAGTTTTAGCATGAAAGTGAGACAGACAAAGTTATCTTCGCATTTATAATATTAAAATTATGTATTTATCTTACAGGTTAAAATGACCACATTAGCCTCTCGGATCACATACGCTTCACTAAATCATTACGGCGTTCTAGACTTTAGGTACTAGCACAAGCGTAATGTGACATAATTAATTAACACAGCCTAGGTTCAGTAGTTAGTGCTACCATACATACTAACGTGACCACTTACTACCAGAAGATTAAATATATCCAGGGGCATTTTTCCATACTAAGCAGAGCTTGTGGTATGGTAACGATTTTAAGTTACAACCCAGATATTAATGTTTTCGGATATACCAATTATTTTTTTGTATTTATTTTGATTGTATCTTATCTGTTTTATGGTTCTAAATATATTTAAAAATACATTTAGAACTAAATGTAGTATATTATAATACATAGCTCGAACTCTGCATAGTTTGAAATCATGTAGTATATGAGCTATCAATCATACATAATACAAGCTACGCTTAGTTTGGATTAAGATTGGATGTGTCGAAAAGATGTCCGAAGATATTAATTATTAAATTCCATTTATAAAACTCCACGTGAGCATTGTCGTCACAGAGCACACCCTTATATGAGTCACTATAGTATGATGGTTGGACTATGTTGGACCTTCGAATCGGAAAGTTTCAGATACCTACACGCGTCGTAACCATAGCAACCTTCGGGTTTCTTCACGTTTTAGATGTTACCAAATAATGTAGAATGATTCATTATTGCGTTCTATTTTAAAATTCACATGTTTTTTTTTCTTAAAGATATCATGAAATCTAAACTTTTTGTGGAAGATCTGACAGCCTTTCATTTTGCGATAATTAGTGCCTTTTCTGGGGCCAGTTAAAAATAGTTTTTTTTAGTAACGAAACATTACGCCATCTTCTGACTAGATCTAAAAGGTGCCTGTTGTTCATGAAAATAATACAACCATAGAGTTGAATGACCTTTAAATGCCTAAGTTTAAGCCTTTCGTGGCTCGCAGCCAAAGCTCGCAATGTTTTTACAACACATAATATTATTTTTTCCTTACTAATTTATTACTATGTATATAACTTTTGTTCCGCGAATTGTGTTATTTAATAAAAAAATATATCCTGGATTTATTTTTACAGGGCAAACTAAATTCCAGAGTAAGCAGAGCTTGTCTAAAGTAAACAGATAACCAATATATTACATACTTTAATGCACTAATTTTGAATATATTTATTTATACTTGTACGGACAAGACAAGACACAGAAACAACTAATTACAAGTCGTTTGTCAGTTGAGATTAAGGACATAAAAATCCCAGAATCGACGCCGATGCTCCTCTCACGATGAGGTATAGAATATGTCTATCTACCTCCTTAGGGGTAATGGGCGTGAAGATACACAGTGTGTGCATGTATTTAGATACAATGTTGTTTAATTAACGAGTTGCCTTGCATAATATTACATACATACTTCGGGGCCTCGGTCTGATTGGCGTGTGTCCGTAATACAATCTCGGTCATGATTTAGCTAATTTATTTTTCTAATATTATAAAGAGGATAGGTTTAATTGTTAAGACTATTAAGAAACTAAACTATCTCCGGTGAATATAGGCGCTATTTTATCCTCGTATTCCCACGGGAACGGGAACTAAGTGGGTGGAACCGCGCGAAGGCAGCTTGTCTAAGCAAAAGTTCTATCTTAGCTGTCTAGTGGTGGCTCAGTTGGGAACGCACCGACTCACGATCATAAGGGACAAACCCCTGGCCCGTAAACTAAGTTTAAAAATATAAGTATGATAAGATTCACACCACTGGCTTTCGGTGAAGGAAAAACCATCGTGAGAAAACCTGCATGTCCGTGTTGCCACAATCAAAGGCATGTGAAGTCCCCAATCCGCACTAGGCTCGCGTGGTGGACTATGATCTAATCCTCCGCGTTGTTAGAGGAGACTCATGCTCCTCGGCGGTACGTATATGAGCTGATGATGATGATTTTAATCTTAATTTTTATTTGTAAAAAAAGAGAGATTAAAATGGCACTGCTATAAGAGATGGGACTAGAGAAGTAGGTATATGTTTGGTATTAGATAAAAAGATGTTGATTTGACATGATGGATGTCTACCAAAGTAAGTAAATAAGTATAGTATGGTAGCAAAAAAAACCCCAAAGCTATCATAATAATGTATTTCACATAACAATGTTAAATGAACGAATACGCAATAGTTTCACATGTTTTTGAGTTTCCTTGAAGTCATCACATGTAGGTATAGGCAGTTACAAATCTAATATTTAATTAATCTTCTAATACTAGTGGCTCCCCGCGGTTTTGTCCGCGTTCCCAAGAGATCTTTAATTTTCCAAAAAAAGTTGCCTGTGTGTTATTCTGGAACATATTCTAACGCTGTGCCAAATTTCATCGCGATCCGTTCAGCCAATCTCGTGTGTGAAGGAGAAAGACATTATTTCATATTAGATTGAAAGGTTATTTAGTTTCTTCAAGACAACATACGTAATTTAAATTTAAAAAGGAACGATTTCTTGGACAGGATGACTATTATACCACCTTGCAGAGAACGAATTATTAAATATTCAAATTAATATATTATAGTTCGGCCGTTCAGAGAATGCGTTCCTGACACCTATCAGTTAGTCACGACTAGTGATGGGCACAACATAACACTAAGTTCGTTACCGTTCCTCCAAAATGAACCGCCGCATTATTTTCGTTTTAAATCGGCGGAAGCATTTAAAATTTATATTTTAGTTATTTAAGTGGAAACTAAAAAAAGGTAATATTAATATAATAAATTGTTTTATTTATTCTTTGTTACAAAGTTATAATCTTAAAGTCTTTCGCGCGTTCGGTTTGGTCGTAGTTTTATTTTTATATTTCATAAAAGTTATCATAAAGTTCATTATTTTCAAATTCTTAAAAAGAAAAACAAAACGTATTATTTTATATCGTATAACTGTATAAGAACAGATAACGATACTATTATTGCCTGTTATTGTTAGCACAGCACTACAAATATAAAGCGCTGACATAACCTTGTAAAAGCGCAGTATAGATTTAGAAAAATATTGTTTACCAAGTTATTTGACACTTAGTGTGGCACAAAAATTATAACATTAATTGATTATTGATATAATAATGTTGTTTTAATGCTCATCAATTGCTAAAACGGTAAACAACCAGCAAAAATATTTTTATCGGAACTGCAACGCCAGTACAAAGTTACGTCGTCAGTTCAATCGCGACGTGTCAGGAACGCATTCTCTGAACGGCCGTAGTATAATAAATTAATTAATTTAACCTTCAACTTGCTCGTACTCCGATTAAGACTTCTTGACCCGTTTAGTGCGGCTACTTACAGGAGAATGCCCCATTGCAGTGTAATTTGATGCTTTTATACGGTTTGAAATGACGAATGGCTTGAACGCATGAACTTAGGAACGAACCCAGTGTTACCAACCGATACAAAAACATAGATTATGCTACTACAAAATAATTCACCTTACAGCTCGGCCATCCTGCTTGGAGCAAGTCTCATTGCTCAATAAAAGTAAAAAATAAATTACAGTACAACATAATTTACGCACTTTAAATTACAACTAGTATTCACAAAATAAATAGGTATAACTAGTCAATAAAGAACTTCAAATCATATATGAAATCTTGCCTTTTTTTTAAACATATTTTTTTTAAGCACAGATTTACGTATCTAACTCTGACGCTATCAGAATTGACCTATGCTGATATTGTTTTAATAATGCCTAAATTTTGAAAATGACTCTTAGACGAGAACTTCACTTAGTAGTTCTCTTATTATTTAGTGTATCAAAATTTGAACACTCGAATGTTTTAATAATAATGGCATATTTCTTCATTAAACTTAAACGTGTGATAAGGTACATTGATATACACTTATTTACAACTTTATTATTTTATTTATTTCATTATTTAGATGAGTTAATATTTGATCAATGGCATTTATGATTTATTTTTATTGTTTCATATATGACTGCAATTTTTTTTTGTTTATGTGCATTTTTCCATGCCTAACATAATGCATAACAAACATGGGTATTAATAAATACCCATGAAACTAACAAGGAAATTAGATTTATACCAAAACGGAATAGAAGAAGAGTAATTGGGGTAAAAAAAGACAAGATAGGGTAAGATTAGAAAATATTAAAAAGATAACTACAAAATGGCAATTGACAGGACATACGTTACCAAGAGAGTTATTGTTTGAGTGGAAATCTTTATAGCAGGCCTACGTCGCAGGGCAAGCTGGGGAAAAAGTTAGGTAAATTAATTAAGTCTTTAAATTAGTTAATCCTTTAAGCCATTCAATTAGTCAAGTCATTAAATTAGTCAAGTCATTAAATTAGCCAAGTCTTTAAATTAGCCAAGTCTTTAAATTAGCCAAGTCATTAAATTAGCCAAGTCATTAAATTAGCCAAGTCATTAAATTAGTCAAGTCATTAAATTAGTCAAGTCATTAAATTAGTCAAGTCATTAAATTAGTCAAGTCATCAAATTAGTCAAGTCATCAAATTAGTCAAGTCATTAAATTAGTGAAGTCGTTAAACTAGTGAAGTCACTAAATTAGGGAAGTCACCAAATCAGTGAAGCCACCAAATCAGTGAAGTCACCAAATCAGTGAAGTCACCAAATCAGTGAAGTCACTAAATCAGCGAAGTCACCAAACCAGCGACGTCACTAAATCAGCGAAGTCACCAAATCAGTGAAGTCACCAAATTAGTTAAGTCATTAAATAAGTTAATATTTTGACATATTTTTATTTTATTTTCTTTTCTTTCACATTTTATTTTATCATATTTTTTTTTCTTTTCTTTTCATATTTCTCTTTATCATATTTTTTTCTAATTTATTTTATTTATCATATCTTATTTTATTTTATCATACTTTATTCTATCATAAGTTTTTGTTTTTTTCATTTAATTTTTTTTTATTTATCATATCTTTTTTATTTTATTTTATAAGATCTTATTTTATACAGGAATATTTAAATACAGTTTATATTTAAAGTGGTATGCAGGTTTTTTGTAATATAAATTATAATAATGTAAATTAATAACGTTTTTTTTTTAATAATTTTTTTTTTAGTCTTACTGTAAAATGTATGACATCTTCGAATAACCCATATTTATGCAATAAATGAATTTGAATTATGGTTACGTTAACTTTAATTTCAAAAAATACAAGATGAAGAAGCTTAGTACAGAAAGAACATTATTTAGAGTTTTGTTACAATTGAAACGTTTGTGACCTTCTAGAATTATCTTATATATTCTTGTTATGAGTTATTAATCGGTCGAACATGTACATCTGAACGACCATGGTTATTAGGTTGGATTATTAAATAATTATTGCCGCGAAATCTCTCCGCTTAGGCATATTAATTTATGTATGCGCTTGTGGATTTGCCTGTACTGTAGACAGACTCCCATCCACTCCCTCGCAAGTTAATCGATGATCATTACATTATGCTCCTTGCTGCTTGCTGCTTCTAGGTTTGACTTGGAATTAACAGCGTTAGTTTCTAAATTACTACAGTTAGAATATTTATAATAAGGGGAAAGTCTATAATCAGGTAGTGCCAGATTTAACCGAAGTAATTATTAAGTATTTGAGAATTGTGAAATTATTAATGTACAGATCATATTTGGTAGAAATTTACTCTGACCAAACATGCCAAAGGATAGCTAATAAATCCAGAGAGTTGCCCTGGCAAGTTATGAGCTCCCACCGCCCAAAGATAAAATCACATCACTAGTTTAAAGGTTAGGTAAGGTTAGGTTTTACAACTATTTGTGGTTTGTAATAAAAAATTGTCTGTTCATGTACAAACATATCCCCAGAGGGTAGCTCTGGCTCGATATGTCCATCAAAAGATAATCTATACATCCAGGGAGTAGCCCTGGCAAATGTATAAGTATCCCTCGCCCTTGAACAGACTAACCACACTTCAGAAACATATATAAAATAATAACCTTTTAGTTAAATTTAGCACTGTTAGCGTAATAATTTATGAACTAAACATATCCTCAGAGAATTGCTCTGCCATGATATGTCTTCCAAAAGATAACCTATACACCCAGGGAGTAGCCCTGGCAAATGTATAAGTATCCCTTGCCCAAATTATTATTCGTATCTTAGTGCGTTCTCGTCACATCCGTCTTTATGTTTCAACGGATATTATACACATAAACAAATAATTTTATATTTGAAACACTGAAGTTTTCCTGTAAATTGATAAATCACATGATAAAAAAAATTAAAGTTAATTAGTAATGAAAGTGAGAAAAAATAAAAAGAGTGGACGGGTGTAACGGATATTTAAAATATCCGCTGATCCCACTTCTGAATTGAAGGAGAAAGACATTATTTCATATTAGATTGAAAGGTTATTTAGTTTCTTCAAGACAACATACGTAATTTAAATTTAAAAAGGAACGATTTCTTGGACAGGATGACTATTATACCACCTTGCAGAGAACGAATTATTAAATATTCAAATTAATATATTAATAAATTAATTAATTTAACCTTCAACTTGCTCGTACTCCGATTAAGACTTCTTGACCCGTTTAGTGCGGCTACTTACAGGAGAATGCCCCATTGCAGTGTAATTTGATGCTTTTATACGGTTTGAAATGACGAATGGCTTGAACGCATGAACTTAGGAACGAACCCAGTGTTACCAACCGATACAAAAACATAGATTATGCTACTACAAAATAATTCACCTTACATGTGAATGAGTAACATTCTTACAAAATTTCGCAAAATTAGTAGGACTAGTTTCCGCCCGCGGTTTTTATCGCGTAATTTCCGTTCCGACTCACACTTGGCTGTTTTTTTACTGAATTCTCAGGATTGAGTATGTTGTTAACTAGATAGTAAGTTATTGGGACCAGAGAGATAATGATGGATAGGATTTAAAGGTGTTTTCCGCAGACGGTCCTACCCTTACAAGGTCGATTCGGTTGTAGAGGGCTCTCAAGCGATAATGAACACTATGAACCTTATCATAAAATAGTTTTCATTTATATGTTGAGTAAAACAAGAATTTAAATATAAGTACCTACTCAAAATATCCGTATTGCTTTTTTTTTTTAAACTTGACGTAGATAGTTGTGTGACATGAAACTGATTGTAACTTTTTTTTAAACTATCGAATCCGGTTATTGTGATATTTAAAATCAATATTAATATTTTTTTTATTTAAAGTTTTAAATTTACCATACAATTTAAATCAGGTGACCTTTAAATATGTTCTAAGCTATTTTTACTTTTTATTAAAAAAAATATCATGTATGTATTTAATATGTGAAAAAAAAATTCGGTCTCTTCGTAGCTTTAATTTTAGATATAATCAACTACCGCGGGGCGACACTAATTATGTTTTTTAAATAAAATTTTAATGGCCATATTATATTATATAATATTTTATATATTCTATACTATATATTTTATACATTAAAATTAGTAAATTTATACGAAAATACATAAATATATCAATAACTATTTCCTTTTTGAAGTCGGTTAAAAATATCCTAACAATGAGTACCTATTAATATTAAGGATATAAATATTTATCTTGCCTTTAAAGGTTTTCACAAAGAAGATAAATAAAGCATTGGCACATATTTGCTATGGATATTTACAAGAAAAAAATCTCATTATCTTTGTAAGATATACTAGCTTCCGCCCCGCGATTTTACCCGGGGGATCGTCAAATACCCGGGATAAAAAGTACCAAGTTTTATTCAGAACGCTTCAGCCGTTCTTGTTGACTATTGAGTAAATAGGGTAAACATGGGATAGATGCCCCTGGAGGATAGACGCCGCACCTTAAAAAAAGATAATTTAAAACCAAGTTCACGCTCTAGTACCAAGTTCCTCAGACAGATCTGGCCCCGCACAGCTCAGTCCAAGCACGCACTTCGACAGGACTGCACGTATCGCCGCTTGAGTTAAAAAAATGTTGCAAAATTTTATCGCGCTTGCTTGATTCTTGTGACAGTGACATTTTGACGTGTTCAGAACTTTCGTTTTCGAAGGTAAGTTATAAGTGTGTATTGTTATTTAAATAGTATGTATCATTTATATTTATGGTGTGTTTATAAAATTACGAAATTATTTAAGTATTTTTATTTATTTGCTGGGGCGTCTATCCCAACTAAAAAGGATAGAGGCCCCACTATTGACTGAGTATAGACGCCCTTAGAGGCATATATCCTCTATGACTTATTCACAGGTACTTAGGCTATAGGTAAGATTTTTTTAAATAACGTAACTATCTAGTTAATATGCAACTTAGTAGGAAAATTGACTTTCCAGTTTATTTATGAGCTGTTTATACCTTTACATGTCGTACTTCACTATACTTGTAAAAAACTGTGATAAACTTACTTTGGGTAAGTAATAGAGGAATTAATTGCCCTAATCAAATTCAATTTAGGCACTGTCTTCTTAGTTTGTTTTTTCATAGTTGTCCTTTTTGAATCCTCAGTTTTTTTCTGTACCTGTTAATTTCTTCTTTTTCAGGAAAACATCCCACACTGGACGACAACGAGAAACGTCTCGTAGCGCACATACAAAAATTAGAAAAGGCAGGATTTCCCACAACACGACAGGATGTAAGAAGACACAAGAAGGATAAGAAAACCTTATAATATATTATTGCAACTAAGAAAGCAAATAAACATTTTATTTAATTTTCTACGATTTTTTTTATTATTACGGAGGCATCTATCCCATTGTAGGGCATCTATACTCATGTCAAAATTTTGCCAGGGGCAACTACCCCATACAGTAGGCGTCTATCCTCAAACAATAAGTCTTTTTTAGAGCCGAATATCTACAAATCTACGGTATGCATTGAATAATGATATGAGTAGATAGTAAGTATAAGGACTATAGTTGTTACAAATAGTTAACTCACTCGAATCAAGCTTTAAAAAAAAAAGTTATAGTCAGTTTACAAAAAGTGGGGCATCTATCCCATGTTTACCCTAATATCTTTCGATCCTAACAATCCATTTGCAGTCAATAATTTCGCATTTAAGTAGGAAATATATACCTTTTAGTGGTTCCCCGCGGCTGCACCCGTCTTCCCGGAAGATCTTACATTTTCCCGGGATAAAAGTTGCTTATGTACTTTCTCGGGCTGTAGACTATTTGTGTACCAAATTTCATTTAAATCGATTCGAGAATTGTGTTAGTTAGCGAGACAGACAGAGTTACTTTCGCATTTATAATATTAGCTAGAATTAGGTACATACAAATCTCTTGAGATAAAGTAATTGTATCATATAGATAAAAACCCTAGTACCTACCCAAATAATGACTTTTCCGGAATAAAGAATTAATTTACGATAATATTAGATAGAGCAGAAATTCGCTCGGTCCCTTCGGCATAATATTTCGGTAAGAATTTATTTGATACATAAAACAACTTTATTATTAAATAAACCGTCTGACCTTTATTAAGTATCTTTTATAAATATTATTTTCGATGTTTTCGTAACAATAATTTTATTCTTAAAAATGTACAGAGTACGAAATATTGGTATTTATAGTTTATTTTTATATTGGTAGTCGCCTCGCGATTTCACCCCCGCAGTTCCCGTTTCCCTAGGGCATATAATATAGCCTATATCATCTTTGATAATGTAGCTTACCATTGCTGAAATAATTATTCAGATAGGTACAGTAGTTTCGGAGTATCTTCGTTACAAAGAAACATATAAGCAAAAAATTACACCTTTCCACTTCATAATATTTTATACCTACTAGTTGACCCGCGCAACTTCGTTAGCGTCACTTGCCAGTTTTTGCAACAGTTTTGATTGATGCTCCACTCCTATGCGTCATAGCGTAATGATTTATACATAAAAACCTTCCTTAAGAATAACTCTATCTATTAAAAAAAACCGCATCAAAATCCGTTGCGTAGTTTTAAAGATCTAAGCATACATAGGGACAGACAGACGGCGGATAGCGACTTTGTTTTATACGTAAGTGTACCAGTCGTGGCCACGGTACCAGTAATGGCCAAAAATTAAAAGAAACATCTAGAATTCGGACATGAGCGAATGTTTTTACATTGGCATCACTGTGACATAGACTTTAGACATCGAACTATCTAAGTTTAACGTTTTATTGAATTCAGTCAGTTACATGTACAAATATGCGCGAATACAAAGTGTAAGGTGATTTGAAATTGACAACGACGGCTTTTCTTAAGGAAATCGTTAAGGCGGTGAGCAGAAAGTTTCACTTGTAAAATAGTATTGCTTAATTAAAATCAAAATTAGTTTTGTTTCATGTGTTAACCATAAAATAAAGATAAACTTAGACTAAGACTGGGGTATCCATTAATGAATTTTCCCTGTCCAAGACTGGGTCACAAAACTACAACTTTTATTTGTTAAATTAATTGAATCCAGCTTTGCCGTATCTCACGCGCAACACATTACAAATATTAAATAAGGACTGGACTTTACAGTTTCACTATATTCAGTGCTGAAACTTTTACAATTTTGGTAATATTTCACTAAAACCTGTTTTTTTTTTCTTAAACTGGCCACCATTGGGTCATTTACCATATGTAGTGATTAGTTTAGTAGGATAATTTATATGCCTGCATAATTGCCTCATCATATTCATCTGATTAACTAAAGTTAAGACCTCGAAATGTATCTAAAACAATGATATTACAAAAGAGAAAGGGTTTCAAGGGTGTAGGAAAACCACAGACCATGAATTATAACATGGTTGAGCTAATTTTAATGTACAAGCATGCACTGATATACGTAACTCAGTCTGCCTTCAATTTCCCAGGAGTTTATCCCACTTTAGAGCGCGTATGGTAAGCATCCAGGGTTTGGTTACTACACTAATATTATAAAGGTCGTATATGTAGATCGTATAGTATTAGAGGTATATATAGATATAGAGATTTGATTGATTTTTGGTTTTTTTGTTTTCATTGAATAGGGTTAATATAGGAACTAAGCGGGTTGAACCACGCGGAGGCAGCCAGTCTAGACTAAAATTTGTATGAAATATAAAATGAAATGTAGTCTAGTATATTTTTTTCATTATATTTATAATGTAACTAAATTAAAAGTAGTTTGCATGTTCGGGCTTTAAGCTCCAAAACCCAGGCATTTTACGCCTTTCAGCATTGTTAAAAGATTATAGAAATCGTGACCCTATAAAGACAGTTTTTGTATTTTTTAGGTATCTAAGTATATTATATAATATGGAAATACTTGTAGGATTGTTTGTTAGTTACTCTGCTAAGCTGAATTCAATAACTCAACTAAGTAAGTTAGTATTAATTAGTATTAGTTTAGTTTTTAGTTCTTTTTCTATATTCTAGTTTTATGTTGTATATATATTATATAGATATTATTCTTTGTAGTACTTAAAGTCATATTATTCAATAAAACTAAATAATAAAATTCTCGACTGACATAGACTACCTACCTATGCTTCTTCGGGAAACACGAAATTAAAAAAGGTGCAAGAATATTCATAAAGTTATATTTTACGAATCATTAACTACCATAATAAAGATTACAACATGTGTGTATTCAATTCACATAATAAAACTAACACAATGAAGTGAGATGACATTGACCAAATCAAACGCAACTTAAAGACCGGATTCAAAAGAACTGGTCGACTCATTAGCACTACCAGTTTTGGCTAAAGGTAAATAACTAGACGACGATCAAAGTTCAAATAAATCTATACAATTAGAAATATTATAGTGAGAAAGCTTAAATGGATAGTATGGCTGAGAGGATCTGGATGGGTTGTTCCCAAAGTACTCCAAGTCCTGGAACATTCTATTACACACGGTCAATATGCAGTGCCGGATTAGGTAAGCGCGGGGCCCGTACCAAATAGTATGTAGGGGCCCTTGGTAAGAAATACTCAAAAAGTTAATCATAGGAAGTGGGCTTATTTGAATTCGCGAGACCCCCGTCCGCGCGGGGCCCGTAGCATTTGCTACTCCTGCTAAATCCGCACTGTCAATATGATTTCAAACTAAGCGTAGCTTAGCTAAGCTAACTGAGCTTTTACTGTGGATAACTCCACAGACGGGCTGGGCTATCCAGCGTTAAATGATTTTCATTTCCAACCAGCATTTCCTGGGTAAGTTCAAACAAATAAACAAATGCTTTAGCTTTGTAATATCAGTACTGATAGACGCTTCAAAATGAAACATTTGTCTCAAATTGTTTTTTAGATGGAAAGTTGTGGTTTATTTACACTCAGTATTATGCTGAGAATAGGACCATTTATGATTGTAACTTCTCAGCAAAGTAACCTTCAAAACCGAGCATTAGAGTCGAAGTTTCATAAGTGCCTGTGAAGACCCATTTAAATGTATAAATTTTATATATTTCAATTATTTTTAATGATAAATAATTAAACGTTAATAACAGCGATTATTTAATATTACCTCTAATATCAAGGTATCGTTATCGCATCGCAATAATAAATAAATTGATTCATACGTACATTAGGTACCTAATTCTAATGTATTTATTTATTACTAGTGGCAACTCGCGGTTTCACCCGCGTAACCACGTTCCATTTTCCCGGGATAATAAGTACCCTATGTCCTTTCTCAGGCTTTTGAATATCGGTGTACCAAATTTCATTTAAATCAGTTCAGTAGTTTTAGCGTGAAAGCGAGATAGATAGACATAGTTACTTTCGCATTTATAATATTAGTTAATATGTTAGGAACAAAAAAAATACTTATTGTATTTCTATTTATGTCAAAATAATACATAGATTAATGACTCGTTACAAAACAAAAGGATAACCTGACAGATATTTAAACTCATAATTTTATTGACATTGCGGAAATATATAAAAACGACAATTATTTTCGATAAATTATCGAGAATTACATTGTTACAAAGAAAACCTGAGAAACTTGATCTTGGAGGCTTTCAAGGGCACACCGAAATACAAACACCGAAAGCAATTCTTCTAGAAACTGCTTCAAAAGTTTTATTGTAATATACCTAATATACAGCTTATATACGTCCCCACTCCAGGAACACGAGCCTCCCCTAACAATGAAGGGGTTTAGGCCATAGTCCACCACGCGGGCCTAGTGCACTACCTAAACTTTGAATGTGACATCTTCCTAGTTCCTTCACGGTGACAGAAAGTGGAATGAGGTATTTAAGGTATTTTTAACAGTATCCTATTATATTAGATATATATAATATGTATATATATGTATATGTATATAGATATATATATATATATATAATATGCGAGAGTTTGTAAAAATGTATGTAACCCTTGAACGGCTGAAGGGATCGCGATGAAATGTGGCACAGAGTTAAAATATATTTTAAAACTAGTGTACCAGGCAGACTTCGTTCTGCCCACCAGCGCCACCTACCGGGTCCAAGTATATGTAAGCTATCCTATCTCTCAAGTTGGATCGAACTGCACATGGTGTGCGAATTTTATTATAATCGGTTAAGTGGTTTAGGAGTCCATTGAGGACAAACATTGTGACACGAGATTTATATATATTAAGATAACACATAGGAAACTTTTTATCCTGGGAAAATTTATCCCTTGGGATCGCGGATGAAGTCGCGGGTAGCTAGTAGGTACTATGTAAAGAAGTCGCCGATTACTAGTAGGTATATATGTCCTTAACATAAGTATAAAAACAAGATCAAATTATATGGACAGTTTTATAATGAACAATCTCATTCAAGGCGATTCGAAATTTTCCATAACTCCTTGAAGATATGCAACAGACGTGATTATATACGTTTTTCTTGCAAGATACATACAAAAGATTCTCAGAATTATATAGGTATCTGTTGAAAATCAGAGAGGGTAGGTCGCTACCGTGCCTAGTAAACGTCAACTCTGTATTTTAATTCAATTTAAAGTGTTTATAAAGTAAAATTAATAGAGAAATACACTGAAACCTACTTAAACCACAGTGCCTAATATCATACTATGTGGAATATAAAAACTATACAAGAATAACATCAAATAACAGCACCGAAACAAAAGTGACGTTTCTAACGACTTCTTCGTCGAGTGATTTGAATCTACGTGAAAAAATCATCTATAATCTACAGTAAATCCTGCCAAGTAACGATGAACTGCCAAACCTGTAAGCAAAAAATCCAATATTCTACAGAATTGTTAAAATGTACTGGTTGTTTGGTTACCTTTCACTATGCCTGTTTAAATATTTCTTCGGCATACTATCTGAACAATAGGGCCGAGCTCAAGAAATCTTGGCGATGCCCCTCTTGCGAAAATGTAACTAGACGTAATGCAACTACACTTAACGATACGACTATGTCAGTAGACGACGTAATTTGTGATGAACAATACACTTCAAAATACGCCCAGGGTTCCCCACAACACGACCAAGTAGCTCCGCACCCAATACAAACAACTCAAAACCAGAACACTTTAATTATAGAACAAATAAGTGCATTGCTAGACAAAAAATTAGAAGAAAATAAAAAATCTATACTATGCGAGATCAAACACACTGTACACAATGAAATCCAACAAACAATCGAAAAATTAAAAAATGATATGGCCAAAAACACTGAAATAATAAATAACGAACAAACAAGTATAAACAACCGTATAGACGTGCTTAACGAAACAATAAAAAAATTAGAACACGAAAACAAGACCCTACAAAGAGACATAATCCAAATGCAGTTCAACCTAAACAGCGAGAACAAAATAGAAGCACAACAAAAATCAGATAACTTAAAAAAACTAGTTCTATACGGTCTATCGGAATATGATCGTGAAACGGAGAACCACTTATTCACAAGAATAACTAATGCTTTCCAACATATTTTAAATGTAGACTTAACTGGTTACATAGAAGAAGCAAAAAGAATTGGCAGGAATATCACTCGTGGTAGACCAATAGTTATTGAGCTCCTAAGTAAAAAAGTTACTAAATACTGCCTACAACACCACAGATTCTTTAAAAACACTGGTTTGTATATATCCGAATACCTCGATGAGAAATCACTGCAAAATAGAAAACTCCTACAAGATCAACTTCGTACCGCCAGACAAAATGGACAACACGCTGTGATAAAAAACAACAAACTTATTATAAACGGAAAAGTAACTTACCAACAAAACCGGTCAACATCGTTATCCCAAACACTCCCGCAAACTCAAACCACTACAACCACAACACAGGACTTAAAGAAAGATGAATACACCACTAACACTGTCCCCGTCACGCACAGCACTCCACCAAACCGTTATACATTTCGTGACTAAAGATAGTGATACTAATATCTTATTCCAAAACATGCAAAGCATCTTCAACAAACAACACACTATAGATGCCTTCCTAGAAGATACAGACAACGTCTATCAAGCACTATGTATATCAGAGACGTGGTTAACACAGGAGAAATTGCAACTAATTAATTATCACGGATACAACGTCGCGTCATCCTATTGCAGACAGAACTACGCAGGAGGCGGCGTGTGTATATTACTGCAAAATCATTTAGAATATACTGAGAGAAAGGAAATTGTGGATATGTCAATAGAATACGTTATCGAAATTAGCGCCATAATTATTCCTAACATCAATTTATTATTAATTGTAATTTATTGGAATGGTAGACAGGCTGATTTATTCTATAAACAATTAAAAATATTATTAAACCTAGTAGCTAAAAAGTATAATTCAATTAATGTAATAATAGGGGGTGATTTTAATGTCAATATTTTACATAATAATGTGCAATCGAATACCTTATTGAATCTTATGCTAGAATTTAATTTTGATCAACTCATAAATGAACCAACACGTGAAACGAAAACGACATCGTCATGTATAGACTTGCTGTTTACAAATTTTAATAAAACTTCTATCTGTACACATGTGCATAATTACGGTTTTTCAGATCACAAGGGAATAATAGTAAAAATTAAAAATATACAAAATTTAAAAACAAATCATATTATGTGGAAAACGAATAAAAGACTATTTAATACGACAAATATTGATCTCTTTAAAAATAAGTTAAAATCTATAGATTGGAATGTACTTATAAATATTACAAACACAGTCAACGAAAATTATTATGCATTTTCTAAAAAGCTGATAGAAATTTTAGACCAATGTATACCTAAGAAACTAATAAAATTGAAAACAAATAATAAACATGGCTGGTTAACTCGAGGTATAAAAACCTCCTGTAAAAATAAACGTCTTTTAAAAGTAATTGTGACGTATTACAACCATACAATTCTTACTGACTATTATAAGCGATATGTAAAAACCTTAAAAAAAACGGTTATCAAATCAAAAAGAAATAATTTTATTCGTGAAATGAATAAATCTGAAAACAAAACAAAGTCTATGTGGAAAATAATAAAAACACGCACAAATAAAAACGTAACTAAAATGAAAAATAACATTAAATTAAAAGTCCATAATAATCTTACGTCTAACCCGAACCAGGTAGCTAACTCATTCAACGAATACTTTGCGTCGGTAGGGACGAGTAGTGGGGACAGAGCGCGCGGCCGGCCGCCCATTAAGAGAATTCATAACACTATATTCTTAAGTCCAGTTGAACCCGGTGAAATAAATGCAATTCTTAAAAAATTAAAAAGTAAATATAGCCACGGTATAGATGAATTACCGCCAATACTTATTAAGAACTGCGCTGATGAACTGACCTTACCGTATTATCTGCTAATCAATCAGTCTTTCAAAGAGGGCACATTTCCAGACCTCCTAAAAACATCATTAATAAAACCTATCCATAAAAAATCATGTAAACTAGACCCTACCAATTATAGACCGATTGCAATTCAACCAACTTCATCGAAAATATTCGAGAAAGCAATGTACACTCGTGTGTATTCCTTTTGTGAAAAATATGAGATTTTCGATGAATCGCAAAACGGTTTCCGTAAAAACCGGTCAACTGTTTTGGCTGTTTATAAATACATGCAAAAAGTTCTTGACATTATCGATAATAAAAAATACGCTATTGGAATTTTATTGGACATGACTAAAGCTTATGATAAAGTACAATACAAAATATTATTGGATAAATTATATGATATAGGGATCCGCGGAATTTCACATAAATGGTTTAAATCATACCTAGAACACCGTGAACAATTAGTAGAAATTGAAAGTTTCGATTCCCTGACGGGGGAAATAAATATGGTGAGATCTAAAACTATACAAACACATAATTCGATACCTCAAGGAAGTGTCCTCGGATGTATCCTATTTCTTATTTATATTAACGACCTCCCAAAAATAATGCTCGATAATAGTGAAACGTGTGTATTATTTGCTGACGATATTTCTCTTTTGACATCTTGTAATAATAATATTAATTTAAATCAAAATCTAAACAACATATTTACTTTAATTAATAATTGGATGACTGATCACAACCTTGACATAAACTTTTCAAAAACCAAAATAATGCAATTTAGACCACACCAAAGAACACCCCTTGACATTAATTTTACTTTCAATAATATTCAATTAGAATGTGTCAATAATTTTACGCTATTGGGCCTAGATATAGACTCTAACATAAACTGGAAAAGCCATGTAAAAAAGTTAAAATCGAAGCTTTCAAGCTTTACATACGCCCTTAAAGAACTCCGAAAGGCTACAGATTATAGAACTGCACTGTCCGCATACTATGCATATGCATATGCATGGCTCCAATACGGCATCCTGCTATGGGGAAATAGTGTCGAAGCGCGTGACGTTTTTATTTCTCAAAAACAGTGTATAAGAATACTCGCGAATATAAGGGAAACTGAGAGTTGCAAACCTCAGTTTTTAAAACAAAACATTCTTACTCTCACCTCCATGTACATAATGGAAACATGCAAATTCATTAGAAAATATCCTAAATTTTTTTCAAGAGTAGTTGATCAACCCAGGCGATTTGCAACTAGACATAAATATAAATTAGTAGCACCCAACTCAAACTTAAAAATACACAGTTCAGGCCCAAACGCCATGTCAGTCAAAATTTACAATAAACTACCAGATACAATAAAATCAGAAGAAAGGGACTCGGTATTCACCAAACGTTTAAAGGACCATCTACTTGCAAAAGGTTATTATAATTTAAATGAATATTTTAATGAATCTTAATTAATATTAATAGATTAGACAATTACATGATAACAATATATAAAATAAATCGGCCCTCCTACATCCTTATTTTATTGAATGTATTTATTATTTTTTATTGATTATTATTATTATTTTTTATGTAATGTATTGCTATCCCCAATCAGGGGTTATATGTGATCTAAATATTTGTAACATCTAATGTACACATATATATATATGCAATAAAGTATTGAGTATTGAGTATTGAGTATTGAGTATTGAGTATCAAATATCTTTATTTAATTATCGTCTATAATTATATAAAATTGTATATCATCTTGAAAATATTAATAATAATGGTTTTTATCAATATGTAATCAGTCGTCGTATGCTATTAGAATAATTATGTTTTATTCTCCTAAAACTAATGGACGCACTAAAATATGCAGTAATTTGCGTATAAATACAGGTTTTGGATCTATTAAACATAAGGTCGATTATAAAAATAGTTTGGATCATCCATTGAATGGAAAAACCTAACAACGGAACAATGATGTTTGTCTTAATTCCATAATCATGTTTTAATATATAACTAGCTTCATTACAACATTAAATATTTATTGTAAATAACTTACATTGTCAGTAGCAACCGTAGTTCCAATTCAAAAAACCATGGAGTCTAAACAAATACCACAGAGCACAGCACAGTAAAACGTCACTATTAAAAAATCGAATGTTCCCGCGAAATTCAAACAAAATACACGGCACGTCCGTTTAGCACGAACGTTTTTGTAACACTGAACTTGAAGTTTGTGTATTCTGTTCTACAGTACATGCGCAAGCGCAGATCAGTGAGCTTGCTTACCTTCAACAAGTAACGCTATTGGAAAATAACCTATAAATCTTGGTAATAAAATACATATTAGGTAAATGCTGTAAATTAAACAGGTAGGCTAGTAATCAGACGTTTGGGTACTATTTAATATTTTGGCGGTTAATATAGCAACCTTACATTCTTGGAATGGTTCCTGAGAAAAGGTGTAACTTCTAGATATTTCATCATTATCGTAAGATAAATGAGTCATTACATAGCAAGGTTCAATAAGGTATAATCGATGGCCTATGACGTCTAGCCGTGATTGCCAGACCTTCCTTTCTTATACTAGCTTCAGCCGCGCGGTTTCACCCGCATAATGCTATATATAGCCTAATATATTGCATACAACATTTATATTGATGGAAGGACAATTCAGATTGTTAGATCAAAATGAAATAAACAAATCTATACTAATATTATAAAGAGGAAAGATTTGTTTGTTTGTTTGTTTGTAATGAATAGGCTCCGAAACTACTGGACCGATTTCAAAAATTCTTTCACCTTTGGAAAGCTACATTATCCCCGAGTAACATAGGCTATATTTTATCCCTGTATTCCCACAGGAACGGGAACTACGCGGGTAAAACCGCGCGGAGGCAGCTAGTATAAAATAATATTATAAAGAGGAAACATTTGTTTGTTTGTTTGTTTGTAACGAATAGGCTCCGAAACTACTGGACCGATTTCAAAAATTCTTTCACCTTTGGAAAGCTACATTAACCCCGAGTAACATAGGCTATATTTTATCCCTGTATTCCCACGGGAACGGGAACTACGCGGGTAAAACCGCGCGGAGGCAGCTAGTATAAAATATTCAGTGAAAAGATTAGATTTTTTGTTTCTTGTTTTGCATTTTATAGGCTCCGAAACTTGTTGGAATAGAAAAATGTTAGTGTTTAATAGCCCTTTTTTGTCAAGGAGGGCTATAGGCTATATATATCACCATGCCACGTCCATTAGGAGCGGAACATCATTGCAAAACTGAAAAGCTGTGTTGTCACAGACGAAGTTGCGCGGATCAGCTTATTAAACATGATTTAATTATTTTCCTCTAATCTTATTCAAATACGTATAGATGTATAATTACGAGTATGTCAGGAGGAGCATTTGAAGCAAAATTCAACATCCTATGAAAACGCATACTTAGTTGTTTTCGACTAAACAAATAAATAGATAATTAATAATTAAACTACTACTTTCAACTTCATTTTAAAGTAAATGCAAACGTCTTACTGATTACTATTGATGTAAAAAAAATAACTTCTAAAAACTACTAGCCTCGCACAAATGTCTTTTGTGCGTAGTGTATAAAATATGTCCCAGGTTATTTATTTTATTAAAGTGATAAGTAAGCAGAACGTGTCACAAGCCTTTGTAAAAACCGGATTTATACAGTTTGGCAAATTATGTAATTGTTACAAATACTTAATCGCGCAACTATCTAACTTGAGATTGAGGTTATGACATAATTTGTGTACGGACCAAATTATTTTGCAAATACCAAATGTATTCGCATTCTCTTATGTTTAACACTATTACTGCGCTCCCAAGGTGGATAAAAACTCATGTCATAAAAACTCATGTCTCATCTATAAGTATATGTCAAATGTTTATGCATCAGCAAATCATAAGCAGCAAAAATGTCTGCCTTCTACGCGCCATTTAGTCCGCGGTCGACCGTTATTGCCTTCGGACGTCAAAGAAAACGTGACACGGTAGATCTTCATTAAACTTGAGGTGCTTACGTTATCTAGTAAGATTGTAAGTCTGTGAGATGGACATCTTAATCCATACATGGTTATATAGAAATAGGGTTGGTCTCTAAAATTAGGAAACCAGGACAAGACACGGGGAAACATAAATTTTTTTGATAAGCTTTCATAAGTTAACCTTTTTTGCTCTCAGCACCTATGCTGAAAATGCTTTTCCTAAAAAGACATCAAAACGTATTTTTTTAAACCCGGACTATTAATGAAGTCTAAGATGCTCCCTGGACGCCCTCTAAACTAGGACAAATCCTGGAACACGGACGGATGGCAACCCTATGTAGGATACTTGGTCATCTAGTTAGGTCTGTGGTTAGTTATTAGTACAATTCGAGGTTGAGCCAGTGTTTCGATAGCCACGTATGTGCTGGACCGAGGCAAGCCAAACAGTCGTGATATGCAATAGCTGTTTCGTAAATGTATCCCCTTCCAAAGTCATGATGCTTTTATTGAAGACTGATGTAAAAATTATGTCGACAGACCCGTACGAAGGTTGCACACACATCGAACGAGTTCTTTGTGAATAATATCAATTGTTACATCGCTATTTTTAGGCACTTGTTATTGTTTAACGTCCCTTCTTTTATACTAAAGGAGCTGCCGTGTATGTGAAAAATGTTCGAGGACATTAAATTTATTTATAAAATATAACAAGGATATTAAATATATAACTAAAAGATTGTTGATAATCTAGATACCGTACGATAAAAAATATTTTAAACTCCAGTCTCTTAAGTGTTGTTTTTTATATTCTTTGATTGCTATGAATAGGCTCCGAAACTACTAGACCGATCTGAATAATAATAATGCCATCACAATGCTGCATTATTTTTGACTATCATAGGTTATATTTTATCCCTGTATTTCTACGGGGACCCTCTACCCGGGTACGTCACATTTCCCGTTTTTGCAATACTTCTCATTGATGCTCCGTTCCTATTGGTCGTAGCGTGAACTATATCCTTCCTCGATAAATGGGCTATCCAACACTAAAATATCTCTCAATTCGAACCAATAGTAGTACCTAATCGTAGTGTAGTTATCTATAATATCTATATGTACTAATATTATAAAGAGGAAAGATTTGTTTGTTTGTGAGGAATAGCCTCTGAAACTATTGAACCGAATTGCACAACTCTTTCACCAATAGAAAGCTCCGTTATTCATGAGTAACATAGGCTATATTTCACCCCCGTATTCCTACGGGAACGGGAACTACGCGGGTAAAACCGCGCGACGGCAGCTAGTCTGAATTAAATGGATTTAAGTGTTTCTGAGATTATCGCGTCCAACAAATTCTTCAGTTTTAAAATATTAGTATAGTTACTAATTTCATATTTTTACATTATTATTTAATTTTCCAAGAACAAATGGCACGTGGAAATAACATTTATACGTACAAATATGTCACAGTCACTGAACATAAGCCTGAAGACTAATAAATCTCTGGACGAGTTATAAACTTGATAATAATTCACATTTTGTAACATGGTAAAAACAATATTTATTGATTTCAAATCTCTACTAATGATATTCAAATGGAAAGTTACTTTGTCTGTTACGCTTTCAATGCTAATCTACTAAGCCGATTTTGATAGCTTGGGAAAGGATATACCTTTTAATCTGGGAGTATTGAAGGGTGGACCTTTGAAGGGGGAACGCGTATGTCATTATGTATTATATATAAAAATAAAAACACGAAAGTCACATCTTGAGTATTGATATATCAGTTGCGTTAAAGTATGTAGTAATGCACAATATTTGTGTGAAAATAATGTTAAATTATCTGTCTCTCGAACACGTGTGAAACCCACACGAAGTGTATTCAAACAATCTTTGTCGTCTTATTCTACTTCTTCTTACACGTCCACGGTTATAAGTCCTAGTAAAAAGCAAAGAATATACAATAATACTTACCCGAAGGTCGGTTGCATAATGTATGACTATTGTGGCGATGCGATGTGCACAGTACATTCCTCTAATGTCCACAATTACATGAAAATACACTTCATTTGAGTCACGCATCTAATAATCCATCTTTACATACAGTGGCTTCCCGCGGTTTCACCCACATTCCCGAAAACCTTCAGTTATCTTGGGATAAAAAATACCCTTTGTGTTAAACCGTCTTTTAACATCTGTATACCAAATATCATTAAAAATCCGTTCAGTAGATTTTGCGTGATAGAGGAACAACCATGCTATCTATAAACATTCGCGTTTATAACATTTGTTGGATAAAATAAAATCTTTCAGCCGTCTGTACGCCTAGAACCTTTTCTATTACGAAACAGCTTTTAATGCGCTGACTTAAAAACGTTCTTAGGTCCAAATGAGGATCTAAAAAAATCCTGAAAAGTTTATGTAACTAGATCACCGGAAACGCGGGTGAATCCGCGGGACTGTACTTAGTTATCTATAAAGCATAAAGATATAATGAGTATATTTATCGTTACAGAATCATAATTTGTACGAGTTATATTTTACGGTTTAATAAACTTTAATCTCAAAAAAGAATTTACATCCTGTTAATTATGAAAACTTAAAACACTAAATAGTATTAAAACTATTGATAAAAAGCGAGCGTTATACTTAAAATTAAAATGTAGTGAGGAATATATTTATTACTTAAATATAATATTACGTATAGACACGTAGAAGCGTATAAGCAATTTTTATTTATATCCATTTTATGCTATTCGTCACGTACCTACCTAATTTCGATCACCTAATCTGCACTCACGATTTCGGGGGTGCAGATTCAAAAACTTTATACAGCGTACAAATTAATTCAGTACCTAATTACTTTGCCCAAGGGTACCAAATAAGCACTAAAGAAAACTCTTAGATATTTTAAGATAAACATATGTTGTAACATAGAATTATAGAATAAAAAGAAAAAAAAATACCGGCCGAATTGAAATCCTCCTCCTTTTTGAGAAGTCGGTTAAAAATACTTGTTGCCACCGTGGTTTGACCAGCGTATCTTAAATTTTACCGGGATAAAAAGTAGCATATGTGATATTCAAGAACATAAACTATCTGTATTTATTCCAAAATTGATCCAAATCCGTTCAAAATATTTTGCGTGAAAGAGTAACAAACATTCATTCATATTTCATACATCCATACTGATTTAATAAACACCCGCATTTATAATACAAGTAAGATGTATTTTTAAATCATTGCTGTACAGTCTGTGTAAGGGTAAAAGCCATCTGAGGCTAACACCTTCTAGTCCATTAAAAAAAATATACCATTGCTCCCTTGTCGCATCTCAGAGTGGGCACTTAGGTATTTAGACGAATTGTTATATACCCACCGGACATAGGTACGCTAGTATCTATTAACTTCTATAATTAGAGAAACTGCCTTAAATGGTGCTTAATATCCTATTAATTTAGATAGACCACAAATAGGTCTTCGATATCATTTAGTTGATTTTCTGGCTGGCCTCGCCATCGCCTTAGAAGTATAGCCTAGCCTATGTTTATAACATACTAGTGGCTCCCCGCGGTTTCACCCGTGTTCCCGGGGGATCTTCAATTTTCCTTATAATAAAAAGTAACCTATGTTCTTTCTCAGGCTTTAGACTATCTGTGTACTAAATTTGTGCTGTGTTTAAGCGTGAATGCAAGACAGACAGAGTTACTTTCGCACTTATAATATTACTTAAAACTAGCTGCCTCCGTGCGGATTCGCGTAGTTCCTGTTCCCGTAAGAAAACAGGTATAAAATGTATAAGTATGTTACTCCCTGATAATGTAACTTCCCAATGGTGAAAGAATTTCTGATAATAGCAATGTCGTGTTTGAGTGAATACTCATTACAAACATACACACACAACAATAGAAAGTTTTCCTCCTTATAATATTAATAATAGTGTGAACTAGCTAACGACCCGCGAAACTTTATCGTCACTCCCATTTTCTCAGCATTTTTCATTGATGCTCCGTTTTTTATTGATGTAGCCTATAGCCATCCTCTATAAATAAGCAATCCAAAGCTATAAGAATATTTCGACTAAAACTCAGTTCCTGAAATGCGCACTCAAACAAACAAACTCTACAGATTTATAGTATCTATTGATAGATATAGATAAATGTAAAAGGAAAAGTGTATTTATAAGGTAATATGCCCTACTTAATTGGCTAGGTTCTATACTTAGATTAATCGTATTAGGTACCACATTTTTACGTAGTAGGTACGTCTATTTTACATACTTACACACCCTGACACTGATTAACCTACTAATATTATAAATGCGAATGTTTGTGAGTGTGTATGTTTGTTACTTCTTCACGTCTAAACTGCTGGAGCTATTATAAAAAATTTGGTTAGAGTTAGCTGACACTCTCGATTAACACAAAGGCTACTTTTTATCCCGGGAAAATTGAAGATTGCTTGGAATCGCGCGTAAAACCGCGGGACGGAAACAAATATTATCTAAAAGTATTTTAGTGCCCAGCTTTAAATATTAATGATTTGATAATTTGTTTTAAACTCTTATAGATTACAAAAAAAGTCAATGTTTTTGGCTCACAAAACTTTATGTAAACTGTTGGAAACCTTCACGATTACTATTTAAACTAACAAAGTAATGTTTGCTGTTTTTTCATTTGCATAATCTAATATAAGTGTAGGTAGTCAGGGAGCGAATATATGTATTTATTAATACTATACTAGTCACTAAGCTATTCGATAATTTATAATTTTGCGCCATCTATTGAGTAACGGTTAGAACAACTATAGTAACTAATTATTGAAATGAACAGGACAAGTCTTTGTTCCCCCACTTAGCGAAATAGTAACCTAGCTCATTACCTAGATGGCAGCACCAGTTATAGTTTCTTAGGATACATACAAGATGTCGCTAGTAGTTTAATAAATAGTCTTATAGAGTTTTTACTTAATCAGCCCGTATCTACCCACTGCTGAGCATAGGCCTCCTTCTTTTTCCGCCACTCTTCACGGTCCTGTGCTAATCTCATCCACTGCCTGCCCGCTGCCCCGACTATATCGTCCACCCACCGGGCCGGATCAAACTATTTAATATATCAATAACATATTGTATATAATAGGCATAAGGCATTGTATCAAATATTTGGTAAGATTTGGTGGGTACCAATGCAACTTATGCAACCGGTAAAATGTATTGGAAATAATAACTAGGTACTTTATTTTGGGATGTATTTATAATCCCTACTTCCCTACTACTAAATACCTATTATAAATGCGAAAGTAACTTTGTCTGTTACGCTATCACGCCAAAACCAATAAACATATTGTGATATAATTTGGTACAGACATAGAATAAAGCTTAGAAAGGACCATAGGATAACTTTTATGATGGGAAACTTTGAAGTCGCGAACACGAGTGAAACCGCGGGGCGGTAGCTAGTAAATGATATAAATAATAATCCATATTTATACTTTAATTTAGTATATCTGTAAAGTTTCAATTTTAATTAGCCATTATGACCTTGGTTTTAGTACGAGTCTGTTATTGTGTCCACTGTCATTATTTTGAAACGATTATAATAAATAATTATAAAAAATATGTTATTTTCTCAGAGAATCTCAAACTTTTAAATCTATATTTATTATATTATATATAATATTATTTTAATTTAAAAAGTACTGCACTGGTGTAACTTCTGTAGCTCCAAGGTGTCACCACTACATAAGTAGTATAAAACAAAGTCGCTATCGGCCGTCCGTTTTTCCCTATGTATGCTTATACTTATCTTTAAAACTACGCAACGGATTTTGATGCGGATATTTTTTTTAGATAGAGTGATTCTTAAGGAAGGTTTTTATGTATAAATCATTACGCTATGACGAATACGAGCGGAGCATCAATCAAAACTGTTGCAAAAACGGGTAAGTGACGCTGACGAAGTTGCGCGGGTCAACAAGTACCTACTTACATCATAAACCACAATATAGGTAGGTACCTAATTGACTCAACCCTATTGAATATAAAGATATACAGTAATTACTTTATTTTCATTATTTTATAGGTTTTCTGTACACGTTTTTGAAGAACGAACCATTTAAATATGTAGAAAGAAAAAAAATATTCCTCTTTTTCAAAGTGTTGTTGTTGTAAACTTATTCGAAGAAAAGTGTTTATCTTATTATTTAAAACAAACCTTTATAGGACCATCTCTATAGATTGAGCACATTACTATAGTCTTTGGAAATCTGTAGTAATAGAGGTAAGTATTTTATTTACCCTTTTACTTTGCAGCAGTTGTTATGGTTGTCCTTTCCCTGGGCGTCCAAGAGCACTTGGGCCACATTGGGCGGTAGCCGCGGCGGGCTGCAGAATCATGTCTTACTGTGTAGAAACGGACTCCCCGGAGTTTCCCAACCCGGGCATTAAGTATTTATTATTTTTTTATTTATATTTACTCTTTTACTAACATTATAAATACGGAACTTTGGACAGATGTTTGTTACTCAATCATGCCGGGAGTAATTTAGTAAAGATTTCGAATATGTTCTGAAATAATCTGTGTTATGTAAAATCCCCGAAAAGGTAAGTGAAACTGCGGGGTGAAGGCTAGTTATGGATCTAATATTAATAGAGAGGGAGACTGTATGATAGTCGATAGAAGCTGATAAAAAAATCGCATGCGCTAAAAATAATATCGGTACAGAACCTCCCTCTTTTTTGAAGTCGGGTAAATATTATTACAATTTGAGAATCTAAAATCCTTAATCTAATCTAAAAGCAATCGAGACAGCTTAAGCCTTTATTAATATACCGTACCTAATATTTTTGTTTGCGATCTCCTTAATTGACTAAAACTAATCTGAATAAATCATTTCGAATGACGTCATTTCGAAAACATCCTAATTGGTGTTTTTTGCTTGAATCCTTTTATATAATAATTTTGTATTTTAATAATTAATGCCTAACGATACAAAAAACCGTTGAAAAAGCTAAAAGTTAAATAAAAACCTTGACTTATTATGTAAAGCTATCTGGTCATTATAGACCAGATAGCTAATTTACTACATTCCCACTCATTTTAGACAACATTAGTATTTACTAGCGATGTGCCGAGTACGGTTTGACTCGAGTCAGACTCGATTCCTGCTTTGGACTCGTCTACTCGAATACCAATTTATTTTGATTCGAGTACGCCAGACTCGATTCCGGTACTCGAGTCAGGAAGAATCGATTCGTACTTGCTAACTCGATTCTATTTATGGGAGTTCAATCGACTCGAGTCTAGTATACGAGTTTTGTTACGCTCTATGTTTTTAATTATCTTTCATTAAAAAGTTTAAACAACATTTACCGGACTTTAAAACACAAACGAATAACTGAAAAGTAATAACTTTGATACCTGATAAATAATAACTTAGATACATAAATATTTAAATCATGAAGCGTCTTCATAATCGGATATGAGCAATATTTCTTTTGAGGTCGATGCCAACCGCAACATTAGGAAAAAAGGAATCGGTAATGAGGGTTGATTCGAGTCTAGCCGGAATTCAAATACTGACTCGAGTCCAGCTGGACTCGAGTCAGAATTCGAATACCAAACATAGAATTCGAGTAGAGGGAATCGAGTCATGATTCGAATACCGTATAAACTGACTCGAGTCGACTCGATCCACCAAAACAGCGACTCGGCACATCACTAGTATTTACATATATTAACACACAAATACGGAACAAATATACATATTCATCCTCACATATGTTTGTCCCAGGTGAGAATAGAACCAAGACCACAGGTTTTTAAAGAAACAGACTCTATTCTAAAGAGGTAATGCAACCAGCCTTCGACGCCTTACCCAAAGGCAGCGACAAAAGATCCATATTTTTACACTGATTATAAAGAGGAAAAATTTGATGTTTTGTGTGTTTGCTTGTAACAAAAAAAGGTCCGAAATTACTGGACAAATAGAAAGCTACATTAATAATAATCCTTTCCATCCAACGGTTGTCTGGAAGAAATCGCTTTTAGCGATAAGACCGCCACTTGTACATTTAGTTGAGTTTTTATATTATTTTTGTTTTGTCATTTGATGTACAATAAAGAGTTATCTATCTATCTATCTACATTATCAGGGAGTAACATAGGCTATATTTTATCAATGTATTCCCACGGGAACGGGAACTACGTGGGTAAAACCACGGAGTATAATAACAATATTAGTCTAATCATGGGATGTCTACAAAGTGTGATTAAGATAAAAATACCAGTTCTAATATTTCATCTAAGGCCCCAACAGGTATGGTAGGCTATATTTTATCCCTGTTAAGTTGTAAATAGGTTTTTTTTAATCACAACCTAGATTTTTTTAAATTACTTGCTGTATGTGTATTTCTGTATAAGTTATAGTTATTATAAAAATAGTGGCTCCTCGTGGTTTCACTCGCGTTCCCTGGGGAACTACCATTTTTCCGGGATATAAAGTAGCCTATGTCCTCTTTCAGGCTTTAGACAATCCGTGTTTCTTTTATATAGGTTCAGTAGTTTTAGCGTGAAAGCGAGACAAACAGACAGACAGAGTTACTTTCGCATTTATAATATTCGTTAGGATATGAAATACTAATAAGACGATAACAAACAAACATGCATTCTAGTAATTTACATCACAAGTTTTATTTACAAGTGAAACCACCTTCAAAATGTCATCTCTTTAGTGCGACAAACAGGTTTTTTGACGTGACAACGTCTTATAAATTGGTTTGCCGGGTGACACTTCAAGAAACTGCGTTACGCTCCGCTCACGTAACGTGACGTTATGTTTTAAATTGTTACTATTATTTCATCCTTCTTCCTACTATACGAATGAATATTCACATTAAAATTATTTTACCACTCAAAGTCGTTGTCACGTAAAACTTTCGCCCGTATACCGACTTTACAGGCAACCAATTTTTTATTCCTTTATACCTGACTACTTTTTTTTGCGGTAGGTACCCTAATCTTGTTTTGATAAGTTTCTTTGGATGGAAAAATACTAGACTATTCAGCTAGTTTTGCCAAAATCATTAGAATAACTCTATTGGCAAAAAGATCTTCTGTTTATATATAAAACTAGCTGCCCCCGCGCGGTTTTACCCGCGTAGTTCCCGTTCCCGTGGGAATACAGGGATAAAATATAGCCTATGTTACTCGGGGATAATGTAGCTTTCCAAAGGTGAAAGAATTTTTGAAATCGGTCCAGTAGTTTCGGAGCCTATTCATTACAAACAAACAAACAAACAAATCTTTCCTCTTTATAATATTAGTACCTATAGACAACCGTATTTCCGATCGTTAAGTCCATCTAAAGGTTGTCTGGAGGAGATCGGTTTTAGCGATAAGACCGCCCATTGTACTATGCACGTAAATATGCATTATTATTATGTTTTTGTATATTTTTATATAACTTGTGGTGTACATACAATAAAGAATAAATAAATAAAAATAAAACAAAGTCCCCGCCGCCTCTGTCTGTCTGAACGCGAATGAACACAAAAACTACTGAACAGATTTTCATGCGGTTTTCACCAAATTACGGACTATTTCATGGGGAAGGTTCTTATGTATAAAACATCAACTTGGACCCGGTAGGTGGCGCTGGTGGGCAGAACGAAGTCTACCGGGTCCGCTAGTTATTTTTAATTAAGTTTGGATTTTTTTATTTTCCAATAACATCTACACTAATATTATAAACAGGAAAGATTACATTTCATTGTTTATTTGTTATAACCTGGATCGATCTGAATAATTCTTTCACCAATACAAAGTTCCGTTATTTGTACGTGTCATAGGCTATATTTTATCCCAGTATTCCTACTACTACGCGGGTGAAACCGCGGGGTGGAAGCTAGTTTTTAATAAACTCGCCCTTTCGCTTTGGTACCTATGTATCGTGTTTCAGATAAACAACTTGGGGTATTATTCAAACACGGCCAATATTTGATTTCAAACTAATACTTGCACTATTGTACCACATATGTAATCTCTAATACTCACATATCCTTTTTCCATTTTTTTTAATACACACTTATATTGATATTTACACCCCAAGAGAACAAAGTTACCAAAAAGTTAAAGCCCACACTTACTTGTTCGTAATGGAATTCGAACCCAGGACCCAGCTGGCCTGGGCATTATATTTCGAATAGAACGAAAATTGACAACATTAAAATGATCAAACTCGTTAATACAATGTAATCGTAATAGGATTTAAGGACGCCATATTGGATTTAGAATGTCATTTAGAATGACATCAAATAACTAAAACGTACTAACATGGCATTTAAAATATACCAGTTTTAATAATGTATTTATTATCTGATGAGGATATATTGTAAGATATACCTAACACAAAAAATTACATTTGTCCTAAGTAGGAAAATCCTATTTCGAAAATATCTAGTCTCTGTATGGTACGTCACTTTACGTTACAGTATTAAATAAGAAAGCTTTTGTAAGTTTAATTAAAGCCATAAAGATTGTTAACCAGCCTATTTAAATAATCCGTCATCATCATTATCAGCCTATCCTGGTCCTCTGCTGAACATAGGCCTCCTCCAGCGCACGCCATTGGGCTCGATCCTTGGCCTTTCCCATCCAATTTTTCCCGAATAATCCCAAAATAATCCGTAATAGTATATAAGTCATATAAAAATATTCATACCTTGAAATAATTCAACGACAATTTTTTTATCTAAAAAACAGAGTTCTAAATTGTAAAATGAAAAACAAACTACCCACATGATCTAATACATAATATTCGTCGCTGATAGAGTGAGCGAAAGATAAAGTTCGCCGCAAACCATCGAGCATGTAACCAATAGAGTAGCAATAGTGAGCCATTTGTTTAGCAACGCATCAATGATTTGTCACGTATAACTAACAAGCCACGCTCGAACTAAAACAGTACCCGACCAATAAGAGACCTGTGTGTACGTCTAGTGCAACATTTTACCTTGAGTCGGCCAATCAGAACACAGGGGCCGGCGCAGCGTTTTGGCGTATTTTGTTTTCTAACAAAACTGTTAACAGTTCTACTCTATTGGTTACATGCTCGATGCCGCAAACTGACTGTAAGCGAATTATATAATAATTATTTTCGCAATTCATACATATGAGCTGATGTCGTTTCCGTATGTGACGCATTTGTAAATATACTTGACATTATTGTCGGGTTCCATGCGAGATACCCACCAATGTGGTGTGGTCCCAGGTTCGATTCTCGTTTGAAATAAATATATTTATTATCTATACTAATATCTATACTAATATTATAAAGAGGAAAGATTTGTTTGTTTGTTTGTTTGTTTGTAATGAATAGGCTCCGAAACTACTGGACCGATTTCAAAAATTCTTTCACCTTTGGAAAGCTACATTATCCCCGAGTAACATAGGCTATATTTTATCCCTGTATTCCCACGGGAACGGGAACTACGCGGGTAAAACCGCGCGGAGGCAGCTAGTTTCAAATAAGCCTTCATCAATTATGAAGCTGCTCTAATGCTCGCTTCGGATGGTTGTTCTTATTGGAAGAGCTGGCAATATACTTGAAATTAGGATAAACTATTTACTAAGATACTAGAATTTCAGACGACGGCTGACAGAGGGGAATGGAAGAAAAACACATGTTGTGCCGAACCTGCTTAGGCGAGATGAGGGCAGGAAGAAGAAGAAGATACTAAAATATCAGACTTCAAAAAAATTAGAAAGCTTTTTTGACGAGAATAATGTACTTTAGAACTATTAATCTTAATAGAGAATAATGTACTAGCAATTTAAATAATTTCTAATTAAAGGCAAGTTTCGTGTTCTATTTGCATTTGATAATCTTATCCATAGATAATTGGCTATCAACTTATTCATAATTTTACTTCCTTTTTTCAATAGAAATGAAGGTATCTATTTATCTACGTTCCTGACCCAAAATATACGTAGTTGGGCTATATTGTTTTTGTATATAACGTACATTATTATAAAATATTTTGGTCTTGTTATTTTGTCTTCAGATAGGCACCTATTAATCTAAATAATTCTACATTTATCTATTAAAATGTGTCAAAATCTGATACTGATGTAGAATAGGATATGCAGATATAAATTCTGAAATAGATCATGAATTGTAGATATTTTTACATATTGAAGAAATACATAATTTTTATTTGTATTGAATGCAGGCCAAAATTACCATTGGGTCCGATTCAGTTGTACAACAAACTAAACGTTACTAAAAACCTAAATAACTAAAAAATAAACTATATTTAGTAGACACTCGGCAGTGTGAATTTTTTTAATAAAACTATTTTTTAGAACATGATGCTAAAATATTTACGTTTTGTCTATAATCAACTGCATTTAAAAGATTTTTAAAATAGTATTTTTATTGTAATGCAATTAGGTATGTTTTGTATGTAGGTATTTGTAAAATGGCCAAGATTGAATGCAAAGTGACATGCTAAATAGGTTACTTTACGGTTTCTAGTTGCCTGTACTTAAACTATTAGCCTTCTCCTTTCATTAAGTTAAAATAATAAGGAGAGAGTTTTTATTTATAAATATATTGGATATTTAATACCACACAATCACACGTAATGTCAACATTATTACAAAACCGTAAACTAAAACTATAATTTCATGTCATTAAAATCGATACAATTTTAGTCAGCTACATAGAAATTATGTTTAGTGATGCTCAAAAGAATCGGGCCCATTATCTAATTAATGTTGACTCTAAAACTAAAATCTAGGTCAGATATATCACGTAATAGTTACCAATGTTAAGGTAAAAGGCCTAAATCTAGGTCAGAATTACCATTACCATACCTGTTGGGGCCTTAGATGAAATATTAGAACTGGTCCTTTCAACTAAATCACATTTTGTAGACATCCCATAGCTAATTAGAACAATGCAGTTATTTTATTATACATACATAGATATATTTCTAAACTAGCTGCCTCCTCGCGGTTTTACCCACGTAGTTCCCGTTCTCATGGGAATACAGAGATAAAATATAGCCTATGTTACTCCCTGATAATGTAGCTTTCTAATGGTGAAGGAATTTTTGAAATCGGCACAGTAGTTTTTGAGTTTATTCATTACAAACACCTACTATTTTTCCCTCTTTATAATGTTAGTGTAGAAAGATATACATTTCTTAGTAAGATAGAGTCATCGAACATTGTTGATGGATAAAGTAGACTCTGGCAAAGTGTGAAATCCCAAAGTTTCCTTATTCAAATCAATGAGGAAAAAAAACCACAGATAATGAATAACTAGCGTATGTGGTCATCTTTTTTTTCCATAGTCGCGTACAACACAGCCACATTCCAAATTTCAAAAGTAAATAAATAATAAATATCCTGGGACATTTTTCACACACGGCCAATCTGATTCCAAATTAAGCATCAAAGTGAGCTTGTGATATGGTAACCAGATAGCTGATATACTACATATAATACTTTTAAATCCAACAAACACTCAAAAAAGTCCAACCCTATGTAGCGTTCAAAAACCAAAGCCTTTAAATACATAGAGCGTAGACCGTAGTCATAAGACCAAAGAGGTCCATTTTACACCCATAGAGGTATTACAAAGGTTACATCATTGCAATGTTAAAGCGAATTCGGGTCGAAGCCTTAAATAATTAAAGGGTAAGGTCCCAATTGTGGGTCATATAGACTACGTTAACCGCAGTATTATTGCATTCCCGTGTATCGGGTGCGTTCCGATAGCTACGTTGGAGAAAGGTGTCTCATTGCTAGTGACGTCATCGCACGCAAGTCGTAGACACAAAAACTCTATTAGAAAGGTTTTTTTGTATAGTGAAACTAAAAGTGGATTTTACCTGGTGGATCTTCAGCTTTTCTGAATTAAAAAGTTTCCTGTAAATCGTGTTCTAACGGTGTGCCAATTTATTCTAAATCTCATCTGCCTTTAAAGAGTCAAACATACAATTTCACATAGAGAAATTCTAATATTAGAGATCATTCGTGTTTTTAAGAAATAATGAAGTTATGTGTACTGCTTTTCATATTTCAAGGCATAAATAATAATAATTAATATTGAATACATTGAAGGCAGACATTTGGTAGGTATATCATTAGGTACATAGTACGCTTAGTAACGTACTTCTGTTCTCTTAGGATTTTTAAAATACGCAACGGATTTGATACGGGTTTTAACAATGGATATAACTATGCAAGATGGTGGTTTACGTATACATATAGATAATTTATGTAGTTTAGTACTAATTTGCTGAAATATGACAATATTATTAATGAATGTGACTTTAAAGATGTATCTATGCATGTATGTGCGTATGTTTGTTACTCTATCACGCAAAAACTACTGAACGGATTTGGATGATATTTTGAACACAGATTATAACTTGGATTTACAGAGAAGCTACTTTTTTATCCCGTGAGAATTGAATATCCTAAGAACGCTGGTGAAACCGCGGGGCACCACTAGTGGTATATAAGCTAAGCTTTAATTTGATTGAATTTTTTCAACATTGTATCATCTCGCTATTGTTAATAAGTTATTATTTATCACGCAGATAGACGCGCTGTTTAATATAGGTAGTTGCCGCGTCTTAATGTTCTTATTGCTACAGTGGCGTCGGGAGAGAGCGCTCTTGCGACGGTCGACTGGCAGTGTTAGCCCAAACTCGAGACGTTCGTGGCGACTTCTTATATAGAACATTCTCAAAACGCGCGCCATTTGCGAAATAGTTTCGTCTGCTTAATTTTTTTTAACCGTAAATTGTAGAGTGCATTTTTTTTTAACTGTAGTGCATTTTTATGTTTTTTAATATATATTTTTATTAATTTTGTGTGAGTGTTGCGATACAAAAGTAAAAGGAGGTGAAACGCTCGTTATTTGGTAAGTTGGTTTTGGCTTGTTCTCGTTTTAATATATTATGTGTGACAACTTTGTTTTCGTCATTTCGTTATGCTTTTTTAGTTCCTCATCACAACTTAGATCTTTAATTTTCTTTTTTAACTTAATTTATGACTAAAGAAAAATCAAAAAAATATTTTTATAGTTTATTAAACGTGGCTTACGTTGCAAGTTAATGGGATTAAGAATTTTTTTTATATTTATAAATGTCTATGGTGACACGGAAACGTCATGAATCATAAAAAAGTAAGTATAGCTGTTACCAACACGATTGCAACTGGATGTTTCGCAAACAATCGCGATGCTGCGATAACATTCGCCATAAATCGTAACGTAGATCTATCAACATAACATTTTCCGTTTTTATAAACTGATGTACGTCAACTGGATTAAATAAGCACCTTTTTTTTTCAAACAAATATCAAATTTCTTATAAATGAAATAAAATATAAAAAGGTAAATAAATAGGTCATCGAAACGTCGACTCTGAAGCTCCGTGTCACTTATTCATTTAAAGTTACACTTACTGATAAAAGCGTGATGTAAGTATTCAAAATAGCTCCTTAACGTACGTATTATTTAAAAATATGCTCACGGATTAAACGGATTTTTACGGATTAAAGTTAGCGTTAGGCCAAAGTAAGCAAGGCAAAAGCTTGTCATTAATGTAACCAATAATATGTAATAATAATGTTAGCAATAAGACGTTTGCATTATGATATACCTAGTAAGCTTTATTTTAGAAATAGTCGTATTTAGCTCATGCCCACTTCCTTTCTACTCTATGTTTCTACTTATAACTACAATTTTTTTATGTTTCCGTGCCGAAAATGACATCATAGGCTATAAGATAAATTTAAATTTATTTATTTAACAGGAAAAGTACAACAAATTATAAAATTATGACATACTTTTATATGCAATAACATAATCTTTCACAATATTAAAATTTAACTGTGATTTTTTTTTTGTGAAAATGTAGATGTGTTTTCATTAAATTGGCATAAAGATATGCATAAAATCTATAAATGACTGAATATTCATTATTAAGGATGTACCTATATGGATATTTTTATTATTAAGTACATTTTATTATACCAAGATCAATAGATCACTGCCAGTATCGAAGAATACGTGACATTTGATTATTGCCAGTATTTTATGCTTATTCACAAATAAATATTTAAATCCAACTTATTTATAAATCGTGACTAGGTATATAACAGAAAACTTATTTTTTGTGTACTGGTAGATTTGTTCTAGGCTGTCGGATATTGTTTTAACTGTGCTCTTTTTAAATTTAACGTTAACATTAAAAAAAAGTTTCACAGAACATTAATTCTCCTAAAATAGAGCACATTTTGTTGTTATGTATAGATCATAATAAATATATCAATAATTGTATATATACTAGTTTTTGTGATAAACTTCAGCTTAATTAAAAATACCTACCTACTACATATCAAAATTAGGTATTTATTTAGTTGAAACATATTCGTACTTACTTAAATTTTCTGACCCCTTAAATGAGTATATCTCTTAGATATTTATTATTAATGCTAAAAATAGACTAAGTTAAAAAAAAAATTGGTTGCCTGTAAAGTCGGTATACGGGCGAAAGTTTTACGTGACAACGACTTTGAGTGGTAAAATAATTTTAATGTGAATATTCATTCGTATAGTAGGAAGAAGGATGAAATAATAGTAACAATTTAAAACATAACGTGACGTAACGTGAGCGGAGCGTAACGCAGTTTCTTGAAGTGTCACCCGGCAAACCAATTTATAAGACGTTGTCACGTCAAAAAAGTGCATTTATTTGTTTATAGGTACCTACTACGTTTTTATATAATAATAAAAACGTATAAGTCCACTTATTTACTCAAATTGCGAAAGATATTTAACAAGATAGGATGTGAAATCAATCTATTTATTCATCAGCCATCTTTTACCACATTTTTTACGATTTTTCAATTCTTCTAAACATATAATTAGCTCATAGGTATACCTACGTCTTCACTACAGGTGCACTAGTCTCCCCTAACAACGAGGGGCTTAGACCATATTCCACCACGCGGGCCTAGCGCGGAGTGTTGGACTTCATATGCCTTTAATTGTGACATCTCGGGCCTTCAATTTATCTCACGATGTTTTCAGTCACTGGACACATGTGGTGTGAATCTGTACGTACGCTTATAAATTAAAAAAGTTTTAAACTGCATCCTCATGATCGTAAGTCAGTGAGTCTCCAACTGAGCCACCTTAGCTTTTTTAAAGAATTCTTCTACAACAATTAATTCATACACACGTCTTCAAATCGATTATCCTATGACCACCTCTAGTGACCACACTCGTATAAAATGCAATGCCCTTTATGCAAATAATGTAACAATAGAACAATGGAGTCCTCAGGAAGAGCTGACGTCGATATTTCAAACTTCATTGTATAAAACGTCATTGAGAACATTTCCTCGATACCTATTGTGTTGTTAGAGATCATTGAATTATAATTAATATAATTTTCGACAGACTGATTGGCTTTGGTGATTGACTGATAGCCGTGGTGCCTCAGTTGGGAACGCACCGACTCACGATCAATAGGGTGCAGGTTGAAACCCTGAGTTAATAAAAAAAATAAGTAGGTACGGATTTACACCACTGGCTTTCGGTGAAAAACATCGTGAGAAAACCTGCATGCCCGAGATGTCACAATTAAAAGCATGTGAAATCCGCCAATCCGCACTAGGCCCGCGTGGTGGACTATAGCCTAAAATCCCCTCAATGTTAGGGGAGGCTCGAACTCCTCGGTGGAGATGTTTATGAGCTGATGATGTTGATTCCCACGGGGATGGGAACTATGCGCGTAATACCACGCTAACTTAAAAATATAATGAATTATTATATACTTAAGCCTTAGGTACCTACATAAAAATATAACTCAACGCTTAGATGTCTACATATTAATCGCAGGTAACTAATGCATGTTAAATACTTACTCATTCATGTGTCGTTTTATTTTAATAAAGGAATTCCAACCATATTCAGTAGGTGTTAACTGCTTCCTTTTAGACTATCTGATGTTCTACATGTCTAAAGGATTTACTACCATTGGGTCTTTGCTTCGATTTACACAATAATCAAAATGCAAATGTTTGTTAAAAATTATAACAACATTTAGTTTTCCGAGTATATTACTAGTGTCTCCCCACAGTTACACCCGCGTACCTATAGGCGGATCTATATAAGGGCTTTTCGGGCTGAAGCCCAGGGCCCCGCAGATACAAAAGGCCCTCACTGAAGACAGTAATATACTAAATCTTTTTGTGAATTGTTGACAAAATATCAATCGGTGGATTAATTAGTGGGAGACCCAAGTAGTTTTAGCCCAGGGCCCCACATACTCACAGTCCGCCCCTGCGCGTACCCGGGAGATTTTCCATTTTCCCGGGATAAAAAGTAACCTATGCCCTTTCTCAGGCTCTAGACTACCTGTGTACCAAATTTCATTAGAATCTGTTCGGTAGTTTTAGCGTGAAAGGGAGACAGAGTTACTTTCTCATTTTTAATAGGTATTAGTTAGGATTTATTTATGTTTCTAAAATCATAAATGGGATGTTATTTTCTCTATCGCGTAAGGACTAATGCTAATGTGCCCTGAAAGATATTTGGCATAGACCTAGATCATAAGCCGGTATAAAATATAGACAACTTTTTATACCAGGAACTGGATAGACAAAACATATGCCGATTACATCGAAAAACTGATGATCCGGGTGAAGCCGCGGAGTAAAAGCTAGTATGTCATGTGTTATTAATAAGTGAACTAATCTTAATAATTTATTTATTTATTTACTTTAATTACAACTGTAGGACATCAATTAGAGTAATTAAAGATATTATAAAAAATTATAACCACATAATAATTACAATTATTTATCATATTCATACATTAGTGATCATCGCGTAGCATTTTCATAATTATCCCGGTATACAGGTAAAACCGCGAGACAGAGACAAGTTTTACCGAATTACTAGCTTCCGTTTAGCACCCGCGTTCCCTCAATTTTCCCGGGATTAAAATTAGCCTAGACGCTATTCCCGAACATATTCTAACTCTGTCCCAAATTTCATACAGATCTCTTCAGCCGTTGTTGTGTGAAAGAGTAACAATCCATACATTCTCGCAAACTATCAGAAAACTAAATATTTTTTTATTTACATAGGCTTTTACACGCATTTTAGTAACTTAGTCAACCTTAATGCTCAGTTCTGAAAGTAGCTTTTACTTAGAAGAGCCGGCAATAAACTCAGCGATAACTCTTTTCAAAACCAACATAAGTAGATCGCATTTGTAACTTTAGTAAGTAGGATTTATATTATAAATTATAATAAAATAATACTTTTGTTCACTCCATTGCAATTCCAATCACGAGTCATCTCCAGACATCTATATTAGAATTACGTAAAGGAAGCCATGTTGTTTGTATGTTTGTCACGAACGACGGCTTTAAATTGAACTTTGAAGTACAGTAGAACTGTTTCGTACTTACTTAACATAGTTCTTGTATGTTGCAACACTAACCTTGTGTTTCCTTTCTAACTTCCTCTGATTTTTAAGTAATTTTTTTTTTTAAAGATGATGTTTTTTTTCTTATTTTTTTGTAAAAAGGTAAAGTTTAATTTTGAAATAAAATCATGACAGATAAAAAAAATTATCCCAGTACTATGAAATGGTATTCATAATTAATAGGAGACTAATAGAATGTGTGTGCTCCATTTTAATGTTAAGGAAACTTTCATTGCCCTTTCAGACATTCATGTTTATTGTTTTTTTTTGTATCTGTGTACTTTAGATATTATTTCTTAAATAAAATTCAATAAACCAGTTAAAAAATAGATTTAATCACGTATATAATGAGAGTGAAGCTATTAAAAATATTAAGAAAATTAACGTCATAGGTCTTAACTGTTATATCATACTTAGTTGCAACACAAGGATGGAATTTGATCTCGCTTGCAAAATCCATACAGTCAAGTTTAGTTCATTGAATTGGCAGAACCAAGCTACAAAGTTAGCAAGCATTCACTCTGTGTTTAATAACAAAATATACTAGCTAACGTGCCGTGGTTTCACCCGTGTTTCCGGGAAATAACGTAAACTACCTACCTATTTACCTGTCTGTTTAGATATTTTTGAAATGAGATGAGTAGTTTCGGAGATTAGGTACATTCACCAAACTCCCATTCAACAACCACAAGACTGGATTTAACTAGTAAAATATATTGTTTAAAATGGGTCGTTTGTCTAAAATAATTGAAAGAGCAAGCTATGACTATTGCTTGTAAGCAAATAGTTTCAAAGTACTACAGTATAAAAGATGATAATATAGATCATAGGCTACGGTAACCGCTTCCCATCAGGTGGGACTATATGCCTGTATCCCAACTTTGTGGTATAAAAAAAAACTTAATTCGAAAGATTATTAAACTAGTCTTTCATTCGTACCAAGTTTTATTACAATATTGCCAGTGTTACACGAAAAAAAAACTATTATCACCGAACGAAAATAATAAAAGCATTTCCGAAAAACCAATCGGTATTCATCCCAAACATACGTGGATCAAATTCCACGTTCATTACAAGGCAATTTGAATGCTATGTACATAGTTATAATATATGTATTCGAATGGTGTGCTAAGTGAAATTAACCTTGGTATTAACGATGCTTCTCGCGTTCCGTTTGTAACCCGCCCTTGGACGTCGCAACTTTAGACTCAAACGAGCATTATGTATGTTAACTGCCACCAACTGCTTGTGCAAAATGGTCTATGACCTATCCGTGGCAGTTTATGGGTGGCCCAGTTAATTATAATTATGATGAGACAACCTACCACCATGGGCGTACCCAGGGTGCAGCTGCCCTCCCCTGGCTTTTGTTAACGTCCCATAAATCTACTTTAGTCGATTGAAGTAAAGTAACTTTTTGCCATTTGCAAAACAATGTTATACCTAGATACCTCATTTAATAATTGTGCGACAAAAAATTTACACGTGCCCTATTTGAATTCTTTACTAGGTATAGTAATGGTGTGATTCCGTAAGTAAGTTTTTAAACTCAGAGGTACAGGCCAGGGGTTTGAACCGGCACCCTCAAAATCGTGAGTCGGTGCGTTCACAACTGAGCCACGGCTATATTTAATTTAAGAAATTTCAATCAATAGGAATTTTATGGATGTAAATATCTAGAAAATGAATGTATTTAAAAGTACATAATATTATATGTAGCTATCAGCTGTCTGGTTACCATAACACAAGCTTCATTTGAAGCTTACTTTGGAATGAGATTGACCGTGTGTGAAAAATGACCCAGGATATTTAAAAAAAAAAATACAGCAAGAAATGTTTGATATAAATATTCATGTAAGACTTGTATTTTTAAAATTAGACCTTGTTATTGGGAATTTGACCTTTTATCTTAATCTGTAGCTGATTTATGTTTAGGTATATTTTACACTTCCGGCGGTTGTGTATACTTAATTTGACCTATTTAATTAGCAATGTGATCGACGAATAATAATTCTGTTTCGTACACAAGTTTGAGATTTTTGATTAGCTTTAATAATGTACTAGTGTCACCCCGCAATTTACCCGTGTGGCGACTAGTTTATGTACTCTTTGCTATCTTCCATTTTCCCGGGATAAAAAGAAACCTATGTGTTATTATTATGAACTTGAACTTGTGAACATATTCTAACTTTATACCAAATTTTATCATAATCCCTTCAGTCGTTCTTGCTTGCGTGTAAAAGTTGAAACTCTCAATACAAGACCATCCATTTATAATATTAATTTATGCTATAAATAAAATATAATATATAAAGAAAACTAGTAAGTAAATGTTTAAATGATAATAATAAATTTATATATCTACCTAAGTAAAAAAAGCCTTATTTGTAAAATAATAATATGCGCTAAGTGCTCTGCGCATATTTTTTTACAAATCATGTTTTTTTTACTTAGGTATACCAAGTAGTAATACCAAGTTATTTAAAGTATTTGTGAAAACGTTATGTATTTTTTTGTGGTTTGAAAACGACTTGAATTGTGCTTATTTTAAGTAATACTTGAATACTTGAAATATACGTTTTATATTTGAGTTACACTTATAAGCCTATGTAATTTTTTCAACTACAAAAAATGCCTATCATTTTAACTATTTTTGGTACACATGTACAGTCGGGGTCAGAAAATGCTTACCACCTTAAGGTTTTACGGTGAGAGCCCTCAGCGCTCACCGATTGCCCGCGTAAAGGTGTAACAGCCATCAGAGGCTAACAAGTCCTTTCCAAAAAAAAAAACGTCTATGTCACATGGTCGACATGTCATATTTACATGACAATCGGTCGGTCAAGGAGGTGACTGACTAGATAGAAGAGTTAAAGAAAAGCTTTTTAGTCCGCGACCTTACACGTATGTAGGTACACTGTACGTACATATCTATGCGTTTTTTTAGGGTTCCGTAGTAGGTAAACTACGAACCCTTATAGTTTCGCCATATCCATCCATCCGTCCGTCCGTCCGTCCGCGGGTAATCTCAGAGACGCTTGATACTACAGAGCTGTAATTTGGTATGGTAGTAGATATGAACAGCGTCGACAAAGTTGAAACATAAAATCTTGATAAATATTTTTTTCTCCATTCCTATAGTGTGGCACATCGTTAGATGGCATATTAAAAGACAGCAAAGGTTTCCTAATTCCTTTATGGTTTTAAACCATATCCTAGCTTCTTCGGTTTTATTTTAGTGAAGTTCTACAGTTAAGGCGCAGAGTATGAATATGTTCTAAAATAATACATAGGCTTCTTTTTTCGGGGGAAATTTGAAATCCCTGGAAACGTGGGTGAAACCACGGGACAGAAGCTAGTTATAGTTAATCGTGGAAATTTTAGTTGTATGCGATGTGTGACGGAGAGACTATTTTTAGCTTTTTAAAGTCGGATTGCCTAGATGCGCTTGAATGCGTATTGGCAAACAATTGGTGTCCATGGCCAGCAGTACTCCGACTCCCGGGTACTCCCCGCTACCAAACTAATATTCACTTGATTGCATAAACAACAGATATAATTGATTTAAATCACTACTAATATTTTAAATGCGATAGAAACTTTGTCCATCTGTAACGCCTTTACGCCATTACCATCGAACTGATATTGTTGAAATTTGGTACGGAAACAGACTAGAGATTGCCAAAGGATATAGGGTATATTTTATCCCGGGAAAAGTTGAAGGTCCCCCAGGAACGCAGACGTAAATAAATAGGAAAATATCCTGAGGCTTTTATTTACACACGGTTAATCTAATTTCAAAACAAGAATTAATACTATGGTACCTAACTGTCGGTAACCAAATAGTTAATATTAGATACTAACATTTTGAATACTTATATTACGTATATTATTATCCTTCTATTCATATAATTAATTTTACCTACGTCTTCAAGTAGGGAAATAAACTACCATTAAGGATCAAAGTGCGACCACACAGAGAGGTTAATTTATATTTCTTAATCGATAACAATATCATCATCCAATCAACAGTAAAGACAAACAATGTAGTAATATAAATTATATATACATACATATCCCAAAACATTAAAGTATCATAAAGTCTATGTGTTGGATCTTTATCCCACACCCCTTTCAAAAGGACCGGCCTTTGGGCTACAATTCATAAGGAAACATATACCTAAATAACGAGGTGTCTCGCGCAACTTCGTTCGCGTCACATCTTCGCCGTTTATACAATGTTTTCCCATGATACTCCGCTCCCATAGGTCGTAGCGTGACTTTATATACCCTATAGCCTTCCTCGATAAATGGGCTATCTAACACTGATATTTTTTTTTTATCGGACCCGTAGTTCCTGAGAATAGCGCGGTCAACTAAACAAACAGCTTAATATATTAGTATAGATAACAAAATACCTGTTAATTCCCATAAAAAAGTACCCAAATGTGTACATTAACTTAACATATCACGATATATTAACGAAAACATCATACAAACTCCACCTAGCCTTGCAGAAGTCACAGTCGGTCATTTTGTAAACATCGTTAAGTAAATATCCATTCATCTCATCATAAGTTAATGAAACCAAACAGCGCGAAGGCGATATGACATTATACTAACATAGCACCCGAGTTTTCCTGTTTCCGCAACTATTTGCCAACATTACAGTCTTCCTATCAATCATTAGGTACGTATTATAGAACGAGCCCCACTGCTTACCTGCTATTATATTTGCGTAACCACACCGAAGAGATTTCGTTGTTGTTTTAAAGTGATCGCAAATATTAATAAAAAAATGATGTGAATGACCAAAAATCATGGAAATTTTCATTAAAAGATTATAAGTATTATGTCTGTAAACTCAATTTCATGGGAATTTTAAGGGATTTGAATTACCTCTGATAGGTTTTACACCCGCGAATAAGTCAATGTTTTAAGAAGTAGATTTTACATATATTTAAGTAGGTAATAGAACATTAGATGACCTATTGAAATGTAATTATGACAAAGTATATAATGTGATCTAAACACGTGTATTTGCAACATTGTACTTTTTTATCGTTTCATAGGTTGTTTTAATTTTAATCAAAATTGTTACATACTCCATTATTATAGTTCTCAAAGTACATGGCCCTTGCCTCTTCACCTATGCAATTCACTATATCTAGACGTAGAATTAACGCAAACAATGTATTGTCTATCTCGTTCTTTAGTTCCGTAATCTGATGAGAGGTCCGATATCCGCGTGCTGTCGGAGCGTTCATTCGATTCAGTTTAGTTTGTGAATCACAACAGCCTATTTAAAACTTTACTTTGTAAGCACAATTTTATTGTTGTTGTGAAATTATATACCTACATATTTTGTATTACAACTAGAGTGCAAAGTAGACTAAGTAGTTATTTTATTATAATAGTACATTTTAATTAATACTCAGAATTTGTATGATTACAGTAGGCAGGTACCTACGTACTTGCTTTTTAGTCTGTAGGCAATGTTATTATCGTAAGTATAGTTTTTATTGCATGCAAATATTGAACGGTCATGTTAGTGTTTTTTCATAATTATATGAGTACTTAGATCTTACATTTTAATAGAAGAATCAACTTTGCAATAAACATAAATTCTCATGTCATAGATTAAACAATAATTACAGATGTTTAACGGGCAAACAATTGAATTGTGATTATTTGCTAAATTATTTGCGTTAGAAAAAACATAATTGTTTAAGGTCTGCGACACGACAGGAAAATTATATATGTGTACATTGTAACGTCATTATATACAATGTAGGTTCTGTGGGTTTGCTTGCATTGTATTAGGGCAGGTATTTTATTAATACTCATAAAATAAATACGCCCGATTTATATTATACCATTTAAGTTTATTAATACTATCATTGAATTTATCCATTACACATATCGATCGAATTTCAAAATGCTGCTATACTAAACTTAATCGAAATATAACATTTCAATACTTAATTAAAAAAAACCTACCAGTTGTTTAAAGTCAGTGTCACTAATCCAATAGATCATAAAATATGTAAAGATAATTCTTGACACTAATTAGCGAAATTTCTATACAAGCTGTTTTCCTTCATTTACCCTTGCTTTGGCCAATATTTGACGCCAAATTACTAGGTGGTACTAAACTATGATAAATAGCAGTTAAATAATAATAATAAGATATATCCTTGGACATTCTATCCTAAACGCAGTCCACAGCTTAGCAGAGCTTGTTATGTAGAGCATAATTCAGTTTAGTTTACCAAATTCTAGACTAAAATTTTAGTACAAATCGGCTGAAAGTAAAAAGGATATGAGAGTATAGATTCGTAGGTTAAATAAATATTAGATTAGACAAATAAAGTTAAATCTACACTAATAATACAAAGAGGAAAGATTTGATTGTTTGTTTACATTGAATAGGCTCCGAAACTACTTGACCGATTTGAAAAATTCTTCCACTGTTGGGAAACTACACTATCTCCGGTGAACATAGGCTATATTTTATTCCCGTATTCCCATGGGAACTACGCGGGTGGAACCGCGTGGAGCTAGTAAATAAATCCACTAACATACCGAGCTGGTATTGTTAAGCCGGATTGCCCAATGTTAAGGCACTGGGTCAGCGCCTATTTAATGGGGTGACCTAAACATATATTTATATTATTATCAAATTTGTGTGTAACTAACATAGGTAATAAGTCTGTTACTGACATTATATGGATACCTGTATCTGAATTAAAAAAAAAAAAAAATATGCATAGATTATAAGAAATGAAAATTCACAGAAAACAAAAGGCTTTTTTTATATTTTTTTATATATGAGATATATGTAGATAAGGGGGACATAGTAAAAATGTTATGAAAATATTGTGAACGCAAAATAAAATAAAACCTGTTTTAGTATTTTGTTTGTCAGCGACAATTCCTTAGAAAGTTAAATCTTGCTGGTTATTTCGTATTTGACATAAAGGTTAGTATACAATGTCTTGTAGGCCAGTAATTCAACGGTTGTATGTACGTCCCCTTTTTATATATTAGGGTGTCACAACTTAGATCCTACTAATATTATAAATGCGAAAGTTTGTGAGTATGGATGGATGTTTGCTACTCTTTCACGCCAAAGCGGCTGATGGGATCTGCTTGAAATTTGGCACAGAGTTAGAATATGTTCTGGAATAACTCATACGCTACTTTTTATCGGAAACGCAGGTGAAACCGCGGGGAGCACTACTATGTGTATATTTTCACTAGTGTTGTAAAAAAATATTAAAAACGGATGTGAGATATATCTACTAAACTCATCCGGTTTCAAGTTATTAAAGTGATTAAAAACTATATTTCAAGATAATATATAAGCCGTGGATTCAGATCATATCTATCTATATATCTTTCCGGGAAAACCAAGGAAAGATGAGATACCTTCTATTTCTTATAGCAGGTTATCACCATTTTAATGCTATTTGAATAGCAAGAATCTATACTTACCTATATTGTAAAGAGGTAACGTTTGTGAGTTTGTGACGTTGTAAGTGGTAATCTCTAGAATCTAGATCAGCTATACTCAACCTGCGGCCCGCCGGGCCTTTGTTATTGGCCCATCTGAAGTTACAAATTTTTTTAACTACATTGTTAACTTGGAATTACGTTTTAATGAAGACCTAAATAATTTTTTCTTGTGGCCCTCGACACCATGACTGAAACGTGTTTGTGGCCCCTATAAAAAAAGGGTTGAGTATGGCTGCTCTAGATCTACTGAACCGCCGCACCCTGGTGGCGGCGGTTGGCGGTGACCTCTCACTTCCTGGCGTCATATACGCCATGCTGGGAAGTGAGAGGGCATGGGAGGCAGTCGCCTCCTTCTGCGAAATATCCATTTCGCAGAAGGAGGCGAGGGAGCGGGAGCGCGAGGTTGACCCCTTAGCGCCCCCGCTCCGGCGCAGACGAGTGGGGAGGAGAAGGCGGCAATACATAGCCGCCCTCGCCCCCCCGTAGTGGTGCTGGCTGGCAGGGAATGGGACTCCCTGCTAGCTGAAATAGCCCACATGTCTAGGGAGGGGACCAAGTGATCCTGGTCCCCTCCTTCTTGGCGCGGAGGCCCTGGCTTTTAGAGCTGGGCCAGCTTGCAGATGTCGCGGTTGAAACACATTAGTGCGCCCGTGACATCTGCAAAAAAAGCATAGAGGATCACCGACAGGTTTTTAGTGGGTATGCCTCTCTCAGTTAGAGGAGAGTCCCACATAACCACCCACACCGTCCCTTCAAGGTGTGGGGGTATGCGTAACGCATTTTCCTGTCGGAAAAAAAAAAAAAAAAAAAAAAAAGATCTACTGAAACGATATTCAAAATTATTTCACGAATAAAAAGCTGCTACTTTAATTTGAAGTGTCATAGGCTATATTTTATCCCCGTATTCCCACAAGAACGGGAACTACGCGGATGGAACCGCGCGGAGGCAGCTACTAAGAAATATAATCGTAGCCTACTTCTAAATAGCTTAGCCTTAAAATTTAACCGCGTTGAATGAACTGTATGTATAAATTACGTGTTTTTAACAACCTGCAACGTAATATGTATACGTAATATTCGTCTGTAGGCCGGTCGGCCTTCAACCAGTCGTATGATTCGAAGGGAACTGCGCCCGCGCCGCTCCGCGCGTCACATTGAGGTCGTGATGATGTCTGCCGCGGGGAAACAGCTGATTTATGTAGTCTATATGTAAAATATACCGTTACATTATAGCGTTGTGACATAAGTATTTATAGATATATTATAATTAACTGTTATTTCATACTTATAGAATACAAAAATATAGACAGTACATGAAGCATTTATAGTTAAGAGTCAGTTTAGAGCATTTTTGTTTGAACTTACAGCGATGTTTGCGAAGTCACTTTAGTTCGAAAGGGTATTAATTTTTGAAGTATGATTCAAAATGTTACTTCGGTAATTTGGTTCTTGGTTCTTATTGAGGCTTATTTTTCTTGCTGACCTCCAAACATATCTAATAACCAAAACTAAATAATTTCTTATTAACAAGTAGTAAAATTGTTTATGGACCTTTCCGCTTATATTAAATAACATTGCTTAATAACAAAAGGAAATCCTGTGCAAAATGCTTTTATATATCTAAACGTTAAATGTATCTGTTTGTCAGTATAATAGACAGTAATACTAAGAGTAACACACGTATGGTAACATTAAGTTACATGCCATACTTTCACCTTGTCGCAAATATATTACACAAGGAGGTTACTCTTATTATTATAGCTAGAAAAAAAAATATCATCCTATAATTCTATCGAAAACTATGTTATATGGAACTTCTTCATCGTCATCATCCATATATTCAGTCCACTGCTTGACGTAGGCCTCCCCTAATGCGTGCCACTTATCTCGGTCCTATGCTCTCCTCATCTAGCCCCTCCCGGCAACCATACGCAGGTCGCTAGAGTAAATTGTTAGACAATAATACTTGATGCTTTTTTTCCAAAAAATAACCATGAGTTGTAGGACCGATGGTTTGAGCTAGGTTTTTTTTTAATGGACTAGAAGGTGTTAGCCTCAGATGGCTTTTATGCCGTTACGCGGACTGTTTCGGTGAGCGCAGAGGGCTCTCAACCGAAGGAGAATTTAAGATTTGAGCAAGGGTTGCCATCTAGTATATTTCTGTACCACATTTCGTAAATATCGATTTCAGGGGTTAGACGTGAAGGCGTATGAGACAGAGTTACTTTCGCATAAATAATATTAGTAAAGAAATGGGTATTACTACAGGGAATTACTGAGATAGGTAGGTACTCGTTTTCAAAGCATTTAAAGAAAATTTATTATACCACTCGCCAATTCACGAAGTGTCGAAGGATTAGCTTATAAACAGCTGACTTCACCTGGCTTGTCTAGACTAGACTTTATGACTACACGGTCAACGAATCCCGATGACGTGGCCATGGCATTTAAACAAATATCTCATTACCATGCAGACAGACAGACAAGGGAACATCAATAAATCTTATACTTTATTATCAAGGGTATTAAAAACAATAGTAGAAATATCTATCATTATGGTATTTCCAATTAAGTAATTCTTATTGATGTAAGAATTACTTAATTCGCAAGCATTCATATGCTACATTTTATTTAATACTGGTTCCTCCGCACGGTTTCACCTGCGTAGTCCCTGTTCTAGATAAATGGACTTTATTTTTTTTTTATTTTTTTTTTTTTTTCTTGTATCCTGCTCATCACAGCAATCTGTCATGGACATTTAGCTGCTCTTTTATTTGAATTTCTTCTGCATACATTTGGTCTTTGCAGCACTGTGGAATAGTCCGCTGACCATTCCACTCATTCTGCTGGGAATCTTTTTATTAAACTTGGAATACTGTTCCTCTTAAGTCTTGTGTATACAATACTTCCGGACCCTGATAAATCAGCAGCCAGTGAGTTGACGTGTTTGGTGAGCTTTTTTTGGTAATTTGTGCTACGGGCAGCGATCTCTTGCCTTATAGTTTTAAGCTTCAGATCTTGCAGGATGTATTTATTGTGTATGCATTTAGGGATGTTGAACATGAATCTCAAAGCCTTAGTCTGAAACCTTTCCAGGATGTCAATATTGCTGTTGCTTGCTGTTCCCCAGAGCTCTATTCCATACGTCCAAACCGGCTTCAATACGGTTTTGTATATCAGCATTTTGCTTTCATTGGTTAACTGAGACTTTTTACCAATCAGCCAGTACATGTTTCTCAGCTTTGTGTCTAGGGTTTTCCTTTTATTCCAGATATGTTTCTGCCAAGTCAACCTTCTATCCAGGTGCATGCCAAGGTATTTTGCACTATCTTCGTGTGGGATTTGTTCACCGTTTAGTGTGATTGGTGGACAGTTTCCTTTCCTTAGAGTAAAGGTGACTTGCACAGATTTGTTCTCATTCGCCTTTATACGCCATGTCTTTAGCCATTTCTCAATTTCACATATGTGTTTCTGAAGGGTCGCTGATGCAACAACTGGATTGGTGTGTACTGACAGTATTGCCGTGTCGTCAGCATATGTGGCGATGAAGGTGTCATCATCTGTTGGTATGTCGGCTGTAAATACGAGGTAAAGTAAGGGCCCCAAGATGCTCCCCTGTGGAACGCCAGACTTGATTTCATACAAATCTGAAGTGATATTGTGCAATTTTACCTCGAAACAACGCTTGTCTAGGTAACTTTTCAGTATGAAAAAGAAAGAATGGGGCAGATATTTTTTTAACTTAAACAGGAGTCCAGCATGCCAGACCCTGTCAAAGGCCTGACTGATGTCCAGGAAGACAGACGAACAATATTTTTTGTTTTCCAGTGTATTGCTGATGGTATTTGTCAACCTATGTATCTGCTCAATGGTGCCGTGCTGCTGTCGAAATCCAAATTGATGTCCAGGAAGAATGGTATTTAGATGAGGACGCATTCTATTGAGGATAATTTTTTCAAACAACTTGCCAACCAAAGGCAGGAGGCTAATTGGTCTATAGGACGAGGGTTCTTCTGGCGGTTTACCAGGTTTAAGTATCATGACAACCTGAGCAAGTTTCCAATGGAATGGGTAGTGGGAGAGTCTCAGGCAGGCATTGAAGACCATCACCAAGTACATTAAACCTTTTTTAGGGAGGTTGTTTAGCAATACGGAGTCTAATAGGTCATAGCCCGGTGCTTTCTTTGATGGAAGAGCTTTAATCTCACTCATTAATTCAGTAGGGCTAACTGCCTCTAGGGGGAAGCATAATTGATTTGGCGACTGGAGGTAGTCTATTATTTCCTCGTCTCTATTGTTGTCCGTGCAAGGTAGCGGAGTAAAAACCTTTTCCAGGTGTTCGGCAAATGCAGTGGCTTTTTCAGTTTCAGATCTAGCCCAAGTTCTGTCCTGTCTTCGCAATGGTGGGATGTGTTCTTTTGGTCGCTTAAGTTTCTTGGTAACACGCCATAACGAGTAATTAGTATCCTTATGTGGGGTCAGGTACGATAAGTGTCTTTGTAGGCAAAGGTTCTCGTATTCTTTTATTATTTCTTTCAGCTCTTTTGTTGCTTTGTTAAACTTAGTTTTGTCGGTAGGATATCTAGTTCTGTGCCATTCTTTCCTCATTTCTCGCCGTTCGTTAACCTTTTCCATGATGTTCCTAGGAAGTTTCGTTTCTCTGGTCTTGGTTTTTCTATTTTTTGGTGTAGATTCGTTGGCCGCCAGGTGAATTGTGCTGTTGAACATTTCGATACTAGTATTGATGTCTTCAACTGTTTTCAATTTGTAGTTTAGGATTAAATTACTTGTTACAATTTTTCTATATACGTCCCAGTTAGTGTTATTGCTGTGGATATAATTGGGTGATTCTAGTGGAACAACTTGTTTGAATACATTCAAAATGACTGGAGTATGGTCTGACGACAGATCCTCACATTTTTCAATCCGTAAGTAGTTACGGCTAAAGTTCTTTGTTATGTAGAAATCTAGCAGATCTGGTATTTTATTGCTATCTGTGGGCCAGTATGTTGGCTCTCCATGAGAGACGCATTCTAGATTAAGGTCTAGTGTGGCTTTATATAGTTGTCTGCCCCTTGGGTTAATTAATCTAGATCCCCAATATGTGTGTTTAGAATTCCAGTCTCCTCCGCAGATAAAAACCGGGCCCAGTTCATTGAAAAATTGCCTGAAAACGTCAGCTCCTATCGTATGTCTAGGTGGGCAGTAGATTGCAGAGAGTGTTGTGTCATTGTTTTTATGTTGTATCTTAATTGATGTAGCCTGTATTTCCTTCCTTTTGTAAGGTTCAAGCGGATAATGTTTGATGTTATTTTTGACGATGACAGCAGTCCCGCCGTGGGAGTTACCAGAGGGGTGGTCTGTTCTGTAGATAATGTAATTTTCAAATTTTACGTGTGATCTTTGAGTGAGTCTTGTTTCCGATATAAGTGCGATATCGATTTTCTCAATTTTCATGAACAACTCAAGCTCTAGCCGTCGGTCGGTCAGCCCATTGGCGTTCCAGGTTATGATGCGGATGTTTAGTCCCTCGGTGAAGCCAGGCGGGTGATTAGTTTGATCATTTGATCCATCATGCTGTCCATCATGTTTTTCATGATTGCTTGGAATCTATTAAACATTGTGTCCAATAGACTGGTGATATCTTGTTGGCTAGTTTCAAACGAGGAAACTTTAGATTGTGTCGCAGGCTTGTCGCTTTTGTTTTTCAGTTGCTCAGCATAGCTGGTTCTTGGATGATACGTCGATTTAACACTTTCGGCATTGCTAGGTCTTTGTTCTTTGGTCATAGGTGTGTATTTAAACGTTTCGCTGGCAGGCTTTATTTTTAGTATCTTCTCTTTGTACTGTTTATATTTATTGCAGCCCTTATAGCTTGCCGGGTGTTTACCTTGGCAGTTAGCGCAGGTAGCATCCGTCTCCGGGGTTTTGGTGCACGATGCCGTTGGGTGGTCGTTTCCGCATTTAACGCATCGGAAAGGTCTGAAGCATTGATTTTTCGAGTGCCCAAATCTTTGACATCTCTTACACTGCAACACCTCTTTTTTCTTGTAGGGTGCTTCTATCGTTACTTTGACATAGTTAATGTACTTAACATTGAAAATTTCTTTATTATTAGCTCGTGGCTCTAGGTCTATGTAATAGACGGGAAGTTTTTCTTTTGTAGTTCGATGCAACACGTTGACTATTTGACGAACTTCGTGTCCATTTACTTGTAGATCTTCTTTAACCATATTGATATCCTCTGAGGCGTGCAGACCTCTAACCACTACCCGATAGGCCCTTTCGCTCTTGAGTTTATAGGTGTAATGGTTTATGTCCTGTTCGATGAGTTTATCCCTTATAGTTTTATAAGTTACAATGTCTACCGGCATTAGTTTGATTATGTGTCCTGATTTTAGTGTCGTCATGGTATACATGTTTCTTTCAATCGTTTTGTTTAAAAGATCTCTCAGAGGTGTTATATCCACAATGCCAGTCACAAAGATCGGTTCAGGCTTCGGTATGTATTCTTTTACAGGTTTTGGATCTTCATCGCTGAGAATGTCAAAAGCGTTTTGCACGGGGATTGTGTAGTTAATCCGATTGGTGGATGCTTGTTTATTTTGATCTTCTGTGGGGCTATCGAGCCTTCTGCGTTTATTGTTAGGTACTTTGTCTTGCTGCCACTCTTGGTTTGAGAATTCTTTTTCCTGTTGTTCATAAGAGTCCCTTTGACTTGTCCGGGTGGTTGTTGAAGTATTGTTTTGCATGTGGCTTGATTGAGAAGTATTTACATTACTTCCCTGACTTCCGGCCTGCTTATCCATGTTGATGCATCCGCTGAATGACAAGGACCTTGGTCTTGTTTCCAGGAGTCCTTTGTGAAAAAGTTGTTGGGTATAAGTTTTTTGGGGTTTATTATCAGTCATATCATTTGATTCCCACGAGTATGGACGATAGGGTGGTCGCTACACAGGGTGACGCCATTCCTGTGAGAAGGCTAATACAATGGTGTTCGCCAGGTTCACCAAGGTTGGCGCTCGAGACTGACATCCCTCAGCCATGCATCCTCTTGGCGCGGTCTCCACCGTAGGATTGGGGTGAATTTTTATTGAGGCTTTCTACCTCACGACACGGGCGGCTAAGCCAATGTCCCCGTTTCTGCAGATTGACTCAACAGAGCAGCGGGTGAGGAGACCATTTCCTGCCTCCATCATTTGGATCTTGAGCGGGTTAGTTAACCGCCGCCCGAAGCTCGGCGTTGTTGCTCGTTTAGCACCACCCGGGGGAGACGTGTAGGGTGGGTCTGGGAAAGATGGTAAATCCTACGGACGCGAGCAACTTCCTCCCCCTATGGACTTTATAACACTGAAAAAATTTTTCAGGGTTAGATAGTCTCAATTCGGACCAGTAGTTCCTGAGATTTGCACGTTCAACCAAGTCAACTCTTTAACTTTATAATATTAGTACAGATTAACATACAGACACAAAATAAACACATATTTAGATACACAACTACGACCAGTAACATAAAGTCAGGGTCGCTAACTGCAAAGAAACAAATTAAAAAACGATTATAGAAAAAAACAAAAACTCCTTTTCTTTTGAAAGTAAATTCAGACATATCCCCGTGAGTCGTGACGCTGATGTGCGCCCGCGCACAATGACCCCCAAATTTACACAGAGCATCTCAACACTAGAGGCTACAACGTTTCTGTACTTTACAATACTAATTAGACGCAGTCATGTTTTTTGGCTGGTCAAAATGGTAATTAAATGCTGATAAGCAATAATGTCGTAAATAATAAATAAAATAAATATCCTGGGACATTTTTCACACACGGCCAATCTGATTCCAAAGTAAGCTTCAAAGTGAGCTTGTGTTATGGTAACCAGATAGCTGATATACTACATATAATACTTTTAGATACATACATATTATAGATATTTACATCCAGACACAGGACAAACAGACATATTCATGCATACAAATGTTTGTCCTGGGTGGGATTCGAACCCACGAACCGCGGCTTAAAGTCAGGGTCACTAACCACAAAGCGTCGGCTGTCGTAAATCACATACATCACATTAACAAGCCATTTTCTCAAAACCAAGTTTATGAGGGTTAAGAGTACCTAGTGTGGTAAGCAACACATTATTGCTTATCAGCCAATAATTAAATCCAATTAACAGTTTACGGTAAGAATATTTCTCTTGTTCCGTTTAGACTTATCCTACTATAGTTTCTACCAATCTACAGTAAAAGTACAAGAGGAAAATTGTATATTTTTGTGTTTGAAATCAATAAAATGTCACTCCCTGAAAATGTAGCTTTCCATAGTGAAAGAATCATTCAGATTGGTCCAGTAGTTACGGGCGTATTCACTACTAGCTGCCTCCGCGCGGTTTTACCCGCGTAGTTCCCGTTCCCGTGGGAATACAGGGATAAAATATAGCCTATGTTACTCAGTGATAATGTAGCTTTCTAATGAAAAAATAATTATTAAAATCGGTCCATTACTTTTTGAGTTTATTCGTTACATACAAAAATACAAATCATTCCTCTTTATAATATTAGTGTAGACTACTAGCTGTCGCCCCGCGGTTTCACCCGCGTAGTTCCCGTTCCCGTGATCACTTAGGGGTATGAAAAATAGATAGTAGCCGATTCTCAGACCTACTGCATATGCATATAAAATTTAATAAAAATCGATCAAGCCGTTTCGGAGGAGTATAGTAACTAACATTGTGACACGAGAATTTTATATATAAGATCTATATAGACTCCGGAAGTTATCCCCTGATATGGACAGTGTAAGGTTATATGCAAATTGACAATAGCACATAAAATAATATGACCTCAAATAATTCACCTCTCACAATATATAATATTGGTTAAATTATAAATAAACTAGTGGCTCCCCGCGGTTTCACCCGCGTTCATTCTCATTTAGCAGGATAAAACCTAGCCTATATCTTTTTTAGGCTCTAGACTATCTGACTAGCGAGACAGACAAACAGACAGAGTTACTTTCGCATTTATAATACTAGTTAGGATAAATATCTTGGGACATTTTTCACACACGGCCAATTATTGTGAACTCCAAACTATTGTGATCTTGTGATATGGTAACCAGATAGCTGCTTCTTTTAAATACATACGTATATAGACATTTATATCCAGACACAGAACAAACAAACATATTCTTGCATACGAATATTGGTTCTGGGTGGGATTCGAACCTACGACTGCTTGAAAGTCAGGGTCACTAACCACGATGCCAACCAGTCTTACAAATTATTGAAGGTTTTTGAAATTAATATGGCTTACATAAAAGGAAACGCTAAAAGTTCAATATCAATGGAACAGTTTGTTTAATTTATACTTACTGATCTACGCAACTGATGCGTAACGTCTGTCCCGTTTTTCCAATATTTTCCATTGATGCTCCGCTCCTATTGGTTGTAGCGTAATGTTAAATAGACTACAGCCTTCCTCCATAAAGGCCACTCTTATTTTTTTATTAAAGAAACCTTTTATTTAAATTGATCCTGTTATTTTGGGGCCTATTCGTTACAAGCAAAAAAAAATTTTTCATTTTATAATATTAGTGTAGATATATTTGGCTTTGTGACCCTGACTTCAACTCGGCGGTAGTGCGTTCTAATCCCACTCGGGACAATTATTTGTGTGATTTGAATTGATGTAAATTTCTAAGTATATATCTAAGTTTTAGTTTATAATGATAACTTAAGAACACTATTAAAAGTAGTTGGTACCTATATGTAGTATCTCACCTATCTGGTTACCATAGCGGAGCTTCTGCTCAGTTTTAAATTATATAGGCCGTGTGTTCAAAATGTCCCAGGATATTTTTAGTGCAAAACAGTCAGTTCATGGGCGGATCTATGTAAAGCCGCTATATTGAAGTCAAAATGGACAATAATATTAATTTAATGATTTAAAAAATCATTATTTTCTTATTCCGTGACAAAATATCAATCAGAGGATCATTTAGTCAGGCCCCAGGTAGTTTTAGCCCAGGGTCCCCGGTCAGTTAAAGGTTTGTATTTGCCGATTCACACTTGACCGGTTGGATAACCTCCCAAATAACGGGTTGAACGGGTATTTCCCCATCGTTCGATTCAAAATTTATATGATGCAAACTTTTTTTTGTTTACGACCGAAGAAGGTACCCGGGAATACCAAATTGCCTTTTATTAAGGTATTTTATATATACAGGTCGATGAAATGAACTAAGGCACAATTTAGTTTTCATAATACATAATTGGTTTGTTATTAAGAGCTTATGTATGGATAGCACAAATAGTTTTAATGTTGTTTCTGGCGTAGTTACGTGTAAAGCGTAGTAATTTATAAATAGAAATTACTGACTAAATTTGTTGCAAATCTCGAGCCAGGAAGTCCTGGAACGATTCGGCTATGTTATTCTTAAATTGCTCCTAAATTTCCATTTTTTTTTAAGTTTAAGAAGTTACTTGGACACGCGGACGAAGCCCCCGTAGGCTAGTTTTATCTGTGACCTGGCTCGATTACATACATACTTACATATTTATATTATTTTACACTACTTTTATTAATCTTAATCAAACCTAAACACATACTGTACCTATAATACCCACCTACTTAAAGCAGATCCGACCCGCAATGATTGAGGTAAGCGAATTTAAAAATCAACCGCAAAGACCGTTTGGGGAAATCACAAAAAACATGGATTTATTTTTGTTACATACCTAGGAATGGCGTCATTGAATGGTAATGATTTTCCTTAAATTTCCCCAAACTTTTGTTCCTATTAACATACTTTGTAGAACATTATTAATGTAAATGTGGCAACACTGAAGATAGTGAAAAAAATAGAGGACCATAGTATAGTTATCATATGGCAGTGATGTTTAGTATAAATAAATAAGAAAAAAACAACAATCGTATTTTTTGTAGATATTGCACATATAAGAAGAAGAAGAATTGCACGATAATTGATGAGTTATTTTACTATAAATACCTACTTATTAAATTCCAAGCTAAAATACAACCTACAATTTATATTTTATCCCCGTATTCCCGCGGGAACGGGAACTTCGCGGGTGGAACCGCGCGGAGGCAGCTATGTTTACATATTTGTGACTTTGACGATCGAGTGCCAAAAGCGTTTACGATTGTACGGCTTATAGCAACTCACTCAAGTATTGGCATAAAAAATGCATTAAAGTAACAATATACAAAAATCTGTTAAATAATACGTACATTTGATGTTGATTATGTTAATTCGTACAATGGTTAACTTTCACAGCGTCTGGTGTAACTAATTGACGGTTAACATTTAAATTATTACAAATTTATGTAATAGGCCATCTCAATTGTGATCTGTACAAATTGTATGACCAATCATTCAGTAGTGAATAAGCATGAATATGTCTGTTTGTTCTGTGTCTGGATGTAAATATCTACTAAAGTATATATTTCAAAAAAAGTTGTATCTCAGATATCTGGTTACCATGGCACAAGTTCTGCGTAGTTTGGAATCAGATTGGCCGTGTGTGAAAATTGTGAAGAACGGCCCAGGATCTTATTAGGGAATAATTTGGGAGACAACTGTACAATAGAACTACCTATGTATTTGATAAATAAAATAACATATGCATAACGTAACATATGGTTCCATTTCTTATGTTATATTTCAATACAGAATTGTGGTATAAAAAAAAAATTGCAATTTGCGGGTACCATAGACAATCACATGGGAAGTAGACTTATACTACTCAATATCTAACAATAGATACTACTACAATTCCCAAATTAGCGACCCATGTTTTACTTCTGGTGCCAATTCACACAAAATCTTACTGAAATACATAACAACATTCCTTTTGAATCACTGCATCTATTCTTGAAGACCGCATTAAAAGTTGCATAATTGAAGATTTAAGCGCACAGACAGAAGAATTTGTTATACAAGTTTACCATAGGACAAGGTCTGCTTGGCTTCCAATTAGATTGGCCTTTATGTCCTAGGATATAGGATTAAAGCCGGTTGTCCAGTCGAGGTCGATGACATAACTAAGGTTGGCACACACCGCCGCGGCCGCACCGCCCGCACCGTGTTCCGGTCATCCGCGCCACCACGTAACATGTTGCGTCAAGCAACAGCATGCTCGTTTCCATTTGCGATGACACTTTTTAAATGTTCAACCCTATTTCGATGTAATAATTAGCATTCGATTGTGCATAACATATAATACTTACATACTTTACGTATGTAATGCATATTGTATATGCATAACATATAACTTTTGATACTTCATGTACAGTCTTAAACATAAAAGCTATTATGTGGCCAATGGCTTTATAGCGTTAGGGTATATAATAACAAACAGTAATAATAATTTATTTGCATACTTCATGTTTTATTGTCCCCACATAAAGGGTTTTTTTGGCCACACAAATTGACAAAGCAATCAACATATTTTTTGTTTACGACAATTCGTTCCTTAGGTAAATACGTACGTAATTTTTTGGATTAAACATTAAATTACTGAAAGATAATAATGATTATTTAATGACTACTTTATGATTAATGAAGTCACATTGAATTTGTGGTGACTTTAAAACTTTAAAAGGCATTAAACAACTTACGCGTTTTTCTGCTATTAGATAATTCTACATTAAGGTCATTACGCATATTTTTACGTTTCAGTAACTACCTACCTATACAAATGAAAATTGGCAAAATAAAGTGTTATGTCAGATATTTTTAAGGTTATAAGTTTTAAGTATAGCAAGCTAGTTTGTATTTTATCTTATACTAAATCCCTTTTAATTTTATAATGGGGAAAGTAACTGTATGTCAGTTACCCTTTCACGCCTTAACCTCTGTACCAATGTGGATGAAATTAATAAATTAAGTTTATTAGTCTCAGTCAAACTGGATATTTAAAAGTACGTACTTACCTCTAAAGTTGTGTTACTTCAAAATATGTTCAACTAGCTTGCACCTCACGGTTTTACCCGCATAGTTCTCAATCCCGTAGGAACACGTGGATAAAACATAGCCTATGTTACTCCCTGATAATGTAGCTTTCGTTTGGTGAATGAATTATTTAAATCGGTCCAGTATTTTCATAACAAAGCAACAAAACATCAAATCTCTCCACTTTATGATAAAGTGTAGTGAAGTCCGCCAATCCGCACTAGGCCCGCGTGGTGGACAATGGGCTAAACCCCCTCATTGTTAGGGGAAGCACGTGCTCTTTAGTGGAGACGTATATAAGCTGATGATGAAGACGTATATATAGAAATGTCTGGGATTTTTATCACGATTATTTATTTACAATTATAACTTTAGAAAATCAAACGTAGGTTGAAATAATATCATTAATATTCAATATTAAATTATCATGCAACATACTACGCCAAATGTTAAAAAATATATTTCCCTCACGTATTTCGTAATGCCAAATGAATTTTCAATCAAATTCAATTTGAGATTGACTGTTTTGTTTTCATATTATATATTTTGTATTCCTTGAGCATTGCATAAAGCGATACCTCACTGACGCGCGTTATTATGACGGCGAAACGGTAGTAACTTGTCAAATGCAATATCTATTGTAATCTATCCAAACATTTAATGCAAAAAAAATGAAATGAAATGAAATAATATTTATTGGACACACACACAGATTCACACAATGTAGACAAACAAAACAGAGAAAGAATAGGGTAAAATAAAAACAATAAAAAACAACCAAACCGTATTTTGGTGATGGGCCGATTCTCTTAATAATAATAATTTATTTATTTATTTGCACTAAAAAACACAATAGAGTTACCTAAAAATTACATTAATGTCATTATTTAATTCGGTTTTTCTTATCTAAAATTCCTCATTCAAATTAAGTAGGTATAATGAATAATAGTTGAAGTTCTGCAGGCAAAGCGGGTGAAACCGCGCTACGGCTAGATTTTATTTAAAAAACGTAGAATATTAGTAAAAATTTTAATACAAAAATGTATTTATTTATTTATTTATTTATTTATTTATTTATTTATTTATTTATTTATTTATTTATTTATTTATTTATTTATTTATTTATTTATTTATTTATTTATTTATTTATTTATTTATTTATTTATTTATTTATTTATTTATTTATTTATTTATTTATTTATTTATTTATTTATTTATTTATTTATTTATTTATTTATTTATTTATTTATTTATTTATTTATTATATATGGGACGCCAACAGCATACACATTGAGACATAACATAATACATTAAAAATTTTAGTTCTGATGCCTTTGCCAATTACAGGCGAACACAGCATTCACAGTTAACAGTGATTATAATATATCAGTTAAATAAAAGTACCAAAAACATAAATTTTATATAAAGTAAAAATGTATGTAGTGTTATCACCTAATCTGTGCCACTTTTTCTATGAATGAACCAACATAAATTCGTACAAGAAGCGGTTCCGCTCGCAGGATCGCGTGTCAGTGTAGAAACGCTCTAATGAATAAATGGAAAAATCGTACAAGAATGTTTCAAGATCAAGGTAAAACATACTTACTACGTGGTTAATAAAAAAACCTTAGCTCATATATTAAGACTCAATATATATCGATACAATAAAAAATACTATTTATTATTTACTAGTGCCTCCTCGGGGTTTCACCTGCCTTCCCGGGGATCTTCAATTTTCCCGGGATAAAAAGTAGCCTATGTCCTTTCTCAGGCCCTAGACTATCTGTGTACCAAATTTTATTTAAATCAGTTCAGTAGTTTTAGCGTGAAAGCGAGACAGACAGAGTTATTTTCGCATTTATAATATTACTAGCTGCCGCCCCGCGGTTTCACCCGCGTAGTTCCCGTTCCCGTGGGAATACAGGGATAAAATATAGCCTATGTTACTCGGGGATAATGTAGCTTTCCAAAGGTGAAAGAATTTTTGAAATCGGTCCAGTAGTTTCGGAGCCTATTCATTACAAACAAACAAACAAACAAACAAATCTTTCCTCTTTATATTATTAGTATAGATTATTATTAGTATAGATATAGGATTAGGAGAGATAACAGTAATTATTGCAAAATAATATTGCTTCAAATTTATGTATTTTTTTGTAATTCAAGTAGTTAAAATCAACTTGATATTACTTCGTAATAGATAATGAATTAATATAATAATAGTAAAAAAATCGTATTATATTGGAAACACGCAAAAATCTCATTCACACATACACATTGGAAGATCAAATAGGGGCCCGGTCAATAATCACAAGCTGTGTGCATGTGTGAGTGGAGGAAAGAGTTTAGTGGGACAGAGGCACTATACTAACGAACAGGTTTCGACGGTGATGCGACCCGGTTACCTACTGTGAACTTTACACAAGGATTATAAGTGAAATCATATATCATTATGTTATTTTTGCATTACGTTAGAAAAATATTTTGACAATGTTCGGTTTTGTATGGCCTTTTAATCAATTTTTTTCTATTAAAAATAGGATTCTATAATTCTACATAATTTAATGATTTTTAAGACTTTGTTGGGTCATATATCTGTCATTAAATAGGTCGTTAACCCTGTTAAAAGAACGATTTTATTATATAATACTTACAATATTTACCACACATACAATTGTATATACCTATCCTAAAAAACCATAGGCTTTGGCCACAAAATACAGCTAAATAAAATAATACATTAAAAAAATCGTACTCATCGTTTCGCAATTTAAAATGCCAGTAGGGGCAGGTATTTAACAAAAAAAAATTCCGAAATATTTCTACAACAGGTTATGTATGTGTGGAATTGATAATATGTTTTAATTATTTCATTTTGCGACTCTAAATTACGTTTAATTGGTTAAAAGTAATAAAAAAGGCTGTTAATATTATCGTTATACTGCCTACCAAAATATATTTCCATAAGGTAACCTTCACGACTGTGTAATGCTTTTTATGTCAGTTTTATGCCTAATATCTATACACAAAAAAACATTCCATAAAGATATTTATATAAAAAACATGCAAGAAACCTCCGATTTTTCATCAATTATATATTTACCTATTATAATCACCACAATTTTCAATTATGTGAGTACATTTTATATTACAATAATTTCTATTATTGTCTACAGGAAGGACCCAAAAATGTCTACAAATTGAAATCAAGCAGCGCGGGCGCAGACAAAATCCAATATGGCGGCGGTCCGCCCGGCCGCGGTGGTCATCGAAAGGGCAAACAAATACTATGGACGCGTCGACAAAGCCGACTACAAAGTTGTCCTTAAGGATATGGACATGACGGTGGAGAAAGGGATCATGTATGTTTCTAAAACTATTTACTTACCCAACTATAACGCTATAGGTATAAATATCCTGGGACATTTTTCATACACGGCCAATCTGATTCCAAACTAAGCAGAGCTTGTAATATGGTAACCTTCTGATATACTACTTTTAAATACATACTTATATAGATATTCACATCCAGACACAGGACAAACAGCCATATTCATGCATACAAATGTTTGTCCTGGGTGGGATTCGAACCCTCGACCCGCGGCTTGAGAGTCAGGGTCACTAACCACAAAGCCAACCGGGCTGTATACCTAAAGCGAGGCAAAATCTGGCACAAGTCACAGATGTTTTTGGAAAATACTTTTATTAGTATAAAAATGCCAATACCTATAAAAATTGAGTTGCAACTAGAAATATATGAAGTAAATACACAGAATGTAGCTTTAATATAGGGATTTTTCATTACTTATCTATACATTAATGTAGTTTAATTCGTAATGTAAATAAAATCCATACTAGTTTTCTATTGAACCTCCGGGGAAGAGTTAGTTAGATGCAGTAACTGACAAGTCAAAGGCAGTGGATTCAATTTCCACTCGGGAGAATTTGTATAGACATACAGAAAATTATCCCTGGAACATACATATCGACATAACACAAAAAAAGAAAATGCGAAATCGGTCCAGCCGTTCACGCGTGATGCCGTGACCAAGGAAAATTAGGATATTTTTTTGTATATAAAGTTGGTTACATAAATTAGATAGACTAATACTTATTCTCCATTTTCCTCCACAGATATGGTCTCCTAGGACCTTCAGGATGCGGCAAGACAACATTACTATCCTGTATAGTCGGAAGGCGGAAACTGGACAGCGGAAATGTCTGGGTGTTGGGAGGAAAACCTGGCGAAGAGGGCAGTGGAGTACCAGGGCCTAGAGTGGGGTATATGCCACAAGTATGTACATAATCTTTACCATTACATTGACTCCAATTCATGACTTAAGCCAGTGCCGGATTAACCACGTAGCATTAATGTCCGATATAAAATTGCCCAAATAATCAAACCAGTGAGTCCCTCACCCCCAGCAACGCCCTGAGCAGAGGCACGGTGTCGCACGTGCGGGGGACACCCTCAGCGCAGTTGCTTAAATCTACTACGGTATAGAGCCATCAGCGCTCACCGATTGCCCGCGTAAAGGTGTAACAGCCATCAGAGGCTAACACCTTCTAGTCCCTTCAAAAAAAAAATTGCTACGGGCCCCGCGAATCCAAAGCCACTCACCTCCACCTGAGCACTTTTGACTTACTTTTTACCACGAGGTCATAATCATCATCAGGGCCGCTCGATAATATTTGCTACAGGCCCCGCGCTTGCTTAATCCGGCACTGACTTAAGCAGCCTTGTGCATCGCTAGTGACGTTGTGAATTGAGATGTGAAGTTTTTAAGTTTATTTAGAAGGAAATCTTTACATAGAATAATACAAAATACGTATGTAAAGTGAAATATATAACCTCCTGCTTTTTTGCAGTCGGTTAAAGACGGAACGCATCCCCCGTCTGTACGCTTAGATCTTTGAAACTACGTAACGGATTTGAATGCGGTCTTCAAAAATAAATAGAGTGTTTATAGAAGGTTTATTCGTATAGTGTAATATCTCTGCTAACCGTGCGAAGCCGGATCGCTAGTGTTATATAAAAAAAGGCTGTTTCTGAGAATCTACTACTAAAACTCAATGGTATTTCGTTCAGGCTAATTTATGATACCGTTAGGTGGATTTCACTACAGATTATACAATGCTGCTCGTCATTGTAGTTCTGACAGAGCGGATATCTTTTTTTTACTGTTTAATAGTTATTGGATGCAGAAAAGTTTCGCATAGACCAATATTTTTTTTTGTTTTTTTTTCTCTTTACAAATCCGTAAGATTTTAAACTCAGAAATACCAGGCAGGATTTGAACCCCCATGATCGTGAGCTGACTTATCTTTTCTTTATTTTGAATATAAAAAAGTACTTTCAAATAGACTCGCCAAACTGTGAAGTTTATGACAAGATGCACAAATTTTTCACTTTATATAATTTTATCTAACACACCACCATTAAACTAATTATAACTAAATAAATAGCAACAATAATATAAGCAAATTATACATACACAAGCAAGCTGGCTATTCTCGACTACAGCACATCATCATCATCATCATCAGCATCTCATATAACTTATCTTTGTTTTCCTACTTCGCAGGACATAGCCCTTGTCGGCGAGTTCACAGTTCGCGACGCCATATACTACTTCGGCAGGATATATGGGATGGCCATGGACAAAATGGTGGAACGTTTTGAGTTCCTCAGCACACTGCTCGAGTTGCCCAGCGGTGGGCGGATGGTGAAGACTTTATCTGGTGGACAGCAGAGGCGAGTTTCGCTTGCAGCCGCCCTAGTTCATGACCCTGAGCTGCTGATCTTGGACGAGCCGACTGTGGGCTTGGACCCTGTGCTAAGAGAGAGGTATATTTGATACATCTATACTAATAAATGGATGCTAAAAAGCAATAATGTGTCAATCCCACAGAAAGTCGAATTCAAAGTTAGACGCCATTTTGTCAAAACCAAGTTTATGAGGGTTAAAACATTATTGCTTATCTATCAGCATCCAAATAAGAGTAAAGGGTTTGTTTGATTGAATGCGCTTATCTCAGGAACTATTAATCCGATTTGAAAAATTATTTCAGTGTTTCAGTGGGCTTAGCCCATTTAACAAGGGAGGCTATAGGCTATATATCAACACGCTAGCACGCACTTTTATACCTTCAGCCGTTGTTGCGTGAAATAGTAACAAACGTTTTTAACCACCATGCTAACAAACATTTTTAACATAATTTTGAGAAGGATTTAAATTTAAATAAACAAGAAATCCGTAAAAAACCCCGTTTGTAAGTGGCTATAAAATAATAATTGCTAAAAACTATTTGGTGTCTTTTTTAACTCGATCCATATCTACGCCTAAAACTTGTTTATTTTCAAAAGCCTTAAAAATTCCACGCGTATATTAGGTATATACATTTGACATAATCTGGTATTTCCTTTGTAATTTGATATATTCTAATTGGCATGATATGTTAATTCTTAGGGTTTAATGGACGGACCACTGGTACTTTAAATTTATCTTTGGTCATTCTATACGTGGGCGATACGAATTTAAACTAAGCAGAGCACGTGTGATGACCAGACAGCCGATATACTTGTTTTTATATATACGTTTTCATTAGATAGGAGGATAGGAGTCAAAGTGGTCGCCATGGCCGAAATCGCGCACATCTATACTAATATTATAAAGAGGAAAGAATTGTTTGTTTGTTTGTTTGTAATAAAACCTCTGGCTCCGAAACTACTGGACCGATTTCAAAAATTCTTTCACCTTTGGAAAGCTACATAATCCCCGAGTAACATAGGCTATATTTTATCCCTGTATTCCCACGGGAACGGGAACTACGCGGGTAAAACCGCGCGGAGGCAGCTAGTAATTTATATATCTAAGACTCGAACCCACGACGTAACTTTAAAGGTTTTGTCCCTTGCTTACCACCAAGCCAAAGCTTTTATTTTTATACATATTATTTAACACTAGCTTCTGTTCGGCGGTGTCATCTGAGTTCCGGGAGACGTTCAAATATCCCAAGCTTTGATAAACAATAGGTATAACAAGTTTATCAAAGATCCCAAAAGATAAAATAAGCTTAGGTAGCTATGTCCTTTGCCAAGCTCTAAAATTCAGTCCTATAATTTAAGTGAAACTGGGGAACGGGTAGACAGATGACTTTACATTTAGAATATTAGTAGGGTCTTTACTAATTATTTTTTATTAAATTACTTTCATGACAACATGTGGATAACGGTCTTGGTTTCATAATTACTTATGTTACTTTAATTATTTATTATCTTAATATATATAAATCTCGTGTCACAATGTTTGTCCTCAATGGACTCATAAACCACTTAACCGATTATAATAAAATTAGCACACCATGTGCAGTTCGATCCAACTTGAGAGATAGGATAGCTTACATATACTTGGACCCGGTAGGTGGCGCTGGTGGGCAGAACGAAGTCTGCCTGGTCCACTATTTACTATAAATATTCCATTGTGTTACTGTTTGTTTGACCTCAATAAACAAAAAATTACCCTCCTTACCTTGATAGAGCCTGCACTTGACGTAAACGGAGAGCTTCCATTGAATGTTGCAAAATTCAACATAATATTTGTTCTGTGAAGGACTGTTTACGTACCTTCAATTTATGTGTTAAGGTGTATCTACAGACTAATATTATAAATGCGAAAGTAACTCTGTCTGTCTGTTTCACTTTCACGCAAAAAGTACAGAACCGATTTCTTAAATGAAATTTGGTACACAGATGGGTATAGCGCTCGTTCTATCAGGACTAATATTATTATTGTTAAAGAAATTGTTAAAACTTGTTTTGAAAAGAGTAATTGCTGAGTTTATTGCCGGCTCTTCTCAGCAAAAGCAACCTTCCGAACCGAGCATTAGAGTCGACGTTTCATAAGTGCCTGTGAAGGCCTATTTGAATGAATAAATTTATTTCATTTCATTTCATTTCATATTTATTTCATTTCATAGATAGTCTAGAGTCTGAGAAAGGACATAGGCTACTTTTTATACCGGAAAAATGGAAGATCTCCCGGGTACGTGGACGAAACCGCGGGGAGCCACTAGTATTATATATTTTTGAACGTAAATATCTGTTTGTAGATACGGACCTTTAATCGGACATTTTTTTTCCTTGAAACAATTCTTGTGGGTATGTATTTGAGTTAAAATTATGAAGGTTTTATGGAAGAAAAAACTTTTTAAACGTTTCATTCAACCAATTTGATAGTTCTTTTTATACGATATTCTCACGAATCAATTTAAATACCTAGACACCGTTACTAATTACTTTTGTCTCTAAAACTAATTTAACACGAACATTACTATTATTTTGCATTTTTATTTTACATAAGTTTTATATTTTATTTCATTTGGAATAGATAATTTGTAGCATAACTCTTTTTCTAATCTATATTTTCTCCTTCATTTGACAAATTTCCACTACATGTGTGTACTTTTTAATCTCTTCAGTTTAATTTAAACTAGATTTTCATTAAGATCCTGTAGTTTCGGATCCTATTCATTACAAACAATCAAATCAAATAAACTTATGTCCTTTATAATCTTAAATTTCTAAATCTTTTCAATTAATCTATACTTCTATACTAATATTATAAAGAGGAAAGATTTGTTTGTTTGTTTGTTTGTTTGTTTGTTTGTTTGTTTGTTTGTTTGTTTGTTTGTTTGTAACGAATAGGCTCCGAAACTACTGGACCGATTTCAAAAACTCTTTCACCTTTGGAAAGCTACATTATCCCCAAGTAACATAGGCTATATTTTATCCCTGTATTCCCATGGGAACGGGAACTACGCGGGTAAAACCGCGCGGAGGCAGCTAGTATTTCATAAGATTTTAAAATTAGCCCTCCAATCTTGATAATTTGACTAAAAAATAAATAGGTATCGTATAGGAACAAGTATTTGTAAATACCCATATTTTGTCACCTTCCTCGACCCCAGATTATATGTAATGGATTTAAACGCCATAAATAAAGGATTATCCTTTTTTAAGAAAAACATATTCATCTTAATAATCCTCCTCTAACAACTCTTATAAATAATAATTTAAATATAATTTTTAATATAATATAATCTTCACCCACGTTTATTATAATGAGTCATTTTATTTAAGATCGTGCTTAGGTTTAGGTATATACTGTGTAATTGTATGACGTAGTAGGTACCTATAGTAGTTGATTAGCACTGCAATAAATATTTAAACGAAACGAACAAGCAAATTATTTATTTGTATTCTTATATTGTATTATTATTATCAAGATTTATATACATATTTAACGGGACGAAACGTGTGTTGACTCACGTATTCCCGTTCCGTAGAAATAATAATAATTATAATAAGCCTTTTTATATGATTTGAAAAATAGTGGGTAAGTTATATTACAGTAAAAAAAAGTTTATATTAGTGAGATTGCTTAAATTATTTTACTAATAAAAGTAAGTTTTTTTTTTGGCGGAGTTCAGGAATACGAGGATAAAATATAGCCTATGTTACTCCCTGATAAAGAAGCTTTCCAATGGTGAAATTAATATTCAGATCGGTCAAATAGTTCTTATGTTTCGTTACATACAATGCTACGATTATTTCCTCTTTTTCGTATGTATGATAGTTTGTCGAATTTATTTCGAGAAACTTAAAAAAACGCGGTAATAATTTTCAAATAAAGTGTAAAAGTAAAAGTAAAGAGATCTAAAAAATAAACGAGAGGAATTCTACCAACATCAATGATAGTATCCTGCAGCATTAATATATCTATCCAAAATTAATATTATATCAAGGGTAACAAAACTACTGTTGACCAGTATAATATAATACTAGTAAGATTATTCAGAAAATATAACAATAAACTCAACAAAACATAAGTCAAACAGTAATATTTGTCTATTACCTACAATTCCCACAACTTTCAATGCAACAATTCATGTTGAAATGAGAACATAGACAACTTAAGATATGTTTTTTTACTTATTGTTTCAGAATCTGGGAGTTCCTTGCCGAGTTGGCTCGAAATGGAACTACAATAATCATAACCACGCATTATATCGACGAAACCAAACAAGCACATAAGGTAATAAGAATAGAGTTGAAAATCCTTTATATAACATACTAGCGGACCCGCAGACTTCGTTCTGCCCATCAGCGCCACCTACCGGGTCCAAATTGATGTTTTATACATAAAAACCTCATCAAATACTCCGTAATTTGGTGAAAACCGCATGAAATCTGTTCAGTAGTTATTTGTGTTTATCGCGTTCAGACAGACAGAGGCGGTGAGGACTTTGTTTTATATATATAGATATCTATCTATATTAATATTATAAAACTGAAGAGTTTGCTTATTTACTTAAACGCGCTTATATCAGGAACTACTGGTCCGATTTGAAAAAATATTTCAGTGTTAAATAGCCCATTTATCGAGAAAGGCCATAGGCTGTTTATCATTGCGCTACGACCAATAGGAGCGGAGCATCAATGAAAAATGTCGCAAATACGGGGAAGTGACGCTAATTTAGTAGCGCAGAACAGCTATGATGTTTATATTTCTTCGCGAGATTTAAGAGTGAATAACAAATACTAACTTTCACATGAAATAGAAAATTTCAAATTACACACAACTCTTATTTATAATTGTTACATAATTTTAAAGTGTATTTCATAGTTTATTACTAATAGCGGAGTAAACGAAGCGAAAAATACGGTCTTACCTCCGAATTTTTTTACTGTGAACCGATTTGCATGAATTTTTTGGAATTAGGCTCATCTTACCCTTAACTTTAAAAGTGAAAATGATCTGAACTCCGCCTATTATTTTTAAGGGGTGTAAACCACCCCTTAATGGAAAAAATTACATTGAGCCATTTTATCGCTAGAAAACATGTCTAATAGCAAATGGTGAAATTGTAAAGTATTTTCTTACATAATTACCTCATATTAAAATCATTTTCAATCCCTTGAAAATCTTACAACCCTTGCAAATGTGTCATAGTATGGTATAAATATATACCATATAAATATATTATGGCGATAATATTTGTGTATTATCGCCATAATATATTATTAATACAGGTTAGGGTGCGGCGGGGGTGGCCCTCGGGCCACCCTTAAGCCTCGAACGTCTAAATGTTCTGAAATGAACACAAAAAAAGTGACAAAGACTTACTGTCCTAACATAACATTGATTACTACGCCCAAATATAGTTATTTTACAAATTGCCGGTGGACCAGCAGGTATTCCATATAATTCCGAGGAAATTTATACATTTCCTAGGATATCGATGCATTAAATAGTTTTTCAAACAATATTGTACACAGTTCCTAAATAGTATCGGAACTGTACACATTTCCTAGGATTTGTATTCAATTCCTTGATTTCATACATTTCTAGTAGCATATATACACATTACAATAGTTGTGGGTCTCTAGTATACTGCGTACTTTCACATTGCTCCAAATATTCGCACTCCGAAATTTTCAGTTACTAAGTAGATAAAAATATGTTAAGTTTTTGGACCATAACTCCTTCAATTTTCATGCTATCACAAGTTATAAAACACCATTGTAAAGGTAATTAAAAGAGCTACAACATCCTTTATTGCAATATATAGTTAAAAAACCTTTTTCTGAAACGGTGAAGGGTTAAAGGGCTTAAGAGAGGCTGTGATTCCGCTGCCACGCGCTCTTTAAACAATCATAACTCCGTCAATTTTTGTTTCACAGAAAAACCAAAACATCCAAATTGTTTGTCAGAAAATTATCAATTTTTTTATTCCCACACTTTTATACGTATCTGTCGTCCTTTTTGAGATATTATGAAAAATAGGGTGGAATTTTATAAATATTTGAAAGTTTGTTTTTTATATAATCATGAATTTTTTGAAAAATATGTGTCCTGAAGCAGCCAAACTGATACTATCCATCAAACTCTTCATAATAAAGTTAATTCTAGGCGGAATACGATTAATTTTAATTGTGGTGGAAATGGCACTTATGAAACCCATTGATTTAAAAGAAAAAACATTAGATGCTCCCCTTATTTGCAATACAGCTCACTTATTTTACGTGCAAAAGACTTTAAATAGTGCTCATTTTAAAGCTTATTTTATGCGCTACAAAACCCTTTTGTATGTAAATGCATAAAATGCATCTGCTCGCCACTAGATGGCATTGACCACATCGATTAAATTTCAGATAAAATAAAACACGGCTTTTATCTTTAATATCTAGCTTAATATTGCACGTAGAATACTTTATAAAATACCAAATTGTTCATTGTTTTACCTGCTACAACTTTGTTCCTGATGAAATTTTCGATAAACGGATATTTTTGGAGATATTTGCAAAAAACCGATGAAAACCGTGAAAAAATTGCAAATTTTCAATAGCCAATAACTTGAAAAGTATTGGATTTTTTGAAAAGCTTTATATATGATTTTTGCTTAAAATTAGGCCTTCTATTGATATCCGAGGCAATTTTGAAAAAAAAGAAATTCACCCCCGAGAAGGGGTGGCAACCACACCCAGGGTGGTTGCGGAGTTCAAATCATTTTCACTTTTGAAGTTAAGGGTAAGATGAACCTAATTCCAAAATTGTATGCAATTCGGTTCACAGTAAAAAAAAACGGACCCATAATGCTTCATTTACTCCGCTATAAAACATAGTAATTAGCTTTCTTTGCAGAATAAGTTTATTTTTGCACTAATTGTTTGTTTAATATGTTATACATTTATCTTAACATTGAATATGAAATGGAAAGTGAAGTTAAAATAAATTAAGTAGGTACCTAATAGGAGTACTGTACCGTAACTAGGGCAAACGGTTTTCGGATAACGGGAAACTGAGTAGGTAGGTATTGGTACAATTTGACGCGCCAGGCGTGATGTCAAATTCCACCCAGAACAAACATTTGTATGCATGAATATGTCTGTTTGTTCTGTGACTGAATGTAATTATATTAGTAGGTATTTATATATATTATATTAGGTGTATTTAAAAGTAGTAAATGTAGTGTATCAGCTATCTGGTTACAATATCACAAGCTCTGCTTAGTTTGCAACCAGATTAACCGTGTATGAAAGATGACCCACGATATTTATTAGCTACAGGTGATATTTACAAATAGATTTGCACTGACCCGAATGGACAATATCCATTCAACAGTATCTCGAGTGCATTGAACTCTTCACAGATTTGCAACACTATTACAATTTAAATCTGTCTGTCAATATTGACTAAGTACTAGCCGCACCGTGACGAAACTGAATTAGGAAATGTAATGAACGAAGTACTATAGCAATAATAGATTTTTCAAGGCCAGGAGAGTCATTATCTCTTTGTCTATCTATCTCGTAACATGCAATGTGTTCACAGATTGCCACCATGACATAATTGCCAGGTTAATTTCCGTTACCTGACCGTTTAGGACTTAGTAACAACGTTATAGATGAGTGATCAGCTAAATAGTTATGTAGTTGCAAATATTTCGCCTTTGTTGCGGCTGTGGCATGAGTAAATGATTGAAAAAAGGTTTAGTGTTTTCGAAATATATATTTATTTATGATTCCTGATTAGTGACCCATTCGTGCTGTCGTTTGTTGCTTCGAATCTCGTGTAGTAGTAGTAGCCGATTTTTTTTTTTCAATGGACTAGAAGATAGCTTCAGATGGGTTTTACACCATTACGCGGACTGTTTCGCTGAGGGCTCTCAACCGAAGGACAATAGAAGCGATAGCGCTGAGGGTGTCCCGCGGGACCGTGCCTCGTCTCAGGGCGTCGCTGGGGGAAGTGGGGACTCACTTGGCATTAGATTAGATTATAAGGAGTTTTTAGTTAGCCTATGTGTTATTCCAGAACATATTCTAACTCTGTGCCAAATTTCAAGCAGGTCTTTTCAGCCGTTTTGGCGTGACAATAACAAACATCCATTCATACATCCATATTCACAAATTTTCGCATTTATAATATTAATAGGATTTATTACAATAGATAAATAGACTCGCTTTCTATTTACAGATCGGCCTTCTCCGTGATGGCCAGCTACTAGCTGAAGATTCTCCAGATGAGATCCTGAGGAAGTTCGACTGCGATACGTTAGAAGATGCCTTTCTGAAATTAGCTTTACGACAGCACGACTTACCAAGAAGAAGATCCAGTAAGCAATCTATTCTAATATATAAAGCTGAAGAGTTAGTTTGTTTGCTTGAACGCGAATTAGCGCGCGCACTACTGGTCCGATGTAATTTTTTTTTCAGTTTGATAGCCCATTTATTGAGGAAGGCAACATGAAGCTACGACCAATAGGAGCGAAATATCAGTGAAATCCAAATTGCGCGATATAGCTAGTTTATTTACACAACTCGCTGTTTGAATTTTTCAGTTCATAAACATCTATTAAATGCGATATCTTAGTTGTAGGAGTTTCCTCACGATGTTTTCCTTCACTGAAAACCAGAAGAGTCTGTTATAAATTGTAACCTTACCAGAAATAAATTAATTATATTACGAGTATATACTAGTAGCTCCCCGCGGTTTCACCCGCACCCCGTTAAAAAGTAGCCTTTGTGTTATTCCGGAACATATACCAACTCTGAGCCAAAATTCAAGCAGATTTCTTCAGCCATTGGGGTGAAACATAAAATTGACTCTATGGCACTTAAGTTAAAGCTCATATGTTTCAGCATTAACGGCATCTCCCGATGTAATTCCGGAGTCCAGGATTGTCAGCAATGTGGACAGCAGGTACGAATCCAAAGAAGACTTCAGTGTCGTCACCAGCAGTACTGATGTAAGTCTTATTTATTACCTTAGTACCTATAATAAATAATAATCTACACTGTCTGTATCTACACTAGTATTATAAAGAGGATTTGTTTTAAAGATTTAAATAAATATACCTAATTAAAGAAAATACTTTCCTAAAGAAGACTTAAACACAATGGACATGAATAGAAAATAATCCACAAATCAAAAATGGTTTCAGGTACTAACAAGAAAGGAGAAGCCAAAAGACTGTAAAGACATAACAAATTCTCGGTACAAAGCTGTGTTTATCAAGAGCATACAACAGTTTTGCAGGCATCCAGGGTAAGTTATACAAATCAAATTAATATATCCTATGATTTTGAGTCACCAATCTATATTTGATGCTGAATTCCTGGTATTCCCAATGGAGTACAGTATGGGGTTCTTCAAGAAGGGCGTGAAGAGATTTTTACAGGGTCGGCAACGCGTGAGTAACGACCCTAGTATTGCAAGCGTCCATAGGCTGCGGTAACCGCTTCCCATCAGGCGGACTACCTGTTTGCCACCTTTGTGGTATAAAAAAAAAAAAAAATTGTCATTATGATAAAGACGCTATTTCCCCGCCATTCTTCTCGTGATCACGATCAATGCAATAATCGAAACGTTACATGCTAATCATGTAACGTTAATTAACAAAATTAACTAACATTATAAATGCTAAAGCATGTGAAAATGTATGTTACTCTTTCACACCAGAACGGCTGAAGGGATCGCGATGAAATTTAGCTCAGAGTTAGAATATGTTCTGGGATAACACATAGACTATATTTCACCCATGGGAACGCGGGTGAAACCGTGTGGAGATACTATAATTTATATTTTGATAATAAGTAGTCTACGCGTGAATAGTCCCGTTATTAATCTATATATATAAAATAAAGTCCCTCAATCAATTTGGACCCGGTAGGTGGCGCTGGTGGGCAGAAAGAAGTCTGCCGGGTCCGCTAGTTAAATATAAATTATGAAAAGGTTGCTGATTTGACACTGACATTGACAGTGACGTATCGAAATCTGACGTTTATGTTCTTTTTTCAGAGGTTTGATATTCTCGGTGATATTCCCGATTATACAAGTGGTGGCATTCTTCACGGCGGTGGGTCACGACCCTCGCGACCTCCACCTCGCCGTCGTCAACGATGAAGCTGCTTATTCACCATGTAACTTGAAAATTTTGTAGAGATTTTATAAGCCCATTTTGACAAGAGGGTGTCTCTTTCTGTCGCGTTTGTTGTTTACGCACGTGGGTTTACATGTTATGTGTCGAAACGGGCCTATGAGATCTCGCCAATGATACGTAGAATTAATTTGATTTAAATGATGTGACCAACTGGTCACAGGATCAATTGGGAATGGCTGCACCAATTTCTTCTTTTTGAATTGTTTTTAGCTTTATAAGGGATTTTTTTTTATATTTCTCTGAACTAAAAAAAAATATATGTAGTAAGTATCCACTACATTCAATTATATTTTCGCCTGAAGCTCAAATTTAAAGTTCAAGAAAATATTGTAGGTACCTATATTTTCCGATCAGTTTATTTTTTTCAAACTATAATAGAGATGTGGCCGTCAAGAATTTATTTTCTTTTATGATTTTCTATAAATTAATACATACATTTTCCACAGTCGGCCTAGACATATGCGGGAACAATAGTTTTAATCACATCACGGTAGATGAAGATGAATCGTGTCATTTATACATGCTGAGCTGTTGGCTCTTAGAAGAAATGGAAAAGAAGAACTTATATCAAGTAAGTAATTTATAATAATTTACATAAACGTAATTCATTAAAGCTTTATCCCATTATTTAACCCTTGATAAATAATATTTGTTTCTCTACTAAGGCAGTAAAAAATTACGTTTAGTTTAAATAACAAACATGCATGTAAACTATGTAATTAAAATAGAATATTTTTAAAAGTATTTTGTTAATTATTATTACTAGTGGTAGGTACGTGTCTTAGTAAATGAAGAGGTGCGACAACAATAAAAACCAAATCATAATTTTTTATTTGATGCCCTAGGCAATTGCTTCAATTTTTTAAGGCTTAGGTAATCCCTTACTGATGACAGACATACACACACACAAAATTTCGCCTTTATAATATTAGTAGGACTTATAATCATGCTTAATGCTTTAATCATCTTGTTGAGTTTATTGCCGGCTCTTCTCAGCAAAACCAACCTGCCGAACCGAGCGTTAGAGTCTATTTGAATAAAAATATTTATGATTTTTGACATTTATGGGTATGTTTGTCACATAGAGCGTATACAACTCGACGGAGCAAGCGAAGGAGGCAGTAGCCCGGGGCCGCTACTATGGCGCCGTGTACTTCCCGCGGAACTTCAGCGCGGCGCTGGGGGTGCGCGTGGCGGAGGGCGAGGTCGGGGACGACGTGCTCGACGAGAGCAGCGTCAGCGTATGGCTTGATATGACCAGTGAGTTTACTTATCCGATTTTTTACGGTTTCGTAAAAACGGGATGACTGAGACTTCGCTATCCGTCCGTCCGTCAGTGTATGGCTCGATATGTCCAGTGAGTTCTTTACGCACCCGACTGCGATTTATTTTTGGATTGTCTTAGATAACTTTTACACCGTTACGCGGACTGTTTTCGTAAGTGCAGAGGGCTCTCAACCGAAGCCAGTGAGTTCTTTACTTATCCGATTTTTTAGGGTTTCTTAAAAACGGGACCCTATTAATGAGACTTCGTTGTTCGTCTGTCCGTCAGCTCGATAGGACCAGTGAGTTCACTTACCCGATTTTTTTGGGTTTAAACACATATTATACAGACATACATAGCTATCACTGCGTACTTATATGTATTTATTTCAACAGATCACCAAATATCACATTTCATAAAGAATCAACTCCACAAGGCGTACGAAAGCTTCACAAGGCGAGCGATGAAAGAGTGTGGACGCCCCGAAAGTTTAGTACAGGTATGATAAATTGTATATAATATACTAAGTTAAACTAGATAAAAAAATGCCTACAAAATTTTTATTTGCCTATTTTCCATTGCCACTTTATAAAAAAAAACTATTATAGTCGCCAGAAACAGTGACACTTTTAATTTTGGAGTGTAATTCACTTATTCATTATATCATTTCAATTTGCGAAATTAACATAAATTTTTAAGTATGTTTAATTATGATTATTATGTACTTACATACTTTCTTAAATTACCTATATATTTAATTCCATTTACATATTTTTTCCAGCAGCTGATTTTATTTAATAATCTACATTTTATCATTGCTTAAAATTATATATTATTATATTGCATTGTAATAACTACCCTCATTTATTTATTTCATAACTAATTTGGTATCAAAAGCTTCTTAGCACTATTTATCGTAAGTATATGAATATGTATTTTATACATTATTTTAGGTTTTTATTTTAAATAAAAAAGGAATATTAAGTATTTACATTATGTCCAGTTTCAGACACACGTCAAATATGCCATTAAACAAACAACATAAGGTAAAATTACTAATATAAAAAAAAACATGAAACTCTAACACATTTCTATTATCTAAACTTACCTTCAAAAACTAATATATATTATCTAGCTAATAAAATAAGTATTTATTTCATATACCTAACATACATTTCAAATAACCAGCGACACATCATTAATATTTATTCTAAATACAATTTTATTTTAGGTCACATTATAGAATAACATTTCTGGTGTTTTATAGTTATATAGTTGATCAATAGATAATTAAAAACAAAACATAGCTATATATAAAAAAACAACAACAATAAAATATTTAGTCTAAACAGGACTTTTTGAATGTTTAACCGACTTTTTTTTTTTACAATGTGTGCGACAGATTCCAGTGCATTTCCATGAACCAGTGTTCGGCAAAATGGACCCTCAAGTCGTTGGTTTCATGGCGCCAGGAATCATGATAACGTAAGTTATACACTAATACTAACATCAGTGTGTTTTTTAGTTATTTAAATTCGATCCTCTTTTATTTCTAAAAGGGTAGGTGTGATTTCCAATGGTTATTCCTAACGTCGAAAATGGTACCTACAGACAGAATTCGCCTCATATTTTCTTAAATATGACAAAATCGTTTATACCTAATTTTCAACTTCGTAAAAACCAAAAGTGAGTCAAATTATATTTTTCTGACTTAATAATATGTAGTAGTCGTATTCCCTATGGAGTACAGCATGGGGTTCTTCAGGAAAGGAGCGAAGAGATTTTTACTGGGTCGGCAACATGAGTGACGCCCCTGGTGTTGCAAGCGTCCATATGCAACGGTAACCGCCTCCCAACAAGTGGGACCGTATATCTGATTGCCACCTTAGGGATATAAAAAAATGTATTATTTTCAGTATAATAAGCCTTATTCTCAATTTCGTAGGATAATATTCTTCCTATCGGCGATAGTGACGTCGACGTTGATGATCGACGACCGGCTGGAGGGCGTGTGGGAGCGCAGCGCCGTCGCCGGCGTCAAACCGCGGGAGATGTTGAACGTACATATAACACTGCAATCCACTGTTATATTGCTACAGGTAATTGAAGCGTCATTTTATTTGGTTATTGTTGTTATATGTAGATGAAGAGGACGAGAAATGAGACTGTAATAGTATTATATGAAAATTTTAAGTGTGTATTAAATTAATAAAATGTAGGTCCTAAGCTTCTAGTTAGGAACATCAGAGAATACGGCAATGTTGATGCAGGGCAAAGACTTAAAATAGGTACGTTTGTGTAAAACTATTACTACGAGTAAATATTAAATGTATGTAGGTACTACAGAAAAGAAGTAGGTCAGCCAGCCATCTGATTACCACAGTACAAGCTTAGTTCCTATTTTCCTAACCAGTGAGAGATACCTACATAGACTCTCGAATTTTTCACTACCTGTTTAAAATATGTTATTCTAAAAAAAACGTCCACAGACAATAGAAATGATGGTGGTCGCATTCGCGGGTTACGAGCTCCCGTCCCGCGGCTCGACACTGGCATGCGCCGCGCTGCTGTTCCTGCAGGGGCTGTGCGGGATGTGCTACGGGTTCCTGCTCTCAGTCTACTGCAATAGTCACACCATGTCGTTCTTCGTCGCCACTGGAAGCTTCTATCCTATGATATTGTTGTGCGGTGAGTGGCAGCATTTTTTTATTTATTACTAGTTGACCCGGCAAACTTCGTACTGCCTCAGAATCAATTAATAAAAAAGCTGAATGCTTTAAACCTTCCCTGTACTTACACAAAAAATTCAAGACCAAAAATAGCCAAATCAGTTCATCCGTTCTCGAGTTTTTATGAGACTAACGAACAGCAATTGATTTTTATATATATAGACTAGCTTCTTCCGCGCGTTCCTGGGGGATCTTCAATTTTCCCAGGATAAGAAGTAGTCTATGTGTAAGTATCAACACCATACCATATTTTATGAAAATCCCTCCAGTCGTTTAGACGTGAAGATGTAACAAACATACCTACCTACACAAACTTTTGCCCTTATAGTATCGTATTAGTGTGATTCTTTTTTAAATAGCAACACTTAACATTATAATTTACCATGGTGTTTTTCGAAATATAATCATTCAGACACATTTTGATTTAAGTGTTGACAACGATGAATATCTAAATTAGCATCTGCACTGCAAAATAAACTGTATTCTTCTTCAATTAGATTTAGATACATATTTGTTTGTGATCACTGAGTTGCACAGTTATCCAGATTTCAGACTTTTTCGTTTGCTGAAGTACCTAGTAGGTACATTGTTTAGAAAGATCATCTTAAAGTTCGTATGATTACCTACGCATCAAACTATATAAATAAGTTCGCTTAGCAAAATTGTGATCGAACACTATACATGTTACTCTTTTCCACAGGCATCCTCTGGCCTCTAGAGGGCATGTCGAACGCCCTGCGCTACCTGGCCCTCGCCCTCCCCTTCACAATCCCCTCGCGGTCCCTCCGAGACATCATGGAGAAGGGCTCTTCGGTCACCGACCCGGCCATCTACTCCGGCTACATCATCACTGTAGCTTGGATACTAGTTAACCTAACTTTCATTCTATTAAGGCTTAGGTATAAGAAAACGTAGTATTTTAAAGTCCGATTTACACATAATTATGAGGTGAATTAATTTGTTTTCGTTTGCATCGAAATCGACTTGACTCGCTGCAGGGTTAGTGACTATGTTTATAACGGTTAAGGATTTTTGTCACTTTATGTGAACAAGGTGTTGGATTCTTTCACAATGTTGACTCAAAATAGGTTTTCGTTTCTATAAAATAAAGGTATAGTTTATTTGCGAGTCAACGCATAAACAGCGGAATAATTTTAGATATAAGTTGGCGCACTAGTGTAATTATTAGGTACCGGATTTTATATGGGTTTTTATGGGTAAGAATTTACTTTTGCCTTTGGTATTTTTGATATGGTAACATTCTCTGTATGGGGAAAGGCTAGAAAGATCCTTCGATTGGACAAGCCCTGGCCACTCCCTAGCTAACGTTGTGAAAGAATCTAGGGGCCACTAAGGCATGTAAATAGCTGTTATATTTTCTGTGGTATTCAAGCTGTTATTTTAAATAATATGGTTTATATAACTATTCATGATACGGGAATATTAGCTAACAGTATATTACTGCTAGTATAAAAAAATATCTTAAGACAGGAAGATATGAATAGAATTAAGATAGCATATTTTTGTCTGGATATTCTGTTATTTTTATATAAATAGGTATAACTATGATAGAGAAGTAACCAAATTAGTAGTTACTCTCCTAATTGTATGCATATTTTACTTGTTTACCAAAATATATGAATTTTAATTGGCCTTTTGTGATACCAATGTGATTTGTGGGTATTTATGAATAAAGACATTTTATAATAAAAATACACCTGCTTTTTAGTACGATTTTACCCGTTTTAAGGAAGGGAATAACAAAATGAAAACACAATATCAGATATAAAAATTTATATTTATAGGATTTTGGATTCAACAACAACTCTTTCAGGGTGAAAAGCATGCGCCTGCGACTCGACGTGACAATGGCACATTGATTAGAAAATACTAGACGACCGTTCGGTCTTGAATTTGAGAAGACATGAACTCTTGTCTATAAACTGCTGTATTTTGGTTAACTTTTAAAACTGCCGCGTAACTGTACCTTTTCGATATTTATGAAAACATGCATATATCAGGTAGCTGGATTAAAACTGGAACTAATCTATGAAATTGAATAGTAGGTAATTTATCTACCCATAAAATTGTTGGTATACATTTTTATGTTTCAAACAGTGTGGTACAGCCCACGGTCAGTAGTATCGCCAAGGCCCAGACGCACGCGCTTCGCCTCCGACAGCACAATGTTTCGTTGTCAACAACCGCTCGAGGTACCCTCTCAGCTCCAAACTTTACTCAAAAAAGTCTATTCACATTCGTTCGCAACACCCCTAACACACCGCTTATTGCGACATATCACATTTAGCAACACTTCTGTTGATCCCTCGATGCAGGAAAAAAAAACTGATTACTTTTTTTCTCTGTCTGCGCTTTCACAGTTTTTGCCTAACTATAAACTAGACTTAAGTTATTAATACGCACGCACACGCATCGTCTGTCTCGCTCGCACACTCGCTCAGCACGCACTCAACTATACACGCTGTCTTTGCTTTATACTACAGAGCTCTCGATAATTGTTTTTTTTTTTACATTTGATATTTCGAGGGGACAGTCAATTCCTATTTTACAATTATTGCTTTTAAAGCAATTTTAATTATATAAAAAAACGAGGAGCTATTCACTTGTAAATGTCGTATTTGTGAGAAACCCACATGATTTTTATTAATAACAATCCATTTCATTCAACATTTACACGTGACGAGCTTCCTAGGTAAACGGTACAAGCTGCTAAAGGCATATTTTTTAATAATTATCACACATTTTTTTAATATCTTAAACGTTAACGATTCAGCCAGTTTATGCAGCATACAGCGTGTTCCTACATCAGAACGCGGTTCAAATGAGGAATTGAGCCGACCCCTTACAAAAAAGAATGAAACTAAAACTTAACACAAAACCTATACAAATCGATCAACATCAAAAAAATGTTACGGAGATTATGTTTTTTTTTAACGACAAGCTATGGAAGTGCTCGAATACAGCCGAATATTATAATTATTAAGCACATGGGTGTCTACTGCGGCCAGTCATGGTGCCCTTATTAATACCCCATTACTCAAAAATATATACCAATATACCTACAACTAAAAAAGTGAGCTATAATTGCATAAGTCTGATGACATATTGAACCCAGCCAGGGGCAATACATGTTATTTTGTGCATCATAATATAGATATTTTAGGTATATATTAATTTGTAATGTAGTATTGATATGGACACCACATTATAAGACATAAACCTTCATGTTAAGCATGTTCATGTCGGCCATAGACACACAACCAGCGAGATATGCTTACACATGTTTCCATACAAAATGCTTTACAGATAAAGAGAAGAAAAAAACACAATTCATAATAATAATTACGTAAAACATAATTTCGCAACCGTTCCAGCCATTACACAATCAAATAGTACATAATTAACAACAGCTGTACAATTAATTGTTGTGACAAAATATTCTATATTTATTTATATATTTTAATGATCAGGCCTGCGTTCGTTCGCTATTTATTTACATTTTTTTTTTAACTTTAAAGATACTGTTCAAGCTTCCTTACAACAATGTTACATAAGAAAAGAAATCACATTGAATTTTACACTTTCTTTATCATAAGTATTACATGCCCAATGACTCCAAATTACCTTTTCGTGTTACTTATCGGATGGTAACGTTGACCGACATCTTGATGAGTTGTGTACCTGACGTGGCAAGAAATTAAAACCTTAGTACTGCGAAATAAGGTGGGTTTTTGTGTGATGTTAATTTCTGGAGTTTTACATAAAAACTTTATATACAAAATCAAGGGAAAGAACTGTTTTAAAAGGATTAATCTAATACTGGCCAAATACAACGTTTTTAAACATTTTATCTAACAATATATTCATCGTTGATTAAGAATTGACTCAGCCATTTCCTATTTAAGGTGACACCTCATCAAAACCGGTCGAGTAACAAACGCCATTTGCCTAAGCGAATTCGTGGTACATAATAGAATAAAAAAAACAATCACAAAGACTTATAAAAATACATAATATTAATAATAAATAAAAAAAGTATTATTAACAAAAAAACAATACATACATACGGCGTAACGCGCGAACCTATGTGCAACCGGGCTGTTTACGTTGTATTATATAATTACGTATGTCTATATGAGATGGGCTGTCGATCTGTACAATGGACTTAAACGAAAATGCAACATTTTAGAAGACATTTTCCAGATAATTTCACGTTTTTCTTTAACGTAAAACAACATTCACATACTTTAAGAGTCTGTGCAAATCGACAATTAAATATGGCGGAGGAATTTTATTTTAACAATCATGTGTTTGTTTGTGTTCATAAAAATATGAATACACTCAACTTCTATGGACATTACCTATAGCTTTTTGAATTATTTTTTAATATCAATCTTGATTTGAACATATTGCTTGAAATGCTTTCGGTTTTTGGAGAAAATTACAGTAAGTGCTAACTATAGCATAAGGTACTTTGATATTAGTAAATGTTCTTATTTACGAACAGCTTACACTCAGAATCAGGATTAGCTGCCGATATTCGACCGTGTTGAATGCAGCCTAATTGACTAATTAATCTGATTTTTTGTTTGAATTGTCAGGCAATATATTAACTACTATATCTGATTTAAATAAGGGACAGAAGATTTAGTAATCGAAAATTAGAAGATATTATAGAACACACAAGGAAACAACTTTAGTGAGAGAAAAATGAAACATAACATGTTGAATAAACTAGAAGATAAAGAAGAATAGATAGAAAAGTTAACAGATTCGAATCTAAGACACAAAATTAATTTTTAAAGATTGAAAATTTTAGTTAATATACATATTCTAATACAACAAAAACTCAAACACTTAGAAAAACAGTTATTGACCATAATAATATATTGAACATTCTCAGATCTTATTCAGCAAGAAACTTTGTTCTATGTACCCAAATATTTCGTTTACTTTTGTCGTGAATTTTAGATGAGAATCTAATCACTTACTCTTATAGTGCCAAGTGATCCTGCATTATGAGCTAACCAAAGCATTTCAAGTAACATTATTATTTTAACACCTATTACAACACCGTTTCGATATACCTAACTAATCTCATATCCAGGAAGGTCAAGAGTCACCTTATACAGTTGGTTTTTATCATCATTTAAACAATAAATACTTAATTATCGCTTAGAACCTTAAGTATGAAAAGCGTATAAATTATATCAGAAGATTGAATTTAACGGACTTATTTCCTACCTAGCTATCTCATCACAGCACATTGTATGGAACGTCGATGTTTATCATCATTTGTGGTTGAGGAAGCATCACTGGGTACAACACCACTTAATTACTGCCAAGATCAAAGTATAGGTATATGATTTAATCACATGAAAATTTTAAATGACCACTAGAATAAACAAATAAGGAAATTAGCGGCCCTAATATTTCTCTTTTACAAAACCTTTAAGTAGTTTTTTTTGGAGTTTTAGACAAGTGTAGACAGTGCATCTATCTCGCTTACACATTCTATCCTTATCGCACTTGATAGTAGTATCTAATATTCTGGGATTAGTTAAATGACTTTTCAACGGTCAAGTGTATCAGATACCCTTTGTTCGAAAAAACTACACGGATTTATAATTAAAACGTCCATACAATGCGACGTAACATTTTGTTTTACTTTATAACAATTATACGACGGTAACTGTCAATCAATGATACTATAAAATAGTACAGCGGTGGCAATTGTTGGCTAATAAAGCAAATTGTGATGTTTATAACAACGTATAATGGAAGTATATAAAATTTTTTAATAGGTGTAATTTGGTCAAAAATTTATTTAAATGCCTCTAAATCTACACTAATATTATAAAGAGGAAAGATTTGTATTTTTGTATGTAACGAATAAACTCAAAAAGTACTGGACTGATGTTAATAATTCTTTCATTAGAAAGCTACATTATCACTGAGTAACATAGGCTATATTTTATCCCTGTATTCCCACGGGAACGGGAAACGCGGAGGCAGCTAGTCATCTATAACACAGTATCAATTTAATCTTACTTTCAACTTTTAACTCAAAGAATAAGTTAATATTGTTTTATACAGTTGATGGTCGTACTTAACCGAATGGACATGTGTATGATTGTTAAAAAAGGGATTTGACTAACTCATATGATTGGACTAAATATAGATTAATAATTCAACTTATAGTTTTGATGATGAGGTAATTAAAAATACATAATTTGATCAAACTACACCTACTAATCTCAGATTATGTTATGTTTTAACATTCTTAATGATTGACTGACAGTGACCGTCGTTTTTAACTTGACAAGTTTATTTCCCGGCTTTGTGTAACGGGGACTCGCTTTGGTTCAGAGTTGCATTGATATTACAAACATACCTACATAACATAGTTTTTGTATATGGTGAGTGTTCAATCCAAAATTATTCCCACAACTATGTTGGCTTAGAAACTGCATACATGAATGAGTATGTTTTCCTGCATACCATACATCATTTGAAATATTGGTTTTATTTACCAAACTCGCTATGAATTTAGATTGAAATTTTTATGTGTTTAAATTGAATATTCAATGACTACTAAACACTGTTTTTCAACTAGACACTGTATTCCAAATTTTAAATAGTATTCATGAGTAAAGTATGATTCTACCGATCAAAACTAATACATCAATCAAATTGCGTTTTCCAGCAATAATTTCTGTGCACAGACCTTAATACCATTTAGACATTTCGATAGATCTAGTAGCGAGTATAGACATTACCTCTTAACTGTGCACTGATGTTAATAATTGAGGTATTTCGTAGTAGCGAGCTTAATAAACCTTTGATGCCAGCCAATGGGCTATAAGTTAAGTATATAACCTTACCGAGTCCCCGTAAACAATCCGGCGTAACCTATGCAGCTATAGGGCAGTGGAGCCGCTAGAATTTGTCTTGGAATATGAACAAGTTGTTAGTGGCCGCGACGGCGATCACGCTCTCGTGCGGGTGCCACGCAGTGTGTAGAATCTTCTTGTTGAAGTCCAAACAGTCTACGCTGATCTCGTCCTGAAATTATTAGGTGGATTGTGAGTATGGTGAATGTTGAAATTGAATAGTAAGCATTAGAATATCGTCTCTGTATGAACTGGTCATATGATAGAATGATAATTGTAAATTACTGTCATTACACTACATTTTAACTAAATAGGACTACTATGTGTAATTCTTTTAGCTGAGAGGTTCGTATTATACATTTTATTCATTAAGATATAATAGATCACATATTAAAAATGTATTATTCTAGTTTGTTTTTAGGATAATAGTTACCTAACATTAATCCTTGTTTCTACATACAATTCAAATTAGATAATAAGTTTTTTTTTTCACTTTTTATTGTTTCGTTTGTTATAAAAGAACTGTTTTATTATTAAAAATTTTCTTTGATATTAGAAGAAAATACTGGTTATTTCTTTTATTTGATAGATACATACGTCATAGTTAAATACTTAGAATTTTATTTAAAAAATATAGACAAATACGTCAAACAATGGTTGATGCATAGTCTCCTGAAAAAAATGGTAAATATCTTATAATACTTTTTCTAATAAAATATAAAATAGTAAATAATTTTCTAGTAAATATTCACAAATATTGTGATTATTTTCAAACAAAACGCACACAAAACTGCCAAACATGCGAGATCTCGAAATTGGCGAGATCTCATAAGCCGGCGGGATCTCGCCCCATCTCTCTTGATTGACATTTTCGGTGATGATAATGATGAGGTTACCTTCTTCCTCTTGGCGGTGGCTGCGACGCGTCTCGCCCGCAGCGGCTGGCGGGGGCGCGCGGCCGCCTCGCGCGACGCCTCCAGCGTGAGCTCGCCGCGCCGCGCCGCGCCGCCCGCGCCTGCGCCCACGCCCACGCCCACACCACCCGACCCACGCTCGAACACCCTGCACACCGGATATACACGGAAGATTTAGTAATGCTAAATGCGACCATCAAATCATTTATTCATTAACAAAATACATACTTCATCATCAGCTCATATACGTCTCCACCAAGGAGCTCGAGCCGAGCCTAACATCGAGGGGGTTTAGGCCATAGTCCACCACGCGGGCCCAATGCGGATTGGCGGACTTCACATACCTTAAATTGTGACATCTCAGGCATGCAGGTTTCCTCACGATGTTTTCCTTCACCGAAAGCCAGTGGTATGAATCCGTACGCAAGTTTTTGTAAACTCAGAGGTACGGGCCAGGGATTTGAATCGGCACCCTCATAATCGTGAGTCGGTGCGTTCCCAACTGAGCCACTACGGCTTTTTACCTATACCCTAATTTGCAATAATAGCTTACTTCCAACTTTAACACCCTCGTTAGGAAGCACGACTTCGATATATTTTGCACGAGTGTGGCATCGGCAAGGCGAATACTAAGTTATGAATTTTTTGTTTAATCTAGTGTGTGTCTGTAATCTTAATATATATAAATCTCGTGTCACAATGTTTGTCCTCAATGGACTCCTAAACCATTTAACCGATTATAATAAAATTCGCACACCATGTGCAGTTCGATCCAACTTGAGAGATAGGATAGCTTACATAAGTATATGTAAGCTATCCTATCTCAAGTTGAGACCCGGTAGGTGGCGTTGGTGGGCAGAACGAAGTCTGCCTGGTCCACTAGTTATATATAATATCTCTAATTGTTCTTTGGCACAATTATTGCATAGATTTTTTTCTTATTCGTGAAGACCTGTTATTGGCTTTATGGCATTATTACTTAATGTTATAATGTTTAGTTTGGTTGTTGGTCTTCCTAAAATTAATAAATAAATAAAATAAAAAGTGACCGGTTGATTCTAGATCACATATAGATTCTGCCGGTATCAAAATGAAATAAAAAAAAGTTGAGTTATTAGGTTTACAAATTAGTGTATCGATATACAGATATGTCTGGCGGCGACGTCGGCCTCAGCTGCTGAGGTAAATGAACCACCCCTGACGCGAGGGCTTCGCGCTCTTACAAGGTTAAGAAGAAATAAGACATTTTCCATTGTACACTGAGTTGAATCCACTCAGTGCAAAGCGAACAATATTTAGTTTATGCTACAGAGTGTAATACATATTATTATAATAATATGATACACTATCGAATTAAATCTTGCCTGTAACGATAGATGTAATTTTTTGTGATAAATAAATATTTCACACGGCCAATCATTATGTATTATGAAATCGGATTGGTGGACAATTGCGTGGAAGAGAGAGAGTAACACAATAAGGGGGCAGGTAACTGATATACTATGTACTTTAAATACATACTTATGTTCGTCATGTGGATGGGAGTCGAACCCACGACGGGCGACTTGTAAGTTAAGAGTCGCTAACCACAAAGCCGACCAGGTCTATCAATCAGTAATATCTAGTACATGGTCAGCTAAAGCCTTATGGACAAAAATCTTATTTGCAATACCATTAATTTATTCTTATATATATTAATATGACATACCTAAAGAATCCATTATAGGAGCCGGTCATTAACCTCTGGTCGTCGCCGCTCCAACAGCACTCGAACTTGTCGAAGATGCAATCGTTCTCGTACAGCGAGCACAGCTTCGAGCGAAGGTACTCGTGAACCGGATATGTTTCTACTGGCTTCGTCTCCATGCGGAGATCCCACACTTTTAAACCTAGGTAGTCTCTGGACATCATGTATCTGTAAGAAATAGGTCAAAATTAAGATATCATATATGGATGTAAATATTTACATAAGTCATGTGTTAGTCTAGTAACAGTTATCTGGTTGCCATAATGAAAACTGCCTAGTTAGCACAGCTCTATGCCACAACAGCGTTCAACAACAGTTTTCAGCAAGTATTGAAAACTGCCACTAAACCTAAATAATAACATATGTACGTTTATCCATTTATTGTTATTAATGAAATTAGCCAGTTTGTAATATGAAAAACAAACTTTGTGTGAATGCATAACCAGGGGTTGAGTGTGAGTCGAGTGGGCGTAGCGCCTTAGATAAAACTACTAGTAGCGGTCTTAAAGCTAAAAACCGTTTTATTCAACACAACCATTGCATCGAAAGGAATTAAGATCACACAGTGGTGCAGCAAATAAATATATAATTGGGCTAGCGACTCTCCTCTCCGGCATTCCTAAATATTCCTAAATTTTCCCGGGACAAAAAGTATCATACTTATTAATTATTTGTTATAATATAACCACGATTTCTTTAGCCATTCTGGCGTGAAAGAATAACAAAGTATAGATATGAGTGTTGTGTGTGTGCGTTTACCTGCCCGAGTTGCTGAGCTTGACGTCGCTGATGGAGGAGATGATCTCGGAGAAGAAGGAGCGCGCGTGCGGGTCCTCGGGCTCCTCGAACAGCTTGGCGTGCCGGTCGCACAGCGCCGCCGCGCGCATGTCGCACAGCCGGATTGTACCTGACATATTGTATACATATCAATCTTAATATATATAAATCTCGTGTCACAATGTTTGTCCTCAATGGACTCCAAAACCACTTAACCGATTATAATAAAATTCGCACACCATGTGCAGTTCGATCCAACTTGAGAGATAGGATAACTTGGACCCGGTAGGTGGCGCTGGTGGGCAGAACGAAGTCTGCCTGGTCCACTAGTATCTTTATTACTTCAAACCAGGGGCGTAGCTACCGCCGTATCTGCCGTATCAATTATACGGGGCCCCCGGGCCATTGGGGCCCCGTGTGAGAAATCTTTACTCTTCATAAGGGCCCCCAATTATTTATACGGGGCCTCGTAGGCACGCTACGCCACTGCTTCAAACTATAATTTGACAGACTTATATGTAGGTATATAACACTAGCTCCCTCCGCGTAGTTCCCGTTCCCGTAGGAATGTGAGGATAACATCCCATGTTACTCCCAGACAATGATGAGAATTTTGATTGCATAGTAATTTTAAACATGTTACAGATAAAAACTAGCATAATAAAATTGAGCATATTTTGACTTACCCTTACTACTAGAATATACAAAGAGATTGCATTCAGTCGGATGAAACTCTGCAGCGGTTATTACCTGTAAAAAAATAATATTAATTTTAACATTCGTTTTAAACATTCAAAAGTATTTTAAAAATGGTACCAATTATACACAAACCATTCTTATTTATTGCTCTATCTATTAGGGAAAATCGTGAAAGAATTCAGATGGGTCCAATGGTGTTAACAATTTTTTTATACCACAAAAGTGGCAAACAGGCATACAGTCCCACTTGATGGGAAGCGGTTACCGTAGCCTATGGACGCTTGCAACACCAAGGGCGTCACACACGCGTTGATAGCCGTGTAAAAATATCTGACTACCTTCTTGAAGTTAAATCTTTCCTACCTAATAGGTACGTAAAGTGACTAACTAATCTACAAAACTAGCGACCCGCCCCAGCTTCGCAGGGGTGCAATGCTTATACATCACATTAGAAACCTCTTATCTAACATATTATGCATATTGTATATCACTCTATCTATTAAAAATACCTCATCAAAATCCGTTGCGTAGTTTTAAAGATACAGGAAGACATAGGGACAGACAGCGGAAAGCGACTTTGTTTTATAATATGTAGTGATCTGTTAAACAATGATTAGTGAATGTATGTCACCTCTGTAAGCTCCTCCATGTTGGCGGGTTTGATATCGACAATGTTGAAGCTCTGGTCTGTGATCTCCAGGTGCCAGAGGTTGATGCGGAGGTCGTCCGCAGACAGGTACGTCTCCTGGTCCGAGTTCAACGAGATAGAGTTTATGTGGTACGTGTGTGCGTTCGCGAATATCCTCCTGGAAAATATAAATATAGTGATGTATACAATTAATCAATAATATGAAATATGCAGGGATATTTTTCATATGCACACAATGTGCTTCACAAATCGATTCCTTAATTTGCAAACCTAATAACTCCACTTTTTCACGAAAATTTTATTTTTCGATACCCACAGATGTCATCAAGCTTATTAGGGTTGCAAATTAATGTATTGATATGTGGCCAATCTGATTCTAAACTAAGCTGAGCCTGTGATATTGTAACCAGATAACTGATATACTATTGTATATACATGTTAAAATAGATATTTACATCCAGACAGAGAGCAAACAGACACAGCCATAAACACAAATGTTTGTCCTAGGTAGGATTCGAACCCACTTGAAAAGCAGTAGAACATGCTTTATGAAAATTTAGCATCATAATAAATATTACTAATACATAATATATGTAATAAGAGTTATATCAAGACACTTTACAAAGTTCAAGAGTAAAGCCAAACAATGCATCACTTCCCATAAAATGATAAAAAGCAATAATCACGATTCGCGCTTATCACGGTAAATAAACATAATTGAAAACGATACAGCACTCGATGGCTCACCCAATATAGATAACGAATGCTTCATTAAAAACCAAATATTTTGGAGATAACATTGATGCTAAATAAATAAATAATAAAATTAATATTACGCATTTTTTATCATCCGCGTAATTTTGCGCGTTATCATTGTGATATTGATTTTTTTCTACATGAAATCTCATTTTATATTATCTGTGGTGACGTATAACAAGAATGTTCTCGTTCATAATTCCATTTTATCAGTAACTGTAACGGAAATATATAAATTATCATATCGGATATCACACCTTAGAAAGTATTCTTGGTGTATTTTTGGTGAACGACATATTTGTAGGTTTATTATTTTATTATTATTAAATTAAATTCATATGAATAAACGTATTGCCCCGTCAGGCCTACTCTTCAGGCACGTGTAGCATAAAGGTTTGAATCCCATCCATATAATAATATGTTTGGTGTACACCTCCTCACACACACAGCTTATATAGAAAACTATGTAAACAATTGATGATGATTCGTGATTAAAAACGTATGCGTATAATACGCTTCGTGAACAGGGTACGGTAAGTTGAGGGTATTTTAAAACGTCCATAAAGCCATGCGAGGCTGAACGGTGTCACGGATAGTCATGCAGTTGCAGTAGTATAGACAAGCTGGTTAGCTTTGTGATTCGAATACCACCCATACCCATGTGTGTCAATATCTATTTAAGTATGTACATAAAAAACGTATTTTGTTGTATATCAGCTATCTGGTTATAAGTTGAAGTCGTCAAGCAGTCTTGTGTAAAGCAGTCTTGTGTAGTCCAGTCCAGTCCAGTCCAGTCCAGTCTAGTCTAGTCTAGTCCAGTCCAGCAGGCGTTACCTGGGCGAGGCCTCGACCATGAGGTCGGCGGCGCGCACGGTGGGCACGCGCAGCTGCGTGACGCGCGCCGGCTCGCGCGCGCGCCCGCCCTCCTCGCGCGTGTTGTACCCCGTCACGCGCTTGTCGCGCTCCGACACCTGCCCCCACACACATACACACATGTCACATATTAATAGATATATTAATTACCACTAGTTTATATAAATAAATAAAATAAATAAATATCCTGGGACATTTTTCACACACGGCCAATCTGATTCCAAACTAAGCAGAGCTTGTGATATGGTAATCAGATAGCTGATATACTACATATACTACTTTTTTTTAAATACATACTTATATAGATATTTACATCCAGACACAGGACAAACAGACATATTCATGCATACAAATGTTTGTCCTGGGTGGGATTCGAACCCACGACCCGCTTGAGAGTCAGGGTCACTAACCACAAAGCCAACCGGGCTGTCGATACATATATAACATGTAAACCACGTAAACTAGTGGCTCGTCGCAGTTTCACACACATACCCGGAAGATCTTTCATTTTCCTGGGTCAAAGCGAGACAAAGTTACTTTCACATTTACAGTATTAGTTTTTTAACAACAAACATCAGAAATATATAATCATATTATACATCTTCCGAAACAGTTAAATATTTAATAGAATCCATACCCTATGCGTGTACCGCTAATAAATACTAGCGTGCTAACACTTTGAGATAGTGTGGCCTGCCTATAATTCTGCACTAGTGGCACCAGGCAGTTTCACCCGCGTTCCTAGGCGTATCCCCGTGATAAAAAGTAACCTGTGTTATTCTAGAACATATTCTAACTAAGTAGATATGTGCTAAATTTCATCCAGATCCCTTCAGCCGTTCTGGCGTGAAAGAGTAACAGACATACATCCACACCAACTTTCATATTTATAGTCTTAGTCTGATACAATTCTCAAAAAGAGATAGTATACAGCTATATTATATAAACTTATATGTAATTAAATATAAATACTTAGCTATACGTACAAGACTAACCTTCCAGAGCTTGATGGTCTTGTCGTTGGTTGACAGGAGGAAGTGCGCCTGGTTCTTTCTCTTGAGCCACCTAATCTTGTTGATTTTCTCTTCAATCTCCAACGACTTGAGGTAGTCAAACTCTGGCTCGTGAGATTGAAAGGTTGAGTATACATTGTACTCGCCTTTTTTCGGAACGCATTGTTTCGACGCTGGGTCCCTCTAGAAATTGACATTTTAATATTAGTACGGGTTGTTATGTAATTTGTAACCTTATTGCATGATATTAAGGTTTATATTGAAGTGTAGACGGAAAGAGGTCATTGAAAAGGCATATATATTGTGATTACTGGGTCACGCTGTTTAGTATTCAAACGGCATGCCATCGCAGAGATTATGATTTTAGAAGCGCTGAGATAAATGAAACACTCTGATATGCAGTATGCGAAATTATTATCCAGAAATTTGGGACCAAAGCCGAGCTGGTAGGATGTAACTTGGCTATATATCATAATCATTTAAATAAGTTACCATTACATATTTTAGACATTAATATGTCGAATATTGCATCGCATATTATATACGTATGCATATACTATGTATGCAATCATCGACTATAATCTAGTCATTCATTGATGACCCCAGATAAAACGGTGGCAAGGCAACTGTAACTAAATTCAATTAATTCTAATTGGGTATACATCAAATATCGTTGTTACAACATTTATGGTATGTGAGAGATGGGACCAGTTTAGTTGTAATATTTATTCATTCAAATAGGCCTTCACAGGCACTTATGAAACGTCAACACAAATGCTTTAAATTTAACAGGACTATATAACTACCCACAAGTCTGATAGAATTATATATGATATGAAATATGTTTCTCATTCGTCCATTAGTCGTAATTATGAAACAGTGACTCTGAAAGCTCTGTTTAGAGTGGTTGTTTTTGCCCAGAAGAAACAACAGTAAACTCAGAAATTACTCTTTTCAAAACAAGTTTTTAACAATTACTATAACAATAATATTGGATCTGCTAGAACGAGCTCTATACCCAAGCATCCCAATCATCTAAATTGTAAGCCATCTGTACTAAAGCAGACTAAACATATTCCTTAAATATATGTTGGCAAATCTAATAATTTGTTTTACTTAAATATCCAGGGACATTTTTCACACATGGGCAATCGGATTCCAAAGTAAGCTTCAAAGTGAGCTTGTGTTATGGTGACCAGATAGCTGATATACTATGTTTTAAAGACATATATTACCTGAAATATAACAACCCTGCCACCCTTGTCTCCAGTGGCGAGCAGCTCCCCGTCATGGTTGAACTCCACGCAGGAGATCAGGTCCGCCTCCGTCACGTCATCTTCCAGCGTACCCTTCACCTGACTGAAACACCATGTTGTCTCCCCACCATTGCCTGGAATATTTATATTTATTTGTTTATTAACACACCATCAAAATCATATAATTTACTAGTGGCGCCCCGCGGTTTCATCCGCGTTCCCCGGAATCTTCTATTTTCCCGGCATAAAAGTTATGTGCCTTTCCTTGTTCTAAGCTACCTCTCCACTAATTTTCAGCCAAGTCGTTCAGCCTTTCTTGAGTTATGACACAATTAAACTCAATTAAACACTAAAGTTATGACTTTATTATGCCTATTGGAGCTGTTACTGTCATTATTGCAAAAATTCTATAAGCCAATACGGTCCAGTCATTCTCAAGAAAGCTTCCCAAAAATAGCTACAGCTAGATCCTGTAGAATAAACATTCCTATATAAAGTTGCACAATATTGTAAGTTGGGTTTTAAACATTATATTTTATAGCGAAATTTCTATTAGTTCCACTAGTGATCATTATTCGATTTTACATGTATAACTAATATTTTAAATCTAATAGACAAAATATCTACATTAGATGTTAGAATATGTTAGTAAAACACCTATTAGTTTATTATGTTAGTAATGTAAATGCAATGTATTAGGAAATAAAGAAAAGGTGTATTTATTTCTGCTCTCAGAAAAATAGTCAATCATAACCAGTTAGGAAAAACCGGAATTAAGTTTTAGAACAAACTGAAGATGTTAATTAAAAAAAGAATGTTAAATCAACACTATCAATCAAAACTAAATTAAATATAGTTCTCACAAAGGTCTTTTATAATATGAACAAAAAATATGCCGATTTCTTAACAATAATATTTACTTTGAGAAAATGTAATAGAAAATATTTTCAACAAACTGGCAATACTATTAGAAAATACATACAATCACATGTAGTGTTCCAATGTAGCCGACACGAGTGATGTCTCCAATTAGCAAAATTATCTTGAATTCTTATGCGATGATTCGAAAACCACGGCACTTCTTTCTTTTTTAACATCTCTATACTAGCAAATCTTAAAAGTAATGAGGCTGAATCGTGTGACATCAATGCACATTATAATTTGGAAGAAAAAAGTTAAACAGGACTGGACATCTCCATGTCTCAATTAAGAATGTGAAATAAAGTTAATTTTCTAAACCTGTTTGCAACTGTGGTGTGGTAACTCTATCCTATTCAATGTGAAATCTTGTATGTAACAAAACACCAGCTTTTGTACTTTTGTAGGGAGTAAAAACAATGGTTGAGCACTAGAGGGTGCATACATGATTCACAATGTAAACAAAGCCACATTTTAACTTGTATATGGCACATAATGTATTTCAAATGATATAAATAGACTTGGAATGTTAATTTCACGTTTAGTAGCGTCATGGCTTCGAATCAAAACTCAGGTCATCCTATATAGATAGATTTTATTTTATTCAGATGTTTCAAAGGCATTTATACTTGTTTTTATATGATTCTGAAACTATACAGTACTTTAAACTATCAATTGATAGTTAACAATATTTCAACAAACAAAATTTGAAATAATAAATTGGAATTCCAATTTATTATTTCAAATATTGTTTGGACCAGCAAAATGGGTATTTTATTGAATATTTACCAACAATTATAGGGATAATATTCGAGGCGACGTCAAAACGTAAGTAAACAAACAAAATGCGTAAACCGTTTACACAGTCATGAACATAATACCTATACCCATTGATTCAGGAAAGTAAAATCCCAGAAAGGAATAATTTCCCATAATTTTTGGTCATAAGCAAATGCATAAGCTCCTGTCATGTCCTTTAATTCTAACTAATAGTTTTAAAAGGAAAATTTTGTATTTATGTGTGTACTAGTGGCTCCCCGCGGTTTCACCCGCGTACCCGGGAGGTCTTCCATTTTCCCGGAATAAAAAGTAGCCTATATGTTAATCCAGGTTATAAGCTATCTTTATTCCAAATTTCATTCAAATCCATTCAGTAGTTTTTACGTGAAAGAGTAACAAACATCCATACATCCATACATCCATACTTACAAACTTTCGCCTTTATAATATTAGTAGGATGTTTGTAATTAATACATTCAAAAACTAATGTGTCAATTTCAAAAATTCTTTCTAAAGGTACATTATGAGAGAGTAACATAGGGTATATTTTATCTCTGTATTCCCACGGAAATGGGAACTATGGAGGTGAAACCGTGCAGCGGCAAGTTAATTATAAACTGATTATCCATAATATTTTTTCTATACTACCATACAATATTCATGATCTGATTTTGTACATCACTTAATTAAAAGTACCTTTAAAATTTCATAGTAACTTGTTTCTTTGACAGTATCTGATAGGAAACTGAAATAATTAATATATTGTAAACTGAACCATGAAAGTTATGACCTTTATGATAATAATCTGTAATGTTATTTATTTACTTACTTGTAAATATAATTAGAATCTCAACATAACTATACCATGAAATTAAGTCTATATTAAAGAGCTGTAGGTTACAATAATAATATTTCTGTTTAATATGGTATCAGATTGGCTATTTGTAAAAGAATGTGTGAAATAAATTGTTATTTCCTAATATATTATCATATTAATACAAAATGATATTTAGACAACTTGTTTGTAGTAAAGAATTTCTTCAATCTATACTAATATTATAAAGAGGAAAGATTTGTTTGTTTGTTTGTTTGTAATGAATAGGCTCCGAAACTACTGGACCGATTTCAAAAATTCTTTCACCTTTGGAAAGCTACATTATCCCCGAGTAACATAGGCTATATTTTATCCCTGTATTCCCACGGGAACTACGCGGGTAAAGCCGCGGGGAGGCAGCTAGTTGGCAATATATTACACATATAAAAAGTGTTACAAATTTCCAGATAATATATATAAGGAAAAACTAACATATCTCAGACATAGACTAATTTGGAATGGTATCAAGTTTATTATAGTTATTTCTCTACTAAATACCTGGCATTTCTCTGACCATAATCAAAGAGAATGTAGCATATAGGTATATTGCTTAAAACTGCTTTGTTATAGGAAAAGATTGGCTTCAGGAGTATGTAGGTAGTAAATAAATACTTTAGGTAGTAGGTACTTAAATGAAAAGCAATAATATCATTGATGGCAGACATCTTAAATTTTGGACATAAGTGTATTAGTGATATAAGTGTATATATTGTTGAATTAATCACAAAAAGATATTAAAAATGTAATATAGGTATGTATCAAAATAGCATGTTTTACAGTTATACAGCTACATTATCAGTCATTTCCTAAACTATGAGCTCAAGCATTATTTCTTTAATGCTACGAGCTTTTTTTTACAAAGAATGATTCTTGGGTGAATAAATAACTATACCACATGAAGTGATTATTTGTGTCATAATGCTGAATGTTAGAGTTTGAATAAGAGAGTCTAAAAGAGGTTTTAGCTTAAAAATTGTAATAATCTCAACAATACTATCAGAAAGACCCAGTGTACAAGAAAATAAACCGATTCTTACCATGTTACAACATTGTAACTTAAATGTATGAATTCAAACTCGGTCTAGTATTCAGATGCAAATTTTGAAGGGACAATATAGGTTATCATTGTATCAGTATATCATAACATAACGCAGTAAATATAGTTGTTTATAAACAGTGCAAGTACCTATTCTTGCCAATCACTTGAAGGAATACTACTGTTACTCGTTTTCCAGCTACTTATGAGGCACACAACAAATACATGTCCATTTTCTATGAAAAACTGCTGTGGTATTAATTTTCTATAACCACGGGGAAGTCACGTGACAAAGCACAGAATACTCTAGGCCCAGGATGATGTAAAGGTAGCATGAATGCTACAATAGTATAACAGTTATAATAATATTATTTTTTTACACTCAGCTAATCTGATAATGGGATTGATTAGCTAAATCACTAAGGTTTACAAGAATGTTAACAATCCATGAATAGGAAACCATGACAGGTAAAAATAATAATTGTATTTATTACCATGCAAGCATAGCTTCATAGTTATAAAATGGCTAATTCTTCAAACATGTTCAATTATAGAGTAATGTTTCCACTGTATCTCTCTCAGAAGTAAAATTACCATTTATTTTCATTAGTCAACAAAAACCTAGTTTTAGAAACAATCCTGAAGAGTTGATTTACAGGACTGTTCGTTAAAGGAAAGGTCACTGACCAGGTTTGAAATTGTGGGAATTTATATCTGTTGGATGTTTTTTTATCTTGAAAGCCTATAGAAGCTAGAATTTTGATAGAAGTATGGTTAACTAAATAATCAATAAAAAAAAACACCATTTGGACTATAAAGAGTTGTTTATTATCTACCTACATGTTGATCTGATATGTATGGTATTACTCTTAATTAGAATGACCTAGCAATAGTTACTCAGTTATGATCTTAAGGATACCAAATATGATGTTGGTCAAGTTTAATGCTAAACAGTTTTCATTATAACCTAGCATATTAAAAAATGGTCTGAATGCCTTAAATTAACAACTGTAACAACTCAATTTGCGATAATATACGTAAATACATTGATAATATTCGTTAGGAACAGACGATACGCGAGCGGCGGGCGAAAAAAAGGGTCTTACCTACTTTCAACCTCATTTGAATAACGTATTTTCTTGTTTTACACATTTATTAGTGAATTTGTGGGCTCAGTTTTTAGCGTTTCGAGTTATTAACCGCTGAAATATGCCAGATTTATAGTCGATTAGACTACCGCTTACAACAATTACATAGTCATCTGTTCATGAAAACAGAAATTTAATCACCCGCATTTCCATGGAATTATTGTATTTACGCGACGTAATACCTCGTAAAGACCGTTGCGAGAACCTTCCCTTGACTACAACTAGCGCATCAACAAAATCAAAAGAGCAAAAGGTTAAAACTATCGGCGTAAGTTTCAATAACCAAACATTTATGATACATCAAGCTAACTTCGTATTATTGTAAACACTAATCACTAAAAACCAAACTAATGACAATAACATTGCATTTACCGTCGGAGTTCGAACGATAAAACATCTTCGACTTATTGCGATTCCCAAATCCGATTTCGCCCTTGACTAGCGGGCGCAAAAAGTCACCACTTACCGGCCATGACAAAGCCCAGCACAAAAACTTTAAGAAGTTCGATAGTTTTAGTACACAATCACTTAAATGTTTTGCTAAAACATCACACAGATATGCCGATGAAAACGGATTAGAATCATTTCAATATTACATCGGTAAAAAGCAATGGCGCTCAGAAATACATACAAATAATTACTGCAGAGTTTAGTGTTGCCTCACTTAGGCAAACAATTACTACCAAACCAAACAAAACAATGAATGTCATGCAAATGTATACAACGTATCTACTTCTGTAACGTAACTACTTCAAATGAATTTCGATTTTCGATTTTATCTTCTTACATATTATTGACATTGTTGTTTTATAAACAAAACAATTTTACAGTAAAATAAAATTCAAATTATTTCGAATTCTTCGCGCATTGCAGCTCCATTTGCAGCGTTATAATGTGCATCATTATCAATTAAACTACTTTACGCATTTATATTTTTATAATATTACTAGTGGCTCCCCGCGGTTTCACCCGCGTACCCGGGAGGTCTTCCATTTTCCCGGGATAAAAAGTAGCCTATATGTTAATCCAGGTTATAAGCTATCTTTATTCCAAATTTCATTCAAATCCATTCAGTAGTTTTTACGTGAAAGAGTAACAAACATCCATACATACATACAAACTTTCGCCTTTATAATATACTAGTGGCTCCCCGCGGTTTCACCCGCGTACCCGGGAGGTCTTCCATTTTCCCGGGATAAAAAGTAGCCTATATGTTAATCCAGGTTATAAGCTATCTTTATTCCAAATTTCATTCAAATCCATTCAGTAGTTTTTACGTGAAAGAGTAACAAACATCCATACATACATACATCCATACTTACAAACTTTCGCCTTTATAATATTAGTAGGAAGTAGGATATTAGTGATTAAAGTTGAAATTGAAAACATATACTTTCGATGTTATGTATTTATACGGTTCTATGTTGTATAGATTTTCAAATCTTTTTCACTTGAATTTGACGGACGTTATATAAAAGCCAATATGATCCAAGAAGTGAAATAATTTTATTTTATTTATTAGTTTTATCTTATCTTACAACATTTACCTTACAACCTATATAGTAGAAATTATAGTATGTTTGGCAACACTTGCGATACAGTTGTCAGATTTGACTTCTCAAAGAAAACAGCCGTACAAAAGCGCGCATTTCATTTGTAGGTTAGTAGCGCCATCTATCTAACGATTTCTAAATTTATTTTCTGCTGTACCGACAAGGGAAACCAATTGATAAACTTTTAATATTATTCTGTATTAGATCTTTCTGTATATATTATAACATTTGTTTATTCACATATATTTAACTTAGATATATTTTAATAAGTATTAGTTTATTTTTAAATGTTTATAGTAGCAACAAGTACAGTCTGAGATAAGGTGTACAATTTGTCAATTAACCTTAAAAGTCCGTTGATTAAAACTACTTTAAGCTTCCGGGAGTTTCGTTCAAAATTCAAAAGAGTCGTGTCATTGTTAAAAAGCCCCGAGACATTTTATGGTGTAAATATTATTATATAGATTTTGAAAGTAAAAATAATACAAAATGAGTAGAGATCTATTCGAAATGTTTGATATTGTGAGTAATATTGATGTAATTTATCCACATTTACTTACCGTTTTTGTTACCGTGGTCGAAAATAATGCTGAGCTTCTGAAGGCTGTTTTGTCTAGCTTCAGCGAAGAGTCTTCTCTTATTTTTAGGTGATGGTTGTGTGGCCAGCGGCGATACTACCATTGTGGTGGTCGCCATGACGTCATATCACCATAGCAATCTTGTCTTCACGATTTTACTGAGGAAGAAACATTATTTTAGGCATGTAATTAATTAGTTATGTAGGTAACGATTTTTTTTTAATATTGCCTTTTTCTCAGAGGGCTGATAGACAATATTATCCATAGCGCATTTTGTCAAATTGATTTTTATAAATGTATCAGATAACTCAGTACATACTTCCAAAGCCTTACTACTTAAGTAAATAACACCTTAATACTTGCAAAATATAACTGACAAACAGGATTTTGGCATAGTCAGTATTTGCGGAGTAAATATTTTTTATTCATTATAGGTAAGTAAATATGATAATAACATATTTATTCTTATTCTGATAGGGTTGTCTGGCATTCAAATTTTCATGTTCTAATATACTAACCTGCTATTAACTTTGTTGTTTATATACCGGTGAGATGCTATAGTTTTATTTACCTACTTAAAAATAACTCGGTTTACAAGCATTCACCTATTATGGCATGGTTATTACTAAGTCTTGTGACTAAGTTGACAGCCCTAGGTAATTCCAAACAAACAGTCGTGATTTACCACTAAGCTTGCCGAGATTTAAGAGGTCCGTTTTCACGATAGTTGTTTCTTTTCCTCTCTCTATATCTGTCTCGTTTTGGCATTCTAATATTATGTGGTCTTCAAACGGACAATGCAATCTGGACAACTTTAGTCTACATATTAGCGGTACGTGGCTCAGGGTTTAATTGTTTTTTCTCTTAGTAGGGGAGACCGGGTACAAAAGTAACATTTTGTACTTTTACTTTGATTTCTGGATGGGTGCTACTGTTGCCATTAAATTAATATAACTATATAAAAATTCAGTTTATGTTCTTACTCTAGCAACTCGTTTTATCATATTACAGCGTGTTTTATATGAATTACAGACATTTAAAAAAAAAACGTAACTTGTTACTTTCGACCACGTAGGCAGGTCGAAAGTAACACGTTGTGGGTCGAAAGTAACAAAATAATGGGGTTGATAAATTGATAATCAATACAATATTATACATGAAATACAACAAATTATTTATTTAAAGTCTTTATACTAATAACACAAATTATTTTTTATATTTTAAATGTTCAAAAATATAAATGGTAAAAAAATAACAAGTCAATAAAATTCTTAGTTTAAGTAATGCGATCAGTTTTGATTTATAGTCAGACTTTTATAATTCAGTCATTAATCTTAATCTGAATCGCAATGATGGCATATATAATGCTTGTCATCATCCACACATTCCAAATGGGACCACATTTTACATTCGATACATCGTACCCATTTTTTATTTGGTCGACCTTAATTTTATAAACAGACAAGACAGAAGTAAATCTTTAAAATGCTCTTCAGCCGCTTTTTTATACAGTTCCGTGTCGGTAGTTCCTCGTTCATTTGTTCTAATGTGTTGTCTCGGCATTCTTTTAAAAAAAAATACATAATAACATTATGATAAATTATTAAATCACCACGAGGACAAAAGTAACATGTTACTTTTGTACCCATAGGGCTATGTTACTTTTGTACCCATTCCACATTTTTGTCAAAACATGCAACATAACTTTAAATTGGAATGTACTACACAAAAATGAATTTATGCAATGTATAATCACTTTAAAACAGTATAGATTAGCAAACATTCAGATAACTATCGTGATTTTAAGACTATCAAAACATTAAATAAGATAACGTCAAAATACTTACTTTTGGTTTGCAAATTCACTTATCGTCCTGTCACAAAGCCTAACAGCGCGTGGCGTACGCTGCGACTAAATGCAATTGAGGGGGGGGGCTCCAGGCTATCGTATGACAGCGGCTAAGCGGTGTTCGCCCATTGAATAAGTCTAGAGAGCATTTGTTACTTTCGACCCGCCGTTACTTTTGTACCCGGTCTCCCCTAAGTTTGTCGAGTGAGTGTTTCGAACGAATCTGGTCGAATTACGGCGCAATTGACGATATGTCTGTTTTTTGACCTTGAAAACGAGATTTTGACTGAGTTCCTCATTCAAAATGTTTTGTGCATTCACTAATTATCCACGTTGTTGCATTTTTAAAAGACACAGACGACGTTGAGTAAAACAGACAAAGCATGCCTAAGACTTAAAAACATGAGAGTATGCCAAAGACTTTTATGACAATATAATACTAGTCTCCACTATACGGTTTCACCCGTGTTCCTGGGACATTTAACTATCCCGGTGTAGAACGTAGCATAATTGGCTAAGATTCCAATGAACATACACTGAAGATGGAATTAATTATTCGTCTAAATATATAAAATACAACCTATACGATGTTCAAAATTAAAATGCCCCTGGTGTTGCAAGACTTGCAAGCGTCCATAGGCTACGGTAACCGCTTCCTATCAGGTGGGACCATATGTCTATTTGCCACCTTTATGGTGTAAAAAAATGAATTGTTTTTTCTTAATAGGTATATCTATTAAGTCTTGCTTGTTCCCGGCCTCAGCACTCCCAAGGCAATTGAACTCATAATCAAAACAGATTCTAACCGATTTCGAACCGCTAAAGATAGGAATTAATTTATTAATTATTTTTGATACATTTCAGAATTCAACCGATCCATTAACTAAGGAGCGTGGAGTATGTTTGTCTCGTAAGTATTAGTACGTTTTTACTAAGTATGTATACTATTGTAAAATAAATAATATTTGCATAGGTATTTAAAACGAACGGACATGTTTACGCACACCAATGTTTGTCCTGTGTGGGAATCGAACCCCGGCCCCGTTAGAAAGTCAAGAGTCTTTAACCACAAAGCCAACCGGTCAGTCTATATAAGTACCTACGTAATGAGTATCTAAAGAAGGTACAGAATATTAATAAATATGGTTCGATTATTTCAGGTGATTGTGATGTGAGAAAATACTTTGTGGCACTAAAACAGTGTCAGAAAAGGCTCATTGAGAAGCCCTACACAGCTGAGACATGCCACCAGGAGACAGTCGACTTGATCGAATCCATCGATGTTTGCATTGCTGATAAAGCATTCGTAAAAATCGCCTAAAATGTACATATCGATTTGTTTTTCATAATCGTGCATAGGATTTATAAAAATAAACAGTTATATTTTTAAATATATATATTTTAAATCAAGTGATGATATTAACTTACTATTATTTCTATTTGTTCGCGTTCGCGCGTTCAAAACCTTGGCATTGTCAGCTGATTAGGTCAAGTTCACAAACACTTCTAAGAAATGGTTATGAAATAAAAAATCTATTTTTAAGTTGTTAAGGTTCACTTTTATGTGATAACAACAGATCTTAGAAGGAAACAAGGTCAATATTTTATCCGTATGGTAACACTTCTTATTTAAGTATTTGATCTAACCAAAGGCTTGGCGCCAATTCAATGATTAGGTTCAAATTAGAGTTGGCGGGCTATCTTTACGCGACCTTACAGTATTGGGTGCCTTCCGGATTCGTAGGTATTATTATATGAGCTTTAATAACTGTAAGGAAGACCTTTTAATTGTCTGAGTGAAATCAGCGTATTTTTTTTCATTGTTATTTATTCTATTCATGTTGTTTATGACTGAAATGGCGGCTGACAGAGAGGAATGGAAGAAAAACACATGTCATGTTGTGCCGAACCTGCTTAGGCGGGGTAAGGGCAGGAAGAAGAGATAGGTATATATTTGTTGATATGTTATTATTATTATTACCAATAACATATGTTATTAATAATAACATATCTACACGTGTGTATATTTAATTAAATATCTACAATAATAAAGGTTAATAGGTTTTCATATTCTTGTGATCGACATGGCACTCTGGGCTCCCTTCCCTCGAGTCATCGCTGTTTTTTTTTAATTCCGCAAGAATGTCTGCGGACAATTTTAAAATGCCAATTTTAAATTTTCTCTTCTGTGTATTATTCATTTCCTTCATATCGGGTAATAAACTATATAGGAATGCTAGGTCTGGGCTCATGGTACCTAATAGTTCTGGACTTTTCTCTTCAACAGCTGTTTCTTCCACTCTAACCTTACTAGTATTGGTATGTGATGGTTTTCTCCGTCTCTTGATTATGGGCTCGTGCACTATTTCAGGTTCACTACTTTCATCGTGATCTTCGTAAATTTTAATTGGATCTTCAGAATCGAGCTCATTTACAAATTCTTCAATTCTTTCATATCCATTTGAGGTTTTTGTTGTCATGAATTTTAATAAAAAATCAAGCTCATCCGCTAGGTAGTAGGGCTTCGAATGCTTCGTCGTTGCAGTTGTCAACTTTTTCAAATGCCTCGAATAACAAGCTCTTAGATTCTTCCATTTCTCTTTACAATCGGAAACTGTAAAAATATTATTTTTTAGTGAGATAGTGCTTAGATGTATCGTTTAGTTTTATTTTCGGCAATCGCAAGATTCACGGGCCAAGTAGTAGCAAGTATAATGTTTATCCAGTCCAGTGCCGCTCTAGATCTACTCATCCAAATTAAATACCTACACATAGGTATATACCAATAATCAAAACCTATTATAAATAAATTATATTTTTTTATTAGCAAACATTAGATATATTGAAATTATTATACATCTATTCCAAACACAACTTTAAAATGACAGAAATCAAACAAGTAACGAAACGTCTCCATACAAAAGTGTTAACAGACTTTATTCCACATTCGTCACCTTGACTGGCTATAAATGTCACTATGTGTCTACAAACCCTTTTCCATACTCAATATTATGTTTCACTATTCCCTATCTCTGTCTTGAACCATACAAACAAGTGAGAGGTAATGCATACGCCGCTGAGTTTTTGTAAACAGCTACAAAAGCGCCTCTAGCGGCTTGTTTGTGTACTATTTACTAACCAATATATATACCCACTAGTCACTACATGATTATAGCAACAACACATACCTGTCTCGTCAAGCTCTTGTGCAATTTCCAGCCAAGCTTTATTTTGGTTGTTTCTATCGTAGCTTTTGAAGTCTGGTCTAGTGGTGTCATATAAACATGGTCTTTGTTTAATCAAATGAATGAATTTATGAATAAATTTGGAGTCTTCTTTCATTGTGAAATGACTTTGTCACTGTGTGTGGTGACGCGTCAGTATGGCGTCGGTAACACGAAGCGAATTGGCGCAACTCGCCTGCCCTCTATAAAACTAGTATGAACATAGGTGCGGACGCGAACGACTGACTGACTGAAGTCAGTCACCGAAACAAATAATTTGTCATTCTGCTACGAGTTTGTAATGTTACTGCTTTTTGCTGTCCGAGTATCTTATATATAAAATTCTCGTGTCACAATGACTCCTCCGAAACGACTTGACCGATTTTTATGAAATTTTATATGCATATTCAGTAGGTCTGAGAATCGGCTAATATCTATTTTTGATGTGATCCCGTGATCACGGGAACTACGCGGATGAGACCGCGGGGCGGCAGTTTGTTTATTTATGTAGTAACTAGGTACTATTAATTGATTTATGTGATAGGTAGGTAATGTACACAAGGTTACCTACCTCTGAGGTTGGCAACCTTGCTAGAACGTTTAGATCGCTAAGAGTACGACAAACTTTATTGTTAAATGATTTAAAATGTAAATATGGCTGATATGATGATGATAAATCAATATACGTATAGTAACAAATATAACGTATCGCTGTCTGTAAATGGGATGTGCTTGAGAAAAAATATTATAGGCATTAAGTGCCACCCAAAATAATTATTGTTAGAATTTTTGTCTGTGTTTTTGTGCATGCTAATCTCAGAAACAGCTTATCAGATTGACTATTATATTGTTAACTTCACTTACCATTTAGTTTGTTTCATGTCAATCAGTTCATAAATAAAAAATAATTTGAAGAATTCAAAGTCACTACCTATTCCACGCGGACGAAGTCACGGGCACAGCTAATTAGTGTTATAATTAAATTATTTGGTGAGAATTTCGAATACACGACAAAGATATAATATGCCAATGACTATCAAGTATTTTCCTTTTCCTACATAAATATATCATTATACTTTAAATAATACTATGCAATATAAAACAATGGTCCACGCAGCGTCTGTCTAAGACAACCTCATTAAAAAAAAAACATTGTTTTCCACATATTTTGACAGCCCGGTTGGCTTTGTGGTTAGTGACCCTGACTTTCAAGCCGCGGGTCTTGGGTTCGAATCCCACCCAGGAGTCCCAGGACAAACATTTGTAATGCATGAATATGTCTGTTTGTTCTGTGTCTGGATGTAATATCTATATAAGTAGATATGTATTTAAAAGTAGTATATCAGCTATCTAGTTACCATATCACAAGTTCTGCTTCGTTTGGAATCAGATTGGCCGTGTGTGAAAAATGTCCCAGGATATTTATTTATTAACATTTTTGTTTTGTGTTTGAAAATCCCCTAATGGAAGCCGCATGGAGCAACTAATTAACCCAAATACACATATTTACAACATCTGTATTCTATAATCCAATTATATCAAGTATATATAGGTCACCTTAGTATCAATTAATTATAAATAATAACATAATTTGTACCGAAATAATGTTACAATATATTTTTTGTTCACTAATCGTTATTTGATTGATTCTATCAAAGCGTACGTGCCTACGTGACTAATTAGGAATTCGTCTTTGGATAGCTAAGATTAATTATGATTGCTTAAATTAAATAGCATCGGCTATTAGGGCAATGGCGAATTAAAACTATGATTAAAATTTTTTAAGTGGACTAAGCCCCTTCGTGCACAAGGCTACGCAAAATACGATACTCGACGATTTTAGTCTCCAAAAGACCAGTGACGGATAAACCCTTAAACAAATAAGCAATTGCCTAGGACATCACGTAAGAAGCACAAAAAAATCCAACCTTAGGGCATCGCGTCTCACTCTCACGTCACTAAAAACTGCACCAAAATGGTTTAAAGACCAATTTTAATTGACATAAGGATAGGGGGCCCCAGAGACATTTTGGGGGGCCCCATAAGCGTGGATTGCTTAGGGCATCAACAAGTCTTAATCCGTCACTGCAAAAGACTACCGCCATTCAAAATCGTTGGGGCAACAAGACAATGATGATGGTGTTTTAAATGAGATAAGCAATATAATTTTAATACGTCAGTCGAACAATGAATATCGTTTTATAAAGTCATGATTACGTATAACGTAAGTACATAGGTATCCATAAAGTAACAAATAAAGTGGTCAACTATGTATTTTATGTGGAATAAATAAAGTTATTTTAATCCTGAACAAATTCTTCCGCTCCAAGGCACCTAGTATAAAAATATAATAGGTTTAGTACCACACACCTGTCTAATTAAACGTCGCGAGAGTATGTACTTCCCGCGTCAAAAAAATGCATTTTATACGCCGCCAATTAGTTCGCGATTGACCGTTATTGCCTTCGGACGTCAAAGAAATAGTGAAACAGTTGGTCTTAATACAAATTGAGGTATTTACGTTATCTAGTTAGATAACACAGCTCTATTTGGAAATCATTGCAATTTTTAATATTCTTAACTGCCCAGATTACGATTCATGAAAGTCATGTGCTCGTTTTTATGATTTTTGCATCAAATACCTATGTTATATGCATGGTTGGATGGATGGTTATAACTTATAACAAACATTTAAAAGAAACCAGTCGAAATGAGAACCTCCTCCTTTTGTTTGAAGTCGTTTAAAAATACAGTGTAAAAGAGATATATGAAATAAGCGAGAGCAAATCTTACAATACCATACGATGATGATAATATCGTGTATACTTTCATGTCTTTAGTGAAAAGTATTTGTATATATTTGATTTTACAGTACAAAGGTCGAATTACACCATGAATGGTAGGTACATCAGAGGTCACGCGACCGTCACGTTTCCCATGACCTCGACGAGATTGTCAACTAGACTTAGGTATTACGGATTGCAATACGGAAATGCCTGAACGAAGGACGTGAATATGAGGAAAAGTGAGCTGTTAGGTAGATAACTGTAAATACAAAACATGAAAACGAATTGAAATTTGCTTAACTGACAGGCAGTTTCAGTATATATTTCCAGTATAATGACGTCTAATTGCCCGGTATTTTGCAATTTGATTTTGCTACCTACTAGTGGCTCCCCGAGGTTTTCCGTTTTCCCGTGATAAAAAGTAGCCTATGTCCTATTCAGGCTGTGCCAGTGTGCCAAATTTCATCAAATCGAGTCAGTGGGAGTTACTTCGCATTTTATAATATTAGTGTAGATTTTTAGCTTCTTTTTAGGAAAGGGTAAACTGACCATGAAATTATCTTATTTTTAGGAAAGTGTACCTAAACTGAAATTATTACACTGGTTAACAGATCTAGAAGACATTTTCTTTAAAATATGTTTTCCTTCGTAATAATTGAGACATGTTTTTAAAATTTCTTGTAGTCTACTAGTCTATAGATCTATGGTTATATATTTATGTTTGCGACTGTACTTACATAAATTAAAAAAAAACTCCTACCCATAACATAGTGACGAAGAGCAACTATTATTAGAAACAATTGTTGCATTAATGATTGCAATAGATCAATTTGCGGAAGCGATTCTAAATCAATTCATGTAGAATATGGTCATGAAGAATGGTAATAAAGTGTATCTGGTTACAGACCCAATATGCCCACTTATATACCTACTAGTGGCTCCCCGCGGCTTCGCCCCCATTCCCGGGATCTTCAATTTTCCCGGGATAAAAAGTAGTCTATGTCCTTTCTCAGGCTCTGGATTATCTGTGTACCAAATTTCATTTAAAACCGTTCAGTAGTTTTAGCGTGAAAGCGTAAAAGACAGAGTTACTTTCGCATTTATAATATTAGTAAGTATGGATTTACGATGTTAATAGTTAGTATACCTACTTAGTAAAGCTTCACTTGTTTTATTATCTTTTTTCGACTTTTATCCAAGTTGATTTGGTATTTCGATGTTGGACCCTAATCAGCCCACTGCTGGACGTAGGCCTCCCCTAATTTGCGCCACTTATCCCGGCCCTCCGTTCTCCTTTTTTTTTTTTTTGATTTCCCAGGGGAATCCTCATAGGATACCCGGCAGCTCCGGGGGGAGCCGCCGGGTTATGTGGAGACTCACCGGCACAGAAGGTGCCGGTGCCTACCCACTAAACCCCTGGGGTTCCATTGACGCCTCGGCGCCGTGTGGCGGGGCTGCGGGACACGCGTAAGCCTTACAACCGCATGCCCCGCCGGCGCTGCTCGGCCTCCCAAAAATACTGCTGGAGGCCGAGCCCGTCTCGGGGGGGCGGGACTCACGATGCGAAAACGCATGCGAGTCCCGCCCCCCTCTCAACTTCACCGGAGATGCCCATGGAACAAATGGGCATCTCCGGCATGGGACCGTTGGCGTGGGCGGCGGATCCCCCGATCCGCCGCCCCGGTCCCCGGCGTTACGGCGGCAACCGGCCCGCGAAGGCCTGTCGCCGCCTACCGCGCCTGCGGCGGCGAAGCGGGAGAGAGTTGACGTCGTCCTCTCTCACCCGCTCCGCCGCCTCCTTCTGCGACATGACTTGGCCGCAGAAGGTTGCGGCCGCCTCCCAGGCCTCCTCGCTGCCCACCATGGCCCTGATGAGGGCCGGCAGCGAGAGGTCTGCGCCGACCGTCGCGGACAAGGCGGTGCGAGGGGTCGCCCAAGCGGGGCACTCCTCGCGCGTATGTACCGCCGTGTCCGAGACGCCGGCCCCGCAGTGGTGGCACGTCTCCGTGGGCTCTCTGCCCGCCACCCGGCACAGGTATCGCCCGAAGCAACCGTGCCCGGTGATCACCTGTGTCAGGTGGAAGGTGAGAGCCCCGTGCTCCCGTTCGAGCCACTCCTTCAGGAGTGGTCGAACGGCGTCCACCACATCCCGGCTCGTAGCCGGGTTCTCGAGTCGGGCCGTCCACTTCCGGAGGAGAACGCTGCGAGCGTCCTCCCTCCAGCTCGCGATCTCCCGCGGATGTGGACGGCCCCCGGCCTCCTTCGCTCGCCAGTACACCGCGGCGAGTACCTCGGCTTCGAGGTCCCACGGTGCCCTCCGTTCTCCTCATCCAACCCTTCCCGGCAACCATTCGCAGGTCATCGGACCACTATCGGTATTTATTTAATAAGTACTATTTATATACTAAGTACATGATCATATTTAGTATTATAGTAATGAATATCCTACAACAGCTTGTAACAAGGGTAAATAAAAACAGATAACCGACCAATAAGTAAACTGAGCCAAATAGTAATAATTATAATCTTACATTAATCTTAAATTGACATTACTTATACACCGGAATGTTTAACAATTAAATGTTCGTCCTGCATGAGAATCAAACCTAAGACTAAGAGCGTGAAAGCCATTATCAGTTTTCGAGTCGATCTCGGAAAATTTAAAGACCCCGGAGAGCGGGCAAAGATGCGGGGTGGAAGGATATATAAATTAATATAAATAGGGACCTAATTAAGAATGAGCATTAACCCTTTTCAAAGCCAACTTATTTATTAACCAACTATTTAAAGTATAATTTCTGTCACACTCATATACACAAAAACAATGCCCAATACAATTTGTCTACAATATAAATAATTAATTATTTGCTAGTCTGTAAGTATTTAATAGATTCCGGAATTGTTCGAAAATAATATTTTAGTGTTTGATAGCCCATTTATTAAGGAACGCTATAGGGCATATAACGTTACGGTACGACTAATAGGTGATGAGCATTGAAAAATAATTCGAATATTGGAAGATGTAACGCAGACGAAGAAGAACCAACAGCTTCTCGTCCAAAACAACAGCACTTTAAGAAGATCTATATTTCTGACTTCAATTGACAAATGGTGGCCGATTGCTACTAAATTGATCCGCTTAAAACCGGTAATAACCGGTAAATACTTAATTGTTGCAATAACAATTATTTAGCTCCGTTATTGATTGATTAGTAGGTACGTAAATAAAATTAATTTATGATGTAGGGTACTAGTGGCTCCGAGCGGTTATACCTTCGTTCCCGGGATTACCTTAATTTCCACGGGATAAATGGTAGCCTAAGTAATAATCCAGGTTATAAACTATCCGTATTTAAAATTTATTTCAAATCCGTTCAGTAGTTTTTACGTGAAATAGGAACAAACATACATACAAACAAACTGAAGTTTATAATATATAGATACCTATTAGCAGGATGGAAGTTGCGTCGATTCTTAACCGCAAGAAGAACGAAGCGGTTTTGCACAGTAACTTTCAAACATATGTATACATAGTTTATATATTTAAGGAGTTCGTTGTTTAGATACCACGGCAGACGCGCAACAGGTCGTCGGTAAGATTCTCGTTTAGGACAAACGTTTGGGAGCAAGAATATCTCAGTTTCTAGTAGTTAAATATATAAGTAGAGAGAAGGTCAACTATCAATGGCTCATCTCTTTTATTAAAATTTTGTAAAGCTGTTGGTCCCTCAACAAAAAAAAAATTAACTATTTGGTTACCATAGAACAAGCTCTACTCATGTTAAAATCGGATTGATTTCTATAGAAATGTTATTTGGCTCCTGTTAAGAATTACAGACACAAATGTTATCTTTTAAACGTAGACCTATTTGTCAAGTTACATTTAAAAACATAATATTCCAACATGGCCGCTAGAACCTTCGTACAGTTAGAGGTCCATATGTATCTGTAACGAGGCGAATACGTACTACAAACAAGCAGTTGGCCCCTATGAAGGCTAGCTAGTATTTATTTCATACACATCAATCGATTTACTATTTACTCTACGGTCCAATTCAAAAGATTTATCCATGCATTTAACTTTTTATTTAAAAGTTGTGTAGCAGCTAGCTACCATCGTTTCTACACTTTTTTTTTATTGGACTATAAGGTGTTGGCCTCTGATGGCTGTTACACCCTTACGAGAAATCGTTTATACACATTTTACCTACAACCCTCGTACTTACTTTGGGACTTCAGTTTGTTAAGTCAAATTAATTAATTCGCCTATACAAATAAATAAAACAATTGATATAAGTAAGCCGTATAATAAAACTACATTTTATAATTAATTACTTATTTAGTACTAAGTTTATTTCTAACTACTGGCTTCCCGCGGTTTCAAATGATACCGGACGCGGATAAAAAGTACCCTATGTCCTTTCTCAGGCTCTGGACTATCTGTGTACCAAATTTCATTTAAATCAGTTAACTAAGTAGTTTTAGCGTGAAAGCGAGACAGACAGACAGAGTTACTTCCGCATTTATAATATTAGTTAGGATTTGTTTTATTCATACAAAATAAATAAAAATTTCCTTTCCAAAATCGAAGTATGACCTCTTTTCTTTATATTCTCCCACAAAACTTATATATTTACTATTTAACTCTTTGCCTAAAATTACCAGCCTTGTTGTTATGTATTAAATAGAGAAGAAAAACATAGATCGGTAAACTCCATCAAACCGTAAAAATGTAAATTAAATAATATCGGTTAAGTATAAATATTGAAGGCTTTAAAGGAAGTATGTAAAAAAGCACTTACTTTAATATATAATTATCTCATAAATTGCCACAATAATGAACCATAGATTATATTATAATAACAGTTTCACATAAAAACGTCCCACAGGTCACTCACTCACTACACACCAATTTTTTTTTATATTATGGCGGGAAGTCTGTTAACTTCTATAACATTCTCTGTGAAATCTCAATTTATGTTTTTTTATGCTTAATAACACTACGAAGATGTAATTTAATTATTGTGAAGCGTGCAAACACATCGAGCGACAATACGACAATGCATACGGTGTAAACAATTTCCTGTAAAATGCGTTGTAAGGTTACCTTATCAAATGCTATTGAACACGGCTGCTAGCGCCATCTGTAAATTTTACTGCTAACCAACACGTTCGCTCGTCATATTCAGTTGTATTGAGTCGCGGTAGAAAAATAGTTAAGGCAGGGTATTTATTACAAGTGGCTCCCCGCGTTCCCAGATAATTTTACCGGTATAAAAAGAAGCCTATGTGTTATTTCCGAACATATTCTAACTCTGTGCCAAATTTTATGGTGATCCATTCAGCCATTCTGGCGCGAAAGAGTCAAACATACCTGTTGCAAACTTTCGCATTTCTAATATAAGTGTATTATTTTGACAAAAACTACTTATAACGCTTACAAACTATCGCGTTAAGGTATTCCCTAATTTTAGTAGTATTTTCGCTAACCATAAGGAAATGTTTGCGGAATATTTTCAGGTAAGCGTATTTTATATTTAAAATTTAATACTAGCGACCGGCCGCTGTCTGACAACAACCTTATTTTGTTCATTGAATATTTATGTTTACTGTTAACCAAATTTATGTGTTTTGATAAAAAAAAATATATTAAAACTCCGTTTTCATACTTACCGATTTTATTAGTGAAAAAATTATCATTTTTAACAAAAAGCGCTTAGTGCGCATGGTACATACGAAAAAAAGTAGAAATAAAGATACAATTTTAAGACAATAAAGTAATTAAAACTATTTAGTATATCACGTGTTATAAATGAAGATAATAACGAAAACAGCATCAAGCTGAAAGGTAGTAAAAGAAATACAAAATAATCGATATTATTGTTATTCTTTCGTAATCTTATATTATTGTTATTCTTACGCCTAACATCACATCCCCACCCTGCTGTCTATTATATTCTTCAACATAACAGTGCATAACCGATCAAATAAAACGCAATCAAAGTATCAGGCTTAAGTGCAAAACTTGTTGAAGAAAATAAGCTATGTGCAGATTCTACAATGAAAAAAATATGTGTACCACCTAGCCAACTTATAGCCCATGAGCTGATGCTGAAGTTTTGCACTATAGCCTGATACTTTGATTGCATTTTATTTGATCGGTAAATCGGACCTTTAAAGGTATTTCACACGTAACATTTATTTAGAAAGAGATAAAAAAAGGTAGTGAACATTTTACATTAAGTGCATGAGCCTCATAGCCACCGCCATTGTCCTCAAGTCTCTATTCTGGTTTACATGAGGCATGTGCTGTTGCAAACGCCATTCCGCTGAATGTTTGCTCTCACGGTGTTCGGCTGTGTTTAAGTGGCTTTTAAGTTCATCCCATTCTTCTACAAGCATGTTGCAGTACCCACAGTGGTATACGCCGGGTCTTATCTGTTAACAATACAAAAAAAATATATAATTTGTTTTATTAATTTGCACACAGTTTAAAGGAGAGAATCCAATGAACTAAATCTATGACTGGAATGAATAGGCTGAAGATGATGATGATGATGAAATCTATGACTCCCCACTTACCTCTCGTACAAATTCCGAATCCAATGAAGTTACGACAAAACATTTCATATATTTGTCTTTGTGTTTTTGTTCATTCTTATGTTTCTCTATTTCGTACGAGTATAGCTCCAACTCACACACCGAGCAGACGAATTTGGTATAAGCCTTTGTAAATGTCAGAAAACTGAACAAATTCAAACAATATTTATCATTTATGATAACATCCTTGCCAAATATGAATTCGACTGTCGTCAAAGTTTCAAGAAATTCTGAGAATGGTTGCTTTACAATAGTATCTTCCATATGTTTCTTGGTAATATCTACTTGGGACATGTTGGTCTTATGAATTTTGCCGGTGATGTGTTGTTTCATGTTCCTCAGCGAATTTGGTACTCTGGTCTCGCACACGTGACAATAGCCTAAATTAGCAAGTCTGTCGATTGTAATGTTATTCTGTCGCGCGAACGCCTCTAGATCATCATCATCATCTTGTGATGTCGATGAAGAAACTGATCTGGATCTCGAAGACGCGTCGTCATCCTTTATCAAATGCACCGGTCTAGAGAACAAACTTGTTTTCGATTTAACCTTTTGCTCTTTATGATCTATATCAAACGACGGAGGATCATTTGTGGAATGTTTTTTTAATGGTTCCTTCTTGTGTTCTTCTATATGGCTTTCAATATCATCAAACTTGTAGTTTATGTTTTTGGAACACACTTTACAATATGCGGTGCTCGCAATCAGATCAATGTTAACGCGATTTTGTTGAAATTTGTTGATCGCTTCGATTATTTTCGACTTATCACTAACATCATTATCATCTACATCTAATGGAGCAGTAGCTTTCTCAGCGAGTATAATCCCTTGAACAGACTGATTTTCCTTCTTTTTCATGTGATCCATATTCATTTTTAATAATGTTTGATGATGTTTGCTCGTTACGTGTCTCCCTAAATTAGCGTCCTCTATATCCCATTCGCACAATATGCAAACCTTTTTTCCTTCAACATCAGTAATAAAACCTGGAGCCTTCATTCTTTTACAAATAAGATCAGTACGGTCAATGGGCTTTTCCTTTATTTGCTTTTCATGTTTATTGATCGGTTTTAAATCAGGCTTTTTAGTTTCAATTTTAGTTTGTTCATCAACTGTTTTTACTTGTTCAGGTATTTGGTGAATAACATCATCTCTATCTTCGGATTTTTCAGTGTTTGATTCATTGAACAGCAGACATTTTGAATAGAGATTTTTATGTTCATCACTGTCACAATGCCGCTTAAGATTCCCAAAGGCCAATTCTGTATTACACGTCAAGCATTGGAAAGAAGCCTCGGCCGTCTGTAAATGGTACATAGATTTATTTACATATTCAAGAAAATTTCTAAATTAAGGTACATTATTGATATATACTATAGTTATCTTACCTTCCTATAAATATTGTTATTTCCATCGAATTGAGTTTCATTCTGGACTAAATTAATTATATGATCGCGATCATTCTTGTGCACGTTGTTATCGTCAACCTCCAAGTTACAGATCACACAAGTATTGCGGATCAATCCATTCCACGCGAGATCATTTATACAAATGTTGTGGTTCGCTATTACGTCGTTACCGACTCTTTTCAAAAGGTTCATTCCTTTATTATTTATGTGCTTTGCATCGCCAATATGCAAATTTACTCTACCAGAAGTGGCCAATATGAAATTGCAAAACTCGCAATAGTACCCCTTTTTGACCTAAAAAAATTAAGTTGATATTATATGTAGGTATAACACACACTAAAGTAAAATCCATGCACACCTTGTACCTACATAAGTTTGCTCTGTCACCAAAAGAAGGTATATCATCCTTAAAAAACATCGAATAGAATTGGAATATAGGAAGTAAATGATATTTTTAAGGTGCAGGTGCGTCTCGCACGCCAGGCAGAACATGTCCACGCTTCCTGTTAGAATTGCCTCACGGTGATACTCCGTGTTCATATTTACCTTCCTGATGCGCTCGCCGCGGTAGGCGCCGACGTAGCCGAGCGCGCGCAGGTTGTCGCGGTGGCGCGGCGCGGCGACGTGCGCGCCGGCGTCTCGCTCGCACCGCAAGTGCTCCTCGCACGCCAGGCAGAACATGTCCACCCTCCCTGTCAGTATTGCCTCACGGTGGTACATCGACGCTACCACCATCTTGAACTGTAAATTTGTATTTGCATAGCTTACTTTTTAGCCTACCATAGATCTATATACCTTGTCAGCATTGGATAAGTTTTATAGAGTAAATCTATAAGCCTGACAATACAAATAGTCCCCCAAAACTATTCACTGCTGTGCTTGAGAGTGTTTTCGGAAGACTAAATTGGGACGATTACGGCCTTAACATCAATGGCAATCGACTAAACCACCTAAGATTTGCAGATAGTCATCTGCAAATCTTCATTATCCTAGAAAGTGATCAGAAGATACTACAAGACATGGTGGAGTGGAGACTCTGGCATACACAAGCAAGGAAGTAATTAACATAAATAAGACTAAACTCATGACTAATTCCACAAGAATTGACATTGAACTAGATGGGAAAAAGCTCGAATATGTCAATGAGTATGTATATTTAGGACAAATAATATTACCCAGGAACCAGATGGAAAAGGAAGTTAACAAAAGACTTGCCAGTGGCTGGAAGAAGTATAGGTCTCTCAAAGAAATAATGAAGAGCAATGATTTGAGTATATCCACTAAACGAAAAACGTTCAGCACATGCATTCTCCCTGGAACTTGGTCGCTCACCCAAAACCAACATGACAAACTTGTCAAATGCCAACGTTCGATGGAAAGGAGTATGTTAGGAATAAACCTCGCGACAAAATCACCTCAACAGAGATACGACAGAAATCCAAACTTCGACCATCTAAAATGGGGCTGGACAGGACACATGTTGAGGTGCAAAGCGAACAAGTGGAGCCAACAGCTAACGACGTGGTATCCAAGGCATGGCGCAAGAGAGCAGAAGCGTCCTTTGAGAAGATGGGAGGATGATCTTCGCCTGACCCTGGGACCGCACTGGACGAGAGTGCCGGCAGACAGGGAGCAGCAGAAGGAAGGAAGGTGGAAGCAGTTGGAGGAGGCCTATGTCAAGCGACACACCGAGCTACGGGACATTCTATAAACCAAAACGAACATCCAAATAGGAACTAGCTCAGAGTCGAAGGCTACATCATCATCATACAAATAGTACCTATAGCAAAAACATAAATCCTTGGATTATAGAATAGAATCATTTATTTAAGCTCGAGATTTTTTAAGAGCTACATATTTCGCCTTATACAAAGTAGGCATGCAATTGATGCAATTATAATTAGAGTTAAAACTAACATAAGTAAGTACCTTGTTTACTCTATATTCCATGTAGTTACATATGGAATGTAACTATACATTAAAGTGTAAACTAAAGTGTACAGTTAATTGGGCGACCGGGGATTCCCCTAAGTACAACTATGATCAAAAGTTAATTGTTCACAGTAGGTACGTTTGATACATAAGTAAGTGCTTTATCTACTCTATAATAGGACTTGTTAATTGAAATTTGATGCAACCAGATAACATTATGTGTGTAGCAGACTAATTTTAGTTTTTACTATTTGTCATTTGATTTGCAAAAGTTTTATTTCATACTCTATTATTTGACTTTACCATTAGCCCCAAGGAACCCAATCGAGAGGGTAATTTTATTTAATGAAAATAAATGACTAAATACAATTTACGTTAAGAAGAACCAAACAAAATCCATGAAACACAAATAAACCAGTAACCACAATTATCTGTAGCATATCTACATATATCATGAATTCAGTATTTTACAGCAAAACTCAATTTACAGCAAAATTTCATCTACACTAATATTATAAAGAGGAAAGATTTGATTGTTTTTTTGTTTGTTTAAATACATTGAATAGGCTCTGAAACTACTTGACCGATTTGAAAAATTATTTCACTGTTGGGAAGCTACACTATCTCCGGTGAACATAGGCTATATTTTATACTTGTATTCACAGGGGAACTATGTGAGTGGAACCGTGCGGAGGCAGCTAGTAAAATATGTATATGTAGTGCGACAATTAAATCTTCATAATAAAATCATTATAAAGACATGAAAGCTATAGAGCACAAAAATGGGTATTACACAATCCTTCTATAATAACAAATATGTAGGTTTATGAGAATGTATACAAGCATGTTTGTTACTCTTCCACACAACTTAAGGCGCCAGCTGAAAATCAGCACTGTTGTTCTGAACAGGATATGCTGAGCTGGTCCCCCTTTGACAGCACTCCTTCCGCTTGCTTGTCATTGTTTTTTTATGTGTATCTTTATGTAATATGTTTGTTATTCTTATGTAGTTATTGTTAAAGTATGCTGTTAATAAATATTTTCTTCTTCAACAACGGCTGACAGAATCTGGATGAAATTTGGTACAGCTCAATGTCTAGATGTATTTGATACTTATTTCAAAAGATGTTTGTACATGAGTACACAAAAACAGAATTTTATGTATGTAGGGGAATTACCTAACTTTAAAAGGCATTTTAGAGTGTATGACGCATTTACTAGGAACACTTTATGTAGGAAAATAGATATATTTGCAAATTAGTCTAAGGGTACAATAATTTTAAACATAGCTCTACCGGCATCTAGATACAATTTTGCTTTACCATTGCTATGTGATAATTAAAGACTTCACTTCATACTGCTAATTAAAGCTATGGTTTTAAATTACCTAATTATAAAATCTCTGCTAATTTTATAAATGCGAAAGTAACTATGTTATGTCTGTCTGTTACGCTTTCATGGATAAACCATTGAATTGATTTGTTTCAGATAAGTAAAATAATTTACCTTTGAAATATTTCCTTGGCCTCGTTGGTATACGGAATTTGGTATAACTTATTTCAGCTTATGTACCTTCCCAGAGAATAGTTGAATCAAATTAAACCAAAAATTACAACTTTACTCAGACAAGTCAGAGATCAAATGAAGAGATCCTTGTCGAATCCTGCTCGACTGAACAATGCTATGCTAGTCTTCTCTATGCTCAGCTACTCCTTCCCGCAGGTCCCGCTGCGGAAGCGAAAAAAGCACGGACGGTAGTGGAAACTGGAAATTTTGTTGATTGTTATGTTAAGCCCCTGTCAGAGACAACCAACAATTCATAAACACAACACAACGCAATCTGTTTATTTTTAAGTGACAGCCCAACCAATGCCATTAAAGTGTGAATCATAATAATTTTACATATGGCACTATCGAACTTTAAAGTATTTAATAGGTAATCAAATTTAGTGAAGATTCTACAATAATATTAAGCCAATATTTTAAAATTATTTTACTTTTTTCCAATTTCGAGTAATTAGGAATTGGGAAGTTTGATATGATTCTTACTTTACATACTAGAATACGCTTAAAAATTGAAATATTTGGATACACAAATAATGTAATACTTGTGTGCATGAGCCTTAACAACTGCTTGCACTGCTTCAACCCGCCAAATTCAAATGATTGATGTATTTTACACTTTTCTTCCCTCATCAGGGAATGGCATTGTTAGGGTTTCGTTTTAGCCTCAACTTTCCACCCGTCTAACGGTGCAGCTTTGTGCATGAATCTAGAACTTTTTATTTGTTTTATCATTACATAGAACTAGATTTTTTTTAGCGCTTAGTTATTTTTGCTACCAAGTTCCCATAGGTCTCCCACTCATTCTTAAATATGGTTTAGCCTCAGCTCCAAATAACCACAATACTGGGCAACAGAAAAAGCGGCCATGTGCGTGTTGGAGTCGCTCATAAAGGGTTCCATAACGGCCAGACAGACAGACAGATATTTAATAAATAAAATAATAGCTGCCTCCCCGGGTTCCACCTACATAGTTCTTGTTCCCATGGGAATAATAATGTACTAAAAATGAGTGTAACAAATAAATATATACTTTTGCGTTTTCTTAAGTGCTTTATTTTACAAATCAATCACAAATTCACTTGAAACATGGGCTTAAATCATAGAATGTTCTGAAATTAATATTATCACTGTATATAACAGCCATGGATAATTACTTTCCAGCAGCTGTTGCAAGCGGGTTTCTTAGAACTAAGATCACTGAGTCTCCACGAAGGAACATTTTTGAGATGAATTTATCCTTGTTAACGGCCTTACCCTGTAAATGAAACAATATTGTGGTTAGTGTTATCAATCAGTAACTATATAGTTAAATAAAATCTATTTGTATCACATTAGATATTGAAATATAGTAACCATGTACGTACATCAGTACTCAATATGTAACTGTTTCCTTGTATCAAGTTCTTGACCTCTAAAACCAGTGCCTTTAAGTATACACACAGTTTTACCAAGCATAGCTTAGTTTTGGTTTCAGTAAACAAAGTGGTTTTTCTTAAGAGACATGAATGTGTTAGCCTCTAATGAATTTACCACCGTTACAAGGACTAATGGGCGATCATAGAGGGCTCTCAACTGAGCAATTCAAATTCAGCAACATTAATTACTTAACACATATTTAAAATAAAATATAAATAAGATAATAAGTTGTTTGCATGATATGCATATATCATGAAGACAAATTGTAATATGTATCCTGTCTGTGGTTGGACTTAGGCGTCATATAAAATTGAGGTTATAGAAGATATAATTTTTTTATACATTTTGGATCATATTAGATAACAATGTTTACCTTTTTCCCTTTACCCGTCCTAGGCACTTCTGTCCACATTTCTTTAACGTTTTCAAGTACCATATTACAATGCCGGTCGAAAGCTTTTACTCTTCCCAACAGTTTCTTGTTGTTTCGACAATTGATAAGCACTTGTGTGTTATTCTTAACCGACTGCGTAAGTACTGAAAGAGGTCCTGTGCTAAATTCTTCTTCCTCTATCTTGGATAATTCTTCCAGAGTCATCTCAGAGCGTGGCTTGGTAGTAGTCGCCCTAAAAGTAGATATTTGAGAGTAATTATCATAAATCGCCGTGAAGTTTTTACTTATAGGTGTATAATATTTGTGGTACTTACATTTTTATCAATTAATACTGTGTAATAGATTATAATTAACACAAAATTGTTGGAAAATTCAATAAACAAACACGCGCGTATATTTCGCTATAATACCAAAGACAGAACTCTTCGTTTTTTTTTAATCAACTGTCAGGTTCTGTCAAACGGATACAATGTAGTGATTACAATATATACAGTATCCAATTCTAAGTCGATAATACAATCCAATTCGATTAGTAATAAAGTAAAACTGGAAAAAGGGATTAAAATTATTATTGACCAATAAAAATTTTGGTACTTGAATTATAACCAAACATTTATTATATTTTTCAATAACGTATGTTTGCACTGTCGGTCACGGACAAAATTCCAGTAATCGAGACATATTTTCCAAAAAAAATTGTTGTTTGATGTATGAACTCAAGTTCTACAATAATTTTAAATATTTTTGTTTAATTTTTTAAAACGAACAACTAAGCAAAACCATAGCTTCCATGCTAGCTAGCTTTGGTTTTTGGCGGGAACTTCAAATCGTACGTAATTGTCATTTTGTCAGGTATTTTGAGTTTTAGTAGAGTTTATTTATAAAGGGCAATATAGGGTTTCTCCACTTTTATATTCTAAATAACGTAAAATTTGAGTGTATCCGGATTATATAATTAGTTTATTATTATTTTAGGGTCTTTAAAACTCTCTTTCAAGTGCAAATGACTTCAGTCAGCGTCAATTTTGGAATAGTGGCATTTCACTTTTTAATGCACGTTTACATATTGCGTCTAACATATGTGTTTGTAAAAATACACTAGTACTGTGTACATAGGTACTACCATAGGTTAAAAGTTACTTATTTTATTAATTCTTACTAACACACCATGGGTCGTAATGTGGAACGAATTATTAGGTATAGGTATTATAAATAAAATAGTATTTAATCAGTTTTATGAATCGTTTTTATTCAATACAACCATTATTCTTCTCATTATTTGAACCATTCCACAAATCATAATATTAAACTAACTTAGCTACCTTAAGTGCAATAAAAGTAATTTTGTTAATTTTCACAGTCTTGCAATTCAAATAAAAGCTTACTTAACGCAACCCATACATAACTCATTGACATTAAGTATTGTTAATTTACACTTTTTGTCAATGGATTATTATTATATTGATTTAAACACAAATCTCGAACTTTGAATATACTTAAACAAATTTCTTTGGTTGTATTTACAGTAATAATGTACTTCTCGTTCTAAATTCACACTTTTTTATATTTTAGGAAAGATATTATCTATATTTATATAAAACAAAGTCGGCTTTATGAACACACTCGAGAACGGCTGAACAAATTTACATGGGATTTGATTTGTTGGATTTGCCGCCGCTTGGAATAGCAGGATTTATATTAAAAACATTGAAAAATTGACTCTGTCTTGCGGTACGAAGTTCACCGGGTCAGCTAGTTTATTTTATTTATTATGAACTTACTTTAAATTGATCAACTGATGATGATTTAAATTTTACCATACTATGGTATTCGACATTGCTTTACGCCGTATTCATAAATTATTTTTAAGAGACATGAAGGTTTTGTCTTAGACGGCGTTTACACCTGTTTTAATTATAATAACGCAAATATGACTGATTAAATGAAATTAATTAAATCTTCAAAATAATTTCCTATATTCATGTGCTTTAAGCTGCCAATATCGGCTGGAAAGCAAAAGCTTTGTTTTTCTAAACTTATTCCTTAGTAGTTGGCTACTGAAAACATTAAATGTAAGATGGTTACTTATATTTAATAGAATGAATTAGTTAATGTCTAATATCGACCAAAATCAGTCTTTACACACACGAAACAGAATTAAACCGCAAATATCTTGTCAATATTCCTTTGGAAGCAAAATATTAACATTTTAACTGGTATATTATATGTAACTTTCATTCAATATAATATCTACTATGTTAAAATAGTAATATTTCTGAACCTTTACAACCTATCAATTGTCACTATATAAACTCATGTTCACAACACATCACTAAAGATTTTACATTTCACAAAAATATCTGTTCTTATCTCTATCACAATTTACTAAACATGCCATGTTTCGAATAAAGACAAATTCCACCTTGAAATTGACAAATGCTTTCAACAAATCAAAAACAGTTTATTGTCAATATTTAAACATTATTTGTTCCATAAAAAAATATTAATACATATAATATACATATTAATTGCAAATTGATCACGATAAGTGCACTGGAAAAAAAGGTTTATTAATATGAACTAGAGCTCCATTTCTAATATACATAGATGCTTGCATCTAAACAAAAAGATAACCAGATTAATGTTTAAACAATGACAATAAAACAATTGTATCAGTTTCTATACTACAACGCAGATATATAAAGAAGCTGTTGTGTAAATCGGAATGTCTTAATATTTGTGATTTCCGACTTGTTAATATCGAAAAAGACTAAATAAATTGTTCTGACATTTTATTTATTTGCGACATAACAGCACCATGTTTTGTACCAAGCTGTGGCAGTGATAAATGACTATGGACGAACTTTTATTATGCCTCTAAAACATTTACATTTATTTATTGCAATATTCTCATTGATAAAAGCGTTTAAAGGTACATTAATGCTATGAGTACATTTTTAAGTACGACCTTATGATTAAAAACAGATGTCTATGAATAAATTATATATATTTTTTAATACTATTAAATGTATTGACTATTAAGTAATGTGTGTACTTATTTTGAAACATTTACACACACAACAGGCAACAATACAAGATTATCGATAAAACTTGTAGATTAAAAATATCCGAGAAAATATTAGAGTTAAAAATGTACACATAGCTATATGTCCAACATGTAAATATTATATATATCCATTCAAATATAAAAATATTCAATGCCATGGGAAGCATACACGTAGTTTTCGCTCTAGCACCATTTATAATATGGAATAAGGAAAAAGAACACACAAATATTCAGCGATAACACTCCTTAAGATATACATTAACGCTCAAACTTTTTTAGTCTTTATAAAAATACAAATTATAAACTATTATACGTTACTTATAAGACACTTCATATTTTAAAGGAATATACAATTACTATTTACAGAGATCTCCTATGTTTTAAAACTAAATAATCTTGTTGGTTTTCCTTTAAGTTTAGCTACTTCTTTTAAGTCATTTAAAGTCCATATAAATATATACCATATATCTTAGTTGCCTGCACATAACTAACAGATCTAATATTTTAATATTGACTTGTTAAAGGCTTACTTTTGAATATCGTAAGTATTGAAACCATTTTCTATTTATGTTTTTTTTAGGTGGCTCAAAGTATTCATAGGTGAAAAATGTTAAGGATTTAACCAAATCATGTAAAAATAATATTAAATCTGGTAGTTAAAATTGTGCGTCAAAATTGCTTGTATCTTTTGACATTACACGAATTAAAATGTGATAAAATTATGAATAGAACAAACTATTCCATTAACGTGTCTGATGGCAAAAATGTATGGATTATCTCCGTTTCTGTAAAATTTTACTCTTTCGTTGCATTACAACTGGTATATAGCATTTTCTGATCACAAAAATAAGAACACTTTCTGAACGTAACTTATTGAACCTAATGCGTACAGTTAATAATATAAACACGCAAGTTGTAGAGCAAGTAGGTATGTCTTGCAATTATGAAAAGATAATTCCTATGAACATCAGAGTTACAAAAATAAAACTGTATTTAAAGTGTGTTGACCATTAGAGTTCACACGAAATAATGGTCAACAAATATATCAGATCCTTAAATACTCTGTATTTTTATGCTGAGTCTTTTGGGTAAATGGCTTTCAAAATATCAATTATCGACTAGAAATCTCTTCAATTATTAACATATTTAGCAAAATAATTCTTAGCAACACTCACGTAAAGCGATTCATCATTAAATATACGTTATATATCAATAATAATCATTTTTTTGCTGCGGTAATGTCTTTGCCTATTGACTTTCTATTTTCAAACTTCTGTTGCAAGCTGGCAACATTCGACGGTTTCGCTGTTAGCTTTGTGGCGTTCGATTTTATATTAGAATCGCTTCTATTTAGAGCTATCGCTGTAGGTTTCGGTACTACTTTAGGTTTGTTTTTATTTAAATTATCCGCTATCGCCTTGACATTAGCGTCTACTTTTGAGTTGGCACGATTTATGGGCGGATTTTTGTCTATTTGAGTTTTGTTATTTAAATTTGTCGACATAACTTGTTTGAGTGAGGGTGCATTCTTAATTGGTTTCTTTTCGACGGGCGGCGCGGGTCGAAGCGGTGGTCGATTGTCATTCTGTTTAGTCGTTACTCCAGGCTTAGCTGCCACTTTAGGCACTTCATTTGGTAATTTATTGTTGTTCAAAACATCAGGCGGTTTAGCATTCTTTATATCCGGTACTGTACAACTAGAAACTACATCGGGACTATTAGTTATATTCTTTGAAGCTATATTTACATTTTTTACCGCATTTTTAGGTGACGGTGGCACATTTCTAAACGTGCTTGTGTTTTTAAGAGTTGGCGGCGTCACTTGTCTTGCAAACGTAGGAATTTTAGAATTGGGCCCTTTGAGCGTCGGCGAAGGAGGAGTTTTTTCGAGTTCATGTTTATTTTCTTCATCTTTTTTCATGAATGTTGGTACATTGACAGCCGAAGGGTGCAAATACCCACTGCTCGTCGTGGACACAGTAGATTTGGCTCCAGAGTTACTGTACACACTCTCGGGAACTTTATAATGTTCCGAGTTCATGTAAGTACTATCTCTCTCATTTTCTTTTTGCTTAGCCTTTTCTTTCTTTCGTTTCAGCGTAGACGCTGAGTATATAGAATCGAAGTTACGATTCTGTATTTCGTTGACAATCTCTCCAAGTAAACCCATGTTTTCTGAACTTCCCGCACTGGAAGTGATAGGTTTAGGAGTGTTGTACCCCTCTGGCGGCGGTTGTGGTATAGTTTTAACTGGCGGAGGCACTCCCGGTGCAGGCTTCGAATGTTTTTGTGGACTTTCTTCTATTATAGCGTAAATATTTTCATTGGATTCTTCGTCAATATGCGCTAGAGGAGCTGGCTTCTCCTCAATACAGTCTACGTAGTCAGTGGATTTAATATCGCTTTGTTTAGAGGGAAAGCTTGTAGAGTCACTTTGATTGGGTAAAGGCGGTGGAGGCGCTGTCGGTCTACCAACAATGGACAGAGGCCTAGCAACTCCCGGAGCCTGTCTCATCGATCCGAAACTTTGTATCGCCGGTTTTTGGCCAGCGGGGGCTCTCATACTCTGAGCTCTATTCACAAATGACTTAGGATCATCTCCATCTTCAGAATCAGATACCACTGGAACAGTTTTACCTGGCATTTCAATATCTTTCTGCAATATGGGATTGGATATCTGCAGATTTCTCAATGCGACTTTATCGACTGTTTTCGGGACTCTAACTTGGTGAATCGGATTTTTTGGCAAAGAATGGCTTCTTTCAACTGGATGCCGTTCTTTTTCCTTCGGTTTGTCTTGTTTCAGGAAGGACGCTATACGATTTAGTGATATGCCTTCTTTGACCTTTTTAGGTTCTTCCGGTAATGGTTTCTGCAGTACATTGCCTGCTGCGTGCATGCTTCGAGGCCTTTTTGGGAAATCTGGCGATGACATTGGATGTGGGACAGTGGGAGCTGCTCTAATGGGACCTAGGGTTTTGGACCCTTGTAAGGGAGATATCAGTTCTTTTGCCGTGCAAGTTGAAGCTTCTAGTATTGGACTGGATATTACTGGCCTCGGCGGGGGATTGTTTGATGTCGAAACTGGTGGCTCATCATTTTTCTCTGAATTTATTAGAGCTTTTATTTTATTCTGTACTACGCTACTATTACTTCTTTGTACTGCGGGGCTGGTTTTTGGACTAGTTTTAGCTGCTGTCGGTACCATCGGCAGCGGTGGAGCGGATCTTATTACAGGTTTGAGTACCCCTGGCGCCATAACACTTTGACTGTTACTCCCGCTTCTATGGACTGGGGTTATTTTCGCACTTTTGCTGGCAATAGTTTCCGAGATATTTTTAACATTTTTATCGTTTACTGCTACTTGTTCGACTTTAGGTTGGTTTTTGTCGATTGGAGTTAGCGAGAAACCTTTGAAGTTTCCGAAGAAGTTAACAGATGGGTTAATATTACCGGATGGGCTTCTATCGGAGTCGCTTCTTAACAAACTTGAGCTCATATCGTCCGGGTTGGATAGAGTATGCACAACAGGTTGTGGATTGTTCTGGGCGTTATGTTGGAAGTTTGCAGCAAACTTGCTCGCGCTGCGGGAGAGGCGATGTTGGAGGCTTGCTTTCTTTGGCGATTGGGCCCTGCGGAAATACAATAATGTTAAAAATATAATAATATTTTAGGTTATAATCATGTCGTATGAATTACCGCCAATAGATGGGGGTCGAGAATATGAGTGAGTGACTTTTGTAGATGTGTATATTCCTATATGCATACTAAAACCAGAAATCGATAATACGATGAAAAGAAAAACCCATGACTGATAATACAATAATGGTTAATATTAAAGAATAGGTGTTAGTTATTTCAATACAAATAACTCATATTATTACTATTAATGTACTGTTAACATTAAATTATAATGTTATATATTAATAAGCATATAAAGTAATAGTTTTAGTAAGACTAGCGCATGCAATGTGAGTACGAAGCTAAGACCCAGTGCAAACCACTCACCCAAACTGTGCATAAGTTGTGCGAACACAAACCACACCATCTACAAAATGTGCTACACCAAAAATGTTACCAGGTATAAAATAAAAAACGTACGTTTTTTGAAAAATCTTTTAACACTGGCAATATTTTTTTTGTTATAAAATGTGTTTAGAAATTAATAAGAAAAGAGAAATAGATATAAAGGTTTATTATATATTAAACAGAGTATACCCATACACTAAAACTACATATAAGCGAGAAGTTTTATGCAATAATAATAAAACTTAAGTTGCCGTTAAAGCTAGTTATTATAATATCTGATGCACCCATTTGACTATAAATGTATGGAATATTAACAAAATCATTTAAAAGCTAAGTGTAAATGACATTAAATTAACATGAAGAAAATTGTAATTATTAAATGACTTGTATGTAAGCTGCTGATGACTAATGCAAATATATATGGAGTAAATTGTGAAAAAAATTGTAAAAATGTGTTATGTAAGTTGTAAAAAACTATATTATAACATTAGAATGACTGTCTGGTTGGCTTTGTGGTAAGCGACCCTTATTTTTAACCCATCGGTTGTGGTGGTTGACAATTCCCACCCAGGACAAACATTTGTGTGTCTGTGTCTGAATGTTAATATCTAATTAAAAAATAAGTATGTAATGTATCAGCTATCTAGTAACTATAGCACATGCTTTGCTTAGTTGAGAATCGGATTGTCCATGTGTGAAAAATGTCTTAGGATATTTAGGGCTATAGTGAGAGATTCAGTTAAATTAACATAAGACATACGATATCAAGACCCCGATATTATGAATATATATAACCTAAAGTATATAATAAAAAATATATGTATATGCAGTAAAAAACCGACTATAAATTATTGTTAGGTACCTGCCATTTTTACAAATTAATAGAATAACATAATAATGAAGTTTTGGTTAATTTTTAATCTATTTAAATATTGAGATTTGAAACTAGTTAATCAGTACACAATAACCATAGTTTAGTATATTATATAGCTACCTAATATCACATGCCAATTACTTTATTAAAACAATGAACTTTCGCACTGTCCCCGGAGACATTCTCATATACATTATTCTCTATGTTCAAAAACTTATGTTTTTGCCCCTTATTAGCTATCATCTCATTAGTCGTGGAAGCTAAACCCTGCTTTACTATTACCACATTAGGTTTACTTTCCTTTGGAGGTTCAGGTTTAGGTTTTTCTTGCCGACTGGCTTTAACCAAATCATCTTTACTAGCTAAATGTATTTCATCTTTATTGATTTTCCTATCGAATTTTTTTAGGGCTTTCTTTTGTCGATTTTTGTCTGTTAAATGTAATATTCTGTAATGGAGGGGTTGTTTTTGTGTGTTAATGTTGTCTATGGACTCGTATATGTGGGTGTCGGAGGTTGGGGGTTGGGGGGAGGAGGTGGGGGTGCAGGCGAGTAGGCGGCGCAGGAGGGTGGCCCCGGGACGATGGCCCCCGGGGTGATGGCCCCCGGGGAGATGGCCCCCGGATGGTACGTACGGCTTGTGCAGCCTTCGTGGCAGGTGTCGCCAGTAATGTGTAGCCAGTAGCGCCACGAGACACAGCGGCACCACGCCCAGGAATATTATGTACATCGCCACCATGAAGTTGCGTTGAACTGGAAATAAAATATTATTATAGTTGACAGCACTTTCTGACACAATACCTTATTTAAAACTGAAAAGATTTACCAACTATTCAACATAAATCAAAAATAACTCCACAAAATAATCCTCATTCTGGACTTAGAGGATATATCTAAAACAGTCTTAAAAACCCACCAGAGTTACACATTTGTGTACAAGACCATTTCTATTTGTACCGTGTCTGGGTATATAAGTGAGTATTTAAGATTCGTAAATAGTACAAGCTTACTTAGGAATTAGATTGGTCATGCTGTTGTGAAGATTATTCCTTGTTTTTTTAATTATTTAGTTTAATAGTTACCTGTGGGATCTGTAGCCGGTCCGGAGTCGTAGGAGCCTCCCGCGCCGGGGACGGCGCATAGTGGCGGGGCGAAGCCCGGCTCGCAGTGGCAGTTACCTGACGATACATTGTAAATTAAGTCTTATTACTTTCATATAGGGTGTGTTTCACTTTGAAACAATATTTGTGTTGTACAAGACATATATGTGTAAATTGGGATCATATAGTAAAGATCGAAAATATATACTTATTCTAAAACGACTTCTTTAGTTATTGCAACACTAATATGCCCACAGGATAAACTCGATAATATGGTCAGATTTTTGATAATTGTCTTAATTATTAAAAAATAAATAATTGTCAAACAATAAAAATTGTGAACATATATGTTCACTTACCTTCTTAATAATGAACTAAAATTAAAATAACTTGAATATAATCTACATAATTATATCAATGAATGGAAATATTGATTTTTAGATATGTTAAAACATATTAATTACCTTTAGAGTTACATATACCATGTCCGGAGCAGTTGGTCGGACAGACAGAGTTCTCTTTGAGAGTGATCGCTTCTCTCACTCCGGCCACGGACACGCACCTTTGGTTTAGGCACATCTGGTCGAAAAAAAATAATAATTAAATATTAAATCAATCAAAAACAAGTATTTTACATACAAGTTAAAGTAATTAATCTAATGTAAATCAATATCAGTGACTGTAGGTGTCACTTTATTGGCATTCCATTTTTAGGATAATGTGTGTCCTTTATATTTAGAATTAGGCTGAAAAATATACATAATAATAATCGAAAATATTAATAATCATCCAATATTATTAATAATATAAATGAGAATGTTTGTGGGTATAGAATAGATGGATGTTTAATACTCTTTCATGCAACAACTAAACGAAATTTGAACACATATAGGTTACTTTTTATGTCGAAAAAATTGAAGATCCCTAGGCAAAAGTGCAACCTCGGGGAGCCTCTCGTACCATGAAATATATACGTAAATGCTAATATAAAGATTAGTGAGTATAAGTACCTTATCATCACCACATTTTGCGCCATCCGGTACCATGCCGGGGTCCACGTCGCCGAGACCCAAGTCTATTATAGCGGTGCGGCAAGGTATTATTGTACCTGTACACAGGGTAAATAAATGTCAGTTTCCTATTTATAACTATAACGAAATTTCCAAGTAGTTGAAACATTTTCTTTATGAAGAAGCCACTTGTAAAAAAAACTCGATAAATGTGCTATCCAACAGTAAAAGATTTTTCTAATTGAGCCGGTAGTCCTTGAGATTAGCGCGTTCAAACAATCTCTTCTGGTTGTTATATAAGAAACATTATATAGAACTATAAGTAGTATAGATTCAGTCATTCACGGGTGAGTAAGTTAGAGTAGAACCAGGAAATAACAATTAGAGAAAATCTATACTAATATTATAGAGAGGAAAGATTTGTATTGTTGTATGTAACGAATAAACTCAAAAAGTACTGATTTTAATAATTCTTTTTTTATTAGAAAGCTGCATTATCACTGAGTGACATAGGCTATATTTTATCCCTGTGACACGGGCAACGGGAACTACGCGGGTAAAACCGCGCGGAGGCAGCTAGTAATAAATATCTTGAGAAAATTTTCACAGACGGCCAATCTGATTTCTAACTAAGCGGAGCATGTGCTATGGTAACCAGATCAAACACAAATATTCTTATATGCTAATGTCTATCTTGGGCGGAATTTCATTCCACGACCAGCGTTAGCGACCACGAAGCCGACCGGTCTGTAAAAACTAAAAATGATTAAGTAATCTCACCGTCATTGTTAATGAACATGGCGGAGAGGTATGAGACAGACTCCATGCCGAACTCGAGCCGCTCGTTGAGATGGCGACACTGGAGCATACCGCACATCACGTCTTCGGCCGCACACTGCTTATACTCCTGGCGTGTGCGCTCGTAACCACAATTACCATTCCTGTTTCAAATAAATTAATATAAATGGACATTTTTCCAAGGTGTAAAAGCCATTTGAGGCTAACACACCTTCTAGTTAATTAAAAAAATAAAAATATAAAGATATTTTTCACACTTCAATTCGATTCAAAATTTTGCTATGGTATTGTTATACTACATAATTTATTTTAATATATACTTATGTATATATATTTGCAACCAGAATATGCAAAATTTTAGCTCAGTTGTGTATGTATATTTTTTTTTAATTTATACTGATTTCCTGATATCTTTATGCTTAAAGTTTTTTAGTGTTCTTACAATTATTATTTATTCAAATACTATTGTTTCTAACTCTATTATGATTGACCATTATATCAAAAATAGTACATAGTACATGAAACGTCGACTCTAATGCTCTGTACAAAAAGTTGTTTTTGCTTTGTAGTGTAATAAGACTAATAGTACTTACTTGTCGCCTCTAATGTTGTTTCTGTTGTAACATTTGTCGTGGGAACTCGATCCAGTGGTCCCCCACAGCAGCTTGCACTGGTCCGTGTGGGACCGGCACGAGCCTCGGACGCAATAAGCCTGTTTTTAGCACTCAGATTTAAAATAACTATATATTGATGTTAATAATAAATAGCTATTTTAAAAAGCCAATAAAGGTAGAAAAATAGTTATCAGATACAATGATGTAGTTAAGTTTACCCACCTTTATGTTTTTAGTTAATGTTATAAGACATATTCGTATTTGTCGCATTAGTTTTAGTATTCATTTTTAATTTTATTTTTATAAATACATATGTTTTTAAGTTACAATGCAAATCTTGTATGAATGTTTGTTGATTAATTTTTTTGTATTTATTGGTTGTTTTATGTATCTAAAGAAATGTATAATGAGAATTTGCGAATGTTTAAAAACAAATTAATGATGTTAAAAGTCTAAATGTGTAAGAAATTTGTGTAACAATTGTTAGTTTGCTAATAAATAAAATAAATAAATAACATGTTTCAGCAACTGGATTATAAAACTATAGGCACTATATTTTTTGTATTTTAATTAGAATCTAAGACACTGTATATTTTCCGAATAAAATAAAATATGTTTATAAGGTTTTAGAAATTATTATGTTGTTTTTGTTTTTATTCCTATGTAGGTGACTGATGTCAAAATAGAGTTAAAAAAATTCAAGCTTTTTTTGAAGCAGACACTGTTTAAATCCGTAAATAATCCTAATAATCAGTAATTTATATTATAGTGATATAAAAAATTGGACTCACTTCATCGTTCTTCTTGCCGCACGGCGTGGTGTCCATCTTGTGCACGTCTTGGGGGCAGTACTCGGAGCGGCCGGAGCAGTACTCGGGCAGGTCGCACTCGCGCTCGGCGGCGCGGCACTCGCTGCCCGCGGGCCGCGGCCGGCATGTCTGCAAGTTTTTTTTTCCTTATTCTGGGACCACAAGTAATGATCCCAGCTAATATTACAATCTAGCCTTAGTATTAGGCTAATGAGTAATTTAAATTTGGCTTAATCTTCTATTTCACTATAAAAACTAAGAATGTGTCCATCAACACTTTTCTTATTGTCTCTATTAAGGGGAAGTCACTTTGTTCATGTGTTCTATAATATTAGCACTTGCACTAAGTTTAACTGTTTAACACTATTACACTACACTAGCTCAAAAGGTTTAGTCCTTTTGAGTCTTCTCACAAGGTCTGTGTGATCGAGGAGCTGTATTGCCTCAACGTTCACATGGTGGAGCAGTCTTTTCTGGTGAGCCTCTGCATACTTTGTGATCACTTGGCTCACAAAGCTTATTTTTAAGTCCCGATGAAGTTCATCATTTCTAATGTACCAGGGAGCATTTACTATTTCTCTGAAAACCTTATTTTGGAATCGTTGTATAATCGAAACATTGCTTTGTTAGGTGCAGCCCCACAGCTGAATACCATAAGTCCATACTGGCATTAGGACTTGTCTGTATAGTAGTAATTTGTTGCGTGTTGACAGCGCGGAATGTTTACCAAGCAGCCAATACATTTGTTTATACCGTAAATCTAATTCGGTTTTTTTCTTTTTGACCTGAGCTTTCCATCGTAATTTGACGTCAAGGGTCATCCCGAGATATTTAGCTGTATTTTCATACGATACTTCTTTATCGTTAATATAAACTGGCCAATACTGATGCTTTTGATTGAAAGAAAGAAAGAAGAAAGAAAACATTTATTGGACACAACATAAAAATACAACAAACAGCAATACACTTAATAAACTATCAATAAACAATATTACAAAAGATTACAACAACATAACACAACCATTACGAAAAAAAAAATTATGTTGGGTCCAAATGGCCCCAGCTCAGCATGTGCTAGAGATGACTCCCTAGCGCTGATTTTCAGCTGAAGCCTCGGTGGTTCACGGACGAGCGGGGACAGTAACAATATTATACAATATAAATACCTATCATATATACAAGTACCCATTAGCCATATCAATCATAATCCAAGTATATATATATACATATCCATATATAAATGCATTTACCTACATATAAAAAATAAAATAAAAATAATAATTATAATTAATTGCGACAGTCAATACGTATAAAAATAAATAACAAAACTAAACGGAGTACAATGACTAAGCGCTGGATTTTTGAAGGCTGATGTAAATATTTTTCAGCTTTACCTTAAGTGTCTGAACTGACTTGAGATTGCGCAGTGGTGGTGGTATATTATTCCAGCACTTAGTGGCACTGTACTTAAAGCTGCCTCGAAAAGCAGCCGATCCATGGCAAGGAATACGAAGTACAGGAGTTGACGCTCTTGAGCACTTGCCATGTTCATTCAACCAGTCAAGCTTTGCGTACAAATAACCTGGCTCTTCAGCACGCACGACCCCAAACAACATGGAAGCCAAATGTAGTTCTCTCCTGTACTTCATTTTTAAGATGTTAGCATTGTTTAGGTATGGCGTCACGTGACTTCTAGGAGCAATGTCAAAACAAAAGCGAGCACAAGCGTTTTGTACTTTTTGTATAAGATGTGACGTTTTTGAAAGTAGTCTCGGGCCATAAACAGTATCAACGTAATTAAACTTAGAGAGAACCAGTGAGTCTACCAGCTGAATACGAAGTTCAACGCTGAGATAATTTCGAAACGAGTATAACACCTTAAGTCTGTAAAAACAATTCTTAACCGTATCCGCTATATGTCTTTCAAATCGCAGCTCTTCATCCATTATTAAGCCCAAGTTACGTGCTTCCCGGACACGCTCAATGGGTACGTTATTTATAATAACTTGTGGACATCGCGCACCTATTTTGCTTATTTGATTTTTAGATCCTAAAATCATATATTTGGTTTTACCCCCATTTAGAATAAGTGAGTTATGGTCAGCCCACTCTGAGATTCGTTGAAGGTCTTCATTAATTTTAAGTACCGCTTCATCTACTTTACCGGGTTTGAAAGAAAGATATATTTGTACATCATCAGCATATATATGATATCGACAGTGCTTAATGACATTTATTATATCTGCGCTAAATAATATAAACAAAAGGGGACCCAAGATAGACCCCTGAGGAACTCCTCTATCGAGCTGCAATACGTCTGATTGACAAGTGGTCCCATCAATGTTATTTACACGGACACACTGCAACCGGTTACTCAAATAAGAGTGAAACCATTTAACCGCACCACTATCAAACCCGTAGTAAGACAACTTCGATAATAACAAAGAAACATTTATTGAGTCAAAAGCTCTCGAGAAATCCAGTAATACCAGCAACGTACCCATACCCTCATCCTGAGCTGACAAGATATTATCTGTAACATCCATTAGTGCAGTCGTAGTACCTCTATTCTTCCTAAAGCCCGATTGCAAGTCTGGGAGAATATTATTGCTCTCGAGGAACTGTGTTAGTTGTAAGCTTACAACTTTTTCTAAAATTTTGGAAAGGCACGGTAAAATACTAATAGGACGTAGATCCTTATACTCAGTAGCTCTAGAGGTTTTAGGTATTGGTCGTACGATCGCCGTTTTCCATGCCGATGGGAACTTTGAGGATAAGATAGACTTATTGACTATTGTAGTGAGTATATCCAATGCATGAGGCCCTACCATAGTTAACATATCTAAAGATATACCATCAATGCCACTGGCATTAGACCGAAGATCCCTAAATACTTTGAAAATAGTCGAAATTTCCACTGTCTTTAACGAAAAGGTGTAACTAGAAAAATTATGAAATTCGAAGAACGTTAATCGAGAGATTGAAATATTTGTGTTGTCAGGGAGATCTAAAAAATGTGTATTAATTGCGTTGGGATCATTTAGATGTTGGGGGATTTCAGAAGATTTAGGGGGAATAACTTTTGATTTTAAATTTTTCCAAAGAACTTTTGGGTTTTTAATATTACTGTTGATGTGTAATTTAAAGTAACAAATCTTTTCAGAAATTAATGCGGCTTCTGACTGTTTTTTTAAATCTTTGTAATACTGTCTATGTGTATCTTTATTGGTACGCCGAAACCTTCGTAATGCTGCATCGCGTAACCTCATAATCAATTTTATGTTATCAGTTATCCACGGCGTTGGCAACTCCTTAATAGTTTTCGTTTTGGTAGGCGCGTGTAAGTCAAAAATGAACGTCAATACTTTGCTTAGTTCTTGCACAATATCGTCAATATCATTAAAAGCTTTAAGACTATTCCAATTTATTTTGCCAATATCACTGGTAAATTGATCTGAGCAGATATCAGCCAAAGGTCTGTAAGTAATAACTTTTGGTGGTATTTTTGGTTTAAGAAACGAGAACTCGCAGGTTATAAAAGCATGACCATTCATAATGCCAACGGAGTGTACAGATATACTACGTACAGGGGCATTTGTACATACAACATCAATTAGACTATGACTGCTGTCAGTGAAGTGCGTGGGTTCTGTCACAACTTGATTTAAGCCCGTACAATTACATAAAGTATTGAACATAGTCGTTTTCACGTCTGACTGCTTGAGAAGGTTAATATTGAAGTCGCCTAGTAAGATTACATAATCAAAATTAGAAAACGATGATATAGATTCCATAAGGGCGTCTAAAAAATTTTTTGCATCTAGCCAAGGGGGGCGATAGGCTGTTCCAATTATTAGTTTATTTTGATTGACAGTTGTTTTCAACCACATTTGTTCCACGGCTTGATGCTCAATATGAGGACACGTCAAGACCCTGATGCCGCGCCTAATATAAAAACCTACACCGCCACCACGGCCAGCACGGATACTACATGGGCGCGGGGTGTGCCGTAAGCGGTACTCAGGCACGGTCGGTGCCCGACCCTCCTCGCCAAGCCGCAACCACGTCTCGTTAATAGCCATGATGTCAACCGCATGGTTTTGCATAGCCACAATAAAATTATCTTGATTCGTACCAAGTGATCCGGCATTAAGTAAACCAACTTTAAAATTAGAATTATACATTGGGAATTAATAATTTGCTTGCACAATAATTATTCATAATATATGCTATATAATAAATTAAAAATAAGTAAGTAAGACACAAAAGAAAATAAACACACCCGTGCTCTCTACCATACAATTGAACCCGCTTCAGCCAAAAATCAGACAAATGAAAAGTGCACAATACTTTTAAGCACCATATATGCAACCATACTCGTTTATATAATATCTTAAAGAGTATACCAAGAAATAACCATACACAGCCAAAGACACAAAAAGATACAGACATACGATAGGTAGGAAGTAACAAATGATAAAGGTATATACATTGTGATTCGTTATATGTATAAATATTTAATATTAAAACATGAAAGTAATAAAAAATGACAAACGTTAGGATGGTAATGTTTCCAACAGCTAATAAAATGTTATCATAAATTGTACACCAATTATTGATTGAGGCCACTAACGCATTCATTACCAAAAACACGCATTAAATCATTCTCAGAACGAATATTATATGGAGTTTTCCCGTCATCCTGCCTTACAAATATTCTACCTCGCTTCGTCCAAAGATACTTCCATTGCATGCGTCGGCGCGCCTCACGGACCTTGTACAGCAATTGCCTGTTGAATTTGGTAAGGCGCTCATTGATGTAGAAGGGGCGCGCTTCCCCTACCAGTCCGAAGTCCGCAGAGCTCGCTCCCCGTCGCACGCGCATGCTTCGCAGTATGTCGTCCCGCTGCGCGCGACGCGCTAGCCGCACGACGAGCGGCCTCGGCCGCCCCGCACCCGCGCTCCCACCAGTAACGGTATCGCTACTGTCGCCGGCCCCGCTGCGCCCGAGGCGATGGGGTCGCAGGCCGACTCGTTCCGCACATACGATGTCACGCTCTTCGATAGCGACACCCAGCTTTGATGCGATAAGTGAAACTAAATGTAACGGATTTTCCCCCGGTGACTCGTTTAAATTTGTAATTTCCAAGTCATTTATAAGTAACTCCTGATCCTTCTCATTTAACTCAATTCTCAGCTGGGATATAATTGTCTCAAGATGAGCAGCAGTATTGTTCCTGTCATTGTAATTGCGCTCCAACGTCTCCACTCTGCCCTCTAGTGAGTCAATGCGGGAGTTATTTATAGTGATAGTACTGCGCAGGTCCTGCATATCTTGTCGCATTAATTTGATTTCCTCCTGCAAAGCACGCATTTCGCCACGAAATAATTTTATTTCCATACCTAGGTCTATGTTTCCAGGAGTTTTCTTGGAGATAGCGTTACTGCGACCGTCTTCAACCGCAATTGGAGAGCTGTCTCTTGGGGGTGATTGGGCAACCATTGTTTTAACTGGCGTCTCAGTTTTATTATCACGAGGCTTATCTTTGCAGCACTCTGGGCACGCCCAAGACTTGCCTATTTTAGAAGTTTTTGATAACCCTAAACATCCGTGATGATATATTGAAGGGCAAGTTGAGCAATTAACGCCATCTGCCTGCGTGATAAATCGACCGCAAGCACTACACTTCGCCATATCCGATGCAATCGATGTACAATAGGGAATGAAAAAAGTTTACACCTCCACTCACAGATGGCGCTAGGGAGCTATGATAGTGTAAACAAGCACAGCTGATTTATCAGCTGATTGTAGGGTATCCACCAAATAAATCACAGATGAGCACTTAATAGATTTCACAAACAGAAAGTTCAAAAACGTCTTTTTTCGTGTTTTAGATGTTGTTTTCTCTTGATAACACTAGCCACATTAAATATCACATCGCCCAAACGGATAAACGGTACTTTGAGTGCAAAACTGATACTTTTACTATTTTTAAAGTGAAGAAACACACGACCGATATTGTACTGTCACAGACGTCCGTGACGTCACCCGTAGTAGTCCAATTGCTGAAGTCTATATGAATAGATTTGGATTCGTTCAGCTTTATTCTCCATTTTTTTGTCCATTCATAGACCTGGTTTATAGCTATTTGGGCGTTCTCTGTTGCCTCTTTATGAGTACTTCCTATAGACATTATTGCAGTATCGTCGGCAAAGGTCGCTAAAGTGTTATTTTCTGGTTGTGGGATGTCACAGGTATACAACAAGTACAGGACTGGGCCTAAAACACTTCCTTGTGGCACACCAGCTTTAATTTTCTTCAGCTCAGAGTAGGCATCATTTTGTCTTATTCTAAATAATCTGTTGGAGATATATGATTCTAAGATATCAGCAAGATGTTTTGGTAATTTTTTTCTTAGTTTATGGATGAGACCTGCATGCCAGACCTTGTCAAAAGCTTGTGCTACATCTAGGAAAATAGTAGAGCACACTTTTTTGTCTTCAAGAGTTTGTTCAATGGTGTTTATAATTCTATGCACTTGATCTATGGTTGAGTGCTTTTCTCGAAACCCAAATTGGTCCGGTATGAGATTTTTGCTTTCTATGATTGGTTTTAACCTTTTAAGCAATAGCTTTTCAAACAGCTTTGACATTACTGGCAAAAGGGAGATCGGTCTGTATGAAGTAGTGTCATGCGGTGGTTTCCCAGGTTTTGCTATCATTATTACTTCAGCCACTTTCCATAAGTCTGGTACATATTTTAATCTAAATGAGGCATTAATAAGAGTGGTTAGTCTGACTATGGCCTTTTTTGGGAGATTACGAAGTATTTCCCCTGATATCAAATCATATCTAGGAGATTTCCGTGGATTTATGTGTTGTCTTATTTCTCGTAGGACTTCTCTTGGGGTTACTAGCTTAATTATATTATCATCTTTGTCTTTATCATTTAAAGTCAAGTCGTCATCCAAAGGAAAAGTTTCATTTGGATTAACCTCGTTTGGTTGAAAGATGGCTTCTAAATGCTCTGCAAACCGTTTAGCCTTTTGCTCGTCATTAACTGCCCATTTACCATTAATATCTTTGATTGGTGGAATTTGGTTAATTGACTTTTTAATATTCTTAGTAGCCTTCCAACAAGGAGTAATTAGTGCCGCGATTGTTACTTAAGTTGTGTATCAATTGATTCGTGGAGTCATCATTAAATGCTTGTATTTGCTTGTTCAATTTTTTTGTTAGATTGTTAAGCTTTGTTTTGTCCTCAGGGCACCTTGATTGGTGCCAGATTTTTCTTTGCTTCCTTTTTTCAGCAATAAGTTCTTTGATTCTGAGGGGGTACGTGATTCCCTTTGATTTCTTGTTCTTAACTGGAGTATTTTTCCATGCAGCTTGTTGGATGTGCTGTATGAAATTTTCTAGTGCGATATTTAAATGATCTGGTGTCTTAAGGTCAATATGGCTATCTAAATCTATTTTGAAGTTGTCCCAGTCGGTAAATTTATTTACCAAGGTAAGTGGAATACTTTTAAATAAAACACTCACTTAATTCTAAATATATTGCAGAATGGTCTGAGTTCATATCATAGCTATGTTTAGTTCTTAAATATTTGGAGCATAAATTTTTTACAACGAAGAAATCTATAAGACCTGGTATTTTATTAGGGTCTGTTGGCCAGTAGGTGGGCATTCCGGTAGATGTTACATCACATTTTAGGCTTTTTAGTGCACTTAATAATTCTCTGCTTTTTTAGTCTAGAGCCCCAATACGTATTTTTAGCATTGAAGTCACCTCCAAGAACAAATCTATTCCCAAGGGTTTTAAAAAAAGTTATGTACTGTTCTTTCCTGATCATATATCGTGGTGGGCAATATATGGCTGAAACAGTTATGGGATATCTTTTGGTTTTGATGGATATCGCTACAGATTGTATTTCTTTCTCTTCGTATTTGGTTTCTTCGTAGTGATTAAGATTTTCTTTTACAATGACGGCGCTACCACCTCTTGCAGTATTGTCAGGATGAAGTGCATGATACACTTTGTACCCTTTGAAGTGAATATGTGATTGTTTCGTAAAGTGGGTCTCGGATATAAGACACACGTCAACGTTTTCAATATCTAGGATTACTTGAAGCTCATTTTTATGTTTTTGTAACCCATTTGAGTTCCATGTCATGATTTTGAGTGACTTAATAATTTTTTCGGCTTAGATGTTGCTATTTTGGCACTATTTTCATTTTTTCTCAATCGTTCGTCAAATGTTGACATAAGTCTTAAGATTTCATCTAACTTATTGCCGTTGTTGACGCTTGTTGGAAGACTCTGTGGTACCATAGTATTTTTTGTAACTGAGCATAAGAGACGCTCTTAGTTGCATAGTTATCAGCTTTTCTTAGAATAGGCTTACCTTGAGCAGAGAGATCTTGTTTTCCACTGTACTCTTTTTGTTGCCGTGTTTGAGGTGATTTCCTACTATTCTTGTTCCGAATTAGTTGAATTTCTTTAGCTACAACTCATCCCCTGTAGTTTGCTGGATGTGAAGCTCCACAGTGGACACATTTTGGCTTTTCTTCGCTTGTTTTTGTACATTCTTTAGTAAAGTGTTTAGCTGTAAATTTTACACACCTTGGTTCTTTCGAGCAGTACCTTTGTGTATGGCCATAAGCTTGGCATCTCTTACACTGAGGTACTAGTTTGGTGGTTTTTAGCGGTTGTATGTCAACTTTATAACCCATGATAGTATCAATCCTGTAGATTTGGTTGATATCCTCTTCGTTTTTAAATGTGAGCATAAACATAATATTAAGTGGCTCTTTGGTTTTCCAGCTAAATTTATTCACTGCTTCTATAATCTGATAACCCTTTGTTTTTAGGTCTTCGACTATTCTATGTGGTTTACACGAAGAGTGTAGTTTTTTAACCATTACTCTTATTGGTATCTCTTGCTTATTTTCATAAGAATGCCAGAGTCAATTATTATTAGTAAGAGATTTTGTAATTTGTCTGTACGATTCTTCATTTACTGCGTTGATCTTTACAGTGTTACCATTCATCATTTTGATTGTAAATGCATTGGCTGCTTGGTTTTGGGACAAATAGTCAAATAAACCTTGGTAGTCTTTGATACCATCCACTATTATAGGTGGAGGCATAAGTGCATTCTTATTTTTTTCTTTAGTTTGACTTTTCGGGATTATTTCGTCCTTAGCAGGCGAGGTATTCAACCTCCTCTTCTTTCGTGTTTTAGTACGAATCCACTCTGTTTCTTGAGCAAGTTCTTCCTCATCTGCGTTGTATTCAGCCCGAGGAACAGGTGTCTCGATAGGTTTTGATTTATTCTCCACTAGGCATTTTAGCTGTTTTTGAAGAATATCAATTTAGCTTTGCAAGTCCGTTACAAGGCCTTGGAGTTTCTGACGCTCTTCTTTTTCGTCCCTATACCGTTGGTACAATAGATGTTCAGTCGAAGTTTTTAGTTGGACCGAACTATGACTCGGGGACCCCGTTGATTTCGAAGTCATCGTTACTAATATAAAATGTATTGGCTTCGCCTTAATAAAAAAAATATGCTGATTAGCGTGCGCCACGGTAACTGGGTCATCGTGGTGCAGCGCGATTTTGTTGTGAACGTCTGCAAGTGTGGCGCTGTACTGTACCTGCTGGCTGTACCCTGCACCCTGCCACCCTGCCCACGCTGCACCACGTACCTGCAGGTCGCAGCACGTGCCCGCGCCACAGGTCGCGTTGTGCCGCAGCAGGCACGTGTCGGCGTGGCAGCACGCGCCGCACAAGGTGCGCTCCGCCAGCCCGCCACCCTGCCCACCCTGCACCACGTACCTGCAGGTCGCAGCACGTGCCCGCGCCGCAGGTCGCGTTGTGCCGCAGCAGGCACGTGTCGGCGTGGCAGCACGCGCCGCACAAGGTGCGCTCCGCCAGCCCGCCACCCTGCCCACCCTGCACCACGTACCTGCAGGTCGCAGCACGTGCCCGCGCCGCAGGTCGCGTTGTGCCGCAGCAGGCACGTGTCGGCGTGGCAGCACGCGCCGCACAAGGTGCGCTCCGCCAGCCCGCCACCCTGCCCACCCTGCACCACGTACCTGCAGGTCGCAGCACGTGCCCGCGCCGCAGGTCGCGTTGTGCCGCAGCAGGCACGTGTCGGCGTGGCAGCACGCGCCGCACAAGGTGCGCTCCGCCAGCCCGCCACCCTGCCCACCCTGCACCACGTACCTGCAGGTCGCAGCACGTGCCCGCGCCGCAGGTCGCGTTGTGCCGCAGCAGGCACGTGTCGGCGTGGCAGCACGCGCCGCACAAGGTGCGCTCCGCCAGCCCGCCACCCTGCCCACCCTGCACCACGTACCTGCAGGTCGCAGCACGTGCCCGCGCCGCAGGTCGCGTTGTGCCGCAGCAGGCACGTGTCGGCGTGGCAGCACGCGCCGCACAAGGTGCGCTCCGCCAGCCCGCCACCCTGCCCACCCTGCACCACGTACCTGCAGGTCGCAGCACGTGCCCGCGCCGCAGGTCGCGTTGTGCCGCAGCAGGCAAGTGTCGGCGTGGCAGCACGCGCCGCACAAGGTGCGCTCCGCCAGCCCGCCACCCTGCCCACCCTGCACCACGTACCTGCAGGTCGCAGCACGTGCCCGCGCCGCAGGTCGCGTTGTGCCGCAGCAGGCACGTGTCGGCGTGGCAGCACGCGCCGCACAAGGTGCGCTCCGCCAGCCCGCCACCCTGCCCACCCTGCACCACGTACCTGCAGGTCGCAGCACGTGCCCGCGCCGCAGGTCGCGTTGTGCCGCAGCAGGCACGTGTCGGCGTGGCAGCACGCGCCGCACAAGGTGCGCTCCGCCAGCCCGCCACCCTGCCCACCCTGCACCACGTACCTGCAGGTCGCAGCACGTGCCCGCGCCGCAGGTCGCGTTGTGCCGCAGCAGGCACGTGTCGGCGTGGCAGCACGCGCCGCACAAGGTGCGCTCCGCCAGCCCGCCACCCTGCCCACCCTGCACCACGTACCTGCAGGTCGCAGCACGTGCCCGCGCCGCAGGTCGCGTTGTGCCGCAGCAGGCACGTGTCGGCGTGGCAGCACGCGCCGCACAAGGTGCGCTCCGCCAGCCCGCCACCCTGCCCACCCTGCACCACGTACCTGCAGGTCGCAGCACGTGCCCGCGCCGCAGGTCGCGTTGTGCCGCAGCAGGCACGTGTCGGCGTGGCAGCACGCGCCGCACAAGGTGCGCTCCGCCAGCCCGCCACCCTGCCCACCCTGCACCACGTACCTGCAGGTCGCAGCACGTGCCCGCGCCGCAGGTCGCGTTGTGCCGCAGCAGGCACGTGTCGGCGTGGCAGCACGCGCCGCACAAGGTGCGCTCCGCCAGCCCGCCACCCTGCCCACCCTGCACCACGTACCTGCAGGTCGCAGCACGTGCCCGCGCCGCAGGTCGCGTTGTGCCGCAGCAGGCACGTGTCGGCGTGGCAGCACGCGCCGCACAAGGTGCGCTCCGCCAGCCCGCCACCCTGCCCACCCTGCACCACGTACCTGCAGGTCGCAGCACGTGCCCGCGCCGCAGGTCGCGTTGTGCCGCAGCAGGCACGTGTCGGCGTGGCAGCACGCGCCGCACAAGGTGCGCTCCGCCAGCCCGCCACCCTGCCCACCCTGCACCACGTACCTGCAGGTCGCAGCACGTGCCCGCGCCGCAGGTCGCGTTGTGCCGCAGCAGGCACGTGTCGGCGTGGCAGCACGCGCCGCACAAGGTGCGCTCCGCCAGCCCGCCACCCTGCCCACCCTGCACCACGTACCTGCAGGTCGCAGCACGTGCCCGCGCCGCAGGTCGCGTTGTGCCGCAGCAGGCACGTGTCGGCGTGGCAGCACGCGCCGCACAAGGTGCGCTCCGCCAGCCCGCCACCCTGCCCACCCTGCACCACGTACCTGCAGGTCGCAGCACGTGCCCGCGCCGCAGGTCGCGTTGTGCCGCAGCAGGCACGTGTCGGCGTGGCAGCACGCGCCGCACAAGGTGCGCTCCGCCAGCCCGCCACCCTGCCCACCCTGCACCACGTACCTGCAGGTCGCAGCACGTGCCCGCGCCGCAGGTCGCGTTGTGCCGCAGCAGGCACGTGTCGGCGTGGCAGCACGCGCCGCACAAGGTGCGCTCCGCCAGCCCGCCACCCTGCCCACCCTGCACCACGTACCTGCAGGTCGCAGCACGTGCCCGCGCCGCAGGTCGCGTTGTGCCGCAGCAGGCACGTGTCGGCGTGGCAGCACGCGCCGCACAAGGTGCGCTCCGCCAGCCCGCCACCCTGCCCACCCTGCACCACGTACCTGCAGGTCGCAGCACGTGCCCGCGCCGCAGGTCGCGTTGTGCCGCAGCAGGCACGTGTCGGCGTGGCAGCACGCGCCGCACAAGGTGCGCTCCGCCAGCCCGCCACCCTGCCCACCCTGCACCACGTACCTGCAGGTCGCAGCACGTGCCCGCGCCGCAGGTCGCGTTGTGCCGCAGCAGGCACGTGTCGGCGTGGCAGCACGCGCCGCACAAGGTGCGCTCCGCCAGCCCGCCACCCTGCCCACCCTGCACCACGTACCTGCAGGTCGCAGCACGTGCCCGCGCCGCAGGTCGCGTTGTGCCGCAGCAGGCACGTGTCGGCGTGGCAGCACGCGCCGCACAAGGTGCGCTCCGCCAGCCCGCCACCCTGCCCACCCTGCACCACGTACCTGCAGGTCGCAGCACGTGCCCGCGCCGCAGGTCGCGTTGTGCCGCAGCAGGCACGTGTCGGCGTGGCAGCACGCGCCGCACAAGGTGCGCTCCGCCAGCCCGCCACCCTGCCCACCCTGCACCACGTACCTGCAGGTCGCAGCACGTGCCCGCGCCGCAGGTCGCGTTGTGCCGCAGCAGGCACGTGTCGGCGTGGCAGCACGCGCCGCACAAGGTGCGCTCCGCCAGCCCGCCACCCTGCCCACCCTGCACCACGTACCTGCAGGTCGCAGCACGTGCCCGCGCCGCAGGTCGCGTTGTGCCGCAGCAGGCACGTGTCGGCGTGGCAGCACGCGCCGCACAAGGTGCGCTCCGCCAGCCCGCCACCCTGCCCACCCTGCACCACGTACCTGCAGGTCGCAGCACGTGCCCGCGCCGCAGGTCGCGTTGTGCCGCAGCAGGCACGTGTCGGCGTGGCAGCACGCGCCGCACAAGGTGCGCTCCGCCAGCCCGCCACCCTGCCCACCCTGCACCACGTACCTGCAGGTCGCAGCACGTGCCCGCGCCGCAGGTCGCGTTGTGCCGCAGCAGGCACGTGTCGGCGTGGCAGCACGCGCCGCACAAGGTGCGCTCCGCCAGCCCGCCACCCTGCCCACCCTGCACCACGTACCTGCAGGTCGCAGCACGTGCCCGCGCCGCAGGTCGCGTTGTGCCGCAGCAGGCACGTGTCGGCGTGGCAGCACGCGCCGCACAAGGTGCGCTCCGCCAGCCCGCCACCCTGCCCACCCTGCACCACGTACCTGCAGGTCGCAGCACGTGCCCGCGCCGCAGGTCGCGTTGTGCCGCAGCAGGCACGTGTCGGCGTGGCAGCACGCGCCGCACAAGGTGCGCTCCGCCAGCCCGCCACCCTGCCCACCCTGCACCACGTACCTGCAGGTCGCAGCACGTGCCCGCGCCGCAGGTCGCGTTGTGCCGCAGCAGGCACGTGTCGGCGTGGCAGCACGCGCCGCACAAGGTGCGCTCCGCCAGCCCGCCACCCTGCCCACCCTGCACCACGTACCTGCAGGTCGCAGCACGTGCCCGCGCCGCAGGTCGCGTTGTGCCGCAGCAGGCACGTGTCGGCGTGGCAGCACGCGCCGCACAAGGTGCGCTCCGCCAGCCCGCCACCCTGCCCACCCTGCACCACGTACCTGCAGGTCGCAGCACGTGCCCGCGCCGCAGGTCGCGTTGTGCCGCAGCAGGCACGTGTCGGCGTGGCAGCACGCGCCGCACAAGGTGCGCTCCGCCAGCCCGCCACCCTGCCCACCCTGCACCACGTACCTGCAGGTCGCAGCACGTGCCCGCGCCGCAGGTCGCGTTGTGCCGCAGCAGGCACGTGTCGGCGTGGCAGCACGCGCCGCACAAGGTGCGCTCCGCCAGCCCGCCACCCTGCCCACCCTGCACCACGTACCTGCAGGTCGCAGCACGTGCCCGCGCCGCAGGTCGCGTTGTGCCGCAGCAGGCAAGTGTCGGCGTGGCAGCACGCGCCGCACAAGGTGCGCTCCGCCAGCCCGCCACCCTGCCCACCCTGCACCACGTACCTGCAGGTCGCAGCACGTGCCCGCGCCGCAGGTCGCGTTGTGCCGCAGCAGGCACGTGTCGGCGTGGCAGCACGCGCCGCACAAGGTGCGCTCCGCCAGCCCGCCACCCTGCCCACCCTGCACCACGTACCTGCAGGTCGCAGCACGTGCCCGCGCCGCAGGTCGCGTTGTGCCGCAGCAGGCACGTGTCGGCGTGGCAGCACGCGCCGCACAAGGTGCGCTCCGCCAGCCCGCCACCCTGCCCACCCTGCACCACGTACCTGCAGGTCGCAGCACGTGCCCGCGCCGCAGGTCGCGTTGTGCCGCAGCAGGCACGTGTCGGCGTGGCAGCACGCGCCGCACAAGGTGCGCTCCGCCAGCCCGCCACCCTGCCCACCCTGCACCACGTACCTGCAGGTCGCAGCACGTGCCCGCGCCGCAGGTCGCGTTGTGCCGCAGCAGGCACGTGTCGGCGTGGCAGCACGCGCCGCACAAGGTGCGCTCCGCCAGCCCGCCACCCTGCCCACCCTGCACCACGTACCTGCAGGTCGCAGCACGTGCCCGCGCCGCAGGTCGCGTTGTGCCGCAGCAGGCACGTGTCGGCGTGGCAGCACGCGCCGCACAAGGTGCGCTCCGCCAGCCCGCCACCCTGCCCACCCTGCACCACGTACCTGCAGGTCGCAGCACGTGCCCGCGCCGCAGGTCGCGTTGTGCCGCAGCAGGCACGTGTCGGCGTGGCAGCACGCGCCGCACAAGGTGCGCTCCGCCAGCCCGCCACCCTGCCCACCCTGCACCACGTACCTGCAGGTCGCAGCACGTGCCCGCGCCGCAGGTCGCGTTGTGCCGCAGCAGGCACGTGTCGGCGTGGCAGCACGCGCCGCACAAGGTGCGCTCCGCCAGCCCGCCACCCTGCCCACCCTGCACCACGTACCTGCAGGTCGCAGCACGTGCCCGCGCCGCAGGTCGCGTTGTGCCGCAGCAGGCACGTGTCGGCGTGGCAGCACGCGCCGCACAAGGTGCGCTCCGCCAGCCCGCCACCCTGCCCACCCTGCACCACGTACCTGCAGGTCGCAGCACGTGCCCGCGCCGCAGGTCGCGTTGTGCCGCAGCAGGCACGTGTCGGCGTGGCAGCACGCGCCGCACAAGGTGCGCTCCGCCAGCCCGCCACCCTGCCCACCCTGCACCACGTACCTGCAGGTCGCAGCACGTGCCCGCGCCGCAGGTCGCGTTGTGCCGCAGCAGGCACGTGTCGGCGTGGCAGCACGCGCCGCACAAGGTGCGCTCCGCCAGCCCGCCACCCTGCCCACCCTGCACCACGTACCTGCAGGTCGCAGCACGTGCCCGCGCCGCAGGTCGCGTTGTGCCGCAGCAGGCACGTGTCGGCGTGGCAGCACGCGCCGCACAAGGTGCGCTCCGCCAGCCCGCCACCCTGCCCACCCTGCACCACGTACCTGCAGGTCGCAGCACGTGCCCGCGCCGCAGGTCGCGTTGTGCCGCAGCAGGCACGTGTCGGCGTGGCAGCACGCGCCGCACAAGGTGCGCTCCGCCAGCCCGCCACCCTGCCCACCCTGCACCACGTACCTGCAGGTCGCAGCACGTGCCCGCGCCGCAGGTCGCGTTGTGCCGCAGCAGGCACGTGTCGGCGTGGCAGCACGCGCCGCACAAGGTGCGCTCCGCCAGCCCGCCACCCTGCCCACCCTGCACCACGTACCTGCAGGTCGCAGCACGTGCCCGCGCCGCAGGTCGCGTTGTGCCGCAGCAGGCACGTGTCGGCGTGGCAGCACGCGCTGCACGCGGTGCGCTCCGCCAGCCCGCAGTCGCACTGCTCGCCCGCCTCCACGAACCCGTTGCCGCACGTCGGCGAGCCGAACAGACGAGACGGCTTGTTCCTTTATATATATATTTTTTCATTAGGTAATGGCATGTAACATGCGTGGACAACAATGCAGTAGGCTGCATTACCTCCGAGTTAAACAACCTAATGCCAACATAGAAATTCGACTGATTTAAACTTGAAATAATAATAAAATTTATAACTAAGAATAAATAAATAAATTAATGAAAAATACCATCAATTATTAAATTTACATTTTGAGTAAAGCTTGAGGAGATGCCATCTTTTAAGTAACTTTTTAAAACATGCAGTAAATAATGATAAATAAACTAAATACCTACTGTAACTGTAATTAAACAAATCGGACTCAAAGACTAAACTTATTAAAAAAAAATGATAACATTTTCGTCTAAAACCAAATATCTATTATCTACTTATATATGTAACTGTGCAGTACCATTTATCCTGACTCAATTATAGTGGAACAGAAATGAACTAAAAAAAAACATATTCACAAGTCAGGTTAAAAACACATTTCGTTCTTCGGTGGCTGAAATTCGCAGAGCAGTCGTTGGAATAGCAATATGTATACTTTGGTAAAACCGTCTGTTATGTACATAGTGTATATGAATAAATAAATAACTAAAACATACCGCAAACAATAATCCATGCCCCTCTCAAAAGCCAAAGCTAGTGACTTCAAACTGCAAGACGACCAATGTATGGGAGTAACTGATGTACTGGACGGACTCATAATGCATTTCTCGTCTGGACATTCGCAATCTTCTTGAGTGTCGTGCTCCATACCTGAAAAAATAATAAAAATATGATTATCGATACTAATATTATAAAGAGGAATGATTTGTATTTTTGTGTGTCTATACTAATATTATAAAGAGGAAAGATTTGTTTGTTTGTAATGAATAGGCTCCGAAACTACTGGACCGATTTCAAAAATTCTTTCACCTTTGGAAAGCTAAATTATCCCCGAGTAACATAGGCTATATTTTATCCCTGTATTCCCACGGGAACGGGAACTACGCGGGTAAAACCGCGGGGAGGCAGCTGGTAACGAATAAACTTAAAAACTAGTGGATAATTTATTTTATCAATGGAAAGCTATATATGAAAGCTTGTAATTATATTTTTATGTATGTAACTAAATTATTATTTTTTTGCTTGGAATACGCGGACAACTATGTAACGAATGAACTTGAAAACTACTGGACCGATTTCAAAAATCCTTTTGCCGTTAGAAAGCAACGTCATCTGGGAATAACATAGGCTATATTTTATCCACGTATTCCTACGGGAACAGGTACTACATGTACTGTAAATTTTTTGCATTTATAATAAGTGTGTGCACGGAGCTTCGCCGTGAAAATAGGCTACATAAGCCATCTTCGGGTGCATCAGCGCCAGACTGACTAGGAGTCAAAGTGGTCGCCATGGCCGAAATCGGTCGAAGCAATCATCATCAATAAGTAGTATTACGGATTTCCATAAGTCAATTAATCTTCATTCTACTGGTAAATATTTACAAATTAAAAGTACTAACTTACCAAAATTATGGCCCATTTCGTGTGCTATAGTCGTAGCAACGAGGCCTATTACTTCAGAGTGGTTTGTGGAGACGCCGCCTGAGAATTCGTATGTGCAGATAGGCCCCTTCAGAGCTTTCCCCACGACGCCATCTTTGAATTTTTGACGTCTGGAAATAGTAATAAACAATATGTGAAATTGATGAAGGAGGCCTATGTTAAGCTGTGGACGTCTTAGGGATGATGATAAATATGTTAGATACTATTCTTAGGGATTTAAACTCCTAATATTCTTACAATACAGAAATATTAATACTTTAGAAGATATTTAAAACAGAATATAGGATACACATTATCATGTACCCACTTAATCATTGATTTATATATTTAGAGGCATAATTAGCTCCCTTTTTTTAAGTCGATTAAAAATAAGAATAGTTGGCATATTAAAATAAATTTATTCGTTCACAGATAATATTTATTTTATTAAAATTTTGCACTTTTTTTAGCATAGAAAATGGTTTCAAAGGATGTAAAATATCGATAATAACACGAGTTTATATTAAAATGTAGTATATCAGCTAGCTGGTGACGTAAGCACAGGCTCTGCTTAGTTTAGAATCAGATTGGCCATGTGTGAAAAATGTCGCAGGATGATTATAGGGCTGTCAATAATTATTGACAGCCCGGTTGGCTTTGTGGTTAGTGACCCTGATATTCAAGCCACCGGCCGTGGGTTCGAATGCCACCCAGGACAAACATTTGTATGCATGAATATATCTGCATTTTCTGTATCTGGATGTAAAATATAAGCATGTAGTTCTCTGCTATTTAAGTAAGTAGCTCTGCTTAGTTTGAAATCAGATTGGCTGTGTGTGAAAAATGTCCAAGAATGTTTATTTATTTATTATGATTTTCTTTAATTCAAATTAACTTACGTAAGTAACTGCGCGTTGTCATTGGGTATCTGGGAGACTAAAATAGTCCTTCTATAGTGTAAGAAATGATTCAACGTGCTATCGCCGTTCTCTTCCAACTGTATTTCGTCTCTTTCACTCCACACGACCACACCGACCAGCGCTATGAAGATATTTAGCGGAGAATACACCTGTAAGTAAATATATTTATATTAGTAATCGTTTTTTCTATGAATACAGGTTAATAAAATAATTAATGGGGAGGTTTCTTACTGGCAGTAAGGTCAAGTGCTAGATTACATATCGATACCTTAATTTGCAAACCTAATAACTCCACATATTTTTTAAAATTTCATTTTTTACAGCCCGGTTGACTTTGTGGTTAGTGACCCTGACTCTCAAACCGCGGGTCGTGGGTTCGAATCCCACCCAGGACAAACATTTATATGCATGAATATGTCTGTTTGTCCTGTGTTTGGATGTAAATATCTTTAAAAGTATGTATTTAAAAGTAGTAGGTATATGTAGAATATCAGCTATCTGGTTACCATCATACAAGCTCTGCTTAGTTTGAAATTAGATTGGCCGTGTGTGAAAAAAATGTCCCATGACATTTAAAGCCGGCAATAAACATACCAATCACGTTTTTCAAAACAACAAAGAGTATTATATAATACTAGCTGCCTCCCCGCGGTTTTACCCGCGTAGTTCCCGTTCCCGTGGGAATACAGGGATAAAATATAGCCTATGTTACTCGGGGATAATGTAGCTTTCCAAAGGTGAAAGAATTTTTGAAATCGGTCCAGTAGTTTCGGAGCCTATTCATTACAAACAAACAAACAAATCTTTCCTCTTTATAATATTAGTATAGACTTACAGAGTTGATGATATTGGCGACGTCCTTCATCTGCGCGTGTACGGTGGCGAGGTCCCCGCCGGCGAGGTACTCGCGGTGGTCGGCCACCAGCACCAGCTCCACGTAGCGCGTGAGACGGTTCGCGTTGTACGGCCCGCGGACTGACGGCTCGCTGCGTTTGTGCTGGTATTATACGAAACATAAAATATAGTTACATTAAATTTAGATGTATCCTCATCAGCTCAACAACCAAGGAGCTGGAGCCTCCCCAAACATCGAAGGGCTTTAGGCCTTAGTCTACCACGCATGCCTAGTGCGGATTGACGGACTTCACATGCCTTTATTGTGACATCTCGGGCATAGCTTCCCAACAGTGAAGGAATTTTTAAAGTGAAACAAATTGGTCACGTAGTTTCGGAGATTCTCTCTACTCTTATAATATAAGTGTACCGAGATGAATAAATTAATAAATATATTTTTACATTCTACTTTCCCAGGATAAAAGGTAGCAGTTCTTAAGCTGCAGTCAATATGTACCAAATTTAATGAAAATCGGTTTAATTCGGATTCAACAGACAACCAGATAGACAATTATTCGCTTATGAACTGTCAAGAAGCTCATTAATATTGCTATATAATAGTTTTAAATATTCTGAATTTTTTATGGACTTGATGAGTGTAACATAAAAAAAATATTAATTTAAATGTGAAAATAGCCTCTAAAATTTCTCAATATATTTTTTTCAAACAACACTAAACAACTCACCCTGGTTACCCTGTGTCTCTTCATTATCTTCTCGTTATGGTACTCCTTGTGCAACAACGGATCGTACTCTGTATTGTTTGTGACGCCTCCGACGTAACCGCAGTGGTAATTTGTGTTCAGATCCGAGTGGCCGTAAATGTAATGATTTGAGTTAATGTCGTTTCCTGTAATAAACATAATTCTCAGTTAGCCTAGTGTGATTTAAGTGACCAATTGAACTCTGTTTGTTCTGGGACTGGGGATAAGTTTCTGTTAAATACTGACTAGTACCTCAGTTTTTTTATTTGGAATATATCCGGCTCAGAGGGGGTTCATACAACATTTGAAACAAGTGAAGTAGGAATAAGTTTAATTTAAAACCAGGTTAGTTTAGTTGTTTAATACCAAGATATGTGACTGTAAGATAGTTACAATTTACTTTTATCAATAAAATCGACCAGAAGATTGGCAATATATTGTGATGAGAATAGATACCATATACATTTTATTATTGTTTGGCTACCCAAAAAAATACTACCTTCAGCAGGTTCAATGTATTTCATTTCTTTGCCATCAAATATGATGCCCCTGACTCCTCGGCAGGTGGAGACGGCTACCCTGGAGTCAGCTTTGCCCCTGACTGTGCCATGGTACTGACACAGATCCAACTCCTGAAAAAAAGACAAAGAGATATGTTAATTAGAAGGATATCCGGCTCGAAGGGCCATTTGCGTTCGATTTATAATAAACATCGATAAATCCAGCCTGACAAACATTTGCATTATCTATCACTAGGATAGGATAGTATTATAGAATTTTCGTCCAGGGCAAACATTTGTGTGATTGAAAATATTTGTTTCTGTAAAACTAGTACTATTTCATTAGTAATCTGCTTACTATAAAACAAGTTCTATTCGTTGTCGAAATCAGATGGCTCCTGGGATACCCCATTGTAGTAACTATAAAACGCTATAAAATTAAGACTACTTAAATAGTAATAGTAGTAGTAAAATCTCCTTTATCGCCGGCCTGTATTGAAAAACCTACATATAACTTACCTCTTTCTTAGGCTTATGTACAACAGTGCGCCCTCCCTCCTGGTAGGTGATGACGTGGTTGTCGGTGATGAGGTCATGGTTCAGCCGAAGGTCCAGGACGTACTCCTCGCCGTCCACCTCCATTGTCATTGTCACCTCTGGATGATGTGTACCGCTCTGTAAAAAAAAGTTACATGAGATAACTTCATTATCAGGCAGTATCAAAGGCTATATTTTATATCAGTATTCCCATGGGAACGGGAACTACGCGAGTGAAACCGCGTAGAGGCAGCTGCTATATGATAAAAAGAATATTATTGTACAAAAGCATATACAACTTTATAGACAAATACTAGGTATGAGTCTTCAATTGTTTTATTAAATGCTGAAAGAAGTAGGTAATGACTCGCAACGATACGCGCGCGGAATGACAGCACGTCTTTTAAACCGCTACGATTCAATAATCATTTAAAGTGTGATAATTGGAGTGTTTATGTGAAAAAATCAGTGCAAACATCTTATAAGCTGATACAGTTATAATATAGTGTTAGTAAATGTTCATAACATATGTGGTTTTAAAGATATTAACAGTTTAATTAAATCAAAATAAAAACTCAGTGTTATTATCCGAGTATTTGACAAACACGCGTAAGCGACATCAAATACACGGCGCTTACGACGTTTTGGACGCGAGCTTAACTGCAGATGTTCAAGTCAGCTGATTGTCCGTTGGTTGTTGAGTTGCAAGTACCTACACCGTACAAAATTATTCAACTTGTTGCTTGTAAACAACAAATATAACAATGTCTTTTACAAATAAATCACTGCAATCGTGTATGGGATGTAAAAGCCAACTGCAAAAGGAGTATATCGGATGTTCGGCTTGTAAGTCTAAGTATGATCTGTTATGTGCAAATATACCCAATGAGCGTTTTAAATTGATGGATAGAGAACACAAGCGCACTTGGAAATGTCCTGCATGCCTTGTCACAGCGAATAGGCAACCTAAAACAGATGACACCCCTATTCGATCAGCGGCTCTTGGCACTCGTGACGAGTCGGACGCTTCAGGAAATATAACACAACGACGAAAACAACCGATCTCCCCTAGTATGCCTAGCATCTTACAAAATAGTGCCAATAGCGAAACCATCCCGGAACTGACAACTGCCTCGGAAATTGACAGCTTCTGGTCTGAATTAAGGGCGGCCCGTATTGAAATGAATCTGTTCCGAACAACACTAGTCGAATTAACTGACACTATAAAACAAAACAACATACGAATCGACCTCTTAGAATCTAGAATTGAGTCAATTGAGCTTAAAATAAATGAGGGAGTCAGTCAGTCAGGCTTACACTCCATGGAGGCTACTATCGCTCAGCTACAGCAAGACTTGCGGGATAGAGATCAGGACATGCTGACGAATGATATTGAGATCTCCGGCATTCCGGAAACCTTCGGGGAGGGCATCACCCATATTGTTCTGGCGGTGGCTGCTAAAATCGGGGTGGAGCTGGAAGAACGCGACATTGTGACCGCGGAGCGCGTGGGCCCGCCGCGCCCCCTTGTGGAGGGAGGGCCGGCCCCGCGTCCGCGACCTCTCGCCGTGCGCCTGACGCGGCGCGCGCACCGCGATGCTATGCTACGCGAAGCTCGCGTGCGACGCGGTGCTACTACTGCCGACATGGGGATCACCGGGAATCCGCGGCCGTTTTATGTCAACGAGAGACTAACTAAACATAATCGCCAATTATTTCAAAGGGCCCGAGAATTTGCTGGGCGGGCTAAATGGCGTTACGTGTGGACTCGTGATGGAAAGGTATATACGAGAAAGGAAAGCGGTAAAGAACGCCATCGACTGCGCCTTGAAGCCGACATTGAAAAGGTTTTTGGTCTTGCTCCTGTTTGCTCCATACCTAATGCTTAGTTGTATAAAAAATTGGCTCACCTTAACATTCTTTATTCCTTTTTTAAATACTATTATTTTTATGATTTGTTATTTTTATTGGCATATTGATATAGGGCAATCTACTGTACTGGTTAATTTTAGTCATAACATTAATCTGTTCACGATCAGCAAAATAAATACATTATTTAATAATATAATATTTCACTATGCATTAATTGTACAAGAGAGAATTTCCAGTGTATCACTATATTATGGTTTTATACCTTTGCCCTCAAATGTTTTAAATGATCATGTCTCATCATGTCTGTGGCACTATTTTTGGAAATGGACTATGTTGATATATTTTGGATTTTTAAAATGATTAGATTTAAAAACTTTAATTTGAAATTGGGATTGCTTAATGTACGTTCTTTAAATACTGGACGGGATGAACTTTTAGCTAGCATTGATCGGTACAAACCAGACATATTAGCACTGAACGAAACTTGGATAAGAGCGGGTGAAGAGAAATTTTCACCTATTGTACCTGGTTATGTGCTGAAGCATAGACCACGACCTCGGGACGCACGGGGAGGAGGTGTCGGTTTCTACGTGAACAAACAATTATCTATAAGGTGTAAATCACATCCCGACTCCTGCCTTGAGCAGTTATGGCTGGAGCTATCGTTGCCTGGTATTGGACGTCTAGCAATTGGCACAGCGTACAGACCTGAATCTGTATCGGTGGGTACAGCCATCGAAGCTCTAAGTGAATCTGTAAATGCTTTTAGTCATTGTAAACATATATTTTTACTAACAGATTTTAATATAAATTTATTGCAACCTGAAAAACCATTGGCCAGAGATTTTATTGGTTTTTGCAGTCAAAGGAATCTAAAAGTACTAGTGGAAAACCCAACGCGAGTAGATGGGCAAACAGCATCTCTTTTAGATTTGATTATTACGGATTCACCTGAGCTATGTAACAATATAAATATTTATCATAATCACAGTCTCAGTGATCATGCTATGGTGTTAGCTGAGTTTAATATTAAAAAGCCAAAGCAGAGTCCCAGATATTTATTGAAACGCTCGTTGAATAAAATTCATCCAGAGCTTTTTTTGACGGATTTAAAAAGTCTCCCATGGTCTGAAGTTTTAGAATTCCGTAATGTTGAAATGAAAGTCCAACGTTTTAATGAATTACTGCTCGATTTATTTAATACACATGCACCGTTTAGACGGATTAAAGTAAACACAAAGTCAACCCCATGGATAACAGATACGGTGAAATTAATGATGTCGCTACGAGACTCGGCTATGGATAGAGCGCGAACCTCAGGTAAAGCAAGCCATCGAGATTATTACAAGGGCCTCAGGAATTATGTTAATGGAGCAATTGATAGAGAAAAGGCTGCATATTTTTCTTCTTACATAAATAATAATAAGGACAAGCCAAAAGAGATGTGGAGTCACTTAAAACGGTACTGTTCACTCGGCAGCAGCTCGGCAAATCATACCATGCCAAAACACCTTTGTAATCCAAATAAAATTAATGATTTTTTTCTGAACGTTCCAGGCTGTAATCATGTTAATGATGAACTAATTGAATTTTACAAGCGTAATAATTATACTAAGAAAATATTTAATATAGCTAAGATAACAGAAGCGGATGTTTTTAGGATAATTTCAAATATAAAAACCAAAGCTTGTGGACATGATTCTATTTCAATAGAAATGATAAAAATGACCTTATCGGAAACACTGCCAATCATAACTAATATCATAAACAGTTCTATAGACTCAAACATTTTTCCGGACTCCTGGAAAACTGCAAAAATTATACCAATTCCCAAAGGTTCGAAGGTCGAAGAGTATAAAGATCTAAGGCCCATCAGTATCTTACCTGCTTTGTCCAAAATATTGGAGAGAACAATTTGCTCGCAACTTACTGCTTTTTTGGAAGAAGAAGGTATTTTACCGGATATTCAGTCTGGGTTTCGGAGTGGTTTTAGCACCTCAACCGCGCTGGCACATGTGACCGATGATATCATAGAGGCATCAGATGGCGGAATGGGTAGCGTGCTGACACTACTAGATTTCTCAAGGGCCTTCGACTGTCTAAATATAGAACTTCTGCTAGCAAAGTTATCGTACTACGGTATATCGAATGAGTCATGTGCCTGGTTCAAATCATTTTTAACAAACCGACGCCAATATGTCGGGGTAGAAACTGGTCAAGGTGAAATGCTTAGGTCAGAAGTGAAAAACCTGAACAGAGGGTGTCCCCAGGGATCGATATTAAGTCCAATTCTTTTTATTCTTTTTACGGCAGATCTACCTAAGTCAGTTAAACACTGTAAAATACATCTATACGCGGACGATACCCAGGTGTACTATTCCTTTCTGCCTAAAAATACAAATGACGCAGTATTGAAAATCAATGAAGACCTAAAATTAATAGTAGAATGGGCAAATAGTAACTCACTGGTATTAAACGCGTCTAAATCGAAGTTTATGATTTTAGGAAGTAAGTCACAGTGCAGTAAAATAGAATCACAATCCCCTGCTATAAAGGTTTCTGAACAGGTTTTGCAGATGGTACGGAGCGTGTCTAATCTGGGGTTAGTAATGGATAGTCAGCTTCGTTATGAAGATCATGTAAACATTAAAATAAGGAATGCTTTCTTTCGCCTGAAATCACTGTATGGTATTAGAAGGTATCTCGAGGAACATGTAAGAAGGACGCTGGTTGAATCGATCGTCCTATCTCAGTTCAACTACTGCGATACAGTCTACGGCCCTCGACTTTACGAATGTACGAAAAAAGCCATTCAGCGTGTACAAAATGCGTGTGCACGTTTCTGTTTTGATCTGCCAAAGCGAGCCCACATCACACCGTACCTCAATATGAAAGGTATTTTGAAGATGGAAGCCCGTCGAACGCTACATCTGACGTGTATAATCCACAAACTTATAGCTCTAAAAAGACCCCAATATCTCTATAAAAAGCTAATATGGGTGAGAGATATACAGGAGAGAAATACACGCAGGAGACAGGGTAGCAATCTGCTAATTCCACCGCATAAAACTGCGAACTATAGAGGGAGTTTTAAATACTCAGCATCCAAGATATGGAACGATCTGCCCCCACCACTTCGAAAAGCATCATCCCAACCAGCGCTAAAACGTAAACTTAAGAAAGACCTTTTTTATATACAGAAGTCTGCTTTATGTTAATGGTGCAATAGATCGATGTGTAGTGGGTATGTTTTTAAATATAGTCAGTTTTAGTTTTTATTTTATTTATTTTTTTTATGATTTTGGGCCCTTTGTCTCTTTGTCTCTGTCTCTGTCTTCGTTTTTTGCTTGTTATTTTTTAATTTTTTAATTTTTTTTTTAATTGTGTATTTTTTTTTTGTACTTTTTGATTTTATACCTTTGTATTTTATCCTTGTGTAGTAAATTAGCCTTTATTGTTTGTCTTATCTGTGTTGCTTGTATTTGTTTGATGTTTGTTTGCTGTTTGCTGTGATCTTTTGTGTTGTTATTTTTCGTGCGTATGATCAATTTGCTGCGCAATAGTAACGGGGGCCAGCTGAAAATCAGTGCTGTACCTTATGTGCAGCGTACACTGAGCTGGCCACCTAGCTACACACAAGTTGGTCATATTGCTTCTCTTCTCTAATATGTACTCTCTTTTCTGTGTGTAGAATAAATGGTTTAAATGGTTTAAATGGTTTAATGAAAATGACATAAGGACACGCTTAAAAATTTGTCCATTGCCTAATTGAGAGACTGTTTCAAAATTGACGAGATTTAAGAAGCCCGTTTTAACAAGACGTAGTCTCTTTTGTAGCCCTATATGCGTCTCTTTGCACATGGATATTTTATGCCCTGCAAAACAGACTAAGTCCTCGACCACTTTAAGACCATACATTTAAGTATTAAAACAAACAGCGATACTTGACACCATTGCATGCGACCACAGCGGAGGTCAAACTCATTTAGTACTTCCGTTCTAATTGCGAAAATTACATTTGTACAGCATAGAATTCGTCGGTCACTATTTTTTTAATAAAATGCTGTTCCTAATTTATTAATTTGGGTGTCATTGACCATGACCACTACTACTGTAGAGGTTTTATAAGCTAGTAGTTTCATCATTTCATCATTAGCCCATATACGTCTCCGCCGAGCTCAAGCCTCCCCTTACAACGAGGGGGTTTAGGCTATAGTCCACCATGCGGGCCTAGTGCGTATTGGGGACTTCGTTGGTGTCATTTACAGTTATTAATCTACGGAACAAGTAACTTTGAGCTTATAACATCACTGGTAACTAACCTCGTCTCTCGTAGAGGATATCTCTCTTTTGGTCCTGCCATGGTGTACAGTCGGTTGCACTATTCTATGTCTACTGAAGTCTGTTGCGGGAAGTCCTGTAATGGAAAACAATATAGATTTAGGACAAGTTTATGTCAAACGTAATTTCGGATTAAAAATGCGTTTCCACATAAACTTAAACGTATGTATTTTTATTCATGAACCATAGATTAAAGTAGATGCCACAAGTTTGTCCATTTTGCGTCTTCGTTGGCCTACCTAATATTGTAGCATTGATCTATGTATTTCTAGCAATACGAATAGTAAACAGATAAGAAATAGAAAACAGTTGGCAGTACAATAGAATTGTAATGTTCGGAAAAAATTTGACGCGTTTGACTTTCATACTAATTGATATACATACATATAACTTAGACGCCTAGTTCAGTCTATGGTATAGTCACAGAACAACATAGTACAACTAAAACGATTGTATTTCTTACTGATAAGTAGTATTTTGTAATAAAATATTTTTTGTATGTAATTTAAATAAACAACTTTTTTATTTTTTTTTTATTTACAAAACTTAGCTCTCCTCGAGTGGACAATATATTAGATTTATTGTCTGCTAAGGCTAGCGAAGAGACCGTCATACAAAATTACTCAGTTGTTTGAGTACGCGTTGATTGATGGTTTTTAGAAACGCTTTTGTTCAGTTGTCAAAATACTCGACTATGATTTATTTCTGGTGGACAAGTAAGGAAAATCTCACTACTACTATCCTACTAACGTTATAAATGCGAAAGTGTGGATGGATGTTTGTTACTCAATCACTAAAATTGGTGAAGGAAACTGTATTCAGTAGGAATATGTTCTGGTACATCACATCTATACTAATATTATACAGAGGAAATATTTTGTTTGTTTGTTATGAAAAGGCTCCGAAGCTACTAGACCAATGTGAATAATTATCTCCCTATAAGCGACGTTATTTGTGAGTATCAAAGGCTGTATTCTTACGGGAACGGGAACTACGCGGGTGAAACCGCGCGAAGGCAGCTAGTAATTGATAATAGAGACAAAGTAACTTGACATACATGGATAGATGACCTCGAAAAGCCCTCCTAAAGAAATCAAGATTAAGATCAGCAAAAAGGTTATACAGGAAATACATTCACTTGCCAAGTAGGTAATTGATAATGATTCATTTATTTGTAAAAATAATGTTCATTTACACACAAAGGCTTTGTTTTGTATACTTTTTACAAGTGTCGTTGCCAAGAAAATTACAGTTATCCTTCTAATACAGTAATATTTCTAACTAGTGGCTCCCCGCGGTTTCACCCGCGTTCCCGGGATAAAAAGTAGCCTATGTGTTATTCCAGAACATATTCTAGCTCTGTGCCAAATTTCAAGCAGATCCCTTCAGCCGTTGGAGCGTGAAAGAGTAACAAACATCCATACTTACAAACTTTCGCCTTTATAATATTAGTAGGACTAGCGACCCGCCCCAGCTTCGCACGGGTGCAATGCTTATACATCACATTAGATACCTCCAGAATTGACAGTGTTTCTCTAACATATTGTACATGTATTGTATATAGAAACCTTCCTCTTAAATCACTCTATCTCGAAACTTTGTGAGGATGAATGGATATTAGGAATTTGGCACATATTCAGAATACACATAGAAATTACTTTTATGTCGAGAAAATTTAAGTTCCCCAGGAAAACGTGGGGCGGAAGCTGGTGTTACTATTAGTACATGTTGTTTATTTTTTATTGCGTAAACATTGCCATCATACATACTCGCTAAATATTCCTCTCGCGAATAATCGATAAAATTTAACGACTTCAATTCATTATCACATTCAATTAACCTATAACATAAAGCTCGTTCATTTCGCTATGCACGTCCAACAAATTAGAACGGTCGAACAAACGTTCTATTAAAAGCACGCGACAGATTTCATCATCAGCAATGCTTTGAGATGCTGTGACGAGCTAAACTGTAAGACATATTTCGTTAGCTTCTTCTTTACATAGTACACAATAAAAAAACAAAGCTACTTCCCGCCGTCTGTCTTTGTACGGATAGATCCTTAAACTATGCAACTGATTATAATTATTTTCTTAATAATAATGAGAAGAGGTATAATTTAATATTGTTTTATGTTAATTCGTTGAAATATGACAATGATTGTTTGAGAATTTCGAAAATCAATGCTATTCAACCGTGTGAAACCGGGGCCGGTGTCTAGTTAATAAATAACTAATAAGAAGAGATCATAGTACATAAATCAACCCTATAGTTTTTATCAATTCCCTAATCAATTTTATAACGGTAAACTGCAGATTTACTGTACATCTAGCAATTAAATTAATTAGCTAGTTCTGAGTAGGTACTACTTAACTATTACCGTTTTATAGGTTAGAAAGCCAGTTCGTCTTGTTTTAAAATCAAAGATATAACATTTAAATTGTGCCTAAGCAGTGTGAGTAACTAAGCTACATGCTAATGACTTTCGACCACCACCAAAGTAGACATGTCATAGACACTTTTTTCTTAAAGATGTCGTTATCTAAGGTTAGTTTCGTTAGTTATGTGCCAGAAGACACACAAAGTGCGGGGGAAAGAGACAGCCTATAATACGTGCGTCTCACTTCAAGCTTCGACATTCTAAGCAGGAAATACACTGTCAGGTAACTAGACTAGACTATCTCCGGACACTTGTCCATCATAGACGCAGATCAACGACCTAACGTCTTATTACTCTATCAAATAAGAATAATACGTCACATGTGTTGAGCTAGCCGTAAAATTGGTCGTGAAATTAAGTATTACGAGACTTGAACAAAGACTTTAAGTAGGTACCATTTATGATGATTTATGCCTGTTTTTATGTTGCTACTTATATTCATGATCGATCTGTATTATTGTATGTTTATATGGAAATAAACTATAAATATACAACTCTAGATAAGTACTGGTCCAATCGAGTACCAAGCCGGAGCATTTACACTATCAATGCATTATACCTATTTAACAGAGATATTAAATGGATGTAAATATCTATATAAGTATTTATTTACAACGTAGTATATGTAGTAGGGCTATCTGGTTACCATAACACAAGCTCACTTTAAAGCTTACTTTGGAATCCGATTGGATTGTGTGAAAAAAGTTCCAGTATATTGAATGTTGGTTTTTAGTAGGTACATATTATAATTATATAAAAAAAAGAAGACGTCAAATAAATACAGGAAAAGATAAAGAAACCCATAGGTAAATAAGTTAAGTTTAGTGAGGCGTGAGAGAATGGGGCCCATTGTCCTTATATTTGAGACCTGTTAAAACCAATAACACGGGCGAACTCCCACTGCGTTCTACATAAAATATTATCTCCTGGGAGATAATATCGTAAGCTGCGCACGCGCAGTTTCGCGTTTCGCGCTTCTTTATTGTGCGTTCGGATGAAGGAACATTGTTTGGCTACAATAATGGCCCCATTCATTCGCTCGGTGCGATTTTGTTCACATTTTATCACATCCCTGCCGAATTTTTACTCATAATGTGTAAGGGATACACGTTACGAAATACCTGCTAAATAGTTTCTATCATATAACACTTGTTTGTACAGGTTTTGTTTGTAATATGATACTCATTATATGACAAACTAAATTGATACATTTAGATACATGTTAATGTTACCTTGTTGCAAATTAAATAATACTCAGATCAAAATTCTAGAATCTGTCTATACGCCGTATTGCCGATTCTTAGCAAAACTAACTTTCGGAACCGAGCATTAGAGTCGACTTTTCCTAAATGCCTGTGATGGCCTATTTGAGTGAATAAAATTATTTAATTTCAACGCAAATTGCTAAAAAAACTTATGCACTCGAGACAAAAACGTGTGTCCAAAATTATTTAGGTATACCACACGCGTTGAATTTGGTACTATTCCGTATTAGCCCAGTTCATTTATTTTTAGACATACTTTATTATATCTTAAAGACGGTTTATTTAATGACGGAAACACATCGATACGATATTTAATTGTATCGAATAATTGCGGAAAGAATCGATAAGGAGCTCAAGAAAAATCTTGCACTGGTTTCGCTTTATACAGCAAATCTGTAGGTATTATAGTTACTTTGGAGTTGTAGGAAATGAAGTTGTAGTAGGTATTAATATTAGGAATTTATCATTTAGATACTCTATAGTCAACACATTTTTTTTGTTATAGGGGTACTTTATGTATATGTAACGAAATTATCTTCATTTTGAATGCAAGATACGATTTAATATTAATGCATACTAAACAAATTTTGATGATTTCAAATACTTGTTAGAATATCTTCTGGATAATTATTTTTCTCAGAAAAATTCAAGATTCTCGGGATAGCTAAACCGCGGGGGGGAAGCTAGTTTTCTATTGCCTTTCTTAGGTATATATAGGTAGGTACAACTTTGTTTTCCTGCAAACACTTTCAAGTACAGTGATAAGGAAAGATAGCTTTTACTGGCCTTTAAAAAGGACTAAAAAGGGATGTGTCGTAACGGATAATCTTTCCAAAGATAAGCTTGACACCATCTGTCGTTCCATAAACGTGAAATCTTAAGTACTTTACGGTAAATCTACGATAAACCTTGATTTATGAGATAAACGGATCGCTTTGTATATTTTTACACGGAGCTTTTTAGATAACAATCGGTGCCTAAAAGGTTGTCATTGATAAATTATCATTTTGATTTGGTATTCTGAATTCGGTAAATGGGGTAGCACCCTTATTATGTAATTTCTTGGTATTGCCATTCCGATTGGTGCTACATCGAAGGTTCGAAAGCTGCCTAGCAAACAGTTGTGGGACAGTCAATGTAATAAGAAATCGACTTCATCGGCGATTCCGAGAGAGTGACACAATAAGAACTCATTTCGAATTTTGGAATGAATATTAAAAGCCTTAGCTATAGACTAAACTTATTTAAAAAATATACTTTTTATCATATAAAGATAAGAAAATAAAGGGTTTAGGAAAAGGTTTTAGTGTCTTTTATTATTCTAGTAAGTGCGTTAAAAATAATCAACAGTAAATTTATTAATTAGGATCTTATTATTAAATATGGAAATTAAAACACTGGGCGTGACTTTATCTATCAATTACCATAATTATTATAATTATCTCGGTTAATAATTGTAATATATGTAACCCCATAAATATTAATTTTCTCTATATATAGTTTATTAATAGTATTTAATCTCGTATCAATACATAATTAATACAAAGTTTTGTTTGCGGAACATTTAACTGAAGCTATAACAATAAAGATAAATGGTAAATTGATGCAAAGTACTTCCATATAAGATAACCTGGTAGTTAAGACGATAGGCTGAATAATTCATTATATTTATTAACATGTTAAGGGTTTGTAGGCAAAACTACTATATAAAGTACTAGCTGCCTCCCCGCGGTTTTACCCGCGTAGTTCCCGTTCCCGTGGGAATACAGGGATAAAATATAGCCTATGTTACTCGGGGATAATGTAGCTTTCCAAAGGTGAAAGAATTTTTGAAATCGGTCCAGTAGTTTCGGAGCCTATTCATTACAAACAAACAAACAAACAAACAAATCTTTCCTCTTTATAATATTAGTATAGATCAATGAAGATAAAACAAGTAAATTGTAAACAAAGTGTAATTCACAAGGAGAATACCAGATTATTCGTTTTCTAGGATTTTATTTCAAATTTCGTATATTTTAGAAACGAATATGTTCAGAAATTCTAAGAGATAATTTTCTAAACTAAACAAAGCAACAACTATGGTAACTAAATAGCTACCTAATATATACCACACAATACTTCTTTTAAATACCAACTATATTTTCTACATTATAGATGTTAACATGCACACAAATGTTAGTCCCAAGTGGGAATCTAATCCATGACGGGCTTGAGAGTCAGGATCGCAAACCACAAAGCCAGACCAAACTACATAGTTGAATGTGCAACAAATGACTTATCACCGCCATTGAAAATAATGTGTGTTTGTTTGTCAATCACGTCTCAGAACAGGCGCCCCGGCGCAGGCGCATCGGCCTGCACCTCCTGCACATACTAACCGTTACTCGTAGACTACTTTTTATTCTTGACAACGACGTACAAACAAGTTATCGCAATGTCGCTGTATGTATTAGACTCTAAACTTTAAATGACCATGAAATGGGCCTAGTTTTATTTTTTGTTTATGACACTTGATTACTAACAAAGCACGGGGTAACGCGGTTATCGTCAATAGATAGTGATTCAGGAATTGCTGAAATGTCCATGTTTTGTTGCGTGAGAAGTCAGGGCAGCTAGTCCTAGCTAGTACTTTATGGAAGAAAATTTTAATAGTGCGATACAGTTTTTTTATACCACAAAGGTGGCAAAAAGACAGCCCCACCTGATGACAATAGGTTACCGCAGCCTATGGACGCTTGCAACACCAGGGGCGTCACTCACGCGTTGCCAACCCTGTAAAAATCTCTTCACTCCCTTCGGTTCGGTCGATAACCTTCACTATCAGCTGGCGTTTGTCCCAAACACATTTCAGCCGTCGTGACATGAAGTATCATTCGATTTCCCCATTCGCTTTTTTATTCCTTCTCTCATTCTGAACGGGTAAGTGTGAATGAAACGGGTGCTCGAGTGATAGAGAACATTATATAGTGATACGAGTGAGCATGTTTACCATAATAATAACATGCAACGATCCATGACCCCACCAATGCAGTGGTGTGACGCCAAAAGCCCATTGTCCTGAACTTTTGACAGTCAGCCAACCTTAACGAAACACGTTTACAAGGCAGTACAATGTGAACTCTATCACCATTGTCATTAGGAGCATATCAAGTGTAAGGATAAACTTAGTTGATTCTCCGTACGATCCTTTTAGTAAGGTTCACTGACGTGTAACTTCTGTTGCTTACAGGCAGGTTTTTAAAACAAACTCTTTAATGAAGGCAAAAGCTGGATGTTCTGAAAGCCATTGATATGATGATGGTATATTAAAAATATTATTTATTCACCGAAATAGCAGGGATATAAGGTTCCTCAATTATTTACTTAGGATAATTACAGCATAATACACGTCATGTCTTACAATCAACCTATAAAGTTCGACCTAGACTAGTTTTTACTACTTAAATTTAATTACTACATCTTTTATACATATTTCAACAAATAAATTAATTTGACTTGATTTTCCTGATTTAGATAGTTCCTGAAAGTGTAATAATATTATTGCCAGATTGAAAAAAATAATCATTAAACCGTTTGAAAGTAAGCAAAAAGCAAATAAATAAAATCTATCAAATTTAATTTCGTATACAATGGAAAATGGAGTCAGCCTTGAATTCTCGCACAGCCCCATTCAAGGCAGAATTAAAATCTAGCACAGATCTTTGTAAGTCAGCAGGTAAACGGATTCATAGGTATATCCGGTGGTCGTGTTTTTTTTAATAGTATTAATACCCAAGAGTGTCGGTGGAGAGGTAAAAAATAAATATTGAATGCGCGTGTGTGTTTCGGCTTAGCTTTTTTTTTCTTCGCAATGACGCACGGTCTGTGAACTTCCTTCCATTGTGAGAATGTCTTTCGAATTAAGAACCCTGAATCGTTATGGGATAATGACATACTTAATTACGCTACAAATATATAATTAAGTATTGCTCTATTATATAAAACATCGAGGGCAACAGACCTACAAAATTAGTTATATGACTAAAATGTACGTAATTTTTTTGAAAAAAAAAACATACCAGTCGAATTGAGAACCTCCTCCTTTTTGAAGTCGTTTAAAAATTAACTTGCATGATTATTAGTATGTACCTGGTCTATTTAACTACTTATATTATACCTATTTTATAATTATCCTGTTTAGTGGTAAATTTTTGGTGGTTAATATATTACAACTGCGGATGCAATGTGGGTAATAATAGGGAACATTAATGAGGCTAATCACCAGACCATTATTAAAATAAGCTTCATTTATTTCGATTTTGCTTGTATATATATATAATAGATATTTATATACCTGTAAATGAGTGAATGATCGTGAACATGGTAATAAAAATAAGTTTTTTTTAACAATTATTACGAAGTATCCTTGCTGACCCACATCCACTAGATCTTGATAATAATCATAAAAATAATAGGTTTTAATTAATTTACCCTTCAAAGCAGCGTTGCAAAATAATTTTTAACAGAAACTTTAACGCAAAAAACCGGATTAATATCTTTATGCAAGGTCGCCAAGTTATAGTCAGTTAACTTTCTCTGAAATTACGTAAAGTAGGTCCCCTGTACTTTGCAGTATTTGCGGGTAACACGAAAATAATGTTCACCACGGGATCTCTGATTGAAACTCATACAAAGCACTGAAGATGGTAATTTAGTTTCTAAAATACAAACAAAACTACAAATAGCATAAAATACTAAGTAAGATTATTTACATAACATACCTACATACTTTGCAATGAAATAAAATAAAATGCAGAATATGGTGATCACCACATTAAAAATGCTTAAAAAGGACAACAATACAGCTGACAAAATCTCACAGAGGACAACTGTAGTACAAAACCACCTATTCTTGCTTTGACTGCATCCAGTAAATCTGCATGAGAAGAATTCCATTTATGATGAAAACCACTGTATTTCCATGACAACTGAATTTAGGAATAAGCTCAAGGCTGGTAATAATTAAACGGTTCACAGTAACCGCGTTTTTGAACTGTAATTTATTGTAATGCAGGTCTGTCAGTCAACATTTCAAATATTGCTTTCATAGCCTTCCATCCTCGAACAAGTGTCCATTTAGTGATGAGACTTTAGACTGTTTTATATATCTATGATTTTTCAATGAGATTTCTATTTTTTTAAACTGACGTCGGCAAGAATAAAACTTGACATGGCTGCATTTCTATGGGATATGGCGACTATGACATTTGAAATATAATAAAAATAGAGACATAAACAACGAAAACAATACGCTTATTTTTAGCACACGACAGTGGCAGTTATGATTCTGTATTTAAACATCTGCGTCCACTGACGTACGACGGCGAACGTTTTTTTTTTCTTTCAACAACTCTACTCGATAATAAAGTCATTCAAAGCGCATCACTAATCACACTCATAACATGTGCAAGGCGAGGCAGGTGAATGTTTGTAATGGATTCGTTATGCAAATCATAATGGAAACGTTCACGATTTCATAGGCTCCACGCGTTTCGACGTGTGCTGTTTTAAATATACGGTAAAAAGAAAATGGCAATCACGACTGTATCGCGTAGTCGTCGTATGTAGGTATACTATAGGTGCGACAATTGCATATAGGTAGACACCAATTTTTTCCTTTGCTGAGAAGTGGCTGTAATTAAATAACTCTCGCTTTTCCTTCAGTCCCGCTACTCTCCATGCTATTATAAACCCAAAAAAGTACATTAAGTTGAATGTCACGTGTGACATTTGCACATAGTTAAGGCTCACAAAAACACAAAAAAAAACGTTTTATCAGTTCAGCACATGTCTAGCTTATTGTTATTCTCATTCCCATGATTATACATGGATATTGGATGTGTTTAGTAGATATTGATGCGCAACAAGATAAACAGACACCCAAGATGTGTAATCATCATATAATTTAACACCTCGCACTGATAGTGTCGTCAAACGGTGAGTAACTTCAACGTATGAATGGATGACTCACATTATTTTCTGCGATTATAGTATTTTTCTCAAGTAGGTACCTACCTATTGTCAGAAATCATTTGTTTTTAATGATAGTCATTTATTATTATGTAGTATTATCTGTGTTAACGAAGATGAATCTTAAAAATATGCATGAAGAATAATATTCCTCGAATTTGAGAAGCTGAGGTTATGCATAGATAAACCAAATGTTTTTCCAACTGCATCAACTTTTTGGTTTACCCACAATAAGGATTGATTGCATGTAGGTTTTTCCGACAATTGCAAAATCTTTTGATCTTTGGGTATTAACAAGTTTATTATATAAACACAATAATGACTACGAGTACGGTGAAACGGTGGCATTCTGTTTTATCTCGGGTTATCAGTTGCACTTTACACATAACTTTTTGTACCGTTTACTAATTAGATAAATGTATTGTTATATTATTATGTTATTGATTAACAATGTATTTAACAATAAAATTTAATGCGAATCTAGTCAATACAATGGTTTAGATAATTACAAATATATTGTTTACAACACAGCATGTTGCAATGCAAAATTCTATGAATTTATGTTCTTGATATCCGTTATATTATAACATTATCTGCATTTATTCATATTCATATTATTTATTTGCATTGCACATTTAAATTGTTTTACATTTTTGATGACACACGTCTATTTTAATCTTTAGTCACAGCAAATACTACAAGCACATTATTTTAGTGGATTCCATAAAAAAAATATCCTGGGGCATTTTTCACACACGACGCATCCAAGCAAAGATATGTATAAAGGTAATCTATATGACACAAAACAAACTGATATGTTCATGCACACAAATGTTTGTACTGGCAACAACATAACCAGTTTGAATTATATTTTCAGACATCGTAAAACACACAAAAATAGATCCGGCAATTATAAAGAACAGTAACGCATCTTTGCAAAGAAGCGCCATATGAGTCAACCAAGTAAATTAATCTATAGTATAGACATCTGCTCGGCCCAGGATGCGAGTGGGCGGTATAATCAGCAGAGCAGTTTCGAAAGCCACGGTTTCATTCATGTCTGAAACTAGTATCGTACCTTGCGAAATACGTACTTTTACTACAAACGAACCTTGCGGAATAAGCTGTACAACCATGTTGAATCTATAATTAGTATTAGATTGTGTGGTGCAATTTCTTGGACTGTTAGCCACATGATAGTCTTTAAAATGCATTCTTGAATTGCATGAGAGAATTCGGATGTTCGGATTATGATAAACAGCTTAAAAGATTATAATGTACTAGTGCCTCCCCGCTATTACCCGCGTTCCCAGGAAGTCTTCAATTTTTTCCAGGATAAACCTATGTGTAAATCCAGGATATAAACTATCTGTTTTCCAAATTTCATCCAAATCCGTCGAGTTGTATTTGCGTGGAAGAGTAACAATCATCCATCCATGCATACTCACAAACTTTCGCATTTATAATATTAGTAGATCTATGTGATGTCTAGAACTATTGAACTGAAACCCAAAGACGGGTGTATAAGGAAAGTTTAAACACAAATTCAAATGCTCCAATAATCACAAACGTATTCAATTCAAGTGTTACACTAATTGGTATTGGCATCCGAAAGTTTTATGAAAAAATGAGGTCATTAGTTTAGCACCTGGCATGCTTTTTAGATGTCGATGTACCGCCTGTGATGTTGCTCTTCGATAACTTAAAAAGCCAATAAAGGTCAAACAAAGTGTTCATGTAATTTGATAAATAATGTTTTAATTAGTGATTACTATTCCAATGTCACTGACCTGCATATTACAATGATAGTAGGCATTCATATTTACAACAAATTCAGATCGGTCCGGTAGTTTGGGAGCATATTCGATACAAAAATCAAATGAAACATTACATATTTTTATTATATCCAAATTGATGTAATTTTAAATAACACAAACATCAATTCTCTATAACTACACCGACAAGACTGGTTATTTAAATCGTGTCTTGCACTTGTTAGCCCGGTCCAATCGGTTCTCATACATGTGTGCTATGCCAACAACTTTGTGCAGAACTAATCAATTCCGCTACAGCATTGTAAAAACAAATATGCATGTCATACTCAAGCAACGTTAACTTGACAGCTCTTGAATCAACACACATGCAACTTTCAGCTTCTCCAGTGCAAGTCCGCAAATGCAGCTAATTATGGACCTATTTAAGCCTACATGAAAGCTGCTGCCTCCTAATTGATACAGGACTTTGTGTCAACGTATTTAAGTCACAATTTCGGTTGTAATTGTAGACAGTTGTGACTTTATGCAAATTAAGTTTGTGAGTCAGCGCTCAATACGGTAGACGATGAGTTCTTGACCCCTTGTTTAATCGTGGTTTCGCTTACAAGCAGCTGGTTGTCGAGTTTAAGTTCTTCTCACAGTCGTTTCCATTACATAAACAGTTTTTTTGTCACTCCATATCTGGTACAATTTAGATAATTAAGTATGGCTGCGTTATTACGTTAACTACTTATGTCTTGAGTTACGACAGAAGTACTAGTTCCCAATGTACTTAGAAATACAACTTACTGTTAACAAGTAGGCCAATGTTTGTGCTTGTATGCATTCTGGCTTTTAAATAATAAATCATTCAGTTTGTTCTTGTATTTAAATACTTAAAGTTGGATTTCAAATATTTGAGTTGGCAGAAGGTAGAGACTATTTATTAAACGCTTTATGAAAATCAATAAACAGGACTGCTGCAACAGCAAAAATGTTGAAACCGTTATGGTTCAACGTACGGGGTTTTATGGACGATAAAAGTACTTTGTGAGATAAATAAACTGAAGGTATCATGAAGCTTGGCATCACACATAAGGAATACAATATTGGACCAGAAATGTGTGAGTGAGACAGGTACATGATATGGTTTTTATTTGTATCCCAAAGAAAGCATACAATCGGTGCCTTTGTAAAACCTTCATGGTCGAGTGCCTTACATGAAACTAGCCAACATTGGCTTTCGCAGACTAATTGAACTCATAAAACGTCTGATATTAAAGTTGTATGCTTTCGCTTTTTACTGGTTTTCTTGTTTCTCTTGCTTTAATTTATTTATTATACATAACTCGTTGTTATTATGTGAGTGACGTTTATTTCTTCGGCATTCACTACAAGGAAGTTTATAAGGAACATATCTCCAAACATCCAACTAATCAAGTCTTATAGAACCCTATGATCCTCACTATTTGAATACCCCAAAATTATGTAGGTTCGGTGGCATGACGTCACACCATTGTCAAGTTCAACAATAGAGGATTCATAAGGCACATGTTAACAATATTTGAATAGCTAACTAACCTTATTATAAGGTTTTGGCATATCGCCATGATCACCTTCCTTGTATGTCTTAGAGAAAGGGACTTTTGATGATGCTTTTGATTTTATTCATTTAAGCGGAATGAATAGGTACCGATGAAATAGATAATTGGGTTTATGATTAGAAGGCGAAACTTTGTCAGTATGGATATGTTTGTGACTCTTTCACGCAGAAGTTAGGACTGAACGGATTTGGATGAAATTAAGTACAGCACATGGGCTATAAATATCAATAGTGGGAAATTTTTAAATCCTCCGAAAACGCGGGTAAAACCGAGAAAACCACTAGATAATGAAGTAAACAAGCATATAAAATTAAAATCTCTTTAATTCTTTATCCTCCACATAACCTTGAAGCCTTGTTAATACTTAAATTAATTATACATCGTCACATAATTGTTTAACGGACCAGACACTTTAATTGTTAGATGGAATTTCTCGCTTCTCATGATGACTCGATTAAATACTCGGGATTCTTTCAGGCATCATTAACAAGAAACATCTATATAATATAGGCAGTACATTTTGTTTGTTTGTAACGAATAGGCTCAGAAAATATGACCGATATGAAACCAATGGAAAACTATCTTATCAAGGTGTAACATATGCTATATTTTATCCTCGTATTCCTAAGAGAACAGGATCTACACGGAGGAAACCGCAAGGCGACAGCTCATGCAAAATATAATAAGGTACAGTATGAATGGGCAAATACCACTTTCTCTCTGATGGTTACCTTGTGCAGCCAAAATCAGCACAGAGTATGCAGTTGCAAAATCTTCGACGACCTTTCTGTTACTTTAAGAAGCTCTGAATTGTTTCTTTCCAAAAACGTCTGAGATGTGAACGTGTTCCGAGAAGTGATAACAATCACAAGATTGGAAATATACTTATTTCAGCACTAGCTTCTAACACACGGTTTCACCCGTGTTCCCGGGGGACCTGCAACTTGCCCGAAATAAAAAGTTGCTTATGTCAATACCCAAACCCTAGTCCACCTCTGTACCAAAATCTGATCGGTGGTTTAGCCCTGAAGCGTAACAAACAGACGGACAGAGTTACTTTCGCATTTATAATATTAGTAGAGATGGACAAAAGAATTGCTGAGAACGTTGATTCAGCGATATACATAACTTGCGTACAATCTAGACCAGCTGTTGGGCAGATTATTAAATAACGCATATTACTCAACAGTGAGGTACGTGTGGCGTGCAATAATCGATCCGTATAAATCGACCGATATGGGAGCTATAGGCACAATATACTCGTTTCTTTTCGATTAAGAATTGCAACACAAGTAAGCATTAATTTAAAATAGCTGCCTCCGCGCGGTTCCTCCCGCATAGTTCCCGTTCCTGTGGTAATACGGAGATAAAATATAGCCTATGTTCACAAGAGATAATGTAGCTTTCCAATAGTGAAATAATTTTTCTAATCAGTCAAGTGGTTTCGATATTCAATGCAAACAAAAAAACAACCAAATCTTTCCTCTTTATAATATTAGTGTAGAAAACGTATCTATTAACGACAAGTCTGATTAAATTTAATACAGTAATGTCATAGGCAAACAAAATTAATGTGATAACGTTTGTTAAGACATTATAATCTTTTAAGCTTCACACCGGATTTTGAGGCATGTTTCATCAACATGTAGATTCAAGAGTAATAACCTTTTTTTTTAATATCACAAATGTGGCAAACAGGCATACGGCCCACCTGATGGGAAGCAGTTACCGTAGCCTATGGACGCTAGCAACACCGGGAGGGTCACTCACGGGTTGCCAACCCTGTAAAACTCTCTTCAGTCCCTTCTAATAGAACCCCATGCTGTACTCCATTGGTAATACCACGGCGGGGAGCTCATTCCACAACCTGAGCGTTCGCGGTAGGAAGCTCCTCTGAAAGCGCAGGGTTCGAGACCAATTCAGTTCCAGAGTGTGAGGATGAGCTCCCCGTCGATGACGAGAAGTGCGAACTTGCTAGCAATACATTACGATATTCTGTAAATAGGGCGAAATATGACGGTTCTTTGTACCCGTAAAATTGTTACAAGGAGAAAGTAATTCTACATTTTTGCTTAAATATCTTGAGGTCAGTTTGCAGATGACAACAACACAAACAAATTGCTACCAGCGTCTCTATTCATAGTGAAGAATACGGGCTCGCTGAGGAAATGTACTATTATCGTATTGTGTTAAATTGAGACTTCCTCTGCCCTAGTATGTTGAAACAGAGGCCCGTAACGGTAAGGGCCGGAACGTGTTCTAGTGGACTACAGGTACCATCACTTGATTAGATCAAGTTCGTTTTTTTATCCAACTGTAGCAAAAAAAGGTTATGATTTTGACCAGTAGGTATATAAGTGACATATTTTTGGTTTCCTTCGTTATCCTTCGTTATGTATCTTAACCGTACCAGGCAGTTAGTTTGGCAAATCAGGAATAAGAAGTGTCTTAACCTTCCCCTGATTAAATATCTTTTGTGATATGTTACACTTTTGGATCAAAAATCAAGACGCGAGTACATGCGCTTATGTTAAAAAAACGTCTTGATTTTTGATCCAAAAGTTTTTTTTAGATTTTTAACTAACTTTTCAACTATTTAATCTTGTAGGTATTTGAGGTATTAGGAAAATCATAGTTATCGGTTGGTTAAGACCCATGAAATAATTAGCAATACAAGTTGTGTAATAAAACGATTGTAAAGCAGTAAATATGAACAATTCCGAAGGTGTAGGTACCTACTTCTGAGTCATGCACGTGAAAATACACAGAATGTTATTGTAACTGAAAATTTCGTGTATTCTCGGTAATGCATGCACGCACACTAAGACATGTTTATTATTAAAAGAATATTCATGAATGAAAATACGTAAACGTACTCAAAAATGTCGATGACCTGGGGATTAAAAACGCAGAAAAGTTCGCTATTAGATCTAAAATATAACAAGTGTTAAAAATAATGGGTCAAACTCAAAGATTAAGATGGGGATTACTTGAGTGTTAAGCATGTTTTGTTTCTGATGGGAAAAATATGAAAAATAATGATAAATGAAATATGCAATTTATAAAAAATAAAACAAGGTCAAATGCAAATCATCAACTGCACTCCGGAAAACTGTATCAACATCCTGAAACTACATTACGGTGGAAGAGGATAGGGCAGTTGGTTTCCAATGCCAGGAAATCAACAATACGACAAGTATTGTCATACCATGTTGCACCAAACAATGGAAACAGCTATATATATACCCATTTATCATGATTCCATATAAAGCCTATTCAAATTGAATAAAAAAGTGGCACAAGAGTTTATGACAATAATACCCTAACATTATTATTCCGAGAAATTGGAGCATATTTGAATGAAGGCTTAAAATTGCTTGCATTGTAATCTGATAAGCGAGACAAAGTAACAAATGAGATCATTCATGACACTTTTGGGTCAAACCAAACAACATTTATCGTGAATGGACAATAAAATTAACCGCGTTCAAATCCTGTCTTGAAATCAGGAGCACGAGTCTAAAAAAACTAACAAAGGACGTAAATAGCGCGTCCCTATAAGGTTTCGGATTCCGATGGGCGGGGAGCCGAGGACAAATCATAATATGGTTTGCTACGCCATAAGCTTGATCTGAGAATATTGAACTTGTGGTGCTTGCATTCTAATGGTAATACTGCTTTTAAAGTCAGTTTTTCTAAGATACTTAGATACTGGTTGGTGTCTACAAGAGCCGCTCGATGCTATTAATTCAATAGAAGTGGTTTCGATCATATATCATGTACATTACAGCTACAATATTAGCCAAAGTGAAAAAAATACATGTAAAATTTAAAGTAAAACGGGAAAACAACATAAATGCAAAAATAACTAAAAAGCGAACACAGTAAAGGCCACTTTATGACTAATGAAAATCATTAATTAAATAACTAACTGTGTTTTTGGCTTTTAAATAGGTGCAATACGAGAGTTTACGACGAAGGTAAACCTCTACATACAACAAAAATATATTTCTAAAGTGTAAAATATCTTCATAAAGCGATTTCTTTCGAAGATATAAACGTTTCTTTTGAGGTTGGCGTAACATGACACATCACATCTGCTCCGTTTTCCGACCACTTGAAAAATTTTGAGGCAATTTTATGCGCTGACAGATGCGTATTGTGTTTCGGGATGTTTATTTTTTTAGAAGCCGGTGTCTTTCCTGCTTTGCACCTTGTACATTTTTCTACTGGGCTTTATTTCGCATGCGCATGCTAAATAAATGTCAATTATTATAATTTACCTGCACGTGTTAACTTATTTTTTAAACGTACATTTAGTACCTAGTAGTTCAAATGTATTATTCACCCAATGGCGACTATTATATGTAAATGATGACTTATTCTTTAGGAAAAATATTGATATTTAAAGGCAAACAACTTAAAAACACCACGATGAGTGGTATTCTAATAAGTTGCATGTTAATGTTTGATTGATAAATTTTAATGATTTATAAACTAGGGGATATCAAATCAAAATAAGGAAAGGTTACAAAAAATGTTTATAAATAATAACGGACGCAGCACTGCAGTTGCACCACTAATGCAGAGCTAGTAGGTACATGCTTCATGTACGGTCTGATACGGAAGTTTACAAAACATGTTTATATCTGTAAGCAGAGAAAGTATATTTATGTCATTTACCAGAATATTAATAATTTATTACCCGTGTAAAACATAACATTCAGTATCTTATACAAATATTCAATACAAGGAGCACCAAAAACTCGTTTACCGAATGCACTTTTGCAGATGGCAACACAGCGTGCTCAGACGCACTACGCGGTTTTAATTTTAGAACGAGCTTACCTACCTTCTGTTCTGACATCTTGTCGGTTTCAAAATTAGAACAATGTGTTCGATGGACTCCTTTCATAGCTGCCAATTTGAAACCGTAGAACAATGTTTTTTTTTACTAATTTTTTAAGAATATTTTGGTGTAAATTCTATACCATATGCGTATCCGGCGCCATACATATAAAGTAACGGCCACTTAAAAGTGTCCTATGAAGAATATTTATTGCCATTAGCTAGACATTGACAACACACACGGACAGCTATATCCACTTGTTATAAATTGTTCCTATTCACTATTCGTTTCGACAAGGCCACTTGGAGCGATATTCATCAATGTTGAACTTAAATAAAATCAATTGATCAATCAGTTATTGAGAAGAAATAGGTCTAGAAACTCATATAATTATAGATTAATAATAACGCGATAAATAAATAGGTTGTCTTCCATACAATATATGAAAATTGTATTCCCGGTTATTATATTAAATTTCGGAATGCCGTAAAACTAGTGTTATCTCACCTCAAAACCGAGAAGGTCGTATTTGTTTTCTAATTAGTATTAATAAGCAAAACGAAGTCCACGGTCAGTGTTCGTTAATTAAAGCAGATAGTCGAAACGTACAAAAAAATAATTGGCACAGTGTGATAAATAACTAAATACCTATTTTACTTCAAGATATACAAGACATAACCTACGATATGTGAACATGTGGCCACCAACATGGTTGAAATTCAAATAAAAAAAAAATAACTTAAAAGGACATCTCCAAGGAGGCTCCATCCAGGCATACTTGTCAATCGAAATTATTATTATCACTCGATGGGAAACCTTTTTCTATTATAACACAACACTTAATAAAGCTTTATAAAGCTACGCCGCGTAAGCGTAGGTGTGAATGAATACATATTATCTAACAAAAACACGATTATCTCAGCACTCTTCGTCTTCTGTGTCAATGTCGTTTATACATCGGTATTTGTTTGTAGGAAGCGCCATTTACATTCCAGTTTGAATATCAAACGTCATTATCACCTATACTCTATACTAATCTACACTAATATTATAAAGAGGAAATATTAGTATTTTTGTATGTAACCAATAAATTTAAAAACTATAGGACCGATCTGAATAATTCATTCACCAATGGAAAGCTAGATAATCAGGGAGTTTCATAGACTATATTGTTTTCCTGTATTCCCACGGGAACGGTAACTACGCGGGTGAAACCGCGCGGAGACAGCAGTTATGAATAATTCTTTAAGTACCTAATCTGGATTGTCCGACGTTTTTCCATCGACAAAAGATTTGAGCTGAAGGTCAGAGACAAGTTTGCCTATCAGAAATTAGTTTAACATGTGGCTCAGTCAACATTGGGAACGACATTGTTTTTAACATTTCAGAGCCAGTTAAAAAAGATCTTTTTTTCTACAAGCTTTAAAGTTCATTTCACAAAGTACCTACTGGAAAATTATAATGATTGGGTTTTCGGAGATAGCTCATAATTTTGAAATGGTATAAGTTAAACACGTATATGTAAATTAATTTAAATACAAAACTATGTAACTATTCCAGCTAAATTATAGTACAAAAACACGCAATCGTCCAATTTATCAATTATCCTATTTCACTTCATTTCTCGGATTTCAATGAAATAAATTAGACCGCCGTACAGAGATATAATATACTTACTTTTATACGTAATTTATATAATATATATGTGCAAACTCAACGTCAACGGCACATAACGGAATTTTGCGGTCGGCTGAGGAATCTGCAGTAATACCTGCTACTTACACCAAACCAAGTATTTATATGCAATGCACTAAGCTTCCTCCTCGGATTTTCACCTTTGTTTCTAGGATCAACGAAATCAATCCAACGCATAAAGACTCCTTTGTCAATAAAACAACAGAAATCGAGTTATAAAGAAAATGAGACTGGACATATAAAATTGCTTTAAAAATATTCCATTGACTTTTCCTTATAGTCTTGCTTCGACTATACGTATATGCACAAAGAACACAAAATATCGGCTTGCAAAGAATCCACTAGTAAAGTCAAAGCCAGTTTATGGATTCAAAAAAAGTAATAAGAAACGAATCCAGTCGGTCGATTTCACAGAAAGCATGAAAACAGAATACAAAGGCATTGGAGAGAAAAAAAAACCGTTAAAGCACGGCTGATTTTAAAACGCGTACAAAAACTTAAAGCATTGACCTTTTTGTTTGTAATTGTTTTCTGATAGTATTTGTATATTTTTGAGTTATTTACGATACATCTGACTGAAACCATGTTTATAAATTTTTGACATCTGCAACAAAAGGCTGGATTTAGTTAAGGTGTGACACAACCAAGTTTAGAGCAGTCTTTGTAACTTGGGCATATATCCTAGTTACTTTTTCGTTTAGATACGTCAAAGTGTACCAACCTAAATGATTTTTCAGGTTAACCAAGAAAATCCCGTATCGCATATTGGGAGCAAGAGTCTTTTGCAAGACTAGCTATCTCATAGAACTCGTAGTAAATCATCATAGCGCAAGAGCAACGAACTAATGTTTATTTCGGTTACAATGTTATGGATCTTTGTTTACTCACTAAACATAGTGATTGGCGGGAACTGGCGATTGGCCAATGCAATGGACAGTTCGACTGGGAGTTTCGCAAGACGGCGCGTGCGCAGGTTTCCGGAGTCATTTACAAGGAACACCGCGTATTCATCAGCTTATATATATAAATACATACATTAAACTGTTATATTCACTTTAATATCACTTTCTAAACAAAAATTGGATACGGAAATAATATACTAGAAAGTACACAATTGTTTTATTGTGAACCAGCAAAGCGTAACCGTAATAATAATGTTTCAATTATAGTTTCGAATGTAAGTAAATCCTATAATAAAAATGGAACCTTAATGTAATCTTTAATGTGTCACAGATGGGTAAAATTTGGTGTTGCTATGTTGTATTTAACTAAGTGTTATAATTTACTTAACACTTTGGAGATATTTTCGAACGAAACGATATCCTCTCGCGAATCTAATTCCATGAGTAAAAAAATACCTACTTCGATTCAAATTGGTTGCCATATAATCAAAAGCGTATATAGCAATATTAATAGATAGAGGCACGATTTACTGTAAATGATATCTAAAATATAAAAGAGCATAAATAACCCTCGTGGCAGCAAGACATCGCGTGTCGATCGCCTACTCGTGGAGAATTAGCCGCGTCCTGTGCTAAATCCTCATTTTCCATCTATAATTTACGACCAGTATATTAAATATAGGTTGCAGAGTGCCATTTAGGATCAATTACCTAATTGGTGACCGGCGTGTTAGACTACGTTTTTGACCGAATACGAAACTAATGGAATCTAGCAGTTATGGGCACGGCCTTTTGTTGGCGGGCGTTAATTTAAGTATTTAGTATTTACCTATTTTAGTTGAACTGAAACTATTTTGACTGGCTTTGTGGTAAGCCTAACAGTCTTGGATAAATTTCCATCTGTAATATGTTGTGCCCATGTATTTAAAAGTAGTTTATCACCCAATGGTTACCATGGTATAAGCTCTGCTTTCTCTCGGATTGGTCTTGTATGAAAAATTACCCAGGACATTTAATTTGGTACATAATATTTTGGACGAGTGCAAAACGATGTATCAAGTTTACAACTTACAACCGAAGACGACGTCTTAAGATTAAAAAATCCAGAACTAATATAGGATGTTGGGTACATGATAATGCATCTAAATTAGGCAAGGTACAGCAGTTAAAGATTATAAAATTACTAACAATATGAGCCATATCCACAACTCTGTAGTATTTATGGTTTATGTAAGTATTCAAATGAGTAATAACTCGATCTAATATTACGGCGAGATTGTTATTCCCGTTTCCTATTGTTGAATGTTCTTGGGCAATTGCAGTGAACGGCATAATCGCTTTAGCAGTCGCACGTGCGTCTCTGACTTCAGCTTTTGTGATTCAAGTATATAGGCTATCAGGGAAACACGTTATTTATATTTCAAACGATCATTACTTTAGAATGTGCTTCAGTCATTTTTGTTTTTTAGAATTACACAATATCGAATTACCGACTACGCAGTGCAGTAAGTTCGTTACAGTTGATAGGTAATTAATTACCACACTATTTTCGGTCCACTTAATATTTGGTAAACACCGACTTTGCTTTTGTCATTTTTCATTAAGTATGACTTCAAGATCCGGCTTGAAGGACCAAGCCATGTTGAGTTGTTTATTTGAAATATTAATCAGTGCCAATCACCATGGTCAATGTTGTCTAAGGCAATCAAATGTTAAAACTTGAGACATAAATCGCGTGTACACTTGTTCATACAACTTTGGCCTAAAAAGTTTAACCTCTCACTTTACCAAGGTGTACTACGTAGTGGACGTGATTTAACAACACTTATGCAAATAATTTTTACTAGGGCAAGTATATTTTTACCGGATCTAGCTTCGCCGTATATACTTATGGCAAATCCTTTCTTCTATAATAATAAAGACGAAAGAATGGATTCTTTGTTTGTTATGAATAAGACTCCGAAACTACTAGACCGATCTGAATAATTCTTTCACCACTAGAAAGCTACGCATTTGGGGTATATTCTATACCTGTATTCCTACGCGAACTACCCATATGAAACTGTGTGAGCTAGTATATTATATTTTCAATATTTTCATAACAAAGTAATCCGACAGAGGAAAATCATAAGAGATTTACGGATATGAAACCGTAACATATAAAACGAAACAAAAAGGATGCAAAACGTGTGCAAATGCGACACCATATGTATTCGAATTCGCCTCATGATGCAGTTTTGTAGGGCAATGTCAGCAGTACGTGAGAATGAGGAAATAATACCATTACTCAGTACTCTAGTGTCAGCTTTTGTTTTTATACAACAAGTTGTGTTCATTCTTATGTTTTTTTTCATCCATATTAAGCCATTGCCTTTAAAAACCAACCATCTTTGATATAAGGTACTTGCTTCCGTCTCGCAGTTCCAACCGCGTTCCCGGAGAATCTATCTTTAATTTTTTTTTGTTACCAACATATTAATACTAAAACTAGTCAAAAAGGTTTTGTGCTTATATTTTATTCGATATATAACCTAGATACTATGAATAAATGATATTTAAGTGTTTTATATAAGTCAGTATACTTACTAGAACATAGTGTAACACTATCACTAATACTACTTCAATGATAAAGCAGAAGTGCACACGTTTTAGTGAGATAAGAAGCCGGTGGAATTATAGGCTCATGATAATACTTCATGTTTACGAATAGAGAACTTTTTAGGGATGGTCCTGGTTCTGGAATTTTTAATGACAAACCAAATATGGTTGATGATGTAGGCTTATTTAGCTAAATATAGCTAAATAAGCCTACATAAACACGTATTAGGAATAGTCAGACTAACGCTCAGTTCGGAAGGTTGGGTTTACCGAGAAGAACCGGCAAAAACTCAACAATTCATCATCATCATCATCAACAGCTCATATACCTACGTCTCCACCGAGGAGCTCGAGCCTCCCCTAACATCGAGGGGGCTTAGGCCATAGTCCACCACGCAGGCTTAGTGCGGATTGGCGGACTTCACATGCCTTTAATTGTGACATCTCAGGCATGCAGGTTTCCTCACGATGTTTTCCTTCACCGAAAGCCAGTGGTGTGAATCCGAACGTAAGTTTTTATAAACTCAGAGGTACGGGCCAGGGATTTGAACCGGCACCCTCATGATCGTGAGTCGGTGCGTTCCCAACTGAGCCACCACGGCTACAAAATAATGTATACTAGCGGCTCCCCGAGGTTTCGTCCGCGAACCGGAGAACTTCAAATTTACCGGGATAAATAGTAGCAATGTAATGTGTAAATGTGTTATTACACAACATAATGCTAATTCGCCAAATTTCAAAGCAATCTTTTCAGACGTACTGGCGTGAAAGAGTAAGAAACATCCATCCATACTCACAAACTCTCGCATTTATAATATTAGTAGTATAGTAGGATGCCAAAGCTAGGTGTCAATGATTAAAACTATCGAAGACGTGTTGTTCATTGTGAACACTAACTGATGCTGTTGGAATATTTATAGGACCTTTATCTAGAAAACATTAATAGTCTGGATGGAGACACAGACATTAACATAAGATTCTACCTGAACGATCGATAGGCTGTCGTTTACATTAAACTCCTTTAAATAGGTTTGTGTTGTATGTATTTATTAAGCTATTGCATAGCTTTTATCGCGGGCTCTGAGCGCGGCGACCGAATCAAGAAATTCCGTAACGAAAAAAACCTAACACTTCGTCTAACGTCGTTTCAGTTCGGCAGACTTCGGCACGGTGTTTGTGTACGTGCGACTAGACGTATGCTAGATCGAGACGAGCTGCTCCGAAATCGGACGAATACATAAGCAGCTGTTTATGAAATGAAATCAAATGAAATCGAATCAAATCGAATCAAATCGAATCAAATCGAATCAAATCGAATCAAATCGAATCAAATCGAATCAAATCGAATCAAATCGAATCAAATCGAATCAAATCGAATCAAATCGAATCAAATCGAATCAAATCGAATCAAATCGAATCAAATCGAATCAAATCGAATCAAATCGAATCAAATCGAATCAAATCGAATCAAATCGAATCAAATCGAATCAAATCGAATCAAATCGAATCAAATCGAATCAAATCGAATCAAATCGAATCAAATCGAATCAAATCGAATCAAATCGAATCAAATCGAATCAAATCGAATCAAATCGAATCAAATCGAATCAAATCGAATCAAATTGAATCAAATCGAATCAAATCGAATCAAATCGAATCAAATCGAATCAAATCGAATCAAATCGAATCAAATCGAATCAAATCGAATCAAATCGAATCAAATCGAATCAAATCGAATCAAATCGAATCAAATCGAATCAAATCGAATCAAATCGAATCAAATCGAATCAAATCGAATCAAATCGAATCAAATCGAATCAAATCGAATCAAATCGAATCAAATCGAATCGAATCGAATCGAATCGAAACGCAACGAAACGAAACGAAACGAAATAAATTTGAAATGAAATGAAATAAATTTATTCATTCAAATAGGCCTTCACAGGCACTTATGAAACGTCGACTCTAATGCTCGGTTCGGAAGGTTGCTTTTGCTGAGAAGAGCCGGCAATAAACTCAGCAATTACTCTTTTCAAAACAAGTTTTAACAATTTCTTTAACAATAATAATATTAGTCCTGATAGAACGAGCGCTATACCCATGCCTCGCCATCGTTAATATAATCGTTTATACTATAATAAGCCTTCTGTACCAAAGCTGACATAACTCGTTCCTTAAATTAATTCATAGGCAAATCTAAAATATTTGTGGGGATTTTGTTATAAAACCGTGCACCAAGTCCTAAAAATGATCCTTGCACTTTCTGTAATCTATATGCAGATGTTACAAGTTTATGCTTATTTCTAGTATTAATGGAGTGCAAATCACAATTTTTCGTGAAAAGACTAATGTTTTGACGGACGAATATTACGTTTGCATAAATGTACTGTGATGCAACTGTGAGAATGTTAATTTCCTTAAATTTATCTCTGAGGGAAGCTCGCGAGCTTAAATTATAAATTGCACAGACTGCTCTTTTCTGCAAAATAAAAACTGTATCTATATCAGCTGCTCTGCCCCAAAGCAAGATACCATAGGACATAACACTATGAAAATAACTGAAATAGACTAATCTAGAAATGAGAAAGTATATAGGTGTATATGTATTTATGTACAACAGTGAATAGCTGTACTGGTAAAATTTGTGTATGAAGTGTTTTGAATATGAATGAACAAAGTGCATTTATTATTCAAATAAATAAATAAAATTATAATTGCATAAGTTGATACAAAATGCTATGCAATGCAATAGCTTTACCGCGGCAGTCCCCGAGTGCCTCACGTATTTTTTTAATATATTGTCGACCCATTGATTGCTAATTATGGTTCGTTTTACAATGCTAATGGAGTTGGCTCCGTTATATTTTCCGGGATGAATCTATTTATCTATTACTTATATCACTTATTTATTTATTTATTTGCTTTGCCTTGCTTCACTGTCTACTATAGGGACATTAAGGACCCAAGTTCCTTTCCATCTTTCGCTATTAGCGATTAGACCGTCACTTGTACGCATTTATTTAAGTTTTACAGTTGTTTTTATGTGTTTTTTTTTTATTTGATGTACAATAAAGTGTTATCTATCTATCTATTACAGTTTATCTGTAGAATGTGACAGTATAAGTACAGCGTGTAAAATTGTGTCACAAACACCTAAACATCCATATTTATTACTAACTTCCGTACCGCGATTTCTCTCGCGTGGTTCCCGTTCCCGTAAGGGCGAGGCCCCATTGGTGCGGTGCGGTGCGGTGCGTTGCGTCGGGATGCGTCCATACATTTTTTATAACACGCGATCGCAATCGTATGGACGCATCCCGACGCAACGCACCGCACCGCACCGCACCAATGGGGCCTCGCCCTAACGTAGCTTGCTAATGGTGAAAGAATTATTCAAATCGGCCTAGTATTTTCGGAGCCAAATCGAAATCCAATCATTGCTCTTTATAATATAGACTAGATGCCTCCGTGCAGTTTCACCCTCGTAGTGCCCATTTCCGTGGGATAATATAGCCTATTTTACTCCCTGATAATGTAGCTTTCCAATGGTGAAATATGTATATATAATATTTTTTAAATCGGCATCGTAGTGAGTTTATTCATTACAAACATACACACAGAAAAATACAATCCTCTTTGTAATATTAGTGTATATATTTTTATACATTATTCTAAGGTTTGAACGTAATAAGTGTGAATGACCGGGTGAATTTATTATGATTGTTTTCATCTAGCCATGTTCCAGTTTATTGCAATCCAACATTAAGTGAAATATTCAGGTCGAGGCGTGTTAGGTATATGCTAGAGTTTTGCCTCTAGAATATCCGTTCTGTGTGGGTTTTATTCTATTTACTAGTTTCTACCCGCGGTTTCGCTTATATATAAAGTTCTCGTGTCACAATGTTAGTTGCCATACTCCTCCGATACGGCTTGATCGATTATTATGAAATTTTATATATGCATATTCAGTAGGTCTGAGAATCGGCTACTATCTATTTTTGATACCCCTGTGATCACGGGAACGGGAACTACGCGGGTGAAAACGCGGGCCGGCAGCTAGTAGGTAACTCTACAATCTCTCATACCTTTACGGCGTCAAGGAAGGACAAACCAACAGACTCACTTTCGCATTTATATTAGTTAGATCAGATTTGTTACTACTGTTAAGATAGCCTACAACAATACCCATTTGTTTAATTACTTTCATATATTATTTTCTCTCCACTTCCCGAGGAATCTAATTACACCGCGACACTGGTCGGACGTGACGTCATTTTGAAGGAAACGCCCCGTGTCCTGGGAAGTCATCATTCCCATACAGCGCCTAAAGCGGTTTCATCCAGAAATAACTTTAAAACCACTAAAACGTGACCTCTCATATTTCCTTTAGCGATACATTTTACATCCAGTAAGGAGGGGTAGGCAGGTCAGCGTTAAATTGACAATTCTATAAACAGCTGTTGACGAAATGGGTGCGATGGCTTGTAGTGCTTTTTCTTATTGTATTCTATGTAATGACTTTGTTGAACGATTCAAGTGTAGCTAACAATAACGGGCAACAAGGTTGGGTACATACAAACATTTCAACTATTAAGCATTTATATTTTAAGCCAAACTATAAATGCTCACTGAGAATTTGATATTCAATACAAGACGATTTTAAGTCAAATCCTAAGCAACTAAATTATGTGTTTTGGAGTTTGTTTGTTTGCTTAAACGCGCTAATCTCAGGAACTACTCATCCGATTTGAAAAATTATTTCCAGTATTAGATAGCCCATTTATCGAGGAAGGCTACAAGTTGTATATCATCACGCTACGACGAATAGGAACGGAGCATCAATTAAAAAATGTTGCAATAACGGGCAAGTGACGCTAACGAAGTCGCGCGGGTCGACCATAAAATAAAGTCTCAAGTACCTAATATGTATTTTTTTAAATGGATAATTCTATTAGGTAAATATAAAATAATCACCGTAAATAGAATTTCAATAATAGTTGATGAGAATAACATCTGTTATACTATATACAAACATACACCAAAGTTTACTGTTATAGAGTCCTAAAAACAAATATGGGTTTGTAGCCTACTCACATACACACATACACTATCTATATATAATTTACTATTTACAATTCCAATATTATATTAATATATATTTATTTACAACATTACATAAAATCCTATTATCTATTTATTTACATTAATCAAAACAAATTTAAATGACAAATTAAATATAACAAAATATATTTACATCCGACACGTTGCGCATTGGAGAAGCGCACTAGCCCATCGTCTCAAACCGGTTTTGATCATACGATGTGCGCGAGCGCTCCGCGCCTCGCCGCCAGTCGCGCCGCACCCTATTCACGTGAAGCTTGTGTCGCCCGGCTAACCAAACGCTTACCTACGTACCTACGTACCGCGTCGATCTCGTCTGTTCTTTGTTTACTTATCTATTGCTATCTATCTTTGCCACTTCTTACTCCTTCGTTTTCTATGAGTAGTACAGTTGTAGTGTTATATGTGTGGAACTATTATGTGTGTTAATATCAATATAAACTTATAGTGAAAAGTGTATTGACTTTATTTATTTACCCGGACTTGAACTCCAATACTACATACACAACCACACATCATCATCCACTGCCGACTCCATCTACCCATAACTGGTGACCCCGATAAGTGCACGAAAATCAAAATGGCTGATAGTAGCGACTCAGAAGAAACGGCCGGATCGCAAACCAACGTCACCGTGCGTCGAACAAAAAAAGTGCGTGTTTCCACTGTACCCGAACATATCCGGAAATTTAAAATTAAAGTTCCACCATTCTCACCTGAGGATCCCGAACTTTGGTTTGCACTAATTGAAGGTCAGTTTGAAACTCATGACGTCACGGATGATGCAATGAAATTTACGCACGTGACCAACAATTTGGACATCCAGTACGCAAAGGCTGTGAAGGATATCATCGTCAACCCTCCAGCTAAGAATAGGTACGACAAGATAAAGTTCGAGCTGATTAAACGTCTTTCTGCTTCACATGAGAAGAAGGTGAAGCAATTGCTGACTCATGAGGAACTTGGAGACAGGAAGCCATCACAGTTTTTAAGGCATCTCCAAGGCTTGGCCGGTCCATCCGTTCCTGAAGATTTCGTCAGGACCATTTGGAGCAACCGTCTGCCAAATAATATCCAGACTGTGTTGGCATCCCAACCGACTCACTCCCTGGAGCAGCTTGCAGACCTAGCTGACCGCATACAAGAGTTGACGACACCATGTAACGTCGCCGCTGCGGCATCGCGTGCTGAATCTGCGCCCCATTCATCTGACGAGATCGCGGAATTGAAGAGGATGGTGCAGCATCTCACTCTCAAGCTGGAAGAGCACACCCGAGCTTCGTGCTGTTCTACCTCAGGCCGGTCTAGGCCGCGAGAACGACAGCGTTCATCTTCGTGTCAGAGAAGCCGGTCCAATTCCAGCTACAAAAAGTATCCGGTATGCTGGTACCACGCTAAGTTTGGGGAAAGGGCTCACAACTGCATCAAGCCCTGTGATTATGCCAAATCGGGAAACGCCACGGGCGGTCGCTAATGGCGACAGACGATTGCCCGTCTCCTTCAGGTCGCCTCTTCGTAACCGACCGCAGTTCGAACGTCCAGTTCCTAGTAGACACCGGCAGTGACCTCTGCGTCTACCCTCGTTCTGCGCTTCGGGAGCGTCGAGCCATGACTGACTTTCAGCTTAGCGCAGCCAACGGAAGTATCATCGACACTTTCGGCTTTATACAGCTTAATTTAAATCTAGGCTTAAGGCGTAATTTTGCTTGGCGATTTATAGTGGCAAATGTAACTAAACCTATCATAGGCGTTGACTTTCTCAGCTTTTATAATTTAATTGTAGATTGCCGCAATCAACGCCTAATTGACAATACCACTACTTTATCATCAAGTGCTTCTATCGCTAATGCTGATGTATTTTCTGTTAAGGTTTCGACAGGCGACACTCGATTTCACAACGTGTTAAGTAAGTTTCCGGAAATTACACGCCCTTCAGGCACACCAGTCTCTCCAAAGCACAACACGGTACATCACATTAGGACTACACCAGGACCTCCTATCTCATGCACCCCCCGTAGACTAGCGCCCGATAAACTTAAAATTGCAAGGCAGGAATTTGAACTTATGCTGAGCAATGGCACGGCTCGTCCTTCTGAAAGTCCCTGGGCTTCACCCTTACACCTCACACCTAAGAAGGATAATGGCTGGCGCCCTTGTGGCGATTACCGCATGCTTAATGCACGGACTGTACCAGACCGTTATCCTATTAGGCATATCCATGATTTTGCCCACTCCATCGCTGGTTGCACTGTCTTTTCGACAATCGATTTGATGAAGGCATATAATCAGATACCGGTTTTTGAGGCTGATATTCAGAAAACAGCCATCACCACGCCCTTTGGACTGTACGAATTCCCCTATATGACATTCGGTCTAAGGAATGCCGGTCAAACATTCCAAAGATTTGTCGACGAAATGACGAGAGGCCTCGACTTTTGCTACTGTTACTTGGATGATTTTCTGGTATACTCCAAGGACGAGGCCGTGCACGAAGATCACCTTCACCAACTCTTCAGCCGCATGAAGAAATATGGCGTCCTCGTCAACACTTCTAAATGTACCTTTGGAGCAGCCGAGGTTACATTCCTAGGTTACCGAATTTCGGCATCCGGCACCAAGCCTCTCGACTCCAAGGTACAGGCAATTAATGACTTCCCCGTCCCTAAGACAGTCAGGCAATTAAGGAGATTTTTAGGAATGCTTAACTTTTACAGGCGATTCTTACCTCATTCCGCCTCTATTCAAGCCCCTTTAAACGCCTTACTTACCGGCTGTGTAAAGGCATCTCAACCTATCGAATTATCTGGCGATGCACTATTAGCGTTTACCAAATGCAAAGACAGTCTCGCCAATGCTGCATTACTCGTACATCCAGATTGTCAGGCCGAACTCGCGCTGGTAACAGACGCGTCTGACCTGGCAATGGGTGCAGTTTTGCAGCAGTTCAAAGACGATGGTTGGCAACCTCTAGCATTCTTCTCGCGGAAATTGAGTCCCTCTCAACAAAAGTATTCACCCTACGACCGCGAACTCTTAGCCATATACGAAAGTATTAAATACTTTCGTCACATGCTAGAGGCAAGACATTTCGTGGTGTTCACTGACCACAAACCGCTCAGTTATGCTTTCAGCGAACGGAAAACTGATTGTTCGCCTCGGCAGTACCGTCATCTAGATTACATCTCGCAGTTCACGACCGATATCAGGCACATTTCGGGAAAAGACAATGTTGTCGCTGACCCACTGTCACGTATCGAGGAACTGCAGATGCCAATCGATTTTGACGTGCTAGCCTCATCCCAAGCATCGGATCAAGAGCTGACTCAACTTTTGCGAGGAGAATCTTCACTCCGGCTGACAAAGTTGAGAATTCCTAACTCACACGCAGAACTATATTGTGACATCAACACCACCACACCCAGACCCTTCGTTACCAAGCCTTTGAGGAAACAAATATTTGACAGCCTCCACAGTCTTAGCCACCCTGGCGCCAACGCCACCGCTAAACTGGTTGCTGACCGATTTGTTTGGCCTGGAGTGCGCAAAGACTGTCGCGAGTGGTCTCGACAATGTCTGTCTTGCCAACGAGCCAAAGTCCATCGTCACGTGTCTTCTCCACTTGGCACGTTCGATCTTCCTCGCACTCGGTTTGCATTCATTCACGTGGACATTATTGGCCCTCTCCCCATTTCACAGGGATACCGTTACTGTCTCACTTCTGTGGATCGTTTTACACGCTGGCCAGAGGTCGTACCAATGGTAGACATGACAGCCGAAACAGTTGGGAAGGCATTAATATCATGGATATCCAGATTTGGATGTCCAACTGATATTGTCACCGATCGCGGTCGACAGTTTGAATCTTCACTTTTTCAATATCTTGCAAAAGTGATTGGATTTAAACATCGCAGAACAACCGCGTACCACCCAGCTTGTAACGGACTCGTGGAACGATTCCACCGACAGTTAAAGGCTGCCATAATGTGCCACGCTGATTGCAATTGGGTTGACACTTTGCCTTTTGTGCTATTGGGCATTAGAAGTTCATTTAAGGATGACCTAAAAACTTCATCTGCTGAATTAGTTTACGGTGAGCCGTTACGTTTGCCTGGAGAATTCTTCCAAGCTACGGTTCCCCATTCTACCGATATATCGGATTTCACCACTCGGCTGCGCCAATTTACATCAAAGCTACAACCGTCGCCGGCCTCACGTCACACTAAAGGAAAAATCTTTGTTTACAAAGAGCTTACCTCGTCTAGTCACGTATTTTTAAGGGACGATGCCTTACGTGGTTCTCTACAACCACCTTACTCCGGCCCCTACGAAGTACTAGAACGTAATGATAAAACTTTTAAAATTTTAATTAAGGGAAAAAGCGTTACAGTTTCTATAGACCGCCTTAAGCCAGCCTACATACTGATTGACCCAGCTCCCAACCCTCCCACTCTCTCTCCCAACCCCAATCCTAGTTCCTTACCAAGTCCTGTTCCTGTTGGGCAAAATACCCCAACTCAGGATGACGTCAGAAGGACGCGTTCAGGCCGCACAGTTCATTTTCCTGATTTTTATCGCCCGTAGTGACGGTCTCTGGAGGGGAGTGATGTAGCCTACTCACATACACACATACACTATCTATATATAATTTACTATTTACAATTCCAATATTATATTAATATATATTTATTTACAACATTACATAAAATCCTATTATCTATTTATTTACATTAATCAAAACAAATTTAAATGACAAATTAAATATAACAAAATATATTTACATCCGACACGTTGCGCATTGGAGAAGCGCACTAGCCCATCGTCTCAAACCGGTTTTGATCATACGATGTGCGCGAGCGCTCCGCGCCTCGCCGCCAGTCGCGCCGCACCCTATTCACGTGAAGCTTGTGTCGCCCGGCTAACCAAACGCTTACCTACGTACCTACGTACCGCGTCGATCTCGTCTGTTCTTTGTTTACTTATCTATTGCTATCTATCTTTGCCACTTCTTACTCCTTCGTTTTCTATGAGTAGTACAGTTGTAGTGTTATATGTGTGGAACTATTATGTGTGTTAATATCAATATAAACTTATAGTGAAAAGTGTATTGACTTTATTTATTTACCCGGACTTGAACTCCAATACTACATACACAACCACACATCATCATCCACTGCCGACTCCATCTACCCATAGGTTTTCAACGTGGTTCGAGTCACGACTAGGTACTTACTCCCTGCATGAGACATACTTGTTGAGACTAAGATGTATTTAAAAGTAGCCATAGCCCATCTTTGTGCATGATAGGGCGACTGGAAATAGCACGCAGAAATGGTAGCCCTCGGGCAAAACGAACATTTATCCAGACGATTTGTTAGTTTATTTAGTAGTTTGCAAATATGTTCATGCCCCCGGTAACCATTTTAAGCGGTAAGTTTTCACACCTATGTGCCTTGGGTACTTATACTTTGTGTACGCTACGATATGTGGCATTTATATAATTTGCAGGGACTTTCAAATAAACTGACTGACTCAAGAATAATTTTACTACTTGACTAAATAGTATGACTTACATGGTCATATATTTTTTAGTACGGCGTTCACATACGAGAATATCAGTCACCGAGTAACGATCATAAAAGTCTCTGGCGAGTAATAACAATAAAAACTTTTTAAAAAATAAACAAGGGAACGCATCGGTCCGCTCGCACTCGTTGCACATGTTGTGACGTAAAACGAACGCACCCACGGATGTAAAAACGCATTTCCAAATAAAAAAAATCAAATGTCGAATTTGAAGCGTTTCGGCGCCAGATGCCACGTGCCCCGTGTGACGAAAAGTGTGACAATATTTTTTTAAATTCTAGAGGAGGATGGCATGACTCACGTTTTTACTTACCTGTTTGAAAGAAAACTATTGAATAATAATTTTATTGTAAGCAATACAACACTAGACTTTCAATTAGCATATTAAGGACATACAGTGAATCACGATTGACGAGTGTATCCATCGGATATTGTCTTGTGATTCACTAGGAACCAACAGCATAGACGTGCAGAATAAAAAATCGATAAAAATACGATGTCCGGTGTTTGAGGCACTACCAGTAGGTATATTGATGGTCAGCAAATTGACAGCGATTTTGGTCAGCAATTGTTTTGATTCCGATCAAAGACAGGATGAGACTAAGATTAAGGATTTAGTATAAAGTTTCCAAAATGGAACCGAAGTTAGAAGAAAGGTTTTATTCGTCAAAGATGAATATATAACTTACGAAATCATGTGTTATTTAATATCAACAGCTTACTTTTTTAAATCAATACTTTGTAGAATGTACCTAACAGTCAAACTAATTTTATTTAAATGCTCAAAGATACCTATCAACATATCATATTAAATAAATAGCATAGGTATTTATTGATCGAAAGCCCGATGGCATCCGTATTTAGCGAAACGTCCGATGGTTGATAGGAGCTTCCCCGATTAATTAATAGGCTGTATGCAAACTGTTTCCATCACGGGAACGAAATGTATTCATGAGTATGCGAATCTTTTATGGGTTTAAGGAAGTTATATTTTGTTACTGGCCTAAACTGCCTTCCGCTGTTAACAATCTTGATACTGATCTTTATTTGTAGTTAGTCGTACTTTGAATCTTAAGGCGATGATTGCTTAGTTGGCATGACGTCGAATGAAGGAAAATCATTGATCATCACATCATAGGGTTTTTTATACTTGACTGACTAGCGGTTGGTACCTGTCAAATTCAAGACTTCAACCACCTTCTGTAATGTTCCGGAAGTTAGTCTTAAGAGCCCCTTTTTATTGGTCTAGAAGGTGTTAGCCTCTGATGGCTTTTACAGTCTTACGCGGACAAGTCGGTGACCGCCGAGGGCTCCGCGACCCCTCTAGGCTTTGTTACCTTCGGCGACATATCACTTACCGTGGTGAGATAGTAAAAACACAAAATATATAGTCACTAGACGCATTCACGAGACACGAACAAATTAACGCCGATAGCAAAAACTGATTATGACGAACTTAGATTATAAATATTTATAATCTAAGATGACGAATCGTTTTTTCTTTGGTGGCGTAAAAATGTTAAGCTAATATAAGTTTCTGATAAGTTATTTAATTTGCAAATTTTGTTTAGGTATAGATAGGTATATAACCTGAATAAGGGTCAGTCCAGTACTTCGCAACAACGGAAGCGGTACGACGGAAGTCCAGCGATACGCGCTTTTACCGCCATGTCACACAACTCATTAGAATTTTATTGTATACACTTAATAGGTACTTAATTATTCATCAGGTAATTAAATGACGAAGATATAAAGATATGGAAGCAATTAAAATAATTGTAAAGTATTTATTTTATATACTAGTGGCTCCTCGCGGTTTCTCCCTCGTAGTTTCAGTTCCCGTGGGAATACAGGGATAAAATATAGCCTATGTTATTCCCTGATAATGTAACTTTTCAATGGTGAAAGAATTTTTGCAATCGCCACAGTAGTTATTACAAACATAAACACACACAAAATTACATTATTTTTACTCCTATCAGTTTAGATGATTGACAAATCCTTTGAGATTGATCATGCAGTGGGTTATATTAAAAAGCTATGAGGGATGTTTGAAGTTAATGTCAAAATATTATCTTATGCCGATTGATTCGACTACAGGGCATAGATCCCACTCCAAATACTTTATTTGAAGTATGAACTTACCAATAAATAGGGGAAACAGTATAGTTATTGGCCCCTATACAGTTATTAGCCATTTCAACTTTATTGCCAAAAAACTAGCAATTTTTTAAATCAATAGTAGATTTAAAAACGAATTAAAGGTAACGCTCTTATTCTCTTTCAAAAAGTTTGAACAAAATTCTGCTAAGTTATCAGTTTCTTTTCCGATGTGTGATGTTTTGCCGGAGGACGAAATTCAGGTAAGTGAGTTAAAAAAATGTTAAGACTGTGTTAATTATTTAGTGCGATATTTTGAAATGTGTATGAAGTTAGTCCGTTATTTAAACATTATAAAGTATAGTCTTTTTGTGTCTTGTAACCATACTTAAGTGCAGTAAACCTTATTTTCTTCATAACATAAAAAAAATAATATAGCCAATAGCTGTAACATTTATTTTTATAAACTCATAGTAATTGGCCGCCTATGCCAATAACTGTATTTATTAAAAAAAAGTTAAAACAGCGTTTTTATTAAAGATAACGTATTTTGTTACATTGTGTAGTATTCTCTACAATTTCTACAAATTTTAAATCATTACGCACAGTAAATAGCCTAGGCCAATAACTGTATTTTTTGCAAAGCTTGCCTATAGTAAAAGTAGGCCAATTACTATATTTTTTATTATTTTAAAAATATAAAAAATAATTATTTTATACCTATCAGATATTTAAGAAAAGATAATGCCGAAGTTACTCGAATACTCAAAAGAGGTCCTTGACGAAAGAAACAGAAAAGTAAGAAAAAGAAAGGAAAAAAAAGAAAATAGGTACTCTGAAAACCAAAAAGATAAAGGCGTAAAAAAGAAGTAAAAAATTGTTAATAAAAGAATAGAAAATATCGAAAAGCTAAAGAGGAAAATATTAAGACAGAAATTAAAAACGACGGTAAACTAAGGATTTTAACCATTGCCATTAACTGTTTTTCGTTTCATGATGACTCTGATGATGATTGTGAATCTTTGGAAGATAAAAATTATGATGAAGACATGTTTTATTCGATAATAATATTTATATAAAAAAATTTTTTTCATAATAATTTAAATTTATATTTTATTTTCAGGGTGGCCAATAACTATGTAATCTCATGGCCAATAACTGCAATATTGTGGCCAATTACTGTGATTTTAAGTTTATTTTTTTTACGTTCACATTATTCTTAAAATATTTCATAAAAGTTTATGTAAGGTATCTTCCGTCGTTAATACATTAATAATGAAACATATGCCGTGAGTTTTATTTATTTTAATTAATAAATTTATTTTTTATTTCATTTTTTTTACCGAGTGGTCGCTTAACTGGCCAATAACTATACTGTTTATACACAAAACATAACAATATTTTAATGGAGTTATACGTTGTAGGGTAGTTTAGCCGGTTTTCGTCCAATTAGTGGAGTTGCCAGGTTATACATTTAAAAAAAATATGTTCCACTGGGCCAAACCTAACAAACAATTTTTTGATTAAACGCTTATATAGTCTATTTTAAGTTTACACCAAGGGACAATTAATTATAGTCATCGTATTTTTTATAAAAAATATTTTAATGAAAAGTACCGATTTCGTCAGTTTTCGTCCAAAAATATTAGTTTTCGACATATGTTGGGTTAGTTTTCGTCCACTGTTTATAAAGAGGATTATAATGCAATTAATTAAAAATCAGTGTTTTAATTGTGTTTATAATCAACTCAATAAAATGCAACTATTATGCGTTTTTATAATAACATAAAAAATGTATTTTTATAACAGCATTTGGCTGATAAAAACGTTAATTATCTTAGAGTATAAAACATAGATATCACACGCAAAATCAGGTACATTGAGATATTGTCCTTAATTATATTTTAAAATCATTTTAAGAAGTCTTAAATTGTAATTGTTTTTATTTAACAACACCAATTAAGTATCAATTATTTATAATAACAGTAAAACTAAGAAACTTATTATTTGTAAGGATTTATAGTAAAACAGCTAACATTTCAGCTGATGAAAATGTAGATTTAGGTCTTCAGTATAGCAAAGCCTTTAATCTGACATAATCTGAATATCTGGTAGAGCCTTATTTAAGGCATCTTCTGTGTAAGGATTTGTTTTTTTCTTATTTTTTTCGGCTCCAATGACTTCATCTAAAACAATGCATTTAATAACCAAATATACCTACTAAACAGCAAATGATATAGGCGATAATGATAATATAATACCTGCAGTGATCGAAAAACAAAATAAAAAGTCTTGCTAAAACCAAACCAAGATAATAACCGCTGTTTGTAATGGACGAAAACTAAATAACTGGTGTTTCTACTTCTCGTCCGCTCATATTAAAGTACTTGGACGAAAACTAGAGTAATTTTTATAGATATTTTTGGTTTCGTCCAAGGTATTTAAATATAAATTTATGCTTGCCACACTGATAAATTCGTGGACGAAAATGAAATTTTAGATCGAATAACTAATAAAGATCCAGCCATTAAAAAAATTTATGAAGTTCTTCGCATTCCATACTTTAATTGATTTATCAAATTTCACTTATATTTTTGTGTTTTCGTCCATGTGGACGAGAACAGAATATTTTGCGGAATTGGTTATTCCATTTCCGTCCACCTAGATTTTATAAGTAATTCGTTAAATAAGTATGAAAAACACCTCCTAATGCCAACTTTGTGTCTTTACTTAGTTATAAATTACCAAAACAAATAAATACATGCGAAAATTAACAAAAAAAACTTACCGTGCAGCTACCTCGCGCCACAATTTTTTTCACATTCAAGATGGCGTGTTATAGCTCGTAAGCAAGCCGCAGATTGACATAGCTTTTATTCGAGTTGGGAAATGACAATTTTTTTTAATTTTGGTAGGCTGTAACAAGTCCAAACTTGTGCAGTCGACTATTAATATGATGCTATTCTACGTAAATGTTGTACAGTGCGCCTGGTAATGGACGGAAACCGGAGCTGGACGGGAAACCAGCTAAACTACCCTATATAAAATAATTTGATTTTCACAATTGTGATTTATAAAATAATAAAGACTTACTAAAACACGAGACAGATTAACTTTTTATGAATAACGCTTTTTACTTCTGTTTCATTACCCTAGCACCTAAAAGAGTCAGTTAAATTATATTTTAATTAATTATTCAAACTGTAAATAATAAAACAAAATACCTAGTCGAAAGTTTTTTGTTTTGAAGACTTATGTCTGAAAAAGTAGTAGTCTCATTCTACAAAAAATAATTTAAATTAAAATTAATATAGTATACTAATGGCTCCCCGTGGTTTCACCTTAATTCCCGGGAGACCTTCAATTTTCCCATGATAAAAAGTAGCCTGTGTTAATCCAGGTTGTAAACTAAGTACTTATATGTGTTCCAAATTCCTTCAGAAGTGTTAGCGTGAAAGAGCAATAATCATGCATCTCTATATACCTACATACTCACAAACTTTTGCATTTACAATATTATTAAGAAAATTTTTATGTTATATGTATACACAGTAGATAATTTAAAATATGTATTTATGTACAAATATCAGTAAAAGGATTGATTCAAGGTATTTTATTTATTACTGTATAGTATCCATATATATTTTACCAAATAAAATAGTGTCTTAGCTCAAATTTTGGCTTATCATTATACTAATATGTATTAAAGTATGTAGTAGTACTGTGAGGTAATAATAAGACCAACTGCATAATCCAACCCTCAACTAATCAAAATCCTTACAGCCTGTTTGTTTAAATTGTTTAAAGGCCTTTAATCAGATTAAAAATCAAATCACACTATAAATGAACTTTACTGAACTTTGGGTAAAACGCGATAACGTAAGACATCAACAACTCACACACCAAACAAAAAAAACTTAAAAGTTTTATAAGGTATAAAAAGCATAATAAATTAAAAATCTAACTTACTTAGCTCCTGCGCTGCGCAGTCCTTTGTCAAAGCCAATAAAAATAACAAATACACCATACACAGAACGCTCGCACTGTCACCAAACATTTTAACACTAAAAGTGAATTGAGACATTTCTTTTAGTAACAAATCATATATGTATTTAATATTAATAATTGTGAAGTTTCATCTTCGAACAAGGCACTGCACATCATTCATAAAGCAGAATACTGGACCGAAATTCAACACAATACAAAAATAAAAACTGTTCGACTTTGCTTGCTGACAGGCGCCAGGCCAGGCACCGCATCTGCCCGTTCGTTCGTCTGTCAGTCAAACTAAACTGATTAATCGACTCGTTCGTAAGGAACTGATGAACTGACCGAAGACTGACTAAGTGTTAGTGTGACCAGTTTTTTATGAATGATCCTGCTAACTGCTTCGAGTTTGCTAGTTACTTACATGAAAACTGCTAAAATCTGCCAGTAGTATTACAAATGAAGATATACATATGATGGGGGCGTGCACATGATCTAGCTTTTTTTATTTTATTTAGTTTAGTTATGCTATTAAAATAAGCTTACGTACTGCAATAATCAAACAACTGCAATAATAATTTATGAATTTAAATACCATTTTCACGATTATTTTAGTGTCATCATGATCAAGCTGTCAGAAACATGGCTGTGCTCGAAAACGGCTTAAATATACTTAACAAATTTACAAGTAAACAAACAGATTTCTAATATACTCTAATTCGCGCTACAGTACCTTTGCTATACATATTGTTTTTAAATGAGTTATTGAACAAAACTTGTGAACGACAATCCTATCTGCCGTTAACATAACGCTCGTAGCTTATAGAATGTGAACTTTTTTGAGTGACCTTGGTGTTTGGTAAGATTTACTTCACAGTGCCAATTCTATTCATTCTCATCTGCAACTTTTATGTTGCTCCTTTTCTAATGTTTTAACGAAAATCGCAACATTATGCTAACTCTGGTAACATTGAAACTGACTCATTTGACATTTTCCAGTAGTACCAACTGAAATTTCTAAAATTAAAACCTCGCCATGTTAAGGCAGAATATAAAATAAAAGAAACACGAAAATTTTTACAAATTATTGATATCACGTAATAAAAAAACCTAAAAATAACTATACTGTTACATATTTTTCTAAGCTATAATTTATTAATAAAATATGAATTATTAATTACAATATTGAAATTTTTAACAACAGTTACATATCACAAGTTGGTGGTGCCGTCGTTTCAAGTCTTTAATTTTTCTGGACAGGCTTTTAGGAAGCTTTCAGCTCCAAATATAATAAAAATGTACTCTTTATTTCTGCTGACTAAGTAATTTAATCAACATATTTGTATGGACAAAACTGGCAACACATCAATTCTTATGTCATATGTCATGGATGTCAACAAATCAGTAACTGAACTGACTGAAGTTACTGAAACTCTGAAACTGACTAAACTTCAGCTCAGTTTACTAACAGAGTTTAGAGGACCGTGGTGTATGTTAGGTTAATTATTTATTTTTATGTTCAAATCGAGATAGAATTAAATCTTTTAAATGTAAAAAATTGGCGTATATGTCGATCCGTACTGAAAGTTTTAAGTGCCAAGTAACAAAGTTATTTTAGCGCGTTAAATTAAGTTTTAAAAAAAGCTCATAGTTTATTCAGCTATAACTTCCAAAGAAACAAGATTATTATATTATATTTTGTAAAATGTTTTGTGATCGTGTGTGTATTTGGTGCTTCATATTATTTTTACCCCTGATAAAGGACATCATAGCTCAGCAATTAAGTAAGTTGTAATATTATAATAATAATAATGAAAGTTTTGTCTAAGAATATTTTTTGAATGTATTTTTCGATCAAAATATACAATTTCAAGATTCGAAATTATTTTCAAGATTCGTTTTGTGCTTATATTATTGAGAAACACACTTATAAAGTTTACTTCTTCGTAATTATGTATTAATATAGCTCTAATTAGATAATAAAAAGTACTTTAGTTATTCACTTTATGTTTTTTATACCTACAACCCTTACTTACGTCTTCGCACGGTGATCCATTCATACCGAAATCTCGAATTCATAGAGTCCGTTTATCCTTGCAGTATTTTTTTAGGCTTATATGAAGTAGGTATTTTAGCTTTTCTATGAGAGCGATATATCTTACGTAGGTAGGTAGTAATTATTATCTAATCTGTGGCTACTATGTGCTGCTGCTAATAATAATAAGCTGGACTGTTATTTCCTTTACACTTTACACAAGGAAATAAATCAAGAATTCATAATTAATATAATTTCCGTAACGTTGGTTTACAGCAGAGGTTCCCAAACTTTTATTTCCAATAGGCCACTTTAAAATTTTTCGTAGTTCCGGTAGACCCCCTTTTTTCGGCCGATCTCACATTATAGATAGATAATACTTTATTGTACATAAACCAAAAGGCAAAACAGGTAAAAAATAACAATAAAACTTAGCTAAATGCATAAATTGCGGCCTTATCGCTAAGCGATTTCTTCCAGACAACTGTTGGATGGATGGGATTTTAGTATGGTGGTGCAGCAAATAAATACCTGACAGCATATATGAATATGAAAGTTCTTACAATTTGCCTACATTAATACGAGTAGGTGTACTCAAGCCAACATTTTAGTTCTTCACTATCGAAACCAGATAAATGTTCGTGGACCCCCACTTACGCATCGTGGACCCCCAATTTTTTGTCACGCCAACGTGGACCCCCTGCAAGTCTCCCGTGGACCCCTTGGGGTCGTAGAATAAAAATACGGGCCTATTCGGCAGTTATTTCCAGCCTACCTGTATTTGGAATTTACAGAATGAAAACTTAAACATACACATTTACCTTATATCTAATTGAAATTATCCTTAAAATTCCCGATATTTTACCCATTTCATTATGATTTGTTTATTTTAGCACCACCTGCAACGGACTTCAATAAACACAGCTTAGTTCAGCCGAGAGTGCACCACGCCAGGACAAAGAGGGAAATATCATCTACTAGAGATATGGTTGGTTTATAAAATATGCTTTAGAATCTTCAATAATATATATTCTATCGTATTAACATTATAAATGCAAAAGATTTTGAGGATTAATGTTAATTGCTCGTTCACGCACTAACGGCCAATTAAGTCTCGTCGCATTAAATATTAAGATCTCTGGGACGCGAGTGCATGTAAGTATTGGGTGTCGATGTCTCTCGTTCAAAACTCGCTATGTGTATTTTTCACAATTTACAGGGGACGCAAAAAGAGTATAGGTATGTGTGTATGCCATACCTACCTATAGCTAAACTTTACATTCGGTAACTCAGTAAAAATAACATTTATCACATAGCTGTTTTACGTGTAGATCCAGTATTGAAATTACGATTTAAACTGTATAAAACAACCAAAACTAAGTAGATACTTAATTACAACATAGCTAAGTATTTTCACGCGTAACGTCGAAATAACAATTTCTAAAAGCTACATAGCTTTTATGATTTAAAAGCCACGTTGTTTCCATTGTACACCCATTCACAAGCTTTTATAATTTGTCATTTCATAGAATAATAATCAGGCCACTCCAAAATCAATATTGCCAACAGAATGGCGAACATCATCCTGAGGTGATGATATCTTTGGAGGTGGACGGCGAGGAGTACGTCCTGGACCTTCGGCTGAACCATGACCTCATCACCGACAACCACGTCATCACCTACCAGGAGGGAGGGCGCACTGTTGTACATAAGCCTAAGAAAGAGGTACTTCCAATAAACCACCTAGAAACATATTTTATATCAAACTTTCTGATTTGTCTTTACGTCAGATCGTCTGATCCCAAACTATGCATCAATCTACTTTTATATCGATGATAAAATAGAAGTTTTAAACAACTTATGGAAATAGTGTGTTATAAATTACGAAATCCTACTAATATTATAAATAGTTTCCGCTCCGCGGTTTTGCCCGCGTAGTTTCCATTCCCGTAGGAATACAGGGATAAAATATAGCTTATAACCTTCCTCGATAAATGGGCTATCTAACACTAAAAGAATTTTTCAAATCGGACCAGCAGTTCCTGAGATTAGCGCGTTCAACCAAACAAACTTTTTAGCTTGCTAGCTAAGTAGGTATAGATGCGAAAGTTTGTGAGTGAGATTTACTGATAATGTATGTATTTATGTTTGTTACTCTTTCACGCCAGAACGTCTGAAGGGATCGCGATGAAAATTGGCACAGAGTTATGGAATATGTTTTGGAATAACATATAGCTCACTTATATCCCGGATTTAAAGATTATAATTTATAGATGTATTGTTGTCCCATAGGAGGTGGATTTATGCCAGTACTCTGGCACAGTTAAAGGCAAGCCACACTCCAGGGTAGCTGTCTCCACCTGCCACGGATTAAAGGGAGTCATATTTGAAGATAATCGAACGAAATATATCGAACCGGCTCAAGGTACGTACGTTATCTATACTAATATTATAAAGAGGAAAGATTTGTTTGTTTGTTTGTTTGTAATGAATAGGCTCCGAAACTACTGGACCGATTTCAAAAATTCTTTCTCCTTTGGAAAGCTACATTATCCCCGAGTAACATAGGCTATATTTTATCCCTGTATTCCCACGGGACCGGAAACTACGCGGGTAAAACTGCGCGGAGGCAGCTAGTCTCTACTTAATCTTATAAATGCGACAGTAACTCTGTCTGTCACGCTTTCACACTTAAACTACCGAACCGATTTAAATGAAATTTGGTACACAGATAGCCTAGAGCCTGAGAAAGGACATAGGCTATTTTTTATCCCGGGAAAATTGAAGGTGCGCAGGGAACGCGGGTGAAGCCGCGTAACGTTTGCAAGTTATTATATTAAATATTATATACAGTGAAGTTTAAAATGAATTACCTATTGAGGAAAGAAATATAACTAATAGGTAGTCAAAGGTATGTGATGTTCTGTCCGTTTGGTAAATACGTGTACCTACCCATGATACACAATAATAATAAAATTTAAATGAACTTTATCATACATATCCATATAATATAATAGAGAATAAAATAAATTTTAGTACCTATTTTTTTATTGCTTTGTCACTTTGATGAGTAATATTATCTTTCTTTCTATTACATACGTACTAGTGGCTCCCCGCGGGTTCAACCGCGTTCCCGCGGGATTTTCATTTATCCCGGGATTAACGTAGCCTATGGAATAACAATTCCAGAATTTATTCTAACTCTGTGCCAAATTTCATCAAAATCGTTTCTTGTGTTTAGGCGTGAAAGCGACAGAGTTACTTTCATATTATGATATTAGTAGATAGGGATTTTAGTTAAAATATTTATTTATTTTCAGGTGATGACATCAAATCATTACATTACATTTATGATAACTCAGATTACAACTCCAATTATCGTTGTGGTAATGAAGGTGGTACAGCAAGGCATGGGTCGCAGAACGCCTCGCAGCTTAATGAATATGAGAGTGAAGAGCTACAGCATTTAGGAGCCAACAGAGTAAGTTTGACACCAGACCTTTTAAACTAACTGCCGCCTGGGTTTTATCCGCAAAATCAAAATCAAATATTTTTTATTCAAATAGGCCTCAATAAAGCACTTATGAATAGTCACTATTAAATGGTAATAATACCTGACCTTGTCTATATTTTATGCCCTTTAGCCTAGGGTAACGAGAACTAGGCAGATGAAACCGCTAGGCGGTTGCTAGTGTATCATAAATTCTGTAAAAAATTGGTATTTTATCAGATGACCACTCGTGCATAAACTATTATATTTAGTTTGCAAAAGTAAAAAAAAAAACACTATGTATTTTTCTCTTTTTTATTTTATTCAGTACAAAAGACAATCGGAGAGTTGGTTACACGAGCCGTATAACGCCAATGCGAGATCTCGATATGTAGAGCTGGTATTGGTGGTCGACAACGCAGGTAAATTATTCCTTTCTACGATTTTTGACACCACAAATTATAAACCTTTGAAGAAATATAATTGATTAGATATGAGGGCGTCACTTGTAGAATCCTTTAGTAGGTATTCTTATCTTTTCCCTCTAGGGTTTTGTATTTAAGGTCGCCATCATGATGTCCATAGAGGTGACCACTTACCATCAGGTAGGTCGTCTGCCTATATATCACCTTACCATTATTATTGATGTTTACTACTTTACACAGAACAAACCTTCAGGCCGTTATTAGATACCTTCTTTCCTATAGTACCTTTTTCATAGCCAGTGCTATTCCAATATTCTAACTCTCTGCGAAATTTCATCCAGGTTCATCAAATCATTATGATAAGAAATCATTTGGAATGTTACTTGCAGAACGTTTTTATTTTATTTATTTAATATTTGCAGCCAAAACCTAAACTAAGATAACTTAATATCTTGTCTTTAATATTTGATATTTACAGTATTCAACCAGATCTCAGGAAATCGAAATACACCACTAAATCTTAGAAAACGCAAAGTATATACAGAGATGCAGGATATAGCTAATGTCATTAATTCGGTGAGTTTTTGGTGAAATAAAACAGCTATTTTAATAGATAATAAAAGAATATATGTATATCCTGTGTAATTTTTCACATAGGTATATATACCTATACCTAAGTTCTCATTTGTCCACCACGCGGGCCTAGTCGCATGCCTTTATTTGTGACATCGGACATGGAGGTTTCCTCACGATGTTTTCCTTCACCGACAGCCAGTGGTGTGAATCCGTACGTAAGTTATTAAACTCAGAGGTAGGTATAGGCCGTGGGTTTAACACGTTCCCAACAGTACATAGCCACCATGGCTATTAACAAAGAAATATAGGTAGGTTTAAAATACCTGTACCTATAGGACCTTGGCTTTGTGGTTAGTGACCCTAACTCTCAAGCCGCGGGACGTGGGTTCGAATCCCACCCAGGACAAACATTTGTATGCATGAGTATGTTTGTCCTGTGTCTGGATGTAAATATCTATAGTATGTATTTAAAAGTAGTATATAGTATATCAGCTATCTGGTTACCATATCACAAGCTCTGCTTAGTTTGGAATCAGATTGGTCGTGTGTGAAAAATGTCCCAGGATATTTATTATTTATAAATAGGATTTCATTGTCATCAGGTATACGCTCCGCTTAACATCTTCGTAGTTTTGGTTGGCGTCGAAATTTGGAATGATGCTGATAAAATATATTTAGACAACAGCTCGGATCGAACTCTCGATAACTTTGTTGCGTATAGAAGAAACAAATTAGTATACATTAATCATAATGATAATGCACATCTGATTACGTGAGTACTTACATTATTTCAATTTTATTATGTACTAGCTGCCTCCGCGCGGTTTTACCCGCATAGTTCCCGTTCCCTTGGGAATACAGGGATAAAATATAGCCTATGTTACTCCCTGCTAATGTAGTGTATGTGTTTTAATCTATACTAATATTATAAAGAGGAAAGATTTGTTTGTTTGTAATGAATAGGCTCCGAAACTACTGGACCGATTTCAAAAATTCTTTTACCTTTGGAAAGCTACATTATCCCCGAGTAACATAGGCTATATTTTATCCCTGTATTCCCACGGGAACGGGAACTACGCGGGTAAAACCGCGCGGAGGCAGCTAGTGGAGAAATAATTATTCAGATCGATTGTCGAAGTCTATTACTAGAAAATCTTTACTCTTTAGGTATAAATTAGTGTAGATACCTATATCCAAGTTTCTTAATTTTCCCGGGGTAAGAATATGTTCATGACTCCAGAACATTTTCTAACCATGTGCCAAATTTCATCCAAATCCTTTCAGGCGTTATTTAGTGAGAGGTACCTACATCTATACATTACAACCTTTTTCAGTTGCAATTTTAGGAGGAAGTGCAGTGTTGGGTATTTCTCACTGCCATATTGAAGTTGCAAATGTGATTCATATAAATATGATAAGTAATAATTAATAATTATGATGATTCACTCAAGTTTAATTTTACTTCACTTTGATTGAATTATTTGTTTCCTGTTGCTGTTAGGTAAACTTATAATAATGTGTTTAGCCGCACGTATATTGCAAATATTTAATTGTAATTTAAACTTATATAAATAAATATCCTTATACACGGTCAATGTGATTCCAAAGAAAGATGAGCTTGTGTGGAAACTTAATAGGTGATATATACCTACCTACTTGCCCATATGAATGCCCTAAATGTCTAATGATTAGTAATAAACTTGATATATAAGTATTTAGTAAAAACAAAATACCTTTACTAGTTCTTTCCATAAACAAGTTTCGTTCACTCGACAATTAAATCGGTTATAGTTTCTTATACTTATTTTATGAATATTTGACTATACAACCGGTGGTTGAAGGTGAAAATGCTATAGGTACCTACAATTTATTGTCTATCTTCATTAATATTATAAAGAGGAAAGATTTGTATGTAACGAATAATCTTAAAAACTACTGGACAGACAGATCTGAATAAATATTTTAAGCTTGGAATGCTACGTTATAAGGGAGAAGCTTAGTATTTTCACGTTCCCATACAAATATGGGGATAAAATATAGCCTATAATACGCCTTCATAAAGTAGCTTTATTTTGGTGAATGATTTTTTAAAATTGGTTTAGTAATTTAAGCGTGAACAAATAAAATCGCATTTAAATATTAAGTAGTTAGGATTTACTTACACATTCTTTATTGTTTCCGTGATATTTTAGTGGTAGAAAATTCAATGACAACATCGTTGGCAAAGCGTACACTAAAGTAATGTGTATGAAACAATCGTCAGCTGGAATTGCATATTTTCACTCGAATGTATCGGCGACGTTCGCCCTGACGATAGCGCACGAAATGGGACACAACTTCGGTAAGTAATATTTTAGTACCGTAACAAATTTTATTTGTATATTTATTGAGAAATAAACAGCGACAATAATACGTGTAAATAAGTATAATCACAACATATAACACATAAGCAGGGGCGGACTGTGAGTTTGTGGGGCCCTGGGCTAAATTTACTTAGGGCCTGACTAATTAATCCACTCATTGATATTTTATCAAGGAATAGAAAATAAAGAGGACAGTAAAATAATTTTTGCATTTATATTATCCATTTTAACTTCAATGGAGTCTGGGGGCCCTTTGTATTTACGGGGCCCTGGGCTGCAGCCCAAAAAGCCCTTATATTGTAGATCCGCTCATGCACATAAGCCATGTTTGTCTATCAACTAGGTACTTATGTACACCTTATTATATCCTAATACATACAAGTTACATACATACATACTTAACATGACATATTTAAACGGGTAAAATGATAAATAACCGGCCAAACCTGTGAGTTTCCACAGTAGGGTTCTATTGCGTTGCGTAATATGTCTAATATGTCTAAAGATAATGTTTATACTAGGATCAGTCATTTGTTACGATTTAGAGGGGATGGAGAGGACCATGTCTTAATTTTGCGTACAAGGGGGCAAGTTCTAAATCATACTTAAAAAACCGCGAACATAAACAATAATGAAGTGGAATTGAAACTACAAAAGTATCTCTTTTTGTGTTATTACGGTCTGTGTGAACATCTGATGTAAATTTTATTTATTACATACAATACAGTCGACCTAAGTTCTATAACTTCAACACAGTTTTATTAAGTGTGACCTGCGAACACACTCTAAATTCTCACTATAAGGCTTCGTTTATCAATTTGGTGCGGAACTCAAAAAACTTGGCAATCATATCGTTTCATTGGTATGAAACTTTAGGTATGTATAGTAACTTTATATAGCTAAATATTTTACTTGTAGGTATGGATCACGATTCACCAGAGTGCGAGTGTCCCGAAAGCCGAAAGTGTATAATGTATCCGACCACATTGAAGGATGTACGACATTTTTCCTCGTGCAGCCTTAAGTCTCTGGCTTTGACTTTTGATCAGGGCTACGATCTCTGCTTGCGGTAAGTTGTCTTACTTATTCTTTATATATACAGTACTTCATATACATACCTAATTCTGCCTGTATTTTCTTCTAGCACATAGGTTTATTTTCTTATATGTATCTGAAATTGCTCACCCATCAATTGTGAGGAAACCTGCATGCCCGAGATGTCACAATGAAAGGCATGTGAAGTCCGCCAATCCGCACTAGGCCCACGTGATGGACTATGGCCTAGACCCCCTCATTGATAGGGGAGGCTCGAGTTCCTCGGTGGAGACGTGGATGAGCCGATGATGATGATATGTTCTACTTATTTATTTACCTTATTACTAATTTTAGACTTAATATAGAAATTCGATGGACCTACATGTTGAAGCAAATGATAATTTAAGCGATATGTTCGGAGTTAGGCTACCGAACAGCTCATAGTTATATTTTATCGAACCAACACTGAACTATGGGTATATAATACGTATTCGTAAGCAATTTTATCTTTGACTGTTTTGTATAAATCTAAAGCCGATTTTTTAATACATTGACAGCGCTTCCATGTCTGTTATCTCTCCATAAAACTAAAAGCGTCCATTCCAATATGTAGATATGTATTAAAGCCGTTTCGTAACGAATAGTGAAGTAAATTATAACTATTTTGTGACATTGTTGGGAACACTGTAGGGAGATTCTTTTCATATAATATGTTACTTTTGGAAGTGATGGTATTCGAATGCCTGAACCAAACCGTATTCTTATTCCATATGTGAGCGAAGCATATAGTAGGAATCTTAGCAAGGTAATATATTTTAGCAACAAGCCGTCTCGCCTGTTCGGCTCGCCGACGTGCGGCAACGGGTTCGTGGAGGCGGGCGAGCAGTGCGACTGCGGGCTGGTGGAGCGCACCGCGTGCAGCGCGTGCTGCCACGCCGACACGTGCCTGCTGCGGCACAACGCGACCTGCGGCGCGGGCACGTGCTGCGACCTGCAGGTACGTGGTGCAGGGTGGGCAGGGTGGCGGGCTGGCGGAGCGCACCTTGTGCGGCGCGTGCTGCCACGCCGACACGTGCCTGCTGCGGCACAACGCGACCTGCGGCGCGGGCACGTGCTGCGACCTGCAGGTACGTGGTGCAGGGTGGGCAGGGTGGCGGGCTGGCGGAGCGCACCTTGTGCGGCGCGTGCTGCCACGCCGACACGTGCCTGCTGCGGCACAACGCGACCTGCGGCGCGGGCACGTGCTGCGACCTGCAGGTACGTGGTGCAGGGTGGGCAGGGTGGCGGGCTGGCGGAGCGCACCTTGTGCGGCGCGTGCTGCCACGCCGACACGTGCCTGCTGCGGCACAACGCGACCTGCGGCGCGGGCACGTGCTGCGACCTGCAGGTACGTGGTGCAGGGTGGGCAGGGTGGCGGGCTGGCGGAGCGCACCTTGTGCGGCGCGTGCTGCCACGCCGACACGTGCCTGCTGCGGCACAACGCGACCTGCGGCGCGGGCACGTGCTGCGACCTGCAGGTACGTGGTGCAGGGTGGGCAGGGTGGCGGGCTGGCGGAGCGCACCTTGTGCGGCGCGTGCTGCCACGCCGACACGTGCCTGCTGCGGCACAACGCGACCTGCGGCGCGGGCACGTGCTGCGACCTGCAGGTACGTGGTGCAGGGTGGGCAGGGTGGCGGGCTGGCGGAGCGCACCTTGTGCGGCGCGTGCTGCCACGCCGACACGTGCCTGCTGCGGCACAACGCGACCTGCGGCGCGGGCACGTGCTGCGACCTGCAGGTACGTGGTGCAGGGTGGGCAGGGTGGCGGGCTGGCGGAGCGCACCTTGTGCGGCGCGTGCTGCCACGCCGACACGTGCCTGCTGCGGCACAACGCGACCTGCGGCGCGGGCACGTGCTGCGACCTGCAGGTACGTGGTGCAGGGTGGGCAGGGTGGCGGGCTGGCGGAGCGCACCTTGTGCGGCGCGTGCTGCCACGCCGACACGTGCCTGCTGCGGCACAACGCGACCTGCGGCGCGGGCACGTGCTGCGACCTGCAGGTACGTGGTGCAGGGTGGGCAGGGTGGCGGGCTGGCGGAGCGCACCTTGTGCGGCGCGTGCTGCCACGCCGACACGTGCCTGCTGCGGCACAACGCGACCTGCGGCGCGGGCACGTGCTGCGACCTGCAGGTACGTGGTGCAGGGTGGGCAGGGTGGCGGGCTGGCGGAGCGCACCTTGTGCGGCGCGTGCTGCCACGCCGACACGTGCCTGCTGCGGCACAACGCGACCTGCGGCGCGGGCACGTGCTGCGACCTGCAGGTACGTGGTGCAGGGTGGGCAGGGTGGCGGGCTGGCGGAGCGCACCTTGTGCGGCGCGTGCTGCCACGCCGACACGTGCCTGCTGCGGCACAACGCGACCTGCGGCGCGGGCACGTGCTGCGACCTGCAGGTACGTGGTGCAGGGTGGGCAGGGTGGCGGGCTGGCGGAGCGCACCTTGTGCGGCGCGTGCTGCCACGCCGACACGTGCCTGCTGCGGCACAACGCGACCTGCGGCGCGGGCACGTGCTGCGACCTGCAGGTACGTGGTGCAGGGTGGGCAGGGTGGCGGGCTGGCGGAGCGCACCTTGTGCGGCGCGTGCTGCCACGCCGACACGTGCCTGCTGCGGCACAACGCGACCTGCGGCGCGGGCACGTGCTGCGACCTGCAGGTACGTGGTGCAGGGTGGGCAGGGTGGCGGGCTGGCGGAGCGCACCTTGTGCGGCGCGTGCTGCCACGCCGACACGTGCCTGCTGCGGCACAACGCGACCTGCGGCGCGGGCACGTGCTGCGACCTGCAGGTACGTGGTGCAGGGTGGGCAGGGTGGCGGGCTGGCGGAGCGCACCTTGTGCGGCGCGTGCTGCCACGCCGACACGTGCCTGCTGCGGCACAACGCGACCTGCGGCGCGGGCACGTGCTGCGACCTGCAGGTACGTGGTGCAGGGTGGGCAGGGTGGCGGGCTGGCGGAGCGCACCTTGTGCGGCGCGTGCTGCCACGCCGACACGTGCCTGCTGCGGCACAACGCGACCTGCGGCGCGGGCACGTGCTGCGACCTGCAGGTACGTGGTGCAGGGTGGGCAGGGTGGCGGGCTGGCGGAGCGCACCTTGTGCGGCGCGTGCTGCCACGCCGACACGTGCCTGCTGCGGCACAACGCGACCTGCGGCGCGGGCACGTGCTGCGACCTGCAGGTACGTGGTGCAGGGTGGGCAGGGTGGCGGGCTGGCGGAGCGCACCTTGTGCGGCGCGTGCTGCCACGCCGACACGTGCCTGCTGCGGCACAACGCGACCTGCGGCGCGGGCACGTGCTGCGACCTGCAGGTACGTGGTGCAGGGTGGGCAGGGTGGCGGGCTGGCGGAGCGCACCTTGTGCGGCGCGTGCTGCCACGCCGACACGTGCCTGCTGCGGCACAACGCGACCTGCGGCGCGGGCACGTGCTGCGACCTGCAGGTACGTGGTGCAGGGTGGGCAGGGTGGCGGGCTGGCGGAGCGCACCTTGTGCGGCGCGTGCTGCCACGCCGACACGTGCCTGCTGCGGCACAACGCGACCTGCGGCGCGGGCACGTGCTGCGACCTGCAGGTACGTGGTGCAGGGTGGGCAGGGTGGCGGGCTGGCGGAGCGCACCTTGTGCGGCGCGTGCTGCCACGCCGACACGTGCCTGCTGCGGCACAACGCGACCTGCGGCGCGGGCACGTGCTGCGACCTGCAGGTACGTGGTGCAGGGTGGGCAGGGTGGCGGGCTGGCGGAGCGCACCTTGTGCGGCGCGTGCTGCCACGCCGACACGTGCCTGCTGCGGCACAACGCGACCTGCGGCGCGGGCACGTGCTGCGACCTGCAGGTACGTGGTGCAGGGTGGGCAGGGTGGCGGGGTGGCAGGGTGGCAGGGTGAGCAGCAGCGTTGCCAGACGTCCCGCTTTTGGCGGGACCGTCCCGATTTTTATACCAAATTGTAATGTCCCTGTGCCGCTGCTGTTGCGGGCCCTGTCCCGCTTTTCGGGAATAACTCGACCGTGTGTGCAGCAGCGTTGCCAGATTTTTTTTTGCCAAGTCGGGATTTTGGAACTTTTTGAGTGACAAAAGCGGGATTCCTTTGTCGAAAGCGAGACATACTAAAATATTGACGTCGTTTTTTTTTTTTTTTTTAGTCGTGTCTCTCTTTTTGGTGCCCTTGTAGACGTCACAAAAATATTGACGTCGTTTTTTTTTTTTTTCTTTCGAGTCAATGCACGCTTTCAAGCAACGCTGGTGTGCAGCGTCCTGAGAAAGCGTGCATTGACTCGAAAAAAAAAGAAAACGACGTCAATATTTTACTATGTCCCGCTTTCGACAAAAGAATCCCGGTTTTGTCACTCAAAAAGTTCCAAAATCCCGACTTTTCAAAAAATAAATCTGGCAACGCTGGTGAGCAGGTACAGTACAGCGCCACACTTGCAGACGTGCCGGCCGCGGCCCGCGGGCAGCGAGTGCCGCGCCGCCGAGCGCGAGTGCGACCTGCCCGAGTACTGCTCCGGCCGCTCCGAGTACTGCCCCCCCGACGTGCACAAGATGGACACCACGCCCTGCGGGAACAATAACGATGTGAGTCTTATATCACTAACTATTCAACATTATTATTAGTCTTATTTACAGACATGTAGGTAAATAAGTTATATTCAAATTAAATATTAATTAAATAAAACTGAAATAACCATAACTAAATATTTATTTTCCTCTGTGAGAATGTTTAACTTGCAACTGTGTCTAACAACAATTAAATTGTAGTTTTGTGTAACTTACATACCTATTTGCCGAATTTTGTTATTTTAACTTTGCATATATGTATATATTTTTTTCTTACTTAACTAAGCCTTGTTGCAAGCCAAAAGCTCTCAAGAAATTGTGTAGTTTAAAACCGTTTAAAACAGGCGTACTGTTACCGCGGCTCTTGCCGGTCCCGCGCCGACCAGTGCCGCCTGCTGTGGGGCGTGGCGGCCCACAGTTGCCGTGACACCGTCTACAAAATGGCCAATACAAAGGGCACCGAGTAAGTTTACATTTAACACAAGCTACCGTGCCACTGACTCAATGATGCTAGTTTATTGAAATGTGACAAAAGATGTTCTGCTAACCGTGCGAAGCCGGGGTGGGTTGCTAGTGTACAGTGGCGTAGCTATCTGAGGGCTAGACGGGGCAATGCCCCGGGGCCCCCAAGCTTACTATAAACTAAACTAGTAAATATTTAGTTTATTATAACGATAAATCTGAAATATATAATAAAATCTGGACGGAACAAAGATTTTAAATCATTTTGTTGGGGCCCTAGATATTACCTAATGCCACTGGTAGTGTAACGATACATAAGTGGGTTTTTACACTTTTTACATTAGGTACGGCCACTGCGGTTACAGCTCAAATGTTCCTAAAACGTATAAAGCTTGCTCGGAACGCGACGCTCTGTGCGGCTCCCTGCAGTGCCTGCAGCTCGACTCGTTGCAGTATGGAAAGACGGTCGATAGCACTTTGCGATACAATTCCGACATTTATAATAGTAAGTACCTTATCCTGCCTTTATCTACCCCAAGAAGGGTACAACATTTGTTTCTCTTCTATCCTTTCCTGTGAATGGAGTACAGCATGGGGTTCTTCAAGAAGCGAAGGTGAAGAGTTTCTTACAGGGTCGGCAACTCGTGAATGACGCCCCTGGTGTTGCAAGCGTTCATACGCTACGATAACCGCTTGTCATCAGGTGGGACTGTATGAAGGTTTACCACCTTTATGGTATAAAAAAGATTCAAGCTGGCCTTACATGAGAAGTGTACCAGGTTATTAATAAAAAATAGCTATTGTCACGCGACTTCACCCATGTTTCCGGATAATTTAATATTACCTACTTTTCATTTCAAATTTATATATCATGTTCACAGATACTATAAAATATTGTACCATAGTACAAATAGACCTTGGCCTCGACGAAATTGACGCTGGAATGGTACCCGACGGTGCCGCATGCGGAGAAAATAAAGTATGTTAATACGGTATTTTTCTCTATTTATACATTATTAATTGTTTTTATCCTGTCATATACCTTGTAGGTACCAAATAAATCTCATGATTTTTATAATAATATTAATACGAATATATGGCTGGATGTATGGACGAGTGTAAATTAATGTCCCAGAACATTTAAATATATCATTTTTAACTATAAATTTGTCTTTTATTATTTGTTTGGAATAACTCAACAGATGTGCCTGAATCAAAAGTGCGTGCCAGTGGAGCGTGTGCGGGCTTCCGGACGGAGCTGTCCGGACGATTGCTCCGGACACGGCATATGTAACTCGGAAGGTAAACGTTATATCTACTGATTTCAAGTCTGTAGGGTATTTTGTAGTACCCACCTGACTAACTAACGTCCTTTAGTTGAAAACTGTAATACTTAATAAATTATTTTGACTACCAAATAACTGAAGACTTTAAAAAGGTCGGAGTTCCATCTAATAGTAATATCTAAATGTTATAAATTTTTCGTTATCATATTTACCGGCTCCTCTCAGTAAAAAGTCTTGGGGAGGCCCATTTTTAATATGAAAACAAACATTTTTCAGGCCAGTGCCACTGCGAGTCGGGCTTCGCCCCCCCGCGCTGCGAGCAGCCCGGCGTCGGGGGCTCCCTGCACTCCGGCCCCGCCGGGGACCCCGCCGGTAACTGGACCAAATATACTTATTTTTATTTAATTTGAAAACACTTAATTTGAACGTTAAATCCGAAATATAATTGGTCATAAATATTGTGACCCTAAGTTTTAGGCCACCGGTCGTTAGCTCGACCCATCCGGGACAAACATTTGTATCAATGAACATGTCTATTTATCCTGTGTACTACATAGTATCTATGTAGAAGTAGTATGTCAGCTATCTGGTTACCATGGTACAAGTTCCGTTTCATTTGTAACATTTTTGGAAGTGTTTGAAATATTTCCTAGAATATTTAATTTATTTATTTTTTAATACTTCCAGTTCAACACATCTTCATGGTGGTGATGTACATAATATTCTTGGGCGTGGTGCCGCTGTGCTTCGTGGCGCTACTGGCCACTCACTACTGGCGCTACCTACTCCGCCGGCCGCATAATCCGTACGTACCGTCCGGGGGCCCTCTCCCCGGGGGCCCTCGCCCCGGGGGCCCTCACCCCGGTGGCCCTCGCCCCGGGGCCACCCTCCTGCAGCGCCTGCTCGCCTGCACCCGCGCCTCCGCCCCCCCACCCCCAACCTCCGACTATCAATATGAGACCAAAGACAACATTCAAATACAAAAAACAAATATACATAAAGATATTCTAACCCCACCGAAAACGAATAACCGCTTACAAACTATAAATGAACTCGAAAAGAAGAATACAGATATAAATAACGATAAATATACCATAAAATATTTTAAAGTCCGTCCATCCGTCAAACCGAAACCGACTTTAAACTCGTCAAAGGAAAATAGACCTAAAGTGGTCATAGTAAAACAGGGTTTAACGTCGACAACGAATGAATTGATCGCCAACATAAACCAGATAAACATGTTGAACAATGTAAGAAATATAAATATACATGAAAATGCTAGGTTACATCACATGGTGCCTAAAATTAAAAAATAATAAACTTGTACGGTAGAATATTAATTATCAAAACATTCATATCAAACATCTGGTGATGAAAAATCTATAAATAATATATTATTATCTCAACAGAATTATTCTTATTAGTCTCATTGGTTGTGTAGTTGAGATAAAATCTTACAAAAAATTATACAAAATTAATTAATACAAAAAATACACATAGATTGACTTTGTACTTTTTTTTATTTTTTTTATTATTGAACCCCCCTTTATAGGGGGGATTCGGCTATCTCTCCAACTTTATCGGAGTTTGTATACCTTCTTTAAAATATTGTCTATTCTTCTCTTTTCATTATCTTATTTGGGTTTATACTGTTTCTTTTTATCTGTTTTCATTTTTAAACTTTTTGTGTTTACTATTCTTTCGTCTTTCTTCTTATTATCTTCTTATTATTTCTTTATTTTTATTTGTCAATTCTTCTTCATTTATTTCTTCTTATTGTCTTTTTTTTCTTAATTTCTTTCTCCTTCGTGTCTTCATTTTAATTTCAACTGTTATGTTTATCTTATTTTAATTACCATTATTTAATTTGTACTTCCTTACTCTATTTATGTATTATCTTATGCTGACTTAGACTAATTTTCTTATATAATTGTAATTTCGGGCGGTTAATCATCTCTATTGACTTTGTATTTTGGTTACATATAACTTTTTAGATATTAGAAAATACATGTAAACATAACGTCTCTTATGAAAAGATCATTATTTGATTCTCAGGCTAGCCTAGTCACAGTATTTCATTATTATTATTTTTACTTTTATTTGATAGTTTTTTTTATACGACTTTGTGATATTGTATTAATTTAGTCGTATAAGTCAGCAATAGTAGGTACTAACAAAACATCATAAAAAAATTGCTAGAACCGTGTGAAATGACATGATTTAATTTTCCTAATATGCACTTTTATTGTTTTCTTTGTAAATTTGTTACTAAAGTCGTGGAGATCTAAACGGAACGTTTTGACAATAGGGCGTCTCTTTTTGCCGCCGTATGTTTGTCTCTTTTTAACATTTAACCGACTTTAAAAAGGAAGAGGTTCCCTTAAACGAACCCCTTAAATCTCGATAACTTTAAGAACTATCTTTTTTTAGTTCACCAGTAAAAAGATAGTTCTAGAGCCCAAAGTTGAAAATGCAACATCGTTCGATAAAAAAGTGTCATGTTTTAAAAACGCTGCTGCCTTGTGAACATATACCTACTTAGGAATGCATTTGTTGTTTTTGAACGTCCGTTAAAAAAGCTCTCGAGCTTTTGCGAACGAGGGCTTAGAGGTGAACTAAGAAAAAGATAGTTTTAGCCTGTTAGTTGATATCATAGTTCATGTCTGAAACTGCTAAATGCAATAGGTAATAGATACAGCTTATATATTTTCTTATTGGTCTTTCGGATATTTTACAAGACTTCAGAGATTTCTGTTTTGATTCTGATTAGGTATATGCGTTACTCGTTAATTACTGTTGCACTTAGCCGAAAGCTTGGTTTTTAGTTTGTAATGGGTATTCTTTCTTAATAAAGCTTTACTTTTTCTCTTCACCTGTAATTTATTCATCAAAACAAATGTTGCCATGTATCAATTTAAAATATGTTAATAAAAAACATTCAATTATCTAATGTGAATAAAAAATGGTATTTAATAATTTTATTCGTACCTGGCAACATTGTTGTTGTAGCACATTTTGTAGATGGTGTGGTTTGTGTTAGCACAACTTATGCACAGTTTGGGTGAGTGGTTTGCACTGGGTCTTAGCTTCGTACTCACATTGCATGCGCTAGTCGTACTAAAACTATTACTTTATATGCTTATTAATATATAAAATTATTTCTATTTAAATGTGGTTACTAAGTACAAGCTTTTAGTTTGGAGAATAGAATGTCTGGTGACATTAATTTATTAAACAACTTCAAATAAGGGTTCCTATGTCCCGATATATATTTATTAATGTATGGTCGTCGATTACTCCGCCAGTTAATTTATTTTGTTCTTTGTTTTAATTACTCTAATCGTTAGGTAATACTTTTCATCATTACTGTTACTATTAGTGAATAGTATAGTTTATTAAATGTTCTGTCATAGTTTAGCTGTTTTCAATGATAACTTAAATTACTTCAGACACTATTTAAGTAATTTCTATTCTATTAAATATATTACTTCTATGTTATATTTAATACAACCAAATAATACACGCTGAGAAACGAAACCAATGCCTGACTCTTTTAAAGTCTTGACGAGGTATTCCACTTGGCCATATCGCAGGTACTGGGTTCGACCCCCACTTAAAAATTAACATTTGTATGCATGTACATGTATTTGTAATTATAGTAACTATCATATAAGCTTATATTTTTTAATGTTGTATTTTTACTCACGTGAACCGTTCATATGTCAACAGGCCAAAGAAAAAACTTCAATATCGACTATTACGCAGTGTAACCAGTTTTGCAGTCGATTTGCGAATTTTGCTGCACTTTTTGAATGTTCATGGTGAGTAAGTATCAGTGGTTTTTAAACTGTAAGGAACTAAATTCGTGATTAATATAATATATGATATGTAAGTATATGGGGACGATTTGCGCATGCACTATTTTAATAATAGCCTTTAATTCATAAACATAGGGTTAGGATAGCTGATATACTACATATACTACATATACTACTTTTAAATACATACTTATATAGATATTTACATCCAGACACAGGACAAACAGACATATTCATGCATACAAATGTTTGTCCTGGGTGGGATTCGAACCCACGACCCGCGGCTTGAGAGTCAGGGTCACTAACCACAAAGCCAACCGGGCTGTCATTATTATCATATTTCAACAAAACAATATTACACTAAACGTAAAAACCTTCACCTTGAATCACGTACTTCATCTATTATTGAAAACCGCATTAAAATCCGTAGAGTAGTTTAAAAGATGAAGGTCACGCTTCGTCTTATTTCATTTACCAAAGATATAATAAACCAAATTAATTCAGTTTCTTGTCAATAGGAATCACTTGAAGACCTGAAGATGATGAAAATCACTGATGGCCATACTCCAAGCAGACAGGAGCTACCTTCCTCACCGAAGTTAGCTCAAGCTCAGTTTCTTCCAAAACGAATCAAGGAAGAATACCCGGGAAATGTCTGAATTTTGAGGGAAGACAAATAAAGATATGTCTCTATTGTCCAAATGCATACCTAACTGTTTATCAGTAAAAGCAACTTTCAGAACCGAGCATAAGAGTGACTGTTCATAAGTGCTTCTAAAGGCCTATTTGAATAAAGAATATTCGCAGACTGATTTGCTAACTCACATTCCATATTAAAAATTAAATCTCCCCACATTATATGTTTACATTTGTACAGAGTTGTAGGCTGATAAAAATGTACCCTCTTTGTAGGGTAGTCGGGTAAAAAGATTAATACCTACTCTAAATTATTCAGTTGTACAAATAAATTATTATGAAACTGATCTGTTATTTTTTTTACCTGTAGTATATTTCTAAGCATCTCATATCTTCGTTTCGCCTTCGTTAAAGAAAGAAAATAACTATACATTATATATATATACCTCTTTATCATAAATTTTGCACTTTATTTACATTATGATTTTATTTGACAACTAGTAGCTCCCCGCGGATTCACCCGGGTTCCCAAGGGATCTTCAATTTTCCCGTGATAAAAAGTTGCCTATGTGTTAATCCAGGTTATAAACTATCTGTGGTCCAAATTGCATCTAAATTCGTTCAGAAGTTTTTGCGGGAAAGAGGAACAAACATCCACCCATCCATACAAATTTGTAATATTATAGTAGGCAATTTTACTTTGTCTGCCTACTGTTCATGTTTAGTGTTGTATTGTATAAAAAGTACCTACTGATGAATAAAATAATGGCTCGTCATTACCATATAACAAAAATATAGGTACGACATACAAAGTTATATTTCAGTGCTCGCTCAGCGGTAAGATTAATTACGGCGGGGAATTCCCTATTACAAATAAACAAGACCATAGATAGATATAGTCATCTAACGTTCTACCTGTGTTGCCACTATATTAGCAACTTAGACGCAGTCGAAACAAAGAGCCTAGGAGTGAACCAGTTAACGACTTTCACAGACCAAGGCCAATCCAACTACTTGGATACAAACCATCCTACTACTATTATAAAGGCGAAAGTTTGTAAGTATGGATGTATGTATGGATGTTTGTTACTCTTTCACGCTCCAACGGCTGAAGGGATCTGCTTGAAATTTGGCACAGAGCTAGAATATGTTCTGGAATAACACATAGGCCGCATTCCGAATAACGCTTAAATCGATTTGAGCGTCCATAAACCCGTACCGTATTAGCTTGAGCGCGATAACGATGTCTCCTATGTCGTCATAGATGACGTCATGACATGCGCCATCTTGCGCTCACGCCGACCCAGCTACAAATTGAAATCACCGTGAGCGCTGTCAAAAATGACAAGTTGTGCTGTTTTGTTTTGATTTGAGTCGCATCTCATTTCATTTTGTGCTCAAGTATTCTGATTCAGTGATTGTTGTTCTGGGTGAAATCACATTACAGTAACAAAGGAAAACAATAAATTTGTGGTTTAGATACAAGAAAATATTCGAATCATGAGTATTCAAGTTACTATAGCCGACGAGCCTAACGTGCGACAAATTTATCTTATGCTCATATTAGAGCAATACGAGAGGGCTCAGAGAGGTAAGTGACATAAGGGCTGAAATTTCCATCCTTTGAGCAGTCGTTAGAACTGCCAGGGAGCTCCCTTGCATTCTTAATGCAAATCATGGTATGCTTTCTGATAAATAATTAAATGTTTACTGAACTGGTACTTGCTGTTTACAGATACTGAATATGTACAGCAGTTCCTGCATGACTGATGCAGAATGAACAAACAGAACAACATGGTAATTACTGAGATATTTTATATCTGGTTATGTGTAGACACTTTTAGCTTAGTAATATCATGTTTACTCTACAGTGACCAAATAAACTGAGGTTAGTCATTGTAGTATTACAATATTCAAATCTTCAACAAAACTGTTTGTATTAAAGTGTTTGATTGTTTAATCATAGAGTAGTATGTTAGCAGTAAGTTTTTTAGGTGCTGAATTCAGAGAAAATTATTTTTGCATTTTCTTTAGTAGGCATATTACAAATATGCTGTTTTATTCCAGGGTATGTTTATCTATATGCTAAGTTTCAAAGTTTAAAAGAGAATGTCAAAGACCAAGTTGATAACAAATAATTCATGCTTGATGTTATTTATTTTTCAGCGAATGACTGAGTGGTTTGGCTCCACTGGATGGGCTAATCCTGTAGCGCTGGCTTCAGAGCTAGGACCCACACCAGATGAAGAAAATATTAGTCCACGACCTGAACCAAAGAAAAGAAAATTTTATTGTATTTTAGAAAAGACATGAAGTATAGGGAAGAAAGAACAAAACTAAAACAAGAAAATTTTAATAAATATATGCTAATGAAAGAGCAGCAGCATAGAGAAAAGATGGAAATTTTGCAGAAATAGAAATAAGGAACTATAAAAAACACAGTTAATTATTATTGTTGTTATATACAACAACTGGTAAATTGCCATCATTTTTCTATACAGGCCTGCTCTTTCATTAGCATTATATTGATTAAAAATATTCCCGTTTCCTAAATTAGCATTTATTAATAATTAGGAAGAGAATATGACCCTGGAGTGCAAGTGTGGCACCTTATGTTGTCTGATTAATCTGTGATCTGAAATTATTGTTAATAGAAACTATTTTATTATTATAAGTGTTGAATATCATTTACTTACCTATCCCAAAGATAACAAGATACCTTTTCATATATTTTAAATACTTGAATATGAGTACTTAATTAAAACAGCAAATTGCTATTTGGCATGTAGATCTTGCATACTTTACATACAATACAGTGGGCCGAACACTATAGTCTTGCCAAAAATTAATTCCACATTCTCGCATCCAGTTACATTATGTAAAATTTAAGTTTTAAATAAATATAAAACTAACTTATGTGTATGTTATAGGATGTTAAAACTACAAAATATACAATAATTCAATCAATATTTATTGATTAATATTACACTGTCCTTATTAATTTATATTATTGGTCAATGTTTATCGCATCTGCATTCCCTGTCCCTGTCACTGTCCCGTCAAAGCCGTCGTTAATAAGGCACCCTCTTCGCACCACCCGTAAATGCTCTTCAATAGGTACCATATCTTTCTGCAGTATATAAATATTATGCAGTACTGCTAAAGCTAGTATGTATTCAGGTATTATTTACAAAAAATACAGAAGTGCCAAGCCGTTGCCGTTGATCTTCCATTTTCAAATAATATCTTTATGCAATAGTATTCGCTGTATTAGTTATAAAAGAAAGGTAATTATTAGACTAGACCGGTGCAAGCGTGAAGTGATTTTGTTTTGACGTTTGACGTTAAGGTTGTGAGCCGTGTGAGCGCGATCACAAGCGTTCCGTATTGTTGACGGCTCTAAGCTGTCATAGTCGTGATATCTAAATCGGAACGCCAATTATCGACGTTCGCGCTTTGAGCGATGACAGTTTAATTCGGAAAGCGGCCATAGGCTACTTTTTATCCCGGGAACGCGGGTGAAACCGCGGGGAGCCACTAGTTATAATATAACTCTAAGGTAAGTTTGTGTGTACATAAAATCTATGATGCCTACAGAATGATTGCGTCTTTATAACATCTCGTGGCCACCACGCCAATTTGATAAATCTTCATAAAAGTCACTTTTAAGTACATTTAATTATCATTTTATTAAATCTAAGGTAAATAAAATATATGTTGCCAACAATTTGTCTCGGTTGTTTGGTCGCTATTAGCGCGAAATTTAAATCTATGCGCAACTCGCGCACGGAGCGTGTTGGCCAGAGTTCTGATATACAGTTTTATATTATTACTTATTGGTTCATGCTGCAAAAATGCCTATTACCAGTTAAAATTTACAATTTGAATCAAAATATTCAATAATCGTAAGACAGACAACTATAATGTTAGTATTTTATTATTCGGCGTTTGGGATGCCTGCCCGCGAAATTCAAATTATTTTACGTATTTCGTGGTCGCCACTCGCTTAATCTTGACTTTGATTGCGATAAAAATATTGACGATATAAATCGATAACTGTGTGGAAATAAATCGATCTTCAAAGTCGACTGTTGATTGGGCTGTGATTAAAAACTGGCAACATTAAACAGACTGACTAATGGGGAAACGGGAAATCACCTTTTATATAAAGTTTCGTTAAAAATCACCGACTTTAAATAGTGCTGACGCTAGTAAAATAAATGTTTTCTTTGTTCCCTTTGCAAGTTTCAATAACAGCTTAGTTGTTTAGTTACTTCCAACGGTTACACACGTACCTACATGATTGTGATAATTATTTAAAAGTGTTCAAATCCTTTTCGTTAAAGGGACGAGTTGATGCTCAACTATGTAAGTTATTATAATGAGTATTATTGAAAAATCATGTCTAGCTTAACAGTTACCTTAATTACTTTGCAGTTACCTACATATTTTATCACATACAATGTGACTACGACTCACTAGTATAATTATTTACACAAATACAGTTCACTAATTGTATTATTTATTGTGTTCGGCTTGTAGGATAGATTGAGTTAAATTGGCCGGTGATATTAAATGGTGAACTACGCGCATTCTAGTCTCAGTATCTTTATCTACTCATTGCTATTATGACTACGTTTCGTAGATCTACAATGCATTGAAAATATACGAAACTAGCGGATCTCGCGGTTTCAACCGCGATACTGGGTTTTGCCAGTTTGCCTGCTTCATTGACAAATAAATTTGTGGAATTAGCTTTATAATCCAATTCCATAAACAAACTGTACTCATACTTAGGTAACTGCTGCTACATATTCCTACACAACATGTCCATTATACAACAATCTTAATAATAACTCTACTTCATAACATACAGATTAATGTTACAGATTCTCCATTAAACCAAAAATAAAAATGATTTCTATACTTAAAATATCTGAGTGTAATTTTGTTTATTTATGGTGGGTAAAGGGGAAAGTAATTTTCATGTGGGTAGTAATATACCTCTATATGTATAAAACAAATGCTTCATTTAGTTATACCATTTTATGTGTTAAGTTTATCAACATTATCATGCTTAGTTATAGGTACCTACTTACTTACTATGTTAACTATTATCATTCTATATCCTGTAAATACATACAGAGTATGTAATTTCAACATTATAAGTAAAATAACATTATTTCTACTGGGTATATTATTTGCTTTTATATCTGACAAAGATTATTTTAAACACCCAATCACAAATCTACGTAGGTTTATTTACACTAATATCTGTTGTCCATTACATGAATAACGTGTTGTCTTTTTTCTGAATACAGTATAATTATTAGTTTAATAGTATAAATATCTTAATTTTTATAAGAATAAGTATTTCTCTTAAGTAGGTTACTACAGAATTTTTGAAAGGTTTGTTGGTAAGAATAAATACAAAAGATTTTACGGATGAATATTTGTTACTCAGTTAATAGCTTAAGGAACTGAGTAAAATTCTAAATCACATGAAGTAATTATCTTCACATTTTTACATTGGTATATTGATTAGACAAGCGCTCATGTTTTTATTTCAATATTATTTCAGATCAAGGAAATATGAATATGGAGTATTGCCGTGAGGCAATTCTATCAGGAAGCGTGGACATGTTCTGCCTGGCGTGCGAGGAGCACTTGCGGTGCGAGCGAGACGCCGGCGCGCACGTCGCCGCGCCGCGCCACCGCGACAACCTGCGCGCGCTCGGCTACGTCGGCGCCTACCGCGGCGAGCGCATCAGGAAGGTAAATATGAACATGGAGTATCGCCGTGAGGCAATTCTAACAGGGAGCGTGGACATGTTCTGACATGTGAAGGTAAATATTCCACTTTAATTTATACCTGCAGTACTATTTTCAGTTTCCTTTATGTTATACTAGCTTCCGGCCCGCGGTCTTACCCGCTTTCCTGGAGGACTTTCAACTTACTCGTGATAAATTGTAGCCAATATTGGTCAATCGGGCTACTGGTTTAGGGATGAAAGCGTAATAAACAGAGTTTTAATTGCTTCCCTGGGAAAATAGGTATGGTGGCAGTAGGTACCTACTAGGTACTTCCCCGGGAGAACTTTGCACTAAGAGTTCTACTACTCCAATGATGCAACAAAACTGTTCTGGTTGTTATATTGACGTGGTTTATAAAACTGTTTCAGATCAAAAAGGGTTATTTTTGCGAGTTTTGCAATCGACTGTTAGCGACTGCTAGTAAAGTAGATTTGCACGTCGCCGAGACCCTTCACATGGAGAACAAGGGCTCAATGCTCATAGAGAGAGTCGGGGCCTCTGTTATTGCACTGGGATACATATCTATAAGCGAGAGAGCGTGGCATGGCCTGACGGAGAACACCTGCGAGATATGCAGCGTCGAATACGACAGTGAAGATATACACAAAAATCAAGCAACTCATATTATTCAACTTATTCAATCTGAAGTAAAATATGGTGCCAACAACAGCGTCTATCGTTTGGTAAGTATATATTGATTGTTTTATATTGTTTGAACGTAACATGCAATCGAAAGCGTGATCGAATTCAAGACCAGTGGCAGTGGCGTCAGTGTCTTGCTATATGAAACTTACCTACTTATAATGTACAAAATTATTGTGAAATTTGTACGAAGAGTCTGAGAAGTTCATTTCATGGTAAATTTTATTACATTACAATAGGTTCGTGGCGCGGCGAAGGAAAGTGCAGCATGGCATATAGGTACATAAACAAAATATTTTTTGCGCCACTGCAGTACAGACAATAGAATGATTATATGTACTTTATCCTCTCTAATTTGCTACATAAGTTTACGGTTAATATTGAATCAGATAAATACGGATATTCCATTTATTCCGCATGCTAAGTTTGTGCGTCGACTGTCCGCAGAATTAATAAACAATATGCTTTGTTCCCAGATTGATGACGATTCGTTCCAATGTTTAACTTGCAACGTGGTACGATCATTGACGACTATAAATGAACATTTTAATAGTTCAGACCACCAAACAATTTTTTCAGAATGTCTTGTGTCAAATAAAATGGAACATATAAATGATCACATAGTAAATAAACATGAAGAACAAACTGATATTCCTGAGCCCGAGATGACGGACGATATCAATAATGTTACGCAAGACCTTAAAGAAAAACTGAATATTCATAAGGAAATTAATAATTTTCAAGTGATTCAGGAACCAGAAATTGGACACAACAAATATGAAACGGCACATAATGAAATCACTAATGATAAAAACAGAAATAATATTTTAGATGCAATAAACAAAATACAAAGAAACGAAATCAATATAGATTTTGAAACACAATCGGTTTTTTGCAAAAGGTGTCTATTAGCATTAGATTTTAACTGCAGTGTTATAGAGCAACACATACAAGAGCATGCTCACAAACCAAGGACCACTGCTAAGTTGCCCTTGTCTTACCCAGTTGCAAGTCAAAACCACATTAAAATGAGCTTACCTCCATGTGATGAACCTCCGTCAGACCACAAAACTGACGAAAATTATGAACCCAACACTCGTAAATATAACTTAAAAGCACTGCCAGGAATAAACGACGTTAAACCTAAAAAAGGTAATGAGAATGATGCTAACAAAATCCCTTTAGCGTCCTCCTCAAGTGATCATTTAAGAGACATGGAACCAAGTGGTTCCCAAGTAACGGAAGATCCTACTGATGATGCTAACAGTTATGCAAAAAAGCACCAATTGACGTACAGTGAGAATTCCCGCCAGGCTTACTGTCGCATTTGTGAGGCTAGGCTCCCGGCAACGCTCACTTCCATGAAGGAGCACGTCGCCGGCTCCGCTCACAAGATAAGAACTGCCAATAGCAAACCCAATAAAACCAAATCAATAAATAGAAAAACTAATAATATTATTAAGGAATCAACTCCTACGAATATATTCATTGAAGAATGCTTAGTGGTTAAAGCTTTTGAGGCAACACACAGTGTTATAATAAACAGAGAATACATGTTGGATGTAATGAGCTATATGTTGATGACCCTGCACGACTTTAGGTGGCGTTGCCAAGTGTGTGAAGTTAATATAATTAATTCCGAGCGAGATGAACATATCAACTCATACGAGCACAAAAATGCATTGACTAAAGTACCCGTTATCACAAGTTTGAGTTCTGAATTTATAAGAGAGGTAAGTCCATAAAATAGGCTCCATAGCAAAGTAATTTCCAATTTATTTTGTTATCTTTATAGATTTAACACTTTAACATTCCAGTGGTTTAGGCTCGAGGTATGTATAGTTATATATAGATAATCTTAGATGTAAATCTGTTATTGCAGGTACGACCGGGTTTGTTTCATTGTGGCTACTGTCACCTGCTGCTCTCTGATTGGGACAACATATGCAATCATGTGAAATGCTCTGAGCATAAAACGCGTAAGACACTTGCCAAGTACCGTTTGATGACAAACCTTAGAGAAATGGAGGAAGAAGAGAGAATAAAAAGATTTGTGTTTTACCAAATGTTCCGTAATAATTTTTATTAAGTTTTTCGTATACCTACTATAGACAAAGGGAATAGAAATTATAAAGACTCACGTTTACGTTGAGTGGCGTAACTGTAAGTGATGTCCGATTTTGCGGTGGCGCGATGCGCTGGAGGGATGATCGCGCTAATTGTGTACTACCTTTTTCTTTTAAGGAAACATTTTCTCTTTATTTTTGCCATATTAATTAATATTAACAATTTGGAACATGTTTTTTATATTTTTGTAATATTGGACCTAAAGTAAAGAATCTACTAATTAGATACCTAATAAATAAGTCATAAGTATAATATTTTTATCATTTTGTTTAATTAAAAACAATTTTTATTGGTATCTACCAGCTACCTAAAGTAGCTTTTTGTATCTTTCTGTTTTTTGTGTGATTTATTTCAAAATATTAATTATTGTATACTATACATAGAGTTTTAATTAACCTGCATCAATCATATTTGTTAAAATTAAAAACAATTATGATATAAACCCAATCTCATAAAAAAAAAATATTAGGTGGATTTGAATTTGAGTAATAGTTTTAATAACACAGGGTGACAGGAATTCTAGAGCCTTTCATTCATAGATAAACAAAAAAAACCGACTTGTAATCCCCGTATCTTTATTAAAGAGATCACTTTAGAAATACATAACATTGTATTTGTTTCATAGTATTTACAAAAGAGCTTACTACAGGGCTTTATATACGGTCGAAATGTATGAAAACAGTCTCACCTTTGGTAGAAGTATCTCATTGAACATATAGTTTATTTAAGTTTTTATATAATTTTCTCTATGAAAATTGAAATATGATGTTAAAAAAAACACTCGACTGTATATAGAGCTCTTAATTCTACAATCCGTCGCGATCACAGACTATTGAGAAGGATATAAATACTAAACTTATGTTTATTTGGCTCCAATCTTTGAGCAAATGGTGAGTACAGGAAATTATCAGTCCATTTTTACTACCCAACAGTTTATCTTGATAGATCATATGAGACATCTAACTGTCAAATAGATAAACTTAATTTTTATGTCCTATATTATGATTCCAGATGATTACTTAAAAAACTGTAACAAAAATGCTAGAACATTTTGGAGTGTGCTTTCCAATTACAAATTGATTGGTCTTGGTCTATTTATTGATGCTACAAGCACCTTAGGGTGTTATTTATATCAGATTAATTAGGAATAAGAAAACAAGACTTCCAAGTACCTAGTTCAACACGAATCTTCGATAAAAAAAAGTGTACTTGCCACTATCAATTGCATATAAAATTACAAAAAAATCAATAGTTTCGATCTGAGATTGACTGGATACTTTAATAATTTACCCTAACAGACATCACAGTTATATTTATTAGTAGATCAAACACAATATTGCACTGTATTATATCATAATCAGAAAGTGACCTACCACAATATACATAGCACTTCCTAAATGTCAAATTCACTATCTTATACAAACAGCATTGAGTGTTTGTTCGGCCAATAAAGATAACTAGCATCAGTTAACTCGCTACAAAATAACACATCAGAAGATAACTGAGCAATTATATAATGTCAGTAAATATAACTTATATTGTACTCCCATTAACTCAATTGTTACATCCCCTGTTACGTCAAGTTTAAATACTATTTTAGGGGAACAGCACACATCTAATTGTCTTCAAGAGTCGAAGAAAGTAAAATACGTACACAATATATGAAGCTTTTAAATTACTGCTGGTGAATGTTTAGTTAGAGACAGGAGCAGACTGTTAGTTATGGAAATCTTTAGAAATATCACTCGACACACTTAACTCTTTAAAGAAGGTAACATCTGATTCAAATTACCGATCATCTACTGAGTTCTTATAGAAAACTAGCTGACACGGCGAACTTTGATTCGCAATATTTTCAAAAATATATTTTGTTTTTAGTTGAATACAAAACTTGCCCTGGCTATAACGAACACACAAAAAAAGAATTAGCAAAATCGGTCCAGCCATTCTGAAGTTATGCGCGTACATACATTAGATTCATTTGTATATATGTATATATAGATTAATACCCCACCCGCAATTCTCACACAATCGAGTAACATGAATAGAATAGCTGCCATTTTAATATCATACTTTCGACTTAACACATTTTCGAATTTCCTCAAACTTAAATGCACAAAATCTGTGTAAAGAAATACATCTATCAGGTAATTTGCATAACCCTTTTTACATTATACAATAGTTATTAGAACAATTTGATGTGTACTGCCAACCTTTGTGTCTACTTATACGAATAACTCACAAAATATTACAACTAACATAATCAAATTGCTTATACTAATGATCACAATTTGAAAAGCAAAGTCTAGAGAGTTCCATTATGTCACTGGAAAATGCCCCTTGACATTAATGTTTAATGTGAATTAATATTGTTTATACATTAATGTATATCTGTTTGAATGTATTTTGCATCATTATTTATGAAGAATCGGCATGGTATTAAACACTAGACCAGTACCCTTGATATTAGCCATATTATAGATATAATTCTAAACACAAGACATTTGAAATAGTACCTCTATTTTTACATGTTTTTTGTACAATTGTAGTGGCAGTATTGATAAAAACTATGGAGCCAGCCATCTTACTATCCAATTTAAATCCCTTCTTTTGTACATTAGATTAAAATACTTTGGCTTATAAACACGCAACATTAACCAAAATAGTCTTTTAAATGAGACATTTATTCAGGGATTGTGATGGGCATCCTTAAAACAGATAGGTCAGATACCTTTATCTGGCTTTGTTTAAGTGCATTTACGTAACAACATTTGCAATATGGTAGGTATATAAAAGAGAATGTACTTTAACTACATTATCGTAGGAATCACCAATTATATATAAGTTTTTTGTATTAACGATGGGTACACCCTTTCATGACATAACTTGTCGATCTTTAGAAGCAGTGCCGGATTAAAAACGTAGCAGGAGTAGCTAATGCTACGGCCCCATACAAAAAGGGGTTGGGTGGTGACCCAAGATTTACCTTTGAGTATTTTTTACCAGTAACAGATCAAGGGCCCTCGATAGTATTTGCCACGGGCACCGAGCTTCCTTAATCCGGCACTGTTTATGTGGCATACCATACCAATACCATGGATAGATGCAAAATACACAGTGTTCAACGTAAGTGTCACATCACTTCACTTCACTACACTACATCACTAGTTTCACTTGAGCAGCGGCGTGTCCATGTTGTATTTGTTTATGTTAGAGCACACTTCCTTAAGGCTGTGCTCGTTGTCGTACGGCGGACATATCCGCAGCATGCGGTCACGGTTGTCCGTGTACATCTCTATCACGCCCCACTGGCGCAATAGCTTCAGGCAGTTGCGGATAGCGTCTGTCGATACTGCTTCGCCTGTGAAATATGGAAAAATAATTATATTATGGAAGACATCGCTTCTAGCTATAAGACCGCCAATTGTCCATTTAGTTAAGTTTTTACTGTTCTTTTTATGTGTGATTTTGTCTTTTGGTGTACAATAAAGTGTTAGCTTTCCTCTAATATTATAAATGCGAAAGTAACTCTGTCTGTCTCGCTTTAACGCTAAAACTACAGAACTGATTTAAATGAAATTTGGTATACGGATGGTCTAGAGCCTGAGAATGGATATAGGCTACATTTTATTCCGGGAAAATGGAAGATCTCCCAGGTCTATCTATCTATATATTCGTATTTCAACAAAATAATCTAGAGCTATCCTATTTATATTATAATTGTGAAAATCTCAGTAGATTTTCGACTTGAAGTTAGTCGACAGCCTAGATAACACAAAGTAGCAGCGTTTCCAACTACATACGTACCATATGGCATTTTATTCTGTGTAAAGTCTTCAGTGAGGGTGTCAAGGGTAGTTTTGACGCAGTGCTTCTGGTGACCGCTCACGAGACAGCGACACGTCGTTGAGTACGCTTCAAGGAGAGGACGGATGGTCAGCAAGAGTCGCCTTCTGGAAATGTTAATAAAAACGATTAACAATGTATCATAATATCTCAATCAGTAGCAGATAAAGGGGGCCCTTGCTTAATCTGGCACTGCTGGGCCACCGAGGCAAATAACAGAGAAGAGTGGAGTGGAGAGCTATAGAATACTATAGCATTTAAGAAATAAGTCTATTTTCTGTGTATTTTTATCAACAATAAATATTATTATTAATTATAGTTGTAGCCTTTCTAGTTACCTTTGTGCTAGTGCATCTGGTTTGTCGGATACGGTGTAAATGATGTTGGTGGAGGGATGGTCCCGGCCCTCGGCCTCGTCGTCCGCCTCTTCGAGCCTTCGGGCGAACCGCCTGGACCACTGCTCCTCCTCTATACCCAAGGCTACCTGGAATATCACAGGAATTTTGATTAGTGGTTTAAATATTCCTTGTCATGATTTTAATGCATCTTTTTATGGTAGAATAATTGAATATCTTCTGGGAGACACGAGTGGAACTGGGCTAATGTCATTTATCAATTTTAGGGACCAAATACCAAATTTTTTTAATTGAGTAACATTTGATCATGAATTTTTTCAACTACCTTCAAATCTGCTTATAGTATAAAAATATTTGCAATCCATTTATATTCCTGGGACATTTGTTACACCAAAGAGTAATATAATAGACCTATACAGGAGAAGAGTGCCCTCTTGTGTCATTTTTGTGTTAACCGTATGACGCCATCTTGAGACTATAGCGCTCTCTGCAAAATATGTCTTGTCGTTTGTATATATACACATAGCTACCTAGACGTATGTAGTATTAAAGTGTGTACTAGGTATACATATTCAAAAGAAACGTAATAAATAATGTTCAATCATTTTATTCCGATCAACATAATTATAACAGCATTAGCATAAGAAATATGTAAATCATTTTAGGAATAGCAACCAAAAAAACACAAAACGGAACAAAAACAACACATGCGCATACACATGACAATTTGTGAAGTGTGATAACGTCAAAATTTTCATTCGGCGAAAAAGATGATTGCCAGCATAAAAAATAAGTTCTTTTAATAAAAGGCTAAAATTTTCAGTTTGAGCGTCATCTATTGACATGCATTGACATGTTAAGCATAAGTTTTCAGACATGAATACAGGGCTGCGCCACTTTCTTTGAAAAGGAGTATTTTAAGGGGGGCTTGTATGGGACTGTCCACCGCCTGTGTTACACACACATGTTGTGCCGACCCCACGTAAGGTGGGATAAGGGCAAGACGATGATGATTTGTTACACACGGCCAATCTTATTTCAAACTAAGCAGAGCTTGTACCAAATAGGTAATATAGTACAAATATTTAAATACATCTAATAGGTATATAAAATTCTAGCGTCGCGAAGTTTGTGGTAAAACTCCTCCGAAACGGCTCGACCGATTCTCATGAAATTTTGTATCCATATTCGGTAGGTCTGAGAATCGGACAACATCTATTTTTCATCCCCTTAAATGTTAAGGGTAAGCCACCCCAAATTTTTTTTTTTTCAATATTTGAAAATTTTTTATTTTTTTATGATACAGCATTAGTAAATACATATAACCCTGAATTTTCAACCCTTTACAACCAACCCCTATTTTACTATCGCGATTTTTATTTTAACTTCCGCCTTCACCGGTCGATAACCGATCAACGATCAATCGATCAGTTATAATAAAAATAATTAAATATTATTTAGTTCAATAAAACGAAAAAAAAACAGATATTTTGAAAATAGATACATATCTTATCAATACATATATTAGGTCACTGTTTTTTACCAATACACTGATGGAAGGATTTATTAACTATTCATATTTTAATTTCTTTGAAGACAACTATAATAAATATTTTTTTACATTCAATAAATTGGGAATAAAGTACATTTATTAATAGTTAATGTAACATTAAATAAATCGTATTTAATAAACAAAACATAGTCCGTTTTGTCTGTCTGAACGCGATGAACACAAAAACTACTTAAAAGATTTCCATCCGGTTTTCACCATGTTAAGGAGTAGGTATTTCACGGGGAAGGTTTTTATGTGTAATACATCAGTTTGGACCCGGTAGGTGGCGCTGGTGGGCAGAACGAAGTCTGCCGGGTCCGCTAGTACTTATATAGAATCTAAGCTATCCTACACAGATAGTTAATAACCTGGACTAACACATAAGCTACTTTTTATCCCGGGAATATTGAAGATCCCCCGGGAACGCGGATGAAATCGTAGGGAGCCACTAGTACTACATTAGTGTTGCCCAAATTCAGTCTTGGTCTGCATTTTTGTAAGACCAAGACCAAGAACAAGACCGCGTATTTTTAGCAAGACCAAGACTGACCGTGCAAGACCATGACTAATCCGGCAAGACTGTTGCGTCTTGAAGCTAGGACTTAGCGCTATTTCACGGAGTAGTTAGGTATAACAGTTCGGTGTATATAACGCTTAGGAATTCTATGAGACGCAAAAAACTGTACCTATGAATATATAAAAAGAATATGAAAAACTGGACCTATGCGCATTACGACCAATACCATAAACATACATAGCGAATAAAAAAATATCCATTAAAATCAAACAGACTGAATGCATAGTTTTGTTTTAACCATCGGCACTTTGATAATTCGGCATCAAAGGCTTTGTACTGACTTCTCAAAGAAATATGCCGCTTTTCGGAAGTACATGGTGATGATACACGCGCCGGCGGCTTCTATTGAAATCACAAACAACAATCGTTGCCGCCGCGCCGAAATCACAACATTTGACACTATTTGATTACCACCACAGGGCCTAGGTATACTCATGCAAAATTCTAATTTCGTGTCGTGCCGTCCCACTCACGCTAATACTATTTAATGTACGACACGAACTTCGATTTTCGAATTTTAGAGTACAGGTGTTCCAAAGAATAAATAAGTTGTAGAGTGCTTAGAATGGAAACGAATACATTATACTGATCACGCAAGTAGTATTATGATTAGATAATGGTAAGAATAGGTAGTAGATGTCATAATAATTTATTCTAGTAATATTATATACGTTTTTCTAAGATCTAAAGTAAACTTTAAAAAATAGCTATAGTCTAAGAGGTAATTGCAAGACTTGCAAGACTCTTGCTGCAAGACCAAGACCAGGTGAATTGTAGCAAGACCAAGACTGGCTAAGTATCGTCTTGTTCTTGCATTTGGGCAACACTATACTACATAGGTTAATTTTTCATACATAGTATCAAAACTATATTATATAAAGTTATTAATTGAATATTCATATTATTACCTGTTTAGTAGCCAGCACATCGGCTGCAATGAGCTGATCGAGCGCGTCCAGCATGGTCTCCTCGATGCGGTGGCACGGCGCGCACAGGATGAACTCCTCGCTGAGCACGGCGCACAGGCCCAGCGCCGCCGCCATCAGCTCTGTGTGCTCCACTGTGTGCTGTGTGTGTTACCTGTTTAGTAGCCAGCACGTCGGCTGCAATGAGCTGATCGAGCGCGTCCAGCATGGTCTCCTCGATGCGGTGGCACGGCGCGCACAGGATGAACTCCTCGCTGAGCACGGCGCACAGGCCCAGCGCCGCCGCCATCAGCTCTGTGTGCTCCACTGTGTGCTGTGTGTGTTACCTGTTTAGTAGCCAGCACGTCGGCTGCAATGAGCTGATCGAGCGCGTCCAGCATGGTCTCCTCGATGCGGTGGCACGGCGCGCACAGGATGAACTCCTCGCTGAGCACGGCGCACAGGCCCAGCGCCGCCGCCATCAGCTCTGTGTGCTCCACTGTGTGCTGTGTGTGTTACCTGTTTAGTAGCCAGCACGTCGGCTGCAATGAGCTGATCGAGCGCGTCCAGCATGGTCTCCTCGATGCGGTGGCACGGCGCGCACAGGATGAACTCCTCGCTGAGCACGGCGAACAGGCCCAGCGCCGCCGCCATCAGCTCTGTGTGCTCCACTGTGTGCTGTGTGTGTTACCTGTTTAGTAGCCAGCACGTCGGCTGCAATGAGCTGATCGAGCGCGTCCAGCATGGTCTCCTCGATGCGGTGGCACGGCGCGCACAGGATGAACTCCTCGCTGAGCACGGCGCACAGGCCCAGCGCCGCCGCCATCAGCTCTGTGTGCTCCACTGTGTGCTGTGTGTGTTACCTGTTTAGTAGCCAGCACGTCGGCTGCAATGAGCTGATCGAGCGCGTCCAGCATGGTCTCCTCGATGCGGTGGCACGGCGCGCACAGGATGAACTCCTCGCTGAGCACGGCGCACAGGCCCAGCGCCGCCGCCATCAGCTCTGTGTGCTCCACTGTGTGCTGTGTGTGTTACCTGTTTAGTAGCCAGCACGTCGGCTGCAATGAGCTGATCGAGCGCGTCCAGCATGGTCTCCTCGATGCGGTGGCACGGCGCGCACAGGATGAACTCCTCGCTGAGCACGGCGCACAGGCCCAGCGCCGCCGCCATCAGCTCTGTGTGCTCCACTGTGTGCTGTGTGTGTTACCTGTTTAGTAGCCAGCACGTCGGCTGCAATGAGCTGATCGAGCGCGTCCAGCATGGTCTCCTCGATGCGGTGGCACGGCGCGCACAGGATGAACTCCTCGCTGAGCACGGCGCACAGGCCCAGCGCCGCCGCCATCAGCTCTGTGTGCTCCACTGTGTGCTGTGTGTGTTACCTGTTTAGTAGCCAGCACGTCGGCTGCAATGAGCTGATCGAGCGCGTCCAGCATGGTCTCCTCGATGCGGTGGCACGGCGCGCACAGGATGAACTCCTCGCTGAGCACGGCGCACAGGCCCAGCGCCGCCGCCATCAGCTCTGTGTGCTCCACTGTGTGCTGTGTGTGTTACCTGTTTAGTAGCCAGCACGTCGGCTGCAATGAGCTGATCGAGCGCGTCCAGCATGGTCTCCTCGATGCGGTGGCACGGCGCGCACAGGATGAACTCCTCGCTGAGCACGGCGCACAGGCCCAGCGCCGCCGCCATCAGCTCTGTGTGCTCCACTGTGTGCTGTGTGTGTTACCTGTTTAGTAGCCAGCACGTCGGCTGCAATGAGCTGATCGAGCGCGTCCAGCATGGTCTCCTCGATGCGGTGGCACGGCGCGCACAGGATGAACTCCTCGCTGAGCACGGCGCACAGGCCCAGCGCCGCCGCCATCAGCTCTGTGTGCTCCACTGTGTGCTGTGTGTGTTACCTGTTTAGTAGCCAGCACGTCGGCTGCAATGAGCTGATCGAGCGCGTCCAGCATGGTCTCCTCGATGCGGTGGCACGGCGCGCACAGGATGAACTCCTCGCTGAGCACGGCGCACAGGCCCAGCGCCGCCGCCATCAGCTCTGTGTGCTCCACTGTGTGCTGTGTGTGTTACCTGTTTAGTAGCCAGCACGTCGGCTGCAATGAGCTGATCGAGCGCGTCCAGCATGGTCTCCTCGATGCGGTGGCACGGCGCGCACAGGATGAACTCCTCGCTGAGCACGGCGCACAGGCCCAGCGCCGCCGCCATCAGCTCTGTGTGCTCCACTGTGTGCTGTGTGTGTTACCTGTTTAGTAGCCAGCACGTCGGCTGCAATGAGCTGATCGAGCGCGTCCAGCATGGTCTCCTCGATGCGGTGGCACGGCGCGCACAGGATGAACTCCTCGCTGAGCACGGCGCACAGGCCCAGCGCCGCCGCCATCAGCTCTGTGTGCTCCACTGTGTGCTGTGTGTGTTACCTGTTTAGTAGCCAGCACGTCGGCTGCAATGAGCTGATCGAGCGCGTCCAGCATGGTCTCCTCGATGCGGTGGCACGGCGCGCACAGGATGAACTCCTCGCTGAGCACGGCGCACAGGCCCAGCGCCGCCGCCATCAGCTCTGTGTGCTCCACTGTGTGCTGTGTGTGTTACCTGTTTAGTAGCCAGCACGTCGGCTGCAATGAGCTGATCGAGCGCGTCCAGCATGGTCTCCTCGATGCGGTGGCACGGCGCGCACAGGATGAACTCCTCGCTGAGCACGGCGCACAGGCCCAGCGCCGCCGCCATCAGCTCTGTGTGCTCCACTGTGTGCTGTGTGTGTTACCTGTTTAGTAGCCAGCACGTCGGCTGCAATGAGCTGATCGAGCGCGTCCAGCATGGTCTCCTCGATGCGGTGGCACGGCGCGCACAGGATGAACTCCTCGCTGAGCACGGCGCACAGGCCCAGCGCCGCCGCCATCAGCTCTGTGTGCTCCACTGTGTGCTGTGTGTGTTACCTGTTTAGTAGCCAGCACGTCGGCTGCAATGAGCTGATCGAGCGCGTCCAGCATGGTCTCCTCGATGCGGTGGCACGGCGCGCACAGGATGAACTCCTCGCTGAGCACGGCGCACAGGCCCAGCGCCGCCGCCATCAGCTCTGTGTGCTCCACTGTGTGCTGTGTGTGTTACCTGTTTAGTAGCCAGCACGTCGGCTGCAATGAGCTGATCGAGCGCGTCCAGCATGGTCTCCTCGATGCGGTGGCACGGCGCGCACAGGATGAACTCCTCGCTGAGCACGGCGCACAGGCCCAGCGCCGCCGCCATCAGCTCTGTGTGCTCCACTGTGTGCTGTGTGTGTTACCTGTTTAGTAGCCAGCACGTCGGCTGCAATGAGCTGATCGAGCGCGTCCAGCATGGTCTCCTCGATGCGGTGGCACGGCGCGCACAGGATGAACTCCTCGCTGAGCACGGCGCACAGGCCCAGCGCCGCCGCCATCAGCTCTGTGTGCTCCACTGTGTGCTGTGTGTGTTACCTGTTTAGTAGCCAGCACGTCGGCTGCAATGAGCTGATCGAGCGCGTCCAGCATGGTCTCCTCGATGCGGTGGCACGGCGCGCACAGGATGAACTCCTCGCTGAGCACGGCGCACAGGCCCAGCGCCGCCGCCATCAGCTCTGTGTGCTCCACTGTGTGCTGTGTGTGTTACCTGTTTAGTAGCCAGCACGTCGGCTGCAATGAGCTGATCGAGCGCGTCCAGCATGGTCTCCTCGATGCGGTGGCACGGCGCGCACAGGATGAACTCCTCGCTGAGCACGGCGCACAGGCCCAGCGCCGCCGCCATCAGCTCTGTGTGCTCCACTGTGTGCTGTGTGTGTTACCTGTTTAGTAGCCAGCACGTCGGCTGCAATGAGCTGATCGAGCGCGTCCAGCATGGTCTCCTCGATGCGGTGGCACGGCGCGCACAGGATGAACTCCTCGCTGAGCACGGCGCACAGGCCCAGCGCCGCCGCCATCAGCTCTGTGTGCTCCACTGTGTGCTGTGTGTGTTACCTGTTTAGTAGCCAGCACGTCGGCTGCAATGAGCTGATCGAGCGCGTCCAGCATGGTCTCCTCGATGCGGTGGCACGGCGCGCACAGGATGAACTCCTCGCTGAGCACGGCGCACAGGCCCAGCGCCGCCGCCATCAGCTCTGTGTGCTCCACTGTGTGCTGTGTGTGTTACCTGTTTAGTAGCCAGCACGTCGGCTGCAATGAGCTGATCGAGCGCGTCCAGCATGGTCTCCTCGATGCGGTGGCACGGCGCGCACAGGATGAACTCCTCGCTGAGCACGGCGCACAGGCCCAGCGCCGCCGCCATCAGCTCTGTGTGCTCCACTGTGTGCTGTGTGTGTTACCTGTTTAGTAGCCAGCACGTCGGCTGCAATGAGCTGATCGAGCGCGTCCAGCATGGTCTCCTCGATGCGGTGGCACGGCGCGCACAGGATGAACTCCTCGCTGAGCACGGCGCACAGGCCCAGCGCCGCTGTCATCAACTCTGTGTGCTCCACTGTGTGCGTCTGTGTGTCCTGTGTGTTCTTCGATTGTATCACGCTCTCTAGGGCTGTCGCTGTGGGTGGGAATATATGGGTGAATGGAAATAGATATCATAATCAAAATACACGTATCACTACATATTATAAAACAAAGGTGCTTTCCGCTGTATGTCCCTATGCCTTCATAAGTCTTTAAAACTACGCAACGGATTTTGATGCGGTTTTTTTGCACCTGTGCGAAGCTGGGGCGAGTCGCTAGTAAGTCATAATAATTTATTCACATAAAATGTTTCACCTAATATAGCGGGAGCGGCATAATGGGCAACCACGGCGTTCGCATAGTAGGACAGTTCCAAGGACGCCGCGATGGACGCCTGCGGCTTGACTAGCTGCTTGTCGCCGCTGCCTTCTCGCCGCACCAGGCCTCGCCCGAGCATGTCCAACTGGAAATATTAATTTAAATATAAGTATGTACTTTATATGTAGTACATATATCAGCTATCTGGTACTATAGCAGAGGTTTTGTCGAGAAGATTGCTTTATTTGTTTAGTCGAGAACAAAATCTTCGTATAGGATGATGAATTTTCAAATGCTTCTACTGAAATATTACATCATAGGGCCGGGGCACATGACCGCACGGTATGGCGAGGTGGGGATTGAGGGGTGTAGCCCAGGTGGGGGGGGGAGATGCTAGCGGTGGGGACTGAGGGGTGTAGCGACGTACTCGTGTGGGGGTGGGGGGGTGGCAATGGTGGCGGTTGAGGAGTGTAGCCCAGGTCGTGGCCCAGGTCGCGACACTAGTCACATTAGTAAGCAGTAGTATAGTGACTCACGGCATGTGTAAGCGGAGCGTGGTCTACGGTGTTGGTAGTAGTCGTGGTGTAACCCAGGTCTCGGCACTAGTTACATTAGTAGGTTGTGTGTGGTGGTGACTCACGGCGCGTATGAGCGTGTCGTAGTGGGGGGGGGGGGGGGGACTAAGGGGTGTAGCCCAGGTCGAGGTAACCGCGGGAAGGCACTGGTTACAATAGTAGGTTGTAGTATAGATACTCTAAGCGTGTGTATGGGTAACAGGGCAGGTAGCAGTGGGGATAGGGGGATGCAGGCGTAACTCCGAAGGGTGTAGCCTAGGGGCACTAGGAGTAGGGGACTGAGGGGTGTAGTCCAGGTCGCGTCGCAGGGGGGGGCACTAGGAGTAGTATAGTGACTCACGGTATGTGTAAGTGTGGTAGTCGAGGAGGGGGGGGGGGGGGACTGAAGGGTGTAGCCCAGGTCAACGTAACCGTGGGGGGGGGTCGCAGGGGGCACTGAAGGGTGTAGCCGAGGTCGCGGCGCGGGGAGGCACTAGTATATAATAGGAGGTTGTGTGTGCCGACGGTGGTGGCTGAGGGGTTGTAGTATAGTGACTCACGGCATGTGTAAGCGTGGCGTGGTCATCAGTGGTGGTGGTGGTGGTGGTGTAGCCGAGGTCTCGTCCTGCGGCGGCCAGGGCGGCGGCGCGGGCGGTGACGGCGGCCCGGAGCGCTCGGGCTCCGCATCCGCCCCGGCGCTCCGTCAGCAACACGTACGATACCACGTTGGTGCACATTAGAGCCGTCGCTTGAGATGCATCTGTGTAGGATACATTTGAATTATATGAGAGAAAATAAGAAATAAATTCGGCAATTAAGTAAATCTAAACTAATATATAAAGCTAAAGAGTCTGCTTGCTTGAATGCGCTCAGGAAGTACAGGTCCGATTAGAAAAATTTTTTTGGTGTTAGTAAGCCTTTTTATCGAGGAAAGTCATAGGCTGAATATATTATTTTATAAATTTCATGAAATATTCGTTTAGTAATGGTTACCGATTAAAAATGCGAGTGTAGTCGATTATTTATTTAATACTACCTGACCGACAGACTATTCACTTTCCAACAATTCTCATTCATACTCCACTACTATTAGTCATAGAGTGATGTTATATTAGATTTATATTATCACACTTAATTTTATAATCTTTAATATTTTTATACATAAATAAACGTGTTTAATATTTACTACTTACGAAAATTACAAAAATAAGCAAATCAGGGCATAAACTTTCTCATTGAATACTAAATATTTGGCTCACTTTGACTGCAGGCCCTTATACATATGTCGATACCATTCTAACGATCACCACATTTCTTTTAACAACTGAATATGTCAGTAATAACATTGTAAGCCAGAAAATGTCAATGCCAGATAGCATATCAGCATAAAAGAGTTTACACGACTTACCATAGACCAAATGCCTGCCGATAGCCTCCACCATCATCTTATGGTCGGTGCTGACGTCGGCACCATAGAGACTAGAGTGGCTGTGGTTGTACAGTATCTGGCGGTCCAGGTTCACTGCCAAGTTGTTGTTGGGAGGCGTCAGAGTCGGCTCTATGGGCGCCTTGTAGTGGTTGTATTTTTGGAACGAGGTCACTAGTTCCTGAAATTAAAAGTTATGTATGCAGTGGAGTAGCATGCCACGACGAGGCCCCGTATAAATAATTGGGGGCCCTTATGAAGAGTAAAGATTTCTCACACCTCTCTCCCCAGTGGCCGGCAGATACGGCGGTAGCTACGCCCCTGTATGTATGTTAGAAAAACATTTATACTTGAAATATATATGTACAGTACCGACTCTCATAATACAGATTACTCTAGTTTGAGAGTCAGAAGACTCATTGTTTTTTTAGCCATTTAAATTAATTCGAACTTAGTAATTGTAAATAGATTTAATATTTTTTGGTTTTAGTTGGTTTTGTGTGGCAACAAACAAATAAATTTATTATTTTTATTATATGGCATACAATTTACAAACTCCTGACAAAGTTTCCATGTTTCAGACAGCCATTTGGAGTTACTGGCATATTTTTAACCGACTTCCCAAAAAGAAGAAGGAGGTTCTCAATTCGGCCAGTTTTTTTTTTTTTTTTTTTTTTCTATGTATGTACATCGATTACGTCGCGGTTAATGGTCCGATTCACGTGATTCTTTTTTTGTTCGACGCGAAATAGCTGCCAGATGGTCCCATAAAAATTTCTTTCAGTTTGGTTTGGTAGTTTTTATTTTATAAGCATTATTGTCATTTGGACGATGTCATTTTGACGATACTTTTTTGTATATTAGTATGTCGATAACTTTAACATTTCTAATCCGATTTGCGTAATTCTTCGTTAGGGTACATATTCAAGTTGGTACCCTGGTCATCTAGTCAGCATATGATGATGGGATCCCAAGGAAATCGAGAAGAACACTCAAATTATAAGCATCTAACTGTTACGTTTCAGTCAATATCATACAGTTTGTTCAATTATTTGCGTTTCATGATGATTTCCTATGGATGAGCTGATGATGGAAGGTACAACTCCTCAAAGGATAGAAGTTCAGAGAAAATTCTTTCAAAATTATACGTACATATGGATAGAGAATAGTATTCCTTGAGGCTATTAGGTTGACCTTGAAGGTTAATCTCATTAACGTTTAGGTTTAATAGTGTTCTGTGATTGTTAAATAAATAATAAGCCTACCCATACTTAAATCACTAAAAAGCAAAAAAAAAGAAAACTACGTTAAAAAAAACCGACTTCCAAAAATACTAAAAAGCAAAAAATAACTAACGCAATTTATAACACTTTCCTCTACTTAACTACTGACTACTTATTCTTTCCGCTTGCTGCTTGGTTTGAAGTCGGTGCCAAGCCATATATGAATAAAAAAAATTACTTAGAGAAATAAAATGGTGTAACAAACTGAAATAACGATAAATGACAATGAGAAACAAATGAAAACGACGATGAAATAAATGTAATTTACATTCTACAACTATAGTGGTCCTGTAAAGGACCGTTTATTTCTAATATTAATAACTCACAAACCAAGAGCATGCGTCTAAAATTTAGAATTTTAAATGCAAACGGTGCCAAAGTTTTTGTTGACCTTATTAAATCATGGAAAATCTTAACAAAGATCTTTTGTATATTGTTTACTGTAGGTTTGCTAATTATGCTGTGGCTTGGCACCAACTTCAAACCAAGCAGTAAGCGGAGAGAATAAGTAGTCAGTAGTTAAGTAGAGGAAAGTGTTATAAATTGCGTTAGTTATTTTTTGCTTTTTAGTATTTTTGGAAGTCGGTTTTTTTAACTGCAGTTATATAATGTTGCTCGAAAACAAACTTCCATCAACCAAATTACTTCGGAGCACAAACTAGAAGAGCGGTGATATTGCCGTCTTTATCTAACATTCGTAGCTGTAGAACGAATTATTCAGATTGGTCTAGTATTTTTTGACCCTATTCGATACAAACAAACAATCAAATCTATCCTCTTTATGCTATATTTCTCTTCTTTATCTTTCCCTATGTACTAAGCATTAATAGTGACTATTCATAAGTGCTTTATTGAGGCCTATTTGAATAAAAACGATTTTGATTTTTTGAGTAGAGTAATAAAAACCCACCTTCAAAGATATAGGCTGGTTGAAATCCACCCTGATGCCACCGTGGTTCGTGTTTAGTGTCCTCCAGATGCCTCTAAGCGCCGACCAGAAGGTCTCCATTTGTTTGGGCATCCCTAGTTGTTCCCGGACGAAGTTCCCGTCGACCAGACGGTCGTAGTTCAACGTGACCGGCACTAGGAGAGCGTCGTCGATGGTACCGTCGAGGTAAGCATCCATTATTACCGATAGAATGCCAGCTGTTGTTGAAAAAAAATATATATAAATAATTTTATTCTTTACTAGTTTCCGCCGCTCGTAGTTCCCATTCTCGTAGGAATACCCATGACACTAAAAAAAAAACGTATTTTTCTATTGGTAAAAGAATTATTCATATCAGTCCAGTAGTTTTGGAGTCTATATAAAAAAACAAATCTTTCCTCCTTATAATATGATATTAGTATAGATTATTTTAGTATGTATTCGGAACGCCACGCATAATTATTAAAATGTATCGCATATGTTATTTTTGGAGAACATTAGAATAATATGTGAATATTACAAGGCTTTTACATAATTTATAAATTGTTGAAAGAATCTGTCAATACATTCCAGATTGTATAAATAATTTTTCTTATAAAAAAATTGTCTACTTACTACCAACATCATCTTTGTCAGCTTGGAAAATTTATAATCACATTTTTATAAATCTTTGTATAGAAAGTATATCTAGTATAATGTATAAATAAATATCCTGGGACATGTTTCACACACGGCCAATCTGATACCAAACTAAGCAGAGCTTGTGCTATGGTAACCAGTTAGCTGAACTACACATACATAAATACATACTTATATAGACATTTACATCCAGACACAGAACAAATAGATATATTCATCCATACAAATGTTTGTCCTGGGTGGGGTTCGGACCCACAACTGAAGGCCTGAGAGTCATGGTCACTAAACACAAAGCCAAACGGTCTGTCATCTGTTTATAATATATATTTATCACTATAAGCTGTTCTTGTCGGACTATTTTTCCCTTTTGCGCACAAGAATATAAAATATATGCTTCGTGAAACGGATCTTATAAATTACATGGGTGTTGATTCCAGCTCTATAATGAACAAAAGACTTTATATTCTATGCTAACATTATTAGAGTTCAAAATCAAATTAATACCTTTAGGCGGTTGGGGTTTTCCGGTCCTAGTGCGACCTCCTTCGATGAAGAATTCCAAATTGTTATTAGCTCCTAAACTGTTCAAGATATATGATCTGAAACAATATATGTACATGATTGTTTTATATCATATTAAACTTTATTTCAATTGAATGTGTTTTACGACTGAATGCTTATTTATTACACATTTTTCACATTCTCTTGGATATTATTTTTGTTTGGGAGGTTACAAATTATTTTGAGAACCCTCAAAGAACTAATATTACAAACAGAAATGTTTGTCAGAACAGATGAAAGAATTTAGATAAATAATAGAAGGAGTCTCACACCAAAGGAACATAATTCTTATTGACATACTTTTTATCTAGGCGGAAAATTTAAAATACCCCGGGAACGGGGGTAAATCCACGGGGCGGATGTTAGTAAATAATATACCTTAGTGCAGTCTTATAGACGGGATCGCCGTGATATTCAGAGCCGTCCACTCTTCGTCGGATGTAGAAAGCGCCGCAGCCGCGAAGGAACCATCTGAAAATTTTGAGTTTAGCTACTATAAAATAATGTATTGAAGTTAATTTTTTGTGTTTATAAATTTGTTAAAATATATATATTCGTACTGGTATTATAAATGCGAAAGTTAATCTTGTCTGTGCGTCTGTTTGTGGACAAATTTATATGAAAATTTGGTACAGGGATAGACTTATGCTTGGGAAAGGACATTATTATTATTATCATTTATTTATTATTATTTATTTATGCTAGGAAAATCCTTTCGTCGTTTTATTTAACCACGTGGTGATTCACCACGTGGTTAAATAAAACACACGTGGGTGAAGCTAGTTAAGGTATATATACAAGTAGGTGGAATTATCTTACCCGAAGAACGGTATCCTCATGTTGTCTCCAGCGGCGACTAGCGGAGGCCTCAGGCCGGTGAGGTAGAGCGTGAAGGTGACGAGGATGTAGTCGAAGTGCGAGCGGTGGAGGGGCACGAACACTAGCGGCAGGCCGGCCGCGTTGGCGCGCCGGAGCCTCTCTACGCAGGCGGCTCGAGTACCGCAGCCTCCCCCAGCTACGCGCCTGATGGCTTTGTGGCATACCCATGCTACCAGTCTGGGGAACACACCATCGAGATTAGACCATGTCTGATCATGGTGCAGAGATTTTCACCTAGGTTGAGAGCCCTCCACTTCAGTAGAAAGCCCTCCATTTAGGTTTAGAGCCCTCCATCTAGGATTACAGCATTTCACCTAGGTTGAGAGCCCTTCCCTAAGTTGTGAGCCCTTTCTTAAAAAGACAGTCTTCCATCTTAATTTAGAGCCTCCTTCCTTAAGTTGAAAGTGCTCACACCTAGGTTAAAAGTCTTTCTCTAAGACTTGGAGAAAGGCTTAGTCTAACTTAACAAAGCACATACAGATGGAGAAGTCTAGTACGTCCTAGTCCATTAAAAAAGGGATTAAGACAGAGCATGTTATTCTAATTTCCATCAGTATCTCTCGACTTGAAAAGGTAATATTTTGTAAATTGATATGAACAATTTCAACCGATATACGAATGGTTGTATTTATGGACTAGTTTAGCTATATTAGTTTCGTGGCATGTAACGAATTCAAATTAAAATTTCTTACTTGAACACTTATTGGTACCTACAGTTTAAATAATTGCAAATAATATACCTGAGTACATTTGAGGACATCGCAGAGCTGATATCCAGCAGCACTTTCTTCGCTCTCGCCTCGACCTTCTGTCTAACTGTGAGGTATTCTGCCGCAGTCTTGCCTTCCCCACTGCCGTCGTGTTGTTCTATATTTAATTTCCTAAGTTGTGCTTGTGTGGTTTCTTCTATAGCCCGCTGGAAGCTTTCATCTTTTTCTACCTGAAAATATTTGCAATAATAATTTAATACTGGGAATCTATAGTAAAGTTCGTTGGTCACATACATTTGGAAGTGCATATAATATTTATATGTAACTGAGTGTATAGTATATACTATTAGTTGACCCGCGCAACTTCGTTAGCGTCACTTGCCCGTTTTTGCTACAGTTTTGATTGATGCTCCGCTCCTATTCGTCATAGCGTAATGAATTATACATAAAAACCTTCCTTAAGAATCACTCTATCTATTAAAAAAACCGCATCAAAATCCGTTGCGTAGTTTTAAAGATCTAAGCATACATAGGGACAGACAGACGGCGGATAGCGACTTTGTTTTATACTATGTATTGATGTAGTAAGCTTCAGTTGGTACATTTTTTACCGCCCATGTATAAAACTAACATGAAAAATCTTCAGCCTAAAAAAACTTTCAAATATTTATACAATCATTTAAATAACTTTGTGAGGCTGGCTATTCTTAACAAAGTATGTTAACTATAATATAAATAACATAGACTAGTAGGTACGATATAAACTTTAGCATCTGTTTTTTAAGTTACTGCACATTGCTAACTGTAGAATGAGGATAATGCATTCTCCTTGCCCCATATACGAGCTTTGGTTAGCGAACTATTTATTTATTTATTTATTTATATTAAATATAACGGTTAAACACCAATTACAATATTTAAGGAACAATTTACAATAAAATACTATATTTAAACTGAGCTAGAAAATAAGTGTTTATCGTAAAACTGAGTTTTGGTTCATTCATAGGTCGTTACATGTGATTTGATAATTTATAATAAGAAGTGACACAGATCAAAAAAACTAGCAACAAAAAGCCCTGATGGTTAACGGTTACCTATGGACGCCTTGCAATTGACTTCCATAGCGCGTGCCAACCCTTAAATCATACATTTGCTTAGACTCATGCGAAAATAGATATTGTAGTAAATAGCACATACTAAACATTAAGCTCTACATAGAAATTAATTTCAAAGAATAATAAATTATATTAAACTTACACTAGGAACAACATCTTTGTAGTCATATTTGATGAGGTTCAGGCACTGGGCCAAGTCGCAGAGATACCGCGACACGACGCCGCCATTAGCGAAGTTCTGCTGCCCAATGTCCAGGATGTTGATCACGGATCCGGTGTCAACTGATTTCGGGTCTTGCCATGATTCCTGTCGATAAAGACAAATATGCTGTTAGTTTTTATTCTCCTTATCCACATTTTACAGAACGAGTCCAAATAATAGCCACCGTTTCATTAAGAGGTTTTGGTCGACACAGCGGTTATATCAAAATGTATGTGAGCAATACCATACCTATATAGTTTGAGACATATCTTTTTATATAAACTATTGAAAGACAGCTCATTATGATGACATATCATCAGACATGATGAGGTCAAAACTCCTCTTTAAATACGTAAGCTGAAGCGGCGGAATACGGGCAATTAACCGTCTTAGTTTAAAGACGTCTTAAAACCAACGAATTGGACTTTTTAATGGGTTTCATGGTTGGGCCTATGGGCTTTCTCCCCTAGGAAGATGCAAAGGCAATGGAGAAATGGAAAAGGAACGGTACATTGTTCTGTATCAGACTTAGTATTAGTTTGAAATATCTACCAGGATCTACTAAGAAAGAGTATCAATAAGGGCGACGAACCTTGGCACTGCACAGTGGCAGGGAATTCAGAAACCCACTTGGCTAACACCTCTCACAAAACTATATTTGTTGGCAGCAAATATAGGACATTGAACACCTATGAAATTAATAGCAGCTGGCTTGTTCTATACTATTGTATCGTGTTTCATTCATTGTCTTCCGGAACGGTATTTCCGTAATTTGGTAAAACATCAGGTAAATAACAATTTGTAACCACAATGTAACTTTAAAATATATTAAACTAGCGACCCGCCGCAGCTTTGCACGGGTGCAATCCTTATACATCACATTAGAAACCTTCAAAATTTTCAGCGTTTCTCTAACATATTATGCATGTATTGTATATAAAAACCTTCCTCTTGAATCACTCTATATATTAAAAAAACGCATCAAAATCCGTTGCGTAGTTTTAAAGATTTAAGAAACCCGGGAAATACAGCGGAAAGCGACTTTGTTTTATAATATGTAGTGATAACGGTCAATGAATTAATTGTCAGGAGAACAGCTTGTGTGACATCGTGGTGTCCTTATCTTGTAATAATTGTATTGAAGGACAAGACAGGACGTTGCCGTATCAAATCCAATGATACAAGACTCGTAACTATTATAACTCTTCTTTACGACCATATGTTCGTTAACAAGTCATTAACGGTTGAACAAGTCAATGTAATTAGCAAGTTTAATTGATTCATAAAATGGCTTTTAAGTGTATATTAAAATGATGAATAAAGTTAATTAAACCAGCATTGTCACCATTTCTTTTTTCTTTAAATTAATGCATATACAATATTTGGACTTTTGATGTTTGTTCCCCTAGACTCATTATCAGATATGACATCATGCTACGACATTATTTATTTGCACAATTAATTTATCAGTTAGCCAAAACTGCGAAATTTGATAAAATAATAAAAACAACGCGAAATATGCGGTGATTTTTTGATTTCAGATAAGTGTTTGATTCTTCCATCTTATCTTAACACGATGTTATTATGAATGTTGTTATTGGACATCAGGTGACTTGAACATATACTAAAGATCTCGAGATCAAAAAGGTCCATTTTGACAGCATATAATGATATATCCTTGTGCCAAAAAGGGACAAACATACTGTGACGAAAAGAGACACCGATATCAAAATGGGCCTCTTAAGCCTCGACTATTTTAATGTTACACAACTAAAAGGTAGATGTTTCAGAGTAGAACTTAACCCAAGGAGGTACATATATAATAGAAAGAGATGACAATAGTTACTATGTGTTAGAGAAAACAAGATAGGTGTAACAGTGAATATTAATAGTCGTTCAAATGCGCCGGGTGCCAAAAATACACGCGTAGATAACAACAAAACGGAATTCGCACGTGTCTGCCTCATTCGGTGACATGACATTTAGAATTGATAAATAAATCTCGCGTACAATATTGCAGGTTGTTGATTGGTGATTAATCCTATGCCGATATAAAAAGCATTGTCAATTCATTGATTCGATTGTCCGTTAGTCGACGTCGAGTCGATTTGTAGTGAAGAGATGACATCCCTTTTCAGTAGTATTCTGTACTAATTTCATGAAGGTAATAAAATAAGGTTAAAGCAGATAAACATTATTGCTTCACCAGATTACCTTTAGAAGAATATATCGAATAAGAAAATGGCTAATCTGCTGGCCTTCGACTCGTTCAAAACTTATTTCGCAAATGATGCAATCATGCTAAAAATTTTTGTCACTTCCCGTTTATGGAAATGGTAAATCGGTTAGATGATTCAAGTTTCTGCTCAAGTTTTTACATCCGTTAGTCGGTTACCTTATAAGTTAGTGAATGTAAACCGTGGCAAGTATTAAGTACCTGACTTAGGTTAAGTATCTTTGACTTGGACGTTAACTGTTCAAAGAAAAATCATATCATATAGCAGGAACAGCACTTTTTTCCAAATCTGGTTACTAGCTAACACTGAAAGCCAAGCCAATATTGTACCTTCCATTAAATTATGAAGAGAAACACGCGATAATTTAAGAAATAACCGATGCATTCTTATTCACAAATAAGAATTGACTCATCATACAAGGTTATCGGCTGATCGGCCATGTAGTTAACGCGTTTTGAATACCATCGAGAACAGAGATACGACTCAACATCAGCAGATATATCTTTAGTGAGCATCGACATATATTCTACAATAGTACCTACATATATATCGATGTTAGTGAGTCAATGAATCGATCGATTATGTTTACCATCGAGCCTATAGAAGTTTACGCACTATGGACGAGGTCGTCGATCTAGCCGCGCGGGCGCCGCTCGCCGGTTGGTCGGTTCGATGTCACGCCATCGAGCGTCCGCGCAGCGCTTTGTGTTTAAATTTGGATTATAAAGCGACCACTTTGAGGAGGTAGCCGGCTGATGAGCGATGAATGAATATTGTCAGCAAAGTATGCGTCGTATACATAACTGTTATATGTGTAGTGTAGCGATACTTTCTGTTACTGTCGTTTCTACAACGCGGCACTTTCCTGACCGGCCACTAAAACATCAAAGCTATGTATGCTATTCGACTGTTTGCATTATGCACAATAAAGCAAGCGTAACATAATGCAATTAAGAAATTCAAGTAACTATAGATATAAAATATAGACAGTACCTATAGTAACACAGAATGAACAAATAGACATTTAGAAGTACATATTCATAAACATCCTAGAGCCAAAGGTTGAATCATATTTTTTGTGCTAATTATAATTACTACACACTGTTTAGATGAAATATTTATTTTTTCCACTTCTGTTGATTCTGATAAATATTGGGTAAAATAAGAAATTACTTTTAATTGATATACCGCAATATTCTACTGTATAAAAAAATAGTGACTTCATGCAAAGAAATTAACATTTCATTGACTTGCTAATTTATAAGAGTGGTTTACTTATAACTTCCTATAAATTAAGTTTATATGTATATATTTTAATGTTGTCCTATTTAAAAAACCTTGGATTTAATATAACATAAACAAACATGGCAATTTTAAATGAGTATGCCTGAATTAATGTAATTTACTAGTTTAAATTTTGTCAAAGGACAGGAAATTATTTCTGATCTCCCATTTTATCTTAATTTAAAATATTACTATTATACAAAGAAGATAAATAAAACATTAATCTGTGAACAGTTTTAGTTCCTAATTAACATTTTAATTGTTTGCAAGAGTTTTTATTATACTTCCTACATGACCCTAGCTAGTTGCCCTTGTTTAAAACCAAAACATACAGAGGCAAATCTTAAATTCCCTAATCAGGTAAATCAATGCTATAAATCTAGACTTTACTGTGTAAATATATATATATATAGTAGTAGTTATGACATTGGAATTAAAACATAGATTATACACTTAATTAAATAGCTGATATGATGGTAATCAACCTATTTTAATCGTTAAAAATATTAAATTAATCACATTTATATTGAGTTTTAATATCAATTTAATTCACATTGAAAACATAGATTAATATTAAAAACAACCTGCCGTATATACTTCCATTTTAAGAAAGTCACTCGCAGTCCTTGCTTCAGATGTTAAGGAAAAAAGTTAAAAATAAGACCAACATTTCGTTACGCAGATGCGTCCGTCTGTCCATCCATCTCAAGGTACGATAAGACACACCTGACGTGGAGTGGAATACATACTAGTTTCGCGACCGTGACCTGCCCTTGGATATCTACTTACGTCGGTTATCGTTATTCTATGGACGAACGACTAACGATACAGATAAGTTATAAATACTAATATTATAAAGAGGAAAGATTGATAACGAATAACCTTAAAAACTGTGACATTTGTACTGGACCGATCTGAATAATTCTTTCACCAATGTAAAGCTACATTATCAGGGAGTAAGATAGGCTATATTTTATCCTCGTATTCCAACGGAAAGGGGCCCTACACAGGGCAGGTGTGGAAAAGCAAATATGATGTGATGTGTTATTGACTTTTGTAGCGTAAGTAAGTAGGTACCTACTTTCAGGTCAAGATGAATTATATGCAGTGGAAAGTATGAGAGAAAGCCGATTGAGAATTTCACATGATTCCGTAGAGGTAAAAAGGTAGTTTTGAATCTGTTGTACATAATGGAATGAGTTCTTTCCATAGATATTTTCCAGACATAGATGATAATCTAATCATTATGCAGTACATAATAAAGGACGAAGATTTTTCGGGTTTTTACCCGCGTTCTCCTGAACCTTAAATTTTTCCAGGTTTGAAAACTAGTCTATGTGTTAATATTCCAGAAAATATTCTAACTCTCACCCAAATTTTATCCAGATACCTTGTGGTGTGATTGAAAAACAAACATCCAAACATTCATACATCCTCACAAATTTGTATTTATAAAGATAAATAGAACAATCAAAAAGCGTACAATAAAAATCTGTATTTCAGGAATAATTATTTATAATCACTTTATACTTTGATGGTGTTAAATGAGCATAGTTCACTGTGAAAATGATTACATAAATGATAATGGAGATAACGCAATCGCGAAATAGCGTATTAGTTTCAGCATGTACCTACTCATATGTGAAATTGCCACGGATAATATTATCAAGGCCAATGGGTATAATAACTAGTTACTCATTTAGATAAGCATTTTTAATAACTGCGGGTATATAATTTTAAGTTGCCGTATAGAATTGGTCCTTACACTTTTGCGACTGCGATCTCTTTATCCTATTAATATTATAAATAAGAAAGTCTGTAAGAATTTATGTGTGTTTGTTACTCTTTCACGCCAGAACGGCTGAAGGAATCGCGATGCAATTTGGCACAGAGTTAGACGTATTCTATAATATCACATAGACTAGGTACTTCTTATCCTGGGAAAATTGATGATCCCCGGAAACATGCGTGAAACCGTGGATACTAGTAGTAACCATAAAACAAAGGCACTTTCGCCGTTGGTACGTTAAATTCTTTTAAATTACGCAGCGTATTTGTCAGAAAAATTGTATCAAAAGATAGTGAATGCAACTCACTTGAAATAACGATCGTAATATAAATGCAATTACAGACACGTCTGTGTATTGGATTGTGTAATGGATTCCATTTTTACTGAACAACAAAACCCAAAAAGAGAAAATGGCCAAACGTAATATAGTAGATGGTTAAGAGCCGCGCTCGCATGCTACAGTTATTTTACTACTTAATTCACTAACTGTTGTTAGTTGTAACCATTCTACATGTTTCATTATCACCAATGAAACTACACACGTTTAAATCCTACTAATATTTAATGCCAAATTTTGTATGTTTGTTACTCTTACGCAGAAAGACTGAAGGGTTTCGCTATGAAATTTGGTACTTGTGCTGGAATAACATATAGGCAGTTTCACCCGCGTTCCCGGGGACCTTCAACTTTCCGGGGATAAAAAGCCTATATCCCTTCCCAATACCTAGACTGTATCTGTGCCAAATTTCATGAGAATCGGTTTAAAGGTTTAGGCGTGAAAGCGTTACAGACAGAGTTACTTTTGCATTTATAACATTAAGTAGGGATTTAGAAGAATCTTTAACTTTATTCTGCATCAATATTTGTATTCCTGGCGTACAAAATAGCTGTATGTTTAATAATGTTTATTCTGTCGTCAACATAGCTAGCTATCTGTGAGCAAGCTGCTATGTATTGTTATTGCAACTATTGCCTTGAATATGTTATTTGCATGACTATCATACTAATATTAAAATTTTCTAAAGTTTACTTTGATGCATCATCAATCACTCAAAGCGGATGGATATTTATTTTATAATTTTGAAACATACAGGAATATACATTATTAAATTATCATACTAATATAAAAATGCAAAAGCTTGTGAGAACAGCTGTACGTTTGTTAGTCGTTAACACAAAAACTATTGAACGGATTTGGATGAGATTTGGAACACAGATAAGTTTATGACCTAGAGTCCTATATTGACACATAGGAGCCCGGGATTGCGGGTGAAACCGCGGAGAACCACTAGTAAATGTGTGACACTAAAATAAAGTTTAGGTTAATTCCCCGAAAAAAAAACGAAAAGAGATCTTTGAAAGATGAACATCATTTATTTTATACAAAACATTTATTATGATGCATCATCAAAGTAAAACCGCAGATTTGTCATCAACACCAAAATGGGTACCAAAGCATGAATATTGTTTTGGTTGTTAGATGCCTTGAGCGAAAGGTCATCGAACGAAATGGCTGGCTATAGGTGGGAGGATCCGCGAACTCTGATAACGGTTGTAGAGTTAGGTATACGCAGGTAGACACGTGGTCTAAAATATATCATGTTAAGATTTCTACCTTACCTGCATAAATTACTAGCTGCCTCCGCGCGGTTTCACCCGTGTTGTGCCACTTGTGCCCGTTCCCGTGGGAATACAGGGATAAAATAAAGCCTATGTATGCCTCCTTGATAATGTAGCTTTCCGGTGGTGAAAGAATTTTTGAAATCGGCACAGTAGTTTTTGAGTTTATTCCTTACAAACAAACACACAAAAATATCACTTAAATTGATCACTGTAGTCAGATAGATAACAAAATAGGGTCACTAATGCTATAATACCCGATCTTCTTTTCAGATGGAAAAACGAATATAAGTCTAACAATCAAGATTATTAATTGGGGATTCGTACCGAATACAAGGAAAAGTATTTACTAATTATGTCGCAAGTAATGTTATTATGTAGAGATTGACATTGAAATGTTTTATTTTTGTACGATTGGATCATGTTAAGTTCATAATGTATTCATTTTAAAGATCGACATTGATGTTAATGTTTGACATTTTGTTTGACTGTCTAGTCTTGTTTTATTTGTCAAATTGTATGCCCATATTTTGTGACAATTGACATTTATAATGTAAACTAAGAATATGGTTTAAAAGTAAAGTTTTAATTTATCTAATCTACAAATAAATTAATAAAATTTCGCAATCAGTAAAATTATACTTATAGATTAGCATGGATGTATGAAATCCCTGATCTCATCGTTTCTCCACGCCATAGCATATTAGCATGAGTAGCGGCATGTGCTGATCAAACAATAATTACTAGGCGGCGCACGCGCAGGCCCGAGGGGTACCGTAAGGCCGGGTACACATTAACATTTTTTTATTCACATACGTTGTGTTACACGCAATCGTCTATTATAATTTCATGTCTATATTTTTGCATTATAAAATAGTATGTTAGACGTTTTAGTTGTATATATTTTATTATTAAATAAATTCTTGTTAAAAGAATACCACAGGTTATTCTATAGTCTATAAACCCCAATTGAAACCTAAGATGATGTTTAAAAGTAATATTTTTCTGAAATTAAGTAGATTTTATAGTAATAAAATCTGATAAAATGCGACTATTAAATTTTTTTAATGTTTTTATAATGAGGAATACAAGGAATGCATGAAGCGGCTATGCATGGCGCATAGAAAATAGAGTGTACGTTAAAGTAAACCTACGATGTTATGGGGAAGTTAATCATAACATTTCATCCATTATAGTTAAACAATTAAGAATGTATTGGTCAAGAGATTAAGGGTGTATGTACTATGTGCCCATTCAAAGTGTAATCTCTCATATTGTTCACGCGGAACAAGAGTAGCTATAGGTATTTAATACTAGTTGACCCGCGCAACTTCGTTTGCGTCATTTGCCCGATTTTGCAACATTTTTGATTGATGCTCAGCTCCTGTTGTATATAGCGTAATGAATAGCCTATAGTCTTCCTCGATAAATGAGCAATCTAACACTGAAGTTTCTTTTCAAATCAGAATAGTTCACAATAGTTCCTGAGATTAGCGCGTTCAAGCAAACAAACAAACTCTTCAGCTTTATAATATGAGTATAGATTAAACCACCCATTGACACTATAAATCTATCATATCGTTTACGCGGAAGAAGAGTACTACCTATATCAAATATTTATATTGCACTTGAACGACCGATTGTAAATAAATGACAAGAGGGCAAAATGGTTTCCAATTTTTTGAGATTATAAAAATAAACTAATCATAAATAATAGCAAGGTATTGTCTAAAAGTTCTTCCATTGTCAAAGCAATGCCAATGAACCCATTTATCTTTATTGCTGTGATAACTAACGAAGTATCTGTTGGGCTTGGGATCGATATAATGCTGATATATAAACCAAGATCAGGAACGGATTTAATAGATGGCTTAACACATAGGTATTAAAGTTTTCCACTTAACAGAAATGTCTTTTGATTCTCTGTTATATACGTATAGTAAAGATTGTATTTTTCTTTCGTTATCTACAAGCTGAGCAATCCTACTATATTTTAAATGCGAATGTTTGTGAGTATGAATGTATGGATAGATGGACGTTAGTTACTCTTCCACGCAAAAACTACCGAACGGATTTTGATTAAAGTTGGAACACAGATAGTTTATAACCAGGATTAACGCATATACTACTCTTTATCGCGGGAAATTGAAGATCCCCGGGAACGGGGGTGAAACCGCGGGGAGTCACTAGTAACTCATAAATTAAAGACAGTTACTTAAGAACATATTCGCGTAACATCAACCCTTAAGATAGTTTAACAATCCGTATCAAATTTTCATCCTGTAAGGTACAGTCGCCATATATCGTCCCTTTTTTGTAAAAAAATTCTTAAAAAACAAAAAAAAATACTACAGTAAAAAATGAAACGTCAAACTTTAGCTACAATATTCCTTTATTCTTAGAAATAATCAAAAATGCGTTAACGCTTTTAGGAAAAGTATACAAATGGCTTTAACAAAAATACTCATATTATCAAAAAAAAAATTCAGGCTCCTAATTACGTCCCGGGGACGATATTGAGATCACAATAATCAGTACGTGAACTGGAGTTGTACTCCTAACATATTTATATCTAATCAGTGCTTCTTTAATTATTTTAATCATTGGTAAGGTACAAGTAGGTACTTCTAATTCTCCAAACAAATAGAGCAGACAAATTTTGGTCCTGGATTTTCAACGCAATCTTCGTGCATCCATTGGAAAAATTGTATGCATCTTATCCATTTTTCTCCTTTTTTGTCTTGAGAATAGGTATTATTACAAACTGGGCATTCAGCGTCATCATTCTCGCTATCTTCTTCGTCAGTAGACACCAAATCTGGCTCATCATCATTAGTTGATTCTTCTTCAGAGGACAGTTCTTTGCGTCGCTTTTTGGTTTTGTTTTTATTTTTGTTGCCTCCAGCTGGTTTTGTTTTTTTTACATTTTCGCTTTTCTTTTTTCCCAATCTTTCATTCTTCTCTGTCTGCTTCCTTACAGCTTTTCTATTATTTCTATTTTGTGTGGTGAGGCGGTGACTATCATCGCTTTACCTCTTCTTGTTGAAGGTGTAGGTGCTTCAATAACGGGAACAGGATGCAAATCTGCTGGAACTATAAATGGAGATGAAGGAGTTATAACCGGTTGTGATAATGGAGTTGTTTCATTGTCCATTATAGAATTTGAATAAAAAAAAATATATAAATCTACAGTTTCATGCAAAAAGAAGTGATATGAACGTTCGCGATCCATTCACTGTTCGAGATCCTAATACCGTCCCGGGGACGATATAAGGTTCACGTAAGGGGACGATATTAAGAAATTTCAATTTATATTGGCTCAATTATTTAAGCAAAAAACGTGTTATAACCTGAAATTTTTACTTAATCGATTAACATCTGAGGTGATAATAGTTAGTTTGGCAAAAAAATTGGATCAATAAGTCAGGCATCACAATATTTTATGGAATCCGAGAATATTTCAATAAAAAACTCACTTTAAACACTTTTTTTGATTTTAAAATTTCTGCCGGTACGAACGTCGTGCCGCCCTCACTTCTTCACAATGGCCGACTGATGCAGCTAGCTTCTATTTCGTGTCACTAATAATAGATGGCAGTTTTTAATGAAGTAGATATCGAAGGGGACGAAATTAGGTTTGGGGACGAAATTTGGCGACTGTACCTTATATATCCAAAAATGTATCAAAAAATCTGTAGGTACTGAGATGGTAAATAATCTTAATGAAACACAATATTATGGAACATTCGGACACGTATCAAGTTTCCAAGCACCATTGACCTCTTTAACAATGGCCAGAGGATGTGAGTTGGATCGCATTATAATGTAAATTAAAAATCCCGGAATATTTTAGTAAAATAAGGAATCTTCGAACGGCTGAACATAGCTGAGAACACTTTCGATCATGTCGGCTTTTAAATAAAGAAAACAGCATCAAAATCCCGATCTAGATTTCACTATATCTTCTTACATCTACCTACATACTAATATTATAAAGAGAAAGATTTGATATTTTGTTTGTTGATGCTCGAATCTGAATAATTATTTCACCAATAGAAAGCTACATTATTTTTGAGTTACATATCCCATATTTTATCCCTGTATACAGAGCGGGAAACTGGTGAAACCGTGGGGCGGAAGCTAGTATAACATAACACGCGAATTGCATCGAGCTACGATTGTGGAACATCTCGTTTCGACGGTATGTATGAAGCAATTGTAACATAGCAGACAATTACCTAGTTATTTAACTTATACGTAACGTGTTCTGTGACATAGATATACAAAAGTTAAGAAAAAAATGAAATATAAAACACCTTAATAACAATAATCTTGAGACATTGTTTTTTGTCCAGCTAATCTGATTACAAATTAGGCAGTGCTTGTATTACCATGATTTAAATATACTTAAATAGTTATAAATGCTAGCCGATATTTGTGCTGTATAGGAAATCGAACGCACCGCTAACCAAAAATCCAAAAGGCCAGTGGAAAAAACAGAATATAGATCAGTGAATATGATCCTTCACAAAATCCTTGACAAATTGTTTACGCACATGCAATGTATTCATTATTCCATAAAATTATTGAAACCGGTTAGGTTAAGGTTCAATATATGCATCAGTATCAGCAATATACCAGTTACAGTATAAAATACAATGTAAATAAATAAAATAGGTACCCATATTTATTTATTATCTATCTAGTCTAGAAACTTGTGTATTCAAGTGTTAAAGGCTTAGACTCAAACAATAGCTTAGTTTTATGTTTATTTAGTAATACAAAAAACAATAGTATTTCCCTTTTCTGTGGTTGCTTAGACTGTTATAGTCAGCCAGTGAACTTGCTTGACAAGTATAATAAAGACTTGAAGAATAGATAAATTTATTTATCATAGTACGAACTCAAATGACATAATTAGATGTTAAATACACGAAAAAGTAAAGTCATACAAATTGTATGTTACCAACATAACAAGATGAGCCCACAGATAATGTAAATAAAGAGAACATCCGTTCACACAATGGAGTTAATTCACGGGGCGATTTGCAAAAACAATCGTGACTGTGGTAAAACAAAAGTAGCTTGTCAGTTGCGAGAGAAGTCGCGATAAAACAGAGGTGTTCGGGAACTTGGTAAGGAATGCAAAGTAATGGCAAGATTATTGCATTAAGGACAATGCTACAAAGGAATTTATTCATTTTATAAATAAACTTATCAAATGGATATTATTGAAGCTATTTATGAACAACTAGTTGACTTGGGTCAACCACAATTTAGTTAGCCTCACTTCCCCGTTTTTGCAACATTTTACATTTTTGCACCGCCCGTCATAGCGTGATGATACATAGCGTATAGCCTTTCTCGATAAATAGGCTTTCTAATACTAAAAGTATTTTAGAAATTGGACACGTAGTTTTTGGGATTAGCGCGTCAAGCAAACAAACAAACTCTTCAGCTTTATAATATTAGTATAGATAAAGCAGTCTCTGTAGAAACAAAACTATTTAACTAACATGTAAATAAAGGCGAAGTAGGTATACTGATATTAGCATTTCAATTTTATTCTTATCAGAACATTCGGAACAAACCAAATACAGCACTTTCACTAGTAGAATGTAATCCAAATATGTACAAAAAGATAAAATGGAGATCAGAATACATTAATCAGATAAGAAAATATAATTCGAAGAATTCAAGAAGTTTTTAATTCGACACCAGGGAGTTCACTATACCTAAATGAGAGTTCAAGTAAAACTTCCTTATATTATTTACAAAATAAAGTTTTTATATACCTATAATAGAAGTTTCATAAGTGTTTTTATAAAGTCTAGCATTGTAACTCCTATGTATTTTAAGTAAATTAATTCATTGGGTATACATAAAGGTCAGTTACAGTATCTAATGTAATTTTACTAGTTCCTAATTAATTAAACATTCGGTAGTTAGTGAGGCAATACTTATCAACTATGTAAATAAAGCACGACTAAGGTCTTTTCCGTACTTAAAAATTCTGCGCAAATGGGTATATTTGTCTAAAACTTACAGTATCATATGTAAATAAATAACCTTAAAATATAAATGGTCTAAATTGAATTACAAGCAGCCCTTGATCATATCTGAATTGGTAGATGAAGGAAAATTACCAAAAATTGATAATTTAATATGTTATGAATACCGAAAATATGATTCATAATATAGATACATATTTAAATAAGTATTTAACTTTGAAACTAATATGAAACAGTAAGCACACACAACATGCAAAAAGATGAATTGAAATAAATCTAATATTATTGCGTAAAATTTGAATAGAATGAATAAGTAATCTTTCCATTGACCTGATTTTATTTGATTGTTCAAGATAATGTACTATCTTCAAATACAAAGCATTGCCTATTTTTGTGCGAGCCGATATTTGGTGCGTAAATTGAATACAAGAGTAATAATTTAAAATACGGAAGGCATCTAATAACCAAGGAGAATATACAAAGGAGGTCATGCGCGTTACGCATGCAACTCATGATAACGAAGTAAAACTTTTGACTTTGAACTGCGCAGTATCACCAAACGATAGTGACTCGGTATTATAACATAAAGGCTTTTGTTTTATATCCTTACGAACAATGCACCAAACGTAAGTGCAAAAGACAAAGTAAACGATCAAATAAATGGTAATGTTCAATTGTGACTAAAATAAGTGTCAAGTCCAACTAAGGAACAAAGGAAATTTTGAGAGCGTCTGTGTTAAAACTGATCGTATTTCTGAAACTGGTGCACGTTATTGTTTTACTGAACATAGCATTTATAATCAAAAGTATAAAGTCCTTACTAGCATTGCAAGTAGGTATACAAAGAACACAAAAGATACCAAGAATTTTTTAAACAAAACAAGCATATTATTAAAGGATTTAGATAATAACATATTGCATGATCAAAATTTATAAAGAATATTAAATTTTGGGTGTTATTTACGTCGTATTGCGTGTGTATGCGCTCATAAGTTTTTTTATGAAAGTTAATAGTCGTTCTTACGAGGTAATTTTACATCTACCAAACGTACCTAGAAAATTTACGTAGCTAATATAGTACCTAATAAGAAATTTTAATTAATTCAACCTCGATTTAGAAATCTACACTTAATAATTATTATAAATGCGAAAATTTGGGAAAATAGATGTATGGATGCATGTTTGTAACACTTTCACGCCAAAACGGCTGAAGCGACCGCGATAAATTCTGGCACAGAGTTAGAATATGTTGTGAAATAACACATAGGCTACTTTTTATCCCGCTAAAATTTAAGATATTTCGGGAACACGGGTGAAACGGGGACCCACTAGTTATTTATAATGATAGCGAATACAAGGTGTAACTTTGAAACGAACTATCTAAGGCTTTTGACTTCATGAATCATAATATGTCGCTTTTATTGAAATGAATTTACCGCTAAAACAATTAAGCCGCGTAATTTATTGTTAGATAAACATAAAATATATATTTTAGTTATTGGCAAAGTAATTTACTAACTGTATCAGTAAATAGATTTGAGGGGTACTCTAGGGAGACACATTACGACCTTTGTACTTCCTCGTTCATAATTATAGAGTGTCGCCTCACAGTTCGTTCATTGAGATCAGACCATGTAAAGATTATCTTAGAACAATACAATTTTTCTCAAAAGATTCATATGCCCTAATTCTATTCAGGATATTTTTATTCTCAGATGTTTTAGGGCCAAATATAGAGTGTTTCGGGCGTGTAAGAGCGCGATACGCTCTCACCAAAGATATAGGCTTGATTTACATCCAGGATAATTTTTTGTGAGCATGTCAACATTTGTGTTTCTTTAATTCATGAAGAATATTAGTGAATTGGTTACCATTAGTACAGTTTTCGGATCACGAATATAGTACGCTGTTTAAATTAAAACTTTAGGTAGAAAGTAAAACTATGAAAAGATCATTCTAAAATTTTAAACGAATCATTATTTAGCTTAGTTCTATGTTTGCTTACATGCTACATATTCCCATCAATGAACTATTCAGTCATTTGGAATTTGCAGGTAAAATATAGAAAGTGAACTTACCCTAGACACTGGTGCGCACCTCGCGCAGGCCAGTCCAGCTGGCGGTCTCGTTTGAGGCTGCGGCGCCGGCACAACCGGGCCCTCTTTCACTCTGTACAGCGATGTCGTTCTTGTCTAAACAACAAAAAACACACATTTATAACAGCTATATTGGTGTTGGTTTTCTATACAATACCCAGTACAGTAGGGTTGCCATCTCTAAATTTTTAAGCCTAGTATTTAAAGGTAGAAGACAAAAAAACATTTATATAAAACTAATGGCTCCCCGCGGCTTCGCCCGCGTTCCCGGGGATCTTCAATTTTCCGGATAAAAAGAAGCCTATGTCCTTTTTCAGGCTCTGGATTATCTATGTACCAAATTTCATTTAAATCGTTTCAGTAGTTTTAGCGTGAAAGCGTCACAGACAGACAGAGTTACTTTCGCTTTTATAATATTAGTATGGATCAGAACGCTCTATTGTGTTTTGAATCCTATTGGGAGCTATCGGGAGTTGTTCTTGAGTTGTTTAAGGGGCTTATAAGAATAGGCGCCTTAAACAACCCAAGGCGGTACTTAAGATCTATCCAGTACCACCCAGGCCATAACAGGACGATTGGCAATTCTACAGTACAAAGACTAGAGAAAGAACGATGAAGGTATCGTATTATTTACCATCAATTTAAATAACATTGCAAGTTTGCAAATGATAGTATTTACAATGTCAAGTGAGGGATTGCATACCATTCATACGTGGCAGCATAACGAATAATTAACGTTACTTGTTTGTGAAATCGAGGCGTGGTTTGAACAGCTGGTAATAGGAGCTGATGGGTACTATGCTAGTTCGTCACGACACACGTGGCCAAGTGTGATAACTCTGTAATCGCGGATTTGTTACGATTATCATAATCTACAATCACGTGCATTTTGATCTTTAACATTATCTAATTAAAACTCTAATGACGCGTATGTGCAGTTCCCTAGATTTGTTTTTAAACTGAGTACTTTTAAATTGGCATAAATAGACAGACGGTTTAGTAGATCATCACCACATGTTTTATAACAATTTTTTATTACATCATAGATATTATTATGTATTTGATTTATGACATTGGAACTTAGTGTCGATATGATATTGACATGAAATTGCTTAGTCTGTTTAAAGTCAGCATTTCTAAACCAAACAAACCGATTGTGCTCACAGACAGTTCACTGTTTTCTATTTTTAACATATTCATCAGAATTTCTCACACGCAAGAAAATTTGAAACTACGCCGAATATATAGTTCATTGATAAAAATAAACACCGTCTGGAAAAACATTTACAATGCGAACTGGGCTCAGCGAAATTATGAATACACTTTGATCCTATTTATTTGCCACAAGTATGTATAAATAACTACTTCACATTCATATCCTTGGGTTACAGGTTTTCGATAAATACTTCACTTGGAAAATAAAAGTATGAGAATCGAATCCGATTCTTTTTGGCATTCCCTAACACGCAAATATTGTCAGTGAGTCTAATTCCTTGAAATGTATAGATCTAACTTTGTTTTGAAAAGATTAATTGCTGAGTTTATTGCCGGCTCTTCTCAGCCGACACAAGTTCGTGATTCGTACGAGTAAGACGTGTGTTGTTTACTCTCCGAAATTAATTAAAATAAAATAGTCTAAAGTGTTTTGTTCAGTGTAAAACTCATACAGAATAATCATTATTAGTTCAGCCTTCGGTGGCACTAATAAAATCAAAGTGAATTATATTCGTTTTGAACTATAACACGAATTTCTATAAAGTGGAATCGAGAAAGTGTTTGTGTAACCTACCCACTTTGACAGTGATATTGTGCGTCATCAGTTACAACTAAAGTCTGCAGAGTCACTACAATCATCATTTACGTCGAGAAGCACCTACTGATCATTAATTTCGTCAACTTAAGTTAGAGCTCGCTGGCTCTGTGGCTTTTGAACCTACACCAAACTACGACGACTCCGACGACGTGGGTTCAAATCCACACACTTGTCAAATTTTGTATCGACAATAAATTGTTAGAATGAATTGCTCTGCTTGCAATTGTACTGTTAACTCAGCACACAGTTATTTGAAATGTAGCCAGTGTCAACATAAATTTCACATTCAATGTTTGAATATTAGCAGAGAACAATTCTTATCATTAACTGAAGTTTATCGCTCAAAATGGCTATGTCCATCCTGCAATAACATTACACGGCGCAATAGATCAAATCTCAACACTCCTGTTCGCCATACCCAAGTTCCTACTAATGAAGTCTCAATGGATATGTCTTTTGACATTCATACTCCGGATCGCCGAAACTCGCAAGACACTGCTAATAATGAAGTTACAATGGACAAAATCAGCGCTCTACTGGATCAAAAGCTTAATACTTCCTTGTCAATTTTTAAGGATTCTTTTCGTTCTGCTTTGCGAGAAGATGTGAAAAATTTGGTTCGTTCTGAGATGGACGCTGTGACAACTAGGCTCAAAGAAGAATTTACTTCCACTACCGATTTCATTTGTTCTGAACAATCCAAGCTCCAATCAGATATTGAAAAAAAAGCCTCAGTAATAAAGAAACTTGAAGTAGATAACCTACGCCTTCAGGCAGATATTAATATAATAACTAATCGCCTTAACTCTATGGAAAGAATGAGCCGTAATCACAATCTTGAAATACAGGCGGTACCTGAAAACAAAAATGAAAACATTTTGGCACTTTTTAAGAAATTATGTCAATCGATCAACCAGGAGTTGGAAGACGGAAACATTTTATCATGCCGTAGAGTTGCAAAACTCAATGCGTCTTCAAGTCGCCCGCGAAATATATTGGTCACCTTGTCTAGCCCACGTTTGAGAGATGCCCTCTTATCTGCATGTCATCGGTTTAATAAAGCCCACAAGGAAGATAATTTAAACACTAACCACTTAGGTCTTGCCATCACTAAGCAAAGAATATTTGTGACGGAACATCTATCACCAGAGTCCAAAATTCTCCATGCTGCAACTAGAAAAAGTGCTAAAGAAAAGAACTACAAATACGTCTGGGTGAAATATGGTCGAGTATACGTGCGCAAAGACGACTCTGCTGGCTGTATCTACATAAAAAATATGGAATCTCTTGAAAAACTGAAATAAGTGTTTTAGTCAATTATTATTTTTTCTTTTTTGTTATATTAAGTTGTTCGTAAATAACTAATAATTACCTACATGGTCCAATTTAAATTTTGATAATGTTAATATACTATCAGAATGTTAATAGAATTAGAACTAAGATTAAGGATCTTTATCTGAACATCATGAATAGCGACTATGACATAATTTGTTTAACTGAAACTAATCTTAACAAAAGTGTATTTGATGCTGAGCTTTTTGACAGCCGCTATGTTGTCTTTCGTAGGGATAGATATGACACAATTTCTAACAAATTAGAAGGCGGGGGCGTTCTTGTCGCCGTTAAGAAAAATATTGGCGTTATCCGTCAGTCTTCATGGGATTCTCAAATGGAGGACCTATGGATAAGTGTTATTTCAGATCCTTTGAGAAATAATTGTTACATGAATATATGCGTTTGTTATTTACCACCAGATTTAAGTATTGAATGTATTAAAGGTTTTTACGAAAATTGTCAAAAGATTATCATACAATCTGGGGGCATTAATGATTTCGTTTGTATTGGCGATTTTAATACTCCTACTATTACTTGGTCTAAATCCCCTAATTCAAGCGAAATGATTCCATCATCCCAATCCCAATGTTTTGATTCCAAATCTAGTTTATTGCTCGAAACTTTATCACTTTGCGACTTGCATCAATTTAATAATATACCGAATAAGAACAATCGTTTTTTAGATCTTGTTCTTTCTACGCTTACTACTCTTAATGTTTATGGGGCTGCACCTATCAGTCGGTTAGATGACCACCACCCTCCTATTGTTATAGATATTGAGAAGTATGACACGTGTTATATCCCATTTAGATCGAATTTATGTAGGCGTTTCAATTTTAGGAAAAGTAATTTCGAAATAATTAGGTCAGAACTTTCTGATGTTGATTGGCCAAATGTCTTTTCGACGACGGACATCGATATTAATATTCAAAGTTTTTATGAGCAAATAAATAACGTTATTTCACGAAATACCCCATTAACTAAAAAGAAATCGAGCAAATATCCAAACTGGTACACTCCTGCGTTACAGAAATGTCTCAAGGAGAAACTTAAGTATCATAGGCGCTTTCGTAAATACGGGAATCCTCGTGACTATGACACTTTTTCTTTGCTACGATCTAGATGCAATAAGTTAATGCATAAAAATTACAACTCTTATATATCATCAGTTGAATCATCTCTGTCTGACGGTCCGAAAGATTTCTGGCGATTTGTAAGTAGCAAGAAGACAACTAATGTGATCCCAAAAACCATGAAATTTTGCAATTCGGTAACCTCAAACTGCAAAGAAATTTGTGAACATTTTTCAGCATATTTTAGCTCCGTTTTCGAACCAGATACAGTATCTACAAACTATTATGACTCCGTGATAAGCCACAATAGCACTTTATGTGGGATCGTTATCACTGAAAGTGATATTCTTAATAAAATTAAAAATCTGGATTCCTCCAAAGGCGCTGGGCCTGATGGTATACCTCCTTTCTTTATAAAAATGTGTGCCAAGGAGTTATGTATACCTCTTTGCATTATATTTAATAAATCTATTTCTACGGGTGTTTTCCCGTCTCTTTGGAAAACAGCACATATAGTGCCCATTCATAAGTCAGGTGATAAATCCAGATGCGAGAATTATCGGCCTGTCAGTATATTATCTTCCTTCGGAAAACTATTCGAATCTGTTGTTTACGACTCATTATATCACCACTTTAAGCCGACTCTTTCTTCATGTCAACATGGGTTTGTGAAGAATAGATCAACCCTCTCCAATTTACTTGTTTATAAAAACTATATTTGTTGTGCATTGGCCAAAAGAACTCAAGTTGATTCCATTTATACGGACTTCTCCAAAGCATTTGACAAGGTTAATCACTCTGCATTGTGCCATAAACTATCTTGTTACGGAATTCACGGCAACTTACTTCGATGGATTAAGTCGTACCTTAGCAGGAGAAGTCAGCTAGTGGCCATAAGGGGGCACTTATCATTACCAGCACTTGTCACTTCGGGCGTCCCTCAGGGATCGCATCTGGGTCCTTTATTATTTATTGCTTTTATTAACGATCTAGTTCTACGCCTACGCTGTCCATGTTTGTTATACGCTGATGACCTAAAAATTTTTAAAACTATTCAAAGCTCTAATGACGCTCTCTTGCTACAACAGGACTTGAACGAGTTGCGTGATTGGTGCGCTATCAATCATATGTTTCTTAATGTTGGTAAATGTTTTGTGATCTCATTCACGCATAGATCTCATAAGCTATTACATGATTACGAATTGGATGGGTTAACATTGGAAAGGAAGAATATCGCGAGGGATCTAGGTATTATTTTTGATGAACGGTTAACTTTTCGACCTCATTATGATCACATTGTTAATAAGGGCAATCAAATGCTAGGATTTATATCAAGACTCACTAAGGATTTTAAAAATCACTCAAGCTTCTTGAGCCTCTATTTTTCACTAGTAAGGAGTGTCATGGAATTCAACTCCGTGATCTGGTCACCTTATTATAACACTCACAGCCACCATATAGAGAGTGTTCAAAGGAAATGTTTGAATATCCTTGGTTATAGATTTGGCTTTGGCCGTACGCACCGGGCTTACAGCGATAAGCTTAAAAAATTAAATATGTTGACCCTCGAAGCTCGTCGCAAATACATGGACTTTGTATGCCTTCACAATATCATACACTCTCAAATAGATTCAGAAGCTCTTCTGTCTTTAATAGATTTTAATATTAGATACAGAGTTCGACAACCTCATCGGAATCCATTCTTACTGCAAGTTCACGTCAACAACACCTCCTTCTACAACCCCATCGTAAGAATATGTCGCCAGTACAATGATATCATGGTATGTCATGACAAAGCTGTGGATATTTATAATGCAAATGTACATAAATTTAAAAAATCTATATTTAAAATTATTCAGAATAGCTCATAGTCATAGTCTTTAGTCTCTACAATGCTTCACTAACACACTAATCAATTTATTTTTAATTTTGAGTTAATTTGTATTTGTATTATCTTTGTTATTATATGTACTAACTCTCACTAACCACATAGTCTTACTGTACTCTATATTTTGCTATGCTGTGTACACATGCTTAGGAATGCGGTCCCGAGCAACTACCTTTGTACTTTTATTTAATTTTCTGTTTTTGACTGTATTCTGTTTTGTGTGCCTAATAAAATAAAAAAAAAAAAAAAAAAAAAAAAAAAGCATAACCAACGTGCCGAACCGAGCGTTAGATTCTGACTATTCATAAGTGCTTGGCCTATTTGAATAAAAATCAACATTTTCATTTTACCTGAGCACCTAAGGCCATTTATTATTTGCTAACATCGATAATATCAAAATAAATGCTATCATGTTCATTTACACATCGCGTGTAGGAAAACGAGATGAGATTTGACACCTATTATTATGATAATGATGCTCGCAATGACAGAATATGAAGGTTGCACAATTGCATCTGCTCTGTTGTTCCATAGCAAGTACCTACGTAATATGTAAGATCCAGTTTCGGCAACCACCATCATTTTCAACTCAGAGACACAAGTAATTGAAGCTTCATAAATACAACATATTTCACTTATAGGTATAGGTATTTTTTAGGGTTCCGTACCTCAAAAGGAAAAAACGGAACCCTTATAGGATCACTTTGTTGTCCGTCTGTCCGTCCGTCCGTCCGTCTGTCAAGACCCTTTTTCTCAGGAACGCGTGGAGGTATGAAGCTGAAATTTATATCAATTACTCAGGTCTACTGTCCCTTGAAGCTGTGAAAAAATCAAACTTCTAAGCCAACGCAATCGAAAGATACAGCCGTTTATGCCGCAAATTTTCGACACTTGCAAGGGAATCAAAACCTACAGGGTGCTTCCCGTGAACTCAGAATCTTGAAATTTGGTACGAAGCAACGTCTTATAGCATAGATAAAGGAAAAATTACGAAAACCATAAATTTTTAGTTACATCACATAATATATTTTTTTTAATAATTTTAAACTTACTACCCATTTCCTCATAAACGCGTAGAGGTATTAAATTGAAATTCATACCAAATACTCAGGTCTATAATACCTTTAAGCTGTAACAAAATCAAACTTCTATGTCAACGCAATCAAAAGAAACAGCAATTTAAGCTGCATATTTTGAAACTCGCAAGTACTCGCAAGGGAATCAAAACCTAAAGGGTACTTCCAGTCGACCTAAAATCTTGAAATTTGGCATGAAGCAATGTTTTATAGCACACATAAAGGAAAAATTCCGAAAACCTTAAATTTTTAGTTACATTACAAAATATATATTTTTTAATAAATATAAACTTATTACTTCACGTTATTAATTGTCGTAATGAACGAACTTTGTAAACCTTGCAGGTTTGTACGGAACCCTCGTTGCGCGAGTCCGACTCGCACTTGGCCGTTTTTTTTTTCTACGTATCTTCCTAATTTGTGACTAACTACAATGCAATCCGTAAAAGTTAAAAATGATGAGCAAAAAATCAAATTGTTAGTGCTTACAAAAACCATAAAATTGCATCTAAAACAGAAGCAAAAAAAACTACGCCAAGTAATGATATGATTACATCAAATATTATGTCATTAACACCAGCTCACTTATAACAAGGCGAAATATCCAATTTGACATTGTTCAACAAAATATAATTTACATTTCGTGTGTTGACACACAAAATGTCTTCGCGACCGTGACCGGCTTAAAATAAGTCCCAATAATTACTAATTGCCTACCCTCTGACCTGGCATACTGTAATTCGTAATGATACATCATTATTTCAATTTAACAATACGTAAGGAAATATTTACAAAGTAAACAACGGCATATATATATATATAACTTGAAAATTCTAAGCTATACTTATGTGAATTCAGTTAGGGCCTAATAGGGGACTAATGAAGGTCCAAACTGCTAAACCTGTTCAGAAATCATCAATTTTTTTTTACCACAAAGAGCAAACAGGCATACGGTTCCACCTATACTACGAGTATATGCTTATGTAAATACTGCCAAATAATGTATCTAATACCTAAGGACGAAAAAAATATTTTGCTCAGTCCTAAAGCTTGAACCTCAGATAGTAGTTATATATTTCTCAACCAGCATCTATCCTCGATTCCCAGATCTATGTATACTAATATTATAAATGCGAAAGTAACTCTGTCTATCTCGCTTTTACGCTAAAACTACTGAACCTAGTTAAATAAAATTTGGTACACTAATATTCTAGAGCCTGAGAAAGGACACAGGCTACTTTTTATCTCGGGAAAATTGAAGATACCCCGGGTACGCGGATAAAACCGCAGGGAGTTAAACTAGTAAATAATAAGCTTAATAAACATGCTACCCACCGATACCTCAGCGTCCAATTTGGCGTACATGTCGGCGTTGTGGTGACGTCGGCGCGCGCGCACCGCCTGCCGGAGCGAGCTGCTCGTGTCGCGGCCGCACCACCCGCCGACCCTCTCGCCGACCACCTCCAGCATGTCGGCGACACGGCTGGAACAAATGGACACTTTTAAAAAATATCAAAACACTGAAAATGTTATAGGAACCTTCGCTTACGCAGTAAATCAGTAGGTATCTATACTAATATTATAAAGAGGAAAGATTTGTTTGTTTGTAACGAATAGGCTCCGAAACTACTGGACCGATTTCAAAAATTCTTTCACCTTTGGAAAGCTACATTATCCCCGAGTAACATAGGCTATATTTTATCCCTGTATTCCTACGAGAACGGGAACTACGCGGGTAAAACCGCGCGGAGGCAGCATGTGTGTAATAGCAAGAGGAAAATGAGAAAATCTTTCGATTGTCACCTATGGATATTCTCTGAAAATCAGTAAGTACATATTCGTAACAGAAAATATAAATATTCGAAAACAGGGATTTAGAAAGTATTATTTAGCTATATGTGAAACATTTATCCTTAGCCTAACTAATATTATAAATGCGAAAGTAACTCTATCTGTCTTGATTCTGAGCCTATTTAAATGAAACGCAGTCTAGAACCTGAGAAAGGACATAGGCTACTTTTATCCCGGGAAAATAGAAGATCTCCCGGGTACGCGGGTGAAACCGCGGGGAGCCATTAGCATAAAATACATAGTATTATTTTTGTCAGTTTTGTTTCCCTTGACCCTTTGTTCATGTATTTTTCATAGGTTCAGAGCAATTTTTATTTATCAATACAAAACATGATACAGACGATAATTCAATTAAGTTTCGATTAATAGTTCTTAAGTGGAAACAACGATTAGTAAACACGGGCTAACGATATTCAGATGGAATATTACAAAGTAAGAATTGCGCCGCATCTCAGTTAAACTGCATTATCATTTGAGTACCTACCATTAAATAGGCACTTCAGAATCTAAAGATATACACGTGTAAAATTTTTTTTAGGGTTTGTGATTAGGGAGCAGGATCATAAATAAAATCGGTCATCTGTGATTTATAATTCATGGTAGGTTTTATTTGTCAAATACAAATATACCTATAGTAGGTTAGGTAGACAAACCAAATTAACTATATATTCTTTTAATTACGTAAATAAATCACCCATGAAAATCCTTAATGTGTAGAGAGTGAATACCAAATGTTTCATATTCAAGAGATAAATCAGGCTTATAAATGGTCAAGTATCATGCACATATACAACACATATGCGTTGTAAATATATTACAACACATATGTGTTTGTAATCTATTTGTTACATTGTACTATGTATTACATTATATTATGATGTTGGTGCAATCAATATTTTGCGAGGGTGCGATTCACTTGTTTTCGAAATAAAACATTCGTTATCAATGAAAAAAATATGGCGGATATGTAATGAATAGAAGGTGGTTTTCTATAGATATTAAAATAAGATCTAAGCTTAATAACAGTCAAGAGTAGGTATTCATAGGTGCTTGTTAAGGCACTGAATGTTTTTGTTTTCATATGTATAGGGGAGAAATATTTTTTCATTAAATCTACGAACATTTAAATGCGAGATTATTAACTGGATAATATACTATTTTTGGCTGAGTATATTTTTTTATGAAATATACTATTAAACACAATAAAAAATATTCGAAACTCTTGATACATTCTTCTAAAGTAGAGCCTCTTAAAACTTTATGTCCCGTTTTTGTAACTAACGCGGGACACATCGACAAAAAACTACCTTGCGAAATAATCATTATAGGCTTTTTTATAGTTTTGGTACAGACTAATAGCTATAATAAAAAATGCTTAGGCAAAGAATATACGTAGTGGGTAATAATATTAAATCAGATAATAATCTTGAGACAAAGTCCAGCAGTGTGGATATAAAGCTTAATATAGACTTTGCCCTCTTCTGTTGCCGGTCGTACATTTAGGAGTGACTAATTATGCAATGTTGACATATATACATTATAAACTTTATTATTATTATATACCTAGCACAAACGTATAAAGAAGTAATACTTTGTTAAATGGCTACCTAGTATGTTTTATATTTTAAACCGTTTGTAGTAAGTTATAGGTAGAAACTGCAGAAGAGCGCAAGTAGATTTCTACTATAAATAAAAATATATCGATTTTACAGTTAATATAACACCAAAGAATAAACTTTTAAATGCAAGTTATCTTTTACCTGTAACTTTTCATAGAACTAAGAAATAGAAAGCGAAAAAGTAAGTTAGCTATTTCCGAGAACTGTCATAAGGAATTCTACGTCAAAAAGAAGATGTTATAAAAGCACAAGATTTGGAAACTTAAATTAGCAACTATGCAGAACGTGTTTTCGTCATAGCATTACCTCTCAAACTTATTTTTGCCGGCATAGTAATACATTTAAATTGGTTTTATATCCGATATTTTAAATATGAAAAAAATTATTCTTTCTACATTAAATATTTCCATTCGAATAAGATGAGCTGCCGATATTAAAATGTTTGGAAATACGTAAAAAAAATAAAAAAAATTATAGAAATAATATTCATTTATAGGAGTAATGAATAGGAATATTAAACCTTATATTAATTTATCTATTGATATAACACTTGTTCATATAACTCGGTAATTGTTATCAGCAGACCCTATACATCTGAAAAGTTGTAAATACATATATTTCGTTGTATTATTTTATTTCCTTTAAAAATGACGCTCGTAATTTATTTTATATACTAGTTTTCGCTCCGAAACTTTACCCGCATTTTCAAACTAGAAAAAATAACTAGATCTTCCCTTCCTCTAGGTATGCTTATTACATACTTAAAATAGTCATACCGTAATCAACATTCATTGCAAGAGTCGAGGTATACATACAGATTTTAATTTCTATTACATTAATGCATTAAGTCTCAATTTACAGCTATTTATATAAAAATTCAAATTGAATAATTAAATTTAAATAATGTGTTGCATCTGGACCTCGATTCTCAGGTTTTCTATATTTTATTCGCAATGGATATTTAACGAAATGCCATTTGTATATATTTAGACAAACAAGACATGAATAATGTCGATGCATGATAATCACAGGTGAAACCTTCCAATCGAAGGCTGACTTCCAAACCTAGCTTCTCAAAGTGACGTAAGTATGGTCTTAAATATATTTATAATATTTAAATGATAAATATCCTCTGAAACAAGAGTGTCATTGAATGATAATGGTAACTTTATTATAAATCTGTTGACAGATGTTAAATAATTTCGAGACCTCGATTAACAAAATGTTAATAGAATAGAATTAGGAAAGGTTTATTTATTGTATTATCCGAAGGTTATTGGCGATCACAATAGACCTAGTATGGTCGCAGTGATACAAGCTCTGAGAAGACTTGAAATAGCCCCTTAATCCAAATAATAATAATAATAACCGTAGGTTACAAATTAATTAAGAACTTATATTGTATGACAAATATAATAAAAATACTATAGATGGCTCTACTTCCTGCGCCATTCAGTGCAATAATAAATATCGCAAGTGATGTTAATGAATTAGAATAATTTCGTCACTACGAATATTGAGATATAATAAAAAATACACATACCCCAAAATGTTCCCGACTCAAAGAATAATGAATAAGACAAAGGTATAAATTTTAAATTTATTTAATGCCATACATACCCAAATTGTGAGACTAGAAGAACATAAATGAGTACGTAAATAAAAATCATTAGAAAATACTATAATGATCCATTAGCATAGTTATTAGGCTTTGAGGTTAGAGCGGATATATATTTTAAGTACATAAGCATTAAAATTATAAATAGATATAAAATTATAAAAAATAACCTTAAAATATAAACTTAATATAATGACGAAATCAATAAAACATGGTGAACGCACCTCGATGTAAAGAACCAGTAGAGGATGGCGGTGAAGATGGCCAGCTCGGCGGCTCCGCTGGCCACCCTCACGTGCTCCATCACCGTCCACACGCTGATCATCGTATCCATCATCGTGCAGTTATCGCCGTCACCGACAGTCACTACATCACCATGCGTCCAATTCCACGTTTCACTTTTTGCAAAAATTTTGATAGAATTTGTCACTTTGGTAAATTATTATTCGTTTTTCAATTGTTAGCACCAATCGTATATTTCAACTATTCAGCAATATTTGAATGAGTCTCTGTAATAGATTTGTTTATATGAAATACCGTTGGTAGAGACGTTCTGTTTCCTCGGAAGGCGAATAGATATTGTGCGGCGGGGCGGTCACCGCGACTAGCGAGCAAGACGCGGACGAACATTCGCATGACCTATTCGACGCCACAACTGCTCACAGTGGTAGCACCGGCGTGATAGATAACGTAGGCACTAACTCAGAGCGAGATATCGATATGAAAACAATAATTAATACGACCTAATTGGTAATCGATAAACTAATAACCTGTGGACGGGACAAAGGTTCACGCGTGAGCGAAATGATGATGGAAAACTTTGTTAAGTAACGTATGTGTGACGTGCATGTCGAACGAAATGACAATTCGTTGTACAATAGTTACAATAGGTGTCCATCGAACATATTTGAGAAAAGCGAGCGTGGAAAAACTGGAATAGTTATCAATAGTGACGTTTATGATGGCGATCTTAAGGAAAACATTTCAGTTATACAGAGGAAAAGGTTACAGAGGTGTGGCTGTGATAGCATAAGGCATAATATAACAAGATCAAGAGTCAAATGATAAATAAAATATAAACATTAACATCGCGAGTGACTCCTGACAACCACGCGTGAAATTAATGGAGATAATAGATGAACGACCTTTTAATATGGCGTGATCGTGAAACCCAAATGTAAACTGACAAAATACGAACGAAAAATTAAGCACATTCACTACATGGTTACATAAAGAGGATATAAATAGATTACTTCAAATAGATTCCGAGGAAAACAAGATAATAGTTTAAGGTGACAATGTTTACGTCATTAGTCACATACAAATGTGGAGTATAAGAACGTTGGACTTAAATATATCCAATAGACAAATGGCCACGAAACTTGTAATGGCATAAATTGGGTGTAATTTATAGGAAAATTTCGTTAATTGATATACAAGGTGACGAAAGAAATAAAATAAAACCGGTTTAATACAGCAAAGCCATCGAAATTACCAAGGATTGATGTCACATGATAAATATTTAGCACTACTGACTGAGAGATGTTAAGAAGAGAGGTGCCAACTTCTGTTTTTTTTCTTAAATAGCTATTTCAACGTCATTTGGCTATATAAAAAACACAGATTGCATATTTTCGGTCCAGAAGATTATGAGGTGATAATACAATTAGTAGCCAACCAATATTTCGTTAGCAGCCTACATATAGCTTTGAGTGCAATGGAATGAATCACCTGATTGTCATTGTAAGCAAATTAGATAGAAAAGTTATTCATATAATTAACGGAATTGTAAACAGAAATTCTTGATCCAGTTAAATGTTACTTTATGCTGTACATATAGGCTTTGGTCCTGCCAATGAACAAGACAAATTATAAAATTAGTTGATACCAAAAAGTGCATTGAAGTCTTTGTAAATTCCGAACGCAACGCAAGATGACCATACTGGAGAATACAGCGTCAGTAAAGTTACACGACTTGAATTGTAATGAAAATCCAGGGGCATACACCTAATGTACCCAGAGGACAAATTTACCACAGTATTAATATTAACTTCGCTCAAATTGTAATTTTCGCAGTAACGCTTTAGCAGGCACGTTTAAATTTCTCATGCCGTACTACACGTGCCATCACGTAACCAGCGCATAAATATTGCGATCAGGAAAGCGAAAATTCTTCGGAAGCATATACAAGGCAACGGGTATCTTGGTACGACACACATACATTGTAGCAGGAATTGGAACAGGTCAATGAACAAAATAATATATTTGATGCATTAAATACTCTATGAATGAAGAAAATGAAAGCAATCAGATCGAAACTAATTTATTGATCGTATAGTATGGTTACGCGGCTTTCGTTCGGGTTTAGGATCGGATTTCAGCATGCACTGAACAGGTAAATTGCCACCAATATCGTTTGTAACACTACTCCGCGACTAGAGTGGTGTCATTAAATATTTTCCAAAATATCCCTCTGATTGAGGCCGAAAGTGAAATCGATAACTATCGAATTGCCTATGCAAAATATTACTATCAAAATGCACTATTTTATGTAAATTTATTTTCGGATATCCTAATAGGTACCTTACCAAAAACTGACCCGTACAAAATAACTGATGCTAATCGGAATGTAGGTTAAATAAAGTATGTTGATTGAAAGAATAATTCGATTGGGAACACTTCAGCGAAACTAGCGTTACAGAAAATGCAATTTTTATATAACACTGTCGTAAATGAGTGATCGTGTAACGACGCTGTGACGCGAGACGTCTGCCCTCGCGCACTGGCGACGCAAAACTGAGTTGCTATAGCACGTCACGCATGCGTGCGGCCCATTACAGTAGCGACAGTGATTGAGACCGCTCCGTTGATAGAGAAATGGGGAACCAAACGTGGACCCCCCGATACTGTTATTGCATGATTAGCACTGACAAAGGCCCTTTTAAATTCAATTAATATCAATTGATGAGAATTGATAGCAGGACTTCGAACACGATTTCCAATCTTTAGATAAGTAATGCTTATTCCATTTATGTATTCTGCATTCAGACTAACTCTTAGCAAATTGGATTTCATCAAAACATTTTCTTGGTATGTGATGATGCAGCCGAAGTAATTAGCAGGACTGACTTCTGGTTTGAAAGAGTCACAAGCGGAACGGGGTGATGCTTGTCATGTCGTCAGATTGCCAACGTGCTAACTAAATTAACTACTGCCAATTTTAACACAATTTATCGTTAACTAAGGAAGACCACGAGAAAGATATAAGACCGAAACATTAAAGGAAAAGGAAGAAAATTAAAATCAATGAATACATTGAATTCAACAAAATGGGCAATGTATGAAAATTACGTAAATTGGTGTAGATTTTAAAGAGGAACAATGGTTTTGAACTAAAGCTGGCAAGTTTAAATAGGATCCTAGTCACTTTAATCTTGGGAATGGGGGAGACATCACGGGGCGGAAGTTACCTAGCATCTTACATAACTCATTTAGTAAATAACAACGTATTGATAACGGTAATAATCATTAAAATAATCAATAATCGAATGTCATCGACAGAATTTGTTGGGATTACGTTTATCTTTAAGCCTTCGAAAGGGCAAATTAATGTGACTCTTGATATCAAATAGTTTTTGTTTTATCCTCAAATTATGTAGATACTAGAGGCTCTCCGCGGTTTCACCCGCATTCCCAGGGAATCTTTAATTTTCCTGACCCTTTGTTATTCCAGACCATGTTCTAATGCTGTGCCAAATTTCTTCGTGATCTCTTCAGCCGTTCTTGCGTGAAAGAGTAACAAAGATACATCCATACATTCTAACAAACTTACACATTTATAATATAAGTAGCATCATATTGTTTATTTACCTGCACAAGTTTTATTTAATCTATTAAACTAAACATGTCAATTTTAACCAGCCTACATTGTTATGCCATTGTAAAAGATAATTTACGACAGTTGAAACCGGTTTTTTTAATTCAATATGTAACTAAACCTAATAAAATCTGACCTGAAGATCATTTAGGATTTTTTTTATAGACGCACGTACTAATGTATAGCTAAGTTTTTTTGGTAAATGACGCACGAATTTACTAAAACGTGATAAGTAGGTATATAGCTAGGGCGAAGTACGAATTTATCCTACATGAGTTTTTCATGTCCCAACTAAAGCACGCTAGATCGAATTTACTTGAACATAAAAAATGTTTTTTCGCGGCTCTACAACCTTGAACTTAGTTGCATTTAAATTAAATAAATTAGTAAAAAATCTTTGTTTACTTCCCAGGGTTTTAAATAGAATATGTTACTAAATATAACTTATAACAATAAAGAATAGCATAATTATTGTTATGTAACATGCAGTTAATATAAATAGATAGCATCAAGACGATTTATCGTCATTGTAAGGAGATTCCAGCAAAATCGAAATTCAACCATTTTTAGGAACCCTAAATACCTATTTATGGCGTCTGCAATAACCTATTAATCTACCTCTTTTGTGCCAATAACTATCGGTTAAAAGGCCTACAAACAAAAGATAAGACATGAGTTTATCATCTTACGAGATGATCCAAGTATGGATCGTTTAATGAAGCAATGTCAAAACCAAAGGAACTACAACATCGCACCCAAGGAAACACTACAATGTTGACAGCATCAATAATTACATCGTGATGAGAGTTAGTGCATTGAAACGACACCGCTGCGGTTTTCCAGGATACCGAACAAGTGGTCATAAACGGCATGCAATTGTCCAGCTTGGCCAACCAATGGCCCGACAATTGCTTAACACTGGTGTAATTGATAGCTCCAACGATCAGTCATGCAACCATCGTGTTGTGGCCATATTAGCAGTATGGGATATGTGACGCAAAAACGGTAACTTTGGTCGGGACACAGAAACATTTGGAGAAGCTAGAACATAATATTTACAAAACGCCTCATAAAAATACTGGTTCGGAGAGCAATTAAACCTTTCAGTATTGATTTCATCACCATATTGCATAGTTGGGCAGATTGTGAAAGCTGAAAAAATGGCGTACAAATTACAAAGTCACGCAACGATGGAAGTTTGTGATGAAAAATTTACAAGAATCGGCATTTTTATTTAACCATAATTGATGATATTTAATCAATGATCAAGTGAAGAATTGGAACGAGAAAAGATGCTGCATTATAAAAGGATTTGCGGTATGGTTTTTTAGTCTCAAGCGTTTATCGTTTTTCACACATGATTTTTGTATAGAATTGTCGAAATAGAATTATGTTCATGAAAACTTGTTTAAGTGTCATTAATTATCTTACCTTTCCATACTGATAATTACAGATGCGAAACCTGAACTTTACTAGATAAGCAAATTCCCACGAGATTCAAGAAAAAAATACGTTTCTAGCGAGAATCACTGCTCGACCATTTGACATAACGATTGTGTACTTTAAAAGCATTTATATAAAGTTCAGAATAGATACCTGTGTTAAAATGACGATAATTACTGTCGAGTGGCACATTGCCACTGTATCTAATGATACTAAATTGGCATCCTGAGGATGAGGTTTTTTTTCTAGATTATCATTACAGAACTCATAACTTGGTGGTGGTTGTAATACTGCTTATATTATCCAGTGTTGCTCTAACTTCTTCTGCTTCTTAAGATAGTCCATCAAGTAGTAAAAAATGTAATCAAAATTACTTATTTCAAATAAGGCGCTTACACAATGTCTCTCATCTTAAAACTCTAACGGAAGGATGATTTTGCAGAGTCTAAGTTTATATAGTCCCATCCTAACCTCACCGTGAGATATAAAGCGAACCTGACTGTCACATAATACGACCTCCACAGAGGTCAATCGGCGGTAAACAGAACAGGTACTCCTAAACGTAGTGTTTAAGGACACAGTGTTCTAGCAATTCGCAAGGTCACCTTTTATGTTCATTACATGCTTATTCGTTCATTAATTGGCTGGAGCACATGCAATGTTTTTTAACAGAGAAGCTTCTACTCTGTGAGCATGTCGGGAGATACCCTGACTTGTGCAAGAGACCTTGGTGTGTAAACTATGTTTAAGCGAGTACAATATCGAAGGTATCATCTAAATAATTTAATATAAACATAAAATAAGATCGCAATGGAAAATTGGACATTTCGATACATTAAGACAAACAGTGTTTTTATTAGTATTTCAAAGTGGCGATGATAGATAATGCGTAGATACGCTAAACCTGTAAATCTGCTAAGGACCGGTCCAGCCTGGTGGCGGGCTCTTGCTAACGTATAATTTGAGGACATCCGATAGATGATGTTTAATGATACCCTTATTAAAGCAAGTAGGCATAATAAGGGACATCATTAAACTAGTGGAAAGATGAAGTGCAAACACATCCTAACGATGTTATATCTGGGATGATATCGTGGGAATTCTAAATCTACCTCCCAGAGGAAAAAGTGTTAATCCGAAGTCTTTCAAAAGCCTATACGCATGTATTAATCTTTCGTGTGCAAAATAACAAGATATTAAATATTTCGTCGCAATTAGTTTCGACGTAATAAGACAATAATATGTGAAAAATTTATAACACAAAGATTATCCGAATTAGGCATGTAAAATTCATTATTTATGATACCTATTTCTTTTGTTTTTAATGCAGACTTAACGAAAAGTAAATAACGATTCGATAAAAATAATTCTTCAGAGCTTAAAAGCTTTGATAAATATATTAACACATAATTCCATAATTAAAAGTTTTATGAAGGTTTATTAAAAATAATGTAAATATCAGTAAGATTTCCGATCAATAAATAAATTAATAGGTACAAGTGGTTCTACTGGAGTGGTCCCCCATAATATTTTGTCATAAGACACAAAGCCTATAAATCCTACTAATATTATAAATGCGAAAGTTTGTATGGATGTTTGTTACTCTTTCACGCTCCAACGGCTGAAGGGATCTGCTTGAAATTTGGCACAGAGCTAGAATATGTTCTGGAATAACACATAGGCTACTTTTTATCCCGGGAACGCGGGTGAAACCGCGGGGAGCCACTAGTAAAAATATAAGCAAGACAACCTACTAAAGTACCTACATAAGGGTCATCTCATCTCTCCCTGAAAGAACTGGACCGATTCTTTCACTTATAAAAAACCACCCTACTGCCGAGTGACATGTTTATTCCGAGAAACATTATATTCCTGAGGACGAGGGTGATGACGCTTAGGCACTAGTTTTTAACGCTACATGGACCAGCTTCCTACTATTTTCTGTCAAAATGTAGATGATTGTATAAAAAACTAAGTAATTAAGATAACACAAAGGTAAATTGTTTATCACACACATCCGTTATTTTTGTGAAAGTACATGGATTAATGTGATAATGATATTGTACCAACATATTGTACCCATCCAATCAGCATCTTGGTGCCAACGGCTGATACGATCACGGATATGAAATATCACAATAATCGATATCAAAATAGCTCGATTGTGACAACATTTAATTGATTAAACGTTATCCTCAAGACATCCCGCTCTATACCTATTCCATTATCATAGTTCGGAGGAAAGGGGGGATAGCAGATGCTTGTCTATGGTAGAATATCCCATAGATAATGATAAAGATCTCTACATAAAACCTAAAATAATTTCTTTCGATTAGCTTAAAGATATATGGATCGAATGGGATGATAAAATTGATATGCTTTGATAGATATGTAATATACTTTATTATAAACTAGTTGACCCGCGCAACTCCGTTATCACTTGCCCCTTTTTGCAACATTTTAGATTGATGCTCCTATTCATCGTAGAGTGATGATAGTCCATAGCCTTCTTCGTTAAGTGGGCTACCTAACACTGAAAGAATTTATCAAATTGGACCAGTATTTCCTGAGATTAGCAGGTTCGAATAAACAAACTCTTCAGCTTTCTATATTAGTATCTATACTATATATATAATATTATAATTATCTATACTAATATTATAAAGGAGTAGAGTTTGTTTGTTTGTTTGTTTGTTTGTTTGGTTGAACGCGCTAATCTCAGGAACTACTGGTCCGATTTGAAAAATTCTTTCGCCAGTAGATAGTCCATTTATCGAGGAAGGCTATAGGCTATATATCATCACGCTACGACCAATAGGTGCGGAGCACCAATGAAGAATGTTTCAAAATCGGGAGATTTCTTTTCCTGTTGAGAGCTTCCGCTGCGTACGCTGCGTAAACGGTTAAAGTTACGCTAAAATGATGTATGACAGAATTGTTCTTCTTCAAAAGTTCTAAAAAAAAGTCCGCGATAGCATATGTCTACCTATTAAGGTTGGCTCACTATAACCACTTTTATACTAACCAAATTTGTTCGAAAATTAAGCATTATTTGTGAAGGTGTTTTTATAAAGATGATATTAATCCTTATCCAAATAAATACGTTATTCATCGCAAGTATTTAATTTAAAACAAAATTGCCATTTACATCATTCAATTTCAATGAATATCTTAGGAGATATCGCAAATTTAAAATAGCATCGCACCAAAATAATTATCAAGTACTGCGCGCGCCTTTATGTGCTGGGCCGGCCGCGGTGTGCAGTCATCAGTTGCCTCTGCGAGGTGATCCTTCTACGTAAACGATGGGGATTGAAAGTTAGCGTCAGCCCATAGTAACTATTCCACGCGGACGGAGTCGCGGGCAGAAGCTAGTAGATTAATAAATAATTAAGTGTAGGACATTACACCCTCTGCTGTTTGTAATGTGTATGTGCATAGTGGCCAGTCTTGCTTTCACTATATAGGTACCTACTTTGTGACTTTACGCTCCCTAAATATAACAAGTTTTTGGTAATATATACAAGGTTTATTTTCTTTTTAACATTGACCTTATCGAACGTACATAACCAACCAAGATCATGACAATTGAGTACTCTCAGAGTTCCGACCGTACTGTTGTTAATATAATATATTTCATTCATACATCAATTGTAGGTTATCGCAAGGAAATAAACGGTTACAGGGCTTGACCCTTCACAATGAAATGATGTAATAAAACTAAACGTTGCTGTTTATAGGCAATTTAATATAAAACTGTCGAAGAATAAATTTACGTACAACTTCTTACATCAATATGAGAAGAGGGTAGACGAAAACGTTTATACAAGACAAAATCGTGAGAGTCGCTCTCTTTTATTAGGTCTTATAGGTATTCCAAGTCTTTTATCAAATATAGAGCCCAAGAGGGCACAAACGAAGATCATATCGGCTGAAACTACCACCGCTTTGTTATGTTGCTTATTCGAGTCATTAAAGTTTCAAAATATTCGGTCAATTGTTAGGGATTAGAAATTATCGCTCTAGCAACTGATTACATATTATAAGTCGGAAAACAAAATCATCGCGATAAACCTTTAGGTTATTTATGTTAAAGACGTCAATCGTGTTTTTAGTAGAGTAAGCCAGTGACCTGCAAATAAGAACTAATATTATTAGGAGTGATATATCACATACATTTTAATCAACGTCTTTGTGTCTATTATTAGATAGTACTTTAGTTAAAGGTCTTCTCTCAAACTTCCTAGATTTTTGCTCAAAAGGCATAAATGCCGTAACAACTTCGTTGAGCCAATATCATAAATGTTAGAACCGAACCATTTCTTTGTTACACCATATAAGAAAAACCACTAAGACATACTTGTTCACGCCAAATCGTCCATCAAGAGAATTGTTATTTCAATAACAACAATGTAAAAAAAATACGCTTCTCACAAAAATAATTGGCAATTTTTAGTGTTCAACCATCCTTACATAAGCGTGTGGGAACACGCACACATGCAAGTCAACGTGTCTATACGTGTTTGTTTATATCAAGTGTATGTGCACTGAATGCCCTAGGAAATTACTATTAGATAATTACATATCATTTTAACACGAGTATTGTTATTGTGAAATTGCTGTGCAATTGAAAAACAAACTGAACGCGAGATAACATCTCCACTCTTGCGCAAGACAGGAAAAAGCAACAGGTTGCCATGCCATATATAGATACAAAATCATAGTTTTTTGTACTGAGCATGCACAGATTATATTATTGAGTCAAAATTATGTGTTTTGGTTCAAATAGTAAAGGGGCCTGTGAAAAGAAAGGCATTTTCTCGTCTTATTACAATCTAACTTCTGCCCCACAGTTTCACCCGCGTTCCCGGGGAACCTTCAATTTTCCCGGGATAAAAAGTAGCCTATTTGTTAACCCACGTTGTCACTTAACTCCATACCAAACTTTATTAAAATCGCTTCAAGCGTTTAGACGTGAAGAAGTAACAAATATACACACTCAAAAACTTTCGCCTTTATAATATTAGTGTGACAATGCATTAATAATGTCTCCATGTAATATACTAAATAACATATAATATATAGTATAGCCAACCACATGAAATACACTATTTTCATTGAAGAGCGGATGTAGAATATTTTTACGACGTGCTAATTTGCTTTACGTAAATAAAATATTGTATTCTTGTTTCCGCTATTTTAACTTGTTTTCTAAGAATGATAAGAGGTGTCTAATGACGTAGAATAGGTTTAGGTCTTTTTACAAAAAAAAGACAATTTATGACAATATTTGTTTAAACTTAAACATATCTATTTACGTTTTAATTTAGTACCAAACATTAATTGAAGTCGAATAATTTGAATAAAGGTCTTTGTCAGCGAAAATAATTATATTGTTTTACATTTATTTAAAAAGTAAGTAAGACACGATACCTACCTACAATAAACTTTTTGTGTGTCACATCCGAATATTTTTGGCATACATGTTTTTAGACCACCGGAAGATCAAAAGGTAATTTGATCTGTTAAAAGTTACCGCCAATCTTTGCAAATTTGAATTGGTTTCATGAGCCTCAATAACGAAATTGCTTTGTTCATATACCGGCATAGGTAAAACCATAAGATTTTTAATACATTAACAAATTATGTCGCATATAATAACTTCGACCGAAGCTTCACCAATAAACGACGATTTATGGAAACTGTATATGTCTGTAATATGTATGTCTGTTTGCCACCTTAGTGATATAAAAAACCACTGGAGTGAACCTTTCGAGGATTTTCGAAGATTCTGGGATCTTAACATAACATTTAAGACATATCTAAACTCAGATTGTGTAAATAAACATACGATTACGAAAGTACTGGTATTTCGAGGGCATTCAAATACATATGTAGGGTACTTGTCGAGTGACCTTATCTGGATGAGCAATGAGAAGGATTTGGTCCGCTATGGCCATGTTGTCCTTGGTCCATTTAGGTATCATAAATATTTGGAATCATGTTTACTGTTCATAGTGAAAACACATGAATGCAGTGCCGGATTAACCACGTAGCAAGAGTAATGCCCTGCGCATAAGGGCGCCCCGCGCTATAGGGGGCACCCGCGGTTCGAAATTCGCCTGAGCGTAACTTAAAAAAATTCTTTTCCAGCACATCAGGGGTCCTCTATAATATTTGCCCGGGCTTGCTTGATCCAGCATTGTATGAATGCCAGTGAAAATAAGTTTATAATGTGCATCTATTCATGTGTGCGTTACGCGTAGGACATTAGTCATTATTTCGCAAGCACGCGAGGTGCGCAGGCGCAATCTTCCGCACCACAATATTGTGACATACGAGTTCACGTGTCTTATTGTCAACCACTGTCTATACAATACACCTGTATTATATTACTTTAGTATTTTTTCAGTTTCGAAACATTTCAAGTAGGTTACTTTCATTTATATGTTAGATAGTTTTATTACCTATTTCATCTATGTGGCCTTTCAAGGATTTGGCTTCTGTACAAACTTGGAAAATAACAAGGGGAAAAAGTACACCAGTTGTTTTATGGGGACAAATTACTGACCTCAATAATGTAGCTAACAAAGAGGCATTTTTAGTTGCATCCAAAATCTTTTTCAGTGCATTTAAACACTGCTAAATGTGAAGTTTCACATATAATATAATTTTCAATTGTATACCAAAACTAGAGAATCATTTCTTATATTACTTCTGGTACAAGAATGCATTTATTTAGCCTTACTGCTGCGGAACAAAGTATTTCCAAACATATACTTTTTATTCTCTGTACCTATAGGCATTGATAATGATAGTCCAATAATTCCTAACTCCATTCCATTTGAGTACAATGATACTCTGATTATTCCCAATTATGGTTTATAATATGATATTTTTTCTAAGACGAGAGATGCTAATGATTTGCTTAGAATTACTGCAAGTATAAATAGTTTCTTGATCATCTAAGGACTATGTACTAAACAGATAAGCATTTGCGTCAGCGGAGATGCACAATAATAAATAATACTATCAATGTTAGTATGCTTATATATGGAGAAGTTTGACCCCTCTTATCATATTGTTTATTTAATTTAATGATATATAAAATTATAGAGATAGCAGATATAAATGATAAAGAAAAGATATAGATATGTTCCTTTCATAAACAAACATAAATTTATATAAAGAGACTGGATAAGATTGATTCAATTTAAAGCCAATATACCTAAGCTTGCCATAAACTTTTTAACGGTTAAATAGGACTTCTAAGAAGTATTGTATATACATATAACAGTGCTCTCACTGTTCATGAAAAACTTTAATAATTTCCATTCTTCTCAGAACCTTGTGCTAGAATATTTATGAAAATGAATATTTAGGTATCCTATCAGAATAAATATTTTTTTTATTCATGGGAAATTTTAGAAAGAACTATTTCCATACAGTCTATTATCAAAATTATGTTATGAGTAGTCGTGTAAACAATGCTTGAAGATATTTAGAGCGAGTCTAACTAGGTAAATAACCTTAAAATAAACTGCATTTTTACACATACGATAAATGTGTTAAGTATACAGCATATTTGTTTTAAAAATATCAGCATGCAATACCCGTCGCCTTGAAATTTTTTATGCCGAGAATGATGTTACGAATGCAATGCTAAAAAAAGATGCTACAACAAGACATTGTTTTAATACGAATTTATCGAATTATTATCGGTATTTTTACTTACTTTTACGATGCTGAAGAAGATGCGGATCTAGTATGACGTATTTAATTAGCAAAAATCACCAATTTATACGAAAATTTGCCACTAAACAGCAAATATTTTTAAATTTCGCGTAAGTCAAAACGTTAAAAAAAATAAACAGCACGCACACATACACAGTTAGTTTAGCGACGTACGCTAGTGTTGTCATGTAAATTGAAATGTATTATTTTATTTGTGATTAAAGTTTGTATTTTATTATGGTATCTGATAGGAACGTCTTATTTAAGTACTTTTATATAAAATATTAGGTATCGAATAATATATATATAGATTAATAGAGCAATAGACTAATGGACAACAAACCTTATTGCATGATTAATAAAGATATTGAGAATTTCTGCGTGAATAGGATTGCCACGATTGACACTTTAAATGACGTTCCAATATACACAAATTATTATTTTTATGTTTAAATGAGCAAATTATTATTTAGTTACAATCTTTAAAAATGGTACCTAGAAGTAGCAAAACTTATTAGTTTTTTATGTATATAAATATACTTGTTATAAGATATATGATATCATAGATGATCCTTTTTCCTGCAAAGTTATTTCATATACCTACATTCCGATTTATGTAGATAAGTGTATTAGGAGGATGAGGTCATCGTTCGTTCGTCATCACAGATGTCATCTGTCATTTAAAGAAATCAAAACAATTTCGCCCAAGTTTTCTTCAAAACATTAAATTTACAATAATTAATCAAAATGGGCCTATTTGGTAAATCACCAGAGCGTAATCCTAAAGAATTGGTACTTATTTGTTTTTGTTGAGTATATTTGATAGTTAAACATTATGTTTTAACAAAGTGAACGCATTTGTTTTAGGTAAATGAATGGTCCCATAAATTGAGGAAAGAGGGATATAATTTGGATAGACAAATAAGAGGTACGTTAAAAATATCTGCATGTTTATATTATCAACATATCCAATATCTTATCACTAAAACTTTCACCTACAGTTAGACGATAGGCACCCATCGCACAGTTATGCTCCAAAAACGGTGCCTATTTTTTGTGTTTATGTCGCCTACCAATATTAAAGATGTGCAACCTTCGAATAACGATATGAATTGTATTATATTTATATATGTATTTAAATAAGCACTTAAATATACCAACCTTGAAATACACTTATTATTATCCTTCAGCCTTACATTAATCCAATACTTGTTGTCCTCAAGAAATACCTAAAATTTTTAACAATATAGTTAATATTTGGTATCCATAGTGTAAACTATTGCAACAAACTAACATGTACCATTTGGTTTTGGGTTCAGAACTCTTATTGGCCCACTCCAAGCCATTACCAACTGAAAACATAAATTAGCTTTTTGCAGTTATCAATACGAGGTTTCAGGCTAATTGTTAAATGAACAGAATTGACCTTAAAAATAATATTTTTCAGGTATACAAAGGGAAGAAGAGAAAATTAAACGATCTCTAAAGGAAGCTGCAGGAAAAAATGACAAACAAGTATGCACAATATTAGCAAAAGAGATCATAAGGTCTAGACGAGCCATAAGTAAAATATATACAAGTAAAGCCCATCTCAACTCTGTTCAGTTGCAAATGAAGAATCAATTGGGTAATTTTATACTTAGTAAAATTATGTGATCATTTTGATAAGAAACTCAAATTGTGGCCTGCAATGTACTTACATCACACTCTTCAACATTAAATATTTATATTGTATTCATTTGTAACCACAACATGGCCCTATAAATAAATATCGGTATTTTCTGGCTGTTCTAGGTGAACATAAGATAAATGTTATCTATATTATAATGAATTTGAAAACATTTTTTCAGCTACATTGCGGGTTGCGGGCTCCCTTGCAAAATCCACTGAGGTATTTATAAGTTTTATGTATTTTTATGAGAACTTATAAATGTCCTAATTACAAGAGTTCAGCTTAATTGTTTATAACAATTAATAATACACTTTTGTTTTTAACAAAAATAGGAACATAATATTAGGAAAAAGATACTAAATTTTATGTTAAATATTGCCGCCAGTTACACTCGACAGAATAACATGCATCCATAAAAAAAACCCCAATTTCCTAATTATCTAGTGGATTTTCCAAAACATACATAATGTTTCACATGATGGAATTTAAACAAGGCATCTATGAAATTAACTTTAATTACCATTGACAGCTCATCAAAGTAAAATTACAATGTGTCCTGTCCTGTGTTATTATTTCTGATATATGCTTGACAATCAATATGGAAATTCTATTGTTTTTTGTGTTTTTACATTGTGTAAGTTTACCTTTAACATTAATTTCCATATTATTTTTATTAAAATTAACAAATAAATCTCAATAATTGACATCTGAATGGCGATATGAAATTAGGTAGAAGGAAATTAAGAATAAGGTAAGTCTTGAAGTCAAAAGTTGTAACTGTACATTTCAATCGTATGTTCTTTTTTTATCTGTTTTTTACGTAAGTAACGTGGGGTAAGAGTTTATTGTTGGTTCTTGTTCATAAGTACTTGTAAAGGCCTATTTGAATAAAAATATGATTGATTGTTTTCTGTCAATGGCAAATGCAGCAGTCTTTTGACATTCGCAAGATACTGATTAATTGAGACTGATTAACTAAAACATATTTTGAATAAGCGTATATAATACTAGCTGCCTCCCCGCGGTTTTACCCGCGTAGTTCCCGTTCCCGTGGGAATACAGGGATAAAATATAGCCTATGTTACTCGGGGATAATGTAGCTTTCCAAAGGTGAAAGAATTTTTGAAATCGGTCCAGTAGTTTCGGAGCCTATTCATTACAAACAAACAAACAAACAAACAAACAAATCTTTCCTCTTTATAATATTAGTATAGAAAAAAAATAAACATAAATGAGTGGGATCTCATAGCATACATTACTTCTTTATTTTCTTAAATTGCACGAATTGTTTGTTAAAATCGTCGATGACAGTTATCGATTTAAAAAAATCGATTAACAACATGTTTTATTTGGAAGGTAATGCAAGCGATGCAAGCGTTAGTCAGACTCCCGGAAGTGGCCCACACGATGCAGGAGCTGAGCAAGGAGATGATGAGGGCCGGCATCATCGAGGAGATGCTGGATGAGACCATGTCCAGCGTGGAGGACGAAGAGGAGATGGAGGAGGCGGCGCAGACGGAGGTCGATAAGGTAAGAGACATAATACAACAGTGCAGTTTCATGTTTCATGATCATATAATATCAAAGCTTCGACGTCGCTCATTTCAGTGTGTCTGAAGTCAAACGTAAGCTTATTTGATTGGAAAAAATAATTGGGGCAATCTTTAGCCACATAATTACCTAAATATTTTAGATTATTTATTTATTTACTGCACCACCATCTTTAGTTCATTCTTTTAGTGACCTTAAAATCCTTTCCATCTAACGGATGTTTTCAAGAAATCGCCTTTAGCGATAAGACAGCCACTTTGCATTTTGTTATTTTTATATCTGTTTTGTCTTTTGGTTTGGTGTACAATAAAGTGTTATCTATATTTACTAGAATTTCGTCCATTCATATATCGCTGCTTTGGAAGAATAGCGTGTTATTACCAAATACTACAAAATTGAATTTTCAACACCATTCAACGGAAAATTATATGTTTTATATACTCAGTAAATATCGTATTTCTATAACATCAATTACGGTCGTGGCGGTACCGAAAGACTGTTTTCTATTGGTCAATTTAGATAGCATTTTGAGATTTGGAAAAACTTTAATAGCACATTTAGTAGGTACTGAAAAAATTACTCAATTTGAGTTACGACAGTATTCTTCAAAAGCAGCGAAATATGAATGGATGAAATTTATGTAAATATAATCAAATGTCAATATAAAATACCTATTTAAGTACCTACATCAGAGGGTGAGTTCTCCCCGGAACTTTTCATGATCCGATCCCCTCGCTAGGTGCTATGGGAGCTGACCCAAGGTAAGCTAGGCGAGGCTCCGGCTCCGCCCGCGGCCAGCATGCTGCCGGCCGAGCCCGCGCCCGCCGCCGGCCGCCGCGACGCGCCCGCGGAACCCGATGAGGCCGAGCTAGATGAGATGCAGACCAGGCTCGAGGCGCTTAGGTCTTAGGTAATACATAAATATCCTGGGACATTTTTCACCTACGGCCAATCTGATTCCAAATTAAGCATCAAAGTGAGCTTGTGTTATGGTAACCAGATAGCTGATATACTACTTTTAAATACATACTTATATAGATATTTACATTCAGACACAGAACAAACTAAACATATTCATGCATACAAATGTTTGTCCTGGGTGGGATTCGAACCCACGACCCGCGGCTTGAAAGTCAGGGTCACTAACCACAAAGCCAACCGGGCTGTCAAATGTATACTAATATTATAAGGGTTAAAGTTTGTGAGTGTGTATGTTTGTTACTTCATCACGTCTAAACGGCTACTTACGACACATAGGCAACTTTTGATCGCGGGGCAGAAGCTAGTCTATACTAATATTAGAAATGCGAAAGTAACTGTCTATCTGTCTCACTTTCACGCTAAAACTACTGAATCGATTTAAATGAAATTTGGTACACACACAGATAGTCTAGAAAAAGGACAAAGGCTACTTTTTATACCGGGGTACTATTTATTTTATTTCATTGAAAACCACCAGGGAACCGGGGAACAGAAGCTAGGTTGTTATAATAATCTCTATCTATATTCTTTCTTAACATTGTATAAACCGAAATAGCTTTGGAATATGGAATATGTAAATGGCATATTACAAATGTAAGTATTCATTTTGATATTCATTCAAAGATAGTTTAATATTAATTTATTAAAATATGATAATGATGCGAAGCTGGGGTGTCTAGTTAAATAATAAAATTATTTATCCCAACTTCAGGTACTAAATCGAGCAAGACGGAGTTTTCAAGATGGCATCTTTGGACTGCAATGCCTTACAAATATTACGAATATTCTGTAAATAATAAAATATTAACTGTTATATAATTATGTTGGCTTTATATGTGAGATCACAATTTTGCTGGGCTTCAAAAAGTAATGTTCGGAAATTTGATCTGTTTGAGAATTATCGATGTCTCGTTTAAGCATTGGCCACTTTTAAAGCTTTTTAAATAACTCATCTACAATTTATTTCTTAAATCTCTGCTAAGTTTTTGAGTTAATTATCTCAACAAAATAGTCGTAGCCCAATAATTTGAGGTATTACTTCACCCACAATTATTTCATTTCACAAACAAAGCAGGTTACCCATTTTAATATAGGTAGTTACTCACTAATAGATACTTACATCCAGATGCACAACAGTAGTTCATTCACAAAATGTTTGTACTTCAAACCTGCGACCACTATGGCAACCTGCCCGTTTCTTATGTATTGGTAGACTATGAAGTTTGTGAAGACAGGATGTTGAAGTTTTAATATTTTTATTCGAACCTCGAGATTACGATCAATTATAATAGATATTTATTATATCTTTGTTACTTATTTTCTTTTTAAGTTCAGGATGTGATAATTAAAGATTATAAATGCTGTTAAATTGTTTAAATATAATGTGATGTAACAGCAAATAAATTTTATGATTGCAATAAATTATGCACTAACGATATTTGTTTTACTATTTCAATATCTTCTATTAAAATCTGGATATAAATTGACAGATTGAATTTATTCTGGAGAAGCATATAGGCTTCTTTATATCCTGGGGAAAATTTAAAATCACCGGGAATGCGGGTGACACCGTGGTTGATAGAATCACCATCATAATTTACCTTGCCTTATTAGGATAAAGGGTCCTATTTGGGGTCGACTTTTTGCGCCATGTCCCTCCATTTCCATTTTATTAGTGGACCATTTTGGTTTAAATTAATTTAATGGAAATGAACATACTTTATGCATGTAGTTTTCGATCTTTTCAATAGAATTGAAATAAAACACCTCCATTAATAATTTTACTATAAATATAATTGGAATAATACTATATAACTTTGCCTATAAATGACGTAAGTACTAAACATATCACAGTTGGTTACAACATCTTGGAGGACAAATCTAGCTCTAATTGCAGGTCTTGTATCGATTCCTTCTTCAGTAAAGGCTTCCTGTCGTTCTCTTTTGACTTTTTCGCGTTTTTCTTCTTCGTTAACCTGAGGAATAAAATAATATTTAATTGAGCTTGTTTGAGTCCGGTCTCTGTGTTAAAATCACTTAATCTTGTTACAAACCTATGAGAGGTTTCACTTATTTATAGCCAGTATTTTTACACGTTACCTATCCCATTTCAATACCTCAGCAAAGTTTGTACTATGGTAACCAAATAGCTGATACATTTTTGATATCATCTGTCCATTTCTTGGCTGCTCTGCCCCAGAGTATAGTGATCATTAATGGATCGCGCACATTAGGACGGGCCGCAAAAATCCGCACAAATCGCTTGAATTTATCTATCTAATATATAAAATTCTCGTGTCGCGGTGTTTGTGATTAAACTCCTCCGAAACGACTTGACCGATTTTTATGAAATTTTGTGTGCATATTCAGTATGTCTGAGAATCGGGCAACATCTATTTTTCATACCTCTAAGTGATCGTGGAAACGGGAACGGGAACTACGCGGGTAAAACCGCGGGGCGGCAGCTAGTAATAATATACTATTTGTATGAATTATCGCATACTGTGTCGGGCTACATTAGTGCGAGACGATTAGTGATTGCTCGGATGTGCTAAGTAAGCATTTTACGCTGCGCTGCGGCCCGTCCTAATGTACTCGATCCTTTGAACTGAATATACCATCAAGTAGCCTAGTCCCATCGAGCATGTAACCAATAGAGTAGAACTGTTAACATTTTTGTTAGAAAACAAAATACGCCAAAACGCTGCGCCGGCCCCTGTGTTCTGATTGGCCGACTGAAGGTCAAGTGTTGCACTAGACGTACACACAGATCTCTTATTGGTCGGGTACTGTTTTAGTTCGAGCGTGGCTTGTTAGTTATACGTGACAAATCATTGATGCGTTGCTAAACCAATGGCTCACTATTGCTACTCTATTGGTTACATGCTCGATGCCTAGTCCCCATGGGGAGTAAAGTCATGGGGGGTAGTAGTGGGGGTGGTTACCTGTTGATGACCCCGTCGGGATGGTCCATCATGCGGATGATGTCGGCCTGGTCGGACGCGTCGAGCGGCGCCACGGAGATGTCCCGCACGGCGCGGAACTTGCCGCAGTTGTTCAGGTGCTCGTTCTCCAGACGGAAGAAGTTCCAGATGAAACGTCTAACATTATAAAGAAGAGGGAATTCAATAAATAAATATCCTGGGACATTTTTCACACGCGGCCAATCTGATTCCAAATTAAGCATCAAAGTGAGCTTGTGTTATGGTAACCAGATAGCTGATACACTACATATACTACTTTTAAATAAATAAATATCCTGGAACATTTTTCACACACGGCCAATCTGATTCCAAACTAAGCAGAGCTTGTGATATGGTAACCAGATAACTGATATACTACATACTAAATACATACTTATATAGATAATTAAATAAAGACACAGACCAACAGACATATTCATGCATACAAATGTTTGTCTTGGGTGGGATTCGAACCCACGACTCGCAGCTTGAGAGTCATGGTCACTAACCACAAAGTCAACCCGGCTGTCAAATTACAAGTTTTTCACCAATAGAGAGAGAAAAAAATATGTAAATAAAGTAACATAGATTTTAGATGAGAGCAGTGAGTAGGTACTATGATAACCAGATACCTCAGGCTAAGCTATAACTACCAAGCTAATAGTAACTCATCTATACTAATATTATAAAGAGGAAAGATTTGTTTGTTTGTAATGAATAGGCTCCGAAACTACTGGACCGATTTCAAAAATTATTTCACCTTTGGAAAGCTACATTATCCCCGAGTAACATAGGCTATATTTTATCCCTGTATTCCCACGGGAACGGGAACTACGCGGGTAAAACCGCGGGGAGGCAGCTTTATATAATATTACCTGAACACTTCTAACGGCGCTAATATCGAAACCATAGTCTCAGATGAAACTAAATTGTTCTCCGTCAACACGAACGACGCCGTCCAAATGAAACGCAGCACAAAATCTTCCACTATTGCGAAGTAGTAGAACTGGAAAGACAATATTAATTTATTTAGAATCATAACAAATGGTGACCAAAAACAATCTATATTAATAACTAGCTGCCTCCCCGCGGTTTTACCCGCGTAGTTCCCGTTCCCGTGGGAATACAGGAATAAAATATAGCCTATGTTACTCGGGGATAATGTAGCTTTCCAAAGGTGAAAGAATTTTTGAAATCGGTCCAGTAGTTTCGGAGCCTATTCATTACAAACAAACAAACAAATCTTTCCTCTTTATAATATTAGTATAGATATAAATGCGAAAGTAACTCTTGTCTTACTTTCACGCTAAAACTACAGAACTGATTTAAATGAAATTTGGTACACAGATAGTTTAGCTAGAGCCTGAGAGGCTGAGAAAGGACATAGGTACGAGGGTGAAACCGCGGGGAGCCACTAGTTTTAATTAAATGCACGGGGACAGTTTACACACACTCCCAGTATGCCAAACTAAGCCGAGTTTGTTCTATGGTAACCACTATACACAAAACTAGCTGCCCCCGCGCGGTTTTACCCGCGTAGTTCCCGTTCCCGTGGGAATACAGGGATAAAATATAGCCTATGTTACTCGGGGATAATGTAGCTTTCCAAAGGTGAAAGAATTTTTGAAATCGGTCCAGTAGTTTCGGAGCCTATTCATTACAAACAAACAAACAAATCTTTCCTCTTTATAATATTAGTATAGATAAACAGATATTCAGTTTGTATGCATGAATATTCGCTAGTGTCTCACCCCTGGGCTATAGACGATCTCCTCGCGCAGGAACTTGTTCTCGGCGGCGGGTCCGCAGCTGAACAGCCCCCAGTCCATCTTCACGTCCCACGTGTACGTGTACACGGAGGAGGCGAGCTGGCACGCGAACCAAGCGTACAGGAACGGGTTGTCGTACGGGTCTGTGTACTTGCCTGGTGGGGAGTGTGATATATACTTTGTGGGTTCATTAGATATAGGTAAACAAGAGAAATGATGGAGAAGGATGATCTTTATTGCTAAAAATAATAATTCGACAAAACTATATTAGCTCCTAAATAGGTATATTAGATATTATATTGTTGTATACTACCTATATATGTAATTGTATACTTAAATTTATGTCTGTAACTTTTTTTGGTATATAAATAAATTATTATTATTATTAAGTGAATGTTAATTATTTTTTGAGAATAAAGTTTCTTTAACCATATTTTTGGTACACTATAAGGTAATTTTCAAAAATACATAGATAAATACTATTTTAGTTTTTTATCAAAACAAATGGCTAACAATCATTGACCATTTTAATAATTTTAGATTGCTTAGTATTTATTCATTTATTGTGCACCTATCTATATGCTTTAAGGCATTGAAGATGTGAGATATAATATGATCATTTTGGCAGCTAAATCTATGTTACTTATAAATATTTATTTAAAAAACACAAAGCTATTTCTTATTTGGTTGCCATTTCCTTTACTAATACCTAAAAAACATACAAATATTTAGCCCAACATACCCATATACAGAGTTCTGAGTGTAGCAAACAGCACGACAAAGAACGTGGTGGAGTACTTCCCGGCGTTGACGAGATGCGGGAAGGCTTCCTTACTGTCCCGGTACCGGCGGAGGCACTGGAAGAAACGCGTCCACGCCGGGACTATGTTCACTAGCGCCCGGGTGATTATGTACCAATGGTTCGATTCGAACGCGGCTGGAATATAAAGGAGAAGATAAATATCCTGGGACATTTTTTAATGGAGCGTAGTGACCAGATAACTGATACACTATAATATACCTTTAGACACATAATTATAATATGAGAAGAACAGTTTATTTTCATTAGAAAGCTACATTATCAATGAGTAACATAGGCTATATTTTATCCCTGTATTCCCACGGGAACGGGAACTACGCGGGTAAAACCGCGCGGTGGCAGCTAGTACTTTATATAATAGTACTACAAACTAGTGGCTCAGGGTTTCACCCGCGTTCCCGGGATTAAAAGTAGCCTATGTGTTATTCCAGAACATATTCAAGTCTGTGCCAATTTCAAGCAGAACCCTTCAGTAGTTTTTGTGTGAAAGACTAACAAACATCCTTACTCAAACTCTCGCATTTATAATATACTAGGACCCGCAGACTTCGTTCTGCCCACCAACGCAGGTGGCGTTGGTGGGCAGAACGAAGTCCCGGTCCAAATTAATGTATTATACATAAAAACCTTCCCCATGAAATACTCCGTAGTTTGGTGAAAAGCGCATGAAAATGTGTTCAGTAGTATTTATGTTCATCGCGTTCAGATAGACAGACAGAGGCGGCGGGGACTTTGTTTTATATACATATATAGAAGTAGGATACTCACTATTGATGGGTTTATTGACGAGTAGCCAATCACTGCCGGCCATGTAGAAGGTGACCAGGAAGTGGAAGTCGAGGAAGGCGGCCGCGAACGAGTTCCACTGGTCCGCCAGCCAGAAGTCCGCGAACAGCACCGGCATGAACGGCGCGGCCAGGATCCGACCCTGTCAGGAAGACCAGCACACAATTTGGATTATTGAGCCACACGATCACCAAATATATATAATTCTACCCCCAGATTCACCGGCATTCCCGGATCTTAAATTTTCCCGGGATAAAAAGTACCCTATGTATTAATCAAGGGTGTCAGCTCACCTCATACCAAATTTTGTTAAAATCGCTCCAGCCGTTTAGATATGAAGCACTAACAAACATATACACTCACAAACTTTCGCCTTTATAATAGGTATACTAGCTGTCTCCCCGCGGTTTTACCCGCGTAGTTCCCGTTCCCGTGGGAATACAGGGATAAAATATAGCCTATGTTACTCGGGGATAATGTAGCATTCCAAAGGTGAAAGAATTTTTGAAATCGGTCCAGTAGTTTCGTAGCCTATTCATTACAAACAAACAAACAAATCTTTCCTCTTTATAATATTAGTATAGAAGTGCGATAATATAGGTAGATACAGTATTAATTTATACAATATTATTAAAAGGAAAATGTTGTATTTTTGTGTGTACATAATATATATTCACCATGAGTAACATAGTTTATATTTTATCCTCGTATTCTTACTTTACCAAGTCCACTAGTATTTAATTAAGGTAGCATCAGATGGCTTCTATATCTTATGTATGGGTTATTTTTTACTAAATAGTCTGTATTTACAATATTGGAAGTAGGATATTTACTGTGGATATAGGGAAATATATATATATATTTGTAACGGGTTTAAAATACTCACACATATCCTCAAGAACCAGAACCTGGCCTCATGCCTGAACACCTTCAGTGGATTAACCAGAAACACAACCATTATAATAACTAGCGCCAATGGATTCACGAAGGGCGGTATGCTCAAACTTGCGCTGTATATGAAACTAAGTATGCTCAACGCCCATACTACGCCGAATATGGCTGCCAACTCCATCAGATGTTGTTCTGATAAATGGTTTCTTGGATCCAGCTCGAATATTAGCACATGGTTGACGCCTGACGAGCGCCATCCGTAAACGTTGATTCCTATTAAAAATATGAATTCCACTAGTAGGAAAGGCCCTCTGTATAGTCTGAACGCTGTCTTTATGTGTTCCGTTCCACCTTCGTGGAATAGTGCTGAAATAGAAAAGAAATATATAATGGATTTACAGATAATTATACATATGCTAGCTAGTAGCTACTATGTACATGATTTATCTATACTAATATTATAAATGCGAAAGTAACTCTGTCTGTATCGCTTTAACGTAACGCTACTAACTACTGAACCGATATAAATAAAATTTGGTACACAGTTAGTCTAGAGCCTGAAAAAGGACATAGTACGTGGGTGCAGCCACTAGTCTATACTAATATTATAAAGAGGAAAGATTTGTTTGTTTGTTTGTTTGTAACGAATAGGCTCCGAAACTACTGGACCGATTTCAAAAATTCTTTCACCTTTGGAAAGCTACATTATCCCCGAGTAACATAGGCTATATTTTATCCCTGTATTCCCACGGGAACGGGAACTACGCGGGTAAAACCGCGGGGAGGCAGCTAGTAATTTATATTTAGATAATCTAAGCGCGAATCATCCCGTTATAAACCATAAATTTAATTCGCGAAAGTTTAAAAAAGTCTATGGCTATAAAAATCCAGTTCTATGACAATTTAGAAAAATATATATATTTTAAAGGCCTTCACAGGCAATAATGAATTGTCATACTAACGCTCTATTCATCAAAATATTGAAAATGTTCTATTAGCTAGACCTTGTGAAGGTTTTATGGAAACAACCTGACATTGCAATAAACAACGCGGTTTTTAAAGTTCAAATCTTTTGGTAAATTAAACTACCGCAAGTTTACGACACATTTATCTGCATAGTATAATTTTATTGAGATAGGATAACACATTATTAGCACAGTGATAATCGTACGGTCAGCAAGTTAACAGATAAGCACGATTTACTACTTAATGTTTGTTAAGTATTATGTGTGTTTACTTTACTATAACATTGCCTAAGGTTATATCTATATTTATTTGGTGTAATGATAAGGCACAAATTCTAAGTATATCCTAATATTATAAATGCGAAAGTAACTACGTCTGTCTCGGTTTTACGCTAAAACTATTGAACCGATTTAAATGAAATTTGGTACACAGATAGTCTAGAGCCTGAGAAAGGATACTACTATTTATCCCGTTAAAATTGAAGATGGGACATCTACTCGGGTACTCGGGTGAAACCGCAGGATGCCACTAGTGACATATATTTTACCTCTAAAGAGTTGAATTTTGAAATATCCGTCAAAGATTCGGCTATGTCAGCATTATTATTTTAAATCGTAGTTAGACATCTATACTAGGTAATATTATAAAGAGGAAAGATTTGTTTGTTTGTTTGTTTGTAATGAATAGGCTCCGAAACTACTGGACCGATTCCAAAAATTCTTTCACCTTTGGAAAGCTACATTATCCCCGAGTAACATAGGCTATATTTTATCCCTGTATTCCCACGGGAACGGGATCTACGCGGGTAAAACCGCGCGGAGGCAGCTATATAATATATTATGGTCTTATACAGGTACTGGCTCGTTTTAGATAATCAGAATCGTTATGAGATAACATTTTGGTATGATCTCAAAATAAAACATTTGTTAAGATAAATAAAGTATAGATATACTAATATATATAGCTAAAGAGTTTGTTTGCTTGAATGCGCTAATCTCAGGAACTACTGATCCGATTTGAATATTTCAGTGTTAGATAGCATTTATCGAGGAAGGCTATAGACTATATATTATGACGCTACGACGAATAGGAGTGGAGCATCACTTAAAAATGTTGCAAAAACGGGCAAGTGACGCTAATGAAGTTGCGCGGGACAACAAGTTTTAGAATATACGTCAAAGATTCGACTGGGTCAGCATTTTTATTTTAATACGTAGTTATACATATCGGATAATCTGAATAGATATGAGATAACGTTTTGTTATGATGTCAAAATAAAACGTGTTTTTATCTAAGTATATAAAAAATAACAATAAATACTCCGGTTTTTCTCAGTTTTACACTGACTTCTAACTGTAATAGGTTCAGTCTAAATCGTCTATATATGAAATGAAGGTAAGAAGTAAATATCGTGATAATGCATAAATTAGGGCTGACAGGACATTTCCTAATATATTTCCTCTACCACAAATTATTGTGAAAAACCTTACCTGACAAAATAACAGTGATAAACAGTACAGTAAAAGATCCAGAAAATAATCCAACTTTGAACGTCGTCCATGGACTCTGCTGTTCTCCCAGAGGGGGCACTCTGAGCTTCTTCATGGCTTTCTGCCTGTCACCACCTTCAAGGTCATTTGTGACTGTCGCCTCTGTATCGCTTATTAGCCTATCAATATCCTTGTTTGTGTAGAATTGAGACGTCTCTACGTGTTCCGCCCGCCATTGTGCACCGTTGCTTACGTTTAGTAACTGAAAAAAATATTACGAGCTACATATATTAAATTGGTCCTTCGAGCCGGATACAATAAAATTTGTTGGTTGTTGGAATGCCAAAGTACTCGTAAAATATATGCCGTAATACATAGCGGCTATCACACCCTCAACGGTGTTATTAATACACAAATCATTTTAACAACTGCATACACAATCTTATCTAACACAAACAATGCATCAATAAATCTTACCTTATCGTGTTTCTTCAATATTTTCCTAAAACCTGTATAGTTTAAGTTCTGATAATTCTGTAGTAATATTAAACTTAAATAGAATTCGCTGAACGCCAACTTGAGTTCTTGTACTTTCCTGCGAGGTATCGCCTTTTTGCTGTCGCCGCCTCCTTTTGGTTTTATTGTGTCGAAGTGAGACTTTAGTTCGCTCTGTAGCGTGGCGAATTTACGAGTCGCTTCGGCTAACTTTTCTGCAGACAAATTGTTAATATAAAATGTTTAAAGTTTACTTCTTGAAGCTCTCAAAATCAGAAAAAGAAGATACATTTTTGGCATACTTCATACATGGCCAATCTGATTCGAATTTTAAATAAGATAATATTATCGGAACTAGTCAACTATGTGCTACTATTCTGTTATTAAATACATAGGTACATAATTCAAAATTCTTTAGTGTAAGGTATTTCATTTCAGGAAACATAAAAGTTAGTTAAATTCACCTGAATAAAATGTGTTGATTTTCTTCAATTCCTGATCACAGTAATGGAAGAATGTTTCATCAAAATTGGCAAAATGTCGCGAAAGTACTTCTGGTTCTACATTCTCTGCCGATGGTGCTTCTTCTACCGCTGTGTATAACATTGCTTTCATTTCCTGGTAATTAAAACAAAATGTCATTTAGTCCGGTGGTTTGATGATCTGCAAATGCTTGCCAGGAGGGGCTGGATGAGGAGAGCGGGATAAGTGTTGCAAATTAGTGGAACTTACGTCCAGCAGTGGACTAATTAGGCTGACAACGGATACATTTATGTCCAATATAAAAATTTGTAACATAATATAGTTTATTTGACTTAGTTTAAGACTATAATTTCATTATAGGTGTATTGTACCTATTACTTTACAAATATTTTAACACTTGTATCAAGTATCAAATAAGTAAACTATTTATCATATCAGCCATAAGATGTCCACTGCTGAACATGGCCTTTTCCATGCAGACCCGTCATCAAATAAGTAAATCTCTGTAATTATGTGGTATCATGAGTTTTGTAATGGCTTGGTGATGTTCTAGGGAAAATAAAAACTTTTCTAAAATGGTTTCTGTCTATGGGAATGTTAAAAAAAATTATAAACACTATACATTAGTTAGGTAATTACCAAAATATACAATGAGTCAAATAAGTACTCCATTTACCTAATATTTTTATATTTAATGTCTTACTCAAATTATAGTTAAAAATATCTAACATTTAAATAATATGTTACTCAACCATGAGATTTTTTTCTCATAATAATAGTTCTGGGTGACAATAAATTTTATTTATTACTACTATTGTTTCTAATTTAATGTAAAATTTATTCACAGCTTTGTTCATTGTCTAAAGTAACCACATATAAATTTGTAACAATAAATAAATATACATTTCTAAAATACATTATATTTAATTATAAACAGGTCCATTTTTTAATATTACAATTATTTTGAAATTTTATTTTATCAATAAAAAATTGGTAGTTTTAGGACTTGACTTTCTACTTGAAATATTAACAATTTTAGAAACATAGTAAAATTCAGATGTTGTCCTTACGTATTCAATTAACGTAAGCAAACTTTATTAGTCACGAGACTTGAGGATAAAGGCCGTAGAACTCTGGTCATGAATGGAAAGACATACCTCATAGTTAATATATTGTTTTCGCCACTCGGGCGTTATATGAGCACTCAAGTGCTCCGCGAACTTCATCTCTGAACCTTCCCAGCCACGAGTCTTTCACAGGAACCACTAATATCAACTGTGTAAAATGTGAACTATGTTTAAAGAACAATCAAGTTTGTTTAACGATAACTGGATTAAGATGACCTCATAACACTGTAAATGTACATAAATGAACACTGGAATGATTACAGTATAAAGATATATCGTTAAGAACCAGCTCTGAAGGTTTTTTTGTATTTACTTCTTATCTTTTTTCTTCAATCAAAATAGAAATAAAAATTTGACTGTTCGTTTGACATTTGACAAGTCGTAACGAAGTGTAGTGATGTAAACAATTAGTATTCATTGAAATATGTATATCGACAAAGAGCACGATAGTATGGCCCCATGTTAAATATTATAGATAGGCATAACTATCGACTATATATACAGATGTAACTTAAAAATAGTTAAATCCATGAACGCCCTTTGTTGCCTTTTGAATACCCATTTAGAATATAAAATTTAATACCAAACGTTCCAATCTGTTCAAATATTGACTAATACTGATAACAAAAAAAGTAATGTATGTATAAACAAAAAAACGATACACAAAATCAAACCTACGAACGAGTCATTCTAAATAAATAATTACGCTAGAATCTCGTGTCGATATTAATATACAATATCATCTCATCACTAGTGACAGACGTAATTTCGTTCGTTCAGAAATGGGATTTCGTTCAAAAATGTAACTAAATACAACCTCTGTCTGTTGGTCACTTTGCACTGTAAGGTATGGTAGGTATATAAGTAACCTATTTAGTTTGCATGTTAGGTATTATTTTTAAATTAAAAAAGTTTTGCAAAGTACTGTTATTTATTTGTATTATCTTTTACGTCACCATTGCTAACAGGAAACAACTCTTGATTGATGTTTTCGGGAATAACCCTCGCTACTTTCCTTGGTTCCTTCACAAGAGTTTTAGGGCATTGCATTTCTGACCAGCTGGTAGGTACCATGCCAACCCCCTGGGGAGACCCTTCTGCAGTAGCTATGACAACACCAAGTTCATTCTCCGATGTTGATAAGTGATACCAGTGAATTTCAGTCATTGGAAGCTGTATAAATATTTTAAGGAAAGTAATATAATAATTGCTTAAGGTATTATTAGACAGATAGTTTTCATTCTAGACCGAAGTCTACCAAAGGATATAAAGTTATCATCTATATCCAGAAAATAAATTGATCTGATGTTTGTAAATAAAATAAGAAAAGGATACAACTCTAGCCAAAATTACATCCCCAGGCCTGTAACACTTGTAAGGGTCAATTCTATCTTTATCTGTGGCTTTTATGTCTTCTTTTTTCAGAATTCCTCGGTAAGGTCTGACCAATACTGAAGGGCCAACGCATAAAATTATACAATGAACTAAGCGAGGGTTGACTACTGTTACTTTGGCAGTTACAATATCTCCAGTCCTTGGCAGAACACTTGGTGTCCTTGGGCTAATCACTGATAAAACTGTTGCCTGAAAAAAACAGATCTTGATTAAACAAATCATTTAGAGGGATTAAGGAATTTTATTCTTTTAATTGTGAGTGTTTCAAAATCAAATATTTTTTATGATAATTAATACCAAGTAATGAAAATAATCAATGTCATGTGTCTGTAATTTCACCAATTTACCCATGCAACCGAAACAGAGTAACACAAGTTCAAAACTAGTATGTAAAATAGGCATGGTGTTAGAAATTCCCTATGCAAGCTTTGTTTAAGGGCTCTTACTTCAATCTGACTGCACTATTAAAATGTGACATTAAAGTAGTAACAATCCATGTAAATAGTGTTTCTATTAATATAAAATGGTTATGTGCTTACCTTGGTTTTCTCATCTTTTTCACTTTTCAATACCCCAGCTAATGTGGCGTATATATAACCTTTTAAGTCGTATGTACCTGGTCCTGCGGTAAATTCATCGTTTGCTATGCTTAATCGCATACCTGGTAAACATATTTGTCCAATTTCTTTCAACTTTTCTTCGTCCATGCCAAACTTCTGAGAGGTTATATTGTATCAATTATATTTATGTGTTATCAACTTTTAATAGTTTGTTTAAAATAAAATATACACGATCGATGATGCTCCTATATCGGTATTCTCAGACGCTTAGTTGAAGAACATGTATGATAAAATTGTATGTTCGTAAGTAAAAGGTAAACCTAAAAATGTGATTCCTTTGTTGACAAACATCAAAATCGTCAGCACAGACAGGTTGTCACAAACCACAGACAATTATATCAGAATATATGTAGAGCCAGAGGGTATACTATCAGACTTTGGAAGTTAGTTTCAATATTAAAATAATCTTAGCCCTTACTCGGAGGCTCCGGCCTGTCTGAGCTAGACAAAATTGGAATAGTAAAATGAAAATGAAAATGAAAAATGTTTTTTATTCAATTAGGCCTTCACAGACACTTAAGAATAGTCAAACTCTAACGCTCGGTTCGGAAGGTTGGTTTTGCTGAGAAGAGCCGGCAATAAACTCAGCAATTACTCTTTTCAAAACAAACTTAGATTTATTTACATATCAAGGAATTAGTCTCACTGACAATATTTGGGTGTTGGGGAATGACTTAAAATAAAATAATTTAAAGTGAACAAACATGGTCTAATAAATTGAGAATAGGTACTAGGAAAATAAATCTGAATTGTTTATGGTGTCACTAGGGCTTGCAGCACGTAGATTCTACCAGAAGTTAAGTCTGTCCGTAAAATTTAAATTATATTTCTAGCCGTCCTACTTACTTATATGAACGGCAATCCCGGGAGTACTCTTAAACTATTATTATAAAAATCTTAAGCTAGTTATTAGAGCTATAAGCAGCGATGTTTTATGTCATAAACGTTAAATAACAGACGATACAAGTTAAATTTTATGTCCATCGATTTATCGACTAGGGGCAGCTCTATTTTACTTGTACGTGTCACGTCAGCCGGTGGTCTGACGTTTGATTGTGTGGAATTGGATTTATTACATGGAATATCTAACAAATATCTAGAATAAACGAGTGAAAATGTTGACTAAATTCGAGACGAAATCGGCTAGGGTGAAAGGCATATCCTTTCACGCAAAACGGCCATGGGTTTTGGCCAGTTTACACAATGGCGTTATTCAGCTATGGGATTATCGAATGTGTACATTATTGGAGAAATTCGACGAACACGACGGTCCTGTGCGTGGCATTTGCTTCCACATCCAACAGCCGCTGTTTGTGTCTGGGGGTGACGACTATAAGATCAAGGTAAGGCATAGAATATTCCTTTTACACTTACACTATCAATTGATGGGATTTCGTCATGTTTTTGACACGTACATATGTGGTATCCTCCTCACATCACTTCCTTTTGGATCACCAAACAGAAGTATAACTTGTAATCAAATAGAACTGTTTACATTTCTAGTTTCTAATAAACACAGAGTAAAAATTCAATCAATGTAGAAGGTATCTAGAGAACATTTGAAGACCCACCCTTGACTAATTCTGTTATGATATCTACTTCCCAAATAAAATTATGCATGTATATCATGTAATGAACAAAAAGGAATAATAACTTATTCTGAACTCACAGCTAAGCAATTACATGCAATAAATACATATAAGATGTGTGTATGAACTATATGATAAGTCTGTGGACTTAAGAGCAAATCTAATGGACAGGAAAAGGTTAATGTTATCTATTTGACTGACATACTTTATAGGACTATTGATGTCATAAACATGTCTAATGACAATCATAATTATGTTTTTAAATGAATGCATCTGGTTACCAATAGTAAACATAGCATTGAGTTTTATTCAAATCTATTTATTTAATACAGGAGATCAGAAAATGCATAAGGGTTCGTTTCTGGCAGCGGTCGAGAGCGGTCGCGCGCACGCCGCATTCTGGCTAAGGGACCGCGCGCGCATCCCGAGCCAAAATAATAACGCGCTTCAGTCGCTTTTGTTCAGTAACTTGTGTATCTGTGCCGTAACTTGTCGATGGTGTTGTAGTGTATCGTGTATAGTGCCGCGAGTAGCCCAGATCTAGGCCCTAGCAGTCTGGCGCTCAATCCAGCAACCCAGCTTACGTAGCTGATGAAATTATCCCGGTGAGATCATTCCATTACCTACCCTTAATAGGCAAACAAGCAACACTACATGAGATCCGGATAAATTCAACAACAATCATCTCAACAGCTATTTTCAAGAGATTTGTCCTCGGTTAATTAATAATCTACGGACGGACTTACGCTATAGCACTACAAAAAACAATAAGCCAAAGCTTAAACACTAGTTCCTACATAATAATTATTTAAACTGTTAGTAGGTCATGTATTTGTGTGACTCCAAATATTCTTAATTGTATAGCTTATAATTATACCTGCGCTTCTATTTTATTTATTATATTATTAGACTTTTATAATATTAACGGCTCTTCTTGTATAGACCCGAGAGGGTTTTTTGAGCTATTTGCCTCAGAAACTGTGTTAATGTTTTAAACGATAAATAAAACAGAAGACCTAATCGCCAATTACGGTTGTATAGGCTAACCCGCTACGATTATTATACAAAACAGCAGGAACAATTGAGAACCGAAAATATTTAAACACATGGTTTTCATTATATTTCTACAGATACGCCCAAGACATCTGGGGAATGCAAATTACTGCAATCGGCCATATACTTTTCATCCATTAATCTGTCGCATGTTAATTTGTTAAATTACATTTAGTGATCCAGGCTCTTAGCGCATATTTTCTACTCCACCTTACCAAGACGTATAGCAATCTAAGTTTCGGAAATCAAAAAGCTTCACTTTCTGAGTATATAAGTATGATACATCCTTACATTCAAACTAATATCATAAAATCTATTTCAATATAACTCTAGTTCGTTCTGCGATCCAATCACTACATCAATAGATTAAACGACCTTTCGCCATTTATGGTATTTCCGATCTATCCTTTTCTTAAATTATCCTCCTCAATTAGAAAAATACATAGCGAGGCATAGAATAATTGGTGTTACAAAAACTATTTTACGACAGCAAAGTCCCTTTGAGTTCTCAGGCTATTAATTTCTTATTTAAACAAATAACCAGGCCCATTTACTAAAAAACCTTGCATATGTGCACGCCTATTCATTAAATAAAGGAAAACAATCGTAAAGTAATTTAAATATCTCCGGCAAAATTCTCAAAAATCGACACGTGCAACGCTTTCAAAAGCGCCCGACCAGCCCCTTACTAATTGCCCTTAGCAAACAATAGAAATCCCGACAAAGTGCAGTCTCGTCCTTAGGTAAGCCTTTTGTTACTGCCATCATAACAAAGTCATACATCCAAGCGTTACGGCGGTATTTTAAAGAAGGGGCAAAGCAAACAATATGGATATCATAGTAATGAAAACGGACGGAAACTTCTACCGGACATTCGACCACCACGCAATAAGACGGTACCTTGACAAGTATATTGAAGAACACCAGCACAATCAGTTAATTCGACATGCAACCTGGATCCCTCTGCAATAGACCAAGATATGAAAATCAATACGAAACGATTTTCTGTTCCACCTTGGCCTTGATAGCAGCATCACACTTTTATTATGTCAACATCACAACAAGCAACATGGCCAGAAACTACAAAACATGCTCACATTTCAACCCTTAAATCCAACTGAAGCTGTAGGAGAATTACACATCGGATGACAAGAAACGGGAACGAGGACTAGATAACATACGAGTCAAAACATTACAAATGGTCCCTCACGGGCGGAGGGAGGTAACAAGTGTCGGGAATCAGCGATCATCATGCATCGTAAGGAATCACCACAGACTCGAAGCCATCAATACTAACAAGAGCGCCAACCTAAACATAGATATATTATGCGTGAATAACATACACTTTTACACAGCCACATGTTAAATGGGAAGAAATATCATTTATTTATTTATTTATTTATCATACTTATCTTTTATTTAGTACACATAATCATAGTTTTAGCACAGCAATATATTGATACCAAACATAGTTTCGTCTATGATAAGCTATTTGCCAACTACTCAGCTTAATTTTTACGGTCACGAGACACAATTATACGTCTGACCCGTATAACAGCCGAGCATATCGATCAATCAGTAATTTGGCATAGCTTCCGCTATATACCAAGATTACTTCAGCTTAATTTGTACGGACATGGGACACAGGTCTATGTCTGAACCGTATAACAGCTGATTAACTGACTGATCCATAATTTGGCATAGCTTTCGCTATTTAACTTTTTCTCAACTTAATATTTACGGCCAAGAGACACTGCGAGAGATGTCTGCTCCGTACAACAGTTGATGAAAAAGTGTATCTAGCTCAAAACAGAGTTGCCTTTTATAGGCAAACATTTATCATAGTGAAGCAAAATACCCTCACAGCATATTATAAAAATTACTTGCCCCATTTTATAAAAATTACAGAAACAAATCTTAAATAGCGTTAAATAGGCATTATAAATCAAATCATCATATATTATGTCAACATCACAACAAGCAACATGGCCAGGCACTACAAAACATGCTCACATTTCAACCCAAAACATTGCAAATGGTCCCTCACGGGCGGAGGGAGGTAACAAGTGTCGGGAATTAGCGATCATCATGCATCGTAAGGAATCACCACAGACTCGAAGCCATCAATACTAACAAGAGCGCCAACCTAAACATAGATATATTATGCATGCATAACATACACTTTTACACAGCCACATGTTAAATGGGAAGAAATATCATACTTATCTTTTATTTAGTACACAACATAGTTTTAGCACAGCAATATATTGGTACCAAACATAGTTTCGTCTATGATAAGCTACTTGCCAACTACTCAGCTTAATTTTTACGGTCACGAGACACAGTTATACGTCTGACCCGTATAACAGCCGAGCATATCGATCAATCAGTAATTTGGCATAGCTTCCGCTATATACCAAGATTACTTCAGCTTAATTTTTACGGACATGGGACACAGGTCTATGTCTGAACCGTATAACAGCTGATTAACTGACTGATCCATAATTTGGCATAGCTTTCGCTATTTAACTTTTTCTCAACTTAATATTTACGGCCAAGAGACACTGCGAGAGATGTCTGCTCCGTACAACAGTTGATGAAAAAGTGTATCTAGCTCAAAACAGAGTTGCCTTTTATAGGCAAACATTTATCATAGTGAAGCAAAATACCCTCACAGCATATTATAAAAATTACTTGCCCCATTTTATAAAAATTACAGAAACAAATCTTAAATAGCGTTAAATAGGCATTATAAATCAAATCATCATATATTATGTCAACATCACAACAAGCAACATGGCCAGGCACTACAAAACATGCTCACATTTCAACCCAAAACATTGCAAATGGTCCCTCACGGGCGGAGGGAGGTAACAAGTGTCGGGAATTAGCGATCATCATGCATCGTAAGGAATCACCACAGACTCGAAGCCATCAATACTAACAAGAGCGCCAACCTAAACATAGATATATTATGCATGCATAACATACACTTTTACACAGCCACATGTTAAATGGGAAGAAATATCATACTTATCTTTTATTTAGTACACAACATAGTTTTAGCACAGCAATATATTGATACCAAACATAGTTTCGTCTATGATAAGCTATTTGCCAACTACTCAGCTTAATTTTTACGGTCACGAGACACAGTTATACGTCTGACCCGTATAACAGCCGAGCATATCGATCAATCAGTAATTTGGCATAGCTTCCGCTATATACCAAGATTACTTCAGCTTAATTTTTACGGACATGGGACACAGGTCTATGTCTGAACCGTATAACAGCTGATTAACTGACTGATCCATAATTTGGCATAGCTTTCGCTATTTAACTTTTTCTCAACTTAATATTTACGGCCAAGAGACACTGCGAGAGATGTCTGCTCCGTACAACAGTTGATGAAAAAGTGTATCTAGCTCAAAACAGAGTTGCCTTTTATAGGCAAACATTTATCATAGTGAAGCAAAATACCCTCACAGCATATTATAAAAATTACTTGCACCATTTTATAAAAATTACAGAAACAAATCTTAAATAGCGTTAAATAGGCATTATAAATCAAATCATCATATATTATGTCAACATCACAACAAGCAACATGGCCAGGCACTACAAAACATGCTCACATTTCAACCCAAAACATTACAAATGGTCCCTCACGGGCGGAGGGAGGTAACAAGTGCCGGGAATTAGCGATCATCATGCATCGTAAGGAATCACCACAGACTCGAAGCCATCAATACTAACAAGAGCGCCAACCTAAACATAGATATATTATGCATGCATAACATACACTTTTACACAGCCACATGTTAAATGGGAAGAAATATCATACTTATCTTTTATTTAGTACACAACATAGTTTTAGCACAGCAATATATTGATACCAAACATAGTTTCGTCTATGATAAGCTACTTGCCAACTACTCAGCTTAATTTTTACGGTCACGAGACACAGTTATACGTCTGACCCGTATAACAGCCGAGCATATCGATCAATCAGTAATTTGGCATAGCTTCCGCTATATACCAAGATTACTTCAGCTTAATTTTTACGGACATGGGACACAGGTCTATGTCTGAACCGTATAACAGCTGATTAACTGACTGATCCATAATTTGGCATAGCTTTCGCTATTTAACTTTTTCTCAACTTAATATTTACGGCCAAGAGACACTGCGAGAGATGTCTGCTCCGTACAACAGTTGATGAAAAAGTGTATCTAGCTCAAAACAGAGTTGCCTTTTATAGGCAAACATTTATCATAGTGAAGCAAAATACCCTCACAGCATATTATAAAAATTACTTGCACCATTTTATAAAAATTACAGAAACAAATCTTAAATAGCGTTAAATAGGCATTATAAATCAAATCATCATATATTATGTCAACATCACAACAAGCAACATGGCCAGGCACTACAAAACATGCTCACATTTCAACCCAAAACATTGCAAATGGTCCCTCACGGGCGGAGGGAGGTAACAAGTGCCGGGAATTAGCGATCATCATGCATCGTAAGGAATCACCACAGACTCGAAGCCATCAATACTAACAAGAGCGCCAACCTAAACATAGATATATTATGCATGCATAACATACACTTTTACACAGCCACATGTTAAATGGGAAGAAATATCATACTTATCTTTTATTTAGTACACAACATAGTTTTAGCACAGCAATATATTGATACCAAACATAGTTTCGTCTATGATAAGCTATTTGCCAACTACTCAGCTTAATTTTTACGGTCACGAGACACAGTTATACGTCTGACCCGTATAACAGCCGAGCATATCGATCAATCAGTAATTTGGCATAGCTTCCGCTATATACCAAGATTACTTCAGCTTATTTTTTACGGACATGGGACACAGGTCTATGTTTGAACCGTATAACAGCTGATTAACTGACTGATCCATAATTTGGCATAGCTTTCGCTATTTAACTTTTTCTCAACTTAATATTTACGGCCAAGAGACACTGCGAGAGATGTCTGCTCCGTACAACAGTTGATGAAAAAGTGTATCTAGCTCAAAACAGAGTTGCCTTTTATAGGCAAACATTTATCATAGTGAAGCAAAATACCCTCACAGCATATTATAAAAATTACTTGCACCATTTTATAAAAATTACAGAAACAAATCTTAAATAGCGTTAAATAGGCATTATAAATCAAATCATCATATATTATGTCAACATCACAACAAGCAACATGGCCAGGCACTACAAAACATGCTCACATTTCAACCCAAAACATTGCAAATGGTCCCTCACGGGCGGAGGGAGGTAACAAGTGCCGGGAATTAGCGATCATCATGCATCGTAAGGAATCACCACAGACTCGAAGCCATCAATACTAACAAGAGCGCCAACCTAAACATAGATATATTATGCATGCATAACATACACTTTTACACAGCCACATGTTAAATGGGAAGAAATATCATACTTATCTTTTATTTAGTACACAACATAGTTTTAGCACAGCAATATATTGATACCAAACATAGTTTCGTCTATGATAAGCTATTTGCCAACTACTCAGCTTAATTTTTACGGTCACGAGACACAGTTATACGTCTGACCCGTATAACAGCCGAGCATATCGATCAATCAGTAATTTGGCATAGCTTCCGCTATATACCAAGATTACTTCAGCTTATTTTTTACGGACATGGGACACAGGTCTATGTCTGAACCGTATAACAGCTGATTAACTGACTGATCCATAATTTGGCATAGCTTTCGCTATTTAACTTTTTCTCAACTTAATATTTACGGCCAAGAGACACTGCGAGAGATGTCTGCTCCGTACAACAGTTGATGAAAAAGTGTATCTAGCTCAAAACAGAGTTGCCTTTTATAGGCAAACATTTATCATAGTGAAGCAAAATACCCTCACAGCATATTATAAAAATTACTTGCCCCATTTTATAAAAATTACAGAAACAAATCTTAAATAGCGTTAAATAGGCATTATAAATCAAATCATCATATATTATGTCAACATCACAACAAGCAACATGGCCAGGCACTACAAAACATGCTCACATTTCAACCCAAAACATTGCAAATGGTCCCTCACGGGCGGAGGGAGGTAACAAGTGCCGGGAATTAGCGATCATCATGCATCGTAAGGAATCACCACAGACTCGAAGCCATCAATACTAACAAGAGCGCCAACCTAAACATAGATATATTATGCATGCATAACATACACTTTTACACAGCCACATGTTAAATGGGAAGAAATATCATACTTATCTTTTATTTAGTACACAACATAGTTTTAGCACAGCAATATATTGATACCAAACATAGTTTCGTCTATGATAAGCTACTTGCCAACTACTCAGCTTAATTTTTACGGTCACGAGACACAGTTATACGTCTGACCCGTATAACAGCCGAGCATATCGATCAATCAGTAATTTGGCATAGCTTCCGCTATATACCAAGATTACTTCAGCTTAATTTTTACGGACATGGGACACAGGTCTATGTCTGAACCGTATAACAGCTGATTAACTGACTGATCCATAATTTGGCATAGCTTTCGCTATTTAACTTTTTCTCAACTTAATATTTACGGCCAAGAGACACTGCGAGAGATGTCTGCTCCGTACAACAGTTGATGAAAAAGTGTATCTAGCTCAAAACAGAGTTGCCTTTTATAGGCAAACATTTATCATAGTGAAGCAAAATACCCTCACAGCATATTATAAAAATTACTTGCCCCATTTTATAAAAATTACAGAAACAAATCTTAAATAGCGTTAAATAGGCATTATAAATCAAATCATCATATATTATGTCAACATCACAACAAGCAACATGGCCAGGCACTACAAAACATGCTCACATTTCAACCCAAAACATTGCAAATGGTCCCTCACGGGCGGAGGGAGGTAACAAGTGTCGGGAATTAGCGATCATCATGCATCGTAAGGAATCACCACAGACTCGAAGCCATCAATACTAACAAGAGCGCCAACCTAAACATAGATATATTATGCATGCATAACATACACTTTTACACAGCCACATGTTAAATGGGAAGAAATATCATACTTATCTTTTATTTAGTACACAACATAGTTTTAGCACAGCAATATATTGATACCAAACATAGTTTCGTCTATGATAAGCTACTTGCCAACTACTCAGCTTAATTTTTACGGTCACGAGACACAGTTATACGTCTGACCCGTATAACAGCCGAGCATATCGATCAATCAGTAATTTGGCATAGCTTCCGCTATATACCAAGATTACTTCAGCTTAATTTTTACGGACATGGGACACAGGTCTATGTCTGAACCGTATAACAGCTGATTAACTGACTGATCCATAATTTGGCATAGCTTTCGCTATTTAACTTTTTCTCAACTTAATATTTACGGCCAAGAGACACTGCGAGAGATGTCTGCTCCGTACAACAGTTGATGAAAAAGTGTATCTAGCTCAAAACAGAGTTGCCTTTTATAGGCAAACATTTATCATAGTGAAGCAAAATACCCTCACAGCATATTATAAAAATTACTTGCCCCATTTTATAAAAATTACAGAAACAAATCTTAAATAGCGTTAAATAGGCATTATAAATCAAATCATCATATATTATGTCAACATCACAACAAGCAACATGGCCAGGCACTACAAAACATGCTCACATTTCAACCCAAAACATTGCAAATGGTCCCTCACGGGCGGAGGGAGGTAACAAGTGTCGGGAATTAGCGATCATCATGCATCGTAAGGAATCACCACAGACTCGAAGCCATCAATACTAACAAGAGCGCCAACCTAAACATAGATATATTATGCATGCATAACATACACTTTTACACAGCCACATGTTAAATGGGAAGAAATATCATACTTATCTTTTATTAAGTACACATAATCATAGTTTTAGCACAGCAATATATTGATACCAAACATAGTTTCGTCTATGATAAGCTATTTGCCAACTACTCAGCTTAATTTTTACGGTCACGAGACACAATTATACGTCTGACCCGTATAACAGCCGAGCATATCGATCAATCAGTAATTTGGCATAGCTTCCGCTATATACCAAGATTACTTCAGCTTATTTTTTACGGACATGGGACACAGGTCTATGTCTGAACCGTATAACAGCTGATTAACTGACTGATCCATAATTTGGCATAGCTTTCGCTATTTAACTTTTTCTCAACTTAATATTTACGGCCAAGAGACACTGCGAGAGATGTCTGCTCCGTACAACAGTTGATGAAAAAGTGTATCTAGCTCAAAACAGAGTTGCCTTTTATAGGCAAACATTTATCATAGTGAAGCAAAATACCCTCACAGCATATTAAAAAAATTACTTGCCCCATTTTATAAAAATTACAGAAACAAATCTTAAATAGCGTTAAATAGGCATTATAAATCAAATCATCATATATTATGTCAACATCACAACAAGCAACATGGCCAGGCACTACAAAACATGCTCACATTTCAACCCAAAACATTGCAAATGGTCCCTCACGGGCGGAGGGAGGTAACAAGTGTCGGGAATTAGCGATCATCATGCATCGTAAGGAATCACCACAGACTCGAAGCCATCAATACTAACAAGAGCGCCAACCTAAACATAGATATATTATGCATGCATAACATACACTTTTACACAGCCACATGTTAAATGGGAAGAAATATCATACTTATCTTTTATTTAGTACACAACATAGTTTTAGCACAGCAATATATTGATACCAAACATAGTTTCGTCTATGATAAGCTACTTGCCAACTACTCAGCTTAATTTTTACGGTCACGAGACACAGTTATACGTCTGACCCGTATAACAGCCGAGCATATCGATCAATCAGTAATTTGGCATAGCTTCCGCTATATACCAAGATTACTTCAGCTTAATTTTTACGGACATGGGACACAGGTCTATGTCTGAACCGTATAACAGCTGATTAACTGACTGATCCATAATTTGGCATAGCTTTCGCTATTTAACTTTTTCTCAACTTAATATTTACGGCCAAGAGACACTGCGAGAGATGTCTGCTCCGTACAACAGTTGATGAAAAAGTGTATCTAGCTCAAAACAGAGTTGCCTTTTATAGGCAAACATTTATCATAGTGAAGCAAAATACCCTCACAGCATATTATAAAAATTACTTGCCCCATTTTATAAAAATTACAGAAACAAATCTTAAATAGCGTTAAATAGGCATTATAAATCAAATCATCATATATTATGTCAACATCACAACAAGCAACATGGCCAGGCACTACAAAACATGCTCACATTTCAACCCAAAACATTACAAATGGTCCCTCACGGGCGGAGGGAGGTAACAAGTGCCGGGAATTAGCGATCATCATGCATCGTAAGGAATCACCACAGACTCGAAGCCATCAATACTAACAAGAGCGCCAACCTAAACATAGATATATTATGCATGCATAACATACACTTTTACACAGCCACATGTTAAATGGGAAGAAATATCATACTTATCTTTTATTTAGTACACAACATAGTTTTAGCACAGCAATATATTGATACCAAACATAGTTTCGTCTATGATAAGCTACTTGCCAACTACTCAGCTTAATTTTTACGGTCACGAGACACAGTTATACGTCTGACCCGTATAACAGCCGAGCATATCGATCAATCAGTAATTTGGCATAGCTTCCGCTATATACCAAGATTACTTCAGCTTAATTTTTACGGACATGGGACACAGGTCTATGTCTGAACCGTATAACAGCTGATTAACTGACTGATCCATAATTTGGCATAGCTTTCGCTATTTAACTTTTTCTCAACTTAATATTTACGGCCAAGAGGCACTGCGAGAGATGTCTGCTCCGTACAACAGTTGATGAAAAAGTGTATCTAGCTCAAAACAGAGTTGCCTTTTATAGGCAAACATTTATCATAGTGAAGCAAAATACCCTCACAGCATATTATAAAAATTACTTGCACCATTTTATAAAAATTACAGAAACAAATCTTAAATAGCGTTAAATAGGCATTATAAATCAAATCATCATATATTATGTCAACATCACAACAAGCAACATGGCCAGGCACTACAAAACATGCTCACATTTCAACCCAAAACATTGCAAATGGTCCCTCACGGGCGGAGGGAGGTAACAAGTGCCGGGAATTAGCGATCATCATGCATCGTAAGGAATCACCACAGACTCGAAGCCATCAATACTAACAAGAGCGCCAACCTAAACATAGATATATTATGCATGCATAACATACACTTTTACACAGCCACATGTTAAATGGGAAGAAATATCATACTTATCTTTTATTTAGTACACAACATAGTTTTAGCACAGCAATATATTGATACCAAACATAGTTTCGTCTATGATAAGCTACTTGCCAACTACTCAGCTTAATTTTTACGGTCACGAGACACAGTTATACGTCTGACCCGTATAACAGCCGAGCATATCGATCAATCAGTAATTTGGCATAGCTTCCGCTATATACCAAGATTACTTCAGCTTAATTTTTACGGACATGGGACACAGGTCTATGTCTGAACCGTATAACAGCTGATTAACTGACTGATCCATAATTTGGCATAGCTTTCGCTATTTAACTTTTTCTCAACTTAATATTTACGGCCAAGAGACACTGCGAGAGATGTCTGCTCCGTACAACAGTTGATGAAAAAGTGTATCTAGCTCTTTTTTTTTTTTTTTGAATGGACTAGAAGGTGACAGCCTCAGATGGCTTTTACACCGTTACGCGGACTTATATCTAGCTCAAAACAGAGTTGCCTTTTATAGGCAAACATTTATCATAGTGAAGCAAAATACCCTCACAGCATATTATAAAAATTACTTGCCACATTTTATAAAAATTACAGAAACAAATCTTAAATAGCGTTAAATAGGCATTATAAATCAAATCATCATATATTATGTCAACATCACAACAAGCAACATGGCCAGGCACTACAAAACATGCTCACATTTCAACCCAAAACATTGCAAATGGTCCCTCACGGGCGGAGGGAGGTAACAAGTGCCGGGAATTAGCGATCATCATGCATCGTAAGGAATCACCACAGACTCGAAGCCATCAATACTAACAAGAGCGCCAACCTAAACATAGATATATTATGCATGCATAACATACACTTTTACAGAGCCACATGTTAAATGGGAAGAAATATCATACTTATCTTTTATTTAGTACACAACATAGTTTTAGCACAGCAATATATTGATACCAAACATAGTTTCGTCTATGATAAGCTACTTGCCAACTACTCAGCTTAATTTTTACGGTCACGAGACACAGTTATACGTCTGACCCGTATAACAGCCGAGCATATCGATCAATCAGTAATTTGGCATAGCTTCCGCTATATACCAAGATTACTTCAGCTTAATTTTTACGGACATGGGACACAGGTCTATGTCTGAACCGTATAACAGCTGATTAACTGACTGATCCATAATTTGGCATAGCTTTCGCTATTTAACTTTTTCTCAACTTAATATTTACGGCCAAGAGACACTGCGAGAGATGTCTGCTCCGTACAACAGTTGATGAAAAAGTGTATCTAGCTCAAAACAGAGTTGCCTTTTATAGGCAAACATTTATCATAGTGAAGCAAAATACCCTCACAGCATATTATAAAAATTACTTGCCCCATTTTATAAAAATTACAGAAACAAATCTTAAATAGCGTTAAATAGGCATTATAAATCAAATCATCATATATTATGTCAACATCACAACAAGCAACATGGCCAGGCACTACAAAACATGCTCACATTTCAACCCAAAACATTGCAAATGGTCCCTCACGGGCGGAGGGAGGTAACAAGTGTCGGGAATTAGCGATCATCATGCATCGTAAGGAATCACCACAGACTCGAAGCCATCAATACTAACAAGAGCGCCAACCTAAACATAGATATATTATGCATGCATAACATACACTTTTACACAGCCACATGTTAAATGGGAAGAAATATCATACTTATCTTTTATTTAGTACACAACATAGTTTTAGCACAGCAATATATTGATACCAAACATAGTTTCGTCTATGATAAGCTATTTGCCAACTACTCAGCTTAATTTTTACGGTCACGAGACTCAGTTATACGTCTGACCCGTATAACAGCCGAGCATATCGATCAATCAGTAATTTGGCATAGCTTCCGCTATATACCAAGATTACTTCAGCTTAATTTTTACGGACATGGGACACAGGTCTATGTCTGAACCGTATAACAGCTGATTAACTGACTGATCCATAATTTGGCATAGCTTTCGCTATTTAACTTTTTCTCAACTTAATATTTACGGCCAAGAGACACTGCGAGAGATGTCTGCTCCGTACAACAGTTGATGAAAAAGTGTATCTAGCTCAAAACAGAGTTGCCTTTTATAGGCAAACATTTATCATAGTGAAGCAAAATACCCTCACAGCATATTATAAAAATTACTTGCCCCATTTTATAAAAATTACAGAAACAAATCTTAAATAGCGTTAAATAGGCATTATAAATCAAATCATCATATATTATGTCAACATCACAACAAGCAATATGGCCAGGCACTACAAAACATGCTCACATTTCAACCCAAAACATTGCAAATGGTCCCTCACGGGCGGAGGGAGGTAACAAGTGTCGGGAATTAGCGATCATCATGCATCGTAAGGAATCACCACAGACTCGAAGCCATCAATACTAACAAGAGCGCCAACCTAAACATAGATATATTATGCATGCATAACATACACTTTTACACAGCCACATGTTAAATGGGAAGAAATATCATACTTATCTTTTATTTAGTACACAACATAGTTTTAGCACAGCAATATATTGATACCAAACATAGTTTCGTCTATGATAAGCTATTTGCCAACTACTCAGCTTAATTTTTACGGTCACGAGACACAGTTATACGTCTGACCCGTATAACAGCCGAGCATATCGATCAATCAGTAATTTGGCATAGCTTCCGCTATATACCAAGATTACTTCAGCTTAATTTTTACGGACATGGGACACAGGTCTATGTCTGAACCGTATAACAGCTGATTAACTGACTGATCCATAATTTGGCATAGCTTTCGCTATTTAACTTTTTCTCAACTTAATATTTACGGCCAAGAGACACTGCGAGAGATGTCTGCTCCGTACAACAGTTGATGAAAAAGTGTATCTAGCTCAAAACAGAGTTGCCTTTTATAGGCAAACATTTATCATAGTGAAGCAAAATACCCTCACAGCATATTATAAAAATTACATGCCACATTTTATAAAAATTACAGAAACAAATCTTAAATAGCGTTAAATAGGCATTATAAATCAAATCATCATATATTATGTCAACATCACAACAAGCAACATGGCCAGGCACTACAAAACATGCTCACATTTCAACCCAAAACATTGCAAATGGTCCCTCACGGGCGGAGGGAGGTAACAAGTGTCGGGAATTAGCGATCATCATGCATCGTAAGGAATCACCACAGACTCGAAGCCATCAATACTAACAAGAGCGCCAACCTAAACATAGATATATTATGCATGCATAACATACACTTTTACACAGCCACATGTTAAATGGGAAGAAATATCATACTTATCTTTTATTTAGTACACAACATAGTTTTAGCACAGCAATATATTGATACCAAACATAGTTTCGTCTATGATAAGCTATTTGCCAACTACTCAGCTTAATTTTTACGGTCACGAGACACAGTTATACGTCTGACCCGTATAACAGCCGAGCATATCGATCAATCAGTAATTTGGCATAGCTTCCGCTATATACCAAGATTACTTCAGCTTAATTTTTACGGACATGGGACACAGGTCTATGTCTGAACCGTATAACAGCTGATTAACTGACTGATCCATAATTTGGCATAGCTTTCGCTATTTAACTTTTTCTCAACTTAATATTTACGGCCAAGAGACACTGCGAGAGATGTCTGCTCCGTACAACAGTTGATGAAAAAGTGTATCTAGCTCAAAACAGAGTTGCCTTTTATAGGCAAACATTTATCATAGTGAAGCAAAATACCCTCACAGCATATTATAAAAATTACTTGCCCCATTTTATAAAAATTACAGAAACAAATCTTAAATAGCGTTAAATAGGCATTATAAATCAAATCATCATATATTATGTCAACATCACAACAAGCAACATGGCCAGGCACTACAAAACATGCTCACATTTCAACCCAAAACATTGCAAATGGTCCCTCACGGGCGGAGGGAGGTAACAAGTGCCGGGAATTAGCGATCATCATGCATCGTAAGGAATCACCACAGACTCGAAGCCATCAATACTAACAAGAGCGCCAACCTAAACATAGATATATTATGCATGCATAACATACACTTTTACACAGCCACATGTTAAATGGGAAGAAATATCATACTTATCTTTTATTTAGTACACAACATAGTTTTAGCACAGCAATATATTGATACCAAACATAGTTTCGTCTATGATAAGCTACTTGCCAACTACTCAGCTTAATTTTTACGGTCACGAGACACAGTTATACGTCTGACCCGTATAACAGCCGAGCATATCGATCAATCAGTAATTTGGCATAGCTTCCGCTATATACCAAGATTACTTCAGCTTAATTTTTACGGACATGGGACACAGGTCTATGTCTGAACCGTATAACAGCTGATTAACTGACTGATCCATAATTTGGCATAGCTTTCGCTATTTAACTTTTTCTCAACTTAATATTTACGGCCAAGAGGCACTGCGAGAGATGTCTGCTCCGTACAACAGTTGATGAAAAAGTGTATCTAGCTCAAAACAGAGTTGCCTTTTATAGGCAAACATTTATCATAGTGAAGCAAAATACCCTCACAGCATATTATAAAAATTACTTGCACCATTTTATAAAAATTACAGAAACAAATCTTAAATAGCGTTAAATAGGCATTATAAATCAAATCATCATATATTATGTCAACATCACAACAAGCAACATGGCCAGGCACTACAAAACATGCTCACATTTCAACCCAAAACATTGCAAATGGTCCCTCACGGGCGGAGGGAGGTAACAAGTGCCGGGAATTAGCGATCATCATGCATCGTAAGGAATCACCACAGACTCGAAGCCATCAATACTAACAAGAGCGCCAACCTAAACATAGATATATTATGCATGCATAACATACACTTTTACACAGCCACATGTTAAATGGGAAGAAATATCATACTTATCTTTTATTTAGTACACAACATAGTTTTAGCACAGCAATATATTGATACCAAACATAGTTTCGTCTATGATAAGCTACTTGCCAACTACTCAGCTTAATTTTTACGGTCACGAGACACAGTTATACGTCTGACCCGTATAACAGCCGAGCATATCGATCAATCAGTAATTTGGCATAGCTTCCGCTATATACCAAGATTACTTCAGCTTAATTTTTACGGACATGGGACACAGGTCTATGTCTGAACCGTATAACAGCTGATTAACTGACTGATCCATAATTTGGCATAGCTTTCGCTATTTAACTTTTTCTCAACTTAATATTTACGGCCAAGAGACACTGCGAGAGATGTCTGCTCCGTACAACAGTTGATGAAAAAGTGTATCTAGCTCTTTTTTTTTTTTTTTGAATGGACTAGAAGGTGACAGCCTCAGATGGCTTTTACACCGTTACGCGGACTTATATCTAGCTCAAAACAGAGTTGCCTTTTATAGGCAAACATTTATCATAGTGAAGCAAAATACCCTCACAGCATATTATAAAAATTACTTGCCACATTTTATAAAAATTACAGAAACAAATCTTAAATAGCGTTAAATAGGCATTATAAATCAAATCATCATATATTATGTCAACATCACAACAAGCAACATGGCCAGGCACTACAAAACATGCTCACATTTCAACCCAAAACATTGCAAATGGTCCCTCACGGGCGGAGGGAGGTAACAAGTGCCGGGAATTAGCGATCATCATGCATCGTAAGGAATCACCACAGACTCGAAGCCATCAATACTAACAAGAGCGCCAACCTAAACATAGATATATTATGCATGCATAACATACACTTTTACAGAGCCACATGTTAAATGGGAAGAAATATCATACTTATCTTTTATTTAGTACACAACATAGTTTTAGCACAGCAATATATTGATACCAAACATAGTTTCGTCTATGATAAGCTACTTGCCAACTACTCAGCTTAATTTTTACGGTCACGAGACACAGTTATACGTCTGACCCGTATAACAGCCGAGCATATCGATCAATCAGTAATTTGGCATAGCTTCCGCTATATACCAAGATTACTTCAGCTTAATTTTTACGGACATGGGACACAGGTCTATGTCTGAACCGTATAACAGCTGATTAACTGACTGATCCATAATTTGGCATAGCTTTCGCTATTTAACTTTTTCTCAACTTAATATTTACGGCCAAGAGACACTGCGAGAGATGTCTGCTCCGTACAACAGTTGATGAAAAAGTGTATCTAGCTCAAAACAGAGTTGCCTTTTATAGGCAAACATTTATCATAGTGAAGCAAAATACCCTCACAGCATATTATAAAAATTACTTGCCCCATTTTATAAAAATTACAGAAACAAATCTTAAATAGCGTTAAATAGGCATTATAAATCAAATCATCATATATTATGTCAACATCACAACAAGCAACATGGCCAGGCACTACAAAACATGCTCACATTTCAACCCAAAACATTGCAAATGGTCCCTCACGGGCGGAGGGAGGTAACAAGTGTCGGGAATTAGCGATCATCATGCATCGTAAGGAATCACCACAGACTCGAAGCCATCAATACTAACAAGAGCGCCAACCTAAACATAGATATATTATGCATGCATAACATACACTTTTACACAGCCACATGTTAAATGGGAAGAAATATCATACTTATCTTTTATTTAGTACACAACATAGTTTTAGCACAGCAATATATTGATACCAAACATAGTTTCGTCTATGATAAGCTATTTGCCAACTACTCAGCTTAATTTTTACGGTCACGAGACTCAGTTATACGTCTGACCCGTATAACAGCCGAGCATATCGATCAATCAGTAATTTGGCATAGCTTCCGCTATATACCAAGATTACTTCAGCTTAATTTTTACGGACATGGGACACAGGTCTATGTCTGAACCGTATAACAGCTGATTAACTGACTGATCCATAATTTGGCATAGCTTTCGCTATTTAACTTTTTCTCAACTTAATATTTACGGCCAAGAGACACTGCGAGAGATGTCTGCTCCGTACAACAGTTGATGAAAAAGTGTATCTAGCTCAAAACAGAGTTGCCTTTTATAGGCAAACATTTATCATAGTGAAGCAAAATACCCTCACAGCATATTATAAAAATTACTTGCCCCATTTTATAAAAATTACAGAAACAAATCTTAAATAGCGTTAAATAGGCATTATAAATCAAATCATCATATATTATGTCAACATCACAACAAGCAATATGGCCAGGCACTACAAAACATGCTCACATTTCAACCCAAAACATTGCAAATGGTCCCTCACGGGCGGAGGGAGGTAACAAGTGTCGGGAATTAGCGATCATCATGCATCGTAAGGAATCACCACAGACTCGAAGCCATCAATACTAACAAGAGCGCCAACCTAAACATAGATATATTATGCATGCATAACATACACTTTTACACAGCCACATGTTAAATGGGAAGAAATATCATACTTATCTTTTATTTAGTACACAACATAGTTTTAGCACAGCAATATATTGATACCAAACATAGTTTCGTCTATGATAAGCTATTTGCCAACTACTCAGCTTAATTTTTACGGTCACGAGACACAGTTATACGTCTGACCCGTATAACAGCCGAGCATATCGATCAATCAGTAATTTGGCATAGCTTCCGCTATATACCAAGATTACTTCAGCTTAATTTTTACGGACATGGGACACAGGTCTATGTCTGAACCGTATAACAGCTGATTAACTGACTGATCCATAATTTGGCATAGCTTTCGCTATTTAACTTTTTCTCAACTTAATATTTACGGCCAAGAGACACTGCGAGAGATGTCTGCTCCGTACAACAGTTGATGAAAAAGTGTATCTAGCTCAAAACAGAGTTGCCTTTTATAGGCAAACATTTATCATAGTGAAGCAAAATACCCTCACAGCATATTATAAAAATTACATGCCACATTTTATAAAAATTACAGAAACAAATCTTAAATAGCGTTAAATAGGCATTATAAATCAAATCATCATATATTATGTCAACATCACAACAAGCAACATGGCCAGGCACTACAAAACATGCTCACATTTCAACCCAAAACATTGCAAATGGTCCCTCACGGGCGGAGGGAGGTAACAAGTGCCGGGAATTAGCGATCATCATGCATCGTAAGGAATCACCACAGACTCGAAGCCATCAATACTAACAAGAGCGCCAACCTAAACATAGATATATTATGCATGCATAACATACACTTTTACACAGCCACATGTTAAATGGGAAGAAATATCATACTTATCTTTTATTTAGTACACAACATAGTTTTAGCACAGCAATATATTGATACCAAACATAGTTTCGTCTATGATAAGCTACTTGCCAACTACTCAGCTTAATTTTTACGGTCACGAGACACAGTTATACGTCTGACCCGTATAACAGCCGAGCATATCGATCAATCAGTAATTTGGCATAGCTTCCGCTATATACCAAGATTACTTCAGCTTAATTTTTACGGACATGGGACACAGGTCTATGTCTGAACCGTATAACAGCTGATTAACTGACTGATCCATAATTTGGCATAGCTTTCGCTATTTAACTTTTTCTCAACTTAATATTTACGGCCAAGAGACACTGCGAGAGATGTCTGCTCCGTACAACAGTTGATGAAAAAGTGTATCTAGCTCTTTTTTTTTTTTTTTTAATGGACTAGAAGGTGACAGCCTCAGATGGCTTTTACACCGTTACGCGGACTTATATCTAGCTCAAAACAGAGTTGCCTTTTATAGGCAAACATTTATCATAGTGAAGCAAAATACCCTCACAGCATATTATAAAAATTACTTGCCACATTTTATAAAAATTACAGAAACAAATCTTAAATAGCGTTAAATAGGCATTATAAATCAAATCATCATATATTATGTCAACATCACAACAAGCAACATGGCCAGGCACTACAAAACATGCTCACATTTCAACCCAAAACATTGCAAATGGTCCCTCACGGGCGGAGGGAGGTAACAAGTGCCGGGAATTAGCGATCATCATGCATCGTAAGGAATCACCACAGACTCGAAGCCATCAATACTAACAAGAGCGCCAACCTAAACATAGATATATTATGCATGCATAACATACACTTTTACAGAGCCACATGTTAAATGGGAAGAAATATCATACTTATCTTTTATTTAGTACACAACATAGTTTTAGCACAGCAATATATTGATACCAAACATAGTTTCGTCTATGATAAGCTACTTGCCAACTACTCAGCTTAATTTTTACGGTCACGAGACACAGTTATACGTCTGACCCGTATAACAGCCGAGCATATCGATCAATCAGTAATTTGGCATAGCTTCCGCTATATACCAAGATTACTTCAGCTTAATTTTTACGGACATGGGACACAGGTCTATGTCTGAACCGTATAACAGCTGATTAACTGACTGATCCATAATTTGGCATAGCTTTCGCTATTTAACTTTTTCTCAACTTAATATTTACGGCCAAGAGACACTGCGAGAGATGTCTGCTCCGTACAACAGTTGATGAAAAAGTGTATCTAGCTCAAAACAGAGTTGCCTTTTATAGGCAAACATTTATCATAGTGAAGCAAAATACCCTCACAGCATATTATAAAAATTACTTGCCCCATTTTATAAAAATTACAGAAACAAATCTTAAATAGCGTTAAATAGGCATTATAAATCAAATCATCATATATTATGTCAACATCACAACAAGCAACATGGCCAGGCACTACAAAACATGCTCACATTTCAACCCAAAACATTGCAAATGGTCCCTCACGGGCGGAGGGAGGTAACAAGTGTCGGGAATTAGCGATCATCATGCATCGTAAGGAATCACCACAGACTCGAAGCCATCAATACTAACAAGAGCGCCAACCTAAACATAGATATATTATGCATGCATAACATACACTTTTACACAGCCACATGTTAAATGGGAAGAAATATCATACTTATCTTTTATTTAGTACACAACATAGTTTTAGCACAGCAATATATTGATACCAAACATAGTTTCGTCTATGATAAGCTATTTGCCAACTACTCAGCTTAATTTTTACGGTCACGAGACTCAGTTATACGTCTGACCCGTATAACAGCCGAGCATATCGATCAATCAGTAATTTGGCATAGCTTCCGCTATATACCAAGATTACTTCAGCTTAATTTTTACGGACATGGGACACAGGTCTATGTCTGAACCGTATAACAGCTGATTAACTGACTGATCCATAATTTGGCATAGCTTTCGCTATTTAACTTTTTCTCAACTTAATATTTACGGCCAAGAGACACTGCGAGAGATGTCTGCTCCGTACAACAGTTGATGAAAAAGTGTATCTAGCTCAAAACAGAGTTGCCTTTTATAGGCAAACATTTATCATAGTGAAGCAAAATACCCTCACAGCATATTATAAAAATTACATGCCACATTTTATAAAAATTACAGAAACAAATCTTAAATAGCGTTAAATAGGCATTATAAATCAAATCATCATATATTATGTCAACATCACAACAAGCAACATGGCCAGGCACTACAAAACATGCTCACATTTCAACCCAAAACATTGCAAATGGTCCCTCACGGGCGGAGGGAGGTAACAAGTGCCGGGAATTAGCGATCATCATGCATCGTAAGGAATCACCACAGACTCGAAGCCATCAATACTAACAAGAGCGCCAACCTAAACATAGATATATTATGCATGCATAACATACACTTTTACACAGCCACATGTTAAATGGGAAGAAATATCATACTTATCTTTTATTTAGTACACAACATAGTTTTAGCACAGCAATATATTGATACCAAACATAGTTTCGTCTATGATAAGCTACTTGCCAACTACTCAGCTTAATTTTTACGGTCACGAGACACAGTTATACGTCTGACCCGTATAACAGCCGAGCATATCGATCAATCAGTAATTTGGCATAGCTTCCGCTATATACCAAGATTACTTCAGCTTAATTTTTACGGACATGGGACACAGGTCTATGTCTGAACCGTATAACAGCTGATTAACTGACTGATCCATAATTTGGCATAGCTTTCGCTATTTAACTTTTTCTCAACTTAATATTTACGGCCAAGAGACACTGCGAGAGATGTCTGCTCCGTACAACAGTTGATGAAAAAGTGTATCTAGCTCAAAACAGAGTTGCCTTTTATAGGCAAACATTTATCATAGTGAAGCAAAATACCCTCACAGCATATTATAAAAATTACTTGCCCCATTTTATAAAAATTACAGAAACAAATCTTAAATAGCGTTAAATAGGCATTATAAATCAAATCATCATATATTATGTCAACATCACAACAAGCAACATGGCCAGGCACTACAAAACATGCTCACATTTCAACCCAAAACATTGCAAATGGTCCCTCACGGGCGGAGGGAGGTAACAAGTGTCGGGAATTAGCGATCATCATGCATCGTAAGGAATCACCACAGACTCGAAGCCATCAATACTAACAAGAGCGCCAACCTAAACATAGATATATTATGCATGCATAACATACACTTTTACACAGCCACATGTTAAATGGGAAGAAATATCATACTTATCTTTTATTTAGTACACAACATAGTTTTAGCACAGCAATATATTGATACCAAACATAGTTTCGTCTATGATAAGCTATTTGCCAACTACTCAGCTTAATTTTTACGGTCACGAGACACAGTTATACGTCTGACCCGTATAACAGCCGAGCATATCGATCAATCAGTAATTTGGCATAGCTTCCGCTATATACCAAGATTACTTCAGCTTAATTTTTACGGACATGGGACACAGGTCTATGTCTGAACCGTATAACAGCTGATTAACTGACTGATCCATAATTTGGCATAGCTTTCGCTATTTAACTTTTTCTCAACTTAATATTTACGGCCAAGAGACACTGCGAGAGATGTCTGCTCCGTACAACAGTTGATGAAAAAGTGTATCTAGCTCAAAACAGAGTTGCCTTTTATAGGCAAAAATTTATCATAGTGAAGCAAAATACCCTCAGGCTATTAATTTCTTATTTAAACAAATAACCAGGCCCTTTTACTAAAAAACCATGCATATGTGCACGCCTATTCATTACATCCGACCACCACGCAATAAGACGGGACCTTGACAAGTATATTGAAGAACACCAGCGCAATCAGTTAATTCGACATGCAACCTGGATCCCTCTGCAATCGACCAAGATATGAAAATCAATACGAAAACAAGGCACACTTTTATTATGTCAACATCACAACAAGCAACATGGCCAGGCACTACAAAACATGCATTCATCACATTTCAACCCACAAATGCAACTGAAGCTGTAGGAGAATGAAGAATGTTACACACATCGGATGACAAGAAACGGGAACGAGGACTAGATAACATACGAGTCAAAATGGTCCCTCACGGGCGGAGGTAACAAGTGTCGGGTATTAGCGATCATCATGCATCGTAAGGAATGACCACAGACTCGAAGCCATCAATACTAACAAGAGCGCCAACCTAAACATAGATATATGCGTGCATAAATATATTGATTCCAAACATAGTTTCGTTGATAAGCTATTTGCCAACTACTCAGCTTAATTTTTACGGTCACGAGACACAGTTATATGTCTGACCCGTATAACAGCCGAGCATATCGATCAATCAGTAATTTGGCATAGCTTCCGCTATATACCAAGATTACTTCAGCTTAATTTTTACGGACATGGGACACAGGTCTATGTCTGAACCGTATAACAGCTGATTAACTGACTGATCCATAATTTGGCATAGCTTTCGCTATTTAACTTTTTCTCAACTTAATATTTACGGCCAAGAGACACTGCGAGAGATGTCTGCTCCGTACAACAGTTGATGAAAAAGTGTATCTAGCTCAAAACAGAGTTGCCTTTTATAGGCAAACATTTATCATAGTGAAGCAAAATACCCTCACAGCATATTATAAAAATTACTTGCCCCATTTTATAAAAATTACAGAAACAAATCTTAAATAGCGTTAAATAGGCATTATAAATCAAATCATCATTTATGGTATTGATAACGAAATATTTTAACAATGTTGTACACTTACTTCCTGTTTTGGGATCGATAAGAATATTGAAATGACATGAAACAAATCTTAAACAAGATTATTTATACATCATAAAATACAATATGATTTATGGTACAAGTAAAATCACAATCTAAACAAATTTTATCCATGTTTATTTAAAACGAGAATCTCGAATTTTTGACTCAATAAAAATACTTTTAATGAAGTTGAGTAATGTACCAAAAATCAAGTTAATACCCTCACAAATTGAAATGTCACTCTTAATATTCTCAATTTGCATTGTTTACACTTCAAATATTCATTAATAATAATAATAAATTTATTGCCTTACAATATAATCTAACCCACGCATAGATACATCCTGCGGACGGAAAAGTTGTAAAAATCCTGGATATCCGGAACAAAATCTTCTCAACTAGAAATCTACCATGGCAAGCCCATAATTTGAATTATTTAATTAAGGGAAACATATAATTAATACATCTGACCACGAACAAGTATAGGATGAAATCAATCCTTCAAGATTATAATCCTTATTAAATTAAATGGAACCACCTTATTAAAAAGTATAATAAAAAAAGTAAGAAGTACTGTCACTCTTAATATTCTCAATTTGCATTGTTTACACTTCAAATATTCATTAATAATAATAATAAATTTATTGCCTTACAATATAATCTAACCCACGCATAGATACATCCTGCGGACGGAAAAGTTGTAAAAATCCTGGATATCCGGAACAAAATCTTCTCAACTAGAAATCTACCATGGCAAGCCCATAATTTGAATTATTTAATTAAGGGAAACATATAATTAATACATCTGACCACGAACAAGTATAGGATGAAATCAATCCTTCAAGATTAAAGAAGAATCTAACAAGAAACAAGGCCACACATTCACAAACCTACTAGAATCTAAGGTCTTTTAGCTACAAAAGTCTAAATAATCAGATGGAATGGCAAGCGGCTATTATACAAGATGCGGCTTGCCACGATGAGAAGTGTCTGGCAATCAATAACGTGATTTTTAATAATATTCTGAAGATAATACCAAAAAATCACACTTTATAAAATGACGAAACTAGATCGGTATTATACACACCTTTAGTACCGTATAGCTGCCAAAGCCACGATGACCCAAACTTCATAATTGGCCATCGTTCTTACCTGTGTTGGGAGCATGCGCAGACGAACTTTCAGCTTTTATAAAATAACGAAGGTCTGGCGTTCACGGGCTCTTGCTCCATATGTCAAATGCTTGGACCGCAACTTCAACAGAGAAGCGAAAGTGACAGATATTTTAGACGGAAAAGCTATCACTAAGAGACTCAAATACCAACGGATGTATTACTACGCAGGCATAGGAATGCCAGCCTACGCGTAAATGGACACATGTCAAAACCAAGCAAATTAGAACAACGAGATAGTGGTACATGGTAAGTGATACAATTACATCAATCCTAACCGAGCAGCAAGTACACATAACAACAATTAACCAAAGCTGAGCCTTGCACAGAGAGTTCATGGCTAAACGACTTCAATCCACTCAAACGGGATAGCTAGGGCGAAATAATCAATAAAACGAACACGGATACAACAACAACAATTAATCTAAGTCGAGCAATGCAAGTATGGTAGCTGGATACATCATCATCATCGTCTTGCCCTTATCCCACCTTACGTGGGGTCGGCACAACATGTCTTCTTCTTCTGGATACATGGAAACTATAAATCAAAACGGAACAAAAAATTGAAATACACGAATAAACAACGTCAACTAACGTACGTATTGTACGGACAAGCACCGAGCACAGGATTCATGGACACATTAGGACAACTAAGCCGAAAAGGAGCAAAGAGTTCGCGACTCATGGATACAAGACGGGCAACAGTCAACCAAGCAAGAAACTTACAATTGGAGGAACGACATTCGCTGAAACACAACCGGTAATGCAAGCGCAACATGGAAGTCCAGTAGAGCAGACAGGAAGAAAAAACACACCAAACGCCATCTCATCGTGCACCAACGCTCATTCCTATATACAATACCCATCCTCCTATTTTCCTATATTGGCTAGAGGCTGAACAGTCGGTCGATTCTGGCCAGCCGGCTGCGGCTTGCTGGTCTTCCTTTCCCATCCCAGAGCGTGTCCTTCCTATTAACCACGCGCTCCCTGGTATATCCATGGCTACTCTTATATAACTATTCGGGTACCAGTGTCTCTGTTCAGTTACCAAACAAGACTGTGCATGGGGGCTGTTGCCCGAATGGTTGTATAGGACATGGGTCAGTCGTTGCACTGGCTGGGTGTAGTGCTCAATCATCACCATCATCATCATCATCATCATCATCATCATCATACAGGAGATCAGAAAATGCATAAATAATTTGCGTTATTATGTCTTGTAGTGGTAGTTAACTTATTAAATTAAATGGAACCACCTTATTAAAAAGTATAATAAAAAAAGTAAGAAGTACTGACTGTACTTAATTTTGTTATAAACATTGTTTCTAGGTATGGAACTACAAGCAGCGAAGATGTTTGTTCACATTGCTGGGACACTTGGACTACATCAGAACAACCTTCTTTCACCATGAGTACCCATGGATATTGAGTGCTTCCGATGACCAGGTAACTTAAATTAAATAAATTAATATATGATATAGTGTCTGCAAGTTTCCTCCTCTTTGGTGAATTTTCACCTCTCAACCATAGGTCAACATATAAATATGTTGTATATTTCAAATGTGTATTATTACAGTTTCTATATAAATTGGATGAGACATAGTCCTTTCTCACAATCTTATTGTAAGTCCAAATAGCAACTTCCTTTAAGTGGTTGCCTTTACTTGCTGGTAGTATGTGTAACAATAATATTAATATTAATTATTACTAATATTAATTAGAACATGAGTAACTAAACATATAAAAAGAGTTTCCCAAAATGTCTCTGATTTCCTAGTATTATTGACCATTAAAGATGATTTTTAAAACATTTTCAGACAATCCGAATATGGAACTGGCAATCTCGCCAATGCATCAGCGTGCTGACCGGCCACAACCACTATGTAATGTGTGCACAGTTCCACCCCACCGAGGATTTGTTGGTATCAGCATCATTGGACCAGTCCGTCAGAGTGTGGGACTTCTCCGGATTAAGGAAGAAGAGTGTAGCCCCTGGGCCGGCTGGTCTTGCCGAGCATTTGAGAAATCCGCAGGCAACAGACTTGTTCGGACAGGTAGGTTATGTAAGTTTGGAATTGTTTTGTTTTTGGCTTTAATCATGATGGGTATGCGGTCGCCTCTATTATCTTTGTTCTTTCTATAATTTACATGTCACTGTTAATGTATTTGTACATAAACTAATCAATTGTAAATAAATTAGACTATAAACAACTCAAATAAGAATTTCAAAAAGTTGCAAATTAAATAAGAAAGCTTTGGCACATGTATATTAATATGAATATTGTTGCACTAAAATGTACACAAAGACATTTCGTCACGATCATCTACCTGGGTTGGAATAAAACTCACAAACTGTTATATGATTCAACAATATTTAAATTGTAATTCTCTGCCAAATATATGAGATTTTACATATATTCTGACTGAGCTACATTGGAACAAGTTGATTAAGCCCCACCAGCTTTGACAGTTAAGGTAAAAATTACCCTAATCATGCTATAACCATCTAAACACCAAGCCATTTACTGCATCAAATAATCATCATCACTAATCAATCTACACTAATATTATAAATGTAAATCTGTCTGTATGGTATGTCTATTAAGTTTATATGAAATAAAACCATTGAATCTATATGGGAAATGGCATACATATCCCTGGAAAATTGAAGGTCTCCCGAGAACGCGGGTAAAAACGCAAGTGAAAACGCGGGTGAAAACGCGGGTCGGAAGCTAGTCTACAATATTATTAATTGGTGTTATTTTTATTTGTGTGTGTATGTTTGTAGTGAATAAACTCAAAAACTACTCTGCCAATTTAAAAAATGATTTCACCATTGGAAAGCTACATTATCAGGGAGTAACATTGGCTATATTTTATCCCTGTATTCCCACGGGAACGAGAACTACGCGGAAGTAGCTAGTAATCATCAAATCTGCACTTCACATCATTACATCTTCTTTACTAACAATTAACTTTATAACCTTCTATACATATATCTCCGAACCGATACATTATTCACAGGCGGATGCGGTAGTCAAACATGTGTTGGAGGGCCACGACCGAGGCGTGAACTGGGCTTCCTTCCACCCCACCCTGCCGCTGATAGTGTCTGCTGCAGACGACCGCCAAGTCAAGCTGTGGAGAATGAATGATGCCAAGGTAATTGGTACATGCTAGATAGGATCAATATGGACATTGAACATTGATCTTTGGACAAATGAAAATATTATGTGTAATGTTAGTTACAATATTAAATTACAATTCTTATAATTATTCTAGTGTACCCGCCACCTACCGGGCCCAATTCTGAAACTAAACCATTCTCGAATCCCCTTGAACACACAAAAAAATTCATCAACATCGAGCCGGAGTCGTTAGACAAAAGATCCATTTAGAAGGACTTACATACCCATTTTTATTTATTTATATAGGTACATTAAGATAATTAGAAAAAAAATTAGGTACCTAAACAATATAAGTGTATTGAAATAAATATAAAATTGAGGGTGGATATAGTTAACAGTTCTCGTGTGACGCAATCAAAGATGTGCTATAAAATGTTGCCAATCCTAATAAAAATACATTGTATTCCAGGCATGGGAGGTGGACACGTGCCGGGGCCACTACAACAACGTGTCCTGCGTCGTGTTCCACGCGCGCCACGAGCTCATCCTCTCCAACAGCGAGGACAAGTCCATCCGCGTCTGGGACATGACCAAGAGGACCTGTCTCAACACCTTCCGCAGGGAACATGAGAGGTAATCAAATTTATATACAAAATGCTCGAAGATATATTTTGTTTTCCTGACAAAAATGTGGGAAAAAATCAGTCTAAATGCTACAGCAAAGTATATTTATAAGAAGAGACCTTTAATTTGGCCAAGTAAAATTAACATTACAAAAATAACTACCATATAATTATAATATAATTAAATATTGGTTAAAGTTTTGGATATTTCCACTGATTATTAAACATTTTTGTTTTTGTTTTGTTTTAGGTATCATAATAATGCTAGCATAGATAGATAGGCATATATTTTAAACACAGGAGTCACATGTCTCTAAATTATATCCCAGGTTTAATATTTGTACACAAATATTTTCAGCTACACCAAATACTTGGAATATAATATGCCTAAGTTTGTTTTTAAAAGAGTAATAACTGTGATTTTTGCCGGGCGTTAAAACCTGACTATTCATAAGTGCTGGTAAGGATATATTTGATTTTTGACGTGACAACGTCTTATAAATTGGTTTGCCGGGTGACACTTCAAGAAACTGCGTTACGCTCCGCTCACGTTACGTGACGTTATGTTTTAAATTGTTACTATTATTTCATCCTTCTTCCTACTATACGAATGAATATTCACATTAAAATTATTTTACCACTCAAAGTCGTTGTCACGTACTTTCGCCCGTATACCGACTTTACAGGCAACCAATTTTTATTTAAAATATTAATTATATTCATTACAGGTACTGGGTACTAGCCGCACATCCCAGCTTGAACCTCTTCGCCGCAGGCCACGACGCTGGCATGATTCTCTTCAAGCTGCAGCGTGAGAGACCGGCATATGCTGTCCATAACAACATGCTGTTCTATATAAAGGATAGGTAATATTTATGATATACTCTATATATAGAACAAATCGATTTTGTTAAGAGGGGGACTCTTAACAAAATCTCTTAAACTAAAATACGAATAGTATTCGATTGTTTAGCGCAAAATTCTAGAACCATACATATTATATACTAGCTGCTGCCCCGCGGTTGCCGGGGATCTTCAATTTTCCCGGGATAAAAAGTATCCTGTGTTAATAAAGGGTGTCAGCTAACTTCATACCAAATATTATTAAAATAGCTCCAACCGTTTAGACGTGAAGAAGTAACAAATATACACACTCACAAACTTTCGCCTTTATAATATTAGTATATGTTTTGATTATTTGATTGTGACCTGTTAATATTATTGGTAGACCTATTTAAAACACATATAACTACTAGTGGACCAGGCAGACTTCGTTCTGCCCACCAGCGCCACCTACCGGGTCCAAGTATATGTAAGCTATCCTATCTCTCAAGTTGGATCGAACTGCACATGGTGTGCGAATTTTATTATAATCGGTTAAGTGGTTTAGGAGTCCATTGAGGACAAACATTGTGACACGAGATTTATATATATTAAGATATTGAGCTTCTTACCAGTTATAAAGTACAGTAACTTGGACTTACATTATGTATTAAAAATTGTGCCAATAAAGTGGTTGTAATGAATGTTTTATTTGTGAACAGACAACTGCGCAAACTCGATATGCAGACCAACCGCGACTCGCAGGTCATGCAGATCAAAGGAGGAGGGCGGCAGCAACCTTACAGGTTTGTTCGCACATTATACATATCATATTTAGGTGAACAAATGAATGATATATTTAGTTGAAAAGTACCTACATGATATTTGCCAAATACTGAATAATTAATCATCTTAAGCTCTAGCTTCTCTCCGCTCCACTAATAAAAAAAGAACCAAAATAATAATCGAAATGATGACATGAGGATAAAAAACTTACGTACGGATTCACACCACTGGCTTTCAGTGAAGGAAAAACATCGTGGGGAATGCCCGAGATGTCACAATTAAAGGCATGTGAAGTCGTCAGTCCGCACTAGACCCGCGTAGTGGACTATGGCCTAAACCCCGATGTTAGGGGAGGCTCGAGCTCCTCAGTGGAGACATATATAAATATCCTGGGACATTTTTCACACACGGCCAATCTGATTCCAAAGTAAGCTTCAAAGTGAGCTTGTGTTATGGTAACCAGATAGCTGATATACTACATACAATACTTTTAATAACATACATATAGATATTTGCATCCAGACACAGGACAAACAGACATATTCATGCATACAAATGTTTGTCCTGGGTGGGATTCGAACCCACGTTTCGCGGCTTGGAAGTCAGGGTCACTAACCACAAAGCCAAGGGCTGTCAATATGAGCTGATGATGATAGATATGTTCCCCTGTAGCATGTCCCTGAACCACGCGGAGTGGTGCGTGTTGATAACCTGGCGCGCAGGGGAAGGTAGCTCGTACGAGTTGTACCAGGCGCCGCGGGAGCCCGAGCCCGCCGCCGCGGTCCCGGAGCCCGCGCGGGGACAGGCCGCCAGCGCCGTCTGGGTCGCCAGGAACAGGTTCGCAGCTCTCGATAAGAATAACCAGGTATGTACATAAGGTACGGGGGTAAGGAATAAGGGGTAGGGACTAGGGGCTACGGGCTAGGGACTACGGACTACGGGCTTGGAACGAGGGACTACGGGCTAGGGACTACAGCTAGGGACTACAAAACCAATAGCTATTTGAATAACATACATTGAGATTTATTCAGTTTGTGAAATAAGTTTTCGCAGTGAATTCCCAAAGTTACATCTAAAACTACATTTCATAATAAATTTTCTTAGTATTTTACAGAAATATTTATGCAAATTTAAAGCGGCTAAACAATCATACTAAAATGCATTAATTTATTATTTAATATATTAAATACACATCCAAATTTAAGTAATAACTAACTTAAGTATGTATTCATATTTTTCGTAATTATATTATTTTATCATTAACAGTTGGTGATCAAAAATCTAAAGAACGAGGTATCAAAGAAGATATCGACACCGACGTGTGAAGAGATTATGTATGCTGGCACTGGCATGCTCCTGCTGAGGGAACCAGAATGCGTTCAGCTGCTAGATGTTCAACAGAAACGGACTATCGCATCTGTAAGTTGTTATACCATTTATATTATAATACTAAACTCCTTACATTAAATTATTTTTTAAATTTTATCCTATTATTCAAATCAATCAAATCAAATCAAAATATTTTTTATTCTCTGATAGGCTTTTACAATATGAATAGTCATTATTAGATGATGCTCGAATCGGTAAATTGTTTTTACTAAGAAGATACAGCAATAAACTCGAAATCAAAATATAAAATAAGCAATTTTGACAAAAAAAATCTGAGGGTTTTATCTATTAGCAACCTTACTAACCGAGCATTAGAGTCGACATTTCACAAGTGCCTACGGAGACTTATCTGAATCATTATTAATTGATTTCATAGTAACTTATTTGTTTTCAAACATACATAACATTAATAATATTCTAACAAATCTTTTTAATTTAGCCTAAATACATTTTTATTTCTCTACAGGTGAAAGTGGCAAAGTGCCGTTACGCCATATGGAACGCAGATATGTCTCTAGTTGCCTTACTCGGCAAGCACACAGTAACACTCTGCACTAAGAAGCTAGAACAACTGTGCAACATTACCGAAGGTGCACGAGTGAAGTCGGGTGCGTTCGATGACTCAACACCTCAACCAGTGTTTATATACACCACAGCTAATCATATCAAGTATTGCTGTAAGGATGGGTGAGTTTTGTTCTGCACTAATAGACCCTTGCAAGAGGTTATAGGGTATGGTAACCGCTTACCATAACCCACATGCCCCTTTGTGGTCTATAGAATGAAAATATGCTGTTTCGCCACTATAGAATAATTGAAGAGTTTGTTTGCTTGAACGCGCTAATATCAGAAACTACTGGTCCGATTTGAAAAAATATTTTACTGCTAGATATCCCATTTGTCGACGAAGGCTATAGGGTATATATCATCACGCTACGACGAATTGGAACGGAGCATCTATCAAAATTGTTGCAAAATTGAGCAAGGGACGCTAAGAAAGTTGCGCGGGTCAACTAGTACACAATAATGTTTAGTCATTTGATGTGATACACTATCAACAAATAGTGTTGAATAGTTATGTACATATATAGAAGTTTTACTTGTTTTGTTTGTTTTACAAACACAAAAAAAATTTAAAAAAATTTGCCTATTTATATTTACTAATTTAACTGAAGACTTATTGGTATACATAATGGTGTTATTGTAGGGACTACGGTATAATCCGCACCCTGGACGTGCCGGTGTACGCGGTGAAGGTGGTGGCGAGTGAATCCGGGGCGCGCGTCGTGTGTCTCGACCGGGAATGCCGTCCCAAGGTGCTCAACATAGACCCCACTGAGTACAGGTACGACCTTAATATTTTACTAGCTGACACATCAAATGTTGTTCTACCATAAGAAACACAGTTAAATTTTATGGAAATTATCATATAAAAAATATTAAAAAACGACAAAAATGGGGGTAGGAGAGTGAGAAATACTTTACGGGTTATCCTACCTAAGATTAAAAAGAAATTAAACGGTTGAGCCGTTTCGCAGAAATGTATCCATAAAAGTCGTGACACGAGACTCTTACATATTAATTAATTATCATACAAAAAATACAAAATCATTTATTTACAGCGGTTCACATTAAGCACTAAACTTATATATATAAATACAACCCTACTTAGTTTGGAGTTAGATTGTTTGTTAGATTTATTATGTAAAGAAAATGATACTTTTAATTACTTATACAAGAATGTGTCATTATGTATGTCTCCTTATTTTTCCGTAATATGAGTTAAAAAGGTTATTTTGCTGCATTCTGCATAGAAATGAATACATTCCGGTTAAATCGGATTTAACAAATATTTTCTATTTCAGATTCAAATTGGCTTTGGTGACACGACAGTACGATCAGGTGCTACACATGGTGCGGACAGCTAAACTAGTGGGACAGAGCATCATCGCTTATTTACAGGAAAAAGGTTAGCGCTAGACTATTTATTTACAACGTTTTTAAAGTATTAATTTAAAACTATGTGACTTATCTGATAAGCAATAATGTGTCAACCCATAAAAAGTCGAAAACAAAGATTTTGATATATTCACGTATTTAACATTCTACAAAAGTTTTAAGTCATCTAAAACATAAAAATACATGAAAAATGGATTTATATCATACAAAAAGTCGTAAATCACACATAATATCATCTTAAGACGGCATTTTTTCAACACCAAGTTTATGAGGGTTAACACATTATTGCTTATCAGCATCCAGTTATCAGTTTGTCGATCTATCTTCATGACGTGTTCCCTTAGGCTACCCGGAGGTGGCGCTGCATTTCGTAAAGGAACCTCGTACGCGGCTGTCCCTGGCGCTGCAGTGCGGCAACATTGAAGTGGCTCTGGAGGCCGCCAAGAGCCTGGACGAACCTGCCGCCTGGGACCAGCTGGCGCAGGCTGCGCTTACCACTGGGAACCATCAGGTAACCTAACAAATAACCAATAATGTGTCAACCCACAAAGGTTTTTCTAAGCAACAAGATTTGCAAACAGACGATGAGAATGGCATCAATGGGTGCACTTCTCAGCAATTTAGCTGATATTCTCTGATGAAAATCTGACAACACATTATTTATTTGATTATTGCTTCAAGAAAGCAGATCGTTTAGTAGCAGGATAATAAAAAGTTGCGCGAACGCTCCTAGGGAACTTAGTACAATCGCAAAATTTTAAAAGTTTAAACCAGTACCAAATTTGAAAAGAACCCTGAGGTATTGCAGTATATTTCGCGATAGAAAGCCAAAGCCAAAGTCAAAGTCAAAGATATTTATTGCATTACAGGTTGGTAGATACATTAGATTAGATGTTATAACAAAATTGTGGCAAAAAGCACTAATTAACTTGAACTAGCTTGTTATTTAGATACACCAATACCAAATTAAACCTTTAAAAAGCTTCTGACTAAAAATACTTACTTAAAATTGTATTTTCATCTTCTCGACAGATAGTGGAAATGTGCTACCAGCGCACCAAGAACTTCGACAAGCTATCCTTCCTATATCTGATCACTGGTAACCTGGAGAAACTGCGCAAGATGATGAAGATTGCCGAGATACGCAAGGATGTATCGTCGCAGTTCCAGGGAGCATTGTTGCTAGGTGACGTTAAAGAGCGGATACGACTCTTGAAGAATGCTGGGCAGGTGAGATTTTTTATGCTTAGTAATGAAATAATAAATAAATATCCTGGGACATTTTCACACACGGTGAATCTGATTCCTAATTAAGCATCAAAGTGAGCTTGTGTTATGGTAACCAGATAGCTGATATACTAATTTTTAAATACATACTTATATAGATATTAACATCCAGACGCAGAACAAACAGACATATTCATGCATACAAATGTTTGTCCTGGGTGGGATTCGAACCCACGACCCGCGGCTTGAAAGTCAGGGTCACTAACCACAAAGACAACCGGGCTGTCTGATGCTTAGTAATAAAATATATTTGTTAAATTTTGTTTATCTTGTTTAAACGGGCCATTTAATGCAATGATTTGATATGATTAGGCAAATCATCTTTTTTAGCAAATCCTTGCTTAAAAGAAGATCCTAAAACCACACGTAATCTAAACTAAGTTTATATAGACAGTTTTATGAAATACGAAAATTTACTTTTATTTATTGGTTTTATTAATTGCCTTCATTTCACACCATATTCCGTGTGATTCTTAGTTGATGTCAGACCTAACATTGTTTATATAATATACCTAAGAAGATTTGTATTAATACTTAGCAAAATTATCTCTTTATGTTTTCTTGTACATATTTGAAGTTTCCATAAACTATACTCTAGTCCTAACTATAATGTGACCTTACCACTCCCCAGCTATCCCTAGCCTACCTCACGGCCATCAACCACAAGCAGTACGAAGAAGCGGAGCCCCTGAAGGCTGCGTTAGAAGCTGCAGGGCTCCCCATACCAGAGGCCAACCCTGATGCTGTACTCCTCAGACCACCGCTGCCTGTGCTCAGGGCACAACCTAACTGGCCCCTACTTGCCGTGTCTAAGTGAGTATTGTTGTTTTGTTAAACAGAAATTTCAAATTTTATAAAATCTAATTTGAAATCAAAATCATTCAATTTATTTTTATTTTATTTATTTATTCACTTAACAAAATACATACACAGCTTAATAATTATTTGTAGCCTCCTTTTAAGTATGAAATAGGGGAAACAGTATAGTTATTGGCCAGTTAAGCGACCACTCGGTAAAAAAAATGAAATAAAAAATAAATTTATTAATTAAAATAAATAAAACTCACGGCATATGTTTCATTATTAATGAACTCACGGCATATGTTTCATTATTAATGTATTAACGACGGAAGATACCTTACATAAACTTTTATGAAATATTTTAAGAATAATGTGAACGTAAAAAAAATAAACTTAAAATCACAGTAATTGGCCACAATATTGCAGTTATTGGCCATGAGATTACATAGTTATTGGCCACCCTGAAAATAAAATATAAATTCAAATTATTATGAAAAAATTTTTTTTATATAAATATTATTATCGAATAAAACATGTCTTCATCATAATTTTTATCTTCCAAAGATTCACAATCATCATCAGAGTCATCATGAAACGAAAAACAGTTAATGCCAATGGTTAAAATCCTTAGTTTACCGTCGTTTTTAATTTCTGTCTTAATATTTTCCTCTTTAGCTTTTCGATATTTTCTATTCTTTTATTAACATTTTTTTACTTCTTTTTTACGCCTTTATCTTTTTGGTTTTCAGAGTACCTATTTTCTTTTTTTTCCTTTCTTTTTCTTACTTTTCTGTTTCTTTCATCAAGGACCTCTTTTGAGTATTCGAGTAACTTCGGCATTATGTTTTCTTAAATATCTGATAGGTATAAAATAATTATTTTTTATATTTTCAAAATAATAAAAAATATAGTAATTGGCCTACTTTTACTATAGGCAAGCTTTGCAAAAAATACAGTTATTGGCCTAGGCTATTTACTGTGCGTAATGATTTAAAATTTGTAGAAATTGTAGAGAATACTACACAATGTAACAAAATACGTTATCTTTAATAAAAACGCTGTTTTAACTTTTTTTTAATAAATACAGTTATTGGCATAGGCGGCCAATTACTATGAGTTTATCAAATAAATGTTACAGCTATTGGCTATATTATTTTTTTTATGTTATGAAGAAAATAAGGTTTACTGCACTTAAGTATGGTTACAAGACACAAAAAGACTATACTTTATAATGTTTAAATAACGGACTAACTTCATACACATTTCAAAATATCGCACTAAATAATTAACACAGTCTTAACATTTTTTTAACTCACTTGCCTGAATTTCGTCCTCCGGCAAAACATCACACATCGGAAAAGAAACTGATAACTTAGCAGAATTTTGTTCAAACTTTTTGAAAGAGAATAAGAGCGTTACCTTTAATTCGATTTTAAATCTACTATTGATTTAAAAAATTGCTAGTTTTTTGGCAATAAAGTTGAAATGGCTAATAACTGTATAGGGGCCAATAACTATACTGTTTCCTACCTGTCATAGGAGGTTTCGCTCTTCCGTAGGTAAAATTATATGTAAAGGCACTTATGAAGTGGTAACTGTGGTCCAAAACCTTTCTTTTGCAGAGTATATCTGGTGAAGCATTGTGGGACAATGCCCTTCATTAAAATCACAATGCACTACTTTTTATTCATTGTATCACACATGGTGATTGATTTAGGAGCCCGTGTTTCGAGGGCAGATCAATTATTATGATATTTTTTTACTTCCGCCCTTACCAGTAACCAATGCTGCCCTACCTCAAATTCGTCACACCTCCTATAGCTACAGCCCTGGTGCGGAGGCGTCTAGTTTATGCATAGAGCATGTAACCAATAGAGTAGAACTGTTAACAGTTTTGTTAGAAAACAAAATACGCCAAAACGCTGCGCCGGCCCCTGTGTTCTGATTGGCCGACTCAAGGTCAAGTGTTGCACTAGACGTACACAGAGGTCTCTTATTGGTCGGGTACTGTTTTAGTTCGAGCGTGGCTTGTTAGTTATACGTGACAAATCATTGATGCGTTGCTAAACAAATGGCTCACTATTGCTACTCTATTGGTTAGATGCTCGATGAGTTTATGTATGTACACATTGCAGGAGTTTCTTCGAAGTAGCTGGTGCGGCTCGAGCCACCGGGGACTCTGGCGCGGCGGCGCACGTGGCGCACGAGGGCGAAGAGCCGCTCGAGGTGGCCGGCGCTTGGGGAGATGACGACGATATCCTCGACGAACCTAAGGTACGCCTATATAGAATAGAATAGAATAGAATATAATTTTATTGACAGCAGAAAAATAATATAATATATCACATATAGCCAATACGAGCCACGGGTGCGATGTATATACTTTTTTTTTTCAGTCCGCCTACATACTTACTTATCGTCTATCAAATAGAGTTGCAAGTTGCAAGTTAGGCGGGCGGTGTTAGACTAACACGGTTACCCGATGAGGACGCATGCCTCGGGCGTACCCTTGTACTCAGCTGATCTAGACAGAGGGACACGGTGGGGTTTTAGTGAGTAGGAGTCTCACATAACCTTCCGCTCACCCCCAGGGCGGAAGGTATCCATGTAGGATTTCCCCATCCCAAAAAAAAAAAAAAACACGGTTACCCGGTTGGCCGAATTACCCGTTATAATGTTTTAACAAATGCCATTAGAACTGTATGTCGTTTAATAATATATAATGGTGAATAGCCTTAGCTTAGCTGCATAAGTCATTTTTACCAACTTTTCAGGAGATAAAAAAAACTGTCTATTTTAAAAGGCCAACAAGACTTGCACGCTGTTGAATTAAAGCCTCTTTTTGACTGAAATCTATATCTTGTGACCCATGGTTCGACGCGCAATGAGCGGCTCTATCCAACGGCATTAAAATGTAGAAACTGCTAATTTTCGACTAGAGCGGTGTTGTTAGCTTTAGGACGTTTAAACCTTTCTGTTTTGATGAATACTGCATTAAAATCAGTTGCGTAGTTTAAATGATCTAAGCGCAGATAGAAGAAGCGACTAGTATGTAAAGATATAACATAACATTATATGTAAATATGCTCGGTATGCGCCTTAGGTTAGCCAAGTTCGGTTTGGACTGTATAGTGGAAAGGTAGATATGGCTTGTAACTAAGTAATTAATTATGTATTTGCAGGAGGAAGGTGAAGAAGAGGTGATGGAGGATGCCTGCGATGACGGAGGCTGGGACGTCGGTGATGAGGACCTCGAACTGCCCGAGGAGTTGGCTCCAGTCTCTGGTATGTTTACTTTTATAACGAACTTAAATTACATTTCGTTACTCGGCTTATTAGTGTTTCATATGGATGCTGATAAGCAATAATGTGTCAACCCACAAAAAAGGACATAAAAGTACATAAAAAATGGATTTATATCATACACAAAGACGTAAATCACATAGACATTATTATCTTTAAACGGCATTTTCTCAAAACTAAGTTAATGAGGATTAACACATTATTGCTTATCAGCATTCATATTAAAAGTACATTTTATTTTTGAAAATGGGACTCAAGAATGGATACGTTGTATTGTGGCTATAGAAGAAATAAAATAAGGCAATGGCGCGAAATATTTATAGTTTTCCACTGTATAGTTACTTTATCATTTGAATTGGTACTCGTAATTGTGTAAAAGGACCATTTAAGTGAGAATGGAGGTCCTAATTTGCAGATGGAGGAGACGGAAAAAGACTATTTCACAATGAATAGGATTTTCTTATTTTCTAGTAGTGAGAGGAAACGAACGACGCAAATTTATAACTTGATTACTATTGTTACTCCTACAAAAACTATGTAAACATATTTGGATACTGAATAAGCAAAAATGTGTCAACCCACTTTTGTGTCGACTTTTTAGTCGGAAACAAAGATTTTGATATATTTTTATAATGCATCACCTATTTAACATTCTACAAAAGTGTTTCAAGTCATCTAAAACATAAAAGAACATATAAAATGTATTTATATCATACAAAAAGTCGTAAATCACATACATCACATTATCTTCAGACGCCGTTTTCTCAAAACCAAATTTATGAGGGTTAACACATTATTGCTTATCAGCATCCAATTTATAACTTGATTTTTATTCTACAAAAACTATGTAAACATATTTGGATACTGATAAGCAATAATGTGTCAACCCACAAAAAATCGGAAACAAAGATTTTGATATATTTTTATAATGCATCACCTATTTAATATTCTACAAAAGTGTTTCATGCCATCTAAAATATAATGGAACATAAAAAATCGACTTGTATCGCACAAAAAGTCGTAAATCACATAGACCATATTATTTTAAGACGCCATTTTCTCAAAACCAAGTTTATGAGGGTTAACACATTATTGCTTAACAGCATCCATTTATTATTTATTAACATTAGAAAGAGGAACGATTTGATCTTTTTTTTGTTTGCTTGTTTGCATTGAATAGGCTTCGAAACTACTTGACCGATTTGAAACATTATTTCACTTTTCGGAAGCCACACTATCTCCGGTGAACATAGGCTATATTTTATCCCCGTATTCCCACGGGAACGGTAACTACGCGGGTGAAAGCGCGCGGAGGCGGCTAGTGAATGTATGACAGGACAGGAGATATGCCTAGTTAAAGAAATTTGTATGAGGCAATGATTCTTATCTATAATATTGGTTTTCACGATACAGGCTTAGCCTAGTGTGAAGAATATGTAGCTGTCAAAAATAAGTAAAAATAAATATATGTGTTGCGACAGCGGATATAGACGGCGGTGCGGAGGAGGGCGCGGCGTACTTCGTGGCGCCCCCGCGCGGCGCGGCGGCCCCGCCGGCCCCGCGCGCCGCCACCGCGCACGACCACGCCGTCGCCGGACACTTCGAGATCGCGCTCAGGTACATATGTGTTGCGACAGCGGATATAGACGGCGGTGCGGAGGAGGGCGCGGCGTACTTCGTGGCGCCCCCGCGCGGCGCGGCGGCCCCGCCGGCCCCGCGCGCCGCCACCGCGCACGACCACGCCGTCGCCGGACACTTCGAGATCGCGCTCAGGTACATATGTGTTGCGACAGCGGATATAGACGGCGGTGCGGAGGAGGGCGCGGCGTACTTCGTGGCGCCCCCGCGCGGCGCGGCGGCCCCGCCGGCCCCGCGCGCCGCCACCGCGCACGACCACGCCGTCGCCGGACACTTCGAGATCGCGCTCAGGTACATATGTGTTGCGACAGCGGATATAGACGGCGGTGCGGAGGAGGGCGCGGCGTACTTCGTGGCGCCCCCGCGCGGCGCGGCGGCCCCGCCGGCCCCGCGCGCCGCCACCGCGCACGACCACGCCGTCGCCGGACACTTCGAGATCGCGCTCAGGTACATATGTGTTGCGACAGCGGATATAGACGGCGGTGCGGAGGAGGGCGCGGCGTACTTCGTGGCGCCCCCGCGCGGCGCGGCGGCCCCGCCGGCCCCGCGCGCCGCCACCGCGCACGACCACGCCGTCGCCGGACACTTCGAGATCGCGCTCAGGTACATATGTGTTGCGACAGCGGATATAGACGGCGGTGCGGAGGAGGGCGCGGCGTACTTCGTGGCGCCCCCGCGCGGCGCGGCGGCCCCGCCGGCCCCGCGCGCCGCCACCGCGCACGACCACGCCGTCGCCGGACACTTCGAGATCGCGCTCAGGTACATATGTGTTGCGACAGCGGATATAGACGGCGGTGCGGAGGAGGGCGCGGCGTACTTCGTGGCGCCCCCGCGCGGCGCGGCGGCCCCGCCGGCCCCGCGCGCCGCCACCGCGCACGACCACGCCGTCGCCGGACACTTCGAGATCGCGCTCAGGTACATATGTGTTGCGACAGCGGATATAGACGGCGGTGCGGAGGAGGGCGCGGCGTACTTCGTGGCGCCCCCGCGCGGCGCGGCGGCCCCGCCGGCCCCGCGCGCCGCCACCGCGCACGACCACGCCGTCGCCGGACACTTCGAGATCGCGCTCAGGTACATATGTGTTGCGACAGCGGATATAGACGGCGGTGCGGAGGAGGGCGCGGCGTACTTCGTGGCGCCCCCGCGCGGCGCGGCGGCCCCGCCGGCCCCGCGCGCCGCCACCGCGCACGACCACGCCGTCGCCGGACACTTCGAGATCGCGCTCAGGTACATATGTGTTGCGACAGCGGATATAGACGGCGGTGCGGAGGAGGGCGCGGCGTACTTCGTGGCGCCCCCGCGCGGCGCGGCGGCCCCGCCGGCCCCGCGCGCCGCCACCGCGCACGACCACGCCGTCGCCGGACACTTCGAGATCGCGCTCAGGTACATATGTGTTGCGACAGCGGATATAGACGGCGGTGCGGAGGAGGGCGCGGCGTACTTCGTGGCGCCCCCGCGCGGCGCGGCGGCCCCGCCGGCCCCGCGCGCCGCCACCGCGCACGACCACGCCGTCGCCGGACACTTCGAGATCGCGCTCAGGTACATGCGAACTAGGGTTGTAACGGAGGCCTTCTTAACGGAGGCAGAAGTGGATGCGAAGGCGATGAGTTTCACTTCCGCGTATGCGGAGGTTAACGGAGGCGGAGGCGAAGGTGAAAGTGGATGTAAATCAAATAGTTATTTAAGGTTCAAAAGTTTTTATATTAAATACTTAAGTCAACATTTAAAATATAAAGTAAAAATTTTACGTTAACTTTTTTGTAATCAAAATTAGTAATCAAAATTAAGGAGAGGTAAATTAAATTTGACAAACAATAGTTTTACGGCTTTATCACCTTCCAAACGATTTCTAAAGGATTCATAAATTAATCCAGCTGAACTAAATAATTGTTCACTTGGCACTGAACTTAGCGACGCAAATAAACGTAATAAAAACGGAGAAAGAACGTAAATAAAACTCCGTTACAACTACGCAAAAATTGTGCGGAGGCGGAAGCGGAGGCGAAGGTACGATTTCTTGCGGAGCTTCCGCAGTAACGGAGGCGGAGGCGAAGTTCCGTTACAACCCTAATGCAAACTAACTAACCACGCTATTCGCTGAAACGACCCTTACTATAAAACTACCCTAAAATATTTGACTACTTTTATAGTGACCCAAAATCCTTTCTATCAAACGGTTGTCTGGAAGACTTGTGCATTTAGTTAGTTAATCAAAACGATTATTATTGTTTTATCAATTTTTTTTTGTCTTTTGGTATACAACAAAGTGTTTATTTATTTATTTTATTAGGGAAAACAAACAATTACACAAGCAAATTACTAAAAATAGGTCTTATATCTAAAAATATATGTACATGTGCAACTAACTACGTTATCCACATACTAATCGATAAAATCTTAAATATATTCTATGAAATGAAGCTCGAGTGGAACTGTTGACATACCAAAAGATGAAATATGATTAAAAAAGAAAATGTTTTAAAAATAATTAATTGTTACCAATTTTTTGCAGGAGTAAGTGTCTAAATTTACAGTATGATAATGAGAATATGTCTAAGTCTACAAAGAAATTGTTATAATTTTTTGTTATTCGGGATAGAGGCGCGCGAACACCCGCATTTGTGCGACTAGTAGACACATAAAAAAGCGGACGCGCGCGCACCTCCCGTCCTATAACAGTCCTCGGAACAATGTAACACAATTTGTTAACTAAATCAGGGCAGTCATATCTGTTATTACATAGGTCATATAGAAACATACTTTCAAGAAATATTCGTCTAGATTCTAAGTCAAGTAGGTTAAATTTTAAGTTACTATTACAATTATAGTTATAGCGGCAGCGATATTTTATTGTCTTAAGAAATTTACGTTGCACTCTTTCTATACTGTCTTTATATTTTTGGTACAGAGGGCTCCATATCATCACAGCATACTCCAATTGAGATCTGATTAAAGATTTGTACAGATGGAAGTATGTGTCAGTTCTCTTAAAATCCAAAGTTGACCTAGTCACAAAACCATACATACGGTAAGCATTGTTAACGATTCCGTCAATGTGCTCATCAAGATGAAGCTTACTATCAAGTACTACCCCAAGGTCTCTGACGGAGGAAACCCTATTTAAAGTGACATTAGATAGCGTATATATATCGGAAATAATATTTTTTTTTTTTGTAAACGTGATTGTTAAACATTTTGTCAGATTTAGTTGTAGTTTATTACAAATACAGTAGTCAGAGAAACGATCTAAGTCATGTTGAAGTAATATGTGGTCAGTATGATTGCAAATTGCTCTGTAAATTTTAAGGTCGTCTGCGTAGAGAAGGAAATTTGAGTTTTTAAAGCAGGTAGAGATGTCATTAATGAAAACAATAAATAGTAAAGGTCCTAAAATTGAGCCCTGGGGCACACCAGAAGTAACATTGACAGAATATGACTCAAATCCCTTGATCACTACTCTTTGGGATCTATTTGTTATGTACGATGCAAACCAACGTAGCAGGTCTCCACGAATACCATTAAACGCAAGTTTACCGAGCAGCAATTCATGGTCCACCTTATCAAAGGCCTTACGGAAATCCGTATATACAGCGTCAATCTGCACTTGCCTATCTATACTATTAAATATGTAATTCGTGAAAGTAAGTAGGTTTGTGACTGTAGATCTTTTTTGTACGAATCCATGTTGTTGACTTAATAGAATATTATGAATAGTGGGATATATAGCGGCATGAACAAGTCTTTCAAAGACCTTGGATAAGGTAGACAAAATAGAAATAGGGCGATAGTTTTCAACGTCATGTTTAGATCCTGTTTTATGCACTGGTGTTACGTTAGCCCTTTTCCAGCATTCAGGGAATATGCCTTCAGTAATACATTTATTGTATATTATGTGTAGGGGGACACAAATGTTTTTAGCAGTTTTTTTTAAGAAGTACGCGGGCAGTCTATCTGGCCCTGGTCCCTTAGATGTGTCAAGCGTACTTAATATTTTAGAAACTTCATCCAGTGTAAACTGAATTGTATGAAGCACGGCATTATTATTAACACACTTTTCGGGGGGTGACCAATTGCTATTGCTAAATGTAGAAGTTTCGTAGACCGACTCAAAGTATTGAGAAAAAAGATTACATATTAAGCTAGGTTGATTGGAACTTTGATTTCCATAGTATACAGTAGTAGGTATACCTGTATCAGCTTTACGGTTAGAGACGTAACTCCAAAGATATTTAACATTTTTCTTAATGCTGTCTTCCACATTATTAATATAATTTAGATAATCCTTTTTGCATATTGTTTGAAATCTACGCCTTAAAAACGAAAATTGCTCATAATCCGAAATATTATTATAAACTTTCCATTTATGCCAAACTTTTCTTTTGTTATTAAATATACGGATGAGTGGTTTCGAAAACCATATGGGAAACTTAGTGGATTTAGGGCGGCTTATGGGTGTGTTATTCCTTATAATGCTAAATATTATGTCGTAAAAAGTGCTAACACAGTTTTCTGCTGATAAGAATAAAAAGGTATTAGCCCATTCAATATTAGCAAGCTCTAGATTAATCTGCTCGTAGTCTGCTTTATAATAGTTGAATTTTTGTATTTTAGATTGCATCAAGGTTTTAATTGGGTGTTTATATGAAACAGTGGTGTAGAATGGGGGATGATGATTATCTACCGGCAGTAGTATATCTAAAGGAGAGCATGTAATACAGTCTGCGTTACTAAGTAGTATATCTAATATGTGTCCTTTGTAGTTATTAATATTATTGTATTGCAAGGCATTTACTAATGACATAAAGTTACGTAAGTGCTGGCTGCATATAGTACCCCCGTAACAATCTAAGCCTAGTGGGTCGCTCTGAGCATTAGGCACCCAGTCCACATCCGGAAGATTGTAATCACCAAATAAGTAAAATGCAGTGGGATTTATATTTTCAATTACATTACAAACAAGATTAAAATGATCGAAATAGAGATTTTCAGTTGTTCTAGGTGGGATGTACGTAGCACTTATTAGGCATTTATCATTATTCATACCCGGGAACTGAACGAGAACCTGCTCAATATGAGGCGATGATGGTGAATCAAGGGGCACGAGAGTCGATCTTAGAGTCCTAAGTACCGCAACAAAAACTCCGCCTCCATCTTTTTTGTTAGTAGCACTGCGATTTCTATCACACCTGTAAACTGTGTAACGCTCATCTATGAACTCATTATCACATATTTCAGGCGTAAGCCAGGTTTCGGTTAATATTATTATGTCATAGCAATTTGCCAAGATATTCATATACAAAACGTTCAACTTTGTCCGTATACCTCTACAATTCTGATAATAAATACTTAATTTATCCATTTCTGTAATATGAGTAATAAAGAGTAGTATGCAATTCAATTTTATAAAGAAACCGCAATGTGTGATTCCGTGAAGGAGAAATATTTAGGTCTAGACTACAACGAATATTCACTGAAAATAATAATAAGAAATTGTGTTTTAACAGATATAAGTGCCCGACGCTATTTCGAGAAAATAAATTATTGGAATGACCTTGCAATATACATAATGACTTTATATTAAACATTAAATTAAAATTAACAGAAAGTAAAATGATGCAATAGTGAGAGCTTAATGCAAAAATAATAATTAGACTTAAGCAAGGCTGATCGAAACAATGAAAGTAAAAACTATGAACGTTTAGAAAAGTTGCCACTTGGTTTAATTTTCGCAATATCTTGATATGTCTGGATGGCCATCGCCGGCATGGTATCATTCTCACGCACGAGGATAGTGGCGTGCTTAACCCACACGAACTTAAAGCTATGTTTTCTTGCGGCTTCTCGGCACTCTCGAAACAACTGTTTGTTTTTTAGTGTAAGGTGTTCATTCATATACACAGACTGTGTGGTGCCAGGTATACCCAGTTGATCGGTTTTTAAGCCCTTTGCTAGTCGAAATGCACTTAGTAGGTTATCTCTCAGTATACGTGAATTGAACTTTACAATAATATTCTTAGGTTGTTTATTTTGTGTTTGCGCGTGTGGTACACGATGTATGGCAATTATATCCTTCTGACTTAAGGAACAATTTATTGTAGAACTGATCGCCTCCATGAGGGTGACAAGATTTTCGCCTCGCTTTTCAGGGATATTACACAGTTCGATATTGCACTGCCTTGCTTGCTGTTCAAGCATGTCAATCTTTGTTTCTAATCCGACTATTGTATTTTTCAACATATCGGTATTGCATTCTTGGTTAGCCATGGCATCTACCCGTTTTTCGAGGTCATTATGCTGCTCAGAGGTATACTGGATGGATGTTTGAAGAGAGACTATGTCTTGTTGCAGTATGGTATGCTTTTCATCTAGGCCAATCACTTGCTGCTCTAATTTTGCCTGTCCAGAACGCAAGGAATTTAATTCCATCTTTATATCTGCAGTAGTTTGCGATACTGTGGCCAGATTGGTTTTAATCTCCGATATATTACCGGACAAATTGGATATAGCCCCTTCGAAGCAGCCTCTGAAGTCATCAAATTTCTTATTAATTTCTTGAGTAAGAGTCATAATGGCATCGGTTAACTCGCATTGCGGCTGTTTCCTTTTACGTATCGTAATACTCTCGCTAGAACCGGCAATATTTGTCAGATTTGGTGACGATGAGGAAGGTGAGCGCATCATATTTGTGCAGTTTTTATTAATATAATGGCAAAAGCTAAACGATGTTATTTTGCTCTGTAGCCTGTAACACGATATGCCGCTACGGTTCAATAATTTCGCGCGGCGAATCTCACCACTGTTGGTCGAGTGGCTTAAGACGCCCCGTCCAAGCGAACCAAGCGAGACGTCGCGGGTTCAAACCCCAGCCCAACAGTTGACTTTTCGAAGCTTGTAAATTTCTTCTGTGGATCACTCACCAGCGACGAGCAGGACGCCGCTATACGTCTTCAAAGATGGCCGCCGCTGTATATGACCTCCTCCACAAGATAGTAAGAGAGGGACCGACTTTACCACCAAGATAGTATTAAATAAGATTTAATAAACCAGAAAAAACAATTTAAAAAATTGTAGAAATGATTCGACACAGCTCCACTCGTGATGCAGTACGAACGACGAATGAAGTGTTATCTATCTAACAACATTTAAATTGTTAAATATGAAACAATATTTTTATATGATATACAAATCCATGCAATAAAACAGACACTTATTCTACTGTGAGCTTCATGTCCATCGTTTCCCTAGTATTTCCAGCCACTGAATTTAAGATCTATTAACTATCCCAAGCATCTTAGCAGCATGTATTCAAAAATCTGTTTCAATATAACCAGCATAATCACTGCATAGTATAAAACAAAGTCGCTTTCTCTGTCCCTATACCCCTATGTATGCTAAAATCTTTAAGACTACGCAACGGATGTTGATGCGTTTTTTTAATAGATAAAGTGATCGAAAAAGATGATTTATATGTATAATAAAATCCATAAAATAGTGGAAAAATACTGTATATAAATATTTTTGAGGTTTCTAGTGTTCTTAAACGATCAAGTGACGCTAACGAAGTTGTTCGGGTCAACTAGTTAATAATAAATTGAATGATATCAGGTTATTGAACGAGCAAGTAGGCATAGTGAACTTCGAGCCGTACTTGGAGCAGATGGTGGGGATGGTAGTAGCTGGGAGGCTTACCTTCGGAGCGCTGGCCTCGCTGCCGCCGCTGCACGCGCGGCTGCACAGGAACTGGAAGGAGGCCAGTGGGAAGGACCTACTACCTATCGTTAGTGAGTATCTCGACCTATCCCTAGAACAGAGTTCTATGTGACTTTGAACACAAACCAATTTTATTGTATGTTTATGTTAATGAGTTACCTATATTTAATAGACGAACACAGTTTATATTCTATGTACCTATATAATTAAATATCCAGAGTGTTAATATTTAATTTTATGTGTTTGTTTTTTGTGTACTCGATTTTTATAATTTTAAGTCATCTGGTGTTTGCTTATAATTGGATGCTGATAAGTAATAATGTGTCAGCCCACAAAAAGTCGAAACAAAAGTTTTGATATATTTTATAAAGCATCGCGTATTTAACATTCTACAAAAATGTTTTAAGTCATCTAAAACTTAATAGTACATAAAAAAATTATTGGTATCATACAAAAAGTCATAAATCACAGCTATTATTACATTATACAGACTCAAAACTAAGTTTATGAGGGTGAACACATTATTGCTTATCAGCATCCAATTGGTTGTAGTTTTAGAATGTTTTTCGCGTATTATTATTGATCTATCTATCTGATAAATAAATCAATAAACACTCCCATTCCACCCGCAGCCGTGAAACTGAACGAGCTGGTATCCCAACTGCAGCAGTGTTACCAGTTGACCACTGGTGGAAAGTTCACCGAGGCAACTGAGCGGCTCCGGCGCGTGGCGCAGGCCGTGCCGCTGCTGCTCGTCGACACCAAGGCCGAGCTCACCGAGGCGCAGCAACTACTCAACATATGCAGGGAATACTTGCTAGGTCTACAGATGGAGACTGCCAGGAAAGGTAATGACCGTTTTTTGTACTATGAAAGTGGGGAACAATCATACGGTGCCAATTGATGACGCTTGCAATAACAGGGGCGTTACTCACGCGTTGTCGACCCTGTATGAATCTGTTCGCTCTCTTCTTAAATGAGTACCCAAAACGAAGGGTTAGGTTTTCCTTCAAATAAATTTTGGTCAATATACGGTTGAATTTACCATTGTAATATTCAATGCTGGTAGCTTAATGTGTAAATAGTTGAACTCGTAACCAATATATAATTAGTGAAACTAGAATATTGATAATTCGATATAGTGTTTATACGATGAAGATTTGTATATGACTAAACAGATATACAAAATATCTAAAAAAATTGTTTAGAACTTAGAGTATTTGTTTATTTAATAACCTAATAATAATTATAAAATTTGATCATTCCAGCAATGCCGAAAAACACATTAGAAGAACAGAAACGCACGTGCGAAATGGCCGCGTACTTCACCCACTGTAAACTGCAGCCGGTCCATCAGATTTTAACCCTCAGAACTGCCCTCATCATGTTCTACAAGCTGAAAAACTATAGGACGGCAGCGTCATTCGCCAGGAGGCTCCTAGAACTCGGCCCACGACCAGAAGTAGCGCAACAAGCGAGAAAAATCCTTCAAGCGTGCGAAAAAACACCCACAGATGAACACCAACTATTCTACGACGAACACAATCCATTCAACATCTGCGGCATAAGTTACAAACCCATTTATAGAGGGAAACCCGAAGAGAAATGTTCGTTATGCGGTGCCAGCTACTTACCAGAGCACAAAGGCAAGCTATGCCCCGTATGCGGGGTCGCGGAAATTGGCAAAGATGTCCTAGGCCTGAGAATTTGTCCACTGCAATTCCAGAGATAAGCGTGTGACGTGGTATATTTTTATAAATATGAGTATGAAATTATTGTATAAGGAATTATATAGAATTAAAGTATTGTAACACGTTTTGAGTATTTCTTTATTTTGTTTATGTTATACTGCCACTGGTTTCTCTTCAGTTCTGGAATAGAAAAGAAAGAATATTAGATTGCATTTCATAGGATCTGCTAAAAAAAGAAAAGATTATTATCTGCCCCCCACACTAGTTATTCCTTTTGTCCTATCCCCTACTAAGACGTGACTGTTTATTTTGACCGCTTTATAACATTGAGTACTTCGGTAAAATCTATACTATTATTATAATTGCGAGAGTAACTCTGTGTGTATGTCTGTCTCGCTGTCACGATAAAATTACTAGACCGGATTTAAATGAAACTTGGCACTCAGATAGTCTAGAGTCTGAGAAAGAACATAGGCTCCTTTTTATCCCGGCATAATGGAAGATCTCTCGGGTTTGCAGGATAAGCCGCGGGGAGTCACTAGTATTGATTAATGGCGGCAACCTCATCTCATTGTGACCATCCCAGATTGATGGTAAACGGAAAAAAACTTGGCAAAACGAATAACTCAATAAACATAAATAGTATAGGTATTGCAGACCTGTTGTTGAGCAGGTCCTGTATCTGGTCGAAGGTCTTGCCCTTGGTCTCGGGCAGCAGCGTCGCCGAGAACACGAACCCCGCGCCGCAGCACAACGCCAGGATCCAGAACGCCGTGTATATGCCGTACGAGGCGGCTACGTCGCGGAAGAATCTAACGAATGTCGGTTGAATAGTATTGTGTACTACAGACCTGTTGTTGAGCAGGTCCTGTATCTGGTCGAAGGTCTTGCCCTTGGTCTCGGGCAGCAGCGTCGCCGAGAACACGAACCCCGCGCCGCAGCACAACGCCAGGATCCAGAACGCCGTGTATATGCCGTACCACGCTGCTATATCTCTGAAGAACCTGGAAAAATATGACCCATGAAATCAATAGTATGGTTTTGTGTATTTACTTGGAAACGCGTTGGTATTTGCAGGTGTCCTAAGGTGGTAGTGACCTCTTGTTTGTATGTTAACATAACAAGTCAAGAGACGCCTGGCAGACGTGAAACATTGAAATTGTACACAGTACTACGAATAGTACATATACCACCATATAGCGCCACGGCCTGTATTGCCACCCCAACAATCATGTTTACCCTCGCCTATAGATGTTTCACAAATATAAGATATACTCTATTTAACTGTAACTACGTTCAACACGTGAAGATTCTTCTATATAGTACACATTTATTATGGTCCTTCGAGCCGGATGTGATAGATACCTTGTCCAAACGAATCCGGCGAGCCAGCACATGAAGGAGCAGATGCCGCTGGCGAGGCACTTGGTCTTCACGGGGAACATCTCCGCCACCAGGATCCACGGCACCGGACCCACGCCTGGGGAACAAACACTGTTACAAACTGGATTCTAATGGTTTTGGAATATGATATAAATTTGCTTAGCGATGAAATTACCTTATAGTAGGTAATGACATGATTATGAGAAGAAAAAGATATTCATGTTTTCTGATGGCACACTATATTATACAATTTCATTATTACTGATATAAAAATCTTTAATAGGTTCGATTTAAGACTTTTTTTTTGTTATCTGAGGAAACTGGTTTCCTTCAAAAATTAGGGTGAGATTTTCCCAGCACTGAAGTTTTTATGTCTTAATGATTTAATATTAAATAGATGAATAGAGGGAGGAATCTTAAAATCCATAGATCAAATAAAACGTTACTTGATTTAAAATTTACAATAGCATTACAGATCTTCTAGGTCTGTTTGTTTGTGTGTCCGTGACTTGAATGTATTTTTATACTTATATACATATATGTGGTAGAAAAATAATATATTTATTCTTACCTAAGGTGAATAGAATCATGTAAACGATGAGGCAGAGCAGAGGGACCCACGCGTACGGCGAGACGTCATACTTGTAGTGGGTGTCCATTAATGCGTACACGCCGATTAGTGTCTGCAACACGCGATACATTGATAAATAAGTTCGATTCCCATTCAAGACAAACATTTGTGTGTATGCACATGGCTGTGTGTCCTGTGTATGGGGTGTATACAGATTACTAAATATGTAGTTACTTTCTTGTTAAGTTACATGCCACTTTTTTAGTCTTTAATATAAGAAATGCGATTTGGGACATATTTTCTATTTATGATCCTTTTATGTTTATTTTTTCTTTTTTTATTATTATTTAGTTTTAGGTGAATATATTAAATATAATAATGTTTGTATTTATGTTGTGATAAATAAATTACAGAAGTAAGAAATTCATTTAGTGTTATGTAGGTATTTGTATTTAAATTTGGTAGAATCATTACACAGTAAGATCGTCTCTGTCTGTCAGTTTTTTTTTTTCACTTCGATATACCTACATAATGGAGAATTAAAATTGGATTAAGTCAAACAATAAAGCATAAAATATTATCACACACAAATGTTCGTCATAGTCGGGAATCTTATACATATATGGTCAATTACATAATACAATATGCAGGTTACCAAAAATATAGTGATCCCAAGTGAAGTGGTCCACATGAGCAGCTTGCGACCGAGCCGGTCCACCACCAGCGGCGTCACGCAGCTCGTTACCACCTAGCAAGAGGAGGGCAGATATATATTTGCGTCTCTTTCTTTCCCTTCTACTTCTTTCATACGTCACAAAGATTCGACATTTATTTTGACGTCTGATTTATACCTATTATCGAATTGGGAAAATTTATAAGCATATATGGATATGTTACTATTTCACGCAACGGGTGAGATTAAAATTGCCACACTGATAAAAAAATTTTACAAGAACAATTTTTCCTTTAAAAATAAATAGAAAACGTTACTTTAACTGTGAGATTAAAGCTAATAAATGTATAGAAGAGCTCCCTCATATATGTAGGTACTAGGACAGTTAATACAAGTGGAGGTTTTTACCTGAACTACTCCTATGATGATGGTGCCCTGTGCAGGTGATAGGGAGGTTCCGACCTTGGCAAGCAGCTCCTCCATGTAGAACAGCATCACGTCTATACCTGACAACTGGAGTAGCATCGCGAGGAACACGCAGATACCTATAAATAATCATTTGCTTATGTAAATATCGAAGTTCTGGGACATACCTAGGTATCTTACACACTGCCAAACTTGTTCCAAATAAAATAGAGCTAGTACTAAGGTAGATAGTATATGTTGTATACTACTATAAAATATAGGTATACTAACATAAATATACATCTAGGTTCACCCATCCTTCAATCATTGCGTACTCTTCACTTTAGACATTACAACATAAAAAAAAATTAGATTTTTACCCAGAGCCTTAACGCTGCCTTTACTAGCCCATAAGTCTTGTATCTTGGGTTGCTCCTGGAACTCCCTCACCATCATAGCCTGAAGACCTTCAAGTTCCAACTGTGCTGCTTCTTTGGATGTGCCCCGAAGCCTTTTTAGCACAGCTAAAGCTTCTTTATCACGACCTGATACATAGCGATAATTGAATATTTAATAGTTATTTGTTATACAAGAGTGCAAAGTTGCTTTTTAACCGCGTGTTCAATTTTGATGACCGAGCAAGCGAAGGATTCTAAAATTGAATCACGAGCGCAGCGAGTGATTCAAAATTAGAATCCTGAGCGTTAGCGAGGGAATCAAAAGAGCACGAGGTGAAAAATCTTTGCACTCGAGTGCAACACGTAACTTTTCATTCCACCTCAGCGAGGAAATGACTAAATGCAAAAAAAAAAAAGTTGTATGATATATTCGGCACCATAGAGGTAGCAGTAAATAGGTTTAATGTTTTTTTTTAATTCACAAACTTAGTGCACACGATGTTCCAAATTCAATTTACTTTATCCTCTAGAGAATAAAAACGGCTTTTCCACTCAGATATTGAAGATTAAAAATACTCTTTCCGAGATGGTGGGATGAAAATGTTTTTATTGGTAGGTACATAAAAATAATGGTTCCATAATCTAGAATTTTACAAGCTTACTCCACCCGTTACCAATAGGTAGATTGGTAATTAGGTACTTAATTCTGTTAAAATATGGAACTACAACTAGGTCTTCGTATACTTACCCAATATATAACAGAGCAGAGCAACTGTTTTGTAGAAAAGTTATAAAAACCGGTTGGTATTACAGTCTTTAGCTAAATTACAATGTATTCCACTCTTCAAACAGTCAGATTCTATCTATCGCAGAAATTTTTTTGTAACGATTTTAATGTATTCTCATGTAACAACCTTAACCCAGAATCTGAAAAAAAATACTTACCTTTATAAACTAAGAAGAACGGCGTCTCTGGTATGTACCATGTGCACGGTACATAGAGCAGGGACAAGATGCCCCCGGCCCCCGTTAGGCCCCAATACGAGGCCCCGGCGCCGATGGCGTACGCCAGCAGGAACCCGATGTTGATGAACGTGAGGAATAGAGCGCTGAGGGCCCCACGGATTTCATCCTGAACAATAGTAATTAATTAATTATCTATCTTTATAAATGTTTATCTATTACTTATAAATGCAAAGTAACTGTGTCTGTCTGTTATCGCTTTCACGTCAATACCACTGAACTATTTGTGGGGTATTGATATAATTAAGTAACTTCTATCTATCGCATCTTTAATTCTAAACCGTTAATAAATGATTTTTTAATGATTTAAAAAACTATAGAGTAAAATTAAACAAATTCTATCCCGCGGTTTCACCCGCGAAGTAAACGTCCTCGGAATATAGGATTCTATATGAAATGAAATGAAATAAATTTATTCATTCAAATAGGCCTTCACAGGCACTTATGAAACGTCGACTCTAATGCTCGGTTCGGAAGGTTGCTTTTGCTGAGAAGAGCCGGCAATAAACTCAGCAATTACTCTTTTCAAAACAAGTTTTAACAATTTCTTTAACAATAATAATATTAGTCCTGATAGAACGAGCGCTATACCCATGCCTCGCCATCGTTAATATAATCGTTTATACAATAATAAGCCTTCTGTACCAAAGCTGACTTAACTCGTTCCTTAAATTTATTCATAGGCAAATCTAAAATATTTGTGGGGATTTTGTTATAAAACCGTGCACCAAGTCCTAAAAATGATCCTTGCACTTTCTGTAGTCTATAAGCAGATGTTACAAGTTTATGCTTATTTCTAGTATTAATGGAGTGCAAATCACAATTTTTCGTGAAAAGACTAATGTTTTGACGGACGAATATTATGTTTGCATAAATGTACTGTGATGCAACTGTGAGAATGTTAATTTCCTTAAATTTATCTCTGAGGGAAGCTCGCGAGCTTAAATTATAAATAGCACGGACTGCTCTTTTTTGCAAAATAAAAATTGTATCTATATCAGCTGCTCTGCCCCAAAGCAAGATACCATAGGACATAACACTATGAAAATAACTGAAATAGACTAATCTAGCTGTTTCTACATCCGTAAGTAGTCTGATTTTTCTAACCGCGTAAGCTGCTGAGCTGAGCTTCCCCGCAAGACATGATATTTGGGTGCCCCATTGAAGTTTTGAATCTAACGTAATACCCAAAAACACTGTAGACTCAACAAGACTGAGGGCTTCATTATTTAACATTAAATTAGAGGCCATCTTTTTTACATTGGGTAATGCAAATTTTATACATTTAGTTTTTCTTGCATTTAAAACTAGATTATTAACAGTAAACCAATTTAATACCTCAGATAATGCACCGTTTACATCGTCATATTTGAATTTCTGTCTATCAACACCAAAAATCAGTGAGGTATCGTCAGCAAACAGTACAATTCCACAGGTATTCTTAACATAGAACGGAAGATCATTTATATAAATTAAAAATAGAAAAGGTCCCAAAATTGAGCCCTGGGGCACCCCCATATGCACAGGAGAACCAGACGATTTAACTCCGTTGACATCTACAATTTGAGTTCTCTCACTAAGGTACGATCGCATCAAATCAAGTGCTGTACCTTTAACTCCATAATACTCTAGTTTACGTATAAGTGTTTGGTGGTCAACACAATCAAAAGCCTTAGATAAATCACAAAACACCCCAATGACGTTCTGTGAATCCTCCCAACAGTTAAAAATATTTTTCAAAAGTGCTACACCCGCATCAATGGTAGAACGACCTTTTGTGAAACCGTATTGTTCACCATGCAAAAGTTTATTAAAATTAAAATGAGAAAGCAGCTGCTTTAAAATAATCTTTTCGAATATCTTACTCAGAACTGGTAAGATAGACACCGGCCGATAATTAGTTGGATCAGAAGGATCTCCGGCTTTAAACAAAGGAATAACTTTACTATATTTCATCAAGTCTGGAAATTTACCGCAATCTACGCATTTATTGAAAATTAAAGCTAGATGAGGAGCTATGTCTACAATGATATTTTGTAAAACAGTTACAGATAAATCCCATAAGTCCCCAGTACGTTTAACTTTTAAGCTTTTAAAAGTTTTGATTATGTCAAGAGGTGTAATGTGCCTAAACTTAAGTACTTCTACACATTTCGTTACATTGGTTTGCAGTATTAATTCAGCATTTCGAGGTGAGGAATCTAAGGAGCTAGTTGTAGAGACAGGTATGTCAGTAAAAAAATTATTGAAAGTATGAGCAATTTGATCATTATCGCTAACACTGTTACCGTTAATATTAAGTTCAATGCTTTTATTGGTGGTTTTAGTATTACCTCGTTCTGCGTTTATAATGTTCCAAGTAGTTTTTACTTTATTGCTCGATTTGCTAATTTTATTCCTACGATGAATAGCCTTGGCTAAAGCACAAGTTTTTTTAAAAACTTTTGAATATTTTTTCACATACTCTAGAAAATCGATATTTTTATTAAATTTTTTCATACCGTATAGCTCGTACAACTTAGCTCTACTTTTATAAATACCGGCAGTTGCCCAATCATTAAATTTGGCTTTACTGCTTTTATTAAAGGACTTAAGATTAAACGTTTTATCAAATTCAAATTTTATAAAATCAAAAAGTTCTTTATATAGGCTATCTGGTTCATCCTGTGTCATATTAATTAAATTAATATTTTTACTAATACTATAAATATACCTAATAGTCACAAATAACTAAGTAAGTTGTTTCTTCAAAATTTTGTTTTTGTTTCATAACATTTTCTAAATTCATGTGCGTTATATGCCATCCAAAGAGCATATGGAAATACTGTCGAACATTATTATTGCTACTTGATTGTATTAGATGCTTACCTCAGCAATCTCTCCGATATAAAGTGGGACCATGGCAAACATCATGCTGCCTGCGCATCCCCACAGCAGCCTCGCCACGTATATGGTCTGCAGGTTGGTCGCCACGCCGGCCAACAGCCAACCCAATAGCAATGGGATATTGGTCGACATAATGATCCATTTGCGGCCAATGTGCTTTGACAGACCGATTGTTATGAATGGACCTGGGTAATGAAATATCTCATGAATAAACAAGAATCGCGAAACACATGTATAGATAGGGGAAAACATATGTATTGTTTGGGAAAATGGTTTTTTCGGCAAGATTGTTGACCTGATGGTATTAATTTACTACTTACCTACTATTAGATACTAGTAAATATTAATAGGACTATGTTTAAGACTAATTCATGAACGTATTTTTTTATCCCATTAAACCATATGATTCGCTAGCAGAATTAACAAACTATATATAATGTTTTTAGACGCGTCATGACATGACGCGTGTGGCTCCAAATATTTCAAATTTCTCGAGGCTGATTTACGTCTTACATAGGGTAAACAGGTAAAACCGCAACGTAAGCTATAAAACGTGTATAGGTACAGGTAGGTACACATGTATATATCTCATCTATATAATGTGTAGCAGTTTGACAAGCATAAGTATAATGTCATACAGGTAATTTGTTGTAAATAGTTTCCCTATAACTTATATTTATGTATTCTGACTTGACTATTAAGTTCTTTTTGTGTACTATTGAACTGCATAATAAACTGTGGTTATAAGCTAACCTGTTTTATTTGTCAGAGCTACCTTGTAATGCAGTCCTTGTCCATTGTTGTTATTCATAATATTAATTAAACAAAGGTTTATACAGTCCACAGATTAAATAGATATTTCTCTTGCCAATTATGTTTTGGTTGAAGGTTGCAACATTTCTTTTGTCGGTTTCTGACTCACTATCAACTGTAAGCCACTGTGCTTATGAAGTTTCCTGACATAATATTAGACAAATATCTATCTGTATTAAACTTTGAAGAAACTTTTTAAATTAGGTTCTACACCATTATTTTAGTAGCGTTCTTGAAACGTAATAATAGTTCATAGTCGTAATAATAATTGCATGTTCCTAAGTACTTAAAACTTAATTCCCTAATAAATATCATAATGACGATATTATTTATCGTGTTGTATATACTAGTAGTAACTAGTCTTTATAAAAAAATTAATATGAGCTTATAGGTACACTTTGTAGGTATGTATTTATTGGTCTCAAATTATATCTGTCAAAGACACCTAGAAATCTTGTAATGGAACGATAAATTGTCACGCTCAATCAGTACTTGACTTCTATCGATGTCTACAAATTGATTTTATTGCTTAATATCATGCTACACCATTCAATTATCTATAAGTATAATTGACAAGGCTTTTTACATAGTTTGTTAGAGATTCATAACGAGGAAGGATAATATTTAAGCAGTAAATGTAATCCTTCTGCTCGCTGTTTATTAATTTATTCAATGCAAACACAGTATCAAGTAGTTTTTAATTTCCTGGGACATTTTTTTTTACATTTTATATACTTCTTTGTAATACATACTTATATAAATACACATAGAAACAGACATGTTCACAAAAAAATGTTTGTTCTGCATTGGAATCGTAGCCATAACCAGTGGCTACAAAATCAGGGTAGGTACCTATATCTAGGGTCGGCGGACTAAAATACTTACCTAAGTCAAATTAAGTTGTTTAGACCGTCAATATGACTCAAAAATTATTGGTTTAAAAGAAACTCCCATGGAAGGAATCCCAGGAATTCCCATTCACTATAAGTGTACCAGTCGTGGCCACGGTACCAGTAATGGCCAAAAATTAAAAGAAACATCTAGAATTCGGACATGAGCGAATGTTTTTACATTGGGATCACTGTGACATAGACTTTAGACATCGAACTATCTAAGTTTAACGTTTTATTGAATTCAGTCAGTTACATGTACAAATATGCGCGAATACAAAGTGTAAGGTGATTTGAAATTGACAACGACGGCTTTTCTTAAGGAAATCGTTAAGGCGGTGAGCAGAAAGTTTCACTTGTAAAATAGTAATGCTTAATTAAAATCAAAATTAGTTTTGTTTGATGTGTTAACCATAAAATAAAGATAAACTAAGACTAAGACTGGGATATTCATTAATGAATTTTCCCTGGCCAAGACTGGGTCACAAAACTACAACTTTTATTTGTTAAATTAATTGAATCCAGCTTTGCCGTATCTCACGCGTAACACATTACAAATATTAAATAAGGACTGGACTTTACAGTTTCACTATATTCAGTGCTGAAACTTTCACAATTTTGGTAATATTTCACAAAAACCAGTTTTATTTTTCTTAAACTGGCCACCATTGGGTCATTTACCATATATGTCAGTAAATGCGTTCGCCTGACGAGTGAGATCAAAATCAGGAACTTAGGCAAAAAAAATATTTTGCTTTTTTTGCCTTAAGTGCTTTAGTCCGCCGACCCTAAATATTAAGTACCTATTTACTAGAATATTAATTGTAGAGCAAAAGTCTTACCAATAAGTCCCCCAAGTACTAGCAGCGATCCGATCCAGGACTCTTCCTGTAGTGTGGTCGCCCGGGGCAGGGGAGAGTCGGTAGGGGAGTCAGGGTTGTGCAGCTGGGGGAGGATGGGGGAGGTCCACCCCTGCGTCATGCCAGCACATAGGCTTCCGTAGCTTACTGTGAGTTTAAAAAACAGTAGAAAATAGAAATTGTTTTTATTTCGTGTGTTTCGTGTTCCATAAATATATACTTTTTTTCCATTTTGATATCCTAAAATGTCATTGAGTTTTATATATCTATATATGTTATGGACACTATATATTATTTATTGCGTATGTAACAGTAATGAAATTTGATTTCAATAACACACAGACGTTAACGACATTATAGATACGGGCCCGTTAGCGCAGTTGATTTAGCTGAGTCGTTTTCAACAGTTCAATTCTCACTTACTATAAACATTTATCTTGTTCCATATAAGTATGTAACTAAATAACCTACTATTATTATGAATAGATTGATTTATCTATTATTGTCACAAGTTAACAGTGGCTTCCAACGTAATTTATACTTATTACATCATAAATCTAGCTTATTGGAATTCTTGTTTCAATTGCCTGTCTACTGCCTTGTGCTTAAGCCTTACCTAATAGGTGTCTTATAGGTATTTCCTGCATTTTAAGTAAGAACTTAATGCCTGGTATCGACGCTTACAATGAAGCTAGCATATTCTAAAGAAGTTAATATATTCATGTAAAATGTTGAGTTGTTGATGGTTTTATATATTTTTCCGATATAAAAACATTGTAAATTATTATTTACTTGAGGCGTAGCGTTCTATAACTGGAAAACTATGTTAGGTTCAATAAATAAAATAAATACAAATTACTCCATGTATACAAATACCAAGTGTATTTATGTAAATAAATATATTATATTATGTCTATGTATTATTGTGCGTATAAATCATTATAGGTATATAGATGCAAATCTAGATTTTCCTGGTAACATATTTAGTAGATAGGTACCTTATTTAATAATGCTCAAACCTAAGTATCGGAAAATATGTCTTTGTATTTCATAGTTCGTACCTCTGTTAGGTAACTAGGTAGTAGGTACATATAGAATACTACTACAGGATGCAAGTATAATATAACCGGATGTAAATTAACTTCTGTCAAAAATAAATGCCAACATAAAAAAAACTAAACTTACCCAAACATGCCGAAAGATATTGTTGCCATTTCAATTTCATGTGAGATTTGCATTTTTCGAACATCACTAACGTTTTACGACTTCAAATTAAAAATAATAATATTTTGTTTTTTTATTTTTATTTTTTTAATAAACACTAGGTAAGCCCTTGACGTGTGCACTGGCAACCATTGCAATTCACCAACTGTTATAATTTTAATCTCGTAGTTACAACTGGTTTTCCCTTCACAATCGGTTTGTTCTTTGTCATAGGACGAAAAGAAAAAAATACTATTCAAGAGTATGACGGCGCACTGGCTTTGTGATGGAAATGAGTGATAAAGCATAAGCAACGAAACTAAGTAAATCATTCAATGAGTACATAGCTATTAAAAGCACGTGATATTTTGATAGAATCATTGAATTTTTTTCTGTAAGTAGTTTTCCGTTTTTTGTCGTCTTAGGTGGTCAAGCCTGCCGGTATGCACGCTTAAACACCGGAGGTCACAAGTTCGATTCTCGGGTAGGGTAAAGAATAGGCGTTTTTTTAATGTAAATTATTTTTCGTTTCATTTCTTTTGAATGGAGAATCAATATTTCAGTTAAGAAATTGTTGTATGATTAAAACTATAAAGACAATGAATAGTAGAACACATGTATTTATAATTTATTTAATAACTTTAAATAAATAATATTTCTTAAACTACTGTAGCAGCTAACAATTACGCATCCGTTGGCTTTTCATCTTTGGTTCTGTAAATAAAAAAAAATATTAAAGAAAATAAAATTTTTTGAGAAACAAAAAATCCAATTAGGTTTACGTTTTTTTACGTCCGTCTGATAGTAAGTGGTAATCATAGAATAAAGACCCAATGTATAGCTTTAATGTTCGATCCAAAGTTTGCTTTTGTTGAGAAAAGCCTGCAAAAACTCTTAACTAAATTTACCAAAATAAAGACAAATAATAATAAAAAGGTAACATATGAAAACTTAACCTTATATGTAATTAAATACCTGATTATATAGTTTGGAGTCTATAAGCGTCCATAGGCTACGGTAACCGCATCCCATCAGGTGGGACCGTATGCTTGTTTGCCACCTTGGTATAAAAAAAATCCAGACCTGTTGTTGAGCAGGTCCTGTATCTGTTCGAAGGTCTTGCCCTTGGTCTCGGGCAGCAGCGTCGCCGAGAACACGAACCCCGCGCCGCAGCACAACGCCAGGATCCAGAACGCCGTGTATATGCCGTACGAGGCGGCTACGTCGCGGAAGAATCTAACGAATGTCGGTTGAATAGTATTGTGTACTACAGACCTGTTGTTGAGCAGGTCCTGTATCTGGTCGAAGGTCTTGCCCTTGGTCTCGGGCAGCAGCGTCGCCGAGAACACGAACCCCGCGCCGCAGCACAACGCCAGGATCCAGAACGCCGTGTATATGCCGTACGAGGCGGCTACGTCGCGGAAGAATCTAACGAATGTCGGTTGAATAGTATTGTGTACTACAGACCTGTTGTTGAGCAGGTCCTGTATCTGGTCGAAGGTCTTGCCCTTGGTCTCGGGCAGCAGCGTCGCCGAGAACACGAACCCCGCGCCGCAGCACAACGCCAGGATCCAGAACGCCGTGTATATGCCGTACGAGGCGGCTACGTCGCGGAAGAATCTAACGAATGTCGGTTGAATAGTATTGTGTACTACAGACCTGTTGTTGAGCAGGTCCTGTATCTGGTCGAAGGTCTTGCCCTTGGTCTCGGGCAGCAGCGTCGCCGAGAACACGAACCCCGCGCCGCAGCACAACGCCAGGATCCAGAACGCCGTGTATATGCCGTACGAGGCGGCTACGTCGCGGAAGAATCTAACGAATGTCGGTTGAATAGTATTGTGTACTACAGACCTGTTGTTGAGCAGGTCCTGTATCTGGTCGAAGGTCTTGCCCTTGGTCTCGGGCAGCAGCGTCGCCGAGAACACGAACCCCGCGCCGCAGCACAACGCCAGGATCCAGAACGCCGTGTATATGCCGTACGAGGCGGCTACGTCGCGGAAGAATCTAACGAATGTCGGTTGAATAGTATTGTGTACTACGACTCTACCAAGGAAAATACTTGTTCTACTTAAGAAGTTAACCGTAGTTACTTCGGCAATCGATCAAAACAACTATTATGGCGGCATTTGAAGTGTCTCAGCCCAAATTAAAGACTGCAAAAGGACAACATTGGATGTCGAACAACACGTGGTAGAAACACGACGCAAATAAAAGCGTCTGGAGCCAACGTGAAGAGGCTTAATCTGTCTGATTTACGTGGAATTGCTAAGTGCGAAGTTGTCCAGAGTTACACCTACCCGGGTTCCGCCATCACAAATACTGGAAGTTGCGAAGAGGAAATTAAAAGACGGTGTCCCGATCAGCCGTGGAAAAGCTCACGAATATATGGAAAGATCGCCGTATAACCAAAAACACCAAGGTTTGCTTAATGAGATGCCTAATATTTCCTATTTTCCTGTATGGAGCTGAAACATCGGTCCACCAAAAACTTCGCAAAAAGATTGACGCCCTTGAGATGCGGTGTTGGAGACATTTGCTAAGAATAAAATGGACTGCTCACCGCATTAACGTTTCCATCCTGAAAGAGCTGCGCATCAAACAAAGACTTTCGTCGATTCTGCAAGTGCGAATCCTCACGATGTTTGGACATATCATGCGCAATGAAAGCTCTTTGGAACGATTAATGGTACAAGGAAGAGTAGAAAGTAAACGTTCTCGCGGCCCATCACCCACAAGATGGACAGACCAGATAAAGTCGTCAGCAAAATGTTCCCTCATTGAATGCACACGCAGTGCCTGGAATAGAGAGAGGTGGAGAAGCCTCGCAAAAGCTACAACCCACTCATCAGACTTTCCATAACCACGACCACTCCGCCAGGAATGTACGACTGAGAAGAAGAACTAAGGTAGAACAAGTATTTTCCTTGGTAGTGCCGTTTCACATATTTAGATTTAGTGAGAGTTTTAATATTATAAATAATAATAAAAATATCCTGGAATATTTCACATAACGAATTTGAATCGGGACTAAGCAGACCTTGTAATACGGTAACCCTAAGTGATCAAATATATACTACTAATAGGTACCTAAGTACATATTCACATCAAAACACAGATCATAAAGACATGATCATGAACATGCACACATATTATGTTGGGTGCACTGTCCAGTATCCACACATGTCCTGGGTGGCAATGTACGGGTGGCTTTAAAATCAGGGTCACTAACAACAGATGCCCCAGAATATTTATTGCTATGTATTATTTATATTCCCATTAATATTATTTATTTATTCTTATTGTTTAGCTTAACAGTAAAATACCAGATCCATTGTAAAATACCAATTCAGTTGCCATGCAACGATTACATCTATTCCGAGATTTCTGAGTAATATTGATTTAAAAACAATGGACATTAATGTAGGATTGTTCTGACCACAATCCCACCGAAATTGATTGAGGGATCTCACGAAGCTGAAACGACCTGGTTTCGTGTGAATTCTGAACGATAATTGGACATAACTTAAAAATTCACTGATAAAATATGTAGGTACTTAGTTTAACTGTCATTGCCAATTACAAAAAATCAAAAACACTTTGTTTTTTACAGGTTTTTCAGTATTTACTTAATTAAAAAATATAGCCTAGCTATTATGAAGGTCAACACAATAAAAATACGTAGTTAAATGTAATTTTCATCTAAATTTTTTGCCATTAATGAACTATACAATTTAGACGAGTGGACTGTACTTCAAATATACATAATAGGTACTTATGTTATTTTTATCCCCCAATCCAAAACGATAACACATTTTGTCTTTCTGCCTGTTTGTATGTGTCATCGTAACTTCTAAACGTTCTAGTTTCCTGTTTGAAAGCTGACGTTATATAGTCTAAAAAAATCTGTTTCGATGTTTGAAGATTATCGCCTCATTTCTAATTGATACTGAATTGAACTGAAATTAGGTAGGTAAATATATTTATTCATTCTAATAGGCCTCACTTATGAAACTTGGATTTTCGTTTAATTTCATTTAAGTATAAATACCTGGTCCATATGAATCCGGCGAGCCAGCACATGAAGGAGCAGATGCCGCTGGCGAGGCACTTGGTCTTCACGGGGAACATCTCCGCCACCAGGATCCACGGCACCGGACCCACGCCTAACGCACAAATTGGACTCTAACGTCTTTGGAATACGATTGGAAATTGATTGGCCGTCAAAAATAACGTTGATCTTCTACCTATCTCTAGGTAGGATAAAGAACAAAAGCACGGACCAAATGCAAAATTTCATAAACTTTTGAATATCTTGCTATTTACCTTAAAAGATCCTTGTCTAAAAGAATTTGGCTTTGAAACCTATCTTACGATTAGTAATACAGTGTACCTACAGTGTAATTTTTTTGTTCTGCGACAGACTGACAATCTGTGAGGGTTCGTTTTTTGCTATGTATTTATATAATACTACGCGTTTCCATGTTTTTTTTCTGTGATAAAAAGAAGCTCATGTGTTATTCCAGAACATATTATAACTCTGTGCCAAATTTCATAGCGATCCCTTCAGCCGTTTTGGCGTGAATGATTAACAAACATGTATATCCATATTTCCATACAAACTTTAATATTTGCAATACATAGTACTTAGTAGGACTTACCCAATGTCAGTGAAGGAAAACATCGTGAGAAAACCTACATGTCTCGAGACATGTGAAGCTCGCAAACCCGCTCTAGGCCCGCGTGGTGGACTATTGCCTATTATACTATTGTAGAGACATATATGAGCTGATGATTTTTACCCAATGTGAAGAGTATCATGTAGACGATGAGGCACAGGAGCGGCAGGAAAGCGACTGATGAGAGGTCGTACTTGAAGTGGGATTCCAACAAGGCATACACCCCGATAAGAGTCTGCAAGATATTTGTTAATATTAACCAGATTAATGAGCAATTTAAGTTTGACTTACAATTCTGATGAGCTATATCGAAGAATGTGTCAATCAACATTTCGCGTAGGTACTTGTGAATTAGTAGTACCATCTTATTGGTAAAATTTCATTATATAGCTAAAACATGATTTATTATATAGAGATTTTCAATATTATACCAATTATTCAATTTCAATGATATAAGCTATTTTATTAATAATACGCCACCGCCTTCGCCTCTCTCTGTGTGTTCTACCATAATCCCAACTGCTACCTTTAAAAAAAACCATTATCTGCAATAAAAAAAATTGGAGACTGCAAAATAATTTGATATTATTTTGATCTGGTCCACAAACCAATTACTGTTTTTGGCCATTTGCTGTGGGATATTAAACCTTTTAACGATGTACATACGAGGAAGATGGTAAGTCCTAGTGAGGTGGTCCACATGAGCAGCTTGCGGCCGAGCCGGTCCACCACCAGCGGCGTCACGCAGCTCGTTACCACCTGGTAAGAGGGGGATAGATATGTATGCGCGTCTCTTTCTAACCAGCCCGTTTCGTCTCTCACCAAGGATACACATACTTTAATCAATTACTCAAACGTCATATCCGCTTAATAGATAGACAGCCCGGTTGGCTTTGTGGTTAGTGACCCTGACTCTCAAGCCGCGGGTCGTGGGTTCGAATCCCACCCAGGACAAACATTTGTATGCATGAATATGTCTGTTTGTCCTGTGTCTGGATGTAAATATCTATATAAGTATGTATTTCAAAGTAGTATATGTAGTATATCAGCTATCTGGTTACCATATTACAAGCTCTGCTTAGTTTGGAATCAGATTGGCCGTGTGTGAAAAATGTCCCAGGATAAAAATGTCCCAGGAATATTCTAAGAATACGTGTGTGAAGGATAAATCATTCCAATATAAAAAAAAACTGTCCCAAATCGTTTCAAAAATAGCTTCTTATATTGCTTATTGCCTATTTAACTATGAATATGATAAATTGATTTACACATGCAATAAGAACAACCCAAAACTAGTTATTTTAATGAAATCTCCAATAGCTGACAAGTAACATTAAAGCATAATCAGTTACCTGAACAACCCCCATGATGATGGTGCCATCAGCTGGTGATATCTTGGTGCCGACCTTCGCGAGCAGCTCCTCCATGTAGAACAGCAGCACGTCTATACCTGACAACTGGAGCAGCATCGCGAGGAACACGCAGATACCTGAATGTATACTTACAGGTTATCATGAAACATCATCAGGTCATTAAAATATTTGGAATTGCTTGTTTGTCTAATGAAATGTAACAATATTGTTAAAAATATTTATAAATGCTGATCTACGATGAGACTGAACTTCTGCTAACTATCTTCGCCGAATTGTAAAAAGAATAACTTCCGAATGATTGCAACGAATTGGATTGGTTTTTGGGTTCGTTATGGTATAAAGGATAAACTTTATAGAAAGGAAATCCTATCTAATATTATAAATGCGACAGTAACTCTGTCTATCTATCTGTCTCGCTTTCACGCTAAAACTACTGGACCGATTTAAATGAATTTGGTACACAGAGGACATAGGCTACTTTTTATCACGAGAAAACGGGAGCCACTAGTTTAAAATAAATTGAAAAGGGTCATCAGACGTCGTTGCATGGATCAGGAAGTTTACAATATCAATCCGATGCTATACGACATATATCCTGAATTTTGGTCCTTCCACTTACCCAAAGCCTTAACGTTCCCCCTACTGGCCCAGAGGTCTTTGATCCTGGGCTCCTCCTGGAACTCCCTCGCGACCAGCGCCTGCAGCCCGTCCAGTTCGGGTTGCACAGCTTCCTTGCTCACGCCGCGAAGCTGCTGCAGTACTGTAGATGCTTCTTCGTTTCGACCTGTTTTAAACATTAATAAAGATAATAAATGTTCTTTTGTAGTGTCAAAGTTCCTCAAAAGATCAAAATTTCGAGGAAGGTCTGTGAATTGGAAAGATTGGAAATATTATAAATGATATGCTACTTTCCTTGGAAATAATATACAAGTAGTATATTATTTCCAAGGAAAGTACTGAGGCAAAGAATAGCTTGACTTTTAAGATTTTGTATCTTTTCATCTTCAAAGATGATGTAGAAAGAATTTCTTGCAGGTTTGTCTTCGTTGAAGGTTGCTTTGCAAACCGGTAGCTTCTACAGCTTTGACCTTCATAGCTGCCCTATTAATTGAATAAGTGACTTTAAATTTTGACGCACAACATATTTGATTCCTACGGGATCGCGAACTTCACAGGTGAAACTTAATAATGAGAATCTTACCTTTAGATACCAAAAAGAACGGAGTCTCCGGTATAAACCACGTGAAGGGTATGTACAGGAGTGACAAGATCCCCCCAGTGGCCGTCAGGCCCCAGTAGGTGGTGAAGGGGCCGATGGCGTACGCCAGCAGGAACCCAATGTTGATGAACAGCAAGAATAGAGCACTGAGTGAACCGCGGATTTTGTCCTGGAAGTTTAATTAGGTCGCCATTGAAACATGCACAATTTTGATAAAAAACACAATTAATTTAAGATAATTTTTTTTAATATCTACTAATAAATATTATTGTGAAGGTTGGTGCTCTTTTTTTTCCATATAATTTGTAACATTTGTTGATAATATCATATTTCCAAGTTATAATCTCAAATCGGATTTCAATCAAATCTATTTCTGTTATTTAATGCATCGATTTATTATAGATGCATTAAATAACAGAGAATCCATAGATAAGACGGCGGACGTCCATATACATACTCTCGGACCTGGAGGGTTCCGTGGTCCAAAGGTTAAGAAACACTATCTTCTCGGTCGGGTCCTAGAGAATCAAATGTAGGGTCCTAAAAGATGAAATGTAGAGTCCTAGAGGATCAGATGATATAGTTCAGCGATCTCCCCGATGCAGGGTCCTAGAGAATCAAATGTAGGGTTCTAGAGAATTAAATGTAGGGTCCTGGAGGATCAGCTAGTATACCACAGCGATCTCCCCGATGTTGTGTTTAGAGGATCAGATCATCAGATGTTGTGTCCTAGAGCATCAGTAGGTATACCTCAGCGATTTCCCCGATGTAGATGGGCACCGTCGCGAACTGCATGCCGGTCGCGCAGCCCCACGCGAGCCGCGCGACGTACAGCGTCGGCAAGTCGCCCGCCACCCCCGCCAGCAACCACCCCACCAATAGAGGAATATTTGTTGACATTATTATCCATCGACGACCTATGTACTTTGACAGCGGCACTGTTATTAGAGGGCCTGGAAATTATATATAAATAAATATATGTAGAGACATTTTTCACACAAGGCACTTACAAAGTAAGCTTCAAATTAAGCTTGTGTTATGATAATCAGATAGCTGATATACTATATATAATACTTTTAAATACATACATATTATAGATATTTACATCCAGAACAAACAGACATATTCATGCATACAAATGTTTGTCCTGGGTGGGATTCGAACCCACGACCCGCGGCTTGAAAGTCAGGGTCACTAACCACAAAGCCAACCGGGCTTTCAAACTGTTTATGAGATCCTTTATTTTCTTTGTTGTTTGACTTTGCAGCTGCTGAATTCAAGAGCACGCAGAACAAACATTTGTATGCATGAATATGTCTGTTATGCTTGGTTTGGAATCAGATTGGCCGTGTGCGCAAAATGTCCTTATGTATTTATTATTTACACTCGGCCAATGTCATTCCAAGGAAAGCAGTTCGTAACCGGTAACCAGGTACAAATCTTTACGTATTTCCATTAGACACAGGATGATTTAAGATAGAAATGTTTGACCTATACCTAATCACAACCAGCGACCTGAAGTTCAGCCCTCCAGCGGCTGTTCTGGCTGCTTGCTATTTTAAATTCGTGTAAATAATTAGGTACACAGATATCTTATTTACGTACAATCTATAACAATTATATCATTTACTTAATGAACCAATGTTTAAAAGTATTTACATCATTGGACATGTCTAAAAAGCTGTCATTCCGTTGATGACAAGTTTTTTTATGATATAGTTTCAAGACAATCGAGACCATTTTAGGCAATAGAAATTATTGGAATTTAAGGCAATAGAAAATCTACCTAATTACACTTTAAACGCTCAAAGAAAAATACACTCTATCAATATCGTAGTAAGGATACAAACAGCTTACCAAACATTCCCCCGAGCACGAGCAGCGATCCTATCCATGATTCCTCTTGCAATGTTGGCACCTCCGGCAGAGGGGAGTTGTCTCCACGGAGCTGAGGCAGCACGGGGGACGTCCACCCCATGGACATCCCTGTGCACAGGCTCCCGTAGCTTGCTGTTGTATATTAACATTATCTTAATATATATAAATCTCGTGTCACAATGTTTGTCCTCAATGGACTCCTAAACCACTTAACCGATTATAATAAAATTCGCACACCATGTGCAGTTCGATCCAACTTGAGAGATAGGATAGCTTACATATACTTGGACCCGGTAGGTGGCGCTGGTGGGCAGAACGAAGTCTGCCTGGTCCACTAGTATCTTATAAAAGATGATATGAGAGAATGTGGATTTGACTGGAGATCGAATGAAATGGAGGGACATGACGCACAAAGCCGACCCTATATAGGACAAGGCGAGGAAGATGATGATGATTAATAGAGTGAAACATAGAATGCCTTTTTTAAGGCGGTTAAAAACAAGGAACTTATAAGTATTTGATGTTAATTTAATTTTGATACTTTCACGCGCTCCCGTGAAAAAGGGGCTTGATTCCGTTTTTTTTCTTTTGAGTTACGGAACCCTAAATAAATATGAATGAATGAAATATTCCCATGAAATATAAAAAAGAAAGAGGTAGTTTTCGCTATAAGAGGTCTTATAGCTTACGCGATGTCTTACCTAGATAAGTTGTATCTAGGTAAGACATCGCGTGTGGTTTAGGGATAGGTATAGAAAATTGAAAAATCTCCCGGGAGTTCGGGCGTAACCATGGGCCGGAAGCAATAAAAGTTGCTATTATTTTTGATGAAAGAGAAATGTTCTTGATCTGTACATTACCTGATTGTATATTATTTAAAATTTGAACTATTAAAATTTGTTATAAAACATTAATATAAAACTATCTAATTAGAATGATTAAAAATACCAATAAAATTATCAACAGAACTTTGAATATAACTGACACTTATTACTAAGTCGTTAAAATATAAATAATAAGGACTATGTACCTAATGATGCTGCTAAATATTGGCGCCATTTTAATTGTAGTTGCACTTGAAACGTATCGAACATAATCAGCCGGGACTCGAAATTCGAAAACTTTCGAAAAAAAAAAATTATTGGCTCTTGACGTGTATACAAACAGCCATCGCGGTTTATTCTGATTCTGGCTATCGGAGTTTTGTCTATAGGTAGAAGTTTCCCTTCACAAATATTTTTTACTGCCTAAATAGTAAAAAAGTTAATTGTCAATCAACTAAATGGTTACTTACCTACGTAAGTGAGAGCGGGAGTGCAGTGGAACTTTTTCTTAGAAGGTTGAATTGGGATGTATTGTGTTTTTTTTTGTAAATTTTAATGTCTTTATGAAGGCTGACAGGTGTGGATAATCGATTAGTTATCGATTAAATTATGTAATACCTATCATTAGGAGATATTTTCGAATACCATTGTATCTAGTTTTAGCGTGAGGCAGCTGCTCGAATGAAAATTATGATGTACCTATTGGTACTTGAACTGATATGCCCTACATATTGAGGAGTATTTAAAAATTACTTCGGTTTTTCCATACAGTTTGCAGAAAAAGTATCTTAAACTAGACAATAACTATTCTAGATGAGAAGGACTAAGATTAATTCTCAAGGCTTTAGACTCAAAGGTTGACTAGATTAATTCATAGATTTATCAGACAGTCATGCAAAAATAACTTGTCTAGATTTATTCTATAAATAAGTAGAATCGATTTCGCATTGAACGGTAACTTTTAAATCTTTTAATTACATACGGCCGCAAATAGCCTTGATCTTGAATGGACACGTAGTGCGTTCGAAATTATTTCACAACTTGTCAATCGATAAACAAACTTAACCACTTGGTTTAACGTTAATTTTTGCTGTGGTACAAAGAGAGGTCAGGTCAAACTTATTTCAATGGACAGGCTTCATTAACCGCGCTGATTGTTTTCGCGTTCTAACAATTAGACAATTGTATACAAACTAAGCTGTTAATTGTGCCTCTAATACAAACAATAGGTAATTATTTCTCAGATTTGTAGTACAATAACTTGGTTATCAAATTGACTTAATCAGTTTTTTTTGTATCATTGAAAGTGATAATTAATCATGTAGTTTAATGGGCACTTTAATTTCTCGTGATCCATCCAAGAGGCCCGTTTAGACTATAGGGTGTATCTGTCTTCCCATTATGTTTACCTCTCTCTTTCTTATTTTTTACGAAGAAACATAAGTTGTTGAAGAAAAACTCAATAGATATCTATATATCCCAAGTTTATAAGTGAGTAAGTGACAGACGAACACAGATAAGGAATCAAGTAGATTGTTGGTATAGGCTGCGAATAATTTGTTCGTCTGTTAGTCTCTTGTAATATAAGGTATCATTCGCGATAATTATTAGGACATACCATACGGCAGGCTGAAAGACCACTGTAAATCCCGGGTAATATACTTATAATTTGTTTTGTCACATAATAGTAAGTAAAACCAAGGATGGGGCATAAGTGTAATATATGTTTTATAGTATAAGCTTTCTTAGTTATAGAGTATATTTTTTTTAGTCGTCCCCCATGGTTAGTGATTATGTGGCCGAAGGTGGTAAGGACACAAAGCCTAGACAGGAACTGGCTTTCAAGTGCAGCTGCCGGAACACAGCGAAAGGAGTTCGTGTGTGAAGAAATCCAAGGAGATTTTATTGTTAAACGGAAAATGGTGACCTAAGAATTCTTTACAAAAGAAAACAATCTATAACCACACTGTTATATCATAACGATGAATGATTTGTTTGTAGGTATCTAACATATATCAATGTACAAACTGTTGGCAGACCTAATAAATAATAAATAGTAAATAGTAAATAGTAAATAGTAAATAGTAAATAGTAAATAGTAAATAGTAAATAGTAAATAGTAAATAGTAAATAGTAAATAGTAAATAGTAAATAGTAAATAGTAAATAGTAAATAGTAAATAGTAAATAGTAAATAGTAAATAGTAAATAGTAAATAGTAAATAGTAAATAGTAAATAGTAAATAGTAAATAGTAAATAGTAAATAGTAAATAGTAAATAGTAAATAGTAAATAGTAAATAGTAAATAGTAAATAGTAAATAGTAAATAGTAAATAGTAAATAGTAAATAGTAAATAGTAAATAGTAAATAGTAAATAGTAAATAGTAAATAGTAAATAGTAAATAGTAAATAGTAAATAGTAAATAGTAAATAGTAAATAGTAAATAGTAAATAGTAAATAGTAAATAGTAAATAGTAAATAGTAAATAGTAAATAGTAAATAGTAAATAGTAAATAGTAAATAGTAAATAGTAAATAGTAAATAGTAAATAGTAAATAGTAAATAGTAAATAGTAAATAGTAAATAGTAAATAGTAAATAGTAAATAGTAAATAGTAAATAGTAAATAGTAAATAGTAAATAGTAAATAGTAAATAGTAAATAGTAAATAGTAAATAGTAAATAGTAAATAGTAAATAGTAAATAGTAAATAGTAAATAGTAAATAGTAAATAGTAAATAGTAAATAGTAAATAGTAAATAGTAAATAGTAAATAGTAAATAGTAAATAGTAAATAGTAAATAGTAAATAGTAAATAGTAAATAGTAAATAGTAAATAGTAAATAGTAAATAGTAAATAGTAAATAGTAAATAGTAAATAGTAAATAGTAAATAGTAAATAGTAAATAGTAAATAGTAAATAGTAAATAGTAAATAGTAAATAGTAAATAGTAAATAGTAAATAGTAAATAGTAAATAGTAAATAGTAAATAGTAAATAGTAAATAGTAAATAGTAAATAGTAAATAGTAAATAGTAAATAGTAAATAGTAAATAGTAAATAGTAAATAGTAAATAGTAAATAGTAAATAGTAAATAGTAAATAGTAAATAGTAAATAGTAAATAGTAAATAGTAAATAGTAAATAGTAAATAGTAAATAGTAAATAGTAAATAGTAAATAGTAAATAGTAAATAGTAAATAGTAAATAGTAAATAGTAAATAGTAAATAGTAAATAGTAAATAGTAAATAGTAAATAGTAAATAGTAAATAGTAAATAGTAAATAGTAAATAGTAAATAGTAAATAGTAAATAGTAAATAGTAAATAGTAAATAGTAAATAGTAAATAGTAAATAGTAAATAGTAAATAGTAAATAGTAAATAGTAAATAGTAAATAGTAAATAGTAAATAGTAAATAGTAAATAGTAAATAGTAAATAGTAAATAGTAAATAGTAAATAGTAAATAGTAAATAGTAAATAGTAAATAGTAAATAGTAAATAGTAAATAGTAAATAGTAAATAGTAAATAGTAAATAGTAAATAGTAAATAGTAAATAGTAAATAGTAAATAGTAAATAGTAAATAGTAAATAGTAAATAGTAAATAGTAAATAGTAAATAGTAAATAGTAAATAGTAAATAGTAAATAGTAAATAGTAAATAGTAAATAGTAAATAGTAAATAGTAAATAGTAAATAGTAAATAGTAAATAGTAAATAGTAAATAGTAAATAGTAAATAGTAAATAGTAAATAGTAAATAGTAAATAGTAAATAGTAAATAGTAAATAGTAAATAGTAAATAGTAAATAGTAAATAGTAAATAGTAAATAGTAAATAGTAAATAGTAAATAGTAAATAGTAAATAGTAAATAGTAAATAGTAAATAGTAAATAGTAAATAGTAAATAGTAAATAGTAAATAGTAAATAGTAAATAGTAAATAGTAAATAGTAAATAGTAAATAGTAAATAGTAAATAGTAAATAGTAAATAGTAAATAGTAAATAGTAAATAGTAAATAGTAAATAGTAAATAGTAAATAGTAAATAGTAAATAGTAAATAGTAAATAGTAAATAGTAAATAGTAAATAGTAAATAGTAAATAGTAAATAGTAAATAGTAAATAGTAAATAGTAAATAGTAAATAGTAAATAGTAAATAGTAAATAGTAAATAGTAAATAGTAAATAGTAAATAGTAAATAGTAAATAGTAAATAGTAAATAGTAAATAGTAAATAGTAAATAGTAAATAGTAAATAGTAAATAGTAAATAGTAAATAGTAAATAGTAAATAGTAAATAGTAAATAGTAAATAGTAAATAGTAAATAGTAAATAGTAAATAGTAAATAGTAAATAGTAAATAGTAAATAGTAAATAGTAAATAGTAAATAGTCAAACTTGGGGAACCCGTGAAAATGTTTTTAAAAAAACAAAGAATTAAGTTGAATTTACACTTTTAATATTCTTGATAATAGTGCATTACAAGTGGCAGCTAATTACAGACTAACTTACTCTAGGGCTTACAGTACATAGCTTGACAATGCTACGTCGGCAAAACGGACCGCCCGATGGCGAGTGGCGTGATGTAGCGCTACTTTGCGTGGGAGCATTGATAAGCACCAGGTGCGGTGAGAATAATATTTCTTAGAAAGCCGTCGGATGTTTTCGACGGGCTGCTTATGGAGCTAAAAAGATTGGATGGCTTGGATGTGGTGATGACATAACTCCTCCATCCGCAAGTTCAAGATCATCCGAAGATTGAGGATTATCTTGAAAAATGAAAGTTTTACATAATTTCTTAATTCTATTCTTACAGGCTAATAGAACAAGACAAGTTATAATAAAAATATAAAATACTATCTTTGCTACGCTAACACCATCATAACCTAAGACACTTTGATAATTTTCACCAACTTCACTATCACTTTTCTGCAATAAGTAGTTTAAGACCTGAATGTCACCGAGATCGATTCCCTTGAGATTGACAGGTTTTCTATGCATGTCTGATGATCTGGCCAGTATTTTAGGCAGGTTCAGAACTGGAAACTTAGGAAAAGTTATGTCTTTCCCTTGATTTTGGTGTCTCTTTATACTTAATCCTTTTATTTTAACTAGACAATCGTCATCAATTGACAAAAGATAAGTTCCACATATAGATTCTTGTGTTATATCGTTTTCACAGTATTTGGTGAGTAATGTTTCAGCTTTCGCGTAAACTATCCAACTGTTGGTTTGTATAAGGTAGATTTTTACGTCATCAAGAACTACTGGAACGGGATGACAGTTTGAAATATTCGTGGAAAATTTAATAAGTTCTGTAATGCAATCATCTTCAATTAGCGGTGATATATCGCTTTCGATACACAAGAAGCGTTGTTCGTCGATTTCGCTGCATGACTGGGAGAGCGACATTGTTTTTAAACCTTTCACAAGGAGGTAAGGGTATTTGGGTAAAATGAGAGTGGTAAGGCCATTGGTATTATTATACACAGGTAAGGGAATTAATTTATAGTAGTTAAATATTTCATTTCTTATTAGTGGTATGTGTATAATAAATTTTATCTGATTTTGTTTTATATAGGCTTTTATCTCTATACATTGCTCTATTTTTATAATATTTTCAATCATAACTGGATACACTAATGTTTCAGTTTTTTCGATTTCCTGTAATAACAATATTAACTCATCTGTATCGATAATTGATTGATGTAGGACTTTATTTTTAGCAAAGGAAATAGCAGTTTCAATTTCATTGAGACGAATATAGATCGTTTGAAAATTATTTGTTATAATGTTGTAGATGTGAATAATTTTATTGCTATTTTGAAATAATTTTGAATTATTTAAGTTGTGATAAATGTCGTTTATGCTCGCTTCAATCTGAATGAAATTGCTCTTACTAGAGTTAGCTATATTGGAGAATGTACCCACCATTTCGGCGATTATTGTCGTTTTTTTATCTATTGCGTTTTGTTTTTCCTTTAAATCAGTAATGAACTTTTCGTACATAAGAGCGTCGTCATTATCTAAGTTACCTGTGACCATTTTGATGAGAGAACCAAGGGGATTAAGTAAACCTCGTTTGGATCTTACCAATGATGGAACCAATTGCCTATACTTTTCAATGGTTATATTCATAACATATTCAGTTTGCGATGCAACTTCTATATAGTCTAATTTAAATTCGGTGGTATTAAAAGAGCTAAGAATATGTTGGTTAAGTTTTACATAGTTTTCTATATTTAACTCTAATTGATCGTAGATTACTTTTAAATCTAGAATTTTTATGAATGTCCATTGGTCATGACTGATAATAGCTTGACCTTCCTTAACAGGTAGTAGACCCGGGTTCTTGTCAATCAGCTGCAGATGAAGGGCCTGGCTGAGGATCACTTGGATTGCCATGAGCACTAACCTGTGGAGGACGCTTGATGTCTTTAATAGGAACATTGGTTTTCCTGTTTTGGGTAATAACTGGTACAATGTTACGATGTATGGTTCCGGTAACCTGAGCTTTCTGATAACGGGGCTTATCCTTGCTTCGCCTAGTATTGACACCTTTTATGAATACCGTGTCTCCTATGTCTATATCAAATTCCGTTTCTCCTCCACGTTTTCCTATTATAGCTATCTTTTTATCTATCATTTTGTCTGTCAGGTATTTGTATAAGTACTTTGTCTTTCTAACGTGTTCTTTAACTAGCTGTTGAGTAAATTGCCTATCAAAGTCTACATTAAACGCACTATTGGACTCCGTGTGGCCGAAGACTACTTCAAAAGGCGTAAGGTTTGTAGTGGAATGGATAGTATGGTTATATGACATTACCGCATAAGTCATGACGGTTGCAGCGTCCGTTATTTTGCGTTCATATTTCGCAATTCGATAGATTTCTATTATAGTTGAATGAAACCTTTCAACTATTCCCATGGAGTTGGGATTGTGTGGAGTGCTTATGTGTAAATCGATCTTATAAAATGACAGCATTTCTTTCATAAGTGCATTGTTAAACTCCATACCGGGGTCTGAGCTGATTTTAAGAGGGGTACCGTACATAGAAAAGTACTTTATTAAAGCTCTTACTGCTTCCGGAGTGGATTTTGTATTAATTTCAAATGCTTGCCCCAATTTGCTGAAGGCATCGACGATAGTGAGATAATGTTTTCCTTCTATCGAAAATGTGTCCATGAATAACTCTTGGAATGGCTTTGTTTGTGTTTGTGATAATTGTAATTCCGGTTTTAATGGCTTTCTATCATACTTCATCTTCTTACATATCTCACATGCATTTATAATACTAGCCACCATTGTATCCATGTTATTCCAATAGTATGTCCGCCTAAGATGTACTAATGTTTCTTTTATACCTCTATGACTATTTTTACCTGAATGATATTTAATTACGACCTCTCGCTGCACATTTTCGTCATCTAAATAAATCACTCTCTCAGTACACTCATAAAACTTAACTGTTCCCTTCTGAAAAAGTAATATAGTGGCTTCTGAAAACTGTTTTCGGTGTATTTCATCTTCAAAATAAAAGAAATATTTAATTTTAGGTCTTATGTGTTCTTTTAGGAATGTTTTTATAAGATCCGGATTATCTGTAGGTAAGTGTACCTCTAATATCTTTTGTTTAGTTCTAGATAGGTCTTTAACTGTCAATTCATTTCTGTTCCAGGTATATACTAGTATCTGATTCGGCTTAGTATCTATGGCTTCCTGTAATATGGGTATGCCATCCGTATCTACATCGCGGGCTGAATGAATTGTACCTATACTCTCATTGTATGATTTTTCTGAAGCGGTCAGTGTACTACTATCTGACGGAATACTCCAAGTTTTTTCCGAATCTGACGAACATACCATTGAAGATGGTGTGTTCTTATTTTTAGATTGATGTTTTCGTTCCTTCGTATCTAAATTTACCTTCATTGAAATATCATCATTTTCACCTAAAGCATTTATCCTAATACGTGATAATGCATCTGCGTTACAATTTTGTTTACCGTTTTTATAGACAATATTGTAATCAAATTCTTCTAAGCGCAATTTCCACCTAGTTAATTTACTGTTTGGTTCTTTAATTGAATTTATCCAAGCTAGTGGTCTGTGATCTGTATATATCGTGAACTTTTTGCCGTACAAATATGGACGAAAATGTTTCGTAGCCCACACGATGGCTAGAAGCTCTTTTTCAATCGTGCTATATCGCGTTTCCGCGTCATTTAAAGTACGACTCGCATATGCTATTGGCTTATCACTAGCAATGGGGCCTTGAGAAAGGACCGCTCCTAGTGCATAATTTGATGCATCTGTTGTGAGTACAAACGGTTTAGAGAAATCCGGAAATTGTAAGACGGGGGCATTTGTTAATAGCTCCTTACATTTCTCGAAAGCGTCTATATATTCCTGTTTAGTAATGTCTATTTTATTTCTCTTTTTTAAGGATGATGTTAGTGGCTGTGTTAATTTTGCGAAATCTTTTATGAATTTTCGGTAATAGCCAACTAAACCCAGAAAGCTTTTGATTTCAGTGGTCGTACGGGGTATAGGAAAATCTAGGACTGCTCTTATCTTATCGCTGTTAGGCATAAGGCCATTTTTAGTGATGGTATGGCCTAAGTAAAGAACCTCCTTTCTTAAAAATTCGCATTTATCGAGTGTAACTTTCAGGTTCATTTCCCTAAGTCGATTAAAAATAGTACGAAGTTTGTCAATGTGTTCCTGAAGACTTGAAGAGTAAACTATTATATCATCAAGGTACACCAGGCAGTGTATACCTTGAAGTCCCCTCAGAACATTATCCATGGCTCGTTGGAATGTCGCGGGTGCCGTCTTCAAGCCGAACGGCATTCTTTTGAACTCATAGTGTCCCGATTGGGTTGTAAACGCTGTTTTCGATCTATCTGCCTCATTGACCTCGATCTGATGAAATCCACTTGCAAGGTCAAGTGTGCTAAAATATTGAGATTTGCCTAATTTATCGAAAAGGTCGGTAATGTTTGGCAAGGGGTACTTATCGTCTACTGTAATTTCGTTTAAACGTCTGTAGTCGATGACCATTCTAAATTTTTTTTCACCTGTGGCATCTATTTTTTTTGGGACTATATGTACTGGTGCACTCCAAGGTGAGTGTGAATTTTGTATTACATTATCGTCCAAAAGTTTGTCTACTTGTTTTTGTATCTCGTTATTAAGACACTGCGGATGTCTATAGGGTCGAATATAAATCGGATCTTCGTTAGTAGTTCTAATATTATGTTTGACTTGGTTCGTGAAAGACAATGGTATTTTATCGCAATAAAATATATCGCGATATTCATGACAAAGTTTCTCTATACTATCACGCTCCTCTTTGTTCATATGTTCCAGTCGTAATTTACACAAATTTTCTTTCAATACTTCGTCTATCTCACAATCGTCATTCGAATAATTAACTTCGCATTTCTCACTTTCAAACAATGTTACTTCAAATGGTTCAATAAATTTGACGGTTGCATTCTCGTCAGAAACATTTTGGATGACAGTTTCCGCAAAGAAATTATCACACTTAACGAGAGCGGTAGGCATACGTACGCCTTCTTTAAACTGTATAAAATCTAAAATTGCGTCACCGTGTTGTAAGTTGGTCGGAATTCTTACTCGCGTTTCAGTTCGCGGCTCAACAGTTATCTCGTAAGCTGGGTTGTAAATTATAGGAATGGTTGCGTTGTGCGTTTGTAAAATTTGATTATTCATGTCAATGTTTGCAGCTAGTTTTTTTAGTAAGTCAGATCCTATAAGTCCGTCATATCTGCCATCAACATTATAAATATAAAATTTATGAGAAAGTGTACTTTTAAAGGTTTTTAACAAAGGTATTTGTATTACCTCATTGTGCATGCTCTGAGCATGTGTACTAACGACTGTAAATGGTTCGTAGTATTTATAGTCACGGAAATATTCATCGGCTTTTGCAGGACTAATAAAGGAACGGCTGCTACCGGTGTCTATGAGAAATTTAGAGTTAATTTCAGGAATCTCAATATGAGGTAATTTAAGAATGCTATCGCAATAATTTAAGTTTATTATTTCGTTTTGTCTTCCGAGGCTACTTCCTGAAAATTTTCAGGAACTGAAGTGTCCTGTTGAGTGTTTTCATTCTGGTTGTAATATTCTAAATAATTACAATCAGTTAAAGGTTGATCTGCATATTCGTTATATGTTTCATTTATATAGTCATGGTCATAGTCATCGTTTGGGATAGTATTGTTCTCTTGATATGAATATGGTTCTTCCATATAGAAAAGATTATTATTATTAATCATATTTTGTCTAACTGGGGCTGTGCGCATTGACACGTCGGTGTCTACAATTCGGGGAGCCTGTCTTTGGTTTGGAATACCAAATTTAAATTGGTTGGAATTTACTTGAGGTTGATTCTGAATACCGAATTTAAAACTTTGTTGTTGAGGGATACCAAACTTATATCCACCATGTTGGAAAGGTGCGCGAGCTTGTTGGAAAGGTGCGCGAACTTGTTGGAAAGGTACACGAGGTTGAAAAGGTACCTGATTGAAATTTTGATGAGTTTGGTTTTGGGTGGCCCCAAATCTATTAGTACCTTGAAAAGGTGTGATTCTATCTAATGGTAAGTTTGGTCTAAAGCCTTGACTTTGTGGGATTCCAAATTTAAAATTACTATTTGGATTAAATTGTGTAAATGATGGTGAATTAAATGCAGGTTTAAGACTTTGTGCTACGGGTAATGATTTGAATGGATTTGATGGTTGCCCTAAACTTTGTTTTAGTAATTTGTTTTTCGAGTTATATTGGAATAGGAAGTTAACTTCCTCAGTCACAATGCTTAAGGCATCTTCTAAATTAGTGCATGACTTTAATCTCACAATACGGATTAGGTCCTCGGGTAAATTGAACAAAAACACGTTCATGGCCGTGTTATTATAAATTATTAGTTTCGCTGCTTTGATTCCTTCATCGGTAAGCCTATTTACTTTCGCGATCAAAGAACTTCTAGTATTCTGGATTCTGTGACAAAATTGAATGTACGTTTCACCTTGTTTCATTTTCATGGTCTCAAGCTCAATCGCAATACATTCCTCTGATCGAGGATCGCCAAAATGTTGCGTTAGAATCTCTTTCAAACTCTCCCATGATGTTATATTTGGGTGGTCGCTTATAAGAGCGGCCGCCCTGCCAGTAAGTCGGCTGCTTAAGGCATGAAATAAATACAAGTCTTGTACAAAATTTCCTGCGATTCTAGATCCACTAATTATATATTCACACTTAGATACAAATAGATTCAGTAAGTTCTCATCCCCATCATATTTAGGCACAAGCGCTATGATTTCTTTCGGAATTTGCCGGATTCCTTCCATTTTACTTCAATAAGTTTTTACTTAAACTAATACAAATTAATAATTACGATATTGAAAGAGTTACCAATGTAAGTGCAAACAGAATCATTGAAACGTAATTTAACTTAAACTAACACACACAATAATTACGATAATGATAAAGTTGCCGATAGAGGTGCAAACAAAATCAGATAAACGCAATTAATAAACTTGACGATTTATGTTCAAGGATAAAATGTGGAATAGAATGGGAATGTAAGACAGGAAGTGAAAAAGTTTACTCACAAGCTGCTCGATCCCATGTCCTCCTGAGCTGAATTAGTCGCCACACCACACGAGTTTTCCGCGGAGACGTATTTATTTGGTTCGGTAATTTCGCGATATCACTCGAATCACCACTCGCGAAACCGATTTAGGGATTTCGTTGAATAGTTTAACGATATTTCGCGAAATATCCTACCGGCTGCGCCAGTCAAACTTGGGGAACCCGTGAAAATGTTTTTAAAAAAACAAAGAATTAAGTTGAATTTACACTTTTAATATTCTTGATAATAGTGCATTACAAGTGGCAGCTAATTACAGACTAACTTACTCTAGGGCTTACAGTACATAGCTTGACAATGCTACGTCGGCAAAACGGACCGCCCGATGGCGAGTGGCGTGATGTAGCGCTACTTTGCGTGGGAGCATTGATAAGCACCAGGTGCGGTGAGAATAATATTTCTTAGAAAGCCGTCGGATGTTTTCGACGGGCTGCTTATGGAGCTAAAAAGATTGGATGGCTTGGATGTGGTGATGACATAACTAAATAGTAAATAGTAAATAGTAAATAGTAAATAGTAAATAGTAAATAGTAAATAGTAAATAGTAAATAGTAAATAGTAAATAGTAAATAGTAAATAGTAAATAGTAAATAGTAAATAGTAAATAGTAAATAGTAAATAGTAAATAGTAAATAGTAAATAGTAAATAGTAAATAGTAAATAGTAAATAGTAAATAGTAAATAGTAAATAGTAAATAGTAAATAGTAAATAGTAAATAGTAAATAGTAAATAGTAAATAGTAAATAGTAAATAGTAAATAGTAAATAGTAAATAGTAAATAGTAAATAGTAAATAGTAAATAGTAAATAGTAAATAGTAAATAGTAAATAGTAAATAGTAAATAGTAAATAGTAAATAGTAAATAGTAAATAGTAAATAGTAAATAGTAAATAGTAAATAGTAAATAGTAAATAGTAAATAGTAAATAGTAAATAGTAAATAGTAAATAGTAAATAGTAAATAGTAAATAGTAAATAGTAAATAGTAAATAGTAAATAGTAAATAGTAAATAGTAAATAGTAAATAGTAAATAGTAAATAGTAAATAGTAAATAGTAAATAGTAAATAGTAAATAGTAAATAGTAAATAGTAAATAGTAAATAGTAAATAGTAAATAGTAAATAGTAAATAGTAAATAGTAAATAGTAAATAGTAAATAGTAAATAGTAAATAGTAAATAGTAAATAGTAAATAGTAAATAGTAAATAGTAAATAGTAAATAGTAAATAGTAAATAGTAAATAGTAAATAGTAAATAGTAAATAGTAAATAGTAAATAGTAAATAGTAAATAGTAAATAGTAAATAGTAAATAGTAAATAGTAAATAGTAAATAGTAAATAGTAAATAGTAAATAGTAAATAGTAAATAGTAAATAGTAAATAGTAAATAGTAAATAGTAAATAGTAAATAGTAAATAGTAAATAGTAAATAGTAAATAGTAAATAGTAAATAGTAAATAGTAAATAGTAAATAGTAAATAGTAAATAGTAAATAGTAAATAGTAAATAGTAAATAGTAAATAGTAAATAGTAAATAGTAAATAGTAAATAGTAAATAGTAAATAGTAAATAGTAAATAGTAAATAGTAAATAGTAAATAGTAAATAGTAAATAGTAAATAGTAAATAGTAAATAGTAAATAGTAATAGTAAATAGTAAATAGTAAATAGTAAATAGTAAATAGTAAATAGTAAATAGTAAATAGTAAATAGTAAATAGTAAATAGTAAATAGTAAATAGTAAATAGTAAATAGTAAATAGTAAATAGTAAATAGTAAATAGTAAATAGTAAATAGTAAATAGTAAATAGTAAATAGTAAATAGTAAATAGTAAATAGTAAATAGTAAATAGTAAATAGTAAATAGTAAATAGTAAATAGTAAATAGTAAATAGTAAATAGTAAATAGTAAATAGTAAATAGTAAATAGTAAATAGTCAAACTTGGGGAACCCGTGAAAATGTTTTTAAAAAAACAAAGAATTAAGTTGAATTTACACTTTTAATATTCTTGATAATAGTGCATTACAAGTGGCAGCTAATTACAGACTAACTTACTCTAGGGCTTACAGTACATAGCTTGACAATGCTACGTCGGCAAAACGGACCGCCCGATGGCGAGTGGCGTGATGTAGCGCTACTTTGCGTGGGAGCATTGATAAGCACCAGGTGCGGTGAGAATAATATTTCTTAGAAAGCCGTCGGATGTTTTCGACGGGCTGCTTATGGAGCTAAAAAGATTGGATGGCTTGGATGTGGTGATGACATAACTCCTCCATCCGCAAGTTCAAGATCATCCGAAGATTGAGGATTATCTTGAAAAATGAAAGTTTTACATAATTTCTTAATTCTATTCTTACAGGCTAATAGAACAAGACAAGTTATAATAAAAATATAAAATACTATCTTTGCTACGCTAACACCATCATAACCTAAGACACTTTGATAATTTTCACCAACTTCACTATCACTTTTCTGCAATAAGTAGTTTAAGACCTGAATGTCACCGAGATCGATTCCCTTGAGATTGACAGGTTTTCTATGCATGTCTGATGATCTGGCCAGTATTTTAGGCAGGTTCAGAACTGGAAACTTAGGAAAAGTTATGTCTTTCCCTTGATTTTGGTGTCTCTTTATACTTAATCCTTTTATTTTAACTAGACAATCGTCATCAATTGACAAAAGATAAGTTCCACATATAGATTCTTGTGTTATATCGTTTTCACAGTATTTGGTGAGTAATGTTTCAGCTTTCGCGTAAACTATCCAACTGTTGGTTTGTATAAGGTAGATTTTTACGTCATCAAGAACTACTGGAACGGGATGACAGTTTGAAATATTCGTGGAAAATTTAATAAGTTCTGTAATGCAATCATCTTCAATTAGCGGTGATATATCGCTTTCGATACACAAGAAGCGTTGTTCGTCGATTTCGCTGCATGACTGGGAGAGCGACATTGTTTTTAAACCTTTCACAAGGAGGTAAGGGTATTTGGGTAAAATGAGAGTGGTAAGGCCATTGGTATTATTATACACAGGTAAGGGAATTAATTTATAGTAGTTAAATATTTCATTTCTTATTAGTGGTATGTGTATAATAAATTTTATCTGATTTTGTTTTATATAGGCTTTTATCTCTATACATTGCTCTATTTTTATAATATTTTCAATCATAACTGGATACACTAATGTTTCAGTTTTTTCGATTTCCTGTAATAACAATATTAACTCATCTGTATCGATAATTGATTGATGTAGGACTTTATTTTTAGCAAAGGAAATAGCAGTTTCAATTTCATTGAGACGAATATAGATCGTTTGAAAATTATTTGTTATAATGTTGTAGATGTGAATAATTTTATTGCTATTTTGAAATAATTTTGAATTATTTAAGTTGTGATAAATGTCGTTTATGCTCGCTTCAATCTGAATGAAATTGCTCTTACTAGAGTTAGCTATATTGGAGAATGTACCCACCATTTCGGCGATTATTGTCGTTTTTTTATCTATTGCGTTTTGTTTTTCCTTTAAATCAGTAATGAACTTTTCGTACATAAGAGCGTCGTCATTATCTAAGTTACCTGTGACCATTTTGATGAGAGAACCAAGGGGATTAAGTAAACCTCGTTTGGATCTTACCAATGATGGAACCAATTGCCTATACTTTTCAATGGTTATATTCATAACATATTCAGTTTGCGATGCAACTTCTATATAGTCTAATTTAAATTCGGTGGTATTAAAAGAGCTAAGAATATGTTGGTTAAGTTTTACATAGTTTTCTATATTTAACTCTAATTGATCGTAGATTACTTTTAAATCTAGAATTTTTATGAATGTCCATTGGTCATGACTGATAATAGCTTGACCTTCCTTAACAGGTAGTAGACCCGGGTTCTTGTCAATCAGCTGCAGATGAAGGGCCTGGCTGAGGATCACTTGGATTGCCATGAGCACTAACCTGTGGAGGACGCTTGATGTCTTTAATAGGAACATTGGTTTTCCTGTTTTGGGTAATAACTGGTACAATGTTACGATGTATGGTTCCGGTAACCTGAGCTTTCTGATAACGGGGCTTATCCTTGCTTCGCCTAGTATTGACACCTTTTATGAATACCGTGTCTCCTATGTCTATATCAAATTCCGTTTCTCCTCCACGTTTTCCTATTATAGCTATCTTTTTATCTATCATTTTGTCTGTCAGGTATTTGTATAAGTACTTTGTCTTTCTAACGTGTTCTTTAACTAGCTGTTGAGTAAATTGCCTATCAAAGTCTACATTAAACGCACTATTGGACTCCGTGTGGCCGAAGACTACTTCAAAAGGCGTAAGGTTTGTAGTGGAATGGATAGTATGGTTATATGACATTACCGCATAAGTCATGACGGTTGCAGCGTCCGTTATTTTGCGTTCATATTTCGCAATTCGATAGATTTCTATTATAGTTGAATGAAACCTTTCAACTATTCCCATGGAGTTGGGATTGTGTGGAGTGCTTATGTGTAAATCGATCTTATAAAATGACAGCATTTCTTTCATAAGTGCATTGTTAAACTCCATACCGGGGTCTGAGCTGATTTTAAGAGGGGTACCGTACATAGAAAAGTACTTTATTAAAGCTCTTACTGCTTCCGGAGTGGATTTTGTATTAATTTCAAATGCTTGCCCCAATTTGCTGAAGGCATCGACGATAGTGAGATAATGTTTTCCTTCTATCGAAAATGTGTCCATGAATAACTCTTGGAATGGCTTTGTTTGTGTTTGTGATAATTGTAATTCCGGTTTTAATGGCTTTCTATCATACTTCATCTTCTTACATATCTCACATGCATTTATAATACTAGCCACCATTGTATCCATGTTATTCCAATAGTATGTCCGCCTAAGATGTACTAATGTTTCTTTTATACCTCTATGACTATTTTTACCTGAATGATATTTAATTACGACCTCTCGCTGCACATTTTCGTCATCTAAATAAATCACTCTCTCAGTACACTCATAAAACTTAACTGTTCCCTTCTGAAAAAGTAATATAGTGGCTTCTGAAAACTGTTTTCGGTGTATTTCATCTTCAAAATAAAAGAAATATTTAATTTTAGGTCTTATGTGTTCTTTTAGGAATGTTTTTATAAGATCCGGATTATCTGTAGGTAAGTGTACCTCTAATATCTTTTGTTTAGTTCTAGATAGGTCTTTAACTGTCAATTCATTTCTGTTCCAGGTATATACTAGTATCTGATTCGGCTTAGTATCTATGGCTTCCTGTAATATGGGTATGCCATCCGTATCTACATCGCGGGCTGAATGAATTGTACCTATACTCTCATTGTATGATTTTTCTGAAGCGGTCAGTGTACTACTATCTGACGGAATACTCCAAGTTTTTTCCGAATCTGACGAACATACCATTGAAGATGGTGTGTTCTTATTTTTAGATTGATGTTTTCGTTCCTTCGTATCTAAATTTACCTTCATTGAAATATCATCATTTTCACCTAAAGCATTTATCCTAATACGTGATAATGCATCTGCGTTACAATTTTGTTTACCGTTTTTATAGACAATATTGTAATCAAATTCTTCTAAGCGCAATTTCCACCTAGTTAATTTACTGTTTGGTTCTTTAATTGAATTTATCCAAGCTAGTGGTCTGTGATCTGTATATATCGTGAACTTTTTGCCGTACAAATATGGACGAAAATGTTTCGTAGCCCACACGATGGCTAGAAGCTCTTTTTCAATCGTGCTATATCGCGTTTCCGCGTCATTTAAAGTACGACTCGCATATGCTATTGGCTTATCACTAGCAATGGGGCCTTGAGAAAGGACCGCTCCTAGTGCATAATTTGATGCATCTGTTGTGAGTACAAACGGTTTAGAGAAATCCGGAAATTGTAAGACGGGGGCATTTGTTAATAGCTCCTTACATTTCTCGAAAGCGTCTATATATTCCTGTTTAGTAATGTCTATTTTATTTCTCTTTTTTAAGGATGATGTTAGTGGCTGTGTTAATTTTGCGAAATCTTTTATGAATTTTCGGTAATAGCCAACTAAACCCAGAAAGCTTTTGATTTCAGTGGTCGTACGGGGTATAGGAAAATCTAGGACTGCTCTTATCTTATCGCTGTTAGGCATAAGGCCATTTTTAGTGATGGTATGGCCTAAGTAAAGAACCTCCTTTCTTAAAAATTCGCATTTATCGAGTGTAACTTTCAGGTTCATTTCCCTAAGTCGATTAAAAATAGTACGAAGTTTGTCAATGTGTTCCTGAAGACTTGAAGAGTAAACTATTATATCATCAAGGTACACCAGGCAGTGTATACCTTGAAGTCCCCTCAGAACATTATCCATGGCTCGTTGGAATGTCGCGGGTGCCGTCTTCAAGCCGAACGGCATTCTTTTGAACTCATAGTGTCCCGATTGGGTTGTAAACGCTGTTTTCGATCTATCTGCCTCATTGACCTCGATCTGATGAAATCCACTTGCAAGGTCAAGTGTGCTAAAATATTGAGATTTGCCTAATTTATCGAAAAGGTCGGTAATGTTTGGCAAGGGGTACTTATCGTCTACTGTAATTTCGTTTAAACGTCTGTAGTCGATGACCATTCTAAATTTTTTTTCACCTGTGGCATCTATTTTTTTTGGGACTATATGTACTGGTGCACTCCAAGGTGAGTGTGAATTTTGTATTACATTATCGTCCAAAAGTTTGTCTACTTGTTTTTGTATCTCGTTATTAAGACACTGCGGATGTCTATAGGGTCGAATATAAATCGGATCTTCGTTAGTAGTTCTAATATTATGTTTGACTTGGTTCGTGAAAGACAATGGTATTTTATCGCAATAAAATATATCGCGATATTCATGACAAAGTTTCTCTATACTATCACGCTCCTCTTTGTTCATATGTTCCAGTCGTAATTTACACAAATTTTCTTTCAATACTTCGTCTATCTCACAATCGTCATTCGAATAATTAACTTCGCATTTCTCACTTTCAAACAATGTTACTTCAAATGGTTCAATAAATTTGACGGTTGCATTCTCGTCAGAAACATTTTGGATGACAGTTTCCGCAAAGAAATTATCACACTTAACGAGAGCGGTAGGCATACGTACGCCTTCTTTAAACTGTATAAAATCTAAAATTGCGTCACCGTGTTGTAAGTTGGTCGGAATTCTTACTCGCGTTTCAGTTCGCGGCTCAACAGTTATCTCGTAAGCTGGGTTGTAAATTATAGGAATGGTTGCGTTGTGCGTTTGTAAAATTTGATTATTCATGTCAATGTTTGCAGCTAGTTTTTTTAGTAAGTCAGATCCTATAAGTCCGTCATATCTGCCATCAACATTATAAATATAAAATTTATGAGAAAGTGTACTTTTAAAGGTTTTTAACAAAGGTATTTGTATTACCTCATTGTGCATGCTCTGAGCATGTGTACTAACGACTGTAAATGGTTCGTAGTATTTATAGTCACGGAAATATTCATCGGCTTTTGCAGGACTAATAAAGGAACGGCTGCTACCGGTGTCTATGAGAAATTTAGAGTTAATTTCAGGAATCTCAATATGAGGTAATTTAAGAATGCTATCGCAATAATTTAAGTTTATTATTTCGTTTTGTCTTCCGAGGCTACTTCCTGAAAATTTTCAGGAACTGAAGTGTCCTGTTGAGTGTTTTCATTCTGGTTGTAATATTCTAAATAATTACAATCAGTTAAAGGTTGATCTGCATATTCGTTATATGTTTCATTTATATAGTCATGGTCATAGTCATCGTTTGGGATAGTATTGTTCTCTTGATATGAATATGGTTCTTCCATATAGAAAAGATTATTATTATTAATCATATTTTGTCTAACTGGGGCTGTGCGCATTGACACGTCGGTGTCTACAATTCGGGGAGCCTGTCTTTGGTTTGGAATACCAAATTTAAATTGGTTGGAATTTACTTGAGGTTGATTCTGAATACCGAATTTAAAACTTTGTTGTTGAGGGATACCAAACTTATATCCACCATGTTGGAAAGGTGCGCGAGCTTGTTGGAAAGGTGCGCGAACTTGTTGGAAAGGTACACGAGGTTGAAAAGGTACCTGATTGAAATTTTGATGAGTTTGGTTTTGGGTGGCCCCAAATCTATTAGTACCTTGAAAAGGTGTGATTCTATCTAATGGTAAGTTTGGTCTAAAGCCTTGACTTTGTGGGATTCCAAATTTAAAATTACTATTTGGATTAAATTGTGTAAATGATGGTGAATTAAATGCAGGTTTAAGACTTTGTGCTACGGGTAATGATTTGAATGGATTTGATGGTTGCCCTAAACTTTGTTTTAGTAATTTGTTTTTCGAGTTATATTGGAATAGGAAGTTAACTTCCTCAGTCACAATGCTTAAGGCATCTTCTAAATTAGTGCATGACTTTAATCTCACAATACGGATTAGGTCCTCGGGTAAATTGAACAAAAACACGTTCATGGCCGTGTTATTATAAATTATTAGTTTCGCTGCTTTGATTCCTTCATCGGTAAGCCTATTTACTTTCGCGATCAAAGAACTTCTAGTATTCTGGATTCTGTGACAAAATTGAATGTACGTTTCACCTTGTTTCATTTTCATGGTCTCAAGCTCAATCGCAATACATTCCTCTGATCGAGGATCGCCAAAATGTTGCGTTAGAATCTCTTTCAAACTCTCCCATGATGTTATATTTGGGTGGTCGCTTATAAGAGCGGCCGCCCTGCCAGTAAGTCGGCTGCTTAAGGCATGAAATAAATACAAGTCTTGTACAAAATTTCCTGCGATTCTAGATCCACTAATTATATATTCACACTTAGATACAAATAGATTCAGTAAGTTCTCATCCCCATCATATTTAGGCACAAGCGCTATGATTTCTTTCGGAATTTGCCGGATTCCTTCCATTTTACTTCAATAAGTTTTTACTTAAACTAATACAAATTAATAATTACGATATTGAAAGAGTTACCAATGTAAGTGCAAACAGAATCATTGAAACGTAATTTAACTTAAACTAACACACACAATAATTACGATAATGATAAAGTTGCCGATAGAGGTGCAAACAAAATCAGATAAACGCAATTAATAAACTTGACGATTTATGTTCAAGGATAAAATGTGGAATAGAATGGGAATGTAAGACAGGAAGTGAAAAAGTTTACTCACAAGCTGCTCGATCCCATGTCCTCCTGAGCTGAATTAGTCGCCACACCACACGAGTTTTCCGCGGAGACGTATTTATTTGGTTCGGTAATTTCGCGATATCACTCGAATCACCACTCGCGAAACCGATTTAGGGATTTCGTTGAATAGTTTAACGATATTTCGCGAAATATCCTACCGGCTGCGCCAGTCAAACTTGGGGAACCCGTGAAAATGTTTTTAAAAAAACAAAGAATTAAGTTGAATTTACACTTTTAATATTCTTGATAATAGTGCATTACAAGTGGCAGCTAATTACAGACTAACTTACTCTAGGGCTTACAGTACATAGCTTGACAATGCTACGTCGGCAAAACGGACCGCCCGATGGCGAGTGGCGTGATGTAGCGCTACTTTGCGTGGGAGCATTGATAAGCACCAGGTGCGGTGAGAATAATATTTCTTAGAAAGCCGTCGGATGTTTTCGACGGGCTGCTTATGGAGCTAAAAAGATTGGATGGCTTGGATGTGGTGATGACATAACTAAATAGTAAATAGTAAATAGTAAATAGTAAATAGTAAATAGTAAATAGTAAATAGTAAATAGTAAATAGTAAATAGTAAATAGTAAATAGTAAATAGTAAATAGTAAATAGTAAATAGTAAATAGTAAATAGTAAATAGTAAATAGTAAATAGTAAATAGTAAATAGTAAATAGTAAATAGTAAATAGTAAATAGTAAATAGTAAATAGTAAATAGTAAATAGTAAATAGTAAATAGTAAATAGTAAATAGTAAATAGTAAATAGTAAATAGTAAATAGTAAATAGTAAATAGTAAATAGTAAATAGTAAATAGTAAATAGTAAATAGTAAATAGTAAATAGTAAATAGTAAATAGTAAATAGTAAATAGTAAATAGTAAATAGTAAATAGTAAATAGTAAATAGTAAATAGTAAATAGTAAATAGTAAATAGTAAATAGTAAATAGTAAATAGTAAATAGTAAATAGTAAATAGTAAATAGTAAATAGTAAATAGTAAATAGTAAATAGTAAATAGTAAATAGTAAATAGTAAATAGTAAATAGTAAATAGTAAATAGTAAATAGTAAATAGTAAATAGTAAATAGTAAATAGTAAATAGTAAATAGTAAATAGTAAATAGTAAATAGTAAATAGTAAATAGTAAATAGTAAATAGTAAATAGTAAATAGTAAATAGTAAATAGTAAATAGTAAATAGTAAATAGTAAATAGTAAATAGTAAATAGTAAATAGTAAATAGTAAATAGTAAATAGTAAATAGTAAATAGTAAATAGTAAATAGTAAATAGTAAATAGTAAATAGTAAATAGTAAATAGTAAATAGTAAATAGTAAATAGTAAATAGTAAATAGTAAATAGTAAATAGTAAATAGTAAATAGTAAATAGTAAATAGTAAATAGTAAATAGTAAATAGTAAATAGTAAATAGTAAATAGTAAATAGTAAATAGTAAATAGTAAATAGTAAATAGTAAATAGTAAATAGTAAATAGTAAATAGTAAATAGTAAATAGTAAATAGTAAATAGTAAATAGTAAATAGTAAATAGTAAATAGTAAATAGTAAATAGTAAATAGTAAATAGTAAATAGTAAATAGTAAATAGTAAATAGTAAATAGTAAATAGTAAATAGTAAATAGTAAATAGTAAATAGTAAATAGTAAATAGTAAATAGTAAATAGTAAATAGTAAATAGTAAATAGTAAATAGTAAATAGTAAATAGTAAATAGTAAATAGTAAATAGTAAATAGTAATAGTAAATAGTAAATAGTAAATAGTAAATAGTAAATAGTAAATAGTAAATAGTAAATAGTAAATAGTAAATAGTAAATAGTAAATAGTAAATAGTAAATAGTAAATAGTAAATAGTAAATAGTAAATAGTAAATAGTAAATAGTAAATAGTAAATAGTAAATAGTAAATAGTAAATAGTAAATAGTAAATAGTAAATAGTAAATAGTAAATAGTAAATAGTAAATAGTAAATAGTAAATAGTAAATAGTAAATAGTAAATAGTAAATAGTAAATAGTAAATAGTAAATAGTAAATAGTAAATAGTAAATAGTAAATAGTAAATAGTAAATAGTAAATAGTAAATAGTAAATAGTAAATAGTAAATAGTAAATAGTAAATAGTAAATAGTAAATAGTAAATAGTAAATAGTAAATAGTAAATAGTAAATAGTAAATAGTAAATAGTAAATAGTAAATAGTAAATAGTAAATAGTAAATAGTAAATAGTAAATAGTAAATAGTAAATAGTAAATAGTAAATAGTAAATAGTAAATAGTAAATAGTAAATAGTAAATAGTAAATAGTAAATAGTAAATAGTAAATAGTAAATAGTAAATAGTAAATAGTAAATAGTAAATAGTAAATAGTAAATAGTAAATAGTAAATAGTAAATAGTAAATAGTAAATAGTAAATAGTAAATAGTAAATAGTAAATAGTAAATAGTAAATAGTAAATAGTAAATAGTAAATAGTAAATAGTAAATAGTAAATAGTAAATAGTAAATAGTAAATAGTAAATAGTAAATAGTAAATAGTAAATAGTAAATAGTAAATAGTAAATAGTAAATAGTAAATAGTAAATAGTAAATAGTAAATAGTAAATAGTAAATAGTAAATAGTAAATAGTAAATAGTAAATAGTAAATAGTAAATAGTAAATAGTAAATAGTAAATAGTAAATAGTAAATAGTAAATAGTAAATAGTAAATAGTAAATAATAAATAAATAAATAATAAATAATAAATAATAAATAATAAATAAATAAATAATGAATATGCAAAATTACTAGATCAAAATTACCAAAATATATATCTTAATGCTTAATATGATGATGATGAGGATGATGATTGAGCACTACACCCAGCCAGTGCAACAACTGACCCATGTCCTATACAACCATTCGGGCAACAGCCCCCATGCACAGTCTTGTTTGGTAACTGAACAGAGACACTGGTAAGCCGAAAATATACCTATATCTTCATGTTTAATAGCCCATTTATCAAGGAAGGCTATTTAACATCACGCTACGACCAATAAAAGCAGAACATCATACAAAAATATTGCAAAAACTGGGAAGATGTTACAGAGACGATGTCTCGGATCAGCTAGCATTAAATACTTTAGTACCTACATAGAAACATTAAAGTAGCAAAAAGTAAATACTATGTCTAGAATCTAGGGACAGCCCGGTTGGCTTTGTGGTTAGTGACCCTGACTTTCAAGCCACGGGTCGTGGGTTCGAATCCCACCCAGGACAAACATATTTATGTTTGTCCTGTGTCTGGATGTAAATATCTATATAAGTATGTATTTAAAAGTAGTATATGTAGTATATCAGCTATCTGGTTACCATAACACAAGCTCACTTTGATGCTTAATTTGGAATCAGATTGGCCGTGTGTGAAAAATGTCCCAGGATATTATTATTATTATAATATTAATCTAGATTGTAAATACTATAATAGAATGCAATGGTGATCCTTGTGGGTGTTAAAACAGGTTTTACTACTTTAGTGCGTGACTCGATTATGATAATTATAGGAAATACTTAATAATATACATAAATGCGAAAGTTTGTATGTATGTTTGTTAGTCTTTCACGCCAGCCTGTATTCACAATGAAATTTGGCACACAGATTACAGTATTCCCAAATTAATAATGCACATGCAGATCTATCGCTATCCTCTTCCGACGCTCGTATGTCCCGAGCGTGAAATTAAGCATCAAAGTGAGCTTGTGTTATGGTAACCAGATAGCTGATATACTACTTTTAAATACATACTTATATAGATATTTACAACCAGACACAGGACAAACAGACATATTCATGCATACAAATGTTTGTCCTGGGTGGGAATCGAACCCACGACCCGCGGCTTGAAAGTCAGGGTCACTAACCACAAAGCTAACCGGGCTGTCAAAACCTTACCTAAGTAGCTATATTAATATACTAAACAAAGTTGAACAAGCGTAACGTATTATTTATATTAAAGTAAGTAATTGATTGTATCTACTGTATATAAGTAACTATCAACAACAAGATAATTGGTTCGATTGCGTCATTTAAACTCTGCGTCATTTTTTCCCAATTTAAAATGGTTTTTTTCCCGTTCTTGGTCACAATGTGTAAACTCTAGGTATTATACGATTTTTTTCTTTATTTTTAGATAATTATATTTGTGTTATGGCCCATAAGTAGGTACATAAGTAGTTAAATGTAAACTTATACCGAACAGTCAAAGAGCGCAAAGAAATGATGCAGTTCTTTATGACGAGACGGCGTCAAATGATTAACTCTTTAATGTACCTACCTATAAGCTATTTAAGTGAGTTTATCGTATATTTTCGATACTACATAAATTAATACTTATTTAATAATTATTTTTGATTCAGTTAACTAACCAAACAAAACCGTAAATAAATAAATAAGTAGTTATTTTTGAAACGGAAAGAGCAAGAGTACCTTTTTTTTTAATCATTCAGTTTTTCCTCTGGCTTAAAGCATCAGGGGTGGATATCGTCCCATCGCTTGGGGTTGGCGCGTTTATTGTAACATGAATCCAATTAGCCCCCGCGCGTTGTGTGGATGAAAATATTATGGCGGGAGATTTTTCCCGCCGACAACGCGATCCGCCATTTTTATTATCGTGAAATTTTTTTTTCATTGAGTCTTCCTTAAGGAGGTTTTAACAATTTTTTTTTTAGTATAGTCCTAATATTTTAGAACTTATTAAAATGTATATTGAAACAAAATAATTATGTATTTCTCATACATATTTATTTGATACAAAAAAATTGTGATTCTCATTGTAACTTCGATGTAAAAGTACTTTTAAATACTTGTATTTAGTAAGTAGGTTTAATTAAAATTAACTCATACAACGACATCTATCTAAAATCGTAGTGAACTTTTCAATCAGTAGTTTTCTAAGAAATACTTATACGTTCAAGGAGGAATGAAAGGTATCGATACATAGCAATCATCGTCAGATGGCGCTTAATGCTCGTAGCATAAACATGTACTTCAAAAAATTCGCAAGAAAGGTTTTTGCGCAATTGTTTGGCAACAAGGTAGATAATATACAATGTATTATTATTTATTTCAAGCAAGGAGGTAATTTAGCTAACACTTTAGTATTAAATAAAGTATTCCCATTCAATCATTATCATCATCGTCACTTGTATAATCATTTAATTTACTCTACTTCTCGACTAGAAATTAGAAAGAAATTTTCCGGTCGATTGCCTGCCTGATATAAAGACGCAATAAAAATATTTAAATAAACATATATCTCATCAAATAGCGTTAAATTAATTACTGGCCACAAAACCGTGTATAAATAGAAAAGAGGATGCATATCTCTTTTTCAATCAAATCAAACGAACGAATTACAAACGGTCGCAATCAAAACGCTGTAACGATTTCCGGACGCCACGATTTTCTTTTTTTCGCCACCTCCAGCTAGCGATCTCGTCTTTTTCTCTTTTTGTTGTCTATCCGTTTCAAAGCCGTATGTTTTGAACAAAAAAAAAGGAACACGGAACGCGGTGTTGTGAGAGCATTCACTAATTGATGGTTCGGCATCCGAATTCGATGCGGTGCGTTCGTGTAAAGGAATCGAATTAAAAAAAACTCGATGTATCGAATCGATCGGTACGGCTGTCGACAGTCGATATCTCCTCTTCACTTCACAGATGGCACTGCTTGGGAAACGGGAATCGATCATTGACGCAGTGATTAGTTGGATATTTGAACATGTGCTGAGATCGGTCCAATTTGAATCCATTATGGGTTTTAATTAGATTTAGACGCTCGTAACATGTGTAAACATGGGAATGCTTTTTGTAAGTTAATTGTGGATATGTGGAAGTATGCGTATGGTCGGGAATTTAATAAAACAAATTTGTATCGACTAAATAATATCACGACTATCCGTAGGGAAGTTTACATTTTAATGATAGCGTAATAACAAATATACACACATAACTCTATACATAATGTAAACGTACATAGGTATTATTCATACTATTTGAGTAAAACAAACCTAATTTCTAGTCTTCACGTTAAAGTGTTAACCTAATCTGGTTTTTCAATAACTAATTTAAATTCATTGCTTTTCCTTTCATATCAAATATATAAACAAGTACCTAACTTTACGAGTAGAAACAAAACATAATATCATTATAGGTAAGTTGCGTATCTTACTCGTAAATCTATATGACATGTAAATTAGAGTAAACCAATTTAAACTAAGCAAACTATTGTTAGATACAATTATGAGTGTAGGTAACCCATACTCAACATAACAGATAGCTTTTTGATGTCCGGAAAACGAAGCTGTCTTCACGTCGTCGACCAAATTTTTCAGTGTCCGAAAGAAACACGAAAGCGAATCGAATAGCTTAGAAATCAGTTAGGCATGACATCTAATTTGTGTTCAATTTGAAATCTTAATAAGCCGTCAAAGCGTTCCTGAAATAGTTGGCTAACTAATTACGTACCGTTATAAGGGAGGCCGGCGACAATTGACAAATGTGTTCTGTGCGCGTCGCGATACATACAATTAGCCGCGGAATGTTTCTGAACGCACCCGGGTCCCGACTCCCGCGCCCGCTGACAGCGCGGCAAACGTCAAAACGTCAGCGGGAAAATAGGCTTTTGCGCGGGCTTTATAGGGGCCATTTTCCCCGCAATAATTACTCCCAAATTGAGTGTTTGCTTTGCGAGGGGGGCCTATTTGGAGAAGTCTTTGTCTGTGCGGACGGTGATAAATCATTTTGGGCCTGTCAGGCGTCTGGTTCGGTGCGTGTGACAAATTACCCGCGCGCCACCTATCGGCTGCGGTAGATAACTATTTTGGGGTAATAGGCATAATTATTATATGGAAATATGCTTATGCACGATTTAATACTTGGTGTTACCTGAAATTAATTTGTTTTTTTTAATACTAGTTCCTATATGATGCGGTGCCTAATTGGATCCGTTCGGCTATACCTTATATGGATATATAGGGGAACCTGTTCTACCTTGGTCATTTTTTCGTTCAACTATTAAAAAAAAAACGGTTATAACTAGTGCGATTTAACAAATTTTACCTGTGAGACGAACTAATGTGGTTCATAATATAAATTACTTATACAAAAGCATAGATCATCCTTTTTACAGGATTTACATAGATTTAAAAAAGTTTGGAATGTTGATCAAGGTACAACAGTGGTGATGTACCTAGATCCACCTATGTTGTACCTTGGTCATAGTTAGAACTTATCAAATAAAACCAATATTTCTCGACAAATAGCAAATATTTTTATTATTTCCAGCTTCAACACGTCTATAAATATCTATGACATATCAATTAACAGCATTTATATGAATAAAATCAGTATTTTTCGTAACACCTAAATTAAACATTTTAATCAGAAGCACAGAAAGTGCTGTTTTAGCAATAGGAGTACGTTTGATCTTGTTTTTGCTACGAGGCATTTTACCTGTATAAAAAACAACAAAATAATAAGCATGTGCGTTCCTAAACAAAATTAACAAGAATACATTTGATACCTTTTGATACATTTAATACCTTGACCATATGACCAAGGTACAACTGTTTTACTATGGTCAAGGTACAACACCCCTACATGTTTAGTCGCAAATGTAAATATGGAGATTATGATTAACTCTAATAAGTACCTATAGATACTAAGTACATTCAAAACTTGGCTAAAGTACTTGTTTAAATCAAATGGTTTTAAAAATGTATGTAGTAAATAACAGAAGTAATGAAAGAAATGAAAAATATTAAATATCTTACTTTTTTGCAGCAAAAACGTTAAAGTGATCTCCTATGCAAACTCGATGCAATGGCCGCCTGCAACTACCTTGATGTTGATTAGTCTTGTCAAAGTTCACTATACCTTAGTCAAAGAGACGGAGAAAAGGCGCGAACATTTCAAAAAAATAAGTGGTTCTAGGTACAAAGGGTGTCAAGGTACAACAGGTTCCCCTATACTATATATGGATGATACCTTATTTATGATTAATTATTGTAGGTACATGAACGGAATAAGTACCTACTTGCAAATAAATTTATTGATCTTTTCGCGATCGAATCGGGAAAGCAACGAGACTGCTCTAAACGGAATAATTAAGTAGTTTTATTATACGTTTAAGTAAAAGTAAAATTTTACCTTTCTTATGTCTCATATAAATTGTACCCTGCTAAAATGTCCTCAAGAATGAAACTATAAAAATATTTTCACTACAAAAATATGATATTAATAGCGGACTCAATTACAGTTGCCATTTATTATTTATTTATAATACAAGTATGTATTAATTAAAGAGAATGAGCCAATTATTTCGAAATAACGTCGAGATTAACGGGCGCGGGTGTGACACATTACTCAAACGCATCAAAGCCCACTAACAGAGCAATAACAATCCAATTTACTTACAGAAACAGCTGATTTATATCATCATTTAATGAACCAATAGATGTTGTGTTAATCTTGACTCAATTTTAGGCACTACGGTGCTTTTTAGTAAATAGGATATAGAACATATAAGCCTGCACATATAAATGAACTAATAAATTGTTATTCGGTGAAGCTTTATACCCAATATCAAATATGTCACATTCAAAGGCATGTAAAGATCGCCGTACTAGACTACTTAGTCCCGCGTGGTCCGCGAAAAAATCTTTTTATATTTCTATTGAAATTTAGAATTTTCGGGCCAGCATTATGTACCTATGTAGTAATTCTCTTCGTTGACATAGTTTTACAACCATCAAACAGTGTCCATTAACCAGCTTATAATTGTTAAAAATATATGAACTGCGATTACAAAAAACCACTCATAAAATGGAGCTGAACTTAGGTACCTATACCTAAGGAGCACATAATAGTAAAACAAAATTGAGTATGAACACAACAAAATAACATTGTTTTTCACCACATTTGTTACACTTTAAAGGGATTTAAATTTATCCGTCTAATTAAGCAAGAAACAAGTCGTTTATTCATTCGTGACTTGAAAAAAAACAAGACTTGAGTAGGATTTGTTAAATACAAATTGGTTATTAAAATTCTTGGCGCGCGTTCCGCGTGACAATTTGTACGGGCGGGTGCAAGCTTCGGAATTATAAAGATGGTTCTGTTTTGGATGTAAATACTACTTTCTTGGTTTCAGTAGGTACTTGGGGAATGTATAATAATGTACCTAAACTTCATCTATACAGGTACATACAGGTATGGTAAATGACCCAATGGTGGCCAGTTTAAGAAAAAAAAAAACAGGTTTTTGTGAAATATTACCAAAATTGTGAAAGTTTCAGCGCTGAATATAGTGAAACTGTAAAGTCCAGTCCTTATTTAATATTTGTAATGTATTACGCGTGAGATACGGCAAAGCTGGATTCAATTAATTTAACAAATAAAAGTTGTAGTTTTGTGACCCAGTCTTGGCCAGGGAAAATTCATTAATGGATACCCCAGTCTTAGTCTAAGTTTATCTTTATTTTATGGTTACCACATGAAACAAAACTCATTTTGATTTTAATTAAGCAATACTATTTTACAAGTGAAACTTTCTGCTCACCGCCTTAACGATTTCCTTAAGAAAAGCCGTCGTTGTCAATTTCAAATCACCTTACACTTTGTATTCGCGCATATTTGTACATGTAACTGACTGAATTCAATAAAACGTTAAACTTAGATAGTTCGATGTCTAAAGTCTATGTCACAGTGATCCCAATGTAAAAACATTCGCTCATGTCCGAATTCTAGATGTTTCTTTTAATTTTTGGCCATTACTGGTACCGTGGCCACGACTAGTACACTTACGATACTTCTATTTGTTTTGGGATAATTTCGCGTTCGATTGTCAATTCCTTTATTTTAAAACAGAATGACACTTGATAATATTTTCTATTTTTATTAGCTACACGTATTTTTTAACTAAATTTATAAATTAAAGCTTTAATAGTATAGGTATGATAAAAAGAGCCCAAAAATATGATTTTCAGTGTGTTGTAGATATTTTCTTAATTTCTTATAACAATAATAACCCATTAAAGTTTAGGATCGAAATTAAATCACCTAACTGTAGTCAGATAAAATGAAGAAGTATTTTTGGATTCTGGGTCAGTGTTCTTATCTTGATTAATTTATCTATCTGTTTAAAAATAAAATGTCTAAGTGATACATTTGACTTTTATTTTCCTATTTAAAGTGCTTTTTAAGTGTCATAGCTTCTCTGTTACAAGCATACATCTTTAGCAAATATATAACGGAAATATATATAGGTACGTAGGTATAAAGAAAATGTTTTTCGTCATTTCTCGTAGATTATATTTATTAACTTAACGAGATGTTGTATTGTCCTTTAACTTAAACAATCGCTTAAAAAACGAAGTGTCGTGATGAATCCGGCTAGAATTTTAATTGGGACGAAGGCGGCCGCTCTTTTTTGCATAAAAACTTTTTAATTAATAACTTCAGTAAAACGGATGGGCTCCAGTTTTTACCGACTTGTTTGTTAATGAGAGGATTTTTTTTTAAATTCCCCCGGAATATTTTTCGAAAGACTTTTGTCTAATTAAAATGTATTTTTACGAGGCGTAGCGAGGTACACTAGGAATTATTTAAATTCATGTTTAAATATTTTTACTCGAAGGTTACTGAAGGAGGCTTTAAATTGTTCAGAGGGTGTTAAATAGTTTTTGTGATAGAAAAGTATGATTTCTTATTACGCTTATGTAATATAATTGTAATTACTTATAAATTTCAAGTGAATTCAAATGAAAAGCGTTATAAAAAAAAATATACGCCTTACATGTAAGTAAACTGAAGACTAAGTTAGACAACGGTTTTCATAGCCAGACGAACTGCACACGAAACGTGGGAACTTCCAGGATCTGACAGAGAAACCAGACTAGTAACTTTTAGTAGCATCTAGTCTTGGACAGACCCCGAGTTTTTTTTTTTATTTCTTAGTTTGAAGTATACTGAGAAAAAAATTGAGAAGTGGTCTAACCCGACCCGGTCAATGTATCGAATAAAAAATCGGTCTCAAATCCGATTACGAGTTACACAATTCGGGTGCTACGCGACGTCGAGGGGGCAAAGGTCATCGTCCTATATAGATATTCGATCTTTTAAATTTTACAGGTCTCTTTTCCTTGATCTAGAAAAGACTAAATTCATACATTTTGTAGCTGTACCTACTGTATGGAAATAAGTAAGGATGCAGTCAATTCACTACAGAGTAGATCAAATTAAAGATTTTTTTTTCTCGCTTGTTTTAAGTAGGTACGTATTTAGGTATGTATTAGGTATAGGGGTCACATGGATGTTGTTATCATGTTATATATATAATTATTTCTCAAAAATCTTTTTAAAGTCTTGCGACTTAATGCATGTCTACAATGTCTAATACTTATATTTCAGGTAGTTATGTGGGTACGTGTAATACTTATAATACTTATAATATATATATATACTATAAATAAATAAATACAAAAAAATACAAATATTAACTAGTTTAATTAATTAAACATCTAATAAACGCTGCCTAATCTAACTATAGGTACCAGGCATCCAGAAACCTGAGGAGCAGTTAACGCTCAGCATGACTCGATACACAGTGTTTGGACACAATGGCAACCCGCTGCGAGGCAATAAGCGTTATTTATTAAGGGAGTAGTATTCCAACTACTGACACTGTGCTATGATGCAGTGAGTTTGTGTCGAATGCGTTTGAGATACGATAAAAATGATCGAAGATTTTACCTTGCCTATTTATAATTTTAAAACTAATATTATACCTACTTTTCTATATCAGAAATATACCTACTTACATACTCTGGAACATCAAACAAATTATAAAATAAATTATTTTTCCCATAATTCATTCTTTACCATTACCATCGACGTATACTCTAGCGATAGACAAGAACGTTCATGTAAAACATTTGTTCAAAAACTGGTAAGAGTTAGAACTAAAGTTCGCTGCAGCGCTGTATAAAGCTGTGTCAACTCACCAAACTATTTTAAAAGATACAGCGCTAAATTGCTTAGAGTATAGTTTTCTCGCGACCAAAACGTCGTAAGCGCCGCAAATTTCATGGCGCTTACGCGTTTCGTTCAGTTAACTACACTAAGATGTCGTCTCTATAGAGTTCACACCGCAGATGTGACACATCTTTTTTACCTACTAAACTTCATTAGAATAAAACTCGATTTTGAAATGTATTATATTAATATTAGGGGGGCCTAGTGCGGATTGGCGGACTTCACATGGCTTAAATTGAGTACTCAGAGGTACGGGCCAGGGCTTGAATTAACATAAAACAATTATTCAAAATATCAAACTATCACTACTAATTAAAAACTCATTAACAATTAATCAAATTAAAACACTTTCTAAAAAAACATATCAAGTCTGTGTTCAGTTACATATTTTTACCTACAACCAGTTTTAAGGGAACATCTGCACGTTTTAGTATATGATTGTAGAATGGCGTGGTATTTAAATAGATAAATTGTTTTTCTACTCTGGAATTACGAAATTATCACCTATTAATTCACTTAAATAGGAAGTAATTTTACTTAGTTGACTACTGACTAGTTATTTTCGTCCAGGGTCCACTTTGATTCGGATTATCGTTGTTATTAACGCTGCTCCGTGCGCACCCGCACTGAATGAATGTCGAAGCCACACTAAAGTCGGGTGTGGGGACTGCAGTTCAGTTGAGTTGACCAAAGCGAGTGTTCGGAACGCGCTATCTAGTACGTAGTACATATATATCGATGACCATTACCTAGGCATTTAAAACTGACGAGTTTACTTAATGGTTAATGACATAAAATAAGGCCTTTTAAAAGTCGACCGCTCTGTCTATGAAATGCGACAAAACCTCTACAGTGTTAGAACTTTATTACAAAATTCTTAACTTCGTTCGCGTAACTTCGCTCGCATAAGGCAGAGTTGTGTCTACCGTGCCTTCAAGTCATCAGTGACCAGTGTAAAATCAAACGTCAATCAATACCCAAATGAGTCGGTTCAGTAAATGAACGGTGAACAGCGTGGGTCAATTGTCATCGGATTGCACAATGAAGCCCAGCCGAGAGTCTAATCATGCAGAGATAAAACGATCTACGCCATGGAATTTGACACTTTTTGTCGATTGAGTATGTATAGGTTGCTGTTGTAGCGTTTTCCTGTGGACGCTTGTAGGAATATCAATATATTAATGAAAATGTTGGTTTAAGGTTATTGGATATAGTAGTATAAACGATAATTTCTATAGTTACTTTAGGTTAGGTAGATTAATTAAAATGAATAATTATGCTGTTTCTTTTTGGTTAAGGATCTTATAAGCCTCCATTATCATTATATTAGCAATAATAACACGTCTAAGTATTGCTAAACATCATGCGCCCCATATCTATAAAAACTACTCAAGTAGGAAAGTAATAAAGGGTAGGTATTGTTAAAAAAAATGTTAGTTAATTTTATAAAATACTTAAGTACTTACATAGAAAACAATCAAATACAAGGTCATTGAGGAAATATACTAAAATAAATAGGCTATTTAAGATCTGACAATAGACCAACGAAAAAAATTGTGATACTTAGATACGCTTATAGGAACACGCTGTATAACAATCTCGTTTCACAAGAAAAAAGCTGTGACTAAAAAGCTGAAATCGTGCATGTCATTGGTGTCTCTAAATGGTAGATCTTTAAGTGCGATTAGCCGTGCAAATAGAAAATAAACAAAAATATCTATACAGGTAGGTACTTGAACGGCCCGTCCGTTTGTATGTTTGTTACTTTGGATTTTTAACTTTTATAACGTTTATAAGTAACTAGGTTTCTACCTACCTAATATGAATAACCAGATATTATAAGGAAAATAATTTTATTTTAACATGCAAGTAAAAAGTAAGAACCTATGCCTAAATAAGGAAGTATCTTTTTATTTAGGTACATGGGAATTTAATAATCAGCACGTTTATCTAAGTGTTTGTCATGTCAGCTTTTTCTTTCTTAACTAAGAGGACCTTTATTACCTACAATAATATTTGTACTTATAGGCTACATCAGGACTCAGGAGACATATTATTATTATAATTATGTACCTCAAAATATCATGATAGAACAATATGTTCTGCACAAACAATGACCGAGGTGTCACCTAATTAAGGCAATAAACAAAAGCAACCGTCCGAACCGAGCATTAGAGGCGACGTATTATAAGTGCCTGTGAAGGCCTATTTGAATGAATAAATAAGGTATTTTCATATGCACATTCATTAATTTATCCTATTCCTTACAAATATTATAAATGCTCTGTCTGTCTGTCTCGCTTTCAGGCTAAAACCATAGAACCGATTTAAATTAAATTTGGTAGGTACACAGATAGTATAGAGTCTGAGAAAGCACAAAGGCTACTTTTTATACCGGGAATGCCGAAGGTCCCTCGGGAACGTGGGTGAAAACGCAGAAACTAGAAGCTAGTTAGTAGATAGGTAGATACACTAGGCCCGTGGTGGACTATGCCCTAGACCCTCTCATTGATAGGGGAGGCTCGAGCTCCTCGGTGGAGACGTGTATGAGCTGATGATGATGATAAAACTATGACGCTTCTCGCCGGTTACCTACGCATAGATACCTACCTATTTGAAACTATGCAACGGCTTTATTGCAATTTTCAAAAATAGATAGGTAGGTACAGTAATTAAAAGAGAAAGGTTTATATAGGTACTTAAGTTATTAGGTAGGCATAAGGTATTCTCTAATAATAGTACAAAAATAGACTTGATGTTTTGTATAAAAAGTTGTTTTAGAAATATGTACGGTGTCTCTTAGTTACCTACCACGTAAATATGCCTTAGTTTACTATGACTATGACTTTTGAGGCGGTCATGGGTTAGATTCCCACTTACGACAAACTTGTGTGCATAAATAAGAATCTGTGTTTTTTCTGTGTCTGAATGTAGGTAATATCTATTAAAGTAGATATAGGTAGGTCTATATTTTAAAGTAGTAGGTATAATGTAGGATGTGGGTACCTACTGCATGAGCTATCTGGTTACCAAAGTGCAAGCTCTGCTAAATTTTAAAGAGATTTGCAAAAGAATGGATCAAAAATTCGTAAACCAGTGGTAAATGTTGGTAGGTTCCTACCTATATATATATCCTACTTTTAGTAGGTGTTTATACGTTTAGGCTTATAGGTAGGTAGCAATTTTTGTACAAGGTCATTTGTAATAAAAATAAATATAATTACCTACTGACTGATTAATTATAGGTACCTATAAGGCCAAACAAATGTAGGTATTTGCATGTTATTATGTAGTTTATCTTATAAAAGACTGTCAACGAAAACTTTAGTTTCTCCCCCTATTTAGTTTTGGAGCAACTAAAATCACCTACCGAGATTTATATAAGCGAAATAATTAAAACTATTTTAAAAGAAAAATAAACAAAATACTTAAATCCAATTAGATGTCTTTTACGAAACTTTTAAAATGAAAACAGTGTCGATATCCATCTAGACAGACAGACAGATAATCGGAAGTCGTTAACCCGTCACTCATCAGCTTTAATTATGTTACGAAAACAAAAAGTCTGGTGCCACTTTCAAAATCTAGTTTTTTCACCGACTGTTAGAAGATAATGAACAACTCGACACACAAAATATGTGTCAATGTAAATTAAAACATACACCATTTAAAAACGTTTAATGGCTATGGAAAGTACCTACCTACCTAGCACTTTATAATAAAAATCATCCAAGAGAAAAATAAATACTTATCTATCTACGTCAGTAGGTATCCCTATATAGAGCTACACGCGTAAAATGAATTACAAAAAATCCTTCATACGGCTGAAGCTTGTCGACTAGGTAATGTTTTCCTGGAAATCTGAATTCGGAACTTACACAAAAAGCGTTCTCGCAAAATCGTCGCTACGCACCTAGCTACCCGTACAAACACGCTAATGGCGCAAATCGCTCGCAGCCACACACCGAAACCCATTAAGTTCAAAACTCAATAAACATCATTGTTCCGACGCTTAACTAGGAAAATAACCGTGGCCGGCCGCCCGGGGCCGCTTTAGCCCGATCTTCAGCTCGCCGCGACCTCTAATATTCATAAGTCAATTTCCTGGCCCATTAATACGTAACGAAGTAGCGCAAATGGCCTTATCGCTTGTGCGCGATTACTTGCCCGCCGCTCTCTTACATAATTCAACGTATTAAACGAAATTGTTTAAACCTTATTGCTCGATTACGTATCTCCACCCCGGGCACGCCCCGCACGCCTCGCTCGTCGCCGCCAATCCGCGCCCGGGATCCCGCGGCGGCCCCCACTTTAGTCCCGTCCCCTCCTTTTCGGTCCCCGCCCGTTTCTGCAGTCCCGATTTTAGTTTACACCGAGTTGTGATAATCGAATGTCGGCTCGGGACGTACGCTTTCACTGTTGGCTATTTACGTTCGCGTCACAGCCGGATTACAGTGCCGACCGCCTGCACCTTGCGGCTAGCTCTCGCCATGCTCACGTATGACTCTACACAACATTCTTTCTAATGGACCAGTAAATAAATGACAAACAGTGCAGTGTTAGTGTTGAAAAAACTTTTAAAAAACTATGCATAAGTAAACATGAACATCGACTAATGTTACGTAGCAATTTTAATAAATAGGCCTTGCTATGACGATGCTTGCGATGGCGCGAGGATCCGAGGACCGTAGAGATGAGGCCGATACAGAAACGGAGGCCGAGGCCGAAGCCAACGGGGAAGTCGACGTCGTGGGTGTGGAAGAGGCCGCGCCGGTCGACCTGACGAGGAGACTGGGCCTAACGAGGCCCCCGGAGAGGCCCAGTATAGCGTTCTCAGTTGAAAATATCTTAGATCCTAATAAGTTCACGGGAAAGTCGGAGGTGCCCCTGAGATACGACGAACAGTATTGGAGGCCGCACTATGACCGAGAGGACAGTGATTCTGGTAAGTTATTGCACTTAAAAAGTCATAATTGTTTGGACTCCGTGACGTTCCAACTGAAATTTATTGTATCTAAATGGGTCCGGTTATTTCTATACATATATTATAGTATGTAGGTACCTACCTACCTAATTTAAAATGTGGGTGTTTATTCATTAAAAAAACTGTGGTTAAAGATTCTGAATTGCATCAGAATTGCTAAATATTGTGTATAATTATATTGCTACAGAATATGCTACGGTTTTGAATATTGTCTTGAAGCTGTAAACTAACATAGCCAACATGTACCTAAGTAAATAGGTACTAGGGCATATACGCACTTGAAGCTTCATCCTCATCCGTAAAAGAAAAGAAAACATAGTTTTGGAAAAGGTTAATTAAATAAGTTTATTATTGTCATTTAATATATATTTATTTTGGATATGTATTAGATATACAAATTACACAAAAATAACCGACTTATAAATGGTAATTCATTTAAAGCTAGGTTGTAACTTAACACATAGTTTTATCTATAAGAATCATCATCATCAACAGCTCATATACGTCTCCACTGAGGAGCTCGAGCCTCCTCTAACATCGAGGGGGTTTAGGCCATACTCCACCACGCGGGCCTAGTGCGGATTGGCGGACTTCACATGCCTTTAATTGTGACATCTCAGGCATGCAGGTTTCCTCACGATGTTTTCCTTCACCGCAAGCCAGTGGTGTGAATCCGTACGTAAGTTTTTATAAACTCAGAGGTACGGGCCAGGGATTTGAACCGGCACCCTCATGATCGTGAGTCGGTGCGTTCCCAACTGAGCCACCACGGCTAGGTATGTACTACTATAAGAATACTAAGATTTAATACTACTAACATGGTATAGGAACCTAAATAGGTACCACCTACTGTTTCGTTAGCAACTAGCAATTGTCCCGCGGTTTCACTTACGATATTTAAAGATAAACAAAAGCTATTGCTATTACACTTAGGAAAAGCGTCGCATTCTATCAGTGTAGGTATATTTATTTACAGATGAATTGTTCCTGTAATTTCCATACATAGGTACAAACTAGCAAAAGAAAATTGTTCTCGATTTAAATAAAGCAATTGGAATTGCGTACATTTGACATACTTATAAGTAGTTAGTTAGGTATAGGTATCTATATTTTTTTTTATTTCTAAGACTACTTCCTACTTACGAATACCACTACTACTTACTACCGACTAGGTACCTATAGGATAATTAGTTCTGGTAGGTAATAAGGTAGGTAATTTTACTCATTATTATGTATCTAATAACTATTATAATTTTATTAATTTTTAACAATACTATATAAACATGATAATAAAACAAAATTGCTTAAATAATGTTATAGAAATAAAATCTATTTAACCTATCTAACACATAAATATGTCAGATTAGCAGTTCACTTATTATAATTGAAGTATATAACCACAATTTATCACATCTAATTTACACTACAACATAATTGTTTTATATTAAATCCACCTACCTATAGTAAATTAATAACACACCCCAAAAAATCAGCGACATTGATTGCACACAAAGAACCGGACACGGCATTTAATTAACGATAAAAATGGATCTGTTACCTTTATAATAAACCATTATTAATAATAAAACTAATATCAAATGAACCACTTACCTACCTATCACGCGCACGCGCATAGATACATAATTTAGACATCATGACTGTCAAAAAAACTTAAAACTGTCATAACAGTTAACTGTAACCCTTATTATTATACCGTTACGGTATAAAATAAATTGTTTCATACGCAAATGTATGTTTGTCATCACATTGACTGGGTAAAAGGTGTCACGTAGTCAATCACGACTATAATAACTCGAAAAATGCCGGTCGATAATGATCGGAATGAAAAAATTTAACAAGATGGCGCCTTTATTCCGTGAAAAGATACAATCATAAAGACCGTTCGACGAAGCTACTTCACTTTATTTGTCTTACTTTCCATCACTGGCAGTTGATTGTACTTATTTATTTACAATTACTTTTCGTTGGAGTAACCGTTGTTTGGTTTGTATAATATTTTCCTCCTTCTTGACTTTTTAGTCGCCTTAATTATATATAGGCTTTGGTTGGTGACCCTGACTTGCAAGCCGTCGGTCGATTTTCTTATCCCACCCAGGACAAACTTTTATGTGTATGAGGACAAGTCATCAAGTCACATCTATATTATTATCAATTTTTTTAGGATATTTATTTTAAATAAGAGTGAATAAATATACCTAAAATGATCATTCCCTACTATTTTACATATTTTGTTACATCTACATCGTTTTGGCCATACTAAGGTTGGTACAGAGTTAACAGTTGTTTAAAATAAGTACCTCTAAGGTGTATAAAATAATTTTAAGACAATTTGAGTGTAGGTAAACTCTGTATCGTCCCTGGAAAAACTACAACAATAAATTGTAACTTTAAAAGAGTTAAAATTAAGACACATTATATTTACATTGTATATATATGCGCTAACTAATGTGTAGTAACGTACAAATAATGAAAAGGAATAAGCTACTTCACATAAGCCGGTGTTTCCTATCGCTTAAGAGCTACATCTTTCATTCAGCCGTTGACTATATTATTGTACTACAGGTACTACAGAATAATAAATACACCTTAACTACACTTAAAACGTGTATTAATATTGTTTATTATGTTTTAGAATACACTAGGTGTATACCTACTTAAGTAGTTAATAAGTAATATCTGTGATAGATAGATTGCCTACATTCTCAGCTATTTATTATATTTACAATTTACCTGTAGGTTTTTTGCTTAAGTATATGATTTTTTTGTAAAGCTACATCGCAAGTATTTTAATGAAATAAATTTATCTCTAAGGTCCCTTGTCCATTAAAGAATATATTGTTTCTTTTTTTATATAATAACTACAATATTATTATAATAGGTGTTTAGTTCATATTTTCTCCGAGAGATTTCTACAATTTCTACAGAAAAAAACTACAGTTTCAAAAATATTTTAAAGATTCTCATCCAGTCAAACAGAATTAAAATCAATATTATTTAACACATTTAAATTTAAAGGCCCATAAATTGACATATCAATCGACCGGCCGATATTTACTAAATTATAAAAGGTTTTAATAAATCAATTTGCGTATAAATCAGCTGACACGGTATGGGAGTGTTTGTCGCGTCGTGTAGTGTCACGCACCCAGCTGCGTGCCGACGACGTGTTAACGACTTCCTACCGTGTTGGACAGCGTGACCGAATGGACAACAGTCATATAACAACATACTATAGTTTACAATGCTAATATAATTTGCATGGCGATGGTGATGAAGATGTGTTGATGGTGTGACAAAGTAGGTAGTATTTTTTTTGATCAAATGAAATACGTGAAATAAGTAGAGAATTATGAATTGACGACTGTACGTAGGTACCTACGCTCGGTTCGAATTCGTTGTTATTAAATTATTGATATTATACAAACTAGTTCCTTATTAAGCAAAATATTAATTTATAATTTCTATACTTAGTTACGAGTAAGTATCGTGTCTAACATAGGCAGATAAAAGTAATTATTTTAATATAGAATGTAGTACTCTAAGTACCTACTTCAATTTTATGAAAACATATTCTTTTATGTCGACTTTTTAACTAACGGATAGATAATAATATGACTTAAAATAATAATATAACATAAAAGATAAGGTGATGTCTTCGTCAATGAGCATTTTTTCTAATACCTAGTAAAAGGGCAAATTCCTGTAGCATAATACCTATACCTATATGTAGTATTCGCTAACCAGTCTTCGCAAAAATATCAAAATCGAAACAACTAAAATATAACTCAGTCATAACCTTTTATGTAAATCCGCCGGGCTTCCTTATCAACTATATTCCATTAGTTTTATAGTTGATCTGAGAACGCGATACATCTCCTCCACGAACGGTGGTCAGTGATCTGTGGAGACCTTTATACGATTTATTTTTATTATAAGTAGGTACACTATTGTTTATATACGCGCAACTGAGTTACTTGTAACTAGATGTAAGTATATATTCACAGTTCACTGACTTAAGAGACAGGGTATAGGTTCAGATGGAATTTGGAGCTAATATTTATCCCACCGTTATGTAAAGCTATCATTGGGAAGGGATTATATGACTATCTACATTTTTCACACACGGCCAATCTGATTCCAAACTAATATAGTAGTAGATATAGTGCTTTTAAATACAAACTTATATATAGATTCTAGTTGACCCGCGCAACATCGTTAGCGTCTCTTGCCCGTATTTGCAATTTGAGTTTTTTATTGATGCTCCGCTCCTATTCGTCGTAGCGTGATGGTATATAGCCTATAGCCTGTGCCAATAAATGGGGTATCTAATACAGTTTTTTTTTTAATCCGACTAGAATTTCCTGAGATAAGCGCGTTCAAGCTTTGCGTTCAATTTTAATTCTTACTACTCCAATTTCAGTATGTCTCAACAATGTTAATTGTAGCCCAAGGGAAGTTGCGAGGTAACCCCACCACAAGTATCCCCATAACTTACCGGGGTTGCCTCAATTTTGATATGTAAACACTTGTTTGAGAATCAATAATAGTTATTTGTTATACAAGAGTGCAAAGTTGCTTTTTAACCGCGTGTTCAATTTTGATGACCGAGCAAGCGAAGGATTCTAAAATTGAATCACGAGCGCAGCGAGTGATTCAAAATTAGAATCCTGAGCGTTAGCGAGGGAATCAAAAGAGCACGAGGTGAAAAATCTTTGCACTCGAGTGCAACACGTAACTTTTCATTCCACCTCAGCGAGGAAATGACTAAATACTTCTCGCGTGATTGTTGAGGGAGAAAGCTCATTTGCGCATTATTAACAGTTTCAGTCAATTCTGTTGGCGTCAAGCAAACTTCCTCGTCGCTAGAATCACTCATTTTAGTTTTTTCACTTGTTTTCAAGTTTCTTGTTTTTAATATAAGGTTTAACAATGACGTGAAAAAATGCCGCGTAAAGAACCGCGTACAAAGCAAATTGAAAAAAGAACACCAAGAAGGTGCCGAGTCTGAGTTTTTAACAAATTAAAAAAAAGTTGTATGATATATTCGGCACCATAGAGGTAGCAGTAAATAGGTTTAATGTTTTTTTTTAATTCACAAACTTAGTGCACACGATGTTCCAAATGAAAACTTTTTTTCATCCCACCATCTCGGAAAGAGTATTTTTAATCTTCAATATCTGAGTGGAAAAGCCGTTTTTATTCTCTAGAGGATAAAGTAAATTGAATTTGGAACATCGTGTGCACTAAGTTTGTGAATTAAAAAAAAACATTAAACCTATTTACTGCTACCTCTATGGTGCCGAATATATCATACAACTTTTTTTTAATTTGTTAAAAACTCAGACTCGGCACCTTCTTGGTGTTCTTTTTTCAATTTGCTTTGTACGCGGTTCTTTACGCGGCATTTTTTCACGTCATTGTTAAACCTTATATTAAAAACAAGAAACTTGAAAACAAGTGAAAAAACTAAAATGAGTGATTCTAGCGACGAGGAAGTTTGCTTGACGCCAACAGAATTGACTGAAACTGTTAATAATGCGCAAATGAGCTTTCTCCCTCAACAATCACGCGAGAAGTATTTAGTCATTTCCTCGCTGAGGTGGAATGAAAAGTTACGTGTTGCACTCGAGTGCAAAGATTTTTCACCTCGTGCTCTTTTGATTCCCTCGCTAACGCTCAGGATTCTAATTTTGAATCACTCGCTGCGCTCGTGATTCAATTTTAGAATCCTTCGCTTGCTCGGTCATCAAAATTGAACACGCGGTTAAAAAGCAACTTTGCACTCTTGTATAACAAATAACTATTATTTATTTATTTTATTATTCAAGCAAAACAAACTCTTCAGCTTAGGTAGTATACATTTTTCACACTCGGCCAATCTGGTTCCAAACTAAGCAGAGCGCGTACAGTAACTGGATAGCAGATATACTGGTTTAATAAATGCATACTTATATAGATATTTACATCCAGACACAGAACAAACAGACATATTGATGCATAGAAATGCTTGTCGTGGGTATAATTCGAACAGTCACTAAGCGACCCTAGGTCAGTCTAGTTTTATATGTATCCAGTTATTATTTATGCTTATTAGGGTTATTTTAACACTAAAGTTTTACCTGTGAAGGAACCATTTATGCGAATCTGATTTACCTACCACTATGGTGTCAAACAAACATCGTAGCAATCTACATGTCTACGTTGTAGCATGTCGTAGCTGTGTTCCTACGGGAAAGGGAACTACGTGGGTGAAACCGGGGGCGGAAGCTAGTATTATATAAATAAATAATGATACAAATAAACAGTAAAGGAGTTGTTGTCTAAAAACTTATGTCTCGTAGAACTATTTTACGGAACGGAACAAAACAACAATACAATTATATCATTTGTTTCAATATCAAGATATAATAATAACAATAATAGCCTTTTATTCCTAAACATAGGGTTACAAAAAGTCCCTAAACTCGGTGTGCCTTTTGGCATAGGCCTCCTCCAATTCCTTCCAATGGGTCCTGTCCCTTGCTACCCTTAGCCAGATATCTATCAAGATATACCTAAGTGTAAATATAGTTGCTTTTGGACCGACTACATCCCGTATATAATGAATTTTCTAAAATACTTATTGATCTCTTTCGTTATGTGTGTATTAAATAACTACAGACAGTACATTGCTGTATAAATAACTGACAAATGTACCTAAGCATTCGATACAAAATCCATTCGTAAAATATTGCATAGAAACAGCCAAAACTTTAAAGACTCTATTTGTTACCTAGGTATTCTATAGATGGTAGAGCAAGACGCGTGACAATGATTCAGATAAATGCCATTAAATGATTCCAAAGAGTTTTTTCTACTCGCTAGCTAGATCAGAGTTCAACATCCATCATTCACTCGCTTAATCGTACTTATTTTTTATTTGCAGCTTTAATAATCGAGTTTGAGGAAACGAGGAAGAAATTCAAAGCATAATATATTTAAAGAAGTCTACCTCAAAGTTAAATCCAATATTTCTTACCTCAAAAGAACCTCCGCGCACAAAACCCGCAAACACCGAAAATAAGAATATGAACTCAAGTTCTGCTATTCACTGCGATTGGCGAACGACGGAAAGGGACGGCACAACTAGGTAGAGCGAGACGGAATCAACCCTACGCAGCCTGCGTCCCTTTGCGCAGCAATCCGTGAAATTAGAGTCGTCTAAACGAATCTAACGATTATTTTATTATCCCTTTTACGCTAAGATTTGTTCCTTGCTCACTCAAATAAAAATAAAAGGTGAATAAGGCGTCCGAGGGTCAAGACAGGGCATAAATTTTGGCGGCGTTTAGGGTTAGGATTGGCTTATTTTTCGGTCCTTTAGGCCCGGTCCGACGCGCGGCTCGCCGGACTCCGTAGACAAATGGGTTGATATAATATCGCTGTGTAAGCTTCTTTATTTTAAGTGCTGGAGGGTTAAGAAATGAGGGTTTTTTAGCAACAAAATGGGGTCTACTTTAGTACCCACAAATATAGAGTAGCTATTTCTAGGTGTAGATACGCTACCGTATTTGGTTAGTAACTTATTTCGTGTAAGAATGAGTGAACTAGGTATAATATATAGGTGCCTAAAATACTAGGGTGAAAACTTGCAGACCTGAAACATTTCTTTAGATTAAGATAAGATATCATAGATAAAAATTAACCTCTTATAAATCATCATATTAATATTTGGTGCAATATATGCATCAACGCATAAAAATCAACTGGAAAGTCAACCTCTCCATTACAAGTTATCTCAGCAAATTGAAACTTTTATATAACGCAAGAAACAAACATAAACAAAAATAAATAAATGATTCTCTTAAATATATCAATTAATTAAGAAAGTGGTAAGTATTTATTACGTCAAGTAATCCTTCCGGTTCCGGCAGCATGTTAACGAGCGGCTTAATGTTGGCAGCGCTGTTTCCGGTGACTTTTTAATTACAAAACCTGAAATTACGTGAAAACACCCTTTTAAGTTTTCGTTTTGAATATAAATTGTCACTGCCTCGTTGTTATTTCACGTGAAGTTAATTAATGTTACGTTTAGGGGATATATTATTTAATGAAAACAGTTTTAGATATATCCTCTAACCTTTTTTACTCAAGGTCAATCTGTGTTCAAACTATGCAGAGATAACTACTTTTAATACATTGATATTTACATCCATATAGAACAATTAGACATATATAATACATGTTCATGCTAACAACTATTTGTCCTGTGTGGAAACCAACTTAGGACTAGCGGCTTGAAAGTCAGGTTCACTAACAACTAGGCCGACAGGCTAGTCAGTTTGGTTTTAATAGTATTTAAAGCATTCATCCGTGTTTGTTGTATTTATTTATCATTAACAACCAAACCGTGGTGGCTCAGTTGGGAACTCACCGACTCACGATCATGAGGGTGCCGGTTCAAATCCCTGGCCCGTACCTCTGAGTTTAAACAAAAAAAACTTACGTACGGATTCACACCACTGGCTTTCGGTGAAGGAAAACATCGTGAGGAAACCTGCATGCCTGAGATGTCACAATTAAAGGCATGTGAAGTCCGCCAATCCGCACTAGGCCCGCGTGGTGGTCTATGGCCTAAACCCCCTCGATGTTAGGGGAGGCTCGAGCTCCTCGGTGGAGACGTATATGAGCTGTTGATGATGATGATGATGATGAACAACCAAACTAAATAGCTAACATACTTCCAAATTGATCTTATATGCGTTAGGGTTAAACGTGGATTAGCGGACATAACATAAAAACGGTAAAAAATATTAAAAGTAGTAAACCAATAATACCTACCAAACCTACCTAAAATGATTTATTTACAGCGAATGGTAATTACATACCTACATAATATTAACTTTATACTAGATTTGTAATTTTTAAGAAGAACATATTTAATACGATTTAAGGTGTCTTAACATGCACATAAATACGTAATTATATAATAATAATATAAAAAAAATTATGAAATGGAAGCAAAAGCCTTTGTTAACCGTATAGAGAAACATTATAAAGTAAGTAAATGACACTTGTCAAAGATCGATAAGACAATTCTCTTGTACCCAATAACAAATCAAGTAGAATACGTCCCAGTGCCGACGAACATAAATGCTAACAAGAGCGGCATTAGCAAAATCACCGAACCGACAATATTTCCCAAATTACACTTCTACGTTTTCTTCATTTAACAAATTGATGTGCCTTGTTTGCCGACCCGCACCCCTACAACCAAATAACAACCTTAAAACTAACATACTAAGTCGCAAATCCCATTTCAAAAGTCACCGCTTTGTCGGGAGCGCGTACGCCCAAAAGATAAGGTTGAATTTGGGTTTATTGGGGAGCGTTCTGGGATTTTTAACCTTAGTAAACAGAGCTTAAAGATCTTAATTGGTCGACAATAGACGGTGGGGGGTGGAGGGAGGGTCGAGGGGGTCTCGAGGGGAGGTTGCGGTCCAAGTTTGTAATTAATAAAGCCCTCTCGATTACAAGTGCCTTTCCTCGCTGGGATTTAGGGAGGTTCTGTACTTTAGGTATATTCGGGGGTATGAATATGTATCTCGTTAAGTTGAGAACAGTATGTGAGGTGTCTGGAGAACTTTGTAAGGTAACCTTGAGGTCCGCTCGCCTTCATGACTACGGTGCTACGAGTCGCTACGAAATGCTACGAGCGATATGTTGTCATTTAATACTATTTTATATTTTGTTATCATACTTTTACCGAAGGAATTTTGTATGTTAATTTGCCTTCTTATTTAGTAGGAATCTAAATAACTAAAGAAAGAATTTGATCTGATTAACCTATAAATTTTCATGGAATAGATAGATAAGAATGAGGAAATTTACTATGGATGGATACATGGATTAATACTAGCTGGTTTATTAGAAGAAATTTATTTCAAAGTTCTATCCTACCTACTCGGCATGTGAAACTCGGCTTGTAATTGTAACTTTTTATAGTAGATTTTTATATAGGTACTAGCTTCTGCCAGCGACTTCGTTCGCGTGGAATAGTTTATTTGGGCTAACTCTAACTTTAACCCGCGACTTCGTTCCTCGAACCTCCTCCTTTTTTTTAAGTTGTTTACAAATAATCCTTATAGCATGATTTAGTATTCACGTGTGACGACGCGATGGCTTATTTCATCTATAATGTTGGTGTTTCTATACCGATTTCTATGATTATTTTTTATTGAATAGGTAATAATGTTAACTTTTTTAAGGATAGGATAGAAGGTAAATTAGGGATGAGTGAGAGTATTATAAACGTAAGAGTAAACAAATATAATCAGAATGCTCCGAACTGCTAAGCTATCAGGAGTTACACGTGTTATTCTGAGTCAACTATAAAAGACATATGCTGTTGCGGGATATTTTTTAGAAAATTTTATGTAAAATATTTCCGTCATACATGATTTCTAAGTAACTTTAACCATTAAGTTAAATTCTCCCATTTTCCCAAAATTTCCCTTCACTACTCTGCTCCTATTGATTGTAGCGTGATGAAAAGTATCCTATAACCTGCCCAGGAGTATGAAGAATAATTGTACCAAGTTTCGTTAAAATCCGTCCAGTAGTTTTTGTTTCTATAAGGAACATACAGACCGACAGACAGACAGACAGACAAAAATTTTACTGATTGTATTTTTGGCATCAGTATCGATCACTAATCACCCCCTGATAGTTATTTTGAAAATATATTTCATGTACAGAATTGACCTCTCAACAGATTTATTATAAGTATAGATAATAAAACTGGAAATAAATGAAGTCTATTTTAACGGAGAAAGAATCATCAATGTCGTGATTCTAATTGTTATTTTCATATAAACATACTTTTATATATCTATAGCGAGCTATGTATCTATTTTAAGCTATTCAAGTTTGAATACCTACTTTCAGTACAATCAGTTAGACATTAGACATGTATTTTTAGAGTTGAATAGAGCTGTCAATCTGAAACTTTATTTCATAGCTAACAAAGTTGTAATAAGAATATTTTATATGTATTTTTTGTTATTGCTCATTGAGAGGTAACTGTTATTTTTTGCTAATAATTTTACAGTTACTTTGACGTACTAAACGTTACAGTACTTATACAGTTTTATATTATTTACTTTAATACGGAAATGCAATCAAGAGTCGACAACACATCCTAGATATCCTATCACACATTTTAGTAACGGCTAATCTGATTCTTAACAAAAGCTGTCCAATGATAACCAGGTAGGTGATATACTACGCAATACATATCTACTTATATAGATATTTAAATCCACCCTTTTTTTCTTATTGTTATGTATTTTTTTACAACATCCACAAACACTAATTAAAATCGGTTTAGGCATGAAAGCGTAACAAACTAATATAATATTACTTAAGAAGTGAAGAGAGTTTGTAATTCTTCAGTACCCTTCAGCATGTTGTCACGTCTCCGGCGCGCGGCGTCCCGTCGGACAGGGTACCGACACAAAGCCTAGCTTTACACCCGGCCCCCCTCGCCCCTACAACAACTACTCTGATACCCTTGTTCGCACATGTTCACTAGTTTTATTGCCATGAAAATCCTGTTTGGGGAAAGAGTTACTTTGGGAGCCTTTTCGTAATCTTTTTGAATATATTTTTTCGGATGCCGGTTTCTTCTGTAGGATTTCTTTGCCAGTTGTATTTATAGATTAGAAGTAAATTACTGTGCGTAATGTACTCCATTACCTGAGCATTGATTTTCTAAATTCTTAAACATTGTTATATAGTTAGGTATTAATAAATTAACACAGAACAATATAAAACTATACCTTAGACTTAATTTGTTTTATCTATTGTTGATATTGCATTAAAATCCGTAGCATGTTATCTCGGACATGCAGGTTTCCTCACGATGCTTTCCTTCACTGATGCCAATGGTGTGAACCCGTACATAGTAACTAAGAACTATATCTATTTAAATGTTCAACAAATTAATTAGCCATTCCTTTTTATATAATTGTGTCATCAATTAACAAGGTATGCGAGTCATTCCTGCTGCGTGGTTACGGACGGACAAATGAGACGATTGCAGTATGCATTTGATTTGTTCTAAGTGATTGTTAGGGACTGGCTGTAATGCAAGAGTAGATACGTCACGATGGTTCGAGGCGATAATTTGATGGCAGCTATTTTGTAATAAATCTAATTGTTATCTTTGAAACTCAACGGCCATAATCAAGTATCAGATAAAATTAATAATAGAAAAAAAACTCGTCTGTCACTATTGTTCAATAAGAATTATATACTTTAGAGTGATTCAAGAAGAAGGTTCATGTGTATAATTTATTACAATTTTAACAGTGTTGTGTAAAACACTAATTATAGTGTCATTGATGGGTCGCTAATATTATAGTATCATCATCAATAATAGTATCATCATAAAAATAGTCCAAGTTATCTCAATTATCATTTTCGGGCAATGTAAGGGTAAGGAAAGAACACTTGTAAAGTTCCAAAATCGGGTACCAACGTATCCTAATGAATCGCGTGTCCTGGACAACATGCTTCACGGCGCATACTTAATTTGAACAGCAAGCGTCGCGTACGCACCGACACTATATCACTCATCGCTACATCTGCTCGTAATTTTATCGCGCTAATTCGTCCACCGCGATGTAGACATACTTTAAACTAAACATGTTGAGCTTTCCATGTAATTTAAACTTAAATGTCATTGTAATAAGAATTACAGTCGGATGCAAGTGTGTTGTACCTAATGTTTTTTTTTCGAACGGTAAGTGACGTTTCCGATGCTGTGTTCTTTTGTCTTCGGAAAAAACATGCAAATACATATGAATAGCATTTAGTATGGGGCTTTTAATAAATTAAATACATCCCTTATAAGTAAGTAGGTATCTATGTACCTACCTAAAAAGTTACTTACCTCAGTATGAGGGAAATTATAAATAAAAGCCTATTATGTTTGTTACCTAGTGATTAATTATTTAAGGACATATTTCCCATACTCTAGGATAAATTGACATAAGCTACTATACAAACCGGTCTTACGGTCGTACATATGGTACTTTTATTTGTAATTTTGCCATATTACCGTTTTTTTCAGTAGACCTGTACCAAAAGCAGGTTCCAGAATAAAGCTTAATTTATATCACACCATATAATATAAAAAAAACTTTAGATTACACTTTTTATTATAAGTCAGAGAGTGCATTAAGGGATTTATTATCTGTTAAATGCTTATTCTGAACAGATATTATGCGCGTACATTAAAAGAGTCCACAGCAGATTATTTAAAGGCAATCTCGTTGCCATTTTGTGTTTCCGAAAGTCGGTTTTAATGATATAAACACTGAGCCAATTTTGCTAATATTTATATATCCGGTCGACCATTAGAATGCGTATTTCACTAATTTTACTAAACACAAACCTCCCATAAATTATATTTTAATGTTTCCGGAATATGAAAATTTGTTACCAATGTAGCCACATTAAAAATTAAGTGTTTTTTAAAACTATTTCGCATTGGAAACAACGCGTCGCGCCGACGGAGTGGGAAACGGAAATGTATATCTATTATATCGTCTGAAATATATGAAAAATTTTATGATAAAAATGGAAATATGAGGAAACTATAAAATACGTTTAATTTATAATACACACTAAACTTTTAAGATTATCATAAAATACTATATAATATATTTCTAGCACATAATAAAAATATTATTGGGTTAGACATAGGTAATTTTTTAGAGAACCTATCAAGTTTTCAATTCTTTATAAAATAGGAGCTTAGTGCCGTTGATTAACAATATAAATAAATTCGATCATCCATATCATCAGGATCAAAAGTAGGGAGCAATTTCATGAGAATATCTACCAATGAAAACAACACCTTCACACCTTTGTTTTAAGACATGAATTAGAACAGAAACTTCTTGTTACAGTTAAAGACCACCTCCAACACTCGGACTTGGAGACTGATGAAGTGGAAACCGACGACCAGACTTCAAACATGGACGACGATATCCTGACGCAATCAGACCTGGACGAAAACGGGGACCCTAAAAGCCCTACAAGTTCTAGCTCGAAAAAGGGGAAGGGAAGTTCTTCTAGGGATTCTAAAGGGGGGACAAAACCTAGGAGAGCTAGGACAGCGTTCACATATGAACAGTTAGTGTCGTTAGAGAATAAGTTCAAGACAACGAGGTACCTCTCCGTGTGTGAAAGACTGAATTTAGCGCTCAGTCTTAGCTTGACGGAAACTCAGGTGTGTATTTGTTCTACGGTTTATCATGTATGTAAGATATAACTTATTGTATGTGGGTACCTATAAGATAGATATCGTTTTATGTTCATAATTTTGTATAGGTACCTAATGTCTATTTTTGATTCTATTAGAAGACTTTTGTAATGATAAAGGCAAATAATAAGTAAAGCAAATACTTATTGCTCTAACTATAGATCTACAGTCTATTTATTTACCTTATTTTATTATGGCTACAGACGGTAATTTTATATATTGGTAGCTTATATATAAATAGAGTTTAATATTTTAGGCTTATATTATTATTAATACAGAACCTTAAGTTACTTATTAGGTATAAGTGCAAAATAATTGTCGTAGTCAGACGATAATGATCATTGGTTTTATATAGGAATTCTCACACGTAAGTAAGTATATACTTACTCAGGTACCAATCTGTTTAAAAAGAAGGTATCAATATGGACAACATTTTCCCACCCCACGGCTTAAAACTCATTATCCGATGATCTCATGTTTTACTGTCATAAAAATATCCTATTCGATGAGATTATTTTAGGCGACATATTTTTTACTCTCTATATTTAATTCATTTTAAACATTTTATTAACAAAAACACTTTGTCCCCAACAGGTAAAAATCTGGTTCCAAAACCGCCGCACTAAGTGGAAAAAGCAGAACCCTGGGATGGACGTGAACAGCCCAACTGTGCCCCCGCCCCCTGCTGGGGGCTTTCCTTCGGGGCACTACCCTGGGGGGCTTCTGTACTCGCACGGGGTCCCTTATCCGTTTTCGGGTCCTGGGCCCTACGCGCCGTACTTCCATCACTTGGCCGCTAATCATCACCACACGCACGGCAGCCTGGGGCACTCTCACACGTGATTGTGGCAACGACCTGGGTCCCAAGACCCAAGGGTCGACAAGGAGAATGAAAATAGTTGTGGATAGTTGTTATAGTGATGGTATGTGATGGAGCGTGTTGATTCGTGATAGAATTATTTTAATGGTGAAAATCATCAGGTGTATTGTGGAAATGTAAACAAAATTGTTTTTTTTTTTGTTTTTCTTGATCAAACAGAGGTTAGATATTTAATAATTAAAGGTCTTTGCCGGGGATAAATATTAATAATTGTTTCATCATGACTAATATTAACTCATTTGTAATATAATGTAAAGTAGTGCAATTGTTTAAGGTGAAATTATGAATCAATTGTGATACATATTTATTAAGAAAACAGGATTTGTTACGTTGGGTTAGTTACCTTATGTTAGGACCTTATGTTTTTAAGGAGTATCTTACAATATCTACTACTAGTGTTCGCCAAAAATATTTACTGGAACAAAAATGTAAAGCAAAATAAAGTTTTTGAGTACCTACATCTCGCCCAATTGTAACAAATCATGTAAATAAGTTAATTAAGTGCAATAATTTATGATTTTTACATACATTTCTATTTGTTCTTCTTAATCACATTTTCGAATAACAGATTCCCTTTGCGTTTGAATTGAGATCAAATTGTAAATAATTGTAAAAAAAATAGATATCTTGCTGTAAATATGAATACATATTTCGTAATTAGTATAAGATACACTGTAAGCTTATTTTTTACATTGATTTTTGTATTTAATTATAATTAGCTATTGTGCCAAAAAAATATTTTAAGCGATAATTGTATTTGTTTTGATTTTGGTGTATTTATTAACATTTATTTTCTAATGTCTAACAAAAATGCCTTTACTTATTTAAATAAACTTCAAAAGACAATCTCTGATTTCAAATTATTTTGGACAGGATTATGATTAACTTAACCGCAGCTATTTTAATCTGTCAAATTATCACTTTAACATATTTTCTTTTAAATACTTTCTATATCTGAATAATAAATATAATATTTATCTATAAATAAAATAGTATTAGGAATCAGCTAAAGTGATGCTCAAACGCTGTAAATATCATGTAATTATGTAGTTCAATGAACAATACACTAACTTGATGTTGACATAAAATAGTTTCAAGTTATAAAAGTTGTTTTATTTATTTATAGCACCTAAATTCCATCGTCAGTTTATTACGAACCACCTTCTGTCCCGCGTTCCTCTTATTTTCCAGAGATAGGGTAGGTACCTATGCACTTATGTGACATTCCATTCGACAGTTTTGAGTAACAAAATATCCAGACATCCATACTTACAACACAAATGTAGGCTTCTAATCTCTGGAAAGTAAAAGATCATCGGGAACACAGATGAATCCAAGGTAGGATTACTAAGATTGTAAGTATAATCGCTTAGAACTTTATTCGTGTACCTACTCCTGAATTCTAAAACTTTTTTGACATGATGAGTAAAATGTAAATTTCTGTTAAGTACATAGAACCTCCTCCTTTTTGTAGTCAACTAAAAATTAAGACTTGAAAGAAACCTCATTAAACGTAACGAAGTGAATCATGAAATGTTTGATGAATGAAATATTTATAACTATGGTATGGTATATAGGTAGGTACATAAAAAAGAAAAGAGTAAACAACATAATGACATCGCTTACATAGTTAATTGATCGACAGTTTTGTGTAAATACAATAAGAACGCGAATATAGGGTTTAGCATCCTAATCCTAAATAATATAAACGTAGTAACTCTGTCTGTTTGTTTCGCTTTCACGCTAAAACTACCGAACCGATTTAAATTAAATTTGGTACACAGATAGTCTAGAGCCTGAGAAAAGACATAGGCTACTTTTTATCCCGGAAAAATGAAAGATCTCCTGAGTACGCGGGTCAAACCGCAGGGGTAATAAATAAGTACGGATTTAAACAAGTCGTAGGTGCTGTGTGCAACCAGAAAATGACCCCACGCACTACCGTATCCTCGCTAACTAGGTTACGACATTATTTAGGTAATTAAGGCTGCTATTTTTAACATTGACCGACTACCACGGCCCTTTGTAACGCCAATCAAAAATAATACCCATGATTGACACCTAGTTTAATACGCAACCAAAATTAACGAACTAAGAATGCGTGTAACATTTTTTCAGAGTTTTCAAGGGAACCGTTCGGTGGCGGCGTCCTTTGAACGCGTTTTCAAGATGGCGACACGTCATCTGTCATTTTTAATTGTGTGTCAGGAGCGGTTCGCCGTCACGCGCCGCCGCGTGTATATTTAGTTTATCGCGTTATAAACGCTGCTATTATTGGTGGGGTGTGGAGCGGCCCTAATTAGATTCGCATTTTGCTGTTTTGGCGCGGATTAATACGAGGAAATGAGCGTTTAACTTTATACTCGTGCGATATTTGCTGATGGTGTAGCTGACCGACATTGAAAATAGTGGAGTAAATGAAGCGAAAAATACGGTCTTACCTCCGAATTTTTTTACTGTGAACCGATTTGCATGAAATTTTTGGAATTAGGCTCATCTTACCCTTAACTTTAAAAGTGAAAATGATCTGAACTCCGCCTATTATTTTTAAGGGGTGTAAACCACCCCTTAACGGAAAAAATTACATTGAGCCATTTTATCGCTAGAAAACATGTCTAATAGCAATTGGTGAAATTGTAAAGTCTTTTCTTACATAATTACCTCATATTAAAATCATTTTCAACCCCTTGAAAATCTTACAACCCTTGCAAATGTGTCATAGTATGGTATAAATACATACCATATAAATATATTATGGCGATAATATTTGTGTATTATCGCCATAATATATTATTAATATAAGTTAGGGTGCGGCGGGGGTGGCCCTTGGGCCACCCTTAAGCCTCGAACGTCTAAATGTTCTGAAATGAACACAAAAAAGGTGACAAAGACTTACTGTCCTAACATAACATTGATTACTACGCCCAAATATAGTTATTTTACACATTGCCGGTGGACCAGCAGGTATTCCATATAATTCCGACGAAATTTATACGTTTCCTAGGATATCTATGCATTAAATAGTTTTTCAAACAATATTTTATACATTTCCTAAATAGTATCGGAACTGTACACATTTCCTAGGATTTGTATTCAATTCCTTGATTTCATACATTTCTGGTAGCATATATACACATTACAATAGTTGTGGGTCTCTATTATACTGCGTACTTTCACATTGCTCCAAATATTCGCACTCCGAAATTTTCAGTTACTAAGTAGATAAAAATATGTTAAGTTTTTGGACCATAACTCCTTCAATTTTCATGCTATCACAAGTTATAAAACACCATTGTAAAGGTAATTAAAAGAGCTACAACATCCTTTATTGCAATATATAGTAAAAACCCTTTTTCTGAAACGGTGAAGGGTTAAAGGGCTTAAGAGAGGCTGTGATTCCGCTGCCATGCGCTCTTTAAACAATCATATCTCCGTCAATTTTTGTTTGACAGAAAAAGAAAAGAACCAAATTGTTAGTAAAAAAATTAACATTTTTTTTTATATACACACTTTTATACGTAGCTGTCGTCTTTTTTGAGATATTATAAAAAAAAGGGTGGGTTTTTTTAAATATTTGAAAGTTTGTTTTTTTATAATCATGAATTTTTTGGAAAATATGTGTCCTGAAGCAGCCAAACTGATACCATCCATCAAACTCTTCATAATAAAGTTAATTCTAGGCGGAATACGATTAATTTTAATTTTGGTGGAAATGGCACTTATGAAACCCATTGATTTAAAAGAAAAAACATTAGATGCTCCCCTTATTTGCAATACAGCTCACTTATTTTACGTGCAAAAGACTTTAAATAGTGCTCATTTTAAAGCTTATTTTATGCGCTACAAAACCCTTTTGTATTAGAATGCATAAAATGCATCTGCTCGCCACTAGATGCCATTGACCACATCGATTAAATTTCAGACAAAATAAAACACGGCTTTGATCTTTCATATCTAGCTTAATATTGCACTTAGAATACTTTATAAAATACCAAATTGTTCATTGTTTTACCTGCTACAACTTTGTTCTTGATAAAATTTTCGATAAACGTATATTTTTGGAAATATTTGCAAAAAACCGATGAAAACCGTGAAAAAATTGCGAATTTTCAATTGCCAATAACTTGAAAAGTATTGGATTTTTTGAAAAACTTTATAGATGATTTTTGCTTAAAATTAGGCCTTCTATTGATATCCGAGGCAATTTTGAAAAAAAAGAAATTCACCCCCGAGAAGGGGTGGCAACCACACCCAGGGTGGTTGCGGAGTTCAAATCATTTTCACTTTTGAAGTTAAGGGTAAGATGAACCTAATTCCAAAATTGTATGCGATTCGGTTCACAGTAAAAAAAACGGACCCATAATGCTTCATTTACTCCACTAAAATAAACAACACATTATTAGTGAACAACTTTTCATATTTTTATTGAACCTCTAAATGAAGTCTCAAGTTAGACTCAAAATAAATATTTTGTAGGACTACTTATGTATATTTATTTGCAAGTATGTATCTATGTAGGAAGGGATATTTGTAAGTATGCAATACCGTAAAACTGGCATCAAACGTATCCAAAACCATAACCACCACTGTTAACTCCAAAGCGAACACTACACTATCGAATTCAAAACGTTTAATAATATTAATATGGCAGCACCTAAACGCGCCGGAATAGGATGTCATTCGTTTTTTATAGCCCAATACCGGTCGTTAACAATGCAGAACAAGTAGACTTCAAAGCGCTCCGTCGCATCGACGTACTAATGGTCCCTTTTGAGTTCGAACTCCTTAATGTCTCAATCTGAAGGGGACGCCAACTCGCCGTAACCTCGCGTTTATTTCACAATAAACTAAATATATCGCCTTTCTTCAGACGTTTTCGACAGCCAACAAGTGGCAATTAAAAGTGACAAATGGTAGGAGATACGAGTTCGTCATGTCGTCGGCACGATGTTGTGCCATGTTGTTTGTGACAGTCCATGTTCAAAGACAACCCGTCACGCTGCGGGCTGGGATCTCACCATCGCATCGGACCGTCCACTTGCTTCCAAGGGACTGTGTGGTAATCATTAATAGTACCTATCTTGAAAAACTGACCATTGATATTGAAAACAATATGTAAAGCTGAAATTGAAAAGAAATTAACAGTAAACCTAAACGCACTCACTGAAATAGTAGGTGACAGTATTTCAAATTCGATCCTATAGTAGACCAAAGTCAGTCTTTGAATACAATTAGCGATCTACATAAAAGTCCTATTATAAAAGTCGGAGTAAAAAAGACAGTAAACTAGAAATTATGAATCGACATTAGTATCGATATCTTTTTAACTACAACAAATATAGTACAGTAAGCGAAGCGAAAAATACGGTCTTACCTCCGAATTTTTTTACTGTGAACCGATTTGGATGAAATTTTGGAATTAGGCTCATCTTACCCTTAACTTTAAAAGTGAAAATGATCTGAACTCCGCCTATTATTTTTAAGGGGTGTACACCACCCCTTAATGGAAAAAATTACATTGAGCCATTTTATCGCTAGAAAACATGTCTAATAGCAAATAGTGAAATTGTAAAGTATTTTCTTACATAATTACCTTATATTAAAATCATTTTCAACCCCTTGAAAATCTTACAACCCTTGCAAATGTGTCATAGTATGGTATAAATATATACCATATAAATATATTATGGCGATAATATTTATGTATTATCGCCATAATATATTATTAATATAGGTTAGGGTGCGGCGGGGGTGGCCCTTGGGCCACCCTTAAGCCTCGAACGTCTAAATGTTCTGAAATGTACACAAAAAAGGTGACAAAGATTTTCTGTCCTAACATAACATTGATTACTACGCCCAAATATAGTTATTTTACACATTGCCGGTGGACCAGCAGGTATTCCATATAATTCCGACGAAATTTATACATTTCCTAGGATATCTATGCATTAAATAGTTTTTCAAACAATATTTTATAAATTTCCTAAATAGTATCGGAACTGTACACATAGTATTCAATTCCTTAATTTCATACATTTCTGGTAGCATATATACACATTACAATAGTTGTGGGTCTCTATTATACTGCGTACTTTCACATGGCTCCAAATATTCGCACTCCGAAATTTTCAGTTACTAAGTAGATAAAAATATGTTAAGTTTTTGGATCATAACTCCGTCAATTTTCATGCTATCACAAGTTATAAAACACCATTGTAAAGGTAATTAAAAGAGCTACAACATCCTTCATTGCAATATATAGTAAAAAACCTTTTTCTGAAACGGTGAAGGGTTAAAGGGCTTAAGAGAGGCTGTGATTCCGCTGCCACGCGCTCTTTAAACAATCATATCTCCGTCAATTTTTGTTTGACAGAAAAAACAAAAGAACCAAATTGTTTGTAAAAAATTTTTTTTTTTTTTATATATACACTTTTATACGTATCTGTCGTCCTTTTTGAGATATTATTAAAAAAAGGGTGGGTTTTTTTAATATTTGAAAGTTTGTTTTTTTTATAATCATGAATTTTTTTTAAAAATATGCGTCCTGAAGCAGCCAAACTGATACTATCCATCAAACTCTTCATAATAAAGTTAATTCTAGGCGGAATACGATTAATTTTAATTTTGGTGGAAATGGCACTTATGAAACCCATTGATTTAAAAGAAAAAACATTAGATGCCCCCCCTATTTGCAATACAGCTCACTTATTTTACGTGCAAAAGACTTTAAATATTGCTCATTTTAAAGCTTATTTTATGCGCTACAAAACCCTTTTGTATTAGAATGCATAAAATGCATCTGCTCGCCACTAGATGACCACATCGATTAAATTTCAGACAAAATAAAACACGGCTTTGATCTTTCATATCTAGCTTAATATTGCACTTAGAATAATTTATAAAATACGAAATTGTTCATTGTTTTACCTGCTACAACTTTGTTCTTGATAAAATTTTCGATAAACGTATATTTTTGGAAATATTTGCAAAAAACCGATGAAAACCGTGAAAAAATTGCGAATTTTCAATTGCCAATAACTTGAAAAGTATTGGATTTTTTGAAAAACTTTATAGATGATTTTTGCTTAAAATTAGGCCTTCTATTGATATCCGAGGCAATTTTAAAAAAAAGAAATTCACCCCCGAGAAGGGGTGGCAACCACACCCAGGGTGGTTGCGGAGTTCAAATCATTTTCACTTTTGAAGTTAAGGGTAAGATGAACCTAATTCCAAAATTGTATGCAATTCGGTTCACAGTAAAAAAAAACGGACCCATAATGCTTCATTTACTCCACTAATAAGTAGTCAAATAGCAAAACATACAACGCGAGAAAATTGGCGCCTTTTCTCGGTCGTAACGTTTTGACAGATGACGTTTTTAAAAAAAGATAAAAGCAAACGTCCCGAGTTGTTATGACGCGTGGCCTTTGGCTGTACCTACAGCAAAACGCCATGTCGTCTAGTGCATTAAAAAGCAATAAATGTTCACAGCGAAATGTAAAAGAAGAATTTAACATTGTAACAGGGCAATTTTATAAATTATTCGCGGTCATTTGTTAGACAGAAATAATCTCAGTCACTTTAAACATGCATTATGTTTTTTTTTCGTAGTCTTCACAATAAATATATGTTCTGTGGCAACCTACTTTATGTTGCTAATCATAAATCATAAAGGCGTGTACACAAAACATTTGAAGTTTGTATTTAGCTAGTTCGCTTTTTCCTATTGAAGATTAATTTATTGAATAGTTTATAAGCATGATAAACAAAAAGACTAACGCATATAATATAATAACGAATGATTCACATTTGCCCACAGACCCTAAGAATATCGGTGAATCTGTCCGCAAAAGCTAGTAAAAATATTATTCGTATTTTATACTTTTAAAACCACTTATGCGCGGGCGCTTTATTATATTTAATTACGAATTTACGACCCTTTTAACACTATACAGTTAGTGTCACATCAAAAAGAATACAACTTTACAATGTGTTGAAAATTTGGGTAAAGATAATGGTCGATGAATTCTTTGTATGACGTATTAAATAAATAAAATTTTATTGTGTTTTTGCACTTCGACTTAACTACTTAAATGTCTTTAAAACTAAAGAAATCGAATGACAGGTATTATTTGCCTAAAAATAAGCCTTATATCATGTTTATTTATTTGAATAAATGTCTTTAATACCTACCACCATCCTAATATGTATGTATTTATATATTATGATTCTATGTTTTTCAAAACCAATATCGAATATAACGACTTTGTCGAGAAAATGGTCCGACCATAACCACGGGATAAAAAGAGACAAACATAGCGCGACAAATGAGACACTGACAACTATAGTCCTTTATTATTGAGGAACAAACAATTTTTAGCGTAACAACTAACATGTGAGACAGTAGTCGCGTGAAGCGTGACGCTCGACACTTCAAGCTCTGTCTGACGATCAAAGCGCACAGAACTCATCCCGTGACGTTTGTAATAGAGGTAAATTTACATTTAATTAAACATAACACACCACGCGTCTGTTTAGATGATGAAGCGCAATTTTGCACGCATTTGTCGTTTAAGGGTTAGTTTCGTTACAGCGACAAGAATTGCGAATAAATGTAGGTATCAGGCTGAGATTTGTGGAAAGTTAGAGAGGACGTATTAAGTTAATACGTCCTATACTAATACAGAGTATTATACTAATACAGAGTTTTCTAGGTTTTCCACCTAGAATACAGGAATAAATGAACCTCTGTCACGATTAAAAGGAAATAGGAAATTGCATTAAACTGATACATGGATGCCTACTTTTCCACTACTTAGGTAGTGCGTGAATTTTAATATTGTCAGAAATGTGTTATGGCTGGAAGTATACAGTCATATTTAATATTATCCGAGATTCATCAATAAGGTACAATACGATATTTTAGGTTAGGGCTTTTTTTCACTAAATCCTTATTTAGGGCAGATAAAGGATAACTTTATCTGCACTATCGTCGGCCTACCTGATGGTAAATGGTCACTGCCGCCTTCGGACACACCTGTAAGTGAAAAAAAAAACAATAAGTAGGTACCTAACATGAAAATGTATGAAGATGAAACTAAAAACTAACACAGTCTCACTTTAGACAAGCAATAAAAATGTTAACAATGTAATAGCAATTTTTATTTAAGTTCAGTATCAAACTGCGTCTATTACAGGCAGATGTGTCACTTTATTGCATTTTGTTGCAAACTCTCGCTCGGGACACTCGCGTTGTCTTAGGTACCTACTGTATTACATTTCATGGCGATTCTGTTTCTTTTAATGTCAATTGAAATGTATTTCAATATGTATGGAATGTTTTTATATAGATAGGTACCCTACACTTGCATAGACTGAGATAATTACAGAAATAATAAATTGCCCTTTAGTTACATATTTAATTAAATCTTTATCTTCAATCGCCAGCTAATATTTATCTTATTTAGATTTTAGAGTATATTGAGTAAATATAAAAATACCTCTCGAGCTCTACGACCAAACTGTGCCTACATATACAATACATACAGGTAAGGGTAAATAGGTAAAATTTTCATTAAGTGTCTACCGTTTTCATTCGTTGACATTTTCAATCTCTATCAACACACTTATTAGAGCCTCAAAACTACTTTACAAAGCGACGCTTTTATTTACTGCGCAGTTATGGCAACAAATTACCTTTCCACTTATATTTCTCACGCGAAAATGGACCTTCGGTACTAGTTTTCAGGTCCATTTTCATTTAACGGTATTCTTCAGAATTTGTAACATAAAATTTATAGTTAAACAGAATGTTGATGCTACCTAGATACTCGTAAAATATAGGATTTTTACATGTCGTTATAATATTTTGTATTCAAGACGCTGAAAGCAGCTGAAAAATGCGGTTATTCATATTAGGTAAGCTGAATTTTGGTTTATAGAATTAGTTTCAAGGTATTTTATACTTTCGAAACAAATTTTCCTGAAAACAGAATGACCTATTGCAAAATATACTTACTTAAAATTGAGAGATACTTACCAGTATTTGGCTATTACAAACATATAAAATATAAGTACTTAAAGAAAGGTGTGAAATATATATGTGTAGCCAAATACAGACAAACGTGGCAAGGACACATTTTTTTGTCCTCAATGGGAAATGAAGTAATAACCATAGGTTTCAAAGTCATGGTAGCTAACTAACAAGCCAATACCATATAAAAAATGTTACAGGAATATCATTGGTTCTTAATTGTTACTTACCCGAAAGAAATAGCAAGGGATTTGAGAAAATACGGAATCCTCCGGTTTAAGGGTTCCGTTAGATTTATCGGCACTTAAACGTCAAGAATAACCAGTAAATGAGTATTCAGATCTTATATAAATTGCCTCACGATTCCGAGGATTTTTTCGACTGTTTTCAATATTCGTCCGGTAACGAGACTATTATATTTCTTATCTTTTTATGCTATATCATAATATAGTACCTACTGAAGATCCATGTAGGATCGATACCTACATAATAATTGATAATTATGAATCAAGCCTATTTATTTAACTATAATACAATACGACTAATACTAGTTTAATTAACATGTACATTAAATTAAAATAAACTAGGTACATATAAAGAAAGTAAACTCTGCTTTGGTTTTAGGTACAATCTATATTTTAAACTAAAAGCTTAAACTATAACGCCAGTTATAAATATTTATAAAGAAAATTAATGGCTTCCGCTTGTACCTAACTAACTGCTTTTAAATACTTAATTTGGAGCTATTTTCTACGTTACTCGATTTAACATATAAAACGACAAAGTAAGCAATAGGTCTCACATTGCGACAATGGAAACATATTTCGTCTAAGACTTCATTTAAAAGCTGCATATTTTGGTTGATCCTGAACGAGCTTTAAGCTTTTAAAAAGAATCATAGCGACGGATAGTACACACGCAAGGAAAAGTTGCAATACGCAAATCCAGTATAAGATGATGGTGAATCTGTTTAATCATATACATATATCTGGTACGTTGGAACTTATGAGTATCTCAAATATTAGTACTTATGTAGAAATAATTTTATGAACATTTTTTTTATGTATAACATATATTTTAATAAGTAACTAAATGCCATTCATTTATCTACTTCTGTATTATTTAATAACAAAAATTTATTACATAGGTATCTCGATTATTCTCGATGTTTATCCTACTTCTATAAATGAATGATTTTGTGAGAATATTTCCGAGATTAAGTCAGAATATGCCGACAAGTATAATCCGCCGGGATGTCGGGTAAAACCGCGGGGCGGAAGCTTGTTAAATAATAATAAAAATGACGTGAGAGAACATTTTCAGTCGTCGTCGTCGGGTGTACGCCGGCAAGCGCAGTAAAACCTCGCATTAAATCCGTATGAGAAAATTGCTTTCGCCGATTTGCTTTGTTAGACGTACCTATAGCATTTTATATAAATCTTCAGACTTTATCTATACTAATATATAAAGCTGAAGAGTTTGTTTGTTTGAAAAATTATTTCAGTGTTAGTTAGCTCAATTATTGAGCAAGGTTATAATTTATTCCTGTATTCCTACGGGAAAGAGATTTCCGTGTATATTACGCAGGTGAAATCGCGGAAGCTAGTAATTATATTAAGACGGTTATCTATAATATGAAGCTGTCTATACTATAAAGCTACCGGGAACTGAGATGGTTTTTTGTGATTAGTAGACTTCAAGAAGGATCTACCACGACGCCTGATAAATTAAAATTAATCATGATTTTTCGTAGTTAGCGGCATTAATAGTCCAGTTTTTCAAGAAAATTACAATAAACACCACCGTTGTGGGATAAACAAAAACACTGTCATCATTTAAGGATAATGAATGATTGCGCATAGATGTAGGTTTATTAGTGTAGTTGACGCCCGCGGTTCCACCAGAGTTTTCTTCCCGGGAATAAGGTTTGTGTGAATTAAGCACATAATCTAAGTATCTGTGTGCCAAGTTTTTTTAAACCGTTCTTCTTGCCAGAAATATCAACAAAAATCCATTCATCAATCGTATCAAAATTTCGCCTTTAAAATATCAATAGGTATCTAAGTACTTAGAACTTAGAAAAACTTTTAAAATGTGTACTATTAGTGTATATTAACGTCATTAATAAAATTAACCTTGAAAAAATTTAATAAAGATGTGTGTGAAACGATACATCTCAATTTATTTCGTCCCCAATTCAATTCTCGCCCTTATTAACTGGCCATCGATGCGTGTAATTAAATGGATCCCCCAAAATAGATCATTGCGTTGCCATTTAGCATCACAATGGCAGAATAAAAAAAGTATTCAATATAATATTGCGGAATCTGTTTTTCACATTTTTTTTTACTTGTAGGTATCCAAGGTTGCTCCATCATAGATTGCGCTAACGTCTTGTATAGACGGGTCAGAGAACAAATGCATCATTAAGAAGAAAAAAAGATATATCTAATAGTACCTTTATAACGAACTACTTACACCTATTACAAGTAAACAAAGTAAATAGATGTACTAAAATAGTTTTTTACGTACTGAAAATATAATAACAAATACTAAAAATATTATGAATTGAAATATTATACTAACATATATTTTTTCAAAGGGTTCATACATTACTTTCCCACCATAATCATCCACGAGAAATAAACTGATATTAAAAAAAATAACAAAACTTTAACAAAGCAAAAGTACTAGGGCGTTAGAAAATAGAGGAGATTCGTTCCGCTCGCGCCAACGAAAGCCAATTCCGCTTTCCCGCCAGTTTAAGCTATAACTACCCTCAATATCTCGCGTTCAAGTGTATTAGCTGCTTACTCGGTCGTGTGATTAAAAATTATGCAGGCAATCGGTGGCTGGCGGCGGCCGCGGTCGGTCGCGTGCCGTCCCGCTATTACTTTTAAAAGCTTTTTAAAACGATAATAATGGGTCAAGAGACCTCTATGGCGGTTTTAAATTGTTTTCTAGTGGGCTTTTATGTCGTATTAACTCGGATTGTTTGTTTCCTCTTTATTTGTTTGGAATTCGATTTAGGATTGACCTAGAAGCCCTAGATTGTATAGTTAGATCTTCTATAATTAGTCGTGTCTAATATATATATTGTTTTTTTATTAGACTGCTTGTTTATTTATAACTCGAAATACGAAACATGAAAAGCATTATGCGACATGTGATTTGCAATTCATGCTTTATTAAACAACCTATATGAATACTTACCATCACAAAATGTAGAAGCATTTAACCATAATAACTATAAAGGAAGGCTATACTTACTTTCTATATCACGTTTAAGTTGATATCAAAGTTCCGACGGGTGTTCACCCGTGAAATGGGTCTTGCCGTATATCGATTTGTGGAGTTTATACCCTCCTGAAAGGAATTAATAGAGTACCCGACGCCGCGACGCGACGGTAGGATGGTTTCGTGGTTCGCTTCCGTTGGATGACGACACATTCAGATTTTGTACCTCAGTACGTAAAATTTGTTGGCGATTTTACATCTTATAGTGACGTACATTGTAAAAGCATTTTATGGACATTGGTTTGTGTGACATACTGGTGGTGTGTAATCTTAATACCTAAATAATTTGTTAAGTCGTTCCGTTCTACATAATATATTAGATAAAATGCTTCCTAGAGGCTATTTATACGAGAAAATTCATCAACAATGAAGCTTCTATGTAAATAAATATTGCTTAGAGAATTTTGTGACGGGTTTTAACGCAAAAAGTCAAGCAAATCCTATATATCTAATAAATATATTAATAAATATCCCGAGACATATTCCACTTACGCCATTGTTTCCAAATTAAGCAGAACTGAAGGCGACCAGATTTATAATATACTACTTTTACAATAAAATGCATACTTATATAGTTACATATCAACAACCAAACACAAAGCAAACAAACATCTTCATGTACTTAAATATTTTCTTGCTAAAGTAAAATCCACTCATCGAAAGTCATAGTCGCTAACCACGAACCCAATTCCATAAATCAAATTTCTTAACAGCATTAAGGTCACAATTATTTAGTTCCTTAGAGCATTGTAGACTTCTAAACAACACAATAGAAGTCCTTTAATATAGGTCATCGGTGTTCACAGAACAACTGAACTTTACCACTCCAACAATCCAATTAATAGTGCCCAAGCTTTGACAAGAATATTTGGTACTAGAGGATTCCAAGATGGAAAGTTTCCGGCTCTATTATACCCAAACTTGTCTATAAGTTGTATAATATTTAGTTATATATATTGCATATTATATCGAATTAATATGTTCCTTGTGAGTTATATGAAGATAGCTGAAAGAGTTCTGTGATCAAACATACATTTTAGACAATTTTTTAGTCTTCTTTTGCTTATATTTTATTTGTTAATACAATTAACTCTAACTAAGGGTACCTAACCTTCTTTTGGATTACCTACATGTAGGAAATAAAACTGAAATATCAATCTATTTTCATAAACATTCGTAAATTTAAATCAATCTATTGATTGTAATATAAAATCTTACATATTACCAAACAATATGTGTAATAATTACATATTACCAAAAACGTTACTTTAACTGCAAAGTGATTAGGTACTTGAGATTCTTGAAACTTAACCTTCGGCCGTACAAAATAGGAATACAGCGATTACTACTGTGTCATTGTCAACAAATCTTTGGGACAGATTTTAAATATGGATGAACTAAAGATATGTCAAAAATGGTATAACCATTGTCCGATGGTAGAGGCAATTTAGTAGGGTTGTCTAGCAATCGTGGCGCAGTTCTACGGTGCAGGCGCGGTGCGGTGCGGCTCGGTGCGGCTCGGTGCGGTGCCCGGCTTTGTGATGCAGATAACCTTAATCCCTGTCTGTCGGCTACGTGTCAACACCAGCCGCAGGGTGCGCGAACGAATCCTATGGATATGACAAGTGGGATTATAGGACTAGGATTGTTTAGGACTTTTACGATCTATAAGAGTAATTTTATATTAATGTATTTGTAACTCTAAATGACCCTATTTTTGTAGTAATATTTAAAATCATTTTGATGATTAAATTGTGTAGTGGTTTCTACTTCTTATGACTTATATTTGATCCTACTAAATCAATTTATAGCTTGATTGCATGATAAATAGCTTCATACCTACTAAAAAATTGTAAATAATTTACTAATATATTATAGTCACCGATCAAAAACATTCTAAGCACCTTCTAAGCATGTTAAAATATAACATAAACCATTAATGAAAGATTGACATCTTAATTTATAAATAACACCGACACCTTTGGTAAAACTTTTCATAAATCACGACAGATGGCGTCCTGGTTGTATTGTAATAATTCGTAGATCTTTCAACAGATGGCGCTACCAAAATTAGCATATATTTCTACATCGCGATGTTAAGAGTCTCCGCCAATACATACCGTCTCGGGAGTTTCGTTTACACGTTAACTCTGGTTTCCCTTCAACACGAATAAATCTTTCGCCTTTTACTAAAGATTTCCGTGGAGGGGAACACTCAAATGAGTCTTTGAAATTTTTGATGCCCTACTTCTGTAGGGCTTATAAACACATACATACATACCAATATTCTATCTAACATTTGAAACTATGTAGATGATTTGCATTTGTTTCAATAGATGCTTTATGCTTCTGTTCATAATACGATCAATCAGATGATATAATATAGTAGGTTACCTATATACCTAACTCACGGTTCGTATCGTATCTACATCAAATAAAAAAAAAAAAACATACCAGTCGAATTGAGAACCTCCTCCTTTTTGAAGTCGTTTAAAAATAGACCCGGTATGGTTATGGTTATTATAGCTTTTACCTTTAGTCGTACTCGTATATAATGAGTTTTCTTTCACCCCGTTATTTATTTTACTTTACTTGCTCTAAACTATATTACTTAGTTAGCGTTAGCGACTGTCCCGCGGTTTTGCTTGTTTTCTAGCTTTACGAAATATAGCTTTCGATAGTTTTTCCAAGATACTTACCTACCTAGTAGGCGCGAAAGTTGTGTTATCTACAACCAACACTATACGGTAATAAAATACCAACAATTTTATTTATGTTTTAAATTTTCACACGTTAAACTTTATATATACCTAATATACCGGAAAAAATACATTCATTAAAACCCCGCATGAAACAGATATGTATTAGAGAAATTTTATTCAGCAGAAGATGTCATGTCCACTATAACATCAACAATTAGGGAGCTACCAAGCAACAGCGCAAAAGGATTATGAAGGGCTGAGATAGCAATTTGCGGCATACTTAATTACAAGATAAATTAGTATGTAAATTAATAGCTGTGTTACTCCGCTTTGGGTAAATATCGCGCGTTTGCCGGAATATTCGGCTGAATTCGAGACGGATTTTACTCGTAAATGTTTGTTTAGTTTAATGTTATCATTAGTTTAGTTCGAGATATATGTATGAGGTGCTGTAATTAAGTAAATAGCGTTAGGTAAGCCTAACGCTATTTATTGTGCTGTGTGTTTTTTAGACTCCTCATGTTTATAATCATATTAAATTTGGTTTGCTATGCTATTACTTTATTTATATAATGGTTTTATCGGTATTTTTCATTGAAGGTTAAATATGAAAACAAGTTAATAAATAATCATAGGTCATTATGTAGCTTTTTAATAATCGCTAAACACGCAGACTAATCAATCATCTTGACTGCCTAACTAAATAAATTGAGCTCCAATTTGTAATCCATCTGAGTCCGTAATTAATTAACGAAAAACTTAACCAATATTTACACAAGAAATAATTTCTCCCCTTAAGTTAAACAACTACTCGACGTTTTACTTAAAATCTGAATAAAACTAAGGGGAATGAAACAGGACCAATTACAAAAAATATATTTGCACAATGCCTTACACAAAGAACGATGTGTTTGCTGATATAATATTAATAAAGATTTGATTCCACTATCGGCAGCCATGTTTGTATAGCTGTCAAAGTTTGCGCGGGAAACGCATGCGTGACACGTGCCGCAATGTAACGTTTTAATCTAATAGGCCTATGACTGCATGCTATAATGCCAAGGGATAAAAAGATGCGGTCGAATGAGATTTATCTTTATTAAAAATAGGTTTTGATGATTCAATCTTTGTAAGTTCCCACGGCAAAAATATCTCACGTTCTTCTTACCACTTATAATTCGCTATGGATGAGAAATGATCGATTAATTTTACATAATATTTATGTTCAATAACTGCTATCATTTTATATTCGATTCTGAATTAGTTTTCCATTTTTCTTCATTAAGTATGTTACAAACCATTATTGTTGCTATAGCTACTCGTTAGTAATCTGAAACTAGTAAGAAATCAATGTGTCTAAAAATAAACACCATTCACTGAAAATAATTGTAATAAAATATCCCCATTCGGATCGGATACAACAGATGACAATATTATAAAAGATTATTATCGTGGCAACACTGGGGTGATCCGCTGATGATACAAGGTATCAAATCACAATTTGGTCTAAGATTGCGTCGACAGATAGCTAAGGGATAAGGGTGTCCCCCTGTATATTTGATTAGGTCGCTTTTTGTCAGTATGTCCCCTTAACAATTTTGTTTTGTGTTTGTTATAGAAATCATATTTGTGACCGCAGATCTGATAATGATTATTTATTTGATGTGTCGTCATCGTGGTGGGATACTAGCTATATCAATTTCGACTAACTAAATATTCTTTTGTTTAAAATATCTATACTTAGGATAGCTACTTAATATATAAAAATAAGTAAACTGTAGCGGAAGTAGCTGTTTACTGTTTAACTGTAGCTGTTTGATAAACAAAAAATAGTTTATCAAAGTATTAAACAGTGTCAGTTGACATTAAAATATACCAACAATATTTAGGTAACTCGTCTATAGTGTGCCAATAAATTGCGTGAGTTGTAAAGAAAGACATTTTCATTATTACGACTACCATTATAATTTTGTTCCTAAACCATTTAGTGCTTATGCCTACTTGTTTTCCATAAAACAAAACAAGCTTAATACATTTACATGGTTTATTAAATCCTCGCGAAGTTCCTAAACCGCGTTGTAATTAATTTACAACCTACCCGCAATACAGTTTCGATTCAAATTTCAAAATTCAAACTGACAACTTGACAACCAATTAAAACAATCTAAACACCCAATGGCTGTAATTAGCTGCGTTCGTGATTACAATTTCAAATTGGCATTGTTCGCCCTTTTCTTAATTCGGTTCTGATTCGAGTGCTATTCCCGCTGCATTCGGACGATAGCTATGACATTCTCTTTAAAACATAATGGAATAAAGAAACAGTAAACTGGCAACCCTCGTTTAGGGGAGCACTTCGTTATAGGCCGGAAACTAGGAGAGAACGATGTTGATCATATTGATACTTTGAAATATAAATAATACGACATATATTTTATTGTATAAAGATTCACGAATCGTATTATCAATTTATAGCAAATAAACGATCATCTATCTAAGCAATTAAATACCTAAAAGTATTAAGTACGTAATTTAATTGTGAAGTCCGCCAATCCGCACTAGGCCCGCGTGGTGGACTATGGCCTAAACCTCCTTGATGTTAGGGGAGGCTCGAGCTCCTCAGTGGAGACGTGTATGAGCTGTTGATGATGAGGTAATTTAATTAAGCCTTTGTGTTGGTACGAAACTCGCCTAATAGTATCAAATTGGAGACTAAATCAGTGGACATGTAGGTAGAATGAATGAATGACAAAGTTTAAGCATGTTCTTATATTTATAAAAGTTTAAAGGTTCATACGAAAACACAACATCAAGACTACACACTCCGAGTATACGTTAAAACCCGTAGGTAGCACCATTCAGAACGAATCACCGTACAAAATGATATTATTTGTAACATAATCCGCGAACAACTTGGCGCGAGATTGATATTACGCTAGGGTGATATTGACATTAATTTATATGGATACGGTTTAAAAATGTATAATGGGTGGGTCGCCGACGCTAATAAAGCCTCTAGGGGCCGGCGCGTTGCTAGCATCGACGTTTTGCCGCGAATAAAATACATATTTCACCATCATAAAATTGTGTAAGCAATTTCCTAACTTAAAACTTCGATGACATATCTTTATAGAAGAAAGTTGTATTAGTTACACCATTAAGAGCGGTTGAACCGATTTGGCTGAAAATTGGTGGGGAGGTAGCTTAGAACCAGGAGATGGACATAGGATACTTTTTATCCCGGGAAAATTTAAGGTCCCTAGGGAACGCGGGTGTAACCGCGGGGAGCCACTAGTGAGTGATAAAGATCAAAATCCCGTGAAAACGTTTTGCAAGACAGTTTTGTCGCAAATGTTTGGATGCGTTCACAAATGATTGATTGGCTAATTTGTAAAGGATGCCCATTAGAGGTTTTGATTTGACCCATGTATGTAGTGATAATTTTGCTGCAATATAATACACACGTTTTTTTGTGAAATGATAGAATAAATTCCAAGGGGTAATTTGAAACCGCAAAAAGATACTAACTAGTGCGCAATATTAATTTATAGTAGGTATTAGGTAGGTATGATTTATTAAATTTATCGTATCATACAATAATAGGCATTATGTAAAACTACAACACAACCACGTGTACGTGTCCAAATTAATGTTAAATATAATTGTTAAATAGCGTAGAAAATTTATACCGGCCCGCCATTGTGTCCCGGACTAGACAAACAGGGATAATTTTATAATTTCATTTTGTGCGACAGATTTCTTCATTCAGAGTCAACTGCGTGTAAAATTTAAATAAACGATTTGTCGCTAATGCACATTTCGAATTTGCATTTTGTTAGCTGACGCCGCGGTTTCGACGACTTTATTCAAATTACGAATAATGAGAAATAAGACACGCGTCAATGGACGCATTCGTATTTAAAATTTCGATCGTAAATATTTCAATTAAGTTATTGTATCAATTAATTTAACTAATGTCCCGTTACACATGACAAATGATCGTTTAATTTGCGATTTTACATTATTGGATGCTACAAAGAGTGAATAAATACAATTGTAATGAGTTTCTTTTATGTATCCATCAGTAGTAATGTCCCACCTATTAGGTATAGTTATGTAATAATCATCTACTTAAAACATAGACCTAGGTAAAATATCTCCTTATAATAACTAAAATTCCCTAATTATCACTATGTAAGAGCCAAAAACAACACCTCGCTGTCCCAAATTGGCGATAAATCAAGAAAAGTAAAATAACGCTCCCGCGAGACCGCTCCCAACTGTCACTTGACATAATAGGGTCTTTTATAGCGCCGTGCTGCGATAACGAGCCGCGACACTAGCAATGATAGTTTTCACTATTATGTCCTAATGTTAATAAACACAATAAATATTTTGGAACACATCTTATATATGACAGCATGTTTTTTAAAGTGGATAGGTTGGTATATTACTTTTCAAATAAATTCACATAAAATGTTTGTATAAAATGTAGAACAATTGCAATCACTGACCTATGTCAGTGATTGCAATTGTTGTACTAATATTGTGACAATCAAAGAAAAATCTAAAGTTTTTATTAGATATCAAGATATAGTCCTAAATATTTTAGTCTAATTTATCGAGCCGCAGTGTGCACTGTGTGTTTATGTAATGACTTCGAAAGAGAATATTAAGGATTGTTTTACGAAACTCTTTTCAAACGGATATGTTTGCGAAATACACACATATAGAAAATATTGCTTGAAGTAAGTATGTTTATTCTTTTTTGTCACAAATTGACACACTATGTATTTTTCATCAAATTTTGTTCGAAATTCAAAAATTTTGGCATACGTTAACTCAATCATCAAAACATGTCTTTGCAACTGTCAGTGCAACATGAAACCAGTTTTCACCAGTTTACAACATCTTGAAACATGCTCATTACATAAGTTGAATGGTGTATCTCGGGGCACGTGGCTATGCAATTTTCCCCCGCATTGAACATTCCCATTAAGGAATCCCGCAGGATTAGCGGAATCAATGAGGTGGCGGCGCAACCAGTGTTCGCTTGTCATTCCCCTGCCCTGCTGTGATAGGGGTCGACTACCGTTCATGTGCTCGGATTCGCAACTAAACGTGTTTGACAATACATTATTACGCAATTGGGATCGGAATTTGAAAATCTTGCATCTCTGTTTCAGATTTGGATGACCATGCTGGGTCATCCGATAGAAAATATCTACTTTAAGTACTTGTTTTCATACCAATAATAAGTTGTCATGAGAATTAAATATTTTGCTGAATTTGTTACGTATTTGTTTTAAGCTGTATGATCTATCATAGCTTAGCTTAGATCGAAAGCTATTTGATTTCATGTCTAGCTTATTCCGAAAACTTTCTTGTTTCCATTTCAAAGCCGTATATTGAATAAATAAATATAATTTTATTCCATCTGTATTAGGTAATGTAGGTAGGTACTTCATAGCTCTTATGTATCTACTCTAACCACAGTGAGTGATTATTATGCGAGATTTTTGCGACTATTAGAGTCGTAGTGTCATAAGTGAGGCCTATTTCAATTAATGAATATATTTCACTAGCTGCCTCCACGTGGTTCCACACGCGTAGTTCCCGTTCCCATGGGAATACGGGGATAAAATGTAAACTATGTTCACCGGAGTTAATGTAGCTTCCCAACAGTGAAAGAATTTTTCAAATTGGTCAAGAACTTTCGGAGCCTATTCAATGCAAACAAATAAACGAAAAAAACAATCAAATCTTTCCTCTTTATAAAATTAGCGTAGATTTCATTATCCATATTTCCATAGACTATCAAACTCTATGTCATCAACAGGAACATGACGAGTATGTCCGACAAGCCCTCGGCCCCAGTCTAGGCCCCACACTGATTTATCGTGGGGCCCACCTGTTAGCACTTATTATTTATAACAAAAGACCCAATTTGTGTCGTCTAAGTTTCCTTGCTAATTAATCCTATATATTTTACTTGTGGATCTGGCATATCATCCAATTCCCCGAGATAAAAAGTAGCCTACCTCCTATCTTAAAGTCTAGAATCTAGACTGTGTAGGTACTAAATATCATTTAAATCGGTTGAGTAGTTTTTGCGTGAAATTGAGAGAGACAGACAGAGTTACTTTCGCATTTATAATACTATTGTGAGGATATATATTGACAAGGTACAAGATAGATATCTACGATGTCGGTTGGCACGGTGGTTCGGTACCCTGACTTTAATGGTGCTGGTCACAGGTTGAACGTTGGATGAACATCTATATTTTTGTTTTATCTCTGGATGTAAAAATCTATTCGTGGATATGTATCGTAAGTGTACCAGTCGTGGCCACGGTACCAGTAATGGCCAAAAATCAAAAGAAACATCTAGAATTCGGACATGAGCGAATGTTTTTACATTGGGATCACTGTGACATAGACTTTAGACATCGAACTATCTAAGTTTAACGTTTTATTGAATTCAGTCAGTTACATGTACAAATATGCGCGAATACAAAGTGTAAGGTGATTTGAAATTGGCAACGACGGCTTTTCTTAAGGAAATCGTAAAGGCGGTGAGCAGAAAGTTTCACTTGTAAAATAGTATTGCTTAATAAAATCAAAATTAGTTTTGTTTCATGTGTTAACCATAAAATAAAGATAAACTAAGACTAAGACTGGGGTATCCATTAATGAATTTTCCCTGTCCAAGACTGGGTCACAAAACTACAACTTTTATTTGTTAAATTAATTGAATCCAGCTTTGCCGTATCTCACGCGTAACACATTACAAATATTAAATAAGGACTGGACTTTACAGATTCACTATATTCAGTGCTGAAACTTTCACAATTTTGGTAATATTTCACAAAAACCTGTTTTTTTTTTCTTAAACTGGCCACCATTGGGTCATTTACCATAGTAGGTATTTATATTTTATCGGCTACCACGGTACCTACAAGTTCTGCTTAGAATTAGATTTGATAAGAAAATTATCAAGCATCAAACCACGGTTATTCTTACAGTAGTATTATCTATTAGTAGACCAAATTTTGAAGATTGACTAAAAATAATAGTAAAAAACTAAATCGGCATCTACCAACCAAACCTACATATTAGGTACAATACAAAAAGCGCAAACCCCACAAAAAGAAGCCGTCAATCCACGATCGGCTTTAAAAATGGCGCTCCATTTTAAAATCTAATTTAAACATTCTGAATCAATGATTCCACACTGATCACTGTACAGGTGTCCTTTATCCCTTTACATTAGTCCCACCTGTGATAATACTTACTAATAAAAGCACGTGTTCATTATACGGGCACGTGTCATTTTCTTGTAACTATTATAAGGGCAGAATAATATTTAAGTATATTCATTCTATTATCTAATTAACTATGAAAATAGAACTAAATTATTCAACGCAGAAGTAGTTGGGTACTAACTAGTAATGTTTCTAACAATTGATGTATGTTTTATCTCTTTCACGCAATAACGGGCGATATGAGACAAAAAATAGGCTACTTACAATAAGTAACCTAGCTTGATAATTTTAAACAAGCTTTATCTAGATATATCTGAATACACAATAGTATAAGTACATATATTGGCTTCGAACCCATATATCGATATAAATTAATACAATTCCTCGCGCCGCTCGCGTGTGTTAAATCCATTCAACGATTTTCCGCCAATTAAACACGTTGCTTAGCAACCACTAGTAGAACTGTCATGGCGGATAACTGGTAGTTTCGGCGAAATTCGGAAATATGTGCGCTCGGTTGCAAAATATTTGTCAACTCAGTTATGTAGACCAAATAAATAAAAAAACTCTCCAGCATATTGCAAATTTTAAAATTTAGGCTTTGCAAATTTTCCAATGACTTTTCATTTTAAAAATACCCATAGACAAAAGATCGTCAGCGAGAATTACACACAGAATATTGACCTACAAGAAAGGTACGAGTAGGTATCATCAAGGAAATTATTTCGTACAATTAAAACGAAAACAGATTATTTCAGTCTACTCTGTCTACTCAGCTATATTAATTACTAAAGCCCCCAGTGCTACACAGTTTGTCGGAACGCGCACAAATTACACAACACACTATGCATGAACGGAAACGTATCAGTAAACGAAATTGGTATTCGGTTGAAAAAACCGGGCGATACCATTTTGTTAATAGTTTAATCTGCAAAGGTGATCCGTGGCCGGCCGCACGGAATAACTACATGTGAATATTTCACTGGCCATTTCAGTTTTGCTGGTAGTGTTCAATTTTTAAATCATTCGATATTTAGACGCTTTTTATATAAGTAGGAGTAAAAACTATGAGATTAAAATGACAGTTTGATTAGAATCAGTCTTACTCCTCAATTATTATCTACATGATTAATATTCTAAGTAGGTACATACCATCGACGTATAGCGATAGACAAGAACGTTCATGTAAAACATTTGTTTAAAAACTGGTAAGAGTTAGAACTAAAGTTCGCTGCAGCGCTGTATAAAGCTGTGTCAACTAACCAAACTATTTTAAAAGATACAGCGCTAGATTGCTTAGAGTATAGTTTTCTCGCGACCAAAACGTCGTAAGCGCCGCAAATTTCATGGCGCTTACGCGTTTCGTTCAGTTAACTACACTAAGATGTCGTCCCTATAGAGTTCACACCGCAGATGTGACACATCTTTTTTACCTTCTAAACTTCATTAGAATAAAACTCGATTTCAAAATGTATTATATTAATATTAGGGGGGCCTAGTGCGGATTGGCGGACTTCACATGGCTTAAATGAGTACTCAGAGGTACGGGCCAGGGCTTGAATTAACATAAAACAATTATTCAAAATATCAAACTATCACTACTAATTAAAAACTCATTAACAATTAATCAAATTAAAACCTTTCTAAAAAAACATATCAAGTCTGTGTTCAGTTACATATTTTTACCTACAACCAGTTTTAAGGGAACATCTGCACGTTTTAGTATATGATTGTAGAATGGCGTGGTATTTAAATAGATAAATTGTTTTTCTACTCTGGAATTACGGAATTATCACCTATTAATTCACTTAAACAGGTAGTAATTTTACTTAGTTGACTACTGACTAGTTATTTTCGTCCAGGGTCTACTTTGATTCGGATTATCGTTGTTATTAACGCTGCTCCGTGCGCACCCGCACTGAATGAATGTCGAAGCCACACTAAAGTCGGGTGTGGGGACTGCAGTTCAGTTGAGTTGATAAAAGCGAGTGTTCGGAACGCCCTATCTAGTACGTAGTACATATATATCGATGGTACATACTTACCTATAATGGTATTGCCAACTTTTTTGGGTATGACTAGTTAACACTACTATTCCATTTGTTAGTAAATATATAATTTTTGAAAAATAATGGCACCTTATGAATGCATTCATAATATTACAAAATATATTTATTTATTTAAATTAAGAAAAAAATACTTTGAATACTGCTACGGGTAATGCTACGAAAATTACTATGCGCTACGCATCTCCGTACTACAATACGCTACGGCGTAGTTTTAAAAAATATCATGTGTGAATTTCCAAAATGATGAATATGTATTATATAAATAAAAAGGGTTTTCTATAACTAGATAAATCATTTTTGGCGCTTAGATTTTGAGTAGCGAGGTAATTTAAGACACTTTAGAATTTGTTCTGAAGATATTCGTAATATATCATATTTTGTCTAGTGATTACATATTAACCTCCACATGGACATCCAAAGGCTCACTTTTATAGTAATTGTTAGGTATATAAAATATATCGGGGGCTTATAACTGGCGTTATTTCGGGTATAAAATACATATCTATCAGTTGCTTTCCACTACAATTTTATCGACTTTAATACTATCTACTTATGTTTAAAATTGTGTTTATATCTTTCAGATAGTGAAGAGATCATTTTTGAAGAATGGGATTATACGTACCTACTTTATTATCAAAATGACTAGCTTTAAACTTGCAATGTTATTTATATAAATTGTGCCTCTTTTTATGAAGTATATAATTTTCTTTGTTAGCGATTTCTCGAGTCATATGTCGGTTTCTGGACTTAAATTCAATTTTATATATTTCTTAATTTAAAAATACTTAGAGTACCTAATATATAGGTAGTATTGCTAAGCTTTTAGATTGGAAGCTTTGTAAGCGCACCGCATCGATGTTGGACGAGTAAAAAATATAACTGCAGCTTACAGCTTGTTAACTGAGCTGCTATTGGGACAAACGAGATAATAACGATATCTTATTTCTGAGTATTTATTCTTGTAAATAAAAGTATGGAGCCATCTAAATTTCTCGTTCCGGTTTTCTTGTCTTGAGCCTTTTAGACAGCTTTGACATATTTGGTGACAGTAACGAGCTTACATTATTCATTAGATTTACCTGTTTTTACAGTTATCTTATAGCCACAAACTCATATTTATTTCTTGAAAACATCAAAAAAACCTAATAGACCGAACATAAATCAATTACATATAATGAAAGTACCTACTGTTATAATTTGACTTCTGTTCGACAAGTGACCGCTCAAATCCTAGAATGCTTTCCCCCGAATCGGTAATAACCGAGACAATCGATTAAATACCGATTATTATCTATTGGAATATTATGGGCAACACTCATGGCACTTCACGGGTTTTTTAATTCGTCCGCATGTGACCGCTCTCACATACATTACAGGCGGCACAAACAAATGCGAAGGATTAGAGCGGGCGCGTCCGGGGCGGTCTGTGTACAGGTTGCTCCGGTTTTAGATCCAATAAAAAGTGTAAAGGGAGGCCCAAGAATCTGTGGGAAATGGAGGCCTAGTTGGTGACGTAACGTTTTAAAGTACTAGTCTTTTGAGCTCTTGAAGTGTTTTGACGATTCGTGGGTGGTTTTAAATGTTCGTGCGATAGAATGCTGATAATGCTGAATTAAATGTATGTTCGGTTTATTATATTAATTTTGAATGCGTATGTGAGTTTATGTGTTGATTCGAGTGTAAAAGATTTTTTATCATATAATAGCAATACCCGTGATTTAGTGCATGGTGTTCGAAACATAATAATTTGAGTGCCGATTATTAAATTATTTAAACGAGAAATATGGACTTATCAAATTTTATCTACGACACTTTGGTGACGATAATTAGACCACCTTTCAATAACAATTTTGTAACTAAGTAGTTAAAAAGCTTAATTAATAATATAACATGTCTTATTATCAAATCTCTTACATCTCTTCTATTCATAGTTTGCGCAAAAAAAAAGAACAGCAGCCTCTATACATCGTCCCCATTTAAATTGATATAAATTAATCCTTTAGCAATGCGCCCCTCAAGAAAGAAATCCCATTAAGTCCAGATTCGATTAACGTTTTAACGGGAATCCCCCACACCCTTGCATCTTTTGCTACGAACCTTTGGACCGTTTGATAAGTATTTGTACCGAACTACCTATGTTCAGATATATATATATACATTGTATTGTGTGCTACGAGTATCGGAGTAGAGAATTAAATCTTGTCCAGACTGTATCCCATCCAATAATAGAGACTACTTATATAATGAACACCAGATTTTTTTAAAGTGACAATACCATATTATGTGGTTATCGAAATATCACTGTTAATGTGAGTTAATTTTCAAAAATCTTGTATTTTTAATTAGGTACTACTTAATATTGCAAAGAAGAATTTTAACAAATAGTCTTGGAATGCTACACATGGGATTTAGTCAGTTAATAACATTCTACTTTAATAGTATAGATAATACTGACACTATAATAAAACCAATATACAAAGCTAGAGATACTTAAGTCATTAATCAATAAATCGTTCCACTAACAGCTACGAAGTTATAAAAAACCTTAAATCATCAAAAAAAACACCTACAATTTTACGTGGACATAAAACCCAGTTTAAAAACCAATTTTCCTATACCAACAAGTAACCAAACCAAATAAAAAGCGTACATCTTCAATTACACTCCTTTACTATGGACTAACCAAACACTCGAGTCGGATCGGTTTGCGAGTCGGACCGAGTCAAATAGTTATTCGAGTAAGCAATCGATGCGACTCGATTCCCCCGGGCGAAGGGAAGGGCCACGCACACGCACTACTCCCGCATAATGTCATTCGATTATTGTACTGTGCCAATGTATTCATTTTTTATGATTTTATATATGGAACACGCTTTGAAAAAAAAATAAAGTTTCTTATTCGCTTTTTTTTCGGTGAAATCATGTTAATTATCTTTTTATGATAGGTATGCCTAACTAACAATATGTATCCTTATTTTAATTGATTGTTGCAATAACCAAACTGCAACTGTAGGCAACTCTTGATAAAAAATATTAAACTTGTAAAAAGAAACATGAGCAAAGTTACATAACGCATAAAGTCATCGCTTTTAATAAGTTAGTTTAAGATCACATTAATTAATCCAAAAATAATTTCTGGATATTCGCAACTTCTATTGCCAGCAAAAAGTCCAAACAGCTTCATGTAGGTAGGTATTGTTTAAAAAAAGTTATTTAAAAATCTCATCAATCATAGACTATAGAGTAGGTAGATAGTGTAGGCGGGTTAAATTAACTAGTCTATTACAGGGTGGGTGGCGCATGGCATGGCGGGCGTTATCGCGCCAATTATAATTCACCGCGCAAATGACACCGTCATTACCGGCCGTTCATAACCGGCTTAACTGTGTATCCAGATCGGATGTAGCCATACCGAGAACAAAAAAAGTAGCCAAATTTATATTAGAAGAACTTATTTTGTTCACTGGAAACATTGTTGTGGTCTCACCGGTTCAAATCAAATTTATTCAAAAAGGCTAAAGACACTTATGAACAGTCACTGTGATGCTCGGTTCCGAAAGTTGCTTTTACTGAGAAAAGCCGGCAATAAACTCAGTAATAACTCTTTTGAAAACTACCATAGATCTAATTTAATGAATATTTATAAGTACAAATCGTGTGAAATACCTAACTTGTAGCGAGTATTTCACTGCTAAAGGTATTTTTGTAACAAGTAATCTGATAAAATACCTACCACGGTATATCGGTATTAGGTATAATAAACATATATAGTGATAAAAAGCTTAGACTTAACTGCAGCAAGCGAAAACAAGAACAATGAGAAACTACTACCTACTATATATTCACTTCTAGTTTCTACACAACTGAAAAACCTAAAACCTATTCCCTCGACTAGTATTTTTTAACGTATAGGTATATACGATATGTTCATTCTTCAACCAAAATATAGGCCATGTTTCTGGTCACGAATATATTCTGCTGTCCGTGCACAGGGAGGTAAAACGGGGCGGTCCCCCTCCCCACCCGCTGTTAAACAAAGGGAAGCCAATTATTATTAAATATTCGCAGCTCAATTTATAGCTGTTGCCGAAGTAATTGTCCAACGAGACAATGCCGCTTAATAATCACAGTCCCTTAATTAGCGCTTAAATAATGCGTTTAAGTTATATTTTTTATGTTTTAAACCGTTAGAATCGCAAGTAAGTACGCGAGATCTGATTACACTTATCAGAGTGAATAATTTAGTGGAAAAGCTCATTGCCAATCCATAGGCCAAAAAAACTACAGTCTTTATAAGTATCCAGCTCGGATCAGCTTGCAAGGACTAGGTATCATTAGGGACGAAAGTTTATTGTGTTCCATACTCCTAAGAATCCCTCAAAAAAAGCATTTCAAACAAAGGACCTTTCTTTCAGATTTTTAATATTACATAAGTAGATCATTTCTTACAATAGTGTCAAAATCACTAAATATTGCGGTATCTCAAATAAACAAACAAAATGGGGCTGCCATTATGCAATGACAAAAGTTGCCATATGTGTACGCTGTAAACGCCTGTCATTAAGAATAACTAGTCGAGGGTTGCAGATTCGTTTCCCCGTCAGCGCAAATCTCAAAGGAGTGCTGTACGTGTTGTTTTTATGGGTGATCGTTTATTTTAAATGGCTATAACTTATATCGAGAATAAAATGGGTACATACGGGTATTTTGTTCATGACAACTGTTCCTAATATCGTTCACTTTTGATATCTGTTCGTTTAACAGATAACACAAAAATTTATGAAATAAAACATGGCTGACACTCAATTCAACGCACTTTACGAATTACTTCATACTGTTGATACTTATTAAGAGAATCACCATTAGGTACAGGTGTTTAAATCTGACAGCTTCTTACTTACTTTCAAAAATAAAGAGACAGCCTCGTCATGTTTCCAATGGCGTAATCAAAAGACAAAGCAACTCTTATGTGATCAATCCTGCTCCTAATCTAGACCCAGCAACTCAATTTTATCCAATAAATCCTAACTATAGCAAAATAGTTGAGTCAAATTACAACATGAAACAAAGACTTCTTCGTTCTCGGGGTCCGAATTAACTACAACAATTAAGTAGGCAATATTCAGCGACAGATTACCCAAACAAATCAAAGTCTGAAAGGGCACCCTACTAATGTATCTACCTGAGTTCACAGTGGCAACAATACTTCGTACTTTAGATTTACCCTTCAAAAACAAACTTATTTCGGCGCAACAACAAACACTGTATCATAGTGGGGTACGTTCCAAATTTGAACGTCACAAGTACACGTTGATGTTGGTAAGGTATTCCCGCCACTTCATTTGCGAAAATGTTGGCACGCCTGGCTTAAGTGTTGCACGCTGTTAAATTAATGAGCCAATCTCAGTCGGCTGGGGTTTCCACCTCTACAATTTACAAGGTGGTAATGTGTTGTGGAACGGATTCTTCTTTAGGTATCTATATGGATATTTTTTGTTCCTTTACTTGTACATTTGTGAAAATCACTGTTTTATTAGCAAAGTACATACTTGACCAATTTGGAAACATAATTTTCTTAAATAGGCACAATTTCTATCACCTCAAATTTTGCTTAGATTATGTGTAACCTATATTTTGGAAATCGTTTTACACATGTATGTATTGTATGTCTACATTATTGTATTTATAACACAAGTATTAGTATCTGCATTGAATCGCAATGGCTACAACAGCTGAACGAAATACGTACCATGTTTGAATATCTCAAGGCGCGTATTAAATAGGTACAAGTCGAACGGTTGTCTTTACCGCGCCTTAGGCCCGGGTAGTTTGTGAACAACCTACAAATGTGGCAATTAACCGCTCCGTGCCTGAGTAATGATCACCAGACCGTGATTAAGACGAGCTGCAAGATAACGAACATACGGGCTCTAGTTACGTTTAAATGGCAATAGAAATTTGTTATGTCAAACAACAGTTTTGAATAAAAAAATTGGTTGCCTGTAAAGTCGGTATACGGGCGAAAGTTTTACGTGACAACGACTTTGAGTGGTAAAATAATTTTAATGTGAATATTCATTCGTATAGTAGGAAGAAGGATGAAATAATAGTAACAATTTAAAACATAACGTCACGTTACGTGAGCGGAGCGTAACGCAGTTTCTTGAAGTGTCACCCGGCAAACCAATTTATAAGACGTTGTCACGTCAATAGTAACAATTTAAAACATAACGTCACGTTACGTGAGCGGAGCGTAACGCAGTTTCTTGAAGTGTCACCCGGCAAACCAATTTATAAGACGTTGTCACGTCAAAACTGAGCTCAGATTAAAAAATATGTTTATTGGTATAATCAAAAAGATCATAGTTCTTCACCTAGCGAGGATTTTAACGTATGTAATCACTTTTGTTTTTGTTTTACATTTTACCAATATTTATTGATATGGCCACTTTGAAATAAAACTAGTTAATAAATTCTTTTACCTACCTACCTATACATCGATACATCTTAGCCATGCCATATTTCTGATTTGACTAAAATAAATCATAAATAACATCTTATGTAAAAAAAATACTAACAGAAAATATGTCTTTATTGAATCTCCATGATACGTAATAAGGGTACCTCAACATAGTAGTGCTTTTAGGAGTTCCTCGGTTCACAGTTGATAAGTAGCGCGGTGAGGCCTTATTTGTTTGCTTTATTCGACTGTTTGTTTCCGCCAGCCCCTATTAATATCGGCACTCGATGGATTAACTCAACTAACTGAATGGGGGCGGTATTTACAACCATTGGCTACTTTATTTGATAATTTAATGTACCTACGTTGATTAATTTGATACTAATTTTGCGTGTAAAGATAAATTTGTTAAGTAGATTCGCAATATTTAAGTCACATTTTATATGATTAAGTAGCTTAAATATAAGATATCTTTGTTATTAGATTAATGATTTTAATATAACTAGGCGAGTTGTAAGGTTAATGGACTTTTGAAGGTTTTCCTTGAAAAATAAGACCAATTGAAATAAATAGTCACCCATTATTTTATTTCATAAACGGGTAAATATCTAAGTAATTGTGTTTTCCTACTCATACCTAAGTAGGTACGTAATTCTTTACACATACTTATTTTTTTTTATGTCAATGTGAGTGCTGCAGTGTATTATTGTAATATAGTAGAAGATCGTTGTAAGGAATGTAGGGTAGTTCACGCCCATAAGGAGGGTTCATACAGATTCGTGCTATAACAAAGTAAAGCTGTCTTAAACCACAGTAGTTATGGAACGGACAGTATCTCAATTTATCTGTAACGCGCTAATCTCCGAAACTACTGGCCCGATTTGAAATTTTTTTTCAGTCTTAGATAGCCCATTTATTGAGGAAAGCATATATCGTCACGCTACGACAAATAGGAGCGGAGCATCAATCTAAAATGTTGCAAAATCGTGCAATTGACGCTAACGAAGTTGGCGGAGTCAATTAGTGTCGTATAAAAATTATCCTACATTGCTTAAAAATTTGTATCAATTATTTATTTATTGTCAATTTATAATCAGTTTACTACTTTAACTAGGTACAAACACACCGACATACAGCCCTCATATAAAATACGGTCGATCTAAAAATCCTTAAGCTTACAATTTTTTGTCACAAAGTCTGTTACAAACAAAACCAACATGAGCACGTACAGCCCAAGTTCGCTTGATCTACTACTTATGGAGTATTCTGCGAGTTGAGTTCAGTTCAGAAACGGGTGCGCCGCTGCCTCGGCCGCGTAATAATTGATGAGTGCATTAGAGACACGTGTCGGCCATCTTTTATTCAAACGCGATGCTGCGATGTTCCTGAACGAATACCGCCGCGATTCCACGCCATGCCTCTACGCGAGTAGAGTCTGCATAATGTAAGTAGCTTACAGATAATATTATGAACTCGGCTACGTGTTTAAGTTATGAACGTTTTTTGTAGCAAGAGTATGTTTAAGTGTAGGTACATAAAATATGTTTCAGTCAGTGTTTTTTCTTCATACTATGAAGTATTTTTGTCTCTTCTAGGAACAAAACATTAAGTAGTTAAAAGTGATGTCAAAACAGACCTTTACGTCTTGATAACTTGATGAATGATTTGTTTTATCCCTTTTCCATTTCTAGTAATATTTTCTGTCAACTCAAAATCCAATTTTCGTATCATATGAAAGGTAATTCAGTAATCTATTACACTATCAAGATATTATTGAAGGGTAGATAGGTACGACTCCCTCAACTCCATCTAGCACTTAGTAATTTCATCTAATCCGATAAACGAGTGCAAGTTTGAATAACACTCGGCCTGCGGCTACAAAAAAGGGACAACTACCTACTAAGTCTCGGAAACTGCACGTTTTCACACGATCCGGAGTCCGGTCGCACCACTAGATTACGAATGGAAAATCCTACCGTATACTTTATATCTCTGTCTCACTTTGACAGTATTACTTCAAATGAGATAGATAATAATACATACAAAAGATTAAATTTTTAATGTTTTATTTGCATTATATTAGTTGAACCGCGTAACTTCGTTAGCGTCACATGCCTGTTTTTCCGACATTATTGATTGATGCTCCGCTCTTATTCCTTATAGCGTGATGATTTATATAGCCTATACCTACTTAGCCTTTTGCGATAAATGGAATATCTAAAACCTACTGAAAAATGTCTTCAAATCGGACCAGTGAGATTAGCGCGTTCAAGCAAACTCTTTTTATCAAACTTTTTAAATACCTATATTTCAATTAAAAACATAATAAAAGTATCAAAATATAGCTCAAAAATATTTAACTGGGAAGTTCTACTTTGGCAAATAAAAATAAATAGGTTTCCTTTGGTAAGTATCAACATACCTACCGAAGCGCGACTGTATTGAAATATACGAATGCAATTAAAACGTGCTCGGAAACTCAGACGACGCGGCGCGAGGCGCGAGGCGAGCGAGAAGCAACTTCCAAACTGGCGAAAGTATAACAATGTTATTTTTCGCATCACATAAACCACGACCGCAATCTACAAAAGAAACAAGTTGGAACTTGGAGCGCACTGTGACTGCTTCCAGTTTCAATACAAAGGGGGACGAACGAGCGCGCACCTCGTTACCATTCATAATTCACAGGGAAAACTCACTGTACGTTTTCCCATTAGAAATTTTATAAGGTTTTTATTGCTTCGCTCCCCGCCCAAAGTTCGCGCGCTCGCTGTTGCGGTGTTTGACAGGTCGCGACCGCGGGAAAACGGTGATGCGTTCACGAATTCATTTTTGCTTTTTAAAAAATTTAAAAAGGTACGTTAAGGAATTTTCCCATTGGGGCGAGCGGTGTTGCAACCTTAAATAAATGTTGGAATCGTTTTATTTATGATGAACATGTATTTATATGCATTAGGGAGAATATATGATTGTAAGTTTACAGTATAAATGTTTGGGTGTCTACCTATGTGGCAAAAAAGGTACCGACCTATTTAATGACCATTATTTTATATTCAGTGGGTTCACTTTTAATATTACAACTTGTCAGATTTATAATAACTTTATATATTTCGGACGTAACTAAAATGAATATAGTATATAGGTACCTACTTACCTACTTGATTTTGTGATTTTAAGATACCTAGCATAAGAGAGAGAGGATTAAAATCCACTTTATTTCCAATCACTGGATCAAGCAGGATCAAATATACTTATAATTAGCCATATGTAGTATGTATATTATATTTAATAGGTATATAGTATAGGTGACTACATACTTTTTTTTTTACAGCGGCAACCCTGAAAAGTTGCCCTGTCAACCTCCATTAATTAAAACGCTGTGTAAACCGAGCTTTATCGGGCAGCGACCGCGGCACCCAATTAGAGCCTGACGTTTCGCGCCAAAAATTATGCGGCTTTACAACTCCCGCGTAATTTTGACAAACGACCGTTCCGAAACCACGCTCCAATGGATTGTGATCGATTGCCTACTCGATTATAGATAAGTAGATAATTGCTACCATAATAATACCAGAAATTTTATGTATTTCGATGTGTGTTACAAATTTCTGTTTTAATATTTTTTTTATCTGACATAACAATGACGTACCTACCAACATACCTAAGGTTTATTTTAATGTTCTTCCGACTGCGGGAATGATCTCCATTTTCTTTCAAATATATAATACCTACCTAGATACTTAGTTAGGCTTCCCATATTATTTCTCAGCCTCAAGAAAACAATGATTAAGTATGATATGATATGAGCATGATTTAAATGAAGAAATATTTAAGGTCCCTTTTTCCAAACAGTAGGTAAAACACCTTAGAGAAAAGTAAATTTTGAAGCGACAAATTGCTTGGAGCCACCCAGCAGCATCATCCGGGCAGTCAAAACACGTCATACCAATATAGCGAGCTATTCATCAAACGAAGCGTCGCTAAACACCGGCGGCCGCGCCTGATAACCGCGCAGTAAACCGACAACAATACCCTCACTCGCACTCAATAAAAGATGATAACACATGAAATATGAACTGACGACACCCCTCTAGAATAACTAATTACATAAACAAATCTTCACCCTACAACCCACAAATTAAAGCTCCATTTCTAACACCCCGAAATACTACATAAGATGTTCTCAAACCGAACGATTCCTTAGCATAATAAACGCGCGCCAACGAAAACAAACCGCACTCAGTTAACGAATACAGCCAAATTTCCAAAAGAAAACATACCAAGTTACACCGTTTCGGAACGAAGCGATGACGGTGCGAAACAAAAGCGCGGGAACCGCCGCCATTGGTGGAGGAGGTGGGCGGGCTCCCGGATAATATGGCGGAAATATTACGAGCTGAGGAGGTATTCAAGGTGCATCGGGAGGACGGGAGGTTCGGGGGAAGGAGGGCGACCCCCTGAGAGGTTAATTACCCGCCGGCCGATAAGGCAGCGGCTCGCTAATTATGTACTTATGGCGGACTGAAATTAAGTTATCGTTGGCGGGAAAACGACGTTCACTTTGTTTGCGTTCCGTTTTACGGATAATATGTATTCTGCGGCGCTCGAGAGTAATGGAACAAAATTGGCGGCCATTGAGGTTTATCTTTTAAGTCCGAGCGAAGGAAACGTCGAGATAATGGAATCATTGTTCAAACACTGAGCACTCCTGGGACTCCTTTTTAATCGTTTAACTTAATTTTTGGCTTTGTTTTATATTGCAAACAGTTCACTCTCTAAGGAGAAAAGTAAATCGTCTTATACTGTTGAGCCATTACTTAGTTAGAACAACGTCTATGTTTATTAGATATCTTTTTATATGGACATCTTGTAAGTAATTTTGCAATCTTATTCAAAGAAAAGTTTATGCCCTATAGCGAGAAACACACTCAACATTCAAGAGCCGCAAACAACACGAGTGGCAGCTGAGCTCCCAAATAAAATGCGATAAAATAAAAAGATGCCGGCGACAAAACGTAGATACTTATACATTGACCAAATTAAGTTTGCCACCACCCAAGCGGAGTGTATGTCAAAGATATATGAAATAAGGTAAAAATTTTGCACCGCAGATGTTTTCGGGAAGCATTTGTAAGTTGGTAAGTTTATACATATTTACCACAAAAGCGGCTCAGCGAGAGATCGCCGGATCCGTTCCCCGGTTTTATTTTTCCAAGCTCTAAATGGAGTCGGTGGAGCATTTAAATAAGCTTCGCCGCCTGAAGTATGGTAATGCTAGTAATACGCGGAAAGAAACCGCGCAGTCGTTTCAGACGACCGCCATTTTGAATTCTTATATTTGGTCCCTCGAGCCAGTGGAAAACATTGTGATCTATGCTTCAGTATAAGGAAAATATATTATACTTTAAACACAACGTTTTAAATACGATTCATAATGACGAATATAGTAGTAAAAAAGATCTCTTATCTAAGTATTCTATCTCCATGTTAATAAAATTTCATTGATCTCCAAGCACCATGTGCAAGCATGAGGAAAGAACCGCAGTTTTTGTTCCCTAATTAGTTACAAATTATGTGACAAAAACTCCTCGCTGCACTATGTCCTCGTTTGCCGTATGAATGGCGTGAATTCAGTCACGGATCATGACGCTTTGCCTGTTTAAGGGTATCAAATGTTTTTAAAAATAAATAGACTACTAAAACACAAAATTAATGTCAACTGAAATGTAAGAAACAGAGTGCTAAGGTAGCATTTTTAATTGACTTTAAATTATTTCAATCATAATTTATTTCATGTTATAATACGTGTAAAGTGCATGTCTTTTTTAATATTTTACGTAATATGTCTCGCAATTAACAGATTTGAACAAAACTCATATTCATTGGTTGTATATCAAAATCATTATTATATTTTTGTAAGTATCATCAAAGGACTTCAACATTGCGACTTCTAACCATTCTTAAGTCTAAAATGGTCACGTTCCGATGAGCTTGCGGAGCGCGGCGGCGTTAGTGGCCCATACCAAGTACCATTCCGTTCCTCCTACTACAAACTAATTAGCTTCCGAAAGTTGTAAATCTAAATTATATTGCGCCGACGTCAACGGTGCCGCTTTGATCACGCGTCAAGTGAAACGGAACGCAGCGAGTGAATGAATGAACTGAACGATTACTGAACGCAGTGTTTAATGTCAAATGTGGCGGGAATTCTGTTACTCACCGTTAACCGCACCATTTTGGTTTTTAAATGTTTGAAATTTTACAGTTTGCTCATTATGTACTTTGTTGTAAAACGCAATAGCAAACTCAACTTATATCATGTATGTATCTAGTTAGGTCTTGCGACGAGTTATTTCAAAGCAGAAGTGTATCACTTAGCCTCTTGTACACCTACATGACTACGCCTGAGTGGGATTTGTAATTGGTTGCACTGCACATTATCAAAGCTTAACGCTTCCCTGAATGATCTCTCAACCTAAAATCGGATACCGAGGCATTGAACCGAACTTATTAGACTCTACCGTTTATCCGTTTACCCACGAATATTTATCACATTTCTAATAAAATTAAATACATATAAAACTACTAGTGGCTCCCCGCGGCTTCGGCCGCGTTCTTAGGGGGATCTTAAATTTTCCCGAGATAAAAAGTAGCCTATGTCCTTTCTCAGGCTCTGGATTATCTGTGTACCAAATTTCATTTAAATCGATTCAGTAGTTTTAGCGTGAAAGCGTAACAGACAGACAGACAGAGTTACTTTCGCATTTATAATATTAGTATGTATGTACTTAGGTATGTAGGTACCATTTTGCTTGTCGTTGCATTGTGACACTTATAACTTCTTTAATGTTACGAATTTGACATTTATTTCAGACATTTTGGGGCTGTCATATTGGCCATGTAGGTATGTATCTACCTAATTGAGTAGATACTTTTTCAAGCATCCTAATAAGACATCTTATAACAAGGCAAATAAAATGAAATCATTTAATCGGGTTATTATCTAATTAAGCGCCATGACTATGTTCAATAGTACGGGTATGCAACAGTAGGTAGCTAAGTAGTTACAGTGTAATGGCGTCGGCTTGCAAATCGCACCACTGATACCGATGCCGTGGCCGCCGGTAATCGTTTTATCATATCAATCAGTCGGCCAGAAACAATCAATTAGAAAGCGATCCCCTTTCAATTATTCGCAGGATCGGTACGTAATTGCCTTGCCGGCTCCACCCCGTCCCACCCCGCGTGGGGCGGCGTGACAGCCCTCATTATGTATTTGATGGACATTAGATTGCAATAATCGCTATTTGATGACGTTTCATAGAAATCTTCGGTGTGAACTGTTATTTCATTCAACGTTATTCAATTCACGTTTATTGAAATAATAACTATGCAGTATCCTATAAAGACTGCAAGTCATAGTTTTATCATGTACACTGTACTAACGTTACACGATATGTAAAGTTGTATTACTAGATACTTACTTTAACTAAACATGAATAGCTTATGTTTAGATTTAAATTTGTTTTAAGATAGAGATTTAGGAATAATATTGCTGAGATCCAACGTTCCTCCAAACTAATAAATCATTTAAACGTCCAAATGTCCATGAGAACACGTAATAGTTAAATCACATTTCGACACCTGAGCCGCGGACAGCGTGTGACGGATCACCGGGGTGCAGCCGGACGCGTCCGATTTGTGCCCCATTCAACCCTCGGACACTGGCTAGATAATTAGGTATCTCTCACAAGTTTGATATACGTATATTTATTACAATAATGAGGATACCGTAATGCAGGCTCTGATATTTTCTACACAAAAAAGCAAAGGAAAAAACCTTAGTGTAGAGTCAACGTGGGAAAGTAAACAAATAGGTCCTACCATACTTATTTATGCTTATTTTCTCGTTGTACTTAAGTGTGAAATTACTATTTCAGTACATTGAATTATCACATAACGGATTGCAATAATATAAAAAGTAATTAACGAACTCTTTTGTGAAAGGATAGACGAACTTCTTTGTTCACAAACTTTTTGCAGCCGCGTCAAAAAAGAAAACCTGCACGTCATTCCAAATCCGAACGCGTGACGTTTTTACGGTTTAAGTTTGCAAATAATTACAAAATGTCTAAGGTTGTGATGATTATGTGGTAGCGTCGCCGTGTATGATGGTACACACGACAGTGTACGACCATGAATGCTGCCACAGCGGCCGGGATTGGTGTAGTACTGTTGCTGCTATTCTTCGTTATTAGATGGAAGTTGAGGGCATGCAAGGTGGGCATAGTTTAGAGCAGGGGTGGTCAACTTGCCTAAATTGAACCCATGATCTACTATTTACTTAAGATTTTAAGATCGACTGGTTTGCCACCCCTGGCTTACAGCAACGTTACACAGTTATGATTTGGGATGTTTCATATAGGTAAAGTAACTAGATAAATTGCCCGAAAGTGTTCAATGGGTAGGTATAATGTCTATATGAACTGCCAGTGCTAATAAGTCTGCTGTTTAATGTCCAAGTGTAATAAAGGAGTAATTATAAAAACACATTTGTACCTATATCTTTACACTAAGTATTAATCGCTCTGTGTATATATATTATTATCACCTATTATTTTTACCACAACATTTAATTGCACACATTTAATTGCACTTTAAAAGTATTTACCTATATATGCACCTAGATTAGAAGACAATTTTTAAAATTTTTACAAAATTCAGGAGTTCACAGCAATGTAAATTTGGTGTATCGTCCAACTACTCAGCTACGTCATATATTTTTCCGTGTTCAGCCTGAGGCTTGCCCCTCGTGTACCCCGACGCAGCTGGTGCACCGCCTGTGTCCGCACTCCAACGTGGTGCAGGGGTTCGAGGTCGAGCAGAAGGATAGCCTCGACGACCATCTCGATGTGCTCACTAGAAAACTAGCTGAAAAGGTTGGACAACTAATATGTAGTACCTACCCATTTATTTTTGACTTCGTGATAAGCGGCCCTGACTTTCAAGCAGCCTATCATGCCTTCGATATGTACCCACAAATATTTGTTTGCTTAAGTATGTAAGTATAGTACGTATGTAGTCCGTCAGCTATTTGGCTTACATGTCACAGTATTTTATTAATTTGTAATCCCAAACTAAGAAAATAATTCATTGTTATGCTTGCAACCGAGTGCAATTTGTGCCAATAACTAAAATTTTCCAATCTAATCGGCAACAGAAATCAGAATATTCTATATCTTATGTAAAAGCAATCAAAGCTTTCACTATTTTCCTATTAACCTCTCAATCAATTAAGACTAACTGAGCCTGCCACGACTAAGAATATGTTTAAAAATCAAACAGTCGTTCCCATTACAGGAAGGCCGCCTCCGTCTTTCAAAGTCCAAGATCCGCGAGACCCAAAACGAAATTGAGAACCTGCACGCAATTGATCAAGATGTTAGGACCAAATATAGGGAGATCATGGAGTCTTTACGGAGTGATCTGACATCAAACGAGAAGGATTGCAAGAAACTACAGGAGCAGATCGAGTGGGTGTCGCGTCGGAGAGCAGAATTGAAAGACGAGGTAGTTCACTAGATTTGGCTTCTTTGTAACACTCCTAAAACTGTATCTAAGTGCCGCCCTGAGCTAATGGATTGATTAAAACATCGATAGACACCGTTTTTTATCGATCTCAAATGATATTATGATAATGAGCTATGTCAGAATTATCGATTCATCCAAACACAACATTTGTAGTTTGCTTTTATTTAAAAAGTCTATATTAATTTAACATGTAATGTGTATTCAGATACTCGTAACAGAGGACGCATCCAGGATAGCTGCCCAACGTCTGGAGAAAGCTCTTTTAGAGGAACTGAGGACTCTATAAAAATTCATTGAAAGTAATAAATTTTCTTTTATTTGTATATTACCCCCTTATTGATGATAAAATGTTTATTTTTCTGCCAGGTGCATCATGGGCATCGGCTGTACGGAGAGGCTGCGAAGGAATTGGCAAATAATCTGGCGGAGATGCAACGTGGAAGATGTCCAGAACATAGGGTGATAGATAAGCCTCAAAGACAGCATTCTCAGACATCGCTTCGTCATCGTAAGGAACCTTTGTTGCCGCGAGCGACGCCGGTCGGTTCCCTCGTCCTCAAATCTTCGCCTCCTGCATCTCCCGACATGCTATCCCACATTATTCTGCCGCGATAACCTGTTTTCAGGTGCTCATTACATAGTCAAACTACTTTTGAGACAGTCAAAATTTGTGCAAGTGATTTTTACCATTTTTGTCATATTTTTTTACATTTTTATACATATATTTTATTAGAAATAAATATTTATTGATTCACATTAATTATCACGCTTTTAATTGTAAACAATTAATTTGAAACGACAGTCCACACCAAAAAGTGTTCAATGTTATAACGTGTATTGTACTGTACACGCATGCATCCAAAACAAAACCGTCACAGCGTCATTCTAACCGGACCCCACTTTATTTTATATCTCTCGTTAATTCCGAGGGTTAAAATCCCCGAAAAAGTGAGCACTTGCCTTGTTTACAAGGTTTTAGATTTTAATTTAGATTGGGGTTGAATAACAGAAGCGCGCGAAACGTCGTAAACGTCAGTTAAAAGCGCGGAAATATTAGGTTCTTTTACGTCGCGTTACAGTCGCTAGGTATTTTATGAGGGGAGCGCTCGGCGTATCCATTAAATTCGCATTCGTATGTGATCACCTAATACAATATCATCAAGTCCGTGCCGGGGGCGCTTTGTGAATAATTTCGCGGCAATCTGCTCGCATTTGTGTCGGATTTGTATAATTCATAATTGTTCACGTCTGCGTTAGTTAAGATTGCTATGTTATCAGCATTTACTGTTTTCATGTAGGTATGTAGCGCACTTGCTGTACTTAGATCTATATTGAATATTAAGTCGCTAACAATATTCTTACCTACTCAATAGGTTACCTACCTAGGTTGTACGTTCAAAGGCAAAAAGCGAATATGCAGTCTTACCAATTACCAGAACAAAATTATACCCCACTAAAAAGCTAATAAAAATAGCTCTTTATTTAATTAAGTCTATTAATATATCACCCACAGTCACATCTGGCGCTATTACACAAATCAACTGTCCTTCTGTCTGTTTGTTTTTCTTTATATCGCATTTGTTTAGCCGGGGGCAATGAGAGCATATTTAACTTTACGACCACTACAGAATGTGCGTAAGTAATATGAGAATGCAATGAAGCATTTTGTATGTATCAGTAACTTGTTTGTCAAATTTAAAATATATTTTTTTAATTAATGTTGGTACTTACCTACCAAGTTTTAAAAGATTTATTTAGGGATGGAACATGGAAAAAAATATGTATTAAAAGTGCCCGCAATTTGATAACAAGTAGAAACCAAGTTCACAACTATTTGCAAACACAAATTGAATAAAAAATATTTATAATTAATAATTAACAAGGAATAATTCAGAAATAAATTGTGGTTTAATTTATTGTACCTGAGAAGATTCCATTCTGTAGGTTGCTAAACGATTAACATATTTAACACTACGATACTACTAGCGCCATCTATGTTTTCATAACGATAATGGAGATTAGAAGCTATAAAGTTTACCTCACCAATACAAATCGCTAGGAAGATCATAATAATAGGTATGAGGCAAAATTATGAACAAAAATATATAAAAACAAATCCTACTAATATTTTTAATGCGAATGTTTGTAAGTATGGATGGATGTTTGTTACTCTTTCACGCCAAAACGGCTGAAGGGATCTGCTTGAAATTTGGCACAGAGTTAAAATATGTTCTGGAACAACACAAGGGCTTTTTATTCCGGGAAAATTGAAGGTCGCGAGTGAAACCGCGGGGAGCCACTAGTATTTATTTATATCTATATTAAAATTCATAATGATATTTTTGGCGCAATGCAGTTACACAAAGTGAATGCGTCTAATAAACAAATCTTTCCTGCTTACGACACGCAAAACTCTATATATACGGAAGACTTAAGTAGATACAACTACATAAAAAATAGGTTGTAGAGTAAAACACTCCCTCGAGTTAGCCCCCATCAGTTTTTAAATTCGCTAAGCGCCTCACATATACAGTGTGTTTATATTATAAACTTACAAACTTTTATTTGCTGTTTTAATGAAATTTTGCCAAGGAAATGTGCACCTTACTGCGAGTTGATAAAAGTTATCCAGAGCATTCGTGTATTGTTAGTGCTCTTGCCACATCTAAAGGATATTAAAAGTTGCGCCACCCTTCTAAGTAGGCTCTCGTTTTTTTCCTTTTTTTGTCCTTAATGTAAAAAGAAAACGCGAAAAGTTTCGGGGCGCGGGCGAGTTTAAATTTTTCCACCCCTAATGCTCTTATTACGAGTGGGGAAAAATTGGGTGGCTCTCAAAGTTTTCACATAACTTCAGATTTTATTATGTCGACGCGGACATGAGTTTTTATTATTTTCGCCTTCTAGTTTATTTCGTTAAATGTAATTGAGTTGTCTTGTTACACCGACGCGTGTATAAATAAATTATAAACATTGTTATCCGAACATAAATGCAAGGCTATGAAACTATATATCGAAAAATGTTTGTATAGAATTATATAGGTTTGTTTTACCTTACTACCGACACATTTTTTTAGTTTAGGTAGGTACCTTATAGTAGGCTTATCAAACATTTATTGAAATAGACAAATAAAATCTACAAATCTTTATTTAATAACTAAGTAAGTTTTTTTATTATGTGTGACCAATAAAGAGTATTTACCAATAGTATTGTATTGTATTCTAAGTACGTCGCATAAACTTGACCTTAAGATCTCAAGAAGCATTTGCAGTGGCCACATGAAGTTTTAAAAACATGGATTGTTTGCTCAGTAGAAACGATTATATTATCTCGAAATTGTAATTTCCTGAAAAGGCGAAAAATAGCATCAGAAAATGTTGAGAAACTCTGAACGTTTGTGGAAAAGCGTCATCCACATAGCACGGACGAAAAGGGCGCGCCTGTCTTCATTTACATTTTTATTTTATTTACATGTAGCAATCGCTGTAAATTTAAATGAAGCTTCACTTGGATAGCATAACTTTCACGCAAAAAGTTGGAAGAGTAGATGTAAGTACTTGACTTCATACATAGATACCTATTTTACACTATTTAAAGAATAGAAACAAAACAAGCAAGTAGTATACCCATACAAATGAAGTTGGACTCGAGTTTTATTTAACAGACTACAATATACATAGAATAATAAATAAGTATCTACTAGGACCTCAACTTCTCATACAAAATAAAACTACTTATAAAAAATGGTTTCCCTCTTCAGGTTTCACGTCGCGGTCGTTTTCATTACCCGAGAGCAGCACTCAAGACGGGCATTTTGTTTATAACTGAAAAGTTTTCTTATTTTGCTTAAAACAGACGGTACAGAATTTTTTTCCTCGTCTATTAAAGTCTGGTCACACTTGTTTTAAATTTGAAACTTTTAATTTCGGTAAATTATATTTTTTTTATTGCCTCATAATCATCATGATCCCTGCATAATACTTAGGTACTGTGAGTTTATATTCTACCCACAAACTAGTTCATACATCTAATTGTTCTTTAGCTATTTTTTATTGGGTGTGAAGGTGAACAAAAGAATACAACAAACAATTTTCTTACCATGATCTTTATTTAATAATAATGATTAAAATTACATATTATTTTACAATTAAAACGTAACATGAAGTTGGATTGCTAAATATCATATTATACGGTATATTGGTGGATATAAAAATACTTATGTTACCTTTAGGTATTATTTAATGCTGTATTTAATGAAACAATTCGAAAAAAACCAATACTTTGTACCATTTTAGATCAGCCTATTTTTTTAATCCATGCAATTATATTCTATTTACTTCACCAATTTAACAAAAAATTTAATTAATATTATTGTCTACAACAAACGAATTCTCATTTGAAATGAATATTTATTACAATAAACATAGGTACTTAGATATTTATAAAAATATTGAAACCAAGAAGTAGCTATAAATTCTTTGTGCTAATATGAGTTTGCCTCTAGTTCTGAACTATTGTATTTAACTACAAAGTTCACATTTATGACTTCGAATCAATAATAGATAAACATTGAATACTTAATAGTCTAAAGACTAATTTAATTATAAGTCTAAACTAAAAATATAGTGTTTTTACAGAAACGCAGCTCTACTGACTCTTCGCGTCGTCCTCTATGCAAAAATCATTGTCTAGTACTACCTGTGAACAAATAAACACACTTTTTATTAATGAGTAATGAAATTGGGTGGGTGCTATGTTGAGTTGGTGATATATTGCAATATGAATAACAGCACTTCATGACCTTCCCGGAGATCCTAAATTTTCCCGGGATTAATATTCATATTCAGTAACTTATTGTATAAAACATACTTAAATAAAACCGGCCAAGTGCGAGTCAACTCGCGCACGGACGGGTCCGTACCATGTATTTATCGCCGTTATTAGTATCGAGCAAGAAACGGTAAAAAATTATTTTGTTGTTTGGCTTAAATATTTACTTTATTTTAGTATTTGTTGTTATAGCGGCACTAGAAATACATCATCTGTAAAAATTTCAATCATCTAGCTATCACCGTTCTTATGATACAGCCTAGTGACAGACGGACGGATCGAAATCTCAGTAATAGGGTTCTGTTTGTACCCTTTGGGTATGGAACCCAAAAAAATGTTAGAGGTATTGATTACGAATAATATTTAATTATATTTGTGTTTTACTTATTTATAAATTACGTCATTCCGTTGGTCTAAAACAACTGCTTGCATCACTTACGGCTTGCATTCCAGCGACGGCCCTATCGGTCTCCTTCTCAGAATCATTGTCATATTCATCGTCCCGCCCCTGTTCCTCGACCACCAGCATTTGGGTCTCAGTTTCACCATCTATAACATAATGCATATATTATCAATAACTAAGCTGTATTATTATTTATTTTATATTACAAGTAAGACCAACAGCTAAATACAATAGAATAGATACACGAACAGAAGATGTGTGAGTTTATAGGTCCTAACCAATAGAAAACGAAAGTTTAAAACTAGGAAATGATGTTATAGAGTACCAAGTAGGAATTTAGCTGTGTACAATTATCTATACTAATATTATAAAGAGGAAAGATTTGTTTTTTTGTTTGTTTGTAATGAATAGGCTCCGAAACTACTGGACCGATATCAAAAATTCTTTCACCTTTGGAAAGCTACATTATCCCCGAGTAACATAGGCTATATTTTATCCCTGTGTTCCCACGGGAACGGGAACTACGCGGGTAAAACCGCGGGGAGGCAGCTAGTTGAAAATAAAATGGAAAGTTTCTCGTATTTTTTTTTTTCTATTTAACCATAGTAATAAATTACATCAACATACCCTCAGAAGGCGCCTGTATCAACTGCAGCTTGCCGTCGACAAACTGTCCGGATATGACGCCGGACAAACCGGACACGTTGATCTGTTCCCGCGCTTTCTTAGCCTCAGCCTCGAGCTGCTGCTGCAGGTACAACTCCTTGTGGTGCACTTTGTTGTGGTATTTCAAATGGTGGGCTTTGGTGAACTTCTTGTTGCATGGACCGCACCTGATGAGAAAAAAAAATAGGATAAAAATCTATACTAATATTATAAAGAGGAAAGATTTGTATTTTTGTATGTAACAAATAAACTCAAAAAGTACTGGACCGATTTTAATAATTATTTTTTCATTAGAAAGCTACATTATCACTGAGTAACAGTAACATAGGCTATATTTTATCCCTGTATTCCCACGGGAACGGGAGCTACGCGGGTAAAACCACGCGGAGGCAGCTAGTACATAATAAAATAAATTGTGTTTATTTTATGTAACAGACTAGAAGTTGTTACCGTCAGTTTTTACAACCGTATAAGGACTGAGAGAACTCTCAAGACGGGTTAATTTAAGTAATGGTATACTTAGATGTAAATTATCTTATTTTCAGTGACATACTGAATAGCCCATATCATACTTGTCAGTATTTAAAATAAATATATAATTATGCTAAGACAATTATCACACATGGCCAATCAGATTCCAAGCAACTAGAGCTTGTGCAATGATACCAGATGACCAGATAGCTAAAAAGTTGTAAATGTTGTGTATCACTACATTTACAACTTTTTAAATACATATATGGATTTTTACATCCAGACATATTAATACATGCAAATGTTTGTCTTAATTGAAATTCGAATCCAAGACCAGGCCGTCTTTAAGGAAATTAAGTAACAATTGAATGTATAACACAAATACTTACGAATATTTCTTCTCCCCGGTGTGTGTGAGCATGTGGTTGGCCAACACGTAGGAGTACGTGAAGGACTTGCCGCAGAGCGAGCATTGGTAAGGACGCACGCCCATGTGCAACCTATTCACATAAAAAAGTATATTATAATAACTTCCCTTAGGAGAATAAAAGAAGAACTACGTATATGAATCCTAGCACTTGTTTTAAAATAGATATCAGTAAAGATGGCTTGAAACAGACAGTTGGACCATTCTGGTTGCAAGGGACATGACCCATTGGAAGGAATCGGAGGAGACCTATGCAAAAAGGCACACCGATCTTAGGGATTTCTTGTAACCTTATGTTTAGGAATAAAAGGCTATTATTATTATCAGTAAACATGTCGTGTAGGGATGCAACATCACATAACTGCATATATGATGTTGACACTTGGAAAACGGCGTTTTTAAAGCCCCATCCACACACTTAAGAATCCATTGACAAAGTATGATACTCAATTGTATAGTTCATGAAACATTTTTATTTTATTGAGTTTATTTCCGGCTGTTCTCAGTAACAGTAACTTTCAGAACCGAGCATTAATAATGACTATTCATAAGAGCTTGTAAAGGGCTAAAAGATTTTGATTTGATTTATTAATCCGAGCACTTACCTGACAAGTCAGCGACGATAACCATATCACCATGTCTCTTGAATAGTTCTCCAAATAAGTTTGTCCAAGAAAATAATACCATGTTATATATAGATACCTTTCATGTTTCTGGCGTGTACCGAAGTCACCAAAGCGTCGTTCGCACACTCTACACTTGTAGGGCCTCTCGCCTGTATGCCGCAGCATGTGGCGCTTGAGAGCCTCTCGCATCACGCTCGCAAAGCCGCATATGCTGATAACATCGTCGTGTTGAAGGGAAATGCTTGTTGGGATTGGGTTTCGGAGATAAATGCGGTGATGCTAGGATGTTGTTCGTTAACTTTTGTGTTCATGACAAACTTCTTGGGTAAGACAATCTGAAGTCGAGATAAATAAACATTACTAAGCTCATTGTCTTCCAAGCTCTACCATAAATATTTACATGTCAGACAATCAGACTGGTAATCCTTTCTTTTGGATTGAACTAGAAGGTGTTAGCCAGTTGGCCAGTTGTTGTTACTTAGATGGCTTTTACACCTATACGCGGACAAGTCGTTGAGCGCAAAGGGCTCTCAACTTAGATCCTTATATATTAGATCAAAATACCATAAAACGATTTTTATTGGACTACAAGGTTAAGACTCTGATGGCTTTTACGCCTTTACGCGGACAAGTCGATGAGCGCAGAGGGCTCTCAACCGTAGACACTAACAACACTATAATTTATTTATCTCGCCGTCTATACCATTCCGCATTCTAGGAGCAAAAAATCTATGTACAGTCACCCTCGCATCAAACCACAGTGATCTCCGTTACCATCACACGTCACCTCTCATGTTTCTGGCGGTCTCCGTGCTCGTAAAACCGTCTATCACAATGTCGACACCCGAGCGGTTTAACGTCGGTGTGACGCAACACGTGCCGGCGCAGAAACAGCCCCGTCGTCGTCTTGAACCCGCACACGCTGTGTCAACGTACAGACTTACACCCACCGGACGAGGTCGCATGTTTAGATTGGGATGAAGGAAAGTTTTAGAGTTTTAAAATCTATGTTTGTTTTGAATTGATTTCGGTAAAATTTCAGCACGTAGTGTCATATTTAATTATTAATCGAACCGTTATTATATAAGTTGATACGAGGGTCGTTTATTATAAGTACAGTTATCTATATAAAATAAATAAATAGCCTGGGACATATTTCACACATTTTCATAGAATCAGACGTGATTCTAAACTAAACAGAGCTATGGTAACCGGATAGCCGATATACTACATTAGTACCTACTCTTAAATACATACTTATATAAATATTTACATCAAATCTACTACAGGCGACTTTGAAGTCAGGGTCACTAATCCCAAAGCCAACCGGTCTTACTGACTGTATCGTCCGAAGATACTTTCAACTGAACCAATTTACCGAAACCAATACAACGCCTTAACTCTAAACCAACCACGCAATCATCCAATCTAGAACACTGGGACCTCGTCCAGTTACCAGTGGCTATAGGGGCTATAGGGGCTATAGGGGCTACAGGGAGAGGGTGGGGTCTACCTCTCGTGCTTCTGGCGGGAGCCAAAGTCCCCGAAGCGGCGGTCGCACACGCGGCACTTGTAGGGGCGCGCGCCCGTGTGCCGCATCATGTGCCGCCGCAGCTCCATGTTCAGAACGCACGCGTACCCGCAAACGCTGGAGGCACATTACACGCGCGCTTATTACTTCTTTTTAAACTACTTCAAACAAACGGAGGAGGTTCTCAATTCGACAAGGGTGGCATACGGTACCTGATGGGAAGCGGTTACCGTAGCGGTAACTCGACTCGCTAAACGCATGTCATTGTCAGGTGGGAAAGTTTACGAATCAAAAGCTGTATTTGATTATGTGACCCTAACCCTCTTTATGAAATATATTTGAAATCTAAGTCTGTTAACACGTTTTTGAAATAGTGTTACATTATCAATATAATGAATAACGTTTCTATTTGGTTATATAAGTAAACTCTAAAAAAACTCGGTTCACAAAAGCCCTGTTAACAAAACTCTTTCAACTATATTTCGTAAGGAGGATTAAGGTCACATAATCAAAGAGAACTTTTGATTCGCAACCTTCAACTGCCAATACCTCAGATTAGCGAGTCTAAAATATATTATAGTAAATTCATAAAATATGTCACGATTTAGTCGATTTTAACTCTATGTGCCCAACGATAACTTTTTGTTAGTCCAAGCGGGTGCGGGTGCGTTCAGAAACGTTGATTTGTATCACAGCGTGTGCGGGAACGGACGTTCTCAACGATGGGCGCAGGTGTTTATAAATAAGTTGGTAACATTTAAAATAATAATATGAAATAAATAATATATGAAAAAAAAAAACAAATCACCCGCACCCATGGCTCAAAATAAAAAGATGTAAAACAGAATACAACTCAAATAATAATAGAACTAAAACAAAGTAACTAAAAATATATTAAAGTAATTTTATTTATTTATTTTATTTTATAAGGAAGACCAACAAGTAATTTCATAAAATCCTGAGAAAGCCTATTAAAATGCTTTTTTTTTATACCACAAGGGTGGCAAACAGGCATACGGTCCCACCTGATGGAAAGCGGTTACCGTAGCCTATGGATGTAATGCTATTTCATTATGGTATCCTTGAGATGATACTCAAGCCTGAGTTTAGCATTTGCTAAACAACATAATCTATATTTTAGTAACACCAAATAGTACTTTTAATTTTAATAGGCTACTATTTATTTGCCATCAAACTAAACATATTTGTAATAATTTAATTAACTTAAAAGATATATAAAATTGTTAACCATAACATAGCTTCGAAAATATTTATATTGATTTCATGATTATCATGTTAATATAGAACTCAAAGCTTTTTTGGTATTCAAAATTAAATTGTAGAATAGACTTTACTGTTTCTCTCACTTCTAAAACAATTTTTATTCAAAGAAAATGCGTTATTAAATAAATTAAATGATAACAACACAACATACCTGCAGACAAAAGGCTTAATGCCCAGATGACGACGAATATGCGCTTGCAGCGATGCATTAGACGTGAAGGAAGAGCCACATGTCTCACAAGTATGCCTGAAAAGTATTATAATAATTATAAGCATTATTTTTATAAACGTGGTATTTTCTTTTTAAATTTTGTGCAAAGGTTAGTTGAAATACATTGGTGCCTACATAACAATATGTTGGTAGGAGACCAATATTAAAATATCATAAAATTCATTGTTTTAATACTTGAAAAAAAAATTACAGACTCTGCCGAGTTACGTGAGTGTTATTTTCAGTTGACTTCCATTCCATTTTCCCGGGATATAAAGTAGCCTATGTCCTTTCTAAGGCTCTAGACTATCTGTGTACATAATTTTGTTTAAATCGGTTCAAGCAAGACAGACAGAGTTACTTTCGCATTTATAATATTAATTAGGACTATGTCTGACTATGTTGATAAAAACTCAAGTTGATAAATAATTCTGAGTTTATTTTTTCTTATTTCACAAAGATCAACTAAATACCCCCAAAAAGCTTGGTAAAACTCACGTTTTCTCATAGACATATTTCTTCTTATAGTTGTACTTCTTCTTCGGCTTGGGGTTCAGTATGTGTTCCGGGATGGGCTCGGAGAAGGCCAGGATAGTCTCCTTGAGGAGCATGTCCTCACCATCACCGTCTTCCGCTGGCTTCTTCTTGGGGTTCTTTCTGGGACGACCGCGCTTACGAGTGGGCTATAGGGGCAAAACCATGATATGATTGTATCACTAATAAGTTTATTGGTTGACAAACAGACATGGTTGGACAAAATGGTTATTTTATTATCATATATTCGGCAGCATTAAAGTCTTTCAGACATTTAGGATATTTATTATTAATATTTAAATAAATTTCTTTTAGACATTACGATATATGGTATGTATATCACTTATTGATTAAAAACTTCAAGTTAGTTAAAAGATTACCTCTTTTTGTTCATCTGCATCAGATTCACCACCAGGAACAAAATCAGGATCTTCATCAGGAACAAAATCTATAAACAAGGCCCAGTGGTTTAGGTGTGAAAGACAGACAAAGTTACTTTCAATTATAATATTAGTAGAGATTCTATCTATATCTTCTCGACAATAAACGCGATGAGCAAAAGGCTAGGCAATTATATAAGTAGTGTCCTGAGGATAGCGTTGCCAACATTTCATCAGCGAAATATAGTAATTTCCAAAATAAGGTTTAAAAAAAATAGTACATTTAAAAAAAATATAGTATTTTATGGGAAAAACAGAAAAAATAGACAAATATCATCGTTTTGCCCTTATCCCACCTTACGTGGGGTCGGCACAACATGTCTTCTTCTTCCATTCTCCTCTGTCAGTCGTCATCTCAACACTCACTCCTTTCCTACTCATGTCATCTTTCACACTTTGTAGGTGTTAAAAATATAGTATTTTTGCGTACTATATATTTTTTCAACAGTATATAGTATGCAGACCCGAAATATAGTACAATACTATATATTATAGTATGGTTGGCAACCCTACCTGAGGATACGTCAGCCACATTCGAGCACACCAAAGGGCAAGAAAGCCCACAATAAAGTTGTTTTGAATGCATCACTATAGCCGAAACCGGTAGGAATTACATCATCTATATCTTACCTTCACCACCCTCAAATATTCCTTGCTCATCATCATCGATAGGTTCCTGCTTCATCTCCAAAGAGCCATCAGCCAGCATAGTGGTGAGGGCTTCCGCTTCTTTAGCTACAGCTTTAGGTTTCTTGCGGAGGTATGGTGATATATCTGTGGGGAAACATAATTATCATATTTAATATAGTTTTCTAAACTTTTCTCATGCAACATACAACCTATTGCTTGCAAAACTGTTTTTTGCTAATCTTAGCATAACTTAAGGTTTTTAATGTACAATATTGTATTATTGTGTTTCTAAAATGTGCTTATACCAAACAAAATGTATAATAATATATTAAGTACCTTTGAACACCCAGAACAAACATTTATATGCATGAATATGTCTGTTGGTTTTGTGTCTGGATGGAAATATCTGTATTTGTATCTATTTAAGAATAGTATATTTGCTATGTGGCTACTATAGGTAGGACAAGCTCTGCTTAGTTTGGAATAAAATTGTGTGAAAATAAACCAGGAATTATTTATAGATGTTAATGTTAATATTATGACACCATAAGTTTCCACCATCTTACCAATTTGTCCCTGGTCATTAGGATACTTTCTTGGACGTCCCCTCTTACGTGGCCCTGGTGCTTTAGTCACAACTGAACTGCTTGGAGTCTTCACGAGGGTTCTGGTCCATTGACCTGACGGATCATGCTCCACGGGCAGCTCATATTGGAGGAGGAGACCATTCTCTTGTTTTATAGTTATTGTTTCTGTCTCGGTCACTGAAAATAGCATGTTTCAATGTTATCTGTCCGTCAATTTGTTTATTTATGATTTTAATGAAATTTCATAGATCAGGTTTTTGAATGTAAATGTTGTGCAGAATTATTCATGTGGTAGGAAAATTATTATAATGAGGGCATAACATTAACATCTAATTAATCTCTTGTTAGAAATAAAATCCAAGGCATGAAACAAGATTGTAGTCTCAACAAGGGTTTTAGTAAAGCTATTTAGGACTGTAGTCTTATAAGCACATCATCTGTCTGCCAAAGAGTTCTAAGAACTTATGACTCTGAAGATCTCATAAGTAGGATGAGTGGAATGATATGTACCTATAGCTCAGAGAGGACTTGTTTACTTATATACAAACAAATATAGATTGATTTAATTAAAGCAACAATAATGCAAGGCTCTTACCATTTGATGGTGAACTTGTAACAGCAGCAGAACTTCTCTTGAACTCGTCTAAACATTCTTTTAATGTTTCGTTCGAGCTGAGACATTGTTGCTTGAATTGATACGAAAAAGTAAGCTTGTCCACGCAATTCAGACATATAAGAGTAGGCAGCGAATCATTTTTCGATACCTAAAATTTTTAATGAAATATTTATGAACATGTCACAACCAAATGGTTTTAACCAAAATTTTGTGGGATGTCAGCAAAAAATCTTATTTTCGGTACAAATAAACCAATATAGCAACATTATTGTAGGTAAAAATTAATGGGGTGGCCATGCCATGCAACCATTTGCTGTGGTAAATTTAACGTACCTTCACGCCGCAACAGTAGGCATACTTGTCGCCAAGTTGTTCATTATTTTCGTCCCAATCGAACAGGGAAACCATATCGCCATTTTCCAAGCATACTCTACAAGTTAATTGCCAATCCATCTTAATATAATAATGACGCTACGGCAAACGACAGCATCAAAAATCTAGAAATACGGCGTTTTCTTATACCGGAAGTGTCATTATTTATTCACCAGTGATGCCAACATCACAAACGTAGTGCTGCGTTTCTAATAGATTATAGTCGATTAGTTCTAAAGTACAAATATTACTGGTGTAAATGGTCAACCATAGTTATATTTACTTAAATCGGATAAAATTTATCTGAGTCAAAAGAAACTATGATATTTGCATTTTTCAAAGTTTACAAGTTGTGGTACTAATATACGCCTAAAACAACTGGGAGATAATAAAATAAATGATTAAATTATGTGTTATTTGTAAACTCAGTGTTACATAATTAAATCTCTATCCATTTATTTGACTTACTCAAATGAAATATGCTAATAAAAAAATTTATAAATGTTGTATGTTTTTGTAGTTCTTTTCTTCAGTTTTGATTTACTTTAATTCATGAGTCATATGAATAGATTTCTCTAGCAGCACGTGTAAATGATAAATTCCCATATATTTTATATCGATTAAAAAATAATATACATTTTCATGTTTGTTTTATACTTGATCGCTATTATTAGTCGAGTTTTCTAACATACAACCCAATTAACAGTTGTGCCAACTTAATAAACTAAACTAGAGATCTGCCCCTTCCCCTTTCATGAAACGTCAAATTGGTTACAAACTATAACAACAATAAACACGATGAAATTTAATGAAATCACCGTGATTGTTAAATAAAATATACTAAAATGGAATTGTTTAGATCCGAACTGTATTATATATTCGTTAGAAATGAATCAAGCCTGTGGTGGAACCGAATAACGGGGGCATTTTCGGTGAGATCAGGTGCGTAATTTATTTTTCTATTTTTTGGCAATTGCAGTAGAATTTGACCTAGTTTTAACTCTTGGCATGCTGCAAAAAATCCATGATTATGGTATGCTCCTATATATGTAACATATCTTTCCAATTAATATATTCTCGTAGGTAATTCAAGCCTTTGAACAGAGACTTATGATTCTTGTGTTTTAGCATGGGACCTCTCAGACATAGAAGATATAGAATGCTTGGGCATTACCGAAGGTATAATAGGCAAAGTAGAGCATACCAATATATTTGAACCACGTTTAATGATCATAAAAGAGAGTTCATCAGTTGGAAATATATATTCACATCATACAATAAATAAAATTAATTCAGTATGCTTTCTGAACATGGGGGCGGCGAATCAAGAAATAGAGCTATGTCCATGTACAAAACATGGTTCCTTAAACTCTATGACATGCTCAAATAGATCAATTATAAATAGGAAAATGGGTTCAAGAATCTTTGAGAATTCAGCATTTTTAAACAAAACTGTTGGAGCTGTAAAGAATGTTAGTAACACAATTAAAACGACCACACAGCATGCTGCCACACAGGTAATATATTATTATATACTTATTTAATTAAATATTGAACAGTTAAATATACTTACATTGCAAAATTAATACTGGAATAGATTATCTATTGAAAAATACATTACCAATGTCCCTGGTGTAATTAAAAAACGTCTTGTACTTAAAAATTTTCTTTCATGTAGGTAAAGCAAACAGTAAAAAAGCAGCGTGACCCAAAACTAGCAGAGCGTTTCGAGAAGCGCCTTACAGATGAACTGTTGAAAATCTTTGATGATTCCGACAGCTTTTATTTTTCCCGTACACTGGATATTACTAATAGTCTTCAACGCCAATATGAAATTGAGAAGATGCTAGAATGCGAGGAAGGCACCGGCAAGCCTGTCACTGACATAACAAGATGGTGGAAACATGTAGATGATAGATTCTTCTGGAATAAACATATGCTGAAAGATATTATCGCTTTAGGAGTAAGTCTTGTTACTTATTTTACAATAGTTATAAAGTACTTTATTCAGAAAGTTTAGAAATGCAGCTTTGAAATTGGTGTGTTACATACAAGATAGTTTAATTTAGAAAATGAAATTAGTAGAAATAAAATATAAATATAGTAATTTAAAAAGATAGAATTATGTTTCACCCATGCTCACCCTAATTTTGTTTATGACCTAAAACTTGTATTTTGGTTGGCATTATACATACATTTTCCTCTAGGACAAATAACTAGCATATGATTTAGTTAGTATTTTGATAATTGCATATTTGCTACCATTTATATATGAATAATGCAATAGATAACTAGATTTATTGCAGTTAATCCTAACAGGGTAGTGCATTATGTACATCAGACCAGAAACTTTGTGTCTACATGAATAAGTATGTATATAAAAAATATGTTAATAAATCTGCATTACACTATAATGAATCACTAAATATAGTTGAAAATTATATAGAAAATTAATGGAACAATACATATTGAATTACTTACTTATAAAGTTATTTTATTTCCTACATTATGAGGAAAATCAATTATTGTACTCAATGAATTAAAAATAATATCCTGTAATTCCTATTGCTAAGCACAAAATTTCCCAACAAAAAACACATTAATATTTAAAAAATTAAGTAACTGATTTAAAAAAAAACCATCTCTTTTACGACGATGTATATAAAAATCAATCAATCCAGCTGCAGCCAGCTATCTTGAAACCAAAATCTAAACATATATACATCTCTTGCAGAGTCCAGACTGTGATCAATGGGTCCTGCCAATAATCCAAGGGTACGTCCACCTCTCACAAATACCCGTGGAGCCGACGGACAACCACTCTCTCAACATAGAGTCCCTATCAAGTAGCAGTTCGTGTGACGAGACCTTTACTCTGGGCCTTATATCCAGGCGGTCGAGATACCAAGCAGGCACTAGGTGAGATGTCATGTAACCTATATAATTTTATATTTAAATGGGGTTGTCTGGCTTTCGGTGAAGGAAAGCATCGTGAGGAAACCTGCATACCGGAGATGTCACAAAGGCATGTGAAGTCCACCAATCTGCACTAGGCCCGCGTGGTGGACTATGGCCTAAATCCCCTTCATGTTAGGGGAGGCTCGAGCTCCTTGGTAGAGACGTATATGAGCTGATGATGATGGGGTTGTAGTAAATCATTGTTATTTCCGTCTCACTCTACTTCTACTACGCATGTCTCGCTTCCACATAGAGAAGGTCGCAAGATGAGATTTATAGTCTTAGCTTAGCTATTTAACACTACATAATTATGTAGGTACATCTTTTTTATATAATACGGCGATTAAGGATTCAAAATTTTTGTTTCTATTTAAATATGGTTTTGTTCATCTTGTATAATAATCTTGTATTCTACAGTATTTCTAAAGCCATTAGATTATTATCTATTGTATATGTTTTGTGTAATTAAACTGTGTGGATTTATAGTGGAAACATAACTCCCGATTACTCTTACATGATATTTGGCTGTACTAAACGCATTCAGCCTAATAAAGGTAATGTGTAATTAAAACTGATTATGTATAATTAACAGTAATGAGTTCATGTGTTAAACACATGTTTCATGCAAAGGTTTTGTTAATGTAACATGCATACACAGAGATGAGTCTGTCGTTCCTTTATAAAAAAGAGGTTTTATATTCCGCTACATATATTTAATTTTTCTTTATGTAGGTATGTTAAACGATTTCTATATCAGGAATAGTTAGGTCTATAATAAAGGACTTATTACCTATAATCCGTAATAATATATAGCATACTCATCCTACTAATATTATAAATGCGAAAGTTTGTAAATATGGATGGATGTTTGTTACCCTTTCACGCCAAAAATTGAAGGTCCCCCGGGAACGCGGTCGAAACCGTGGGGAGCTACTAGTATTATATACGACACAGTTTGTAAGGATTTTTCGATGTTTCTTACTCTATCACCGCTGAAGAAATTTGGATGAAATTTAGAATGAGACTCACAATATGTTTTGTAATAACACTTAGCTTTAACAGCTGATTTTAAAATGTAAAACAGCAACACTTATAAGGTATATTTTACCCTAACAAGCATTATAATTTCTTGTTTCTTTCCCCATAGATACAATCGCCGAGGCATAGAACCAACGGGCAAGGTCGCTAACTATGTGGAAACAGAACAGATTGTCTCGATCACATGTTCAGATAGTATTCACAGAGCTTCATTTGTTCAGGTAATAACCAATCTACTTTACGAGCTATTTTGTCAGTTTTTAATTACTATCGATAGTTAGCAATAATCTTAATATTATAGCAATCTATAATATTAAGATTATTATTATTGTTGGGTTATTATTAGGATATTAAATCAATTCAAACTATTTTTATTCAAATACACCTTTACAAGCAGTTCTGAACAGTCACTCTTAATGCTCGGTTCTGAAAGTTGCTTTTTCTGAGAAGAGCCGGCAATTAACTACTGTTTTCAAAATGCATTCAATTTATAAATGTAAAAGTAACTATTACGCCTAAGCCACAGATCCGATTTTAATGTTTTTTGCTTCTGAGATAGACAAGAATTTGGGAAAGAAAATAGGCCACTTTTTATTCCTGGAAAACAGTAGATCACCAGGGAACTCGCGGTGGAAGTTAGTAGACCATAATATAAAAGTTATTTGAACTTTAAGATTGGTCATTCATTTTAACATCTCAACGTATTTTTTCTCATGCTGTTATGTGCTGAACTAAATACGTAATTAATTGTTACGCACTGTGGGTTTTACTGTCTTTTAACGGTAAATTTTTTTTGGGCATTCACTAACGACCTCAAATTATGCATCAAAGTATTGAATCTGCATTATAATCTTGTTTTTATATCCATATGCTTTTATTTTACCGGAAAGAACATCAAAAAAATCATATCATGATCCCATACTCTATATTAAGCAGAGCTTGTACTATGGTAATCAGTTACCTAGTATTTTATAATTATCAACTAATAAATATACCTATTATAACGAGGAAAGTTAGGTTTTTTGTTTGTCTGAATCTGAATAACTTTCACCAATAGAAAGCAACGTTATTTGTGAGTGTCCTAAACTATATGTTATTCATGTATTCCTTAGGGAACGGCTGATGCAGACGCAACTAGTAAACCAATATACTCCATAGGTGAAAACTTGTAGGCATAGCATTACATTACAATGTATTAGAATACATAAATAATAAGCAATTTATGTTCAATTAGTATGAAGATATGACAATTCTTTTCAGGTGCGGGGATCTGTACCAATATTTTGGAGTCAACCCGATTATAAATTCAGGCCGCCACCACGGCTTGACAGAAGTAAGAATTTATAATATTATATAATCATTTTCTAAGTTTAAATAAGAATCTCCTACTGATATTATAAATGCGAAAGTTTGTGAGTATGTATGTTTGTTAATCTTTCACGCGAAAACTACAGAAACGGATTTGATTCCCAGATAGTTTATAACCTAAATTAACACATAGCTTACGTTTTGTCCCGGGATAATGGAAAATATCCCGGGTACGCGGGTGAAACTGCGGGGAGGCACTAGTAATATATAATTATATGTTTCAGGCGAAGACGAGTCCCACACAGCTTTCAAGAAGCACTTTGAAGAAGAGCTGAACACGTATAAGCAAGTCTGTATAGTCAATTTGGTGGAGCAACAGGGTCGGGAACGCATCATATGGGAATCTTATGGGAACCACGTGCTCAAATATAATAGCCCTGATGTCATATATGCCACATTTGATTTCCACGAGTACTGGTAAGTAAATATATTAATTTTAGAATATTTTTTACGTTGTTGGTGTATTAATTTAAAGCAAAAGATGTTTTTTTTACCTGTTAGTCTTAATTTTTATGTCAAGTATATATTATATCCTGGATCATTTTCCACACACGACCAGTCGGATCCCAAAGTAAGCTGCAAAGTGAGCTTGTGTTATGGTAACCTAATAGCTGATATACTACTTATAAAAACATACATAAATAGATAATTACATCCAGACACATACTAAACAGACATTTATGCATACAAATGTTTGTCCTTTGTGGGATTAGAACCCGCGACCGGCGGCTTAAAAGTCAGGATCACTAACCACAAAGCCAACCGGGCTGTCAAATCTTCAATATTAATAGTTTTTGAATTGGCCCGAAAATGTTTTCCTATACATTTATGTCTTTCTTTATATAATGTGTATGTATCCAGTCGCGGCATGCACTACGAGAACGTGAGTATACTGATCAACGCGATCGCAGACATCATCGGCGAGATGCGGTTCTGCTGGCGCGACGACCGCGGCCTCATCTGCACGCAGAACGGCGTGTTCAGGGTCAACTGTATCGATTGTCTCGATAGGACTAATGTTGTACAGGTAAGTGTTTATTTACATGTTTTTAACACCTTCATACACTCAACAGTTGGTAAATTTATTTTTTATTAAGCATTAGAAACAAAACGTGTCTCGGAAAATCACGCTGTAATTCTTTTTTCATAGTGCCCCGAGGCTTTAAATCAGAGGTACCCACACTTTTTTTTTGATAGACCAATTTCAAAATTTTCCTGGTTTCGGTAGACCCCCTTTTTTTGGCCGTTCTCACATATAACACTTTTCTCACATTTTGTTCAATTAAAATTTTTTTTTTCTAAATAATCATAAAAAAAATGTTTTCTTTTCCTTTTTTTTCTCGACGGTGTGTGTTCGTATATTAGTCTGTTCGCCTGTCTGTATGTCCATCTGTAGCTGTTAAAGGGTCTGCACGTATACAGGTCACAGTTCAGTACCGCGTATTGCCTCTGATTTGGATGACTGCTCGTAAGCGCTCTCGCATGTTGACACATCGAATGTTTTCTTTTTATTTTCGAAGTTTTTGAATTAAACCGATCTTTAGATGACAAAATGCTGAACGGCCTAAACGATTCCTCTCGACGAGTGGGTCTTGGCATGAATTTAGACAAGACGAAAGTTATATTCAACGAGCACGTCATGCCAAGACCAGTGACCGTCAATGGCGTTCCCCTCGAGTTGTGGACGAGTATGTGTATCTTGGTCATAAGATACGGGTAGGCCGCCACAATTTCGAGGGAGAAGCTAATAGGAGGATTCAGTTGGGCTGGGCGGCATTCGACAAGCTCAGACAAATCTTTACGTCGACCATTCCGCAATGCCTGAAGACAAAAGTCTTCGAGCAGTGCGTCCTACCCGTGATGACATACGGAGCCGAGACATGGACACTAACGATGGGGCTGGTCCAGAAATTCCAAGTTGCTCAGCGTGCTATGGAGCGAGCTATGTTAGGCGTATCTCTCACGGATAAAATCGGAAATGGGGATATCCGTAAGAGAACTAAAGTAACTGACATAGCTCGCAGGATCAGCAAGCTGAAGTGGCAATGGGCCGGCCACATCAGTCGTAGGACCGATGGAGACCGCGTCTCGGCAAAAGTAGTGTAGGACGCCCTCCAGCCCGGGGCGCGGTGGTCCGACGACCTGCGTATGGTTGCCGGGAGGGGCTGGGTGAGGAGAGCGGAGGACCGGGATAAGTAGTGCGCATTAGGGGAGGCAGCAGTTCAGCAGTGGACTGATTAAGCTGAAGATGATGATCTTTAGATACAAAAATTTTATCGTCGTATCTGAAAACTAGACACTTGAAGCTACAATTTGGTTTTCTTTTTTTTGCTGTGCGATTATTTTCCTTGGAGTTACAGCTCGTTGAAAATCACCCAAAAATTTCGAATTTTATTTATATCCCTAACTTTTTGTGTCTAGTGTAGATATTTACATCCAGATGTTAAATTAATTAATGAATACGTACGTAATGTACAGACGGCAATAGCCAAGTACGTGCTGGAGCTGCAACTGTGCCGGCTGGGGCTGGGCACGCCGGGCTGCGGGCTGCCCCCCGCGCTGCGCCAGGCCTTCCTCGCCGCCTGGGCGGACAACGGCGACGTGGTCTCCAGGCAGTACGCCGGCACTAAGGCACTCAAGGTAACACAATGTACAGACGGCAATAGCCAAGTACGTGCTGGAGCTGCAACTGTGCCGGCTGGGGCTGGGCACGCCGGGCTGCGGGCTGCCCCCCGCGCTGCGCCAGGCCTTCCTCGCCGCCTGGGCGGACAACGGCGACGTGGTCTCCAGGCAGTACGCCGGCACTAAGGCACTCAAGGTAACACAATGTACAGACGGCAATAGCCAAGTACGTGCTGGAGCTGCAACTGTGCCGGCTGGGGCTGGGCACGCCGGGCTGCGGGCTGCCCCCCGCGCTGCGCCAGGCCTTCCTCGCCGCCTGGGCGGACAACGGCGACGTGGTCTCCAGGCAGTACGCCGGCACTAAGGCACTCAAGGTAACACAATGTACAGACGGCAATAGCCAAGTACGTGCTGGAGCTGCAACTGTGCCGGCTGGGGCTGGGCACGCCGGGCTGCGGGCTGCCCCCCGCGCTGCGCCAGGCCTTCCTCGCCGCCTGGGCGGACAACGGCGACGTGGTCTCCAGGCAGTACGCCGGCACTAAGGCACTCAAGGTAACACAATGTACAGACGGCAATAGCCAAGTACGTGCTGGAGCTGCAACTGTGCCGGCTGGGGCTGGGCACGCCGGGCTGCGGGCTGCCCCCCGCGCTGCGCCAGGCCTTCCTCGCCGCCTGGGCGGACAACGGCGACGTGGTCTCCAGGCAGTACGCCGGCACTAAGGCACTCAAGGTAACACAATGTACAGACGGCAATAGCCAAGTACGTGCTGGAGCTGCAACTGTGCCGGCTGGGGCTGGGCACGCCGGGCTGCGGGCTGCCCCCCGCGCTGCGCCAGGCCTTCCTCGCCGCCTGGGCGGACAACGGCGACGTGGTCTCCAGGCAGTACGCCGGCACTAAGGCACTCAAGGTAACACAATGTACAGACGGCAATAGCCAAGTACGTGCTGGAGCTGCAACTGTGCCGGCTGGGGCTGGGCACGCCGGGCTGCGGGCTGCCCCCCGCGCTGCGCCAGGCCTTCCTCGCCGCCTGGGCGGACAACGGCGACGTGGTCTCCAGGCAGTACGCCGGCACTAAGGCACTCAAGGTAACACAATGTACAGACGGCAATAGCCAAGTACGTGCTGGAGCTGCAACTGTGCCGGCTGGGGCTGGGCACGCCGGGCTGCGGGCTGCCCCCCGCGCTGCGCCAGGCCTTCCTCGCCGCCTGGGCGGACAACGGCGACGTGGTCTCCAGGCAGTACGCCGGCACTAAGGCACTCAAGGTAACACAATGTACAGACGGCAATAGCCAAGTACGTGCTGGAGCTGCAACTGTGCCGGCTGGGGCTGGGCACGCCGGGCTGCGGGCTGCCCCCCGCGCTGCGCCAGGCCTTCCTCGCCGCCTGGGCGGACAACGGCGACGTGGTCTCCAGGCAGTACGCCGGCACTAAGGCACTCAAGGTAACACAATGTACAGACGGCAATAGCCAAGTACGTGCTGGAGCTGCAACTGTGCCGGCTGGGGCTGGGCACGCCGGGCTGCGGGCTGCCCCCCGCGCTGCGCCAGGCCTTCCTCGCCGCCTGGGCGGACAACGGCGACGTGGTCTCCAGGCAGTACGCCGGCACTAAGGCACTCAAGGTAACACAATGTACAGACGGCAATAGCCAAGTACGTGCTGGAGCTGCAACTGTGCCGGCTGGGGCTGGGCACGCCGGGCTGCGGGCTGCCCCCCGCGCTGCGCCAGGCCTTCCTCGCCGCCTGGGCGGACAACGGCGACGTGGTCTCCAGGCAGTACGCCGGCACTAAGGCACTCAAGGTAACACAATGTACAGACGGCAATAGCCAAGTACGTGCTGGAGCTGCAACTGTGCCGGCTGGGGCTGGGCACGCCGGGCTGCGGGCTGCCCCCCGCGCTGCGCCAGGCCTTCCTCGCCGCCTGGGCGGACAACGGCGACGTGGTCTCCAGGCAGTACGCCGGCACTAAGGCACTCAAGGTAACACAATGTACAGACGGCAATAGCCAAGTACGTGCTGGAGCTGCAACTGTGCCGGCTGGGGCTGGGCACGCCGGGCTGCGGGCTGCCCCCCGCGCTGCGCCAGGCCTTCCTCGCCGCCTGGGCGGACAACGGCGACGTGGTCTCCAGGCAGTACGCCGGCACTAAGGCACTCAAGGTAACACAATGTACAGACGGCAATAGCCAAGTACGTGCTGGAGCTGCAACTGTGCCGGCTGGGGCTGGGCACGCCGGGCTGCGGGCTGCCCCCCGCGCTGCGCCAGGCCTTCCTCGCCGCCTGGGCGGACAACGGCGACGTGGTCTCCAGGCAGTACGCCGGCACTAAGGCACTCAAGGTAACACAATGTACAGACGGCAATAGCCAAGTACGTGCTGGAGCTGCAACTGTGCCGGCTGGGGCTGGGCACGCCGGGCTGCGGGCTGCCCCCCGCGCTGCGCCAGGCCTTCCTCGCCGCCTGGGCGGACAACGGCGACGTGGTCTCCAGGCAGTACGCCGGCACTAAGGCACTCAAGGTAACACAATGTACAGACGGCAATAGCCAAGTACGTGCTGGAGCTGCAACTGTGCCGGCTGGGGCTGGGCACGCCGGGCTGCGGGCTGCCCCCCGCGCTGCGCCAGGCCTTCCTCGCCGCCTGGGCGGACAACGGCGACGTGGTCTCCAGGCAGTACGCCGGCACTAAGGCACTCAAGGTAACACAATGTACAGACGGCAATAGCCAAGTACGTGCTGGAGCTGCAACTGTGCCGGCTGGGGCTGGGCACGCCGGGCTGCGGGCTGCCCCCCGCGCTGCGCCAGGCCTTCCTCGCCGCCTGGGCGGACAACGGCGACGTGGTCTCCAGGCAGTACGCCGGCACTAAGGCACTCAAGGTAACACAATGTACAGACGGCAAACCTATCTCTTTACCGTTAAGGAATCGTATATTCCATCATCAGCTCTGCAATGTGATGATACACACCAAATACCTAAATAACTTAACGAAATATAAGAAAAACGTTTAATTTGCCTATAAAATTTTATTGATTCCATCATCAGATCCTTACCTGATGACTATGGGACCTGGGAAGTATACCCTAGTAGTATCAATCAAAAAAATTTTTTTTGCAAATCGGTCCAGGCGTCTTTGACTGAGTAATCTGTAAACATACATAAAAAATTTAGATCAAATTGAGAACCTCCTCCTTTTTTTTAAAGACGGTTAAAAAGTTTAGGCCCTAAAAGGGGACTTAAGAAGGTCGAAAGTTACTGAAGTTATCAGTTCACTGATGTTAAATATATTTCATTATTATAACTATCAATTTATTTTAGGGAGACTACACGCGAACTGGAGAGAGGAAATTCACAGGCATGATGAAAGATGGTGTTGCGTCAGCTAACAGGTATACTTATTTTGTTTTTTAAAATTAATTATAAGAATTCCTCGACAACATCGAAACGAGTAGCGTACAAAATATTAGTAATAGACTGACGCCAAAAATATTCTTAAGAAATGAAATTCCTAAAAAAGGCTTTATATCACAAACAATAAGGTATACATTTCATAACTCGCAGATTCATCATATGCCATTTTGGCGATGCGATGAGACAATTCGCTATAGACATAGCCCTCGGCTCCCCGCCCAACATGGCCACTGTGCACGAACACGACAATGTGTGGCGAGACTTCAAAACAGCATCAATGATGTTAATAGAAAATCTAGACACAGACAGACCAAAACTTGAAATGATGCCCAGCTATTTCGGACACACATTGGCAAATGAATTTCTATCTTTGGAGATTGCTTACGGATTGGGGAGGTCAGTTTTGAGGTCAAATTGGTAGATGTGGTTGATTGTGGCCAATATGTGTTTGCAGTTAAAATGTTCAATATACAAATTTTGTATAAAATCAAGGGGCTAAAGTTGACTATATCTATCAACCCCCAGTGTAGAATGATATAATAAATATATCATAGTTTCATAAAGACTAACAAAATAATTTCACATGCTTAAAATTCTAGTTTTATTTGCGACCTCCTCTCCGCCATGTAACATTTTATATAACGAAAAAAATGTGCTTATGTATTAAATAAAAACTGAGCTTTGCTTTTTTTCCTATCTCATCTATACTAATATTATAAAGGAGTAGAGTTTGTTTGTTTGTTTGTTTGTTTGTTTGTTTGTTTGTTTGTTTGGTTGAACGCGCTAATCTCAGAAAGTACTGATCCGATTTGAAAAATTCTTTCGCCATTAGATAGTCCATTTATCGAGGAAGGCTATAGGCTATATATCATCACGCTGTGACCAATAGGAGCGGAGCACCAATGAAGAATGTTTCAAAATCGGGAGATTTATTTTCCAGTGGAGAGCTTCCGCTGCGTACGCTGCGTAAACGGTTAAAGTTACGCTAAAATAATGTTACACAGAATTGTTCCCCTTCAAAAGTTCTAAAAAAAAGTCCGCGATAGCATATGTCTATCTGGCTTGGTTGGCTCACTATAACCACTTTTATACTAACCAAATTTGTTCGAAAATTAAGCATTATTTGTGAAGGTGTTTTTATGAAGATGATATTAATCCTTATCCAAATAAATACGTTATTCATCACAAGTATTTAATTTAAAACAAAATTGCCTTTTACATCATTCAATTTCAGTGAATATCTTAGGAGATATCGCAAATTTAGAATAACATCGCACCAAAATAATTATCAAGTACTGTACTGCGCGCGCCTTTATGTGCCGGGCCGGCGCGTGCAGTCATCAGTTGCCTCTGCGAGGCCATCCTTCTACGTAAACGAAGGGGGTTGAAAGTTAGCGTCAGCCCAAAGTAACTATTCCACGCGGACGGAGTCGCGGGGAGAAGCTAGTATCTAAATAAATGATTCCAATCGCCGTTGGTGATACTCGATTAGGATAAACTTTCGATTGAAATACCAATTTGTATGTATCATCATCATCAGCTCATATACGTGGAGACATATACGTGATGATACAGGCTCGAACTTCTCGGTGGAGACCGAGGAGTTCGAGCCTCCCCTAACAACGAGGGGGTTTAGGTCATAGTCCACCACGCGGATATAGTGTGTATTGGCGGACTTCACGCGCCTTTTCATCTGACATTTCGGGCATGCAGGTTTCCTCGATGTTTTCTTTCACCGAAAGCCAATGTTTAGATAGTAGTTTAAATGTTATTATTTTATTTGTTTAGTCTTGAAAAACTATACGCTGTAATAGGATTTTGAATGAATTATAAAAATCCTACTAATATTATAAAGGCGAAAGTTTGTAAGTATGGATGTATGGATGTTTGTTACTCTTTCACATAAAAACTACTGAATGGATTTGAATGAAATTTGGAATAAAGATAGCTTATAACCTGGATTAACATATAGGCTACTTTTTATCCCGGGAAAATGGAAGACCTCCCGGGTACGCGGGTGAAACCGCGGGGAGCCACTAGTATAATATAAGTGACGTTATAGAACCGTATGTGCAATATATAGGTCTCTTAGGTCTCACTCAAGCACTCGGCGTTTTTACGTATTCGCGCTACACACGCGCGTTTTACTTGCGTTTGAATCTTGTATAGACGCACAAATTGGCATTTATTGAAATACACCGACTGTTAGGGGCCTTACAGCTTATATAGGAATTCCATAGTCCTATAGATATAAAAAACTACGTTCTCTACAGATATTACCTATCGACGTTCAAAGACGCCCTGCGGCAAGTGGCCATCGACGTGATGACCGGCGAGTCCCGCTCCATTCCCGAGCAGCTGATCGTGCCGGGCGCGGATTGTTCCCGCTGTCTGCCTGTTAAGGTGCTCGCCTTGAATGTGCGTGCTTGATCGCTTGTCTTTATGTTTGTTTGTTTAAGTTAACTGGTCTATTCTTTTGTACAATGTTTTAAATGTCATTAGATATAAATAAAAAATATATTAAATTTAGCTAATGGACCCTAGATAATTAGTATAATAATTTGAGACTGATTATGTCAGCCTGATAGGTGTTCAAACTGCTACCGCCTATGGACACATTTCCAGACATTTACCAATATTTCATTGGTCGACTTTATTTATAATTATTTGTTAATTTATAGACATGCAAAATTTTAAAGTCATATGTTGCTTTAATTTCATGACCCCCCTTACCCCTAACCGAAAAATATACTTAGATATATCGGTAGTATTTTAATTTATTTCATTTCATTTCATTTATTATTTCATTACGTTTCCATATAGCCAATAGAGCTGACTGATAAATACCATATTTGCTTTAATAAATTAGTGATATTCGCATGCGCTTTAAGAACAAACTGCATGTAATTCATAATTATATGTTTATATATTTTCCAATACATTATATATTACCTAGGATCAGTCAGTGCCTGACACAGCGGCGATGGCGCAACATGTGAAGTCCCTCATAGATGACTGCAAGAAACTATTGGTGGATACTGAACCAGTGCTTGGCTCTTGGGGTCTTATTGATGCTGATCCGAAGTGAGTATAGAGTTTACATTCTAATGCAAATTTTATTAAAAAGGAAATTGTTGCTAGAGGTTTATGTTCAGCAGTGGATGTCACATGGAGAGGGATAATATCAGTTTTTTGTGGTACCTCTCAGATAAAAAGCAAGGTCATAATTAAATATTTTATATATAATACTTTTTTTTAATAATTCTTACTTATTACATATTTAACTGTACAAGTCGTGTATGTTTTATACCAATTTATAGATAGACATGTTTGATTATTTTAATTCAGGATTTATTTTGTCGTACAACATTTCTTAAATATGTAACAATAACAAAACAAAAAATCTATAATTTCCTAACAAATAGCAACACTCTTTAATATATTTTTTTTTAATAAATGGATAAAAATCTGTATCCCACTGGTATTACAAACCTATCAAATTGCCTTCAGTCCTAACAATGTTTCATCTCTTTCACCCTCAGTACTGGTGACTTACAAGAGACAGAGATGGATAGTGTCCTAGTCCTCACCAGTGACGCGTACTACGTGGCAGATTATGACGAGACATCAGATCGTTTACTAGCGGTACAACGAGTACCTTTGCGTGACGTCACGTCTATTGAACTTGGAACTTTAGATACTAATACTTCGGTAAGTATGTTTTTTTAATTAATTAGAATATGATTTTCACAGATTTCAAACACCCCAAAAATATTTGTAAGTATCTTCCATCCCAAATTCGACAGCCGGTTGGCTTTATGGTTGGTGGTATAGCCGCCGGTCGCAGGTTCGTATCCCACACAGGACAAACATTTGTTTGCATGAATATGTCTGTTCTGTGTATGGATGTAAATATCTTTATAAGTGCATTTAAAAACGTAGTATATGTATTATATCAGCTATCATAAGCTCTACCATACCAGAAGCTCTGCTTAGTTTGGAATCAGATTGGTCGTGTGTGAAAAATGTCCCAAAACCGCATGTAGCTTAAGTTACATCTAATTTCGGGATCTTCTTTTAAGCAAAGATTTACTTGTGAAATGAAATGAAATATATTTATTAATTCTAATTAGCCTTCACAGAGACTTATGAAACGTCTACTCTAATGCTCGTTTTGGAAGGTTGCTTTTGCTGAGAAGAGCTGGCAATAGACTCAACTGTGTTAGTTTGTTGATTTATTTATATTATTGTTTTAGATATTCGGCGTGGGTCGCAAGAGTGGTAGTGAACCGATATTCTGCTTCCGCGTGAACTACACGCGCGCCACCGAGGCTGGCTACTTCCACATGTTCCGCTCCACGTCGCTCAGGTTCTTCAACAACATGGCAGTCGTCATCAACACTAAGGATGAAATGATAGGTATGTTATCTCATAGTTAAATCTTGACTTCACTACATAGTATAAAACAAAGTCGCTATCCGCCGTCTGTCTGTCCCTACGTATGCTTAGATCTTTAAAACTACGCAACGGATTTTTTAATAGATAGGGTGATTCTTAAGGAAGGTTTTTATGTGTAAATCATTACGCTATGACGAATAGGAGCGGAGCTTCAATCAAAACTGTTGCAAAAACGGGCAAGTGACGCTAACGATGTTGCGCGGGTCAACTAGTGTTTTATATACCACCTTATTTATTATACGGGATATGTGCTACATTTTTTATCCCCGGATAAGTTGATGGTCCCCAGGGAACGCGGGAATGACGGGACGAAAATAATTTATGTTATATTTACAGAATCCCTACACTCGATATGTGAGTCTCTGATGGTGGCGCGTGACGTGGCCAAGCTGCCGCCGGTGCCTTTCCATGATGGCGTCAAATTAGAGAAGAAGAAATCAAAGGTAAGGCAACTCCTGAATATTAATTTAAAAATAAAAGAAATATTTATACCTACACAGACTGGCTTTGAGGTTGGTGATCCTGACTATCAAACCACCGGCCGTGGGTTTGAATCCCATTTAGGACAAACATGTGTTTAAATTGTTGTATTTGTTTTGCGTCTAGATGTAAATCTTATATGTATATCAAATTCTCGTGTCACAATGTTAGTTACCATACTCCACCGAAACGCCTTTACCGATTTTTATAAAATTTAATATGCATATTCACTAGATCTGACAATCGGCTACTATCTATTTCTCATACCCCTAAGTAATCACGGGAACGGGAATTACGCGGTTGAAACCACGGGGCGGCAGCTAGTATTAATATAAGTATGCCTTTAGGAGTAGTATATCAGCTATTTAGTTACCATAGCTTAAATTTTAGATTAGCTAAGTGTGAAAAAGCAAGACATTTAATTCTACTTATAAATTAAATTCTATTACCTCTATAGCATAATTGATAACCTCATCCTTTTTTAAAGTCGGTTAAAATTAGTAAACTCTATTTTGATTACTGTTTTTGCTTAGCATAATTAAGAACCTCATTTTTTGAAGTCTGTTCAAAATAGTAAAGTCTCAAGGATGAAGGATACAAATATTTAAAAAATTAATATAACGTTGTTTTCCAGGTACACCCAGGTCACGGGCCCGCTGGCGGCGCCAAGTCCTCCCTCTACCTAGACCTGTCTCGATTACCCACGTTGACCAAGAACGTTAGTGAGACGCAACTAGTCGCCGATATTAGGAGTGTCGGTAAGTAGACACATCTTAATATATATAAATCGCGTGTCACAATGTTTGTCCTCAATTTGTTTTTGCCTTGTATTATTATTTGAACTATTAGCTAAGTTACTTTTTTTTTCTTTATACAACTTGTGGTTAACGGTGTTGGTATCATAATTAGTAATATTAGTTTAATTATTGTTTAGTATAAATATTTCATTGTGTTACCGTTTGTTTGACCTAAATAAAAAAAAAAAAAAAAAATGGACTCCTAAACCACTTAACCGATTATAATAAAATTTGCACACCATGTGCAGTTCGATCCAACTTGAGAGATAGGATAGCTTACATATACTTGGACCCGGTAGGTGGCGCTGGTGGGCAGAACGAAGTCTGCCTGCTCCACTAGTCTATTATATAAAATAAAGTCGTGTTAGTTACACTCAGGCGGTGGACAGTCCCATACAAGCCCCCCTTAAAATACTCCTTTTTAAAGAAAGTGGCGCAGCCTTGTTTTCATGTCTGAAAACTTATGCTTAACATGTCAATGCATGTCAATAGATGACGCTCAAACTGAAAATTTTAGCCTTTTATTAAAAGAACTTATTTTTTATGCTGGCAATCATCTTTTTCGCCGAATGAAAATTTTGACATTTCACACTTCACAAATTGTCATGTGTATGCGCATGTGTTGTTTTTGTTCCGTTTTGTGTTTTTTTGGTTGCTATTTCTAAAATGATTTACATATTTCTTATGCTAATGCTGTTATAATTATGTTGATCGGAATGAAATGATTGAACATTATTTATATAACGTTTCTTTTGAATATGTATACCTAGAACACACTTTAATACTACATACGTCTGAGTAGGTATGTGTATATATACAAACGACAAGACATATTTTGCAGAAGGCGCTATAGTCGCAAGATGGCGTCATACGGTTAACACAAAAATGACACAAGAGGGCACTCTTCTCCTGTATAGGTCTATTATATTACTCTTTGGTTACACTCCATATAACTCAGGAACGGCTAAGCTAAAAATTGGTAGGGATGTAGTTCAGTACCGGGAAACGGACATAGGATACCTTCTATCGCGGGAAAATTGAAGATCCCAGGGAACGTGGGTGAAACCGCGGGGAGCCACTAGTATTTAAATAAATATATGCAGTGTAATATTGGCTCCCGCGATTCGACCCGCTTTCCCTGGGGAACCTTAAATTTTCCCTGGATAAGAGTTGCCTACGAGTTGTTCCAGAACATATTGTAACTCTGTGCCAAATTTCAACCAGATCCCTTCAGACATTTTGACGTGAAAGAGTAGCAAACATCCATCCATACTCACAAACAGTAGGATATATAATATTAGTAGGATTTATACCTACCCAAATAGTTCTGAATGATCCGAATCAAACCATACCATCCATTCGTCCTATCCTAAATCAAAATCAAAATCTTTTTTATTCAAATAGGCCTCAATAAAGCACTTATGAATAGTCACTATTAATGCTCGGTTCTGATAGTAGTTTTTACTGAGAAGAGCCGGCAATAAACTCAGTAATTACTCTTTTCAAAAACCAACTTACATCTAATACAATAGTGATTTTTACAAAATGTGAAATAGCTTGTAGCGAGCATTTCACTGCCAAGGGTCTTTTTCTAACAAGTAATCTGATATACTATAAAAGCCCTTTCGATATAAAGTTTTTTTCACTACCTGCTTAAATTTATAGATTGGATCCTACAAACTATACCTGTGATACCCTCCAACTATTCCTGTTATCCTACAAACTATTCCCCTCATATCCTACACTCTATCCCCCAGAGCCGACTCGCCAACGTCTATCGGTTACCAACACCGTACTAGATCAGATCATGCGCTTAGTGGCCAGGCCGCTGGCATCACACACCCAGTGCAGGTTCATTCCCGGATCCAGTGAGATGTTGCATATACATACTCAAACTGTTAGTTGTTTTCAACGTTGTTAATCTACTTAGGTATTTTGCTTTGTAGTATTTTAATGGAGTTAATTTTATAATTGCAAAAAAATTAACCATAATATAAATCAGCCCATTTTCCAATAAGTAGATGTAAAATTTTCTCTAACTAAAGTAATATATGAATGTGCGTAAAAAATTATCTCTTTTAAACTTAGACTATTAACTTAATTTTCAGGATCCAAAGCATTGACCAACATGACAGAGCAATTCAGCAAACTGAACAAACTGAGTCACTCGCTCAACGCCCGCGCGAGGCCAAGTCTCCAACTCAAATTCGATCAAGGCACATCAAAAACCAAGAAAATATTCACTCTCGGCCAAAAATCAGATGGCAAAAAAAAGGGCAGTCTCTCAGACGGTCTCAGTTCAGATTACTCATCGGATGACGAAAACAGAACCAATATATTCGAACCCACTTTGGATAACTTCGAAAACACCCAGCATTACATCGGCAATACGGGCCAAAAGAGCGAGACGGAGAACGACTGCGATCTCATACAAAACCCGTTATACTCCTCCAAAATAGAGCCGCAAGTCCAAGAGATATTCGTCCCAACAGATAACATTTCAACGACAAAGCAAACGTTGAAAACACCGAGTAATATCAGCAAGATTAATCCGTTCGATACGGATTTGAGGACGCCAGAGATTCAAGTGGAATCCGACGGTACGTTCTCGAAGCCAGTACCTCCGAACTCGTTGTTGTTGTCGCAGAAACTATCCCATAGCTCCAGCGACATAAATTATGAAGACGCCCAATCGGATGGGGTCAATTTCCACGTCCGATCAAATTCTCAGCACGAAATCACGCTCAATATAGGCCAGTCTCATAGTGAGTCTGCGCTGAAGCAGTTGAAGAATATTGCCAGCCCTTCGTCTAGTTCTACCAAAGATATGGTGTTGTCGCCTCTCACTAAACTAGCTAAAGGTGTGCAGACCTTAGGAGCTAATTTGGACCCGAGGAAAATAAAGGTGAGAACTAGATCTCCCGGGTACGCGGGTGAAATCTATACTAATATTATAAAGAGGAAAGATTTGTTTGTTTGTAATGAATAGGCTCCGAAACTACTGGACCGATTTCAAAAATTCTTTCACCTTTGGAAAGCTACATTATCCCCGAGTAACATAGGCTATATTTTATCCCTATATTCCCACGGGAACGGGAACTACGCGGGTAAAACCGCGGGGAGGCAGCTAGTATTTTATAAGAAGACTTTCTTATAAAATTAAATTCTCAAAATCTTCCATTTTCCAAGGATAAACAGTGGCCTATGTGCTTTTTCAGGCTCTTGACTATCGGTGTTCCAATTTTAATTTAAATCGGTTCAGCAGATTTAGCGTGAAAGCGAGACAGACAGACATAGTTACTTTCGCATTTATAATATTAGTATAGGTACCTACATCAGAGATCATTAAATAATAAAAGACAACTTATGCGAGTTTAAATCTATTTCCAGAACTCTGCGGGCGTCAAACATATATCGGATCAGCAGTACGAAGAACATAAGAAACTGCAAGAGAAATGGCGCGACTGCAACACGCGACTCGTCGCATTGTAAACGCGGTGTTGCCACAAAACAAAATTAATCCCATTGTTGCCAGGTGAACATTATATTATTTCCGTTTTAAATGGCTTCCTGATACATATTTAGTAAATACTTTGCATAAATTTATTGAATTCTAGATTATTATAGATCAATATTTCAATGTTTCATTCTTATTATTAAGATAAATTATTTATGATTTACAATAAAATAGTGAGGGATGGATGACACATATATTATGAAAGCTTTTCTTATGACAATTGATTTAGTGAAGTAATGTTTTTCTTTACTTATCACAAAGTAAATAAATTCGAAGAATAATAAATAAATTAATTGTTCTTTGATATATTGTTATGACTATAATTAGTGACGACAACTAGTTTTGAGCATGGCGTTTATATAATAATTCATATTACTCGCGTATGAGAGGTCACAATGCATAGAAATTAGTAGTTTCAATTATTTCATTAATTTTTGTAGATTAAAACGATTTGCTTTCAGTTATCGTGTGTAGTATATAAATGATAGTTTGCAGGGTCATAATATACGGTCCTATAGTATTTAGAAAAAACTTAGTTAAGGGTTTATTGACAAATCCTATGATATATACTTGGCTTTCGATAAACATTCCTTTATAATTTATAAATAATACTGCATGTTACATCCATAATCTTAGTAGCTTAATGACTTCTTGGTTAAACTTTAAACCGTTGTAGGTTGAATTGCTAATAATTTTGTCTAATTCACACTGGTTTGTATATAGAAATTATTGTCGATATATAGCTATGACATCATTTACTATTTTCATCTAGGTGCCATATAGATAATCTGATCAAAATTGATGCAAACAGTTTGTCAATAAGTTCTATGGTAACAAAGTGTTTTCTATATGGTTTCATTTACATAAAAGCAGTGCTCGAAAATCTTCATATTTATTTTATGCGAACTACGGCAGTAAAATAAATACCTTCAAATATTCAAATACTTATGAATCACCTTGAGCCATGGTATAGTCTATTCTCAACCTTCAAGTTAATTCTATATGAGTTTTAATAGCGAAACACAAAGTATTATGTCAATAATATGTAATTAAAAAACCTTATCTAACTTTCAGTATTATTATTTATCTATTTAGCAAAATTTGTAATTTACGAGAAATTAGGAAAATGTATTTATAGTAATAATTATTAATTCTAACACCCATGTTCCAACATAGACATTATACTAAATTATACCTAACCGATAGTGAGCCGCATAAATATGCCGATTGACTTGTCAAAAGGTTATTTCAATTATCTTAGGATATAGATACAATTATATATACTGGTGATAAGCAACAAAAAAGTTTAACAAAGTGGTCCTTAAAGCTAAATTTTAGAACCAGCTAACTTAAACAGTATATATTATCCTACTAATATTATAAATGCGAAAGTTTGTATGTATGGATGTTTGTTACTCTTTCACGCTCCAACGGCTGAAGGGATCTGCTTGAAATTTGGCACAGAGCTAGAATATGTTCTGGAATAACACATAGGCTACTTTTTATCCCGGGAACGCGGGTGAAACCGCGGGGAGCCACTAGTATGATATATATCCTAAGGAAAAAGGAATTATGGCCAAAACTAATTTGATGAGTATTAATTGATTAATTCTACTACAATTTTCCATAATGCAGTGAATCTTTTTTTTATTAAAAACTTACTACCTACGCACAAGATAACATAATAGGTTGATATAAGAAAGCCATACATGCAACAGAATTTTCCTCGAACAGTCAATTCAAACGACCGACTTACTAATTTTATTAAATAAGTATTTAAATGTTAGTAATTAACAAATAATGCACCAATTGATTTAGTAACAATTTATAATAAATTATGCATCTGTTGTTAAATTAGTAAGATACAAAGTTTTCATATAAAATTTTTCGTAATTTTACAGCCAAATCTATTTAAAAGCTTTTCAAAAACTCGTGAATTTCATAATACGTATACACTATATGCACATACACATTTTTGAAGAATTCATTGTTTTGAATAAATAAATAATTTTGAAAATTTGCTCCTATTATAACGGTTAAAGTTCAATTGAAAATATTTTATGGCTGTATTTACATGATTATAATAATAATAAACTTTGAAGAATAACCACAAGTTTTGTTACACATATATTGGAAAACTATTTGATATTATAATAATAAAAATAGACTTGCTTAATGACTCATTATTACAACTGTTTAATCTGGGAGTCGCGGTAGCTGATAGGAAAGCAGAACATCAAAAAACTTGCAAAATTGGGGACTTATCCAAAATATGTCTCTTGTTTATATTGAAGAGACGATGACGAGAAGTTTACCCCAATTTTGCCAAGACTTTGCAAATTCCTTCAAAGGAAAAAAACGCGGGCATTGTAGTTTGCTTTTGCTTAGGCAAAATGTCGGAACGAGTTTAGGTGACCCCAAAAAAATACAAAAAAAGCATTATTTATTTATAAACTGTATTTGTATCTGAATTAAAAGTGAGAATTAAATAGTATTATAGCAAATATTTTAGTGTTTAAAGCTAATTTTAATATGAAACGTAAAAGAATGTTCGATAGCGGCGTAGACTGTAGGATTTTGTAATAGCTTTGTATTTGAAGTAGGGTAATGCTGATGCTTCTATAGATTGCATAATGTTAAACGTGTTTGCCAAAATATCCTAATTACCGAGTAGGTACAAAAGTTATATACGAATCACGTTAAAGCTTCAAATAGGTACTAACGACTAGAATTTTGGAAACATTTTGATCTTGTTTATTCTCAGTCTAATAATTTAGTACAAGTCAAGTGACAGGTTTTTGTTATTTTGTGACGTCAGCAATGAATTCAAGTCTCATTATATTTGGCAGACATGTTTAAACATTTTCGAATGTAACAAATTGAGAATTGTTAAACGTTAGTGAAGTATGTAAGAAATGCTTTGAATGTTACCAAAAAAAATGTTACAAATATATTAGTTTCAGAATCAGCCTTAAAAATATACTCAAATATTATACACCTATAAAATTATTATCGATTGTAAAACAGATAAAAGCTTATGGTATCAATGCAATATAGTTGTTACTGTTTATGTTATATTCAATTATGACCTTAGAATTTGTTTGACACAAAAACATTTTGTTTGTAATAAGACTTTTATAGACCATACCTAATTTATGTTTATCAAGTATTCAGGTTGTTAAATGATTATCAAGAAGTTCTATATGTATCATTTTCTAACGAGTAGGTATATATTTTAACTTGTATAATTGAAACACTCTTATTTCGTGATATTGACGTTATTTTATATCCAAATTTTGACTATCAGTTCATCGGGTTTAAGAGTAAAGAATAGCCACAAATTTCAGCTAATAAAATTTACAACTACCCTAAACAAAAATCTCAAGTCAGCTCAAATGGTTATACCTGAATTAAAACCCAGCTATAATGTAATTATATAGTTTTAACTTAGTTTGATAAATATTCGCTTAAATTAATACCCTACTTACAATGGAGTACAAATCTCCACAAACGTGTATTTTAGAACTTTTTTGACAAGAGGGTGTCTCGTTTTGTCTCATTGTGTTTATCTCATTCTGACACATGGATATAATATAATATGCTGTCAAAGTTGTCAAACGAACCTTTTTACATCTCGACTACTTTAGGCATGTAGTGTAGAATAGTAAAATCGATATAATGTTGTTCAAAGGTGATATTTGTTGCGGTATTTTGCTTTCAATGTGTTACATTTAACTATTCCTGAAAATTAAATTTATGAAAGCATATTTATGAAGCTATTAAGTACCTACCAATTTTATATTAGTTGAAAGCCGAAATGGACAGGCGTTATTTTTTTTCTGAATGATGAAAACCATCGAACCATGAGGTCGTCACAAAAAACGGTTCCTGCAGCACCCCTAGTGGAAAAATCGCATAAATAATGATTATGTAGTAAAGCTGCTACAAATATTAGAACCCAAGCCTTTTTTAATTGTATTAAAGTACATAAAAAATTTAGAAATTGCGATCATTTCTCACGCAACAGATGCAGCGCGTATGATATGTTATATTGTTATAAGATATTTAAATTAACCACAAACACATAGGGAATTGAAATCTGAATGATGCACACGCCTGTCTTCTTTAGGCTTGTTCAAAACCCACATGTCTATTTTAGCCCATAGGTACTTTCACAATGTTAAATTAAAAAATCCACATTGTGTTTTGTCTGTGATTATTATTTATGTACTGATTGTATTGGTTATATTTTATTTATTTTAATATAAATTATGACTAAATTGCTACGAATAATAAAGTGTTTTATTATTTCTTTGCCCATCTCCCAACCCACGACAGAAACCATGGAGGAGTAAGTAGATTGATAGTGTAGTAACTTACCGTGATCTTATAGTGACACACAAACATCATAAATTAAAATTTATAGTCGTAGGTTCGATTCCCACCTAAGGCCCCCCGCGCACTAGGCAGCCTGACTGCAGCAGCCAGAATATTTGCGCAGCCAGTTATAGCAGCCAATCAAGGACTACTCTAGATCCGAATAAATTTCTCTGTATCGAAAGTCATCTTATCAAAGTTCGGAACTCCGGAAATACGTCTGGCTGCTACCTACATCTAGTGCGCGGACACTGACGGCAGCCACATACATTCGCCTACACCCGCTCTGGCTGCCGTGCAATCAGGCGCGTTGTATCGGCTGCCGCAGCCAGAATGCCTAGTGCGCGGGGGGCCTAAAACATACATTTGTGTGCAAGAAGAACATATATTGTCTGGATATCAGCCCGGTTGGCTTTGTGGTTAGTGACCCTGATTTTCAAGCCGCGGGTCGTGGGTTCGAATCCCACCCAGGACAAACAATTGTATGCATGAATATGTTTGTTTGTGGATGTGTGATCTCCTGTGTCTGGATGTAAATATCTATATAAGTATGTATTTAAAACGTAGTATAAATGTTGCATATAAGCTATCTGGTTACCATAACACAAGCTTCATTTGAAGCTTACTTTGAAATCAGATTGGCCGTGTGTGAAAAATGTCCCAGGGTATTTATATAAAAGTCCATGTACGATAATGGCAAAATCATAGCCCACTGGTCATCGCCATCTGGTTCTTCTATGCATAATCGTGATTATGCAATAATTTCATGTAAATTCATTTTTAACAAGGTTTATTTATTTACTTAAATAACACACACAGAATAGTTTCATATAATTTATTACTTATAAAATGTGTTACATTACCTATTCCATAATAAATATTTTTTCTAAAAATTATGTCCTTAGTGTCAAAGTGATTATAATTTAAAATGTAATTTTGAAAATGGATAAGATGATCTATAATATAATGGAATATGGCAGTTTTCATAAGGCTAAATAGTAGATAAATTTATTATTGCTTACATTCAAAAGATCTAGGTGAGTTTTAATAATCATAATTAATCTTATAAAATACTAGCTGCCTCCCCGCGGTTTTACCCGCGTAGTTCCCGTTCCCGTGGGAATACAGGGATAAAATATAGCCTATGTTACTCGGGGATAATGTAGCTTTCCAAAGGTGAAAGAATTTTTGAAATCGGTCCAGTAGTTTCGGAGCCTATTCATTACAAACAAACAAACAAATCTTTCCTCTTTATAATATTAGTATAGAAATACAATATTCACACCAATTATTACCAAAGAAGCAGGTAGCGGCAGTCACATATAAATTATGGAAAATAAGGTTGTATATTTATATAGTTGTTATCTAATCTAACATGTACATATATAAATAGACATATGTGTTTGTACCTTTTTGTTTCTATTAACTATTTCAATCATACAAAGGCCTACTTTTAACTACTAGCTAAACCCTACACAACATGAAATCAGCTTGTTCACATATAACATCACTTGAGCATAAAATACATATAAAATTCCAATCATATTCTAATCAAAGAAATGTGTGTCAAAGTGCTTACATATCTGTCTTTTACCCTACTTACATATATTAAATGTAAATATTAATTTATAAATATAACACATTATTATTTAATTTAAAGCCTTAGTCTATGTGTGATTCTAGTATAAATGTCTTAGCATCTTAAGCTTCATCATCATATCAGCTAATATATGTCCCTGCTGCAGAAGCATCAGCCTCCCCTATGCTTGAGGCTTCAAAAAATAAATCTCATTCATCGTGTGACACATATTTAACTTCTAAATATGATGGAGTTCTACCATTTGCTTTTTTCTCTCTCTTATGGACATCCAATTGATGACGCATCATGGCTTTCCGGTATCCAAAGGCTTTTCCACAGAGGTTGCAAATGTGATTTTTAATACCCAAATGATCAGCTGCAAAGTGTCGTTCAAGAATAAGTTTTGAGTGAAAAGCTCTCTGACAAGTATCACATTTAAATGACGGCTCTTTATGTTTGAGGGAATGTCTATTAAGATTGCTTTTAGTTAAAAATCTTCCCGGGCATTCAGTACACATATATCTATAGTCTCCAGTGTGTGTTCGCATGTGGGTATTAAGGAGTCCAGAGTGCCGTCCCCTATAAGGGCATACTTTGCATTTATATGGAAAATCAGTACTATGTGTGAAGAAATGATTTCTGTAAGCACATCGCTGGCGAAAGGATTTTCCACAGACATCACACACATATTTAGAGGAATTTGGATCATGCAGTACAAAATGTTCTTTGTAATATGATTTTGCTAATATTTTAAAACAAATGCGACACTGAACTTTACTCATTTTCTTTTTACTGCTTGTGCCTGTATTATCAGTTGAACTGTATTGATCAACAACTGTAAAGTACTTTTGAAACAGTGTTTGTTTCGGTTTTTCTGGTTTTGGTTCCTTTTTTTCTTGTTTTATTTTTTTGTCAAGCGATTCATCATCTTCGTGTGGCTCTTGTATATTTTTTAATATCTGATATGATTTTTTAGCTGTCTTTCGGAAAAGTATTGCTCCTTTTAGCAGACCGTGGCATGAATCGCATAGGTATTTAGGATATTTATCATCTTCGCTCACCTCTAAATCACTGAAAGTGCATACAGCTTCTGATAAATCACTAGAGTCATTTTCACTAAATATTGGTACAGTTCCTTCCTGTAAGCAAACTCTACATTTGTTGGCGTAATAAAGTTTAGCAGTTAGTGCACCACTATCAGCCCCATTTGCTACACCATCTCCACCACCCGTGGCATTGCCCGCTGCAGCACCTTCTAAATTTCTTTTGAGCCTTCTAGATTTTGCCCTTTTAAATAATTTCACTAAACAGTATGTAGAAACCATGGTTAAACGAGTTATGTTTAATACATATAGGTATTATTAAAGTTAGATAATATGTTACGCACTGAAGAGATTGTTTAATTTTCTGTCTGTATCAGAAAAATTCGATACAATACGATTCCGGATTTGGTAACCAGACAACAGCAACGACCATAGACTAGACCGAATTACTCTGATTTTTTTTTATAGAAGATGTCAAGTATTGTCAAGGTGCTAGCCTCAGACAGATTACACCCTACCCCAGTGCGGACGTGCGGTTGTTTCGGTGATCACGCTACAAGTTGAGAACGGCTTTACCGATTTCACTAATTATTTTTTTTGTTGTTTTGTTATTGACAGGAAAGTTTCGTGGAAAACTAAAATATAAAGTGACGCAGACGAAGTTGAGTGGGTTAGTTAGTATACTATAACATTAATCGATGGTTTTCTTTTCTATACACTGTCACTCTGACTCCAGACTGGACTGACTGTCATTTGTCAGAACAGAAGTCAAAATGTTTGAAGAAACTTAAATCGAGACAGAACCTTAATCCTTAAGAAATGAGTGATTAACGAAGAATAAATGAATTTTCTCGTATTATTTCGCTCAAGGAAGAAGAAGTGATGAATTTAAACATGGATAACTTAAAATACGAGTTTCTAGATGACGCCGACTATGCTGAATATTGCACTAATGGCTTTGATTTGATTACATCCATAAAGCGTGAGACATGCTCCGACAGTGAAGAAAGTGGGACTGAAGATCAAACTGAAATAAAATGTGAATATCTGGAATATGACAATGAATTATCAGACAATGAATCTAATGCTAGCAGGCATTCATTAGACCATAATCAACAGCATATAACCATTGATGACAATAGTGATTTAATAGTTCATGATAATATTAATAAATTTGGTAAACATGAGGACTTGTTCATGATAATTGTATCAGATACTAAAAAAAAGAAAAACAGTTCTAAGACAGTAGTTAAAAAGAAAAAGTTTGTTGAGTGTGAATATTGCAACAGAGCTTTCAGTACAAGTTATTACAGTGATCATATGAAACGGTTGCATGGTGATAAAAAACTAAAGGCAAAAGCAGCTCAGATCAGTGCCATAAAGCGAAAACTTAAATCAACAAAAGTAATTTGTCCAATATGCCAGAAAATTGTATCAAAAGTGAATTATAAACCTCATTTTGCAACTCATGATCCAAATAAATCTAAGTTCATATGTGATGTGTGCGGTAAAGGTTTTGCCCAGAAAAGATTTTTAGTAATACATATGGTTGTACACAGTACTGAATTTAAATTTGGATGTAAACAGTGTCCATATAAGGGGCGTAGCTCTAATCATTTGAGAATGCATATGAAAGTACATAGTATGGATTATAAATATCTGTGTAATCAATGCCCAGCCAAGTTTCTCACTAATAGCAATCTTAAAAAGCATTTACAGGTACACTCAAAGAGGGAAATGAAATTTTTCTGTGAAACATGTCAAAAAAGGTTTAAATCAAAAATTACTTTAGAGCGCCATATTGAAGTGTCACACTTAGGTATATTGAAGCATATTTGTGACATATGTGGTATACCATTTGGATACAGAAAATCATTAATGGAACACCAAGTGATGGTGCATAAGAAGCCAAAACAACCACATGGCAGATTACCATCATATTTAAAAGCTAAATTAGAGGCAACAAACAGTGCTTAAATATTACCATTGTCAATAAGTATTACAAGCTTGGTCTAGTTAAGTTATTTATAATATACCATACACTTGATAATTTTAATAAATTAATCTCTTTAATAAATTTTTATTGATTGATTCTGTACTTACGTTTCAGGGAATGGCATTTTTATTAAGCTAGTAGGGCTGACATGTATACATTATTTCTATGAGGTTATCTTGTAGAAATTGTTAAACAAACTTACCAAGGCATTAAATAAAATTATATAAGTATCAAAAGCTTCAGTACTAGTTAAATACTTAGTAAATTTGTTGCTTTTATAGGTTTCCAATAAAATGATCAATATTAATTACCAATACATCTAATACTAGCTTCTTTCCTCTGTATTATTCCTCATTCTTAGATATGTTATGATATTTACAATTCCTCATGTAATAAATATATCTTTTTATTTAATCAATATTTTTTATTGCCTTTTCTTCCATTACACAGATATCAGCCAATATTAGAATTTGTTATAAAATAAATATTCTGTGTTTTTTCACACACAGCCCACCAAACTAAGCTGAGATTGTGATATGGTGACTAGATAGTTGATATACTTCTTTTTAAATACATAGTTAAATAGATATTTACATGCCAAGTTAGGACCGAATTAAAAATTGGTCTAATTAGCCTAAAATATAAGTATTTTCTTTGTCTAGTACTCAGAGATGGGTAACTAGGTATTTGAGATTCACGAGCACCAAAACTACCTAATTCCCAATGCGTATCGGTCCGATGTAAAGAGATCGGTAAAGTCTTAAGCCCATATTAATAATGTGAGAGTTATGAGACCTCAGGTGGTTAAAGAATAGGGTCTCATTTGACTTTGATTTTTATAAACTTCTGTTCGTGGTTCCTAGAATAATTTTAAATTTAAGTTTTGACAAAATGGCAACATTATGAAATGTCAGTTTTATTGTGAGTAGAGTTGAGTTGTGGTGCTGTGAAGCGAATCAAGCGAATTCTTTATTTATTGTATTTCACCCGCTTATTTATCAAACTTGTAAACCATCATAAAATTAAACAAATACCGATCGATCTTTGTTTACATTGTTAACTTTGACAATGTTCCATTTGACGGAATTGTGTAAAATAGACCTAAAACATTAAAGGAAATTAAAAGATAAAGCTAAGTTATTAAAGAAAAAACAAATCAACGGTACCTAATACGGTCTAATATCTAAAATGTCTTAGCTTAGAGACGTCTCAGTGGAGTGGACCACCCAGTCTAGTCTTCGTACGTTCCACTCTTAAATAAATAAATACGAAAGGACATCATTATGCTCTCTTTATATTATTTGATGAGTTCATCAAAGAAGAAAGCTCATGATAATAATAATGGTTACTACAAGGATGTGCCTGCAACGAATGTAACGTTAACTGAAGATTTTACTAACAAATGCCGTGTGTGCTTACGCGATGGTGACTATCCAATTTATGGTAGTAAAGAAAATCTTCCTGAAGCCCTGCAAAGTTTTGGAGACATACAAATTAACCAAAACGATGAATACCCAAAATATTTATGTAAAATTTGCTATAGATTTCTAAAAAGTGCAATTATATTTAGAAAAACAGCAAAGAAATCTGAGGAAACATTGAGAATACCTAATGAGGATAAAATACCGTTGGACCAATCTCAGGATGATTATGATTTTACACATGCTGAGGACCCTGGGAATAGTAGTGATACCAGCAACAAGCATAATTTAGAGCAATGGCTGCAAAAGGATGACTCTGATTGTATGGATACTTCTAAGCACATAAAAAAAAAGAAAACCATTCCTAAAACTTTAAAAGTTACCTGTAATATATGTAATAAAGTGGTGAATCGTTCTTATTATAAGGTGCACATGACTGTTCATGATCCTAATCCTAAACAATATGTTTGCGATGTGTGTGGAAAATCTTTTAGATTACGTTGTGCTTATCATAACCATAGCTTGAGGCACAGAAGTGATTTTGCATATAAATGTCAGTTTTGTCCATACAGAGCCCGGTATAGAGAATTACTGAATACACATTTGCGTACACATTCTGGCGATTACAGATATATGTGTACCGAGTGCCCGGCTAGGTTCTTGTTTAAAAGTAATTTAAATAGTCATATGTTAAAACATAAAGAGCCACAATTTAAATGTGATACCTGTAAGAGAGCATTCCATACAAAACTAGCATTAGAAAGGCACTTTGAAGCTGATCATTTGGGAATCAAGAATCATGTATGTAATATGTGTGGCAAGGCATTTGGTTACCGAAATGCCATGATGAAACATCAGCGTCATGTACATAAAAGGGAAAAGTTGTTGTATGGTCGCATGCCTGCATATTTGGAAGTTCAGAATAATAGTCAATAAAGATTTTTATTATTATAAATGTTTTTTATTCTGTTACTATAAAAATTAAACTTACTCACTTTTTCCTCTACACTGCAGCTATTCCTGGCATATATTTAGGAGAACTATTGACGAAAAAACTAGATTACATATCAAATGGTAATAAATTAACTGGTCTAAATTGATTTTTAAGGTAACTATATAGCTCTAAATAAGAACTATAATTAAGACCATTACTAAGAATCTAACTAGAGGCCCTGTAAAGATAAACTGTTCAATCAATCAACTAATGGACTAAGGGATAAACTCATCGAACAGGACATAAACCATTACACCTATAAACTCAAGAGCGAAAGGGCCTATCGGGTAGTGGTTAGGGGTCTGCACGCCTCAGAGGATATCAATATGGTTAAAGAAGATCTACAAGTAAATGGACACGAAGTTCGTCAAATAGTCAACGTGTTGCATCGAACTACAAAAGAAAAACTTCCCGTCTATTACATAGACCTAGAGCCACGAGCTAATAATAAAGAAATTTTCAATGTTAAGTACATTAACTATGTCAAAGTAACGATAGAAGCACCCTACAAGAAAAAAGAGGTGTTGCAGTGTAAGAGATGTCAAAGATTTGGGCACTCGAAAAATCAATGCTTCAGACCTTTCCGATGCGTTAAATGCGGAAACGACCACCCAACGGCATCGTGCACCAAATCCCCGGAGACGGATGCTACCTGCGCTAACTGCCAAGGTAAACACCCGGCAAGCTATAAGGGCTGCAATAAATATAAACAGTACAAAGAGAAGATACTAAAAATAAAGCCTGCCAGCGAACCGTTTAAATACACACCTATGACCAAAGAACAAAGACCTAGCAATGCCGAAAGTGTTAAATCGACGTATCATCCAAGAACCAGCTATGCTGAGCAACTGAAAAACAAAAGCGACAAGCCTGCGACACAATCTAAAGTTTCCTCGTTTGAAACTAGCCAACAAGATATCACCAGTCTATTGGACACAATGTTTAATAGATTCCAAGCAATCATGAAAAACATGATGGACAGCATGATGGATCAAATGATCAAACTAATCACCCGCCTGGCTTCACCGAGGGACTAAACATCCGCATCATAACCTGGAACGCCAATGGGCTGACCGACCGACGGCTAGAGCTTGAGTTGTTCATGAAAATTGAGAAAATCGATATCGCACTTATATCGGAAACAAGACTCACTCAAAGATCACACGTAAAATTTGAAAATTACATTATCTACAGAACAGACCACCCCTCTGGTAACTCCCACGGCGGGACTGCTGTCATCGTCAAAAATAACATCAAACATTATCCGCTTGAACCTTACAAAAGGAAGGAAATACAGGCTACATCAATTAAGATACAACATAAAAACAATGACACAACACTCTCAGCAATCTACTGCCCACCTAGACATACGATAGGAGCTGACGTTTTCAGGCAATTTTTCAATGAACTGGGCCCGGTTTTTATCTGCGGAGGAGACTGGAATTCTAAACACACATATTGGGGATCTAGATTAATTAACCCAAGGGGCAGACAACTATATAAAGCCACACTAGACCTTAATCTAGAATGCGTCTCTCATGGAGAGCCAACATACTGGCCCACAGATAGCAATAAAATACCAGATCTGCTAGATTTCTACATAACAAAGAACTTTAGCCGTAACTACTTACGGATTGAAAAATGTGAGGATCTGTCGTCAGACCATACTCCAGTCATTTTGAATGTATTCAAACAAGTTGTTCCACTAGAATCACCCCATTATATCCACAGCAATAACACTAACTGGGACGTATATAGAAAAATTGTAACAAGTAATTTAATCCTAAACTACAAATTGAAAACAGTTGAAGACATCAATACTAGTATCGAAATGTTCAACAGCACAATTCACCTGGCGGCCAACGAATCTACACCAAAAAATAGAAAAACCAAGACCAGAGAAACGAAACTTCCTAGGAACATAAAAGGTTAACGAACGGCGAGAAATGAGGAAAGAATGGCACAGAACTAGATATCCTACCGACAAAACTAAGTTTAACAAAGCAACAAAAGAGCTGAAAGAAATAATAAAAGAATACGAGAACCTTTGCCTACAAAGACACTTATCGTACCTGACCCCACATAAGGATACTAATTACTCGTTATGGCGTGTTACCAAGAAACTTAAGCGACCAAAAGAACACATCCCACCATTGCGAAGACAGGACAGAACTTGGGCTAGATCTGAAACTGAAAAAGCCACTGCATTTGCCGAACACCTGGAAAAGGTTTTTACTCCGCTACCTTGCACGGACAACAATAGAGACGAGGAAATAATAGATTACCTCCAGTCGCCAAATCAATTATGTTTCCCCCTAGAGGCAGTTAGCCCTACTGAATTAATGAGTGAGATTAAAGCTCTTCCATCAAAGAAAGCACCGGGCTATGACCTATTAGACTCCGTATTGCTAAACAACCTCCCTAAAAAAGGTTTAATGTACTTGGTGATGATCTTCAATGCCTGCCTGAGACTCTCCCACTACCCATTCCATTGGAAACTTGCTCAGGTTGTCATGATACTTAAACCTGGTAAACCGCCAGAAGAACCCTCGTCCTATAGACCAATTAGCCTCCTGCCATTGGTTGGCAAGTTGTTTGAAAAAATTATCCTCAATAGAATGCGTCCTCATCTAAATACCATTCTTCCTGGACATCAATTTGGATTTCGACAGCAGCACGGCACCATTGAGCAGATACATAGGTTGACAAATACCATCAGCAATACACTGGAAAACAAAAAATATTGTTCGTCTGTCTTCCTGGACATCAGTCAGGCCTTTGACAGGGTCTGGCATGCTGGACTCCTGTTTAAGTTAAAAAAATATCTGCCCCATTATTTCTTTTTCATACTGAAAAGTTACCTAGACAAGCGTTGTTTCGAGGTAAAATTGCACAATATCACTTCAGATTTGTATGAAATCAAGTCTGGCGTTCCACAGGGGAGCATCTTGGGGCCCTTACTTTACCTCGTATTTACAGCCGACATACCAACAGATGATGACACCTTCATCGCCACATATGCTGACGACACGGCAATACTGTCAGTACACACCAATCCAGTTGTTGCATCAGCGACCCTTCAGAAACACATATGTGAAATTGAGAAATGGCTAAAGACATGGCGTATAAAGGCGAATGAGAACAAATCTGTGCAAGTCACCTTTACTCTAAGGAAAGGAAACTGTCCACCAATCACACTAAACGGTGAACAAATCCCACACGAAGATAGTGCAAAATACCTTGGCATGCACCTGGATAGAAGGTTGACTTGGCAGAAACATATCTGGAATAAAAGGAAAACCCTAGACACAAAGCTGAGAAACATGTACTGGCTGATTGGTAAAAAGTCTCAGTTAACCAATGAAAGCAAAATGCTGATATACAAAACCGTATTGAAGCCGGTTTGGACGTATGGAATAGAGCTCTGGGGAACAGCAAGCAACAGCAATATTGACATCCTGGAAAGGTTTCAGACTAAGGCTTTGAGATTCATGTTCAACATCCCTAAATGCATACACAATAAATACATCCTGCAAGATCTGAAGCTTAAAACTATAAGGCAAGAGATCGTTGCCCGTAGCACAAATTACCAAAAAAAGCTCACCAAACACGTCAACTCACTGGCTGCTGATTTATCAGGGTCCGGAAGTATTGTATACACAAGACTTAAGAGGAACAGTATTCCAAGTTTAATAAAAAGATTCCCAGCAGAATGAGTGGAATGGTCAGCGGACTATTCCACAGTGCTGCAAAGACCAAATGTATGCAGAAGAAATTCAAATAAAAGAGCAGCTAAATGTCCATGACTGATTGCTGTGATGAGCAGGATACAAAAAAAAAAAAAAAAAAAAAAAAAAAATCAACTAATATATTTAAAGCGCAGCGCGGTCTAAAAGGACTTACGCCTTATAGATATTTTTTTTTCATTAGATTATGTTCTGTTAATCATTTATTTAGGTAATCTCCATTAAACAATATATGTGATGTGCAAAGTAATAGTAATGTGGCGCAAATGCAAAAGAATTTAAATTCAGCGGGTAGTCATGTCAAACACCGCGCCGTTAACTTAAATTACTATTTTAAATTATCTACGGCCTTATGATATGATTGTATTTATTTACATCCCAAAATGAAAGAGGTAATTTAAAAAAAACGCACCTATTCGATGTATATTTTATTTTAATCATGCATTAACGATAAAATAATCACAAAGTATGGATCATCAGTGCAATGTTTTATGGTATATATTTTTTTAACCTTCTTAAGGTCCGATCACACAGACCGACTGGAGGTGAGCAGATTCTTATTACATTGAAAACGAGTTTTTAGTATTTGTAGTATTTAAGGTTTATTTTTTCATGTGCACTGCTTTTGTCATTAGGAATGCTTGAACGCGCTTGGTGCGAAATAATAAGAGGAGCAGCTCTCGGTCTGTGTGAACGGAACCTTATAACTTTAAACGTCAACGTCAAAAAGTGTATAACGTATACGTCAACGTCTTTAAGTGTATAATTATTAATTTATGTAGGTACCGTAAATAAAAACCAAAACAACATAGGATTTTGGATTGGAATGGGTCTGGCTCCTATGTAAACAATGTTATTTGTATGGTAAATTATTATGTGCGGCTTGTGTCTGAACTTGTAATAAGTTAAATGATTTGAAAATGGCCTCATCATATTTTATGCTACGTATTTTAAAACGTAAGTGTCGTAGAAATCAACAAACGAAGCAAGTTCGCCAGACTCATGATCATGACGAAAGACATGAAGTAAATCTTACCAATTCGAACGACATTGCTGACTTTAAGTGTCGGATTTGTTTAAACGAAGGTTGTATTCCAATTTTTACTAAAAGGAACTTAATAGATATTTCAGAAGCTATTCGAACTATTGGAGGAGTTGATTTATGTGAAGAAGATCCATATCCCAAACATTTATGTAAACCTTGCCACTCGCTCTTAGAGGGTGCAATGTTGTTTAGAAAGTCAGCTCAAGATGCCGACAAAATACTTAGAAATGATCCCATGATTGTGTCATCCTACGACTCTGATTCAATAAAGGACACAGTTAGCAACTATGCAAGTGATGTAGAAAGCCAACCCAAAATCTTTAAATCTTATTATTGTAAAATTTGTAAATTGAACTTCAGTAAATGGAATGAATATCTGACACACAAAAACTCAAAACATAGGAACATTCGCATCCAGTGCCCTATTTGTAAAGGCTTGTTGACTGTACAGCTGTTTAAAAAACATTTAGCACGCCACCAATCTGCATCTCATCTCATTTGTGATGTGTGTGGAAAGCTTTACCGTAAGGATAATTTAGTGAGACATCTCCAGTTACATAGTTTCAATCTGCCATTTCAATGTCAAATATGTCCATACAGAGGCAGATTTATGGAATCTTTGAAAATTCACATGAGGACTCACACTGGTCTAAAGCCATTTGCATGTGATAAGTGTGAATTAAAATTTCTCACTAGAAGTAATTTAAATAGGCATCTCTTGACTCATAAGAAAGAAAGGCCTTTTAATTGTATTGAATGTGGTAGAGGTTTCTATACCAAGCGAGATGTGGATGTCCATTTCAAGTCCGACCATGCAGGTATTAAAGATTTCGTTTGTAGGATGTGTGGGAATAAATATGGAACAAGGAAAGCCTTGATGAGGCATGAGTTGCGTGTTCATAAGAGAGATAAAATGGCTAAGGGACGTATACCCTTATATTTACAAGCAGCATATATGAAAAGCAATGAAACATTGTAAATTAACTAATACTTCATATCTCAAATATCTAGTCAGTTGTTCAACAAATATTTATTGACATTTAATGAGAGCAAAGGCTTTATAGTAACTGATTGTAAACATCTAAAAAATTACAAAATGTTTATATATTTCATTTATTTAATTATATATGGAGTGATAAAAATACATTGTGTAATCATTTCAAAATAATAGGAGTTATAAGTTATACTCATTAACACAAAACATTCAAAATTTTATAACATTTACAGTACAAGTTAATATATTATTAAGTAGGTATATTATTTATTATAATACAAGTAAATATTTAGCATCATTCAAAGTCAAATTCTACTGCACAATGGAAGATATTGTTATTTTGTATCTATGTAGTTTCCATAATATCTAGAGAAAGGCCACATTATCACTTAAGTTACACTTGGGCTGGATTTTAATTTATTGATAACAAATATGATAAGGATCATTTAAGACCCATATTATTTATATTTTGGACTAATTTCACAGTAGTTAAGGGACTTGCCCACATTATCACATTTCCACTACAATAAATAAGTACATATTTAATCTAAGTTAGGACTTGTTAGGAACACTTTTTATTATGCGGCTTCCATATTGGTACCCATAGAAGGTAAAATATAATTTCTTTGGTTGTCAACAAACAAATACAAGAAATATTATTAATTAATACTAAGTGATAACATAGTGTATATAAAACAGTAATAATAAAACAATATATCTAATATGATTACATACCTATATAAGACTTACAGTAATAGATTTTATTAAGTTTATAAAGCACTTTTTTGTTCTTAACTCTATGTAATATTTGAAACAGGACAACATTTTGCACCATTACATTGTTCTTTTAGCTTTTTGAAAGGGTTATCTCCAACAATTAAGGTTCAAAATTGTAATGATGATGCTGGCTTTTGCTTGAAATGCAATGAAAATATATGTATTGCAATCTAATTATTAAAAAAGAAACATAATTCTCGTAGATTCAATGACTAGAATGAGTCTAGGACTAGAATTTTATGGCAAAATTAATTACAAAAAGTAATAATATGAAATAAATAGAAAAATTGTTGAAATAAGCTGCAGTCGCCTCTATTTTTGATACATTTCAATCATAAGATGGTCCCCTACACATAGTAACAATAAACATGCATGCAAATACAAACTCGAGCATCTGTAATGATAACATAAGCGTACACCATATGTATTCAATCCTTAGTACAACTACTTGCCATATTAGTAGATAGAGTACGCCAACTATAGATGGTACTGTAAGCAGTACTGAAAACATCACTGGTATATCTGAGGGATAAAAAGATAATCTGTAACAGCTGGCCTGCTTAGTTACAATATTAATGACAAAACAATGTTATCGAAAATCTAGAAGATTCAGATCATTTTAGTAGAATTAAAGGTGAAAATACTTGCCTTTCTCACTAAGACTGCCCTTACGTCCCAATATTAACCTGGTAGCTTCAATAATGAACAAGCCCACCAGTACTCCATAATCTTGGCCTAGTTGCGTAGGATCCTTTTCAACTCCATACTTCTCTATTATTAATACAGATTTCAAAATCAGTGTACCGAGCTCACATGTCGCAAATAGACCAAAATAAAAAGAATTTATGTACAGTAATATTTCGTATGCCAGACTTGCATTAACCATTGTACGATATTTTAAAATGTAAAAGTTATTAACAGTAACGTGCTGAACTATACAACGTCTGATAAGTTAAGTTTGTTAAATACTCAGGATTATCTTGAAAAAATATATAAAATAATAAATGGATACAATTTAAAAATAGAACTCTCACTCAAAGTGGAACCGGAGGTGGAACCAATACCAACCGTAGAGTTGCCATAAATAGTAGGTGCTGCCAAGCTAACAATTTAATTTCAAACATAATACTTAAGTGTCATAAACTAAATAATTAAAATCTGTGTACACCTCACCTCGAAAGTGCGTTAATATGAAAAGTCCGTAATTTTTTTATTTACCATAATTCTCATATAATTTTACTGTTAATAATTGCAACAAACTTAAATATTTCCTCGAAGTACGAGGTCATGTTCTAGAGTCGAATACATCTTATAAGGTTCTAAATATTAAATAACTATTGATATGAATTTATATGAACCTAATGATGAAATTAATGCATTTGCAACTGAGAGAGAACTAGAAGAGCCGATTATACTTGAAGTTCCCGCTAAAATGCTACAACTTGTCAAATCTAAATGAAAGAATAGCTTGACCGATTCAATATGCGGAAAATAACAATAATTTCAAATGTACTATGGTTTCTATGGGGTACAATGGCAGCAGTACCTCCACGTGTGCCTAGCAGTCTTGCTATTAAGGGGAAATTTTTCACTTAATGGGAAGGCTGCGGGCCGGTGTACCCTGGGCGTCGGTTAGCGACTTTCGGTTGTAGGGGCGTCGAACTGTGTTTGGCGCCACTGGAACCGGATCTTTCTAGCCGAGGGCGAAATCTGCTGTCTCCAATCCAAGGTGTTATACGTACCGTGCCGATGGATGCGTGGCTGAGGGGTAGCTCAGTCGCGAACGGTGTCTCCTCGAAACCGGGGCAACTCGGGGAGTATTTCTGCCCTTCAACTGTTAAGCGGGGCTCTGGCAGTTGTGACTTTTATTTCCCTAGCTACTCGTGGGACGTGTATGGAAGATAAAGAAGTAAATTTAACAGAAATTGTTTCTGTCTTGGACTCGATCCAAGGCAACTTTTTAGAAGGGACGGCGGGTGGGCTTGAAGCTCCCCAAACGCCCTCTACATCCACCTCCACTGTGAGGCCGAGCCGTGAGCGGGAAGGAGGCTTAACTGACTCCGGATCAATCACGGTGCCGACCTCTAGTGAGGGTACACCTACGCCTGGCAGAACCAGACTGTCAGGAGCTGCTCGGAGGAGGTTCCTGCGGCTGAAGGAGGCGAATGTAGGAGCTGCTGAAGCCCTCGTCCTCTGTCGAAAGCCCTGGAGCGAGATTCCGAGTGACAAACGCCCCCCCGCGGATCTGGCCAGAGCGGTCAAAAGAACGCGGTCGGAGGAGGAGTCACCCAAGGAGCACACGAAGAAGGCTCCAAAGGTGTCCTTGGAGAAAGGTCTAAAACCTTCCTTCAGGGAAATCGCTGGCGCCTCGCGAGTGGGTATTCGCAACGTGGATCCCATGAGTGAGGAGCAGATGCGTTTGGTCCGGCAGGCCATAAACTACGCCATCATCAAGATGGGCGAAAGTGGCTCCGGACCAAGATTCCTTGGTCTCTCTCACAAACCAGGCTGGCTGCTTATCACCTGTGAAAATCAGGCAAGCCAGCTATGGGTTGAGAGGGAGGTTCCAGGACTACAACCGTGGCCGGAGGCGAAACTCTCCGTTATACCGGAGAGTGAACTACCCAGACCCACGGTTGGCGTTTCATTTATACCCAAGGGGGAGGTGAGCACCATAGAAGATGCCCTCCACCTAATAAGGGTACAAAACCTAGGGCTTCATACGGAGCACTGGCGGATCCTCGCCAGTAAGGAGGACGCGGCTGGGCACACTGTGACCCTTGCCCTGGACGAGCCCTCTGTTGAAGCCCTTAAGGGGATGGATTTCAGGGCTGCCTTCGGTTTTAGAAAAGTTCTTTTTAGAATCAAGGGTGGTCCTGAATCCACCAGACAGCAGGTGGAAGAGCCAGCGAGGGGACCAGTAGTGCCACAGCCTATGGGTCCCCCGAGTACTGTAGCTGCCCCGACCGCATCTGTCCAGGGGAGTGAGGTGCCCAAACGCCTTTTGGCGGCAGGGCGCAACCGCTCCGGGCAGTCTAGCGGGAACAGGGGGATGAATAAGCCTGGGAGGGCTCGGCCCAAGCGTGGACGACCACGTCCGCAAATGGGTGGAGTGCAGCCCGGGCCTTCCTCTGCACCCTAATGGCGCCCCAGGGTGGTTCGGCGAGGATCCTCCAGGCAAACCTCCACCATGCCGTGGCAGCGAGCGCGGTGGTGGAGTGTTGCTTTGCTGAGGGTCAGGTGGATCTCGCCCTCCTTCAAGAACCCTGGGTGCGTAACCAGACCATCATGGGACTCAACGCTGCTGGCAAGGTACTATACCATACTAGTGGAGAAAAGCCCAGAGCTTGCATAGTGTTTTCGAAAAATACTAATTTCTTACCTGTTCCAGAGCTTTGTTCTAACGACCTGGTTGCAGCGTACATTAATCTCAAAGGGTGGGATGGGTCAAGAGTAATTGTGTGCTCGGCCTACCTACCCGGCGAGAAAGAAGACCCGACGGAAGAGCTAAGGCGCGTCGTTGACTACGCTCGATGTCATCGTGCGGAACTGGTGGTTGGATGCGATGCTAACGCCCATCACACCGACTGGGGTAGCACTGATGTCAACTCTCGGGGTGAGTTACTATTTGACTATCTTACACTAAACAGTCTTCGAGTGCTAAACCTAGGATGTATACCAACCTTTGTAACAAGCCTCAGGCAACAAGTTTTAGATATTACTTTCGCCACAAACAAACTAGCCTCTCACATAAATGGATGGCATGTTAGTGACGAAACTTCAATGTCCGATCATCGGCATATACTTTTCGAGGTTAAATGCCGTTTGGACTATGAATCGGTCACTTATCGGAACCCCAGAAAGACTGCCTGGAATGACTTCACGGCCAACCTAAGGCAGAATCTAGAGGACTGTCCGAAAAACATAAAATCAACAGAAGAGCTCGAGATGGCGGCTTGCATTGTCTCGGAGGGCATAATATCTGCCTACGAGGTAAGTTGCCCGCCACAGGTAAAGACTTCTAAAACTAGAGTTCCCTGGTGGAATTCAAAACTTAGGAAACTAAGGGAGAAAACCAGGAAACTATTTAATAGGGCCAAGAAGACGCAGGAGTGGGAGGTCTACAGGAAAGCCCTAACGGACTATAACAAACAAATCAGAAAGGCTAAGAGAGCCTCTTGGAGAAAGTTCTGTGAGGACGTTAAGCATACGCCTCAGGGGGCTAGGATTCATAAAATTCTAGCCAAAGAAAAACCTAGACAAATAGGTCTTCTCAGGAATGCTGATGGCTCCTTTACAACTAACGAAAAGGAAAGCCTGGAGGTGCTCATCTCCGCCCATTTCCCTGGCGCTCAAGCTATTAACTTAGCAAATGACAAAGTGCCCTCTTACAGGCCTCGTAACGAGGACTGGCGCAGAGCGGCGCAAATCATTAGACCCCAGCAGGTAAAGTGGGCGGTCAACTCCTTCAAACCCTATAAATCAAGTGGGACGGATGGTATACAGCCTATCTTGCTTCAGAAAGGACTGAACATCCTATTACCCCTATTGATTAAAATGTTTAGAGCCAGTCTTGCCCTGGGGGTGGTTCCAGAACCATGGACCAAGGTAAAAGTGCTCTTCATACCAAAGGCAGGAAAGAAGGATTACTCACAACCTAAATCCTTTAGACCGATAAGCCTTTCCTCCTTCTTACTGAAATCTATGGAGAAAATCATAGATAACTATATCAGGGATGTAGCTCTGCGCTTGCACCCTATTCATTGTACTCAACACGCCTATCAAAGTGGAAAGTCTACTGAGACTGCCCTGCTCAACCTTGTTGACAGAATCGAAAAGGCGTTAGAAGACAAACAAATTGCGCTATGCGCATTTTTGGATATTGAGGGAGCCTTTGACAACACGCCCATAAGCAGTCTGGTAGGGGGCTTAGTTTATAAAAACGTAGACCCAACCACTGTACGATGGGTCAAAGCGATGCTCTCAAACAGGTCAAACACCGTATCGCTGCATGGGACCTCTCTAGAGGTATCTGTAGCGAGGGGTTGTCCACAAGGGGGGGTTCTATCTCCCCTCCTATGGACATTAACCATTGACCAACTCTTGTATAAGATGGCAGATCTTCGCATAGACGTGCAAGGCTACGCCGATGACCTTGTAATCACTGTGCGAGGCTTCTGTCAAAGTACGATTTCGTACCTTATGCAAAGAGCTTTAAACACTATAGGCAAATGGTGCAGCGATAACGATCTTTCGGTTAATGCCGATAAGACTGTCCTGGTCCCATTTACTAAGAAACGTCTGCTGGACAAAATTGTCCTGCCGAAATTAAATAACAAAAGCATAAGTCTCTCTAGGGAAGTAAAATATCTGGGAGTCACTATCGACCAGAAACTGACCTGGAACAGCCACGTTGCTAACGTAACACAGAAGGCAAAGATTGCCTTGGGAATATGTAGCAAAATGGCAGGACAACGCTGGGGTCTTAGGCCCCAGATGGTTCTTTGGCTGTACTCAGCTATTGTGAGGCCGTTATTAACATACGCCTCCGTAGTCTGGAGTAAGAAGGTCAAACAAAAATCAACAATTGCCATACTCAGTAGCTTACAAAGAACAGCCTGCATTATGGCAACCGGAGCTATGTCAACTTCCCCTGGAGCGGCACTGGATGCGTTGTTAGATCTAACGCCCCTGCATCTACATGTAGAGAAGGTGGCGAGAACTACTATGCACAGGATACACGCACAGGTGGGACCAAAATGGCTCTCCCAGGCACTTAAATCCGTTCAGGACTCAGTACTGGAAACTCCAATTCTGAACATGGTATCGGACTCAATGATACCTCAGATAAACTTTCGTAGGTTTTATGAAGTAGATATTCCCTCCCGCGATGAATGGCTTAATGACAAAATCGCGTGGGTGGGAGGTGGCCTTAAGTGGTACACCGATGGATCCAAATCAGGATCTGAGGTAGGCTGTGGAATCAAAAATCAGCAAGCAGCTGAACCTTGGAAAATACGCCTCCATTTTCCAGGCAGAGGTATACGCCATCTTAGAATGTGCGGACATCAATCTGCAGAAAGACTACACCAACCACACAATATATATCCATTCGGACAGCCAAGCGGCCCTTTTGGCCCTGACCTCCGAAACAATCAACTCTAAGTTAGTTAAAAATTGCATGGACCTCCTTAACGAACTGGGCACAAAGAACAGAGTCGTACTAAGGTGGATACCAGGACATGCAGGAATCGTTGGAAATGAAAAAGCCGACGAACTCGCCAAGGCTGGAGCTAAGGGGAGCCCTTATGGGCCTGAGCCAATCTGCGGTATACCCAAAAGCCTAGCTAACTTAACCCTGAGGAACATATATGTAAACTCATCCCTTAATTCCTGGCACGAGGTGCTTGGAATGAGTCACTCTAAGGCACTTATAAAGGCCTTCAGTAAGAAATCTGCTTCAGAGATATTTTCTCTAAGTAGAAGAAACTTGCGCATACTAGTGAGGGTGCTAACAGGGCACTGTGGACTGAACAAACATTTGTTCACAATCAGTGTCCGTGACACAAAGGAGTGCAGATTCTGCTGCAATGCAGATGAAACACCCAAACACCTTCTGTGTGAATGTCACCCACTTATGCCAAAACGTAATACCCACCTGGGGAAACACATATTGCACCCAGATGAGGTAAAATCAATTCCTGTCAAGAACATAGTGCGGTTTTTCAAAGCTGCAGGTCTTGACAGTGAAATCTAGTTAATGTGGCGATCACAATAGACCTAGTATGGTCGCAGTGATACAAGCTCTGAGAAGACTTGAAATAGCCGCTTAATCCAAATAATAATAATAATAATGGTTTCTATGATTTACTAAAAATCTGATGAAAACACCCGAATAGTTAACAATAAAATCATTAATATTTTTTTACGTCTGCCAATACCAAAACACAAGTGCAATGAACGCGCGGTCGGAGGTGGTCGTGTCGCACGTGTATCTATTATCCTAATGCAGTTAGATAAAATAAACTAACAACTTTTGTGCACAAATCATAACCAGTTGAACGTTTAATCTGTTGTGTAGCTGTGGACCGATTATGATTTGGTAAGTTTATAATATACGCGTTAATATGACCACGCGCTCGCTAACTCGCTGAAAGCACGTTTGAACCTATTTTATGTTATTGTGCTTTTTTATATTTTTGGTGTTATTCGTAACGAGTTATTTTTTAATAGGTTAAAACCCTTTCCTAACTCAAGAAGCTATCAATAAGGGTCTAGTTTTGATTAAATCGAAACTATTAATGTTTTATTGTGAAATGTAGGTGTATATTAGAATACGGATAGATTTGAACTTATGACCGATTTTCCTCAGTCGGTCGTTTAAATAGAAAAATACATGACATTGTTTATCTATTTTATTAACTATGTAGGAATATATTAACTAAGTGTTTCCCGTGTATATTTTTATGGCCCGGTCAGCGTACTAACCTACTATTTGATGGATTACCATTGAAAATTTAAATCTATTTTAGAAGTATTTATAGTTTACAAACAGTTCTAATTGCATAAGTATATTATGCAGTAAGTATATGAGAATTTTGACATTATTAAGGGAATTGGGGTGTCCTGAAATAGCTTGGCTTGCATATTTTTAATTATTTAGTTACAAAATTATTCCTAGAACAAAAATTCCAAAAGTTATCTTTTCCTGATTCATACTAATTTATTGAGATTATTGATGTAGGGCAGGGTAAGACCCCCTCAAACATTATTCTCAGCACAATACTGTCATTAATTGCTCCTATATGCTCCCTAAAAATATTTGAAGTAAAATAAAGTAATATACCAACATGTATCTAGTTACCAAATATGTTTCAATCAGATTGCCAATGAGAAAAATTTTCAAAAAAAAAAAACAATGTTTTGTTTTTTCTACATGGGAATTAAACACACTAACTGTGTCATAACACTCTGGTGTTAAGCTTATGTCCAAGTCCCCCATCAAAATAAGTGTTATTTTTTTATGCATGGCCATGGATCATTGCACATCCTGCCCATTATGTTCCATTCATAAAGAGCAGGCACTTTAAAACTCTCTTTGTTTGTTTTGACTCATGACATGAATTTCTAAAGGACTCCACAGATGAAAAAGCCATGATTGATTGCCATTAAGCAAATTAAAAATAAACAACCATAGAGTTAAGGGGACATAGAAATCCAAAATCAAAGTCAGCATTTTTACCTATGAAAATAGTTACATGAACTAACAGTAAAAATAAGAATGCCACACATGTTTAGATGAAGACACCCACATACAAAATGATGGATTGTATTTTAAACGCCCGTCAAGATGACTCATTGAATAATCTGAATATAAATTGCATTTCGGAAGAGAACTTGTGTCTCAATTGTACCAAGTCATAAATACCTAACTGGCTTTGGGAGGGTTGTTTTGCTGTTGGAACCTTTTAGTTGTAATAGAGAAAAAATTACTACTGGTATAGCAGGATTCCTACTATTATCTGCACAAATTTTATAAAGAGGACAATTTTGAATAATACACTGAATGGATTTGAACACTTTTGAATGGATTTAAATATAGCCTATGTTACTCCATGATAATGTAGCTTTTCAATGTTGAAAGAATTTTTGAAATCTACAGTAATTTTTGAGTTTATTTATTACAAACATAAAATAAAAAATGATTATAATATTATTAGTGTAGACATAGTAACTCTTTCTATTTGTTATTAATTTCAAATGTAAACAGATTCAAAAAATTGAAAAAGGCATAGCCTACTTGAAATATTTTTTCAACACAGACAAAGTCACAGGCACCACCTAGTTGATATCATGTATGAGATGAAACAATTTGTTAGTGTCAGGTCAGCAGCCAATTGGAGATGATTTGATCAACACTTTACTTTATGAAGTATATTAAATATTGTTGATGAATGAATCCTTTCATACGACAATGATATAATGATGTTAACTGCGCTATTGTGCTGTTTAAGTGTATGTGAGTAAATAATATTTTTTATGATCATTTTAGAGTTCATTTATTTTACGATATTGCACCTTTAGAATTGAAATTACTTAAGATTTTTTTTTAAGAAAATGACTTTCATTCGATGAACGACTTAAAAACATGCTTTCTATCAGTTTATTACAATTATACAGTCTCTTTTAGTCCAGAATAGTATTATAATGGTAAAACTAAAAAATTACCCATTTCTTAATAACATTTTTGGCACTTATGAAAAGCAGGAATTTTGGGGATTATCCCACTTCAATACTAAAGGTGCGATATATGGCATTTAGGGATTAGTGGCACAAATTAGGGGAGGCTTACGTCCACCATTGGACTAGTTTAGGCTAAAACGACGACGATATGGTCTTTAAGTTATTAATTAATATTCACGTCATTTATCGAGTAGGAGAGCATAAAAAAATAATAACCTGTGAGATTCTTAACACGCGGCCAATGTGATTTTAAACAAAGCAAAGCTTGTACTATGGTTACCAAATAGCTGACGTGTGTATGTCAGCTAAATAATTGTATTATTACTATTGTTAGTTGATTATAATATTTATAATTCGTCAAATAATGTCGTTATGACTAACATTGCGTTCGTTGAGTTCATACAAAGTAACCATGGCATTCGATTAGAAGAATTGATCAAACAACGTTATGACAAAGTTATAAGCCTTTGATTAAATCTTTGAGCTATTGTAATGACATGTAGGTACGTAGTGATGACCACATTTGTGCTTCATTATACACTAACTTCTGCCTCGCGGTTTCAGCCGCGTTTCCGGGGGATCTTCAGTTTTCCCAGGATAAAAAGTAGTAGTATGTGTTAATCCTGGGTGTCAGCTAACTACAGACCAAATTTTATTAAAATCCCTCCAGTCGTTTAGACCGTAAATAAGTAACAAACATACACACTCTCAAACTTTCGTCTTTATAATATTAGTGTGATTACACTACATATTATGTACTATATGCTTTATATCGTCGCGTCTCGTCTTTTGTATGGCATTGAAATTATTGCTCAATTTACTTTCAAAATAGGTATTCAGGGATAGTAATCAGATAATGATGTCGAACATCTGATAATACCAGAACAAGCAGTTGCTAACACAATTCTATATCCAAAGATACCGCCTAAGGGTGACAGTGTTGATTTCCTGCCTTACTTTTCCGTCGCTATATTTTATCACTTATTTCGTAAGACAAATTGGTTTCGTTTTGTACTCATTATGGAGGATTGTTCTCCGTAATAACTCATAAGTTGACTGATAGTAAGCGAAGTTATGCGAGTGATAACAAATTCCTGTTTATACAGCCTCGGGATCTGTGGCATGATAACTGAAGTTGCCTGTTTGAAGTTATCTCCTTTTGCTCAAATAATGTTCACAAACAATACCTAACTTATATTTCGTACACAGTATGTATGTACTAGAGTAGCCTCCGCGTGGTTTCACCTGCGTAGTTTCCGTTCCCGTGGGAATACAGGAATAAAATATAGCCTATTACTCCCTGATAATATAGATTTCCAATGGTGAAATAATTTTTGAAATCGGCACTGTAGTTTTTGTGTTTATTCATTACAAACATACACATACAAATACAAAATATTCTTCTTTATAGTATTAGTGTAGGTAGATGTAGATAGCTACTTGCCTTAATCCTCAAAGAAGGGATTTTTTTACCTGATACAAATATTAGAGTGACAATTCACACGTGTTTGCCTAGCCTCGATCGTAGCTCAGTCCCTCAGGAACCATTTGCCGCGACATAAAGACTCCGGACGATTCGACTTCAAGTGGATACGAGGCCTTAGTGACACATTATCGTCTTATTTATAAACAAAAAGACACAAGTGGTTTGATAAGACGAGATTGCGTAATAATATGCTACTTGTTATCAAATATTGGTAGGACTGATAATACTTTATGACCGCGAAAATTTGCCGAAAAGTTGTTATAATAAATTATCGCTATGCGAATAACTTTGGTTTGGGAGACATCCATCATAAACGGTTCATTAGGTATATTTGTTGCCCAACTATTGCTTTGGAATTGCATATTGATTAGGTAATGAGGATTTAAAAGAATGGAGACGAACAAGTTCGGTAGTGGGCGGACGTAGGCTGACTTCGTATCTCTCGAGAATATCTCTTGGCTTAAACTTGGGCAATTATCGCGATGAAAATCAAAAAGGAGTCTTTTGATTGTAAATACTTGGGATTATTTATTATTAATGGCCACATCCAAAGCTTATTTTAGGTTGATATGTATAATCTAAAATGTTCTTTTGATGTGCCTTGCCTTGAATATTCTTTTATTTCCGACGTAAATACTGCAGATCGAATTATCCCCTTATGTGAATATATTTATAGGTTATTACGCAGATGGGCGCCTTAATGGAAAATCCTCATTGTACGTCTTTTAAGCCCTGATTTCATACTCCACTTGATGGGTCGCAATCCGATTGGAAGCCAATGACCCGAGATCCGGGAGTGATCTCCGATTAGTCTTCGATTTAAGTCAATTGTTTTAATGAAAAAGTCGGTCTTTTGAAGCTCGTTAAATGGAAATTAATTTTATTGTGTACGTGGTTACCAATGTCTCTTGGTTTTGTTCACAGATCTCGTCCGTGGTGGTGTTGACTAGAACACAGATGCTCGTATCGGTTTTATGATATTAGTGGAGTACCAGTGACGCCATGGAGATGACACACCAGGGAGGCGCGGAGGCCGAGAGCCTGCTGCGACCGGACCACAGAAATGCAATGCTCATGCCGCACCAGCGACCTGGACGTGAGTTGCTTTATATAGATAATTTTTCTGTTATTTGATGTTGTATAAGCAGTTTTAGGTTCGGCAACGCGTGACGCCCCTGGTGTTGCAAGCGTCCATAGGCTACGGTAACCGCGGGATATCAGGTGGGACCGTATGCCTGGTTACCACCTTAGTGGCATAAAAAAAAGAACAGTTATCTTCCCCTTTTGGAATAAAGGCGTCTTTTTCTGTAGAGTTTAGGTTAAAAATGTTTCAACAACCAATGATATAACGATGCTACCATCCTTTTTACATAAAAACTAACAAAGCCAAGTTGATTTCATGACTATTCTGGTCTAGCGTGCGATCAGTTTACGATCACACGTTTTTCATAAATCCATAAAAAGGTATGATGTAGCTTTGAATCTGATTTGCACGGTATGACTCAAATCACATAAACTGCTTTTAGGATACCGCATAATATGCAAATTTAACCTAAAAGTTGTTCCGAACAATGTGTGTTTTGTTAATTTTTGTTTCGTATTTTACTTTAAAACTAATTTGAATAAAATTGGGCACACAAACAGCATATATTAATATGTCAATATTCCCAACAGAAAGATTCATTTAAATAAATAATCACCGTATGTATATTTAATGTTACGTAAAGTTGTGGGAAAGTGTAATAATTAGGGCGTGAAAGAGGAAACGCGACACGACAAGAACACTTAAGTTTAAGAGGAAAGCTACCTAAGTAGAGTTTTGAGTGTTTAAAATTTATTTTTGTCACGCCAACGTTTATGTAGGACAGACGTATGGAAACAGATTTTATATTAAAAATAAATATTATCTACGGAACCTTGTTAGTAGTTATCAGCGTTTTTTGTATAATAAGTGCTAAGTGTTGTCTCTCATCAAGTTTAACCTCGACAGTAATTTTGCTAAAATGATTGCTTTTGTCATCAGCCCATGGTTAGAAGACGAGCTGGGTTTTGAGATAATAATTATATTCTTTCTAATGGGATTAATTATATAATTATATCCTATATATATAATTATATCCTACTTAATGGGAGAGAGAATGAAAATGGATGCATGTAAATTTGGCACAGAGATAGGTATTCTGAAATAAGACATAGGCTACTTTTTCCTAGGAAAATTAAAGATCCCACGGGAAAGCGGGTGAAACCGCGGGGAGCCTCTAGTATAGAATACCTTACATAATCTTCCCTATATGGTACCTACCCTATGTTTCCATTTAACGGTATTTTTTTAAATTAAATCGTCGTTTGTAGCTATGAGTAAAATATGTACAACATAACATAATTTGAATAGTGTTAAAACATCTACAAGGTTCGGTCTCTCTTTGTATTAAACACTAGTGCGTAATTTTAAAACTGAAGTCCGTAAAACAGAACATTTTAAAGGCGAGATGATATATGCTATAAACACCTGTAGTAGAGTATAACCAAACATGCATAAAAACATTATCACGGCACCGCGACACATAAAAGCTAATATTGACACTGTGTGACTGAGGCTTAATGTATTTAGTGTACGTTGCTACCATAGATTCGTCTATAAAAAAACTGGCAACATATTTCAAAGAGTGCTTGTAGTATGATAACCAGATAGTTGATATCAGCTCATATACGTCTCCACCAAGGAGGTTTAGGCCAGTCATACTACTTTTAAATACATATATAAATACTCAGACACATAGTACAACATGTTCCTTCACTCACACATTTTTTTCCTGTATGAGAATCGAACCCGTATAATTTTAATTTTATACTGAGTTGGACACATTCAGCTCTAATAAGTCACAAAAGACATAACTAGCTTCGCAGTCGCTTACTCTAATCACCAAGCCAACAGGACAGTCAGGAGAACGATAAAATCATTTTTATATTCGGCTATCATCACAATAATACTATTAGGTAGGTATTACCCTATCATACTTATCTATATCTACCGCCAATATCGTGTTAATATTAGATTACGACATCCACAGTTGTTATGCGTTAAACTTTACTATCGACATTATAATTATGTCAAGGTGTCATGTTGAAAACTGGGTCGAAATTAAATATTGATAGAAAATGCCGCTTATGCAAACTCTCCTAACGTGATAAGAGTCGTGTGAAAGTAGGTATCTTGTGAAAAAATCCAGATAGTACCTACAGAATTTTGGTCGTTATTGTTAACGGTCGAGGCTTAGAGGAAATATCGATACTATAAATGCGACAGTAACTCTGTCTGTTTCTCTCGCTTTCACTCTGAAACTACTAAACCGATTAAAATGAAATTCGGTACACATACCTATAGTCTAGACCCTGAGAAAGGACATAGGCTACTTTTTATCCCGGAAAAATGGAATATCTTTCAAATTCAAATAAATTCTGAGATCTCCCGGTTACCCGGTAAAACTGCGGGGAACCACTATATACTAGGGTTATGTTTTTCCTTATAATCATAGGTAAAAACCACGGTAATGGCCAATGCCTTCGCCCTCAGATTCTCAAATAACCCAATCTAGAACATTAATCAGCCGTGTATCGGAACTTTCATATTTTCCAAACCATTGTCAAGTAGTTTTTACCAGCACAAATGTTGAGCGTGCCTCACTGAATCACGTAATCGGGGTATTCAAACAAAAAAAAAACTTGCTATGCCCAAGTAGCAAGCCCACAGCAACAGGTTTTGTGTACCGAATGCGACTCTCGCCTATCTATTTATCGTAAATTCTCTATCTACCATTTGGAAGGCTTAGAACCAATAAATCGGATATAACGTTATCAATTATTACGTTATTAATTGTTCGATTGTCGAAATCCTGATAAAGTATATACCTACATATCTAAATCTTGGCTTTATTCATGGTAATTTTAATTTTAGTTTCGGAAATTACAAATAAAACAATCGTCCGGCGTAAAAAGTTATAGGATATATAAATATTGTAGTGTACTACATTATTATTATAGACTCTATACGTCTCTACCGAGGAGCACGAGCCACCCCTAACAGCCAATGGGTTTAGTTAGGCTATACCTACTACGAAGTGCTAGATAAAAAAGAAGACCGCAGCCAAATAACACTACACGTAGTGTTGTGTTCCTGCGGTGAGTAAGGTAGTCAGAGCTCCGTGTGGAGACGCTGTAGCGGCAGTGGGGGACCAGGGATGGAGTAGCGTAGGGGTATGCAGTAGTACGACGAAAAGTACATTGCGCTTTGTCCCTTTCACTGCCTATACAGTTGCTCCCTTTTTACAGGGTCGGCACCGCGTGAGTGACGCCTCTGATGTTGCAAACGTCCATAGGCTACGGTAACCGCATCCCATCAGGTGGGACCGTATGCCTGTTTGCAATCCTTGTGGTATAAAAAAAAAAATCTTGTTAGTACTATGTCTGCCAGTATCAGAGATAAAACAAAAATTATTTGACACTATTTTAAGTCATGTATAGTAATGCAAGTATTTAGTGCTTCGTAGTGAGTTATGCAGCTTGCTAATAACAATGGCATACCGTAGGTACAGTACAGTACTATCCTCAACGTATGACGATCATGTTTATGAAACTTTGCAAAATATTGTATTTCTACACTGGCATTTGATATGACACCTCCTTATACCTATTTGGATGTATCTTCAATTACACTAGCGACCAGACCGGCTACGCAGCTTAGCAGAGCATCATTGTCATTTTTACAAATTTAGACAATAGGTACAATATTTAACTTAACATATAAAAATATTCTCTTATAAATCACTCCATATATTGTTGACTAGCTGCCTCCGCGCGTAGTTCCCGTTGCCGTAGGAAAACAAAGATAAAATATAACCTATGTACACTCACAAAGTACGTAAGTTTCTGTTATTGAAAGAATTATTCAGATCACTTTAGTAGTTTCAGAGACTATTCATAATATAAATATAGATAACGCCATTAAAATGCGTTGCGTAACTTAAAAGATCTAAGCGTACAAATAGCAGAAAGGGATTCTGTTTTATACTATGTAAAGATGTGACATGTATTTGATCAAATCTTCTATGACGGAAACAAAGCATTTTCCCTAGTAATCCGATGAAATTGGGTTTATTTCCTCAAGTATTCTCACCTCTTTCGACATGCTGTTACATTGTATCCTCCTACCAATTTTATTTATTGCACCAAATAAAGGAGGTATTCCACCAAGCGCCCCCAAACGAAGCGCACCCAGACGAAGCGCACCTAATGTATTCCACGAAGCGCCCCCGTAGGTGCGCTTCAAATGAAAAATTTAAAATAATTAATTTCCTATTCCACGAAGCGCACCTAAGAATATCACTCGCATAGTGTGGGGACAAGAAATAAAAATGTCGATAGAAAAAAATATATATTATTTAAAGACTTACTAAAACTTCTGTATACTGCGACGGAACTTTTAAATGCGCGCCTAAACCATTTCTTCAAATTTACAGCATCCACGGTGAGGTTGAAAATATCGTTAAACCTTTAGCCTATGCATTATTACAAAACAAAAAAAAGTCTACCTATAAAATATTATTCGAATTATTAAAATCTAGAATACCCAAAATGCAACCCAATGTTTTTACGGGTGATTTTGAGGAAGCTGCCATCAGGAGTTTTACAACAGTATTTCCTAACGCAAAGATTATAGGATGTTATTTTCATTTTAAAAAAACAATAAAAAAAAATCCAGGGACTTAGGTTTACATAAAAATAGCATATATAGAAAGCATGTTGCCACATTTACCGCTGGAAGATTTGGATGAGGCCTGGCTCTACATCATGAGCGAATGTCCTCAAGGAGAAAATGTTTCTAAATTTAATGATTATTTTGTAACTCAGTGGCTCGAACATAAGTTATGGCACGACAAATGGTCGTGTTATAACGTAAAAAATAAAACTAACAATTATACAGAGTCTCATTACTCTGAAATAAATAATTTTTTTAATAAAAACAGAGCCATAAATCTGGCAAAACTTTTAGATTGCTTACAAAAATATTGCAATAATTATGCTGAAATTAGAATAAAAATGGGTAATTCAAATAATCAAAAAAATGCTAAAATAAAAAATCATATAATCGAAAATACTATAAATGATTATAAAAATGGCTTAATTTCAGTTGGACATTGTCTAGAAAAATTAAGATTTTGATTATAAATAATTTATTCAATTGATAAGTTACTAGCTGCCTCCCCGCGGTTTTACCCGCGTAGTTCCCGTTCCCGTGGGAATACAGGGATAAAATATAGCCTATGTTACTCGGGGATAATGTAGCTTTCCAAAGGTGAAAGAATTTTTGAAATCGGTCCAGTAGTTTCGGAGCCTATTCATTACAAACAAACAAACAAACAAACAAACAAACAAACAAACAAATCTTTCCTCTTTATAATATTAGTATAGACTAATAAGATAATTAAGATAATACTATATTGCCCATTTATTCGAGATTATTTAAGAATCTTAAATATTGTGTTTTGTGATTTTATGCAGTCTGTGATTTTATATAAAACTAGAGGTCATCAACATCAACTAACCTAGATCTCTATAGAAAACTATAATTACAATGTTTTTGATATTTGTCCAAGTTTTTATTGTAATTATGAAACAATCTGTGATTTTTTATGTTATAGTAGAGTATTTTTATTATTCACTAAACAGGTAGCTATAAGAAAACTTCAACATAGATCTCTAAGGAAAACTATATTTACAATGTTTTTGATACTTGTCTTTTATTGCATAATTATGAAACAATCTGTGATTTTAAATAGTACCTAAGATTACAAAAATGACAAATATTGTGCCACATAGTGAAACTGAACGATTATAGAAATTTAAGTTAGTCTTCTAAATAATAAATATTTTTTTCTATCGACATTTTTATTTCTTGTCACCACACTATGCGAGTGATATTCTTAGGTGCGCTTCGTGGAATAGGAAATTAATTATTTTAAATTTTTCATTTGAAGCGCACCTACGGGGGCGCTTCGTGGAATACATTAGGTGCGCTTCGTCTGGGTGCGCTTCGTTTGGGGGCGCTTGGTGGAATACCTCAAATAAAGAACTTCCCTAATAAAGTTTTCATGAAAGGATTTTACTATTTAGATGTTAAAATGTTTTCTTGAAATGTTCTTGCAGTATGTGCCATGATTCTAGTTAAGATAGAAACTTATGTATGATGACAAATTAAATAATTTATAGATTACTCTTGGAAGTAAGTTAGGTATATATACTTTTTCGTATGAGCTCAAAACCTATCGAAAAGAAATGGTTTTTATTGTCATTCTGACAGAGGTTAGAGGATTTTTTTAGGTTATTTGTCGCGGTAGTGAAAGAAGATTATATTTTGTCGTTACACGTTAAATAAAAATCGTATTTGTAATTACATGATAAAACGGTATGTTTGTGATGAGCAAAGTTCTTCATATATTTGTACTTATTTATTCATATCACATTACATTTATTATTTAGGCATAGTTCGCAATCATTGTATGTAATGTAATTGTATCTTTATTAGAAATACATATACCTAAAATTTACTTTGGTTTAGGATTGATTGAAGGATTTGAAAAATTATTTAATGCCTACGTACAGAAAAGCATAAATATAAAATTAATAAATGTAAACCTATACTTTCTCTCCGACAAATACCTACATATTTTAGTTTAACTAGGTCAAAGAAACGTCGGGTAACAATAGAATGGATTACCATTTCATTTTAAAATTCTTAAGTATTTGAGATTAGTAAAGGACTAACCATTTACTTATATTTTTATCGTCGTAAACGTGACCAAAAGGCGAGTGACCGCATAGAACCTACTACTCTATTTTTATTTCGTCCTTGTACACAATATACTCGTAAAAGGGCATTTATATTGGTAATAATTTTATGTTCAAGATTTATGGCCAGGTACACTCGCGCTAAAACGCACGTATATTAATCACCACTTATACTTTATCGCTATGATTTTCTTAATCAGATTAATTAGCTTATTTTACAGATAACGTGTTTTCTGATTGTTATAAGGAAACACTGTAATATAATACATTTCCGTTTATAACATTACGTATGTATGTATGTAGATTAGTAGGTAGTATTGTGCTAATAGAAATATTTACACCGTATAGATTCGCTTCGTATAAATATGAAATTATAAGACGTATTTCCGCGTAGTATTGTCCGTTAGCTGAATTGCCGAGTGTCGTCTCAGATACCGTACTGGCTATATCTTTCCCCATTCCGCGTACCCTCTCCGCACTCAACGCTATCCTGGACACCTACCCTGAATGTGATTTGTTTGCGGATGAATGGCTGGAAGTATTGTCTGTGTGTTTGCGCTTTTGCGAGAAAGATGTATGACTGTGTGTGTTACTTTGTATTTTCTATGTGTGTAGTGTAATTATTTCATATTGTAATTTTATTTTGCTGTTTAGTTGTTTTATATTGTAATTTTATTTTGTTATTTATTAACTTTTAAGTGTGCCTAAATATTGTTATTGGTGATAACCGTTATATTTAATGTAAATAAATAAATAAATAAATAAAATAAATCTTACCACAACAATGCTGGAATGTTGAGGCATCCAATCTCAGTTATCACTTAAGGGGGTCTCCCGTACTCCCCTATTTGACCTATTAATGATAACACTACTTACCAAGTTACATTTTGTTGATAAGGAACGAAGTACGCATGTATAATTAACAATACTAATTTTAGGTATTTGTTAATTTTACGCGGTCCACGATAGTTTAATCACGTAGGTCATTATAGTAATGTAGAACAGAACGAATGATCTAAATTGCCGATTATACTTCTATTTTCAAAGAAATGGCTACATCTAATTCTGATACATTATGTAGGTACGCAGCAGTAGTCTTTGTCTGCTATATTTATCATTTGGTGATCGTAATATGTATACTATCTGCGGATTAGGTTAATTACATACTTGTAAATGATTTGGCTGATAATTCTGTTGACCATTGCAATGTTTAAAGTTAACGTAGTCATTAGTCGCTTCCTACTATGTTCAAAAGATGAGTCAGGGTAGTGGAATTCTTCTTTGTTATTATAAGCTTTGTCCTGCTGCCCGTGACTTTGTCCGCCTGGAATAGTTACTTTGAGCTAACGGTAACATTAACCCGACTTGGTTTACGTAAGCTCTCAAAATAAAAAAAAAAATACCTCGTTTTTGAAACATTATTTATAGGTGCTCCGCTCCTATTGGTCATAACGTAGTTATATAATATGCGCTTCCTCGATAAATGGGGTATCTTACACTGTAAGAATTTTTCAAATCAGTTTCAAGCAACCAAACTCTTTTATATGTTAGTATAGAGTATAGATAGATATATACAGAAACTTCTAAGCACTACCTGTTTCTTATGCATTGTTATTTGTTTTAATGAAAATATCCATAAAAATCAAGTCGTTAGTACCTCAGTCGACATGGAAACGATAACTGATAAGCAGCTTGTTGGGTAGTTGGTTCTTAGAGTTCCCTGTGCATATTTGTCCATCTAATTTATTCACTGTCTCACTCAATACATTATGAATGAGAGCAATGTCAAGAGTTGTTTGTCTAAGTCATATACATTATTTATTATTCTGAGATGCTACGACTACGACTCGTTCCGAAGTAAAATGTCGCGTTTATGGACATCTTTTGATTCTTAATGAAATGTTAATGCTTGAAATACCTTTGCATATTACAATGAATTTCCTGGCTTCCACGTAAATATCTCTACTTAAATATATTACTCTAATAAAATATAATGCGCAATATAATATTTGTTAATTAAATCCAGTGTTTTCGTAAATATTCTTGCCCTATTTAATGTGAAACCGCTCTCAAAATTAATAAAACAAAAATAACATAAAGTTTTCATAGTCATAAAAAGACGAAATGTAAATATATTATAAATGAAAACTTTGTTAAATTCTGAAATGGAAACTCAAACAAAATGTTTTTGTTAAAGAGAATCTTTTCAGAGCCGAAAAGTTAGAATCAACCACGGTATGTTTAATAACAAGGCGTACTCGCTAGAAGTATTTTGTTATCATTTTATACAATAAGATTAAATAAATATGAATGGACGGACAGTACAAAACAATGTTAATTGAAAAGGTTAGGTTTGGAATAATGACATTGTATAGGGACATTGACCGCGTGATGCAACGCCCGCCGGTTCTGCTTACTACGCGGCCTTTGTCAAAGAATTTGTTGTCGACTACAAACACAATGTAGAATCGACTGTGTAACTTTTGTATTGCTCTGTTGAAATTCTTACAAGTGGGATTAGTCAAAGTACCTCAGAGAGAAAGGGACAATATGACACTACATGTCACTCTTCTGTTATATAGGTATAAGTATTGTCCAAACTCTTCGAAAACAATAGATCCGAATATAGGATACAGTTCCTAAAGAAAGATAGAAGTGATATGATTTGCACAGGTCTAGGATATTATATTATGTTAAGAATATTTTAGAGTAAATAGACATATAACTCGTCTCGTAAAACTAGACCGCAATAAAGATCTGTTACATGATATATGTAATCAACCTGTCGGAAGACTTATGTTACATTCGGATATGATACCTATTTTCATAATATTTAAACCCCATATAACCCATTTGGGTCCTTGTGAAATAAAATCGAACCCGCGATCTTAAGTTAAGCAATCAGGGTCTCTAACCTTCTCCTACCGTCCCGTCTCTTAACCCTCTTCATAGCCTGAATGGGGCTTTGTCACCTGGCTTAAAAAAGAGCGCGCTATATATAAAAACCTCAAACGATATTTTTAACATCCTTTATGTATTAGAATATCAAATTTACATAACCATGTAACCAAACCTGTTTTCGGCAGTCAACACAATATAATATTAAGCTAGTTGTGGTCAGATCGGGCCAGTAATCTTAGATGTATAATTAGTTTTAGTCGCGAACGAACACTGCAACGGAAAATTTACTAGTTAAATATTAAGTTAATAAAAATTGTGTCAGTGAAGTGGAATAAGGAATATTTAGTGATTGTGGATACATTTTGGTGTTAATTAAATAACCTCTATACGTCAATCATGGGTTATGGTACATTTATAGAAATGAGGTCGACAAGTGAGTTTTTCTGGCTAGCATTACATGTGTCGATATTAAGCGTTAGTTAAATGCATAGACTTTAGACGTATTAGAAACCTCGATTTCAGAACTAAATCACTAGAGTGTTATTATTAATTTGGAGTGAAAAAAAATCTAAATATGTTTATACAAGCACTTGTGGCTCCTCTGGTGTTGCGGGGTCCATGGGCGGCGGTAATCGCTTACCATCAGGCGATACGTCTGCACGTTTGTCGACCAACACATAAAAAACAAAAAAACTTATGATCAGTCACTCTAATGCTCGGTTCTGAAAGTTACTTTTAGTAAGACAAGTGTGAAAATACTTCCAAGAACGAGCTTGTTTATTTCGAATGGCGCATAAAGGTCATGATAACAAGAGACTTATACTTAGTACGAGATAACGTATCTACCCATCTTCTGCCTAATAATGGCTTGCCTTGAATCCTTTAACATCTACCCAAATAATTCAAAGCTAATAAAACTGCTAATTAACTTTTCTGATAGAATATATACGTTAACTAGTTGTTTAACTATAGTAAAACAAAGTCATATAAATACAATGTCTAGATGCATTTCGAAACGATGTGGGTGAACTATTCCGGGATATAATTAGAAATGTTGATTCACGCAGAATATTTACCACATACCAAATATGATTGTGTTCTGCTGTATTTACATTTATACACTTGTTAATTTTGTTCATTCATAACCTAAGCTGCCTGTGTCCTCAGTCGAAGGCTGACTTTGGAACCGGTTGCAGTTTTGATTAGGTAGACTAAAAAAATGGCTTGGATTTTTTGAAGCGAAATAGGTCCAACCGTTTGTCTGTTGCTTACATGCCATTCCAGTATTTATTAGTTAGGTACATTTTGGGTATTCGGAACATTAACATCTACAGTCTACACTAATATTATAGAGGAATGATTTGTTTGATTGTTACGATTATTTTAGCAATGGAAAGCTACATTATCAGGGAGGAACATACGCTATATTTTGTCCCCATATTCCAACAGGAACGGCAACTATGCGGTTGAAATCGCGTGGTGGCTCGTATGTAATATGTGCTGAATTTATATATTTACAAGTGGCTCCCTGCGGTTTCACCCGCGTTCCCGGGATAAAAAGTAGCCTATGTGTTATTCCAGAACATATTCTAGCTCTGTGCCAAATTTCAAGCAGATCCCTTCAGCCGTTGGAGCGTGAAAGAGTAACAAACATCCATACATACATCCATACTTACAAACTTTCGCATTTATAATATTAGTAGGATTTATGCTACAAAGGTGGCAAACAGGCATACGGTTCCACCATGTGCTGTATGATATATATATCGCTATTATGCATCCGATGTCATGTCCTGAGACCCAATATACTTTTTTTTGCCATTGAGAATTTGAGATATTTCATTGACATTTGATTGTAGCTCTTTTATATCAACGATTCTTTTGTAAGACCGGTTCGACCATGCTCTATTAGTCTGTTATCTTCCCAAACTGAATATTTATAACGAGATTCAAATATTTGCTTATCTTCAATGGCGTTGTTCGCATTAATTCCATTCACGACAGAGTAAAATCGTCCGATCATTTATAGGATTTCTATTAGAGACAGAGTTGGCTTCATTTGATCAAGACTGGTCGTAAACTGATGATTGGTTGAAAGGTTTCATTGAAAGCAATCTGACTTGTTTTGTGTTCCGTGTTAACAGTTTTCTCTCATTACTTGTTCTATCGATAGCATGTTATAGATACAGTATTTGTGCGTACAAGCTACTATAGAATCAAAAGCACGAAATTGTGTTTACAGATAAAAATAACTATACCTAAGTATCTCTTAAAAAATTATGTAAAAAAATCGTAAAACTATATTGAAGATATATAAAATATATAGAGTAACACAAAACGCGATAAATATGCAGCTATTTACTGAATGGGTTTTTGTAGCTATTTATAATATAGGTTCATAATTATAATTACATGTTTTAAGTAACGGATTTACCGTGATGTCATAAATATTTAACTAAGATCTTTTGTCAATAGGTTTGACATCGTTTCGTATATAAAATGTTGCAAGAGGCCATGTGTTCGTTTCTTAAAGTTAGATTGCTCTAGTTTATTTTTAGTTTAAATTTGTGTGTGATTGATACATTCTGGGTTGTTTCTTGTTTCGGGCTCTCTTTTACAAGCTTTTTCCTGAAGAGGCGGGATTATTTATTTATGCATTATAGGAGTATATTACTAGCCAGTTAGATTTAAATAATTCGGTTCAGTTTTTTTTTATTTTTTTAATAATTCCTTTTTGAACGTATATTGCACACGGCTGTACCAATTTGTAAACGAGCATAAAAAAGTTTATTACAATGAACTGCCGATAATAAACTCATTGTTGGAGCTGATGGAAACTGTATTGTATCGAAATAGGCTGTAGTGTTCGAGACTGCGTAAATATTTCATAAAAAAAAAACAAAGTATTATAATAGTGATAGTGTAAAAAAAACGTTTTGATCGTGCATAATAGTGAGTCATTTTAGCCATGACATATAAATTAAAGCATTAAACGTTTAATGCGTGTGTACTTTCAGGTAAATGTAATGCTTTCGGTATAGGTGTGTTAGAGAATCGTAAGGTAATGATAGAATTAAGAAATAATTATATTTCACACGCTACAAAATAAATAGAACATAAAGTTTCACATACACATATTCACATGTTTGTCTCGATATGTTATTCGATATCTGTGATGTTGGAAAACATGTTTCCGAGTTGACTATGTTACAAAATTGGTATCGATAACGATCTTATTGTACAGCGAAATCGAATACTTATACGAATTGGAATGTAGTTATGATGTAGGTAGGTACATACTTTAATATACTACGATAGTATGTTAGACTTTATGGATTTACTTCTTGGATATAATATGATTAAAACTTTTTCGTTCCTACTAATATTCTTAATGCGGAAGTTTGTGAAAATGTATCGATATTCTTGTCACACCAAAAAGGGTCGCTATGAAATTTGACAAAGAGTTAGATCATGTTCTGGACACAGGCTACTTTTTACCCGGAAAAATTTAAGATTGGTGAAACCGTGGGGGCCCCTAGTGTGTAATATTTTCATTGCTATCAATTTGACAAAAACTGCCTTCACAAAAAAAAAAGAAACAAAACACCCTTTGATATAAAAAAAAGTTGTATTTTCCTTAAGATTTTAAATTTATTCCATTTCTGAAATGACATTTTAATCACCCTCGTCTGTTTCCAGCCGGGTGGGACGTCGGGGACGGCGAGAAGGCCCCGTTCCTCCGCAACGAGCCGGTGAAGCTCACGCCCGCGTGGGAGGGCGCCAACCTGCCCAATGACACGCTCAACTTGAAAGGTAACCCACCGTCTAACTGTATAACCCAATATTACTATGCTTTAGGTACTAATACTTTTTCAGTTGATCGCTTTTCGTTCGAGTAGCTTTAACATGGGAATGCATTTGTGGTGTATGAACGCTTTTTTCCGTCCGGTAAAAAAACTCTCGTGCGAATGGGGCTTAGTGTACTAGTTGTTATTCTAGTTAATTGTAAATCTAATATTATAAAAGCGAAAGTAACTCTGTCTGTCTCGTTTTCACGCTAAAACTACAGGACAGATTTAAATGAAAATTGTTACACAGATAGTATAGAGCCTGAGAAAGGACATAGGGTACTTTTATCTCGAGAAAATGGAAGATCTCCCGGGTACACGAGTGAAACCGCGGGTAGCCACTAGTACCTAATAAATACAAATAAAGCATACAGTCATTGGATATTAGATCCCAAAAAAATCGTTACTGCATTTCGTTTAATATCACCTACCTGTCATTGAGCTATAAATGCAGTTGCTCAACTAAAAAGCAAACAAGTTGAAGTACCTCGAACTTTACCTTTATATTATGACAGGAAGGGAATAGTTATGAAATGAGATTAATATTGATTGCTGTATTGAAGCTCCGTATTTATTTATTTAGTTTCACATTTCTAAAGATTGAAATGAACCTTGGTATTGATGTAACATCGCAGTCGCGACGAGAAAATCAATGTATAATAATTTATGAGACCTTATTTAGACTCCTTTACATTGATTAAGTTTATTAGAACCAGTATATGTGAGTTCTATGGGGGTCCATGGTTCGAGCCTAGGTATAATTTTATGTTGAAATTCCTATTAGTGTTTTTATTTTTCTTATTTTATTATTATTTTAAAGAAATACAACTACTAGAATAAAAAATCTCAATGATTCCACACAAAGATATTTGCTAAAAGATATAACAGCGACTTAGAGATATAGTAGCGACATCTAGCGGGAGCGCCAACAACTGCTTGACCTGAATCGCACATACGAAGTTTTCTCGATTTTTTGTATATATACGTTGAGATGTCTCATGTTGTAGGTGCTATTCTTAATCTTATTCCCACTTCCCAACGCAGTGATCTCTGCTTATGATAACTGATGGTCACATTATTCATACAGTGGGTAAATTGAAGCTTTATTAAAACACATGCAGGTTTCATCAATAAATCTGTGTGCACCTAAATATCGCAACATTTATTTTTAATTGTAATAATATTATAAATTAAAAATGTTAACAACAATAAAAATGGACTTGCTATTATATTGTAATCAATTGTGATGATTAATACACCAGTAAAAATAAAAGTAAATGGTTATCACTTAATTAATTTTAATAAGTTATTATTTATTAATTAAAAAAAAATCTGTTAGCACAGTTTATATAGCATTATAAATAATTAACTAAAATTCCAAACACAAAAATAACACATTCTCTTATAATTTTCAGGAATAGCTATGGACTTGGCACCACCGAAGGACAGATGGAATTTAATATACCTGACTTTGGTACTCCACGGGCTCGGGACGCTGACTGCATGGAACATGTTCATCACAGCGAAGGCCTACTTCACAGATTATAAGTTGAAGGATGCCCCGGAGTATGCAAACAACTACTTGACCTATGTGGGTTGGGCATGTCAGATCCCAAATTTGGCATTCAGTTGGATCAATATATTTGTCAAAATCGGGTATGTTGAATATTATAATACAATAATTGATTAAAAGAGACCATCTTTATAATAGTTAGACTAATGGTCCGTTAGGAAGATTGTTTTTGAGAAGAGTTAGTAAAAAATTATCAGAGTTCACATTACTAATATTATTGCTAAAATTACAGTTACTTTTTACGTACACTCGCGATAAATTATTTGAACATACCATACACACAGCTCAGTGGTGGCTCAGAAGCCGTGGTGGCTCAGTTGGGAACGCACCGACTCACGATCACGAGGGTGCAGGTTCAAATCCCTGGTCCGTTCCTCTGAGTTTACAAAAACTTACGTACGCATTCACATCACTTGCTTTCGGTGAAGGAAAACATCGTGAGGAAACCTGCATGCCCGAGATGTCACAATTAAAGGCATGCGAAGTCCGCCAATCCGCACTAGGCCCGCGTGGTGGACTATGGCCTAAAGCCCCCTCGATGTTAGGGGAGGCTCGAGCTCCTCGGTGGAGACGTATATGAGCTGATGATGATACACACAGCACCATTAAGGTTCTATTTAGATTATTTTTTAAAAAGGTGTTGTGTAGTAAATTTTACTGTAGATAAACTTGCTGGCAGAGACTTAACATCTTATTATTATTTTTCCTTGTCAAATATCCTATTGAGACCAATTATTCGAAATACAGTGGACCCGCGGTAATCCGACAAACGTTTTGCAGGGCAGTGTCGGATTAGCGAATTTGTCGGACTATAGAGTACTCCCTAAAACCCCCTATAGTCCGGATTTTTTTACGAAAGAGTATCTTGTAATCCGACAAATTACAGATGCAATGGTAAGATTCTACATGTTACATGTAGTCAAATTCAAACTAAGCAATCAGAATCAAAAGAATGCTTACCTACTCTACGCGTCGAGCACAATAGTGGCGGTGCATACAAGTTATAACTTGTTCAATCATGCATTAGCGAAGATTATCAAAAAAATATTCAATACATAATAAATAATTGACCATGTCGGATTACAGGGGGCCCCGGACTAGCCAGGGGCCGGATTATCGGGGGTCCACTGTATAATTATTAATCATTTGACTTATTTTTTCCAGTGGCAACCTAACGACTCGTATAGTATGGTCGCTATGCATGGAAGTGGCAATATTCGTGATCACGATCATCCTGGCGATGGTGGACAGCACCTCTTGGCCTCAGGGCTTCTTCTGGCTCACCATGGTGTCGGTGTTTCTCATCAACGGTATGTTGGTTTTACTAATTTGAGTAACAGAGGTTTCCGGTAGCTTTAGCTTGGATCTTCATAAGTGGCTTTTTGTAAGGGCTAAACTTAATAATAATAGCCTTGAATTATATTCTTCACGATGGCAATATTGCTTTAATTAATTAGTAATTAGGGCAATTCAATATTCCTGGGTCATTTTTTTATAAATAAATATCCTGGGACATTTTTCACACACGGCCAATCTGATTCCAAAGTCAGCTTTCAAACGAAGCTTGTGTTATGGTAACCAGATAGCTGATATACTAGATAATATAATACTTTTAAATACATACATATTATAGGTATTTACATCCAGACACAGGACAAACAGACATATTCATGCATACAAATGTTTGTCCTGGGTGGGATTCGAAACCACGACCAGCGGCTTGAAAGTCAGGGTCACTAACCACAAAGCCAACCGGGCTGTCTAATATTAGACCCGCCTTGGCCAGTGTGCACTATCTATATTATAGATCAGTATATCAACTACATAATTAGCTATAAAATGTAATAAGCACATTTCTCTAAATAACAATTAAATGATACAAATGCATGCAATTTATTCATATAACTAAATTGTCATCCCACTTCCCAACGCAGTGATTTCACATAAATATTGTGTTATCGCAAATTTATCAGTGGGTAAAATAATGCTCTTCTAAAACACACGCATCTTCTATCAATGAATTTGTGTGCACCTAAGATTAGCTACATAATTACTTTCTATAATATAATTATTCATAATAATAAATGTACTCTTCAGGTACAAGTAAAATTAATAATGTTTACTTCATATTTGGTTACGTGGTGGCAAAAAATAGACGAATGAACCTATAATTCCGAATATACTATAATATTATTAGCTGCCGCTTTTCATTCGTATAGTAATTACTTGTTATTTTAGACAATCTATACTAAGCACTTACTGCCGCCCCGCGGTTTCACCCGCGTAGTTCCAGTTCCCGTGATCACTTAGGGGTATGAAAAATAGATAGTAAACGATTCTCAGACCAATTGAATATGCATATATTTCATAAAAATCGGTTAAGCCGTTTAGCTCGTAACTAACACTGAGACACGAGAATTTTATATATAAGATTTTCAATTTTAACCCTCATTTCCTATCTGTTTCAGCATTCAACGCGATATTCCAGAACTCAGTATACGGTGTTGCGGCTCGCCTGCCCCCCCGGTACACCGGCGCCGTGGTGCTCGGCTCCAACATCTGCGGCACCCTCGTCGTGTTCCTGAGCTGGACGGCCAACTTGTTCGACACTATACGCACATCGGCCATATACTACTTTATAGGCGGCATGTTCGTCTTGCTTATATGCTTCGACACGTACTTCGCGTTGCCTCTCAATGTGAGTTCACAGTATATCTTTTTAAAAAATTTTTTATACCACGAAGGTGGCAAACAGGCATACAGTCCGCCTGATGGGAAGCGGTTACTGTTATCACTACATATTATAAAACAAAGTCGCTTTCCGCTGACTGTCCCTATGTCTTGTTAAATTTTTAAAATTATGCAGCGGATTTTGATGCGGTGTTTTCGATAGAGTGATTCAATAGGTTTTTATATACAATACATGCATAATATGTTAGAGAAACACTGTCAATTTTAAAGGTTTCTAATGTGATGTATAAGCATTGCACCCGTGCGAAGCTGAGGTGGGTCGCTAGTAATTAATATAATAATACTTTATTGATACAAGTCCTTACAAAATGTTTAATATCTAGCTGAATGATGACAAGGTATAGATGGATTATGTAAAAGTTAAATTGTTCAACTGTAATAATATCTAAACTTTATTCACAAAATTAACAATTTTATATTATTTTATAACAATATTATATATGAAGACTTTGTTTTATAATATGTAGTGTTAAGTACCTAATTGTAGACATAAACATGAGTAAAATTGGTTTGGGTTCATAGTCTGCGGATAGGTCGAAATCTAATATATAAAATTCTCGTGTCGCGGTGTTTGTGATTTAACTCCTCCGATCGGCTACTATCTATCTTTGATACTCCTTTGATGACGGGAATGGGAACTACGCGGATGAAACCAGCTAGTGAAGAAGCTAGTGACAAGATAAATAACACTATAATGTATATACAGAGATTCTACCGGTACCACGACACACTACAACAACGGACCTTGCGCGTCAACCCGGCTTTGGCCGCCACGGACACCAGCCAGCGCGAGCGGATCCCCTACGGCACCATATTCGCACAGTCCTGGGTGCAATTGTACAATATATTCATCACATTCGTCGTCTCCCTCACTGTATTCCCCGCTGTGCACTCTGGTAAATTGAACTTTATTTGTATAGTGATATCGTTGCTTTTGGATTGTCATGGACCAACGCTTCTTAAGCTTTATTATTTATCGTTATTTTATACTAGTGGGTTCCAATTTTTAAATCTTTTTAGATCTATATAGGTCGATCTATATTTTTAGATCTAATTTAGCCTGTGTTATTCTAGAACATCCTAAATTTCATCGTGATCCCTTCAGCCATTTGGCCTGCAATTTTTTTTTTTTTTTTCGGGACATTTTTCACACACGGCCAATCTGATTTCAAATTAAGCATCAAAGTGAGCTTGTGCTATGGTAACCAGATAGCTGATATACTACATATACTACTTTTAAATACATACTTATATAGATATTTACATCCAGACACAGGACAAACAGACATATTCATGCATACAAATGTTTGTCCTGGGTGGGAATCGAACCCACGACCCGCGGCTTGAAAGTCAGGGTCACTAACCACAAAGCCAACCGGGCTGTCAATTTTCACAAACAATCGCATTTATAATATTAGTAGGATAGTTCTTATATAAAATAATTTATTGTTATAATTTATATTTTTCAGACATAAAACCGATACAGAAGGATTTCCTCGGTACACAATTCATGTCAATTACATGCTTTTTGACGTTCAACCTGTTTGCTATGATTGGGAGTCTCACAGCTAGTTTGGTTCAATATGTAAGTACTAAGTATAGTATGAAATTATAATCACAAAACTACAAAAAGTTTATCTGGACCTTAAAACAAGTATTCACATTATATCTTTGTAGTACATAGATCAAAATATTATTGGCAAATCACTTATTTTTAATGAAATATATTCATTGGAATGCTATATACTTTTTAAGCCAAGTTCGCCTATAGTAAATAAGTCTACAAACGATCCATTTTACACGTACATACTTACATCAGTGTAAGATGTCGAATAATTAAGAGTCATGTGCCCAAGATATCTTCTGCCCCCCTCACTTTTGTAGCCACTCACTTTTGTAAAAATATGTCTGAAAACTACGCATTTTTTATCACATTGCCTTTGGTATAATATAATTCTTCTTCAGAGAATTTTCGGTAGACCATAACAAATAATTTGAAATTTTCTCAACATTTACATCTAATATATAAAATTCTAGCGTCGCGAAGTTTGTGGTAAAACTCCTCCGAAACGGCTTGACCGATTCTCATGAAATTTTGTATCCATATTCGGTGGGTCTGGGAATCGGACAACATCTATTTTTCATCCCCTTAAATGTTAAGGGTAAGCCACCCCAAATTTTTTTTTTTCAGTTTTTGAATTTTTTTTTTTTAATTTTTTTATGATACAGCATTAGTAAATACATATAACCCTGAATTTTCAACCCTTTACAATCAACCCCTATTTTACCATCGCGATTTTTATTTTATCTTCCGCCTTCACCGGTCGATAACCGATCAACGATCAATCGATCAGTTATAATGAAAATATTTAAATATTATTTAGTTGAATAAAAAAAAAAACAGATATTTTGAAAATAGATACATATCTTATCAATACATATATTAAGTGACTGTTTTTTACCAATACACTGATGGAAGGATTCATTAACTATTCATATTTTAATTTCTTTGAAGACAACTATAATAAATATTTTTTTACATTCAATAAATATTTATTTGGGAATAAAGTACATTTATTAATAGTTAATGTAACATTAAATAAATCGTATTCAATAAACTGATAGTTACAATATGCATAATTATTTTTAAAAGGTTTTTATGTTTAATACATCAATTTGGACCCGGTAGGTGGCGCTGGTGAGCAGAACGAAGTCTGCCGGGTCCGCTAGTTTACTTATATAATTTACTAGCCGCCGTCGCGCGGTTTTACCGATGTATTTCAGCCCCTTTAGCCCATGTTATTTATGAATAACGTAGCTTTCTATTAGTGAAAGAATTGTGCAGATCGGTTCGGTAGTTTCGGAGCCTATTCGTTACTAACAAATCTTTCGTCTTTATAATATTAGTATAGATTTAGGCATAGAGATTAATTATCATTAATATTTTGCAGCCTCGTCCCCGTGGCTTGGTGATCTTCACGACGCTCCGTCTGCTGTTCATACCGTTCTTCCTCCTGTGCAACTATAGGCCTCCGCTTGTGGCCAGAACTCTGCCGGTGTTGATCACCAACGACTATGTGTACTGGTTCGGTGGTGCTTTACTGGGCTGGAGCTCTGGACATGGGAGCTCGTTGGGCATGATGTATGTCAGTGGGTGAGTTTCTTAACGTTTTCTCTTGATTTATGAGGTTATTGTTGGTTTTGTGCTTATGGTGGCAATAGTAGTGGTATAGTGATGTTACAATTAATTGGAATCTATATGCCATTCCTACCCATTTTCTCTATGTAGGCTGTATGTCATTTAGTCAAAATTAAAAATTCCTATATCTTATGTTATTTTATTTGCAACATCTTCAATAAACATAAAAAATTAATAATTAATATTGAATTACAGCACTGTAGCACCAGAGTACGCGTCCAAAGCAGGCATGATCGGTGGTGCGACCCTCGTGACCGGCATCATCACCGGCATCACGTTGAGCCGACTCGCCCCCATCGTCGTCGCACTAAGCCTGTGGAAGGGCATGTAGCGTATGACCACATATATAGGGACATTCTGGGACATTGTCACTAAAAGACTCGGCCAGTGAAATGACCCTTCTTCCTGCAGTGATGCGATGAAAATGGACATTGCAAAAGATATTAGTAATGTAGTGATGAGTGATGTGACGAAAGTGTATGAGTTTTGTATGTCATACATATTCATTACAACTACCTATATAAAGGTTTGAGAAAGGTCTATATTAGAGTGTTGATAAAAGCATTTATTATAATATAAACCACAAGGTTTTAACTTTACTCAAACACTTTCGAGACACAATGAATGGTCCGTAAATCAGTGATTAAAATAAAAGTGATGCAAAAGACATTTGTATTTGTGACAAAGTGACGTGCTAATGATATGTGACGAAATTCAAAATGTTAAAATGCTATTTTACGTATGTTATATTGATATATATTGTATGTTTTGGATATTAATGATGACTTTTGTTATATTAAGGTGTAATGTTAATAACTGTTTGTAGCTTGATGTGGATGACAAAAAGATCTGTTTAATGGCTTCCAACTATCAGCAGAATAGATAAAGAAATTTCATGTACCAACATAGGACATAACAAATGATATTAGAGAACATGTACCTATGTAATGTATTACTATGTAATCATAAAAGTAGGTATTATAACTTAATAGAAAGGAAATCAAAGTTTTTTGAAAAATTCTATTTGTCATCCATACCAAGCTGTACCTATATTTTCAAGCAATTTGTCAGTTTGTTCTTATTTACTTCTAAATATTAATTACACCTGCCTGTTTGCCTTATTTTTAATTTTGCATTTTGTATGTAGTAAAATTTGTTTTATCACTATAATATACAATACAGCATGCATTGAGAAAGGTTAGACTATCAGGCTAAATAATTATGCCATCAGAAAAATGAGTTTGGTGCTTGTTTCCGTACATGTAAGTTATTTAATTAAGTGTAAACTTCAATAAAATATATTAGTATACATACATAATTATTTAGTCTTGTATTCGAAATGAACAGTTCTGTAGGAGGTAATGATGACTATCTAAAATAATGTGTAATAATTAAGATATTTGGACATGTTGAAGTTAATATTTGCTTGGTTACTACATATATAACATGTTTTATTTTGCAAAACGTGAACATTACATATATGATATTTTTATTGTCAGGCTTAGGAGAATAGCATCCCAACTGTTTATTAAATATATATTGCTAATATCGTTAATGTACACAAAATACCTAAAGATTTTGGTTAAAGTCCTAGTTCCGACCCACTCTGACTTCAAGATAAGTTTAAAAATGTCTACGTACATTATGAATATCATTGAAATGTAAAGTTATACATACTGTTAAAGTTTTGTAAGTGTGTAATAGAATATATTTATATTATAGCTAGTACAAAGCGATTGGTTATATACCATATATACTATATATGATTTAAAATTATTGACGTTATTCAGTTGCACGTATATTTCAAATTGGAGAAAATAATTATCATTTTGAATCATTGACAATTTGCACGAATGTATGATTTCTCTCATTTATTGTATATTTAGCGTCGTTAGTTATGTATACTTACCTTATAGGCATATATTTAATTTATAATTCAAAATACTGCTATTATTATTATTGCTATTTGATTCTAATTAAGTGATAAATTTGTTGACGGAATGATGACTATACTTTATGAACGCACAAATTCCTGGGAACTACAATTTTTGGTTAAATGTGATTGATACTTCACTATATAGGAAATTAATATGTCTAGTATATAGAACTACTAAATCTCTTTTCAAATATAAACCAAATGGTTTAGATCCTAAAGTACATTTTACAGTGATAGACTTGTGAAAGACATTATAACAACAAGTATCTTTTATAAATAGTCGTGTAATTTCCACCTCAATTTGAGTTTTTGCCAAGTAGCTTTTCTTTGTTGTGAATATTTCAACAAACGTTTTGGATACTTTCAAATCCATAGAGTACAGCTTTTGATATGTTAAAATCCGTCCAGATTTCATTGACTAAAAAATATGTTCTTTTCCAAAATAAAACGATTTATTTCTTATGAAGTATCATTCACGAATTATATGAATCTAGTTTCAACCAAATATCAATTTGTATAATGTCTAACTTAACTGACATGATTTATTTATGATAAAATGTAATACCTAACTTATTTTATGTACGTTTGACTGACTGAAACAACTAACATTTGCTATAAGTTATTGTATGTGTTAGCTAATTGAGTTAATAAGGATTTGACATTACGCAAGGGTTTATCGATTTATTGAACAATAGTGTTCCTACTGATTTTTTGATTTTTATGTACCTAACGTGTGTGTGTAACTTATAGTGATATATCTATCTTACTCGCACTTACTGTTTTGATAAGTATAACATAAAAAATCACGTGCTATGGTACTTTAAAACGATTATCCTTTAATCGGTTAAAGTATCGATGTAAGAATATCGATAAAACGTTGCGTGTCAGGTGTCCTACTTGTCACATAGTTTTAATTCTTTTTTGTGTGTTCATGACATAAACCAAATAATTCTTCATAGACAGAATCCTCGAACAAAACATCAACATCGGTTTTATGTTTAACCTTAGCTGTTGTTAGATTCTATTTATTGGATAGTAAATTGTTTTTTTTTTATTTACGTTTTTTATTTATTTTTGCCTTGTGTGTTGTGGTGTGGTAGTAGTGTAAAATAGAATAAATACTTCACAGATGCATGTCAGGATTAAATGATGTTGGGAGAGACTATTTATATATCTGTTCTTGAGTCTAGGATAGATTTGTGTCTTGGCTTGTCAGCATTGCCTTACTGTTACCAGTTGAGTAGTTATTATCTTGCATGTGTTAACGCAGTTACAACCAATTCGGATTATCCACAAAACATATAAACAGGGAGATATGAGTGGGTATGCAAACTGAATACAGAAAGTTTTTATATATTTTAATTCGCTGCAGAAGTAGTTAACTCAATGAGCTTATTTTAATGTTACATTAACGCTAGTCGGAAAATACTGCGCTTGCCATTTCCAGCAATGTCTACTAGGTATTTTGTGAGTACAAATTAAAAGCTATATAGTTTATTTTTATGATAACATCTTGTTTTGACAGACCGCTTGGCTTTGTGGTTAGTGACCCCGACTTTCAAGCCGCCGGTCGTGGTTTCGAATCCCACCCTGGACAAACATTTGTATGCATGGATATGTCTGTTAGTTCTGTGTCTGGATGTAATTATCTATGTAAGTATGTATTTATAATTAGTATATCAGCTATCTGGTTGCTTAGTTTGGAATCAGATTGGCCGTGTGTGAAAAATATCTCAAGATATTTATTTATTTTATTTTATTTTATGATCCTTGGTGCAGTGGGGGTAGTTTGTTTTTGGATTGTCGTTCAAATTGTGAAGGTAGATGTTGTAACATTACCCTGGTGCCTTAACCATCTTCCATTGGTTTTATATCACATTAGTTTAGTGATAATATAATTGTTTGCAAGTGTTCGTAGTTGAATGTTACGCGTTGGAATTGAGTTACTAACAGTCCATTATACATCAATATTCAATAATAATTAATAGATTTATATTATACTCTAATAAAGATTTTTCGTAATTATGTCAAAGGAAAAACACTTTATAAAGGTCTAATAGAGGTTTCTGATTGTTTTTGCAAAATGGAAAATAATGATATGTACCTAATTGAAACCGCACATAAGTCATTAGACATATTTCTTCCTTGGATTATCTTTTAAACTCAAGTTTCAGTAGAATACTGAGTGTTTTAGTTTATTGATCACAAAATTATTTTGTGGTATAAGGTTTCCCTTTGACATAATTATTGAAATGATTACTGCACGATAACATAATCAAAACTATTGGATTTATCTGAAGACAATAACGAAGTATTGAGAAATGCCATATATAAAAAAAACATAGATTAGTCGTTTATTGAAGAATAGAGATTATATTTAAACAAAATATTAATATTATAGAGGCTTATTTCACCACTTTGTTTAATAAATTGTAAATCTCTTATATAAATCGACTAAATGTATCGATTAAATACTACTTATTTATTGGCTGATCGATTAATTAACATCGCTTTGTATAAAAAAAACAATATACCTACATAATCCTATTAAAAATTCCCGAAACAGAAATCGGTTAAAGAAAGGGGTGAAATAAGTATTATTATGATCTACACAATAAAATAACACTAACCAATTCTCACTTTTATCTTGTAATCAATTTTTATCAAAACTTTGGAATTAAAAGTCTATATAGAGATAAAAATCTATGTTCCTCAAATGTTCTTCATCTCGCTAAAATATCAAACATGTTCATGTCTAACTAAATTTTACTATTAGCTAAAAATGTACCTTAAATACACTCCCTAGTCGAAGGCTGTGAAATAATAGCTTTAAACCTTTCCATTGTAGATATCACATTTTTATCATCCTCTTCAAATGTTTTTTTTATATGAATCCCTCTTACGGGAATTTCTACTTATTCATTCACCTCTGACGTGATCAGAGTCGTTTTGCATCCGTGTTTATTTTTGTCTTTTTATCTTTTTTGTTTAGCTATTTTTAACTTAATCTAAATATTTCTTATTGTTTTTTTATCTATTTTTTCATTTTGTATAGCCTATAACTACTCTAATTCTCTTTAAATGTTAGTTCAATTGCGATTCCTAGGTGTCTACACCAATCAATGCTGTAGTACGAAGTATCGTCGCAACAATTTACTTATATATTTTGTGTTTATTGCCATTGCATATCAAATAAGTAATTCTTAAATTTCCTCCGATAATGTGGACGTTTGAAAATTACAATGATTTTTCTGCTTTGATCGAACTTAATCCTCTCATTTATTACCTACATGAGGCATTTGATTACCAAAACTACATTGCGTGTCACCGTCTGTTAATAAGTATAGATAATAATTCAGGTAAATCAGAGTTAAATTCCTTGAAATTCATTGCATTCTCCTTTAGGTGACTGACGGATAGTGTATGGAAAAACTTCCGATCCAATACTGCGCTACGTGACTAGACTTCGTTTCGTAGCTTAGGCGATTAGATAGTTCTTTACAGGTTCTTGATCGCGCAAATCTTGTAGAACATTGCCCTACCCAACATCTGCACTAAACTATGAATGCAACATACGACCCTGCTCGTTTATATGCTCACTGTCTTAGTTTGAAGTGTCTAATTGTCGTGATGTAAATACGCATGTAGCGTAGGTGACACTAATTAAGAACTGCCGTGACAGACATAATGATGGATTGAGATCATCACAAAAGAAATCTAAGTATTTAACAGCTGATTGTCTGTTTTTCAATACGTACCTATCGTAAGTGTACCAGTGGTGGCCACGGTACCAGTAATGGCCAAAAATTGAAAGAAACATCTAGAATTCGGACATGAGCGAATGTTTTTACATTGGGATCACTGTGACATAGACTTTAGACATCGAAATATCTAAGTTTAACGTTTTATTGAATTCAGTCAGTTACATGTACAAATATGCGCGAATACAAAGTGTAAGGTGATTTGAAATTGACAACGACGGCTTTTCTTAAGGAAATCGTTCAGGCGGTGAGCAGAAAGTTTCACTTGTAAAATAGTATTGCTTAATAAAATCAAAATTAGTGTTGTTTCATGTGTGAGCCATAAAATAAAGATAAACTAAGACTAAGACTGGGTTATCCATGAATGGATTTTCCCTGGCCAAGACTGGGTCACAAAACTACAACTTTTATTTGTTAAATTAATTGAATCCAGCTTTGCCGTATCTCACGCGCAACACATTACAAATATTAAATAAGGACTGGACTTTACAGTTTCACTATATTCAGTGCTGAAACTTTCACAATTTTGGTAATATTTCACAAAAACCTGTTTTTTTTTTCTTAAACTGGCCACCATTGGGTCATTTACCATACCATGCGTAGTTATTTATTTATACTTGATTCTGTATGGGGTTTCGCTCATGTGTTAAATAATTTTCGGGATAAAAGTAGCATGTAATTCTTCATAGTCTCAACTGTCTGTTAGAAAAACATGTTAGTCCGTCGATCTTTGACTTGTATTAAGAAACGACAAACTGATTGTCATATTTATATTTAATATTAGTTACGATGAAGGAAGTCCTCAGTTTGCTTAGAACCGTAACGTGTTTAATTGCATTGTAATATTAATCAGAGACAGACAGTATTAATACAGACAATATTAATCAGAGACAAAAATATATTTTGTATTGCATTCTCCGGATTTAATTACTGTGTTTTAATTAGCTACATATTAACTAAATCTTTTTAGATAGCTATATTATTTGTTAACATACATAACTACCTAAATGCCTATTATTTTGCGTTCGTGCTCTCTATTCAAATGCTTAATAATAAACCTTACGTGTCATGTCTTTAATTTATCTTCAGCTTAGAGTAGAGTTCAAAAGGTACAAACGGAATCTAATCCGGTGATTTATCAAAGAGATGATTCAAACGTGTATACAAGTAGGTACGTACTATGTTCCTACAAGCACAGATTAATAGACATTTTTTCCCGAGACCATATTAATAAATATGTTTATTTAAAACGTTATCTATATATGGGCCAAGTTACATCTAAATTCTTTTTTTCAGCTGTTTTTGTATGTGACAAAAACATTAGTATTTGTTGGATGATATGTTGCTTCTTAGTAGTATCAGAAATTCTACTAATGGTGTGTATTTTATGCTTATTTTTTATGTACAAGTTTTATTTTAGCTACACAATGATAGATATAGTATTATTAATATGTCCGATAGTTTTTTTATTATATCTTGTATAGTAAGAAAAAAATTGCAGTAGAAGCTAGATGCATTTGCGACTTTCAACCCGAAATTTATTACATTATCAAGGAGGATAAAGCCGCTTGAAGCTTTTGTTTGTTCTGTGTTACCTACTTTAAGAAGAGTTTTGAAAAGTTTATGCAATGAGTTTTAGGGTAACTTACCTATGTTTCCATTACCTACTTTACCCTATTTCATAAGCTCCTACTAACAATTTAAGTACAAAACTATTACCTTCTTCGTAGTAGGTACCTATACTTTTCCTTAATTAGTAATGTACCGTAATATATATTTATGTAGTTAATCCTTGTATATAGAGTATTTATACTATATTTGTACTTTATCTATGGTTGCACCGGCATTTTGATCCTATAAACTACATTAAAATATAACCTTTACAAATTGAAGCAATAATAATTGTATGCTGGGTATCTCTGAATAGCATTACTCTATATTTATAACGTAATATTTGAAACCAATTTCAACTCTATTTTATCACACTATAAGGATTACTTCTTATTGAAACCGCGGAGTATAACGCCATTGACAGCTATGTCATTTATTTATATAATTAAAAAAAAATACAGAATACTCTACCCATTTAAAAAAAAACCTTTTTATAGTCATACAAATGTATTTTAGTCATATCCACTGCATTTGTATGACTTTTCAATGAATACTCATAAATTATGTTGACGTTAGAGAACAAAACCCATACATTTGTGACAATAAAAGTGAACCAACATTGTATCCATATTTTTCCACTTTTCCACATAAAATTGTTAAAGAAATAGTTAAAATAATACGACTACACTTCCAATATATTTCCACTTATCACGGTATTTATTATATTAATCAGGTTATTTAATAAAACTATATTGAAAATCACAATTGTTTTATTTCATGGTAATGTTATGAAAGCGTCAGAATTGATTTATTATTAGCTTTGCTTCTTTAGTTTTCCCAGGATAAATTTGGTACCTATCTACCTTGGTTGGATACCTACCTTATATGCTATACCAAAACATAATCCCCATCCCTTTAGCCAGAGTGACGTGATTGAGTAACAGACATCTGTCCAGACTTTCGCATCTATTATTTTTAAATATAAATATTTATGTATAAGATATTAAGTCTTTTAGAATGAATTATGGCAAATAATCAAGAATATAGGTAAAATAACATTTTCTTTTAAATATCTTTAACTGCAGATTTTTGTTTGAAAAAGAAATCAATCAATTAAAACATTAAATAATCAAAATGCAATACACGAATAGGTCGCGTCGAATAAATATATTCTGTGTCTATATAAGTATGTATGCTATAAAAAGGATCATAAAATGCGATTGTGCTCTTTGTCCCTAAGGTAGAGAAAGTTTACCATATGTGGAGCATATAATGTTTTAAATAGGCGTTGGAAAGAGTTTGTGTGTGGCCTTTATGAACTTATGTACCTACTTTAGCACAAGTAATTAGTAGGTATATTAACATATTTTTAGCAATTATTGAAGGATAAGCTATTGGTTACGCGTATTTGTCGCGGTTTTTATCAACTACTGAAATGTTATTAAATTTTTAATTGATGTAACGAACGAGTTATGTATGTAATAATCAGCAAATCTGTGTGTTAGGTTCGTTTTCTACTATTATAATATTATTTTGGAGCTTCAATGTAGGTTTTCACGTAGTTTATCGTAGCTAAGGTTCTACGAAAGCCGTAGCCTTTATATATTTACTTTTTTTTTCAATTCATTTTTATGTATAGGTATAGCAGGATAGATTCAGGAATGAGGCGGATAATAATTAGTGTATTCAGAATCAACAGTTCTTTATTATGTTCAATAAATAATAAAATAAATATCGTTCAATAAATACTAGATCTCTAACCTCTAGCCATTTCGTTGGGTGCATCGGACGCTATGTACAAAGAACTTTCTAGTGCTTAATTATGAGGTACTCAGTCATTAGTAGGTGGGTGATGAAGCTGATGATGAGGCGGTCGAGATGGAGGCTACGCTGGAGTAGCTCGGTGATTGGTTTGATGCTGCTGCGGAGTTTGAGTCACCAGGGTAGTATGAGCTGTAGGCGAGTTGAGATGGGTCCCATACTCTTGCGTATGGGCCTGAGCTGGCTGGTTCCCATTGTGGGCTGTAGGAGTCCTGAGGAGCTGAGGGGGTGGAGGCCGGGGTGCCGTACTGAGGGGCGGGAGGACCGTATTGAGGCGCCGGAGGTTCAGTCGGGGCCATCATCATTGGCATACCTGTAGATGAACATTTTATTTCAGATACATTGACTTATTATAAGCAATATTTTGTAGTACGTTGTTAGATAAATTATTTTAAATATTACCTCCTTTCTTCAATAGCAGGTTGTAGACTAAGAATCCGACAACCAGAGTGATAGCCAGCTTGCTGAGAATGAGTGCCTTGATAGCCTTGATGCCGACGATTGCGACCAGGATCGGCATCAGAGCTTTCATCTTTAGCTTGAGGAGCAGAAGAACAGGCAGCAGCAGCTTCTTCTTCAAGATGCCACGAGCTGGAATGAAATTGAATTAGATAATTGGAATTTTGAAATTTAGTAAATACTACTACTATGTCTTATACGAACCTTCACCGTTTTCGCTGTCATTTTCAGGTAACTCCACATCAAGACCTCTATCAGCGCGATAGGAGACTTCAGCGCCTTGGAACATGAACTCTGGCAGTTGGAACCTGAACTCATTGGAGTTCAAAATCCTCGCCACACGATCGAAGATCACTTTGTCAATGTTCTTGTCGTCGAAAGCCCTCGCCGACTCCGACGCGACTCCGACCTTCGAATCCAGGAAAGAGAGAACTTTCACTTTCAGACATGACATCGGTGATACAGCCTCGAAACAATCACTTATAACACTGTTCAGTAAATCATCACTTGTCCTTAACCGGGACGTTTGTATTTCATTGTCCGCGATGGCGTAACCGCGCACGAGGGCGACCGAAATGAGGAGTACACACAGACACTTCATTTTTGTTTATTTCACTTTGTCATTAGATTTGATTAATTAGACGTACGGCCCGGCCGGTTAATGGAGCAACAATGATTTAATTTTTCGATGGGCTTGGTATTTATACGTGATCCTTTGGGCGGCAAGGCACGCGGCGCGGGCGCGTGGCTTGAATAGGAATAGCTTTCATAGTTGGCAAAGTATTTATTTTCATTTAAGAAAGTCCTGGTGGTGAGAGTGAGGGCGTTTTGGAGTTATAATATATCAGTTTTTAAATTTAATATTTCAGTAGATATGTATATTTTAAACGTTTCATCTTAAGTAGTAACAGCATATTTTGAATTAAATAATTGAATTTTTGTTATTCGTTTATGTATGTTATTGTATACTTTGATCACAAATTTCTATATATCGAAATCACTCGTCAAATTCATCGATTGATGAGGAAAATATATAAGAATAGCGAAATCTATTTTTTGTAAGGTACTTTTGAATTGATTTCTTATAGAATGAATTGAAATAGAATTTTCCAATATTAATACATTGTAGGATTTGGCTCAATCATTCCAATATCTACAACTTATGCGTTCTTGTATCAAAATCTATTTCTAGTAATGTAGACTTTTAACATCTCATCTCATGTCATAGGTACTTTAAACCATTTAAACTTGTTTAATTGTCAAATGGCCTTATAATTGTATTGACCGATGTTTTTGACAATAAATCAGTGTTATGTATTAGTGAAGAAGCTATTGCGACGCAATGACGCTCTCACCGTTGTCATGTCCATACTAATGTGCTTACACGCTTTTGTACACTATTTTGTAACAGTAATGTAGCTTTTCATCATAAAGAACCGTGTAGTCGCGATGGTATTCCATAATTTGGGTACTTTTTTATGTCTGGCTCGGTAGCTTTGTGGTTTTAGCGTACTTGACATGAAAGAAATGAAAGACATGAAAATTAGACATGAAAGTTAGACTTTTAAGCAACTAGTTCGATGCAGGATCCAGGAGAAATATCTATGTCCATGAATACGCTCGATATATTACTTCGGGAAAACCATAAGGCTTGTTGATTCTTGCTTATGATATATCTCATGTAAACCTATAATTCTTCTGTACGTGTGTTTGTCACCCAACTCCCCGTAAATAGCTGGACCTATTTGAATACAGTTTTTGTGTATATTTCAATGAGTTTCTTGATGGTCTGGCAACGTAACAGGAGTCGGTAGGTGGCGCAGCTTTTCGGGGAGGACGAAGATTGCCGAGTAGTAATTATATGCAAATTAATTGGAATATAAAAAAAATATACGTAAAAACCGTACCGTACTGATTTTCTAGCCGGTTCTTCTCAGTTTATGCCAGGAATGGTATATTATGGTGGTATATTACTTTTATTAGTGATGGTATGTATGTATATGGTAGGTATACCTACTGGAGCCTTAACTGAATACATAGCATCGAATTTGAATTTTATTATGATATCAAGTCATTCATAACATTTCACTGTTTACAAGTTGTTTTGTTTTTATCTACAACTGCATGTTACTAGAGCTTACATATTACGTAAATGAATGTTACATTTTACCAGGAAAGTGAAATTCGCTCTCATTAAGCAAAAAGTTCGCGTATGTCTACGCATACAAGCTACATTATGCAATAAGGGATGCGCGCCATTCCGCATGCAGCGTGCGCGCCGCCATTTGCATTTGCACTCATGTCCGGATTGTGAAATTTATGTTTCACTTCCGTTTGATATAAAGCTTAATCGACCCTTTAGAAGAGCCGACATATATTTCTCAAGATATTCTAGCCAGTAAGACATGAAAAAATTAGTCTTGGTTTCGTAGCTCGTAGCCACGTAGCAATTCGTAGTAATTTAGATTTGTATGAATGATTTTTTAGAGTGTTTTAAGTTAATTCTGGATTCTTTTGTCGGGACCTATGTAAAAGCAATTTGTACCTACGTTTGAAAAACACTGAAACTGATGTTCGATTTGGCTCTTATGCAGATACATTAAAATCTTTTATAATGTGAATACACAGTTAACATAAGATAATGAGATATTTACGATAGTGAAACGAGGTAATAAATAAACAACAAATAATGGTTACAGTCTTGAATTAGAAAACAATCACCTAAATCAAAACATTCCAACCATATTAGGTAACACCTAATACACATAACAAGCGACTCTACTTACACTCGCAACGTGCGTGACAGACATACCGACACCCGAAAATGCTCGTCTATCTACCTCCCCACATCAATACAAATTGACAAATTAACCTTTGCACATGCCGAACCATTTCATAACGATTTTCAACCTTATTCCTTAAGAATAAGTGTTATAGAAAATTGATTCACGCAAAATAGTTTTGTTAGAAGCATTCGAGTAAGACATTCAAGGAGTAAGCGTTATAGTCACCATATGATATGTGTTTATGATTATGAATCCGTGCTAATGTATGTCCTGAGTGGGTCAGGAGGGTATCGAAGGTATGCCAGGCGGCTGTCACTCGCATCCTGACGCTCACAATAGAATGACAATGAGGAATACCACAGGGCTGATTATTTGGCCCCATGTTCTATATCATGTACAATGGAATGACACATTTTTGAATTTTCATAATTGTTGATGATACCTAATTTTCGTAAAATATTTAAACGTTATAAATTGCGGAATTCAGGTGTAAGTAGTATTTTGGAAGATCTACATTTAATATGTTGAATGTAATGTTTCAAAGTCAATTTGAGATAGAGAGCTTTGTGTGCATAAAGCGATTCACAACACTTAAATTAATTATATATTTCTTATGAAATATGGATTATTTTCAACTGATAGATAGGTAAAATTGTCACCTTAAAAACTGCTATGAATTTAATTTAAGCCCCAAATATATTTATATATAATATATATAAACATCAATTAATTTTTCAAGCTAAATATAATAATTCAATCTTTGGTCATTTTCATTCTGCAAGCTATGTCTGGTGGTGCGGTAATTTTAGAGTTACGTAAAAAAGTACATATGAAAATACTATATTTCCATTCTGGCACATGTCAAGCACATCGTAATCCTTCAGGGGGTTTCCCTCGTTAATACGGAGAATACAGTGCCGTCATCGACTCTGTTATGACCAAGTACGTACTTACTTTACTACTATTTCGAGCTTTCAGCCTCCTTTCAAATTTACCCGTAACTACAATTTTAAAATTGTCATTATGCTATATAGCGAGGGCGAGGGTAGTTGTTTATTTAGAGTTGTAGCCAAACAGCCTTCTCGGCCGAAGTAAGTATACGGTAGGTAGATGAACTTAATAGAATTATTTTAGTAAATAGTCTCTCATTTTATGAAGAGAATATATTCCTGAAGACATTTCTGTTCACACTGCCAATCTGATTCTGAAATAAGTAGACCTTACCTTATTTTGGTATATAGTAAATACCTACTACCTAGTCATTATAAATTATATACTTACATTAAAATACATACATCACTAATGATATGTTTGTGTAAAAAAAAATTGTCCAGGCCGGGAATCGAACTCACTTGAAGGTTAGGGCCGCTAACCATAAACCCCTCTGGCAGTATCCTAATCATAGTCATAGTAATAACACATTGCTATAAAATGTTTTTATAACGTTACAAATAGTATTTATCTAGTCTTTGTGTTATTCCAGAATAGGTATATTTTAACTCCTCCTCGTCATCATCTCAGCCGTTGTTGTGTAAAAGAGTAACTTACATCCATAATTTTTCGCATCTTTACATTGTGTGAAACAAAGTCACTTCCCCCCTTTGCAACCTAGATATATAGATAAATAGATATTATTTCATGTTAATTTGTTGAAATATGACAACGAAAATAAATATGCTCTGCTAACCGTGCAAACCCGAGACGGGTCACGCAGTTAATATTAAAAGTTGGAGGTCAATATTACAATATAAGTTGGGAATTAGTAAAGAAGCAATCTAAATTCGCAGGGACAATGCCGTTGGTAAGTGCGTGATTGTGATAATTGATCAGAGAGTACCGATAGAAAGCCAGGCGAGACTAGAAACTTAATGTGATTGCTAAAATTCGACGCTTCCTTTCATGGAGAAAGTATTTTCTATTAAATATTTATGTCAAACGCCTAATTTTCCTATTTACCTTGCCAATTCGTTGATTATACCACTGCTCAAGAAGGAAACCTGTCATTTTTGTACTTACTCGTTTTAATTAGTAAAGAAAGATATTTAATTTGCATTATCAAAATGTCCAATATTCCCTGAATTTACATTCGAATATTGATTGTGTATTATCACTTAAATAACTGTATTATTTCTTCCTTATATTTATATAGATTTTGTATCATGAGGATTTATTTGTATATTGATTTCTGTGAGTAATTAAATTACATAGAATCAGAGACTATTAATGATGAACAAATGTAATACCTAAATTGTTTCAACTCCGTTTAGGAACTTATACATTGTATTTTTTTTAACTACCTATCTACCGAATTTTACGCAGTAAAATACAATGTTTCTTTTAGACTTTGTCTAGATTGTCTTTCTCATACAGTGATTAAAACATTATTGATTAGTGAGTGTAAAATAAAACAAATTCATGTCAATGTAACAACTTTATTCATCAGTAGGTCAGGTGAAAAAATAAAAAGTAAATTTTTTTTATTAATTAATGATTTATTGTAAAAATAAATAAATAACATCCAGTCATACATCACAATCACACTTCGCTCAAGCACATTTATTTTATTTCAATAAATAAGTTGCATTACATAGTATTTACACGGTCACGGTTTCTGAACGAAACCATTTTATTTGGTCTATTTTCCCGCTCATTACTCGTGTTCGAATTTCTAATATTTTATTGAGTATCGTACGCCGAGTATTTGGGGGGGTTGATCTATCGGGTCGTTGAGTGTTGAGTTTAGTGGTAAGCGTTGTAAGCGAGCTCCTGGGCGAGTTCCTGAGGTTCAGCGTCCCTCCTGCGGCGGGTGGCGGCGTAGGCGGCGTCCCATGGCCCGTGGGCAGCGATCTGGGGGTGCGAGTTGTCGGCCGCGATCTGGGTAAACTACAACGTTAGACATGGGTAGTACAGTTGTGATAGAAGGTTAGTGCACAACACATATTTAGTTTCACTTTCAGTAGTATCATATGGTAAACCATTGTATGTCTTAAAATAGTATTATGACGTTAGTGGTGCATTTGATAATTGAAAGGTGCAAAACATAAAAGAAATTATAAATGTGATTGCTTAAAGACATAACGCTTATTGATAGATGGCAGATTATGTAGTGCATTATAAGTACAAGTAGTAAGTTATAGTCAAGTCACCTTTTTGCACAGCTGGAAGATGGCCAGGGCGACGGACACGACGAAAGAGAAGAAGGACAGCTGCAGCGCGTTCCAGGCCTTCAGACCGAGGACACCGATAGCCAGAGGAATGAGGGTCATGGCCTTGAGGAGAACGAACACTAGGATGGGCACGATGATCTTCTTCAACTTCGCTTTACGGGCTTCGCCTACAGAGCGGGCACCTTCCTTGTTGAACTTGACATTGAGGGTAAGCTCGTCTTTGTCAAGGTTCCTAGGGCTGACAACGACCTTGGTGTCGGCGATGGGCAGCTGGAAGGTCACGTCGTGAGACTGGATGAAGTTTTCGATGCTGTCGAAAAAGTCACCAGTGGAACGGCCGGTGGCTTCGTTACCAGCACCATTTTTGGTTACTTCAACGGCCTCTGAGATCTGTTGAGGAGGATAAAATTAGTTGTTGCAAGTTATTTAAACTATATTATTTGATAGATCGATATATTACCTGGAATGTGTCCTTCTTGAAAATGGTGTCCAATAGCGACATAACCTTGTACTTGATGCAGGCGGCGGGGTCGGATCCCTCCGCGCATCCGGACCTCATCTCCTCGACCATACTGTCCATGGGTGTGCCCTTCCAGAAGGCAGGTTTCGAGGGTTGCCCCACTGCGCTCCCAAACAGGGCGAGGGCAACCAAACACACCACTTTACTGGACACCATTTTGTTTCTCTGTGCTCCTGGTGTTCACTGGACGATGGTTAGAAAATTTGTGATAGTTTCGACAAGGACCCGCTGGTTTTTATACAGCTATTTCAAATTCAGCACGTAGTGTGCAGTTCCGGTACGCATTGTCTTTCATCGTACGAGTCAGCCGTGTAGTTGAGACCTTCTGGCACGCACGGGATCCAAGTGTAAGGGAAAGCTATTTGATATGAATCCTCCTCGAGATCTCAGAGCGGGAAAGGCGTATGTTCTAACACCGCAGTTCGTTTGTCCGACGTTATAGAATTGAACTTTCAAAGCGCCTTTTCTGTTGTTTGTGACACCGTACCCTGATTTAAGGAGCAGTGATCCAGTTCGTTTATCCCTTTCTGATGTGATGCTATGTGTATAAGAGTAAGCGAGAGGCAATGCCTGTGAAGTAGTCAGGTGTTTGATATGGAGGAGCAGACGCATCGCACGCGCAGCTATGCATACTCAGTAGTGTTTAAGCTGCTATCATTGAACTTGTCGCTCACGAGATAATATAGGTGATAAATCGATTTTATTTGGTCTACTTTGTAACGGATGAAAAGTAAGTCCGGCTTTTTAGCCGCTATAAAAAATCAGTTTGGATTTTTTCTTCTTATATAGGTACGTAGGTTAGGTACACCGACACCCCACTGATATCTTGTATGATATTTTTGGTTTCAATTATATTACGAATGCATTTCGCATTCATCGTCGTAGGTTATCATTTATCTTAAAAATATTTTTTTTTGGTTTATTTTCGTGATTACACATAGGGTACCTACTCACAAATATTTGTAAGTTATTCACTCTCAAACATATGTTAACAGTTTACTAATGAATTCGAATGATTAATGACTAAATTAAAGTTAGTACACTTGAGTCTGAACCTCTATTTATTACGTTAAGTTATTGTTTTTTGACATTTTCTCACATACACACAGATTTAACCGTAAATTTGACTAATTTATCTTAGTAAATAGTAGGTCGGTAGTATCAATGAGTAAAATATCAAATATGTAGGAGGTATAGATTGAGATACAATATTTTTTGGTTAATTTTAAATAGGTATGTTGCTGTAATCTTCCTTCTACTAAGTATGTAACTAGTAGTTATGTAAGATAGGTAAGGTTACTATATGATTATATTTCTTAACTGTTTTTATAGATTTCATTATTAATTTATGATCCCGTAAGTGTGACACAAATACTTTGGAGCTATAGTTAACGGGTGATATCCTATTTATTATTGATCCGGCGTTTGGGACCATCGTCGAATACTAATTAGATGACCATTTTGGTTCGGATAGTTCCGCGATAGGTGAAAGTGATCACTATTTGTAATACGCACCATTAATTAAATATTTATGGAGTTTCATAAAGTTGTTTATACCAGCATGTATCGGACTATAATATTGTTATCCAATGAGAGACAAAACCTCGCTTTTGTAGGACACTAGCTGCCTCCGCGCGGTTCCACCCGCGGAGTTCCCGTTCCCTATGACACTCCACAACAACGTAGCTTTTTATTGATGAAATAATTTAAAAAATCGGTTATGTAGATCCAGATTGCCCCTTACAACGCCACAAGCTCACAAACGTTATCTCTTTATAATATTAGTATAGAAAAAGTCAGCATTTTAGACTAAATACCAAATTGTTACTTTACTCCTTTACGGCAGATACTTAGTCCGTTAATTCCATCTGTACACAGCTAAGTAAAATTTAAAGTATTATCTAAAAAAATGTTCCGTATATATTTTTCAGGGTTTACAGTCCTTTCTTTTAGGTGACGTAATAGTAATAATATTTTAAAAACGGCTCTATAAATAAAATTTTACAGAATAGTGGGTAAAGTGTATGACAATTATCTAGTCAATGTGGTTATGAACATCCCGCCTGGGTTTTCCCTAAGGATCATCCTATAACTATTCTTAAACAATACAATGCACTTCACATGGACTTAATAAAAGCTAATTAACAAAGAATATAAATATAATATAATGTTTATAGTATATTAAACTACTTATATTATGATTTACTACTAATATAACGAAAATACATGTTCCAGCACATAAATGTTTGTCCTAGGTAGGATTCGAACCCGCGACTCCAGGCTAAGTAAGGGTTACTAACGCTAGTTAGAAAAATATACTTTACATAACAGTAATTAAATTATCTTACATATCAGTGTTCATTGAATCATCAAGATAAATTACTAAACTCCTATATTTTGTCATAATTTGCATAATCATTGATTCAGTTTACTCAGATCTGTCAATTTGGCCTTCGCATATCTACTAGGTACCTAAGCTTCTCAAGTAAGGCACTTGAGAATTTTATTACTCAAATATTAGTTATGTATTCGGCTTGCCGAGATCTAATAAGATTAGTTGTCAGTATAATCATCTAAACGGTGTGGATGTGTCGTGTGTGATTAATAAGAATAAGTTTTTGAAGAGTAGGTATTAAAACTTTAACACCTCAACAATGCAAAGTGCATTAAAAGCCACGATGAATCTTTGTTAATGTTAATAATAAATTCACTGCCACGCCTAGGAAGCGATGACGAACCATAAGTAAGGAGCGAAGCCCACACTTGGAACGTTGAGGCCAACCATTCAATATTCGATATTAGCAGACCACACAGTTCTACCATCGACTTCGTACTGAGTGGACAGTGACAGTGCCAAGAGAAAAATCAGTTCAGTGACCCAATTGACGATTTCATCACCTTAAATGACTGTGCACCATACAAGGACATGTCTAAATTATCAGTAACAAACTTCAGTAAGAGAACTGGGAGCCCCTTTCAAAGTAAAGGCAAAGATTCAGATGAAAATAAAGGTGCAGTCTACGAAGAAGTTCTAGAGAAAACACCGTTGGAGAAAAAGAAAGAGAAACAAAACAAACTATTGCAGAAAATCGGCAAGAAAACACCGGAGTATCAATCAAATAAGCCAAGTTCTGGTGTTTTTACGGAAGTGGTAACGCATGGAGCGTTTACTTCTAAAGCCGGTAGAAGCACACCACCTAAAACTGAACCCGAAAGTCAACCCAAAGGTAACAACGGAACAAATGGATCTAAATCACTACTAGCTTTTCCATCATCAGCCAATGATCTAGCTCTGGACGCCAAATCCGATTTAGAATCAGATGCAAACATATCGAAAGAGGTAAAAGAAAAGGTAGTTGAGAAATTGTTTGCATTAGTATCGATGGTTCAACACGCTTACGAATCAAAGGTGAGAATTATGACAGAATTTGATAAATTTAAAGACACTCACATGAGAAACGAGAATAGAAGAGAGAAGGAGCATGCGGAGCAATTGTACAAACTGAATATGAATTTCCAAAATGAAGTCGTTCAAGCTATACAAAGGTTAAAAAGTGAAATGGATATATCGAGAAATGTAACAAATAATGTCGAAGATAAAAGATCTGTGGATGTAAGAGACAGTTCTATTGATTTTAACACATCTGATGACACAAAATATTCTGGTTTAAATGAAAATACCAAGCCAAATAATGACGTAACCGTAATCCAAACAGAACTATAAGTTAAATGCAAATTTTGGTACTTAAAACGATGCTGTGTATGACTACCTATTCTGTAAAAAACTAATAAATCTGTATAATCTATCAGAGTAAACATAAACCCGAATGTTTCTCTTATAATTGGAGATAGTTTTCATTATAGTGTGTTTACTAATATTGATTAGGTCATAAAGTCAAGTTTTGATTGTAATTAGTCAAGGTTATTTAAATGAAAATGAGTATGTTGAGTTGAGTGAATGTTGTGATGTAGGTGTCTGTGGGAGTTAGTTGATTCAATTAACTTTATCTTCTGATCCAATAAGTTTAAACGAATGAGATCTGTATAAATTACTTGCTCTTCTATAGTAATTATTCATTTTATTTTTTCTAGTAGGTACATATGTTTGGATAAAATTTACCCGTGTTACTCCGAACATGATATTTGTATTTATTTTATATCAATACGATCGAAATAAAATCTTTTACTTTATATTTGTTTTTACTTTGCTTCACCAAAACTATAATATGATCTATGGCTGAAGAACTATATATATGATATCTTAATGCTGAGCACAAAAAGCCTGAATACGAACTGAGTTGAGTTTAGACGGTCAAATGAAATCTTTGATATAGCAATACTTTCTGAATGCCTAATATATAAAAGCCGACATTATAAAATATCTGAGCCGCTGAAGGGACCTGAATGAAATTTGGCAAAGAGTTGGAATAACATATACGAATCTTCTTATCCCGGAAAATTTTAAGAACTCAGAGATCGCGGGTGATACCAGGGCGTCATTAGTAAACCATTAATTGATTTCTATTTAACTTATAACTCGCCCATGTAATCATATTATTGTTGGTATAAAAATATAATGCAATTTTAGTGATTTCATTTATGGAATAAAAAATAAATATTAGGTTAGCTAATAATAAAACTCATATAAAGCGTAAGGACTGCAGATTCGCAGACTACGTTATAAGAATTTAATGCTTCATTTTCCTTAAATCTGAGATTCCTCGTTGACGTACCTAGATTAGGTTATCAGCGAGGAATACAGCGCCATCTACCGGTAATGATTACAAAATAAATAGATAACTATGCAGTACATAAAGACAATGCAAATATATACTTACTAATAGAGTGGAGTGATATAAAAATAAAATGGCACATTTATAAAGTAAACAATAAATTATAATAATAGTGTCCAACCCACAGATTCCAAGTGATTCACGGACATACATGCTACCGTCTTATTCCAAAACAAGGTCTAAATTTAGTACTAGGTTTGTTACTAGGTTTAAACTGGGTTCGAATTAGAGTTCGAATTATTAAAAAAAATATGTGTTTTTGCAATCGTGTTTTTAAGTAAAAGTATTGAATTATTGTTTATTATCCTTGAAAGTACAGTACCTAATATTATAAAAGTTCAATGAAAGAACAAAATAATTTTTTATACTTACGTAGTAAAGAAGTCTTATTAATATTTAACGAATAAATATTATATATTCACACAAAAGTATCTACAATAAATAATAAATTTACCATATCCTATACTTAGTAATATATGTGTCGAAACTTATACAACGAATAAACTTATCCCAACACTACTTACTGCTTACTTACTTCAACTGGGGAAAACCGGATCCACACTCGGACAGTCCCAACAGTAACAGTCTGTCACCCTTAGTGCACTCATCTCCATAATAATAAAGAATTTATTTATAAAATCCATACTTTTAAGTGCAATATTCCTCAATAAACCAGATAATTAATTTAATGATTATAGTGAAAATTTCCTTTAAGTTTTATAACTAATCTAAGAAGAACGTAACATAAAAAGGTGTGTGTAATTTTATCATAAAAAATATAGATAAAAATGATGAGAATTTAAGTAAATAACGGTTTTTTATCAATGTTGTGCGTTGTGCCACAAAGTCAGTGCTCATAAGACCCTGTGAACTCTTTGCTGTGATAATAATATGTACGAGTATATACCTATATAGGTAAAATGTGAATGCGTAAAATTATGAGGAAAATACTAAATACCTACTATCAGGAAGATATCCAAATCTATACCTATATAAATCTTATACTTGTTACCATAATATAAATGGTCAATTTTTGTTATAAATGACCACGTTTTAATCCTAATATAAAATTATGTTGTTCTGTTTGTTTGTGCCTACACAAAAATGTTTCGCAGAAAAATGATAATTTATTCTTTCGTGACGTAGGTTATGTTTCAAGCCGACGTATCACGAAAATCCCCGAGACATGGCGATTGCACGAGAAGACATAATAGAAAATAGTTTTTATAGACCATAAATACCATAAGAACCATAATACATAGGTAGTGTTTTAACTTTTAAAATAAATTTTTCAGATATGGCGATAATGAATCTCGTGATTGCTGTGATGCTTTTGACCGCGCTGACAGCAGTTGAAGCGGATCCAAGCTGCAGGAAATATGGAGATAAAAGCGTAATGTGTAGTCCCGGAGACTCAGATTATGTATTAAAGAGGGGCTTGGTCTCAGACAACAATATAACAACCAGCATTACGCTTAGAGGGTGCCGCATTACTGATCTAGATAAAGGAGCTTTTAAAGATCTCTACTCACTAAATTATTTAGATTTATCGAGAAATGCTATTTCCAAGATTGAGTTAGGACAGTTAGATGAAGATTTACCAGGGCTAGTACATTTTAATCTGTCTTATAATATGCTCACTATTATAAACGGTGGAATATTCTACGCCACATCATATGTAGAAGTGTTAGATTTGAGAGGAAACAAACTAACGGACATCGACGGCGGATCTCTTGTGTATGTTGAGAATTTACGTTATTTTGACATATCCGACAACAATCTTGCAGTAACAAATTTACACGTTGTTCTGTTCATGTTTAGCGGCAAGATGCGATACTTCGACATGTCAGGCAACGACGCATCCGCCTTTGAAACGATGATCGGCAGTATCTTCTACTGGGGCGGACGAATACAAATTTTGCACTTAGACAGATGCAATATATCTGGTGTATCCAACAACACGTTTACTCCATTAAAATCTGTGAAACATCTGACGTTAACGGCGAATCATTTTAGTAAAATATACAAAACGACGTTTCAACCATTGGTTCGGCTAGAAATACTAGATTTATCAAATAATTTAATAGACAGCATTGAAGATGGTGCGTTTTTATCTAACGTAAATTTAAAAACGGTACTATTAAGGAATAACAAACTCAAAACTATCTCAGAAGATATATTTAGAGCTCTTCCAATGTTATCCAATCTCGATTTGTCTCATAATTTAATTGAAGATGTACCGATGGGAGCATTTCTTGCGACACCATTGAGAAACTTGAATTTGGCGAGCAACAGATTTACATATCTTCCGGAACATTTCTGTTTGGAATTGAGAAATTCTCGGGCGAATTTGAGGAAGTTTTATTTCAATCAAAATCCATGGCAATGCGCATGTCTGAACAATATCCTAGCGGAAGTGAAATCCTTCGGAATAGAATACAATGCTGGCAAATATGATGGAAAGGAGCCAGTATGTGGTATAAGAAACCATTTTGTTTGTGAGAGACAACGAACCGTACATGAGTTATACGTAGAAATATATGATCAAGCAGTTCACCAATATTATTTGTCAACACTAGGTCTCAGAAGTATGTCTAATGTGTCAACTATTAATTAGGGGTAATTTTAGGTACCCTGGCTGACTGTGATTTACCTATAATTTAAAATATCAGGTGAGAAATAACACTATACTCCAAAATTTTATTTGAAGTTTGACTTAAGTTTTAAATTGTATTGTCAATATTAAATTTTGTTTGTTAACTGCCTAAGTAATAAAATAATTATTCATGTTTGTTCAATATTAGCGTAACATAATAATGTAATTAGTGTGTTTAATATTTATTATCCAGGATTTGTTATAAGTTTTCTATACTTACCTACCTACTAACAAAAACGCGGCGGTGCTAAAATGTAACGAATTCGTTAGTCGATTAGTCTAATCTCGTCACTTTAGTCGTGAACTGGATTTGCAACATTATACTGTGAACAGCTTTTAATAGAAACATACACTACTTATCATAAATCTGACAGTTATTTGTTTTACTACATTTTGTAGTTCTGTGTTAGTTCTTTGAAATATATAAAAAAAAATCATTTGATACATACGTATTAGACTTTGCTTGAGTTAAATCTTAGTGAAACGAGGTACGTATATGTTATTTATTTTCTTTTGTATAGTAAAACTGTTAATATATATACACTAAAACAATATAAATACTCAAAATCATTGAATTTGTTTCCATACACCCACTAATTAGAAATACGACAAAGCAAAAAATCATGTTATCCTTGATAGTAATTGAATTTATTAACACTTCCTTATCGTTTAAACAAGCCAGTAAAATGAATGAAAATTAAGCACAATATTTCTATTATCCTTCATCATCAGATAGAATCATCAATTTTGTTTTGAGTTTCCGATATTTCATCTTATTCCAAGCGTCATTGAACGACCTAGCCACAAAATTACGTAACTGATGCAGATTCTTCTAAATTTTAGGTATGTCGGTACTACATACTGCACTCATCTTAATACTATCAGCAGTAATAACAAATGGAGATCCAAACTGCACCATGTATGGAGGAGGAACTGTAGTGTGTACTCCTGGAGACTCGGACTATGTGCTGCAGAGAGGCTTGGTATCAGACAATAATAAAACAACCAGCATTACCTTTAGAGGGTGCCGCATCACTGAGGTAGACAAAGGAGCATTCAACGATCTGTTATCATTAAAATATTTAGATTTGTCTCAAAATTCGATTTCCTCAATTTCACTGGAACACTTCGGTGACTTCAAAGGAGATGTATCTCTACCTGAACTTATACACTTAAATATATCATTTAATCAGTTAGTTACTTTTCACCCATCGATCCTTAGTGCTACAGTTAATTTGCAAGTGTTAGATTTAAGAGGTAATAAGCTGACGGCCTTCGATGTTGCAGCTGCAGTGATTGTCGAGAAATTACAATATTTAGACATTTCAGACAATGGTTTTCTATCAAATATAATTCAGCCAATACTTTCAATGAACTCCAATATACGCCATTTAGATATATCAAAAAACAATCTAGCTAATGAAGCGACTGATGCCAAATGTTTGCTCATGTATGCAAAGCAGCTTGAAGTTCTACATTTAGACAAATGTGACATGTTAAACGTACCAAATGTTAGGTGCTCTAACCTTGGTACAATAAAACATTTGACGCTGTCTACGAACCGCATAGATAAAATACAAACACATAATTTTAATGATTTGTTCAGTTTACAAATACTTGATCTGTCTGGGAATACTATTGCTAATATAGAGGATAATGCTTTTAAAAGTAATGTGAATTTAAAAACGATAAATTTAAGTCATAATAAGCTTAAAGTTATATCGGAGCAGGTATTTCAAGGTTTACCAAGGTTAGCTAACCTCGACTTGGCATACAATTTAATAGAAGATGTACCAGTTAACGCTTTTCGTGAGACGCCTTTAAGAAATTTCAATTTGGCCGGGAACAGATTCACGTATCTACAAGACAATTTCTGTATAGAGTTAAAAAACTCTCGGGCGAGTTTAAGGAAGTTTTACTTTAATCAAAACCCTTGGCAATGCGCATGTCTCAAAGACATTTTGGCTGAAGTAAAGAAGTATGAGATAGATTATAATGACGCTAAATATAATGGTAAAGAGCCAGTGTGTGGTGTTGGGGAGCGCTTCATATGTGAACGACATCAAAGTGAGAACGACCGATATACTGAAATATATAACAGGGCAATAGATCAATTTAAATTAAATAATCGTCCACATTAGATGTGTTTAATGTTGTAATTTTTATCTCAATTTATTTAGAACATTGTTAAATAAAAGTAGTTTTGCTTCTGTCATGGTGGTTTTATTTTTGTTTATATAAGACTAGCTTCCGCCCGCGACTCCGTCCGCGTGGAATAGTTTCTTTGGGCTAACACTTACTTTCAACCCCCTTGGTTTACGTAGAAGGATGGTCTCGCAGAGCTAACTGATGACTGCACGCGCCGGCCCGGCACATAAGGCGCGCGCAGTACTTGATATAATTATTTTGCTGCAATGTTATTTTAAATTTGCGATATCTCCTAAGATATTCATTGAAATCGAATGATGTAAAAGACAATTTTGTTTTAAATTAAATACTTGTGATGAATAAGGTATTTATTTGGATAAGGATTAATATCATCGTTATAAAAACACCTTCACAAATAATGCTTAATTTTTGAACATATTTGGTAAGTATAAAAATGGTCACGGTGAGCCAACCTTAACAGATAGACATATGCTATCGCGCCCTTTTTTTTAGAACTTTTAAAGGGGAATAATTTTGCAATACATCTATTTATCGAAACTTTAACCGTTTACGCAGCGTACGCAGCGGAAGCTCTCAAAAGGAAATAGAAACTCCCGATTTTGAAACATTCTTCATTGGTGCTCCGCTCCTATTAGGCGTAGCGTGATGATATATAGCCTATAGCCTTCCTCGATAAATGGACTATCTAATGGCGAAAGAATTTTTCAAATCGGACCAGTACTTTCTGAGATTAGCGCGTTCAAGCAAACAAACAAACAAACAAACAAACAAACAAACAAACAAACAAACAAACAAACAAACAAACAAACAAACAAACTCTACTCCTTTATAATATTAGTATAGATTTATAATTCATAGTAAAATGTAGCACAATGTTATCATTAAGATGGGAAAATGGAACGAAAGTAACGATATGGATAACTAATCAAATTCATAAAAATAAAGATATTACTTTTTAACACAAGTTATCTAATGTACCTAGATAATCTTTTAATTACATGTTTAGACACTTTTTACTTTATTCCTATTCAAAATGCTGTCAAAAAGAAATTTTGAGTATCAGAGATGGTACTTAGCATTATTTAGCTTAGTTTATTTTGAGAGTAATGGATGATATATTTAGTTTCGATATTAATAATTATGTTGGTATTTTATATTGCAGCTGATAGATAGGTTGGTAGAAAGAATAGTCTTCAGACAATGTTCATGTTGCACTATATTTCTCTTTTTTGCACATAAAGAAAAAACGATCAAAAGAGACTTCTTATATCTGGATAACTTATTTAAATAGTTTGCAAAGTTAACTCGTTGGTTGGCATATTTAAATAACCATAGTCTATGAAACGATACAACAAAAAAAACATGTTTACCACAAGTAATGCCAACTGCCCAACAAAAACAGGTGAATGGATGTTCTCAGAAAACCGGATTTATTCATCATTACACGTTTGTTGTCCTTATAGTTGACGTATCATCTATATCACAATATTAAACATTTTATTAAATACAATAATATGGTCAAATAATTGTTATGAATACAATTTGAATCTACAATACCAAATTTAAGCGAATGGTGAATACTTAAAGGATTGGAAATCAACAAAAAAGGTTAGTTCTGTGTTGTCAATATTTACATTATTGATGTTTTTTTTAATGCAATCTATACATATAAAACTTAAGTGAATAGCTTAGTTATGTAGAAAATATCTACAGCAATCTTCGAACTTACCTAACTAATTGTCATTTTCTAATAAAAAAAATTGTAAAAATATCCTTAGCAATTCTTTCGCCAAGTAGGTATATAATTAAAAAAATAATATATACCGTTCTCTTAAGTTTTATGTTAATATAGTTTGAATGAGTCACCATAGATGGCGTTTACTATAAATTTATTACTAAAATTTAAGGCTGTAAAAATACTATAGGTACTAATGTTCCTTTTTACGCTGGTGAAGCCGCGGGTAGCCACTAGTTTCATAATAAACTTTTCAATTTCTTATTTTATGCTAATTTCAGAAATGGCATCGTCAAATACTATTATGGCCGTAATGATATTGCGGCTCCTGTTAATGGCTGAAGCAATACCACGATGTCGGAACTATGACAATGGACGGATATTTTGCACAGCCGGAGCCGTAGGTTATGATTTACAAGAGGGATTCCTGTCAGGTGATGCAGACACAAAGAAAATAACACTTAGAGAATGCCGCATTACAGGACTAAAGGAAAACTCTTTAAAAGACCTCCCCAAATTAGAATATTTGGACTTGTCTGGAAACAGACTATCGACAATCGAAGAATACTACTTCAATGGTCTAAACAATCTGATACATTTAAACCTTTCATACAATATGATAACTAAAATGACTGCACCTCTCACGTTCGCAATGGCTAGTAATATAGAAACTCTTGATTTAAGAGGAAACCAAGTTAAAACATTCCAAAAAGAGATTTTAACTTATCTAAAAAACTTGAAATATATAGATTTGTCATACAACTTACTTACAAGTCAAAAATTAGTTGGTATATTTGAAAATAATGGTGCAATACGGTTTATGGACTTGACTGGAAACCAAATGGAAACAATTCCGGTTGATTTCTTCACCTGGGCCCAGAGTCTTGAAGATCTGCGTTTAGACGCGTGTTCATTAAATGAAGTTCCTAATTTAAGAATGAATAACCTAGAAACAATAAAATATCTCTCATTATCATCCAATAACATAAAATCAATATCAAACATTGACACATTTATATATTTACTGAAATTGGAGACCATTAATTTAGCGGAAAATGAAATCGATTTTATTGCAGATAGAGTGTTCCTTCTTTCTACTCACCTTAAAACTATTATTTTGAGAAAGAACAAACTAAAAATGATTCCCGAGGGATTATTTCATATGTTGCCAAATTTAAGTGATCTCGACTTGTCAAATAATTTACTGGAATATTTACCCGTCGACGCGTTCCGGTCGACGGCTGTGAAGAGTTTGAACTTAGCAGGAAATCGATTTACATATTTATCGCAGAAGTTCTTATCAGAATTGAAGAGTATACATGTAAGCATAGAGCAGTTCTACTTCCACCAAAACCCTTGGCAATGTTCGTGCTTTTTGGATATTTTGGGAGAAGTGAAAATGTTAAAAATTAAATATGATAGTGATGTTTATAATGGAAAGCGCCCAGTGTGTGTGAAAGGTGAAGAATTTAAATGCAAAAGAGAACCAAATGTCAATCAGATTTATGGACAGTTGTATGACAAAGAAGTCAGTGCTAGTGCCTACTTGTAATTTCTCCTAGAATGTTAACTAGCGAGATGTGGTGTTCGTTATGATTAGTGATAACCACATATGTAACGTTATATAGGTAATTTATTCGACTGCGTTTTTGTCAGTGTCAAAATTAGTTTTTGATGTGTCGCAGTCGTGATATAGGATCAATACATATCTAATAATGTATTACCCATAAGTCTGTTTTCTGATTTACGTATTAAATTTTAATAATATTCCATAATATTCCATAATATTTGCTTATTTTATTATACCCTTTCTACTCTCTATAACCCTTGTCTGTTAAATTTGATCTCTAAATATATTGCTAAAATGTTGCTGATCAAAACATCGATTAATTTCAACCTCAGATTCATAAAATTTAAGATTATGTTTTTATAAATTAAACACTGAGCTACCACGGTACTATTCAAATTCAAATTCATTTATTACGAGTAACAATATGATGAAAAATTATGCATTAAAAATAAATACAAAAAATACATAACAACACACAAAATTAAACATTAAAAGTAAAATAAAATAAATGAAAATAAAATAAAATACACACAGAAAAATACATAACAACACAAACAAATATACATAATATACCTGTTTTATCCGGCACTGCAGGGAGTATGCCTATCACAGCAGTGGCGGATATAGGGACAATCTATCTTACTCGCTATCATGGCCAGGACGGTGTTAGAGCTGGCCCGCACCCTGCGCACCAGAGACGCGCACCTCTTGCGCACACTCGCGTGGAAACAATCGGTGCGCGCCTCCGCGAACATGCCTGAGGCACTGCAGAAGCGAGCCAGCCCCAACACCGCCCTGAACGCGTTATTGAACTGGACACGGAGGGAGCTATAGCTTTTCTGGGTGTAATTGACCCACAAGCTGCACGTATACAGCGATGTGCAGTACGCTCGGAAAAGTGTTATCTTCACCTTGTCCGAGCATCGCACGAACCTGCGGGCCAGCATATTCGCTCTCCTTGACAGCGCCCTCCGCTCCCTTTCAATATCGGCATTGTCCTTGAGGCTGGCCGTGACTATGTGGCCCAGGTATTTGAACTTTAATGAATATATTATCCTCAATATTTGTCGAGCGAATTTCGTCCCGTAACACCAGTCGTGTCGAGAGTTTAGAATAGGGATGTAACGGTAAAATTATATGTGATGATAATGTGATTATTATTAATGCCGGTTTTCACGGTCGGATAATATTACGTTTTCTCGTCCCAACACTGAGAACCAGTTAAGAGAAACCGGATTCAGCCAATATGTTGCTTTTAATGTATTAGACGGTACCTCATTTTTTTTCTTAGTCTGTGTTTTGTTGTCTGTTACAGTGAGTAGTAGTCTATTAAGATTATATAAATAGTTATTTATGAAGGCGAAGGAAATATCAAGGTAATATTTTGTTATTCTTTGTTCTAGTTGATAAAAGTATTTTAAAAATGTTCGTTCCGGTGATAATGTTTTGAAATTATCTCTATAAAATCTCATCAATTTCTTGGCATATATCATGAAAGTCTGTTTTTAATGATTATTATCAAAGACATCATCGTCATCTTGTCTTATTGTTTGAGTAGACGTGTAAAATACAATTTATTTTCAGGAATGGCGTTACCTCCTTTAAAATTTATAATAGTCACCCTGCTATCAGCAATGACGGTGATTGAAGCAAATCTTAACTGCACTACAGATGAAGAACTGGGTACTGTTTGTTCTCCCGGTGACGAGGACTTCATACTTACAAAGGAATTTATATTTGGGTTGTCGCGACCCTCGGGCATCACCCTCAGAGGATGCTGCATCACAGACATACTTCCAGAATCTTTCACAAATCAATCCTCCTATTCATTATTCTACCTGGATTTATCAAAGAATAAACTTAACAATCTCCAAGTTAACGTTTTCAACGAATTAAAATATTTGAATCATTTAAATCTATCGTATAACATCATATCTGAATTGCCTGCAAAGATTTTCTCTTCAAATATAAACCTAGAAGTTTTGGATTTAAGGGGGAATAGTATCAAACAACTTGAGGTTGGATTATTTGTGCCTGTGCGACAGTTACAGTACTTGGACTTGGCCTACAATGCACTGAGAGGTGACACTCTACATCCCCTCATATTACAGGGCAATACTGATGTACAATACTTAGATTTGTCTGGCAACGATCTGGAAGGATTAACGTCAAATTTCTTCACCTGGGCACAGGCGCTTGAAGTTTTGAACTTGGAAGGATGTTCATTAACAGAAGTCCCCAATCTGAAAACGTTCAATCTAATGACAATAAAAAGTCTGTCCTTAGCTTCCAATACAATAAGAAGAATAGATAAAGTTAATACTTTTAATTATCTGAGAGCATTAGAGACTATTAATTTAGCGAATAATCATATACAATATATAATCGAGCGAGTGTTTTTAGTGACTGATCAATTGAAGACAATAATATTGAAAAACAACAAGTTGAAAGTTATTCCTGAGGAGTTGTTTCAAGATTTGCCAAATTTAACCGAACTCGACTTATCGAACAATTTGATAGATCGCCTAAAAGTGAATACATTCCGTTCGTCACAGTTGAGTAAGTTGAACTTGGCCGGCAACAGATTTGTACGCTTACCAAAAAACTTCTGTGCAAACTTAAGAAATATACAAGTGATATTAAAACAATTTTACTTCCATCAAAATCCATGGGAATGTTCGTGTCTGAATGAAGTTTTAACGGAAGTGAAGAAATATCGTATTGAATATAATAGCGGTATATTTAATGGTAATGATCCGGTTTGTGTGGTTGGGAATCAAGTAAAATGCGATAGAAGCAAACACAAAGATTCAAAGAAGAGTGGTGAGGATGATGATGATGAAGATGACGATGATGCCGATGAAAAGTAATGTGAAAAGATTATATTGAACCATCGTGATATAAAATTTAATAAAAAGGTATTTTGTTATTTATCAACAATATCTCGGCCACCTTCAACCTTCGGATATATAATATACCTACTAGCTTCTGCCCCGCGGACTTTATCATGTTCTCTGAGGTTTTAATCCTAAATATATCCTATCAAGTTACCATGTTTCTTTCCCCCGTTAGGTGTTATTACGTAAAGAGTAACAAACGTAGCATCATTAGGATTAATAATAAATATTAGGTCAATATTACATATCATCTCTTCGCGGCTTCGTTCCACTGCAGTATTTAAACTAGACCAATTGCCTAGCTATAGATTTGATTAATAAATTTATCATTGTAATCAAAGAAATTGGTAAGTCCATACTCAATCCTATGAATACTTCGTAATTTATAAGGGGCCGTCCATAAATCACGTAATGTTTTTTTTTACATTTTTTACCCATCCCTTCCAACTGGTAAGGTTCAGAGTCGACCTTCCCTTTTCGAGCCCCACGTGATTAATGGGCAGCCCCTAAGTTCTTTAGCCACTTGGATTCCTATGAGATCTATTTTTATCTCGGGAAAACCTGATTCAAGAATGATGAGTAACAAACGATTCTGCTTCACTTTGCAATGTATTTTGAGAAACATTTACCTTATTCTAGTCTAGTGCATTCACAACGTCTGACTGAATGATAATTGTATTAAATTATTTAATGGCGATACAGTAAAAAGTGAATATTTACGTGATTACGACGAAGTTAATCATAGGTATGTAAATGATTTTGACCTTTATGTACCCTTTTGACTTACGCCCGATGTTAATAATCTATCTCCTATCCGAGAGTAAAACCAACGAGTTGTCAAAATGGACGGATAGCTTATTGGCAAGCAAAAACTATCATTTTCGAACAGATTCGATCGATCGTAGATCGAAGATAGATTGATTTTAAAGCTTCACCCAGAAAATGGATTGATATATCAATCTTAGATAGCAAAAAATGGATCTGGATTGATTATTGACATCGGGCGTTATAGACAAGATTTATAGACGTAAACCTATTTGTCAATGTTTCAATTCTGAATGTAAAAAATAGAAATAAATATTGTTTATCTGATGCTGTTCAAGAAGTCAACTTCTTTAAAAAAATGAGATTTAGGTACTAATTCCTAAAATAAAACGTAATAATAATATCGGGTCTACTGAAGCATATAGGTCTATAACCATAGATATGGTAATAAATACTTTGACCTCTTCCGCCAAAAATAATACTGCGTAAAACATAAATCTTGTTCTTAAAAGCCAAAAAAACCACTGTTGATAGAATTTTTTATATTAATCAACCTTGGAACAACGCCCCCTATAGCAGATGAATGAAACAGGTATTACGGTTCAACCACCACAGATGTCACTACTTTCGATTTTCTTCTTTTAAGGATCAAAGCATGAGAAAACTAATATATGAATGTTATTTTATTTACAGAAATGGCGACTCCACAATTTTTATTTGCAGTAGTGACATTGTTATCACATTTGATTGATGCAGAAACCAAAAGCAGTTTAAATTTTGATGTAACCTGTGTTACCGATATCAAAAAACATGTTGTATGTACATCAGATCAAGATGTTATATTAAATAAAGGTTTTACGGGAAGTAATGACACAATAACAAGCATAACACTTAAAGAATGTCGCATAACGGAGATAGACGAAGAATCATTTCGGATTTTTTCTTCCCTGAAATACTTGGACCTGTCTAGAAATAAACTCTCGACTTTAAAAGTGAACGTTTTCAATGAACTGACTGAACTAGTCCATCTTAATCTATCTCATAATGTAATTTCGGAACTACCATTACTCATATTCTCTAATGTTACTAATATGCAAATTTTAGATTTGAGAAATAATAATCTCAAAGTGCTGAAGCAAGAAATTTTTGTACGTAACCAAAATTTAAAGTACATAGATTTAGCGTATAATAATCTTAGAGGTGAAACGTTAGAACCTCTTATATTTCCAGTCAATTCTGATATACGTCACTTAGATTTATCTGGCAACGACTTGGCTGTTCTACACTCTGATGCCTTCAGGTGGGCTGAGAGACTTGAAGTGTTGCACTTAGATGCGTGCTCATTAACAGAAATTCCAGACTTAGCGCGTCCCAATTTGAGAACAATTAAACATCTCTCTATGGCCGGCAATAAACTAACAATACTAGTTAATGAAGATACATTTGAACATTTAAATAATTTAGAGATTATTGACCTTTCCGATAATGATATTGATTTAATCAACGAAAGATTGTTCCATTATCCAGAAAATTTGAAAACTATTATTCTAAGGAATAACAAATTGAAATATCTGTTCGGTGATACGTTTAGAGAGTTGCACAGTTTAAAAAACATTGATTTATCGTATAATATGTTCGATGAATTTCCTGTAGACATGTTGCGTTGGTCGAGTGAACTTAAAAACTTGAACTTGGCTGGTAATAGAATTACATACTTGCCAGCTCATTTTATATCGGAACTGAGGTCTGTTTTAGTGAACTTAGAAATGTTCTACTTCCACGACAATCCTTGGCAATGTGCGTGTTTGAACGATGTTTTAGCAGAAGTGAAAAATAATGGAATTAAATATAACAGTGAGACATTTACTGGGAGGAAGCCGGTGTGTGTTACTCACGAGATATACTATAGTTGTGAAAGAACAAAGAGCAGCATTGCATCTATTACTCAGGCTTATGATAAACTTATCCATGATTATAATAAGATGAATAATGTGACAATGTAACATGAACCCATAGTTCTTAAACTAATTGTGTCATGAAAATAACTGTGTTTTTTTTAATATATGTAAGGATTTGAGAAAAAAATGATTATCGAAATTTAATTTATACATAACCCAAATACATAAGAATTGTTTCCTAAATATTTATTCAAATCTTTTTGTCTTTTACCTTAGACCTTATTATCTAAGAATATTTAATCGAGTCTAGCGCGCTCTAGCGACAATGTCGGGAACTTTTTAACTACAGTTTCAACTGTGGTATGCAGTTTTATCGATGTTCAAGTACCGCCTTAACTTTGTAGAGGTCTCTATTTGAAAATAGAACTCTTATTACCCGACTACGCCAGAGGAGGTTTACATTTTTTTAAATGATCTATTGCTATAAATTTTTTTTGATATATAATATAAAAAATCTTTATAAAATAATTAATATTCTTTAACGTTAAATAGTATCTTGATGCTGAAATATCTCGATATTCATCATATCATATTGATAAAGATCATTTTGGTGATAAATTATGATTAGGTATTTACATACTTAATAATTCTATTAAATCCTACTAATATTATAAATGCACAAAGTAAAGATGTTTCGATTTATGTCTGATATAACTTTTTAACACAATTATGTAAGTTATTTACCTATTTATTTGCTAAAGCCAATATGAGCAAAATAAACATGTTCTGTGTAGTCTCATAAGGCCGGATCATATTGAGTTTTTGACTTGTCTTAAATGATAAGTTGGTGTTGCATTTTTAAATAATATATTAGCATCTTTATACTATTTGATAGCTGTTTAAAGGACCATACTGTATTGCAATTTATTTTTAATTAAGCTCGAACATTTTTAGGCAATTTCATAACCGATAAAGACCGCACACCGAACGCGAACTCTTATAAAAAGTTCCAAAACACGTGCAAGAAATTTATAAAATCAACATCTGCAAAATCGTATTTTTTTTGTTATTAGAATTTCTTTGGATGATGTAAAAAAGTAAGGGGTCGGGTGTTTTTTAGCGATCGCATATCGGATATGTTTGGTGTGCGTATGTGACGTAAAGTATACAGAGTGTGGTGTAGAATAGAGCCCTATATTAATGTAGATATATATTATAACAAGGTGTAAAGGGTCAATCGGCAAAATACGATGGGCTGACGACATAACCGAATTTAAAGGAAAGGACTGGTTAATGTGTCGGCAAGGACAGAGGAGTGGAAAGGACTGGAGGAGGCCTTCACCCGGGGAGGGGTCTTTATCCAATATAACTAACCCTTATAATACTAACATTTAGACAATAGGCAAAACACTGATAATAACTAACTAACTGATATAGAAATACAGGCTTTCTTCTTTTAATTGTTATTATTTTATATATAATACTAGTGGCTCCTCGCAGTTTCAACCGCGTTCTTAGGGGATCTTCAATTGCACCGGGATAAAGTATAGCCCCACTCACAAAACAAAGTTTGTGAGTGTTTTGTGAATTTCGCCTATATAATATTTAGGATTAAAAAAATAAAAACTAAGTACATACTTCTGTGGGTTTAACTAATCGGGGTAAATGAGTACAATTAACATTAGATATATCTTAATTTAAAAAACGTATATGTTGTTGGTATTTCTAGTTCTACTTTCTTAGTACAAAAACCACCTGTATATCCAAAGAATTTTGATATCTCAGGTAAGGCGAAACTTTTTTTTTTTTATAATAAAATGATTCCTCAAAAGCCTTAATTATCTGGCACGAGATCGCACTGTTTTTTATCAATTCTGGCCGGAGCGGCGCGGCGGCGCGGGCGCAGCTCGGCTCTGTTCCGCACCATTTGGCCGAAGAGCCTTTGTGTTGCTCTAAAATAATGGCTGACTTATGAATTAGGCAACAGTATGAAAACGTTTGTTGAATTAACGCTTTTCAGAAGGCTGTTAACACGAAAGTTAGTATGAATGTTTGTTACGCCTACAACGGCTGAAGGGATGTGGATACAAATTTTGTATTGAATAGGTAGGTATCAAGTGTACCTATGTATTGCAATATAAGTAGGTAGGTAGGTACTTACTATCTTTCCTGTAATAAGCATCTAATGGATAATCATAGGCAATATTTACTGATTGTTATCATGCTCCAAACTATGGTATGGTTTGAATATTATGTATTACGTACACACTACATGATGTGATGTAGGTATAAAAATTTAAAATAGGTATTTGTAAAGATTCAATAGAAAACAATCAATATTTTCATACTATTTTTGTAAACATACATCCTTAAAGTAATCCATATACAACGTTATAGTACCTATATTTTTTTACATTATGCTTAGGTTTTCAAAACATACGGAGTAGCACCAACGTGTCAGCGGAAAATAATATCGCTTGAAATAATAAACAACGCTCACGATAAGCGAAAAGCTGACCTCAATTAATATTATAAACATGCCTCATATTGAAATTAATATCATTTTACAACTAGCATATATTCCGTTGGTGGCCATTAGGTACCTACTTATCATCAAGTATTTTCAAATATCACATAGAAAAAATATGCAAACCATCTGTCTTCAAAAAAGTCCGACTTCTACCGACAGACCACTAAAAATCGCGTTATTAAAAAAAAATTTCATCTGCATACAACATCTGGCTATTAAAAAAACGAATGCATAACCTATGCTGATAATGAAAAAAAATACATGCTAAAAAGCCGCGGTGTAGCCTGTAGTAAAAAATGTTCAAATAAAACTATAGGCTTTTTTTACATTGGCAATTTCTGTTTACTTTTTTAATCGCGGCATGTGCCAAACTTCCGCTAAACGAAAAAAGATACGATTATCGTTCTATTTGCTTAGGTACTATGATAAAGAGCCATTGTTTTAATCTTTATTATATTATGACATTGACAGCCCGGTTGGCTTTGTGGTTAGTGACCCTGACTCTCAAGCCGCGGGTCGTGGGTTCGATTCCCACCCAGGACAAACATTTTGTATGCATGAATATGTCTGTTTGTTCTGTGTCTGGATGTAAATATCTATATAAGTATGTATTTAGAAGTAGTATATTTAGTATATCAGCTATCTGGTTACCATATCACAAGCTTTGCTTAGTTTGGAATCAGATTGGCCGTGTGTGAAAAATGTCCCAGGATATTTATTTTATTTATTCCCAGGATATTTATGAGAATTATCAATATAATAAGACTAATAAAAAACAGACTAATTAAGAATAACTAATTAACTATTTAGATTTGAATTATTTGGCATTTGGTCTACATCTCTCTACATTTATACCTTTGTACATGCAGAATTATTAATTAAAATAAACTTAATATTTGCGTTTTTATTAAAAAAGCTAACTACCGCTTTCGATTTCCAATTTTTTTACGACATCCAAAACATCTGAAACCTGCACCTTACATCTGCTGTACGAACATCGCAATTCATCATGTCATTTACCACATGCCGCCTAAATTAATTTCACTACATTTCACCAAAACACAAAAGGAATAAAAACCATACGAATGGCACTGAGTTTTTTTTTTAATAAAAAACCGAGAGTCTGTGAGCACGAGCCATGGTTTTTTACTTTCCTCTCAAAGAGCATGTATTATTGATGCAGAACAATTGATGATAAAATTAAGAAAAAAATTGCATGAGAGTTTAATATGGATAAGACTAGAATTTTCTTAATACCATCATGATTTTGCACACACTAATATTTGTTGTCCAAAGTTGTCCAAAGACTTAGCGCATAGATAACAATCAAAATATAAATTTAACTCATTTCGAATTTATTGATGTCTGATTCGTATGTACGATACGAGAATATGGTTGATAGGTATCTGATTCGGAAACATTTCATAAAAAAACGTTGCAATATCATTTTATTGTCTGTAACAACGTTTTTATATGGTAAGGTCCACATCGCATCGTCGTGTCGTATTGTCAAACCGCGGAAGTGGCCGCAATATGCCGCCTCTTCCTGTCTTGCTTCCTTGCCAAATTACGTTTTTTATTCGCCGGTTTTTTAATATTTTTTCATGATGGCAACAATTAAGACGGATGGAGCGTATGGCTCGTGCCGTACGTCAGCTGCAGATGAACTTTTGCTTTCCTTACAATTTCTGAATCGCCATGTTTTTTTGTGAATCTTAAAAAAATATCATCACACCTAAATTACTCAAATTATTTGACTGAGACCAACACTCCACCGAAGACAATCGTAATTTAATGTTAGATGATTAGTAATTTACCAATGTATTTATTTATTTTTTAATATAAATAAATATCTTGGGCTATTTTTCCTACACGACTAATCTGAGTCCTTACTAAACAGAGCTTAGTTACTGCTATATACCATACCATTATTTAAATGTTGTAGATAATTTCGTTGATAGGTAGGTATGTGTAACAAACGTGACGCATATTTCGGCTGAAATCAAAACTGATCGGAATAAAAGATTTTTGTATATAAAGACAATAATTAATATTATATAAAGACGATGAGCAAAATTATGTGCGTGATATCAATACAAATCGGGATATTTCAACCGTCCTTACGTTACCATCTATAATAATAACATAATTATCATACTAAAATGTTGCACGCAGTTTATGCAGCATAAAATGCCCGTTTAGCTTCTAAGTTGGTAAAAAAAAGCAATGTTCAGACGTATTTCGCGGAAATATTAGATTATTTAGAGGTTATCATGCAAGAAACTGTGCGTTTTTAATAAAATAAAATATAATTGCTATTCAAAAACAAATAATTCGTGGGCCCGCGGCGGAGGGCACAATCAAAAGCTTTTCGATTTGAATAAATCAATCCCTTATAGAAATGCACCTGTATACAGGCGGTGCTTTATTATTTTTGTTCTATTTTAAATCAGACACTTTTAGTTGTTTAATGGGTTTAACATGTTTATTTTGGTAATGGTTCTTTTTACATCAATTTCTAATATATAAAATTCTCGTGTCGCGGTGTTGCGATTAAACTCCTCCGATACGGCATTACCGATTCTCATGAAATTTTGTGTGCATATTGGGTAGGTTTGAGAATCGGCTACTATCTATTTTTGATACCCCTATGATCACGGGAACGGGAACTACGCGGGTGAAACCGCGGGGCGGCAGCTAGAATCTATATAAATATGTACCGTACGTATGGTACATAGTAAAAACAATATATAATTTACAATCTTAAGTAATCCTTATTATTAACGCGAAAGGTTCTGCATTTTGATGTTTGATACTCTTACACGAAAAAACTACCGTACGGATGTGGATGAAATTTGGATTACAGATAGATTATCACATAGGGTACTTATCCCGGGAAAATTTAAGATCCCCGGGAATGGGAATGAAACCGTGAGCCGTTAGTACTATATAAGTACTGAGTTCAAGGTTTTTCTGTATTTAATATTTCGTCTAACTTTGTTAAGTATCATGCCTTATTTAATATTCATCTCAATTCTCACACGTGTGTTATTGCTATAAGTAAACAACTAGTACATCCTCGTCGCATAATACTGCAGGTAAGACATAAATAGTACTTCAGTTGCAATGTAAATTAATCATATCAAGTAAGTTCTCCGAACTCCGTGTAAGTGCCAAGTCATGATGTAGTTAATCGATAGTGCACTACTTAATATGCGCTTAGAAATATCTCTAATATTGTCCACTTGTTCGGACAATGAACGTATTTGCATAGGAAACGTGGACGGTTGCATATCGTTCAAAGGTCTGCTGTCATTGTTTTCGATTCGAGTCAATATTTTAATCGAGTAATTTTTAGGTTTTGTGAAAGGATCTTTAGCTAAATTCTATATATATAACTATGAGCATTTTATTACTATCTTGTTTTCAGTTGTTACTTGCTTATATAATTTAATTTATAACCTTCCTGTCTTACCAATTTAATATACAAAATTTTATTTGATATGTCGTGTTGCAAGAACCCCCTTGTGGTAAACGATGCACACTTTTTCCATGCCCTTTTGCTATAGAACTCCAGTTGGGGATGGATTTTTCTTCCAACGTGTTAGTGGTCCTTTATCTCATTTATATGCATAACTAATATAGGTATGCTGTATTTATTGCGGTTACCAGTTCTACAATAGCGGCGAAATATACATCCTGTATTTGTGCACTTTTTCGAAACATTTAGAGGTCGACTTTTTGAAGGGTTTTTTCATCGGATCGATGCCAATTATGCACATTTTTGCCGACGCGGCCTGTTTGACGGCCGGGCCCGCGCGCCCGTTGCGTCTCCTCTCATACTTGCCACGATGGATTCCATCAAATAAAAATCGGGAACCCCTTTTTGTGGTGGTTTTTGTCGGGATATTGATGAGAACCTTCCACGTTTTGAAGGAATTCCAGACGGGGCGACGAGGACACGCCATTGTGTACCTATGTGTCGCTCCTGCTCTGTGTGGACATACTAAACATATTCATATGTTTGGCGATTGCATTCCTGATGGTCTGGATAGTGGATACCTCGCTATACTGATCTCGCCGTGGCGCGATCTCTCAGGGGTCTTCGAGAATCTTCCTCGCTGAAATAAATACTATGATATAATAATTGCGAGCGTATTTTATGTTAATATATACAATGTCGTAAATAACATCGATGCAATCGATCCAACAGAAAATTTCGACGACATACAATTTCATACCTGCGAAATGTTCACACAATATAAAAACCATTGTTTCATTACAATTAAACACAATCAAACCATTCTCAACGCATAATTCGCAGTGAACATGTACTGAAAAACCACTTTTTTTTAATAACCAAAAGCCCAAGACATGTAATAAAAAGGCATGCAGTTCTTAAGCACTTACACTGGCCAGTAATCCTATGTGACAATAGTCAGGCACCTGTCAAAACAAGGCCCCAACCACAGGTGAAGTACCACCTGACCCAAACGGGGTAGTGACCGACTGACCACGACACTGGCTGTGTTCAAATAATCTATATAATCTATAGATTCCTCTTGTACTTACCGTATAAATAGTAAAGACAAAGGTAATTGATATAATAAGTGCCTGTGACATCAAAATTGTATAGAAGGAATTCAAATTTATAGAAGTGTTTCGCTTGTAACAGCATCTGGAAATTATCTTTTCACAATATGTAGGTACGTTGTTTATTGCATGTGCCTATTCTTAGTTTTACCTACACTTTTATCAAACATATAAAGATAAGACACATAAGTAAATCAATTATATTATCAAACGAAAGATACATTAAAGGATTTTGGTGGTATGTGTTTTAAAACGCTATAAACAGTACAAACACGTACCCTCTATTTGATATATTTATTTCAATCTGCTAAACCGATTACGTCCGTTATTAATCAAATAAGAGTATGACCCCTTTTAGTTATGTTAAGCTATGTAGCAGTTTAATTATATAATAGTTTTATGTAGTGATTTTAAAGCCATCTTTGAAATAAGTTAGCTGATTTTCCACGCTTTTCTCTCGATGTGTGTATAAAAATTGTGTTATTATTTATTACATTTAATTGATGAAGTTTAAAATAAAACTACAAAAAAGTGAACCCTTTCGTAATCGAATCGTGGCATGTGCTAAGGATTCTATACAAGCAGACGTCATTGAAGGCACAATAGAAACGTGTAAGTGCCTCAAAAAAAAGGGCTCGTGCTATTTTTTTCTAACGCGGAAGACGACATGGGCGAAAGCAAATACATTTGTCAGCCACAAAAGACTGGCACACTCCACACTCAAGAACTATCGTGTTTCTTAAAAAAAACAAGACACATGCTGAAATCTGATTACTATCCGCCATATTTGATCAAAGGGTTGCCGTTTACCAAACATTGCAGATCGGTACAAAAACTATCGGATCGTAGTAGGTACCTTTTTGCACCCGCACTTTTTCCACCGAAAAAATGCAAAATCGATTTCGGCAGATGTCCTCGAATAGAAAGGGTTTGATAGGCTTTTTTGCAAATAAAAAATAGCGGACGCATCGTTTGTAAACAATGGATGTAAACCGTTATGGATCGGCTGTCAAAATTGCTATTATTGGACTAAAGAGTTATTTTAGCGGATCATTAATGATGTGTTAAATACATTTTTTTTGTTTACACTTACATGCAAGTTTTAAATGGAAACGGAAGAGGATTGTTGCTTTTTTTAGCTTTAAACTTCCTAAAATGATTAAAGTAGATTTTTTGGATGAATCTCATTTGGAAGTCATTCAATTAGTTACTATAACAAATAAAGCAGATGTTCCAAAGTTATTTCGGCAAAAACGAAATTCGTTAATATCTACAAAATGAGAACGGTTAGTTGTAAGATGTGATGATTTATGACAATTGGTGAATTTACAGTGACAAAAAGTACTCGATGGATGACTATCAATTTAGGGTTTTCACTTAGATTTGAATTAAGAAAATACTGCATAAAGTTTAATTTTTACTAGATTAATAAGACTATATCATTTTCTAATCTTAATTTCAAACTCGCATAACTTTCAGATTGTTTCTTTTTTCTTTTTTTTAATTCCGTCTGTAGGTACCTTAAATGGTCTGACGCCGACTCGACTGCGATTAGGATTCGGGATCGAAATTAGGTCGCCTGCACCATAGTCTTATTTTTTTTTCTTTCTCTCTGACAAAGGCTGACTATCTGCCACCAAAAGATATAAGCTATGGACTCGTGCCGGAGTAGTTTCATCTATTTTTAATATCACAAACGACTATATATGAACGGACTTAGTTACTCAAAAATAGATTTTTATTGAAACAGCATAAAACCATAATATACATATTTACTTGTTTTAAGCCGTGACCAAAAAATAAAAAGCTTGAAATGAGGGTGCCACTACATTATTTCAAATCCTAATTCATGATTCCTCTTCATCATTCATTTCACACATAGCCAATATAGCCATGTCTTTTTTTCTTTTGTTCGAGGTTTACATAATATATATAGGTATAGTAAATACAGATTATCGAAAGTTAAATAAAGAAAAAGTTGATAGTATTCTACAAATCACTGATTAGTTTATCAATGGTTAGTGAAATATTGTGCTATCGGTCGTAATTCGCAAGTTTAAGAAGAAATTGTCCTTCATCCCGCAAAAACTGTTCGAAATCGTCTTACGATCGATTTGTAATTTAACCATATTCCACTGGTCTTTACAACTGTATCAATGTGAGATTTTAAACCGTATTGCTATATGATTAAGATCGTGATTATTTTTTATGGTGTATAAAGAGTCTGGCTGGCCAGCCCATACTATGGCACGCGACGTAAACTCTTTGGCTTCCTTGTATGGACCTGAAAGGGAAAGCCCTCTGTGGTTTTTGAAGGTATTCTTTATGGGGCTTTTAAGTATTTTCAAGTCCGTACCTACCTACTCCATTTTATAATGTAGGTACTAGTTGACCCGCGCAACTTCGTTATCGTCACTTGCCCGTTTTTGCAACATTTCTGATTGATGCTCCGCTTTTGTTCGTAGCATGATGATATATAGCCCTATGATATATACCCTTCCTCGATAAATGGGCTATCTAAACTGAAATATTCAAATCGGACCAGTACCTAGTTCCTGAGATTAGCGCGTTCAAGCAAACAAACAAACAGACTTTTCAGCTTTATATATTAGTAGGTAGGTATATAGATGTTATTGATCTCCAATTCTCCATGAATTATTGATTCGTCAATTTACTCTAAGATATCTAATTAATTTTATTATTTGTTATATTTAGCTATTTTATAGCTGTTTATATACATAAAGTCAATATCGATTAAAACAATTGTCATGTGAAAGACTGATATTCATACTTATGAAACCTTTCTACGAGGCATCCATCATTGTCGAAAAAAGCTAGTTGCAAGAAAATAAGAAAAAGTGTAGGTATTTCAATATAAAGAAAAATATTTGATATAAAATTATACGGTGGAATAAGTTAAACTTAGAAATTCAATTGTTCAGGAATTCCAAAACACTGAGGGGTTATAAAAAGTTAACTTTTTCGACCACCATTTTTTATCACTCGTTACCTGGAATCTGGAGTAAATACAGAAATAATGAAGTGGCAGCACTAAAATAAATAAATAATCCTATTGTATTTTAAATCGATGTTTCAAATCGATGGAATTCAGGTATCGATTTGGTCCCACTGGACCGAAGATGCGTCAGCGCACGCCAAGTGTGGAATCTTCGACGATACCTTATAAAGATTTGCCTTAGACCTGACTGATCTGAGTGATTGCTAAGTTAGCTCTACAGGATAAACGAAGTGTTTATTTTTATTACTTACTAGCTACCTCCGCGCGGTTTTACCCGCGTAGTTCCCGTTCCCGTGGGAATACAGGGATAAAGTATAGCCTATGTTACTCGGGGATAATGTAGCTTTCCAAAGGTGAAAGAATTTTTGAAATCGGTCCAGTAGTTTCGGAGCCTATTCATTACAAACAAACAAACAAACAAACAAATAAATCTTTCCTCTTTATAATATTAGTATAGACTAGCGACCCGCCCCAGCTTTGCACGGGTGCAATGCTTATACATTATATTAGAAACCTCCAAAATTGTTAGTGTTCCTATATCATAATAAGCATGTATTGGATATAAAAACCTTACTCATGAATCACTCTATCTATTAAAAAAAACACATCAAAATCCCTTGCGTAGTTTTAAAGATTTAAGAAGACATAGGGACAGACAGCGGAGAGCGACTTTGTTTTATAATAAGTACTTACCTAGTGATATCTATGTACTTACAAATTATTATTACATATAACTTTTGGATGTATGTGACTCAGTTACGTCGTTAAGATTCGGATAGTAAACACTACGAATTGAATAGCATTATTTCTTCTTATGAAAATATTAAATGTTGAATTACTTAGATAACTTAATAATCTTATTATATACTAGCTGCCTCCGCGCGGTTTTACCCGCGTAGTTCTCGTTCCCGTGGGAATACAGGGATAAAATATAGCCTATGTTACTCGGGGATAATGTGGCTTTCCAAAGGTGAAAGAATTTTTGAAATCGGTCCAGTAGTTTCGGAGCCTATTCATTACAAACATAGTATAGATTGTCATTGAATCTTTAAAATGTTATGGTATTTCTTACATACAACAATAGTAACAGATGTAAATATTGTAAATGACTGACAGAAGGTATAAGTATGGCTGCCGCAGAAGTATAAAGTTCAGTAATTAATTTAAAGATCATTGCCAGTAAGGTACTAAGGGTTGACACCCGTTTAATTTGCAATGTATCTCTAAATATAATTATGACTTTATGAATGTAGATAGATTAAAGTATTTACTTGCTGCTAACTTCGCTCCTTTGGAATACTTGTATAATAATCATGATGATCAATGATTTTTTACGACGTCAAACAAACAAACTTGTATTCGCATTTATAATACTATATAGTTAACATTTTATCAGAGAAACTTGTCTTTTTCGAAATTCACATTAGAATGACATCCATAAATAACCCCACACAGATCTTTCACTTGACAACCCTAATTGAACTTAAAATTTTAAGTTAATTAATGATCATCAATTATTTTTTGATTACTCGGTGTCGGCAATAAGGAACTAGTGATGTTAATTATATCGATGTTTCTGAATCAGTCCACCGTATCGCTGAATTATCGTATAATTTATGTTTTAGTATCAATGCACACAGCTTCATTGGTTTACAAAGTTATTCATGTTGGACAGCTTGTTCTATATACATATGTGTTTCCTAGTACATTCGATAACAGAACTTTTCAATAAATAACTTTTAAGTTTTTTTTATTTTTTTAAGTTTTTTTTATTTCAGTTTTGAGTAATTGAATTGTACCCCTGGATTATACAGGATAAATAGTAATCTATGTGCTAATCTGGAACATATTTTATTTGTGGCAAATCATACCCAGATCCCTTCATACTTATGTTATTGTGTGAAACAGTAACAAACATCCCCACATACTTTAGATTAAAAATTTTAATATAATTAGCGATATTACCTAATAATAATAACAAAGCATTGGACAGGTACAATTTGGCAAAGATATTGCAATTAGGTTATACACGTAGAATATTTTTCATAGATCTCCAGCCTCCAAAAGTTTCCATTCTGACAACATGACCATGTTTAGTTATCGCATTTTGACATTTGCAAAATCGGTTTTTATTCCCGCCAGTACTGTAAGGTTACATACTCGTACTGTGGCGGTTGACAGTAAACTGCATTACAAATGTCAGGGTCGAGGGCTATCGCGTATCGACTCATGCGCACACGCACACGCACCCGCGACGTTACAAATATTACGATGATTGCTAAAAACGGACCGGTTGGCCGCTCATGGATTCTATTCTCACCTCAGACAAAAAATGGATACAGTATTTAAAAATAGTATATATATACTAATATATGAAGCCGAAGGGCTTGTTTGTTGGCTTAAATGTGCTAATCTCAGGAACTACTGGTCCGATTTGAAAAAATATTTCAGTGTTAGATAGCCTATTTATCAAAGGAGGTTATATTTTATCCCTATATTCTTACGGGAAACAGTACTATACGGGTGAAACCGCGGGGTGGAAGGGTGTGAAGTATATTAGCTTCAGCTATCTGGTTATTTTAGAACATGCTCTGATTAAGTTGGAATCTGATTGGTCGTGTGTGAAAAATTTACATAGATATATATTGATTATTGAGCTTTGAGGTCTCTGTAATTTTATAATTATTAGTATATACTTTTCACTTACGTATAGCTCTATAGTTTTTCTGTTCTGAGTTGTGAATAAGGGATAGGGTAATTTTAATTATGTGTAAATCGTAAATCCACGGTTGAGGCTAGTTTATATATTTCTCCTTTAATACATATCTCGATAGTCGTTCTAATAAACATTGTTGGTAGAACAGCGTAAGGGTTTTGTGTGACAACAAACTACATAAGACACCTGATAATTCAGTAATTACTCGTCATAAGACATAAGATACAATATGAGTTCATTAATAGCGAACAGGTGATAAAATATCCGGCGCCGCATTTAGTCATTACAATTTTTATATGTCGTTAGTTTAATGAAAAATGACGCTTATATAAACGTGATAAGGTTTAGTGGAGTTTGGTTTTAATGTGTTACATTTAACCATAGCACATGCCACGGTAGTCTCGCAATTATAGATTAGCACATGTTCTGTGTATGGCGAAGCACGAGCCATTGCATGGACAGGGGACCCTTGGAGTCGATGTTTATATTATTTGTTATTTGCCTGTCATGATTAAAGGTAAATATATATTTTATAGCAAATATTTGTAATAAAGAGATGTGGCTAAATATTGCATATGGTGTTCATTTTTGTCTCAAAATATGTTAGAATTGAATCATAAATAAAAACGTTTGGTTTAGTTTTAGTAACTGACAAAGAAATATTGATAAATAAATAGTTCGTATGGTAAATGACCCAATGGTGGCCAGTTTAAGAAAAAAAAAACAGGTTTTTGTGAAATATTACCAAAATTGTGAAAGTTTCAGCACTGAATAAAGTGAAACTGTAAAGTCCAGTCCTTATTTAATATTTGTAATGTGTTGCGCGTGAGATACGGCAAAGCTGGATTAAATTAATTTAACAAATAAAAGTTGTAGTTTTGTGACCCAGTCTTGGCCAGGGAAAATCCATTAATGGAAAGTGAAACTTTCTGCTCACCGCCTGAACGATTTCCTTAAGAAAAGCCGTCGTTGTCAATTTCAAATCACCTTACACTTTGTATTCGCGCATATTTGTACATGTAACTGACTGAATTCAATAAAACGTTAAACTTAGATAGTTCGATGTCTAAAGTCTATGTTACAGTGATCCCAATGTAAAAACATTCCCTCATGTCCGAATTCTAGATGTTTCTTTCAATTTTTGGCCATTACTGGTACAGTGGCCACGACTGGTACACTTACTATAGTAATAACAATCTAAAACCGCCACAAGTGCGTTAAAATTAAATAAAAACAGTTACAAAAACATCAACAAATACAAGATATATTTGCAAAATAATCGAGTTCATTCTGCATATATTTACATAAAGGTCTACTCCATACCATCATCTGTTCCCAGTGACTTGTTCCATCAAAATCAGTCTATTATCACCTGTTGTTTTGATACACCTGTTTATTGTATGTACCATTTACTGTGCACTTGTTTGCTATGCGTATTTTGTATAATCGGAACTAATCGTTAGCCATTATTAATAGTTATTTTTACAAACATAATATTGTATTTATTTTAATTACTGTCAAATATAAATAAATATAATATAGTTATTATAATTTAATCGGTAATACTCAGGACTTTGCTGATGAAAATAAGATTCAAAATATTATAGTGCTTTCAAAAATGGTATATAATATACCTAAATACTTTTCTTTAGGAATACACTTATTGTTGCATAATCTAGTCCCTACATATAGAATTCACGATCATCATTCAGGTTAAGGATTTCTCATATTTTGTATGCTTGTTTATGAACCACAAATATAACAATAAATATTAAAGAATAAACCAAAGTAAACTATAAATAGCACAATGTATATAATTAAATACGAGTTTATATATAATGTTGATTGTTCAAAAGTAGTGAGTGGAAGTGAAACAGCGATATAGAAACGTGTCTCTAACAATCTGAGTCACTGAACTAATGCAACAAGTGATCTTACTCTTAAGTACCAGAGCAACATGAGTGCTACGAAACAGTTCTAATATTCAGTCACTACAAATAACGACCTTATTTAGTACGCCACAAGTTTTTATTTCCCTATCCGCGAGCCTAGCGAATGATTAAGGAGCTCTTGTGGCGGTTACAATCTAAAATAAACTTTATTACAATGTGGTAAAACAGTGATTAGAATGGAGTAGTTCTGTATCGGAACTTAGTCCAACCAAAGGCGGATTAAGGACCGACTTAACTAAAGTCTCGATTACCAGGCTAACATGAAATTGATAGAGTTTACAGTTGGTTTTAATTCGTGGCGCCACAGCATTGTTCCGTCATTGATGATCTCGACCATTAGTCATTCTAACGACTTCGTCAACTTTATACGTTTTAGGTTTGTTGCTAGGCATTTTTATTTTGTATCATTATGTCAGCATGTGCACACTGTAATATATAATATAGAACATAAATATTTGGCGAATACTTTTAAGTAGAATTATTTGAATAAAACGTAAATTTGGTACTAAGTATTTTGAATCTCTTTTACTTCCAATATGTAGTTTGATTGACTTCACTGTGATAGGTGAAGTAATAAGTCGAATCGATCAATTGAGTTTAGACACGACATTAAATTAGTAAATGGGATACATATGAAAAGAAAACCATGTTTAATTTAAACGCATTTTCTTTCGTTTTTTAACATTACCTTGTTTCTAACTAAAATCTTTATATTTGAAATAGGTATAAAGGTTTGTAAGTTACTCGGGTAAAGATATTTAAACGAAAATTTGCACACCATACTTTACACCACTACTTTATCCTGGGATAATTTAAGATCCCTCGGGAAGCCGGTGCGGAAGCAAGCAATAAACAATCATCTTATTCCCCATTCCATTTTGATTCTGAGGTCTTAGTGTATGGATATTCTCACGTTAACTCTGTAACATTCCTGATAACCTAGTACATACGTCACGGTACAGCTGACTGCACTACCAGGCTATCATAACACAGTAATATGTATATCTAGCTCATATACGTCTCCACCGAGGAGCTCGAGTCTCCCCTAACAACGAGGTTCAGGCCATAGTCCACCACGTGGGCTTAGTGCAGATTGGAGGACTTCACATGCTATTAATTGTGACATATAGGGGATACAGGGTTCCTCACGATGTTTTCCTTCACCAAAAGCTAGGTGTGAATCCGTACGAAAGTTTTTATTGAATTCACAGGGTTAGAACCTACACTCTCATGATAGTGAGCCGGTGCGTTCCCAACTGAGCCACCACGTCAAAGGTATATGTAAGCCAGTAAGTAATTTACAATATAACTAAGTACGACTTTGATAGATGCTAGTGGAAAAAAAGTATTCAACAATTTCGATTCGAAAATTTTATAGTACTTTAACATGTGAAGGTATTTATTTTAAATACGCAGCTTGAACGAAACCGGTGGTTATTACAGATCACATTGAGATATCCTACTTTAACTTGAGTATATTATTGAGGTACACCTTGGTAAGGTAATAATGTATTTACAATAAATGCATCTTCCAACGCTTAATTGTGTGTAATAAACATAATGCATGAAAAAGTATTGTCTGTTTATTAAAAAACTAAATATGTTGCCAGTATATTTTTAATTTTAAAACTTAATACCTTTTGAACGGCAATAATTTTAATAATAGTATCTATATTGTCACGTACCTACCATTCATAAAAAGTTATATATATTTTTTTCCAAAAATATCATCTGCTTATAAATCGTTAATCATTTAGTTTCCGAACGCATCTCCAGATAAACATCAATATGATAGTTAACGCGAAAAAATTATAAAAAACTAAATGTGTTATCTTATAAAAGTGATTTATGATACTTGGATAAAAGTTTTAATACCTACATGGTTTTAACACAAAAAACATGGTCTATGCCAAAATGATTTACTTTTACCAATGTTCATTTCGTAGACCATTTACCTAGATAGATACCAATTTGAAACTCATGGTATAAATAAACTTTATTTGTATGTAATAAGTAACTAAGCTACCTTTAAATCTATGCGTATTGTGGATTGTTAGAGTGATTTAATTAACAATAAGAGTCGATTATAATCTATATTACAGTATTTACATGTATTACGAACAAATGAGCAGATAACACATGTTTATGTATCAGGTATCCATTTTCCCGTGCGCATATGGGAAAGGAAGCAACAACCTTATTAGAATACAAGATACAAGATGCAATTCTCACGGGCCACAGACTATAAACATGTGATACGTGCAAGCAAAAACAAAATATACCGCTAACACTACACGGAAACATTTATGACGTTACGAAACATTTTTTTTTTTTACTCCACACCAAATGCGTTCAGAAACCAAATGGGCCGACCACATTTCACACCCGGAAATGCATCAAAACTTTTTTGCGGTGAACCTCCGTAGTGCGTGGATTCCTTTTTTTAAAATCATTATGTACTCTATAACCTACGCGTTAAAGTAGGTTTTTCGTGGAATCGGTGACGTGACCGCGGCATTTCGACTTGTGATCGAAGCTGAAAACCGCAATATGTTATGACAATTAAAAAAATTATGACATGTCATGGCTTTTTCGTTTGACGTAACTTTTATGACGACGGCAGAAGGTTGATTTTGGATGTTTGTTGTGGATCATTAAATTGTCGATTTGACAGTAACGACAAAGTTCACGTTGAACTCACTTACTTTTTGAATACTAATGAGATATTTGCAGATTGTTAGTTGGATGAGATCTTTAAATGTCAGATAACAAAAGGACAGCAATAAATTTAAATGTTTGTTATGTTTTGCTTAATCTTTAGTAATTTGTTAACCGCAAACTCAATACATACTTAATTCTAGTCACAGGGTCTTGTAACGTAGGTCTGAAGTTAAATTTATATGAGTGTGCTTGAAATCTAATTAAAGAATTTATGACTCAAGCATATCTTGAGGGACTTTGTGAATAAGGAAAATATTTATTATAGGTTTCTACTTATGTATTTATTTAAGTACAAAAACTATTAGGTATTTTGGAATGAATTACCTTGTTTACGATAAGACCATATGTAATGTAATCATATACAATGAGCCGCTACTCTCTTAGGCCTAAGAGTTTAATCCAATCCCAAATATCCCCCCCTTTCAAATATTAAACAATTTTGTTGATGCTTTTAATTCATTATGACATTAAACTAATATATTGATAAATAGATAAATGTAATTCCTGATTAATGAGTACTCCTGGTTATTTCAAACAAATTTTTGATCTCATTCAAAATATGTACCACAATTCCTTCTCTGTGTAATAAGGGCACACAAGGACGGTCCGTCCCTCCGTCCAGTCCAGTCGACATCACGCGTAAGTACCAATGTCCGAGTCAGTATCCTGTACAGAGAGTACATACGACGGGCAATTTAAACATGGAAGTACTTATGAACTGCCCCGACTACTCCGCAGGTTTAGGGGAGCAATGACCTATATCCTAGCCGGAGCACGAGCACGGAACAACGCTCCAACAACCTAATAACAAGACAACAATACTAAACTCTATTTTTTGTGTATTAGAATTCAGTTCCAATCATAGATTTCAGTAAGTGTGCACACGTGATAAGGTCATACGTCAGTTTTGGCGGCGCATCCATTTTGGTACGTATTTGGGCGGCCATTCGTTCTAAATTCTAAATTGTTCGTTGTCAACGCTAGTCCTTTTTTATCTGGGTGCGCTCGTGAAGTTTATGTTTTTTAAGAATTTATACCCGAACGGGCGGTGGTACGCTGGCTCTGGTTATTTTTAACCAATCCAAAAGTTTATTACATACGCTTACGCAATTAATAGGAGTTTTTATTGCACCGGTAAAGGACTAGAAGCGTTTGATCGAACTGGCTGTGCGTGTTCGATGATATTATTTTTGGTAACGCATTTCGAACATCACTGCACGTGAATTAAAAAAATTATATAATAATTATACATTGGTGTTACTATATTTTGTTCATTGCTATAGTTCATACCTAATTATCTCTAAGGTACGACACCTTATCTCGATGAGATTTTCAAATCATTCATCATCTCTTCCAAATCAAAACACTTCATCATTATATCTCATTGTAAATGTGAAGTGATATTGCAAAAAATGATAGATACTAACTAATAAAACAGTAGCTGACTTATTTTGCATAGCTCCATTAATTTGCATCGGTTTTTACCGTAGCTGGAAAAAAAGCACTGTATACTGCTATATAGTTATATAATATATGTATGTAAGTCGACAATAAAGTGTACAACATTTTAATTATACTTTCAGCGTTAAACGACCGAGCGACATATTCGATTTAATGAAATAAAATGATTTCCAACTCGATAAACTGTGTTATTTATTGTTTAAATTATAGCGCGCAAACTATCGAACGTAATTTGAAATAAATTGTGAATGATATTAATCGATATTTGTTACCTATTTTTGATTATATCCTCGGACAAAATTGCTGATTCCAATTCCCAAACTATGTTGAGCTTGTAACTATGGCAACCATTATGATAAACTTAGACATTGATTACATATGTTCATGCACTTAAATGTTTGTTGTAAGCAGGAATCGAACACATATTATTGTTTTATAACAATGCTGAAATATTATGTTGAATTACAGAATCATAACAGTGGCAAAGTAAAAACCTTTTAAAAATAATCAATGTTGTGTAAGTACACTAATAATAAGGAGGGTAATAATAATAAGGTAAGAAGATTAAGGAAAAGAAGCGAAGTATCGTTTAAAGTTTTTAAATAGGTACCTATACTTAAACTATATATAAGCGTAAGTCACTCATAGCATTCTCTGAATCTATACTAATATATAAAGCTGAAGAGTTTGTTTGTTTGAAGATTCATTCAATCGGACCAATAGTTTTTGAGATAAGTAGATACTAATATCAGGTCCGATTTGAATGAAAAATCTTTCAGTATTAGATAGCCCCATCTATCGAAGAAAGTTATAGACTACATATCATCACGCTACGACAAATAGGAGCGGAGCACCAATAAATTATGTATCAAAACGGGGTCATTTTTGAGAGCTTACCTAAATGAAGTCGCGGGTTAAAATAACCGCTTCCTATCAGGTGGGACCGTATGCCTGTTTGCCACCCTTGTGGTATAAAAAAAGTAAGTATTCCACGCGGACGAAGTCGCGGGCTGAAGCTAGTTCAAGATGAACGGAGCAGAAAAATCGATAGTGTCATTTACCTCGCATAACTTTGCAATCGGCTTTAAGGCAGGTGGCATTATAATTTTTAGTTAGTGAACACTTTTCATATGTTTTTACATTGTATCCTATAAGGCGTGGTATAAAATGCAAATGTGTAATGACTAACATTCAGTCATGAGACAGAGATAATGAGCGATGTACGATTTTTTTTGTGTATAACATAATTTCACGGTTTATCATTGGTTTTTGGTGATGTAACTTACCCGTAGTCCCTTAACGACAACTTTTATAACACTTTAGAATTGTACTCGAAAGTAAGTTTGTTTACGTATAAAGTAGTAAAGCCAAAGATTATTACTACATTCGCAAGCTATTTTCAATTCATTCACATAGAAATATTACTAACCATGCGTGAGGAAAAACACCTATAGTGTCTCACTGACGCGTGTGTCAATGTATCAAAACAAATACTTGTCCATATTTAAAAGGTCCTTTTCGATGAGAAGGTGTCTCTCTTTCCCGCGATATATTTGTCTCCTTTTGCCAGATAGATATATATGTGACTTACAAACGGACCTTAAGATTATAGACAGTTTTAGTGATTCGTATTTAAACAATGACTAAAATTAGAAAATAACATCTGACTATCAACAGCCAGTGATATAATCTTCTTCTATAAATATTAAACTAAGTCCCCGCCGCCTCTGTCTGTCTGAACGCGATGAACACAAAAACTATTGAACAGATTTTCATGCGGTTTCATTAAATTACGGAGTATTTCATGGGGAAGGTTTTGATGTATACATCAATTTTCACCCGGTAGGTGTCGCTGGTGGGCAGAACGAAGTCTACGCTAGTAGATATATGTAATGTCCAATTGGACCTTTTAGATTAAACAATGACTAAAATTAGAAAATAACATCTGACTATCTACCAGTGATATATGTATAAGTAGACGTCTAATCGAGATTATCATCAGCTCGTAAACGTTGTCCGTGATTATGGCAATATATTTTGAGTTGATGACAGATATACAGATTTGGTACATGTAAAAAGGAAATAAATAAGAAATTAGTGTTTTTAGGGGAATTTCGTGAACATAGTTTTTAATTACAGTTATAGAAACGTGTGCAGGTTTAGTAAATTTACTTTTTTATGAATCTTTCAGTTCGAAGATTTTTAAAAGGACGTCAAATTGTAACTGTAGTATTTCATAGACCTCAATATTTATGTATAAATGTAAATTCAATCAGTTTAGTAATATTTTTGACAAATCAAACCTCACGACAGTCGCCCATCTCTTCTCTATGGCTCAAAAAAAAACTACAAAACCAACCGGGCGTTGTTGGAAAAAAAAATATTGCTTCCATGATGACCCCCATTCAACCTTAATAGGTCATTCCACCCCATATCAACGAGGTCAGTACCCCGTAACAGGACCCATGGGTTTTTTCTAAGATAGGCCAGTGAGGGGCCCATTTTTTATCGACTATCCTAGCGCCCGATTTTTAGTTATATAGATACCGTTAAATGACGTTGCACAAGGGAATAGTCCTCCGGGACACGTCTCGAGATAAGATGCAGAAGGACACACAGTGTGTTTTAGATGTTTACATTTGACTATTATTTGGATGACTATTTGCGATTTATGTTATACCTAAAAAAAATACAATATTTTGATAGTTAAATAACATATAGGTACATACATTATGTGAACATTACATATTATTGTTTTTCACAAAGGTCAACAAGTGATTGCGTTTCAACAAGTTTTATTGTACAACGAACGATATCCAATCAAATTAATATGACATTGACATTTTATCACGTATGTTGCCTTAATTATGAAAATATTCGATAATTATATCATAAAAAAATGCAGCATAATAGGCTATTAATAGTACTTACTTACTGGTTTAAATGCACTTGCTGCCTAATCTGTTAGTGTGATTGTATCTGACATGAGATAGGTATTATAATTGTATTCATTAGATAAGTTATATTTCCTTTATTCATAAACTGTATCGTACATTATTAATGTAGAATCCATAATTTTTCTCATAAAAAAACATGTTTTACTGTCTTTTTTTAATTATCAAAACCTTGAGACACAACAGACAGTGTAGTCTCGAGATAAATCTCGGCGGTGTGGTGTGTGTGGAGCGTGGACGCGGGCCCTTCCGCATTCCTGGTGCGCGGGCGGCGACCCACTGCGCCACTGGCCGCGTATCCCTGATCCTGCGGCGGCCCGAGAACGCATCGATATCGACTATCGATATTATATACCTTTTATAAATCGATATTTCCGAACTCTAAATTATATATCTGATTCCTTACTTAATGAAACGCTTACCGTTGTAACTAGGTGCCTAACTGATAACTGACATATTTCACATGTATGGACAGAATTATTAGTCCGGCAAAGCGGTTTGAAAGTCAGGGTGGCTTATCACCAACTCTTACTAGCTAGTTAATCTAGTATTTGAACCTCAATGTGAATTGATTTTTAACCGACTTCCCAAAAAGAAGGAGGAGGTTCTCAATTCGGCCCTTTTTTTTTTTTTTTTCTATGTATGTACATCGATTACGTCGCGGTTAATGGACCGATTCGTGTGATTCTTTTTTTGTTCGACGCGAAATAGCTGCCAGATGGTCCCATAAAAATTTCTTTCAGTTTGGTTTGGTAGTTTTTATTTTATAAGCATTATTGTTATTTGGACGATGTCATTTTGACGATACTTTGTATATTAGTATGTCGATAACTTTAACATTTCTAATCCGATTTGCGTAATTCTCTTTTTGTTCGTTAGGGTACATATTCAAGTTGGTACCCTGGTCATCTAGTCAGCATATGATGATGGGATCCCAAGGAAATCGAGAAGAACACTCAAATTATAAGTATCTAACTGTTACGTTTCAGTCAATATCATAGTTATTTCTGATTTATTAACGTAGGTTAGTAGTTAGTAGATAGGTTATCGTGTAGAAATTTAATTGTGACACCATTTTATTTCTTTAAGTAATTTTTTTATTCATGGCACCGACTTCAAACCAAGCAGCAAGCGGAAAGAATAAGTAGTCATTAGTTAAGTAGAGGAAAGTGTTATAAATTGCGTTAGTTATTTTTTGCTTTTTAGTATTTTTGGAAGTCGGTTTTTTTTAACGTAGTTTTTTTTTATAGACATTGTTTTGGCTCTTGTTTTCTTCGTCAATTACACATTTAATCATAATTAATAAGAGTACGTCAGCAGCTAAAAACAATCCATAGAATATTCTAATGCATTTCTAAAAGCATCGATACCGCCGCGGCCATCCCTCGGGCGATGTTTAACGGGTCCCAGCCCTACATAGTCGGCTAGCTTACATGGGTACCGCTAAACGATACATCAAAGGTTAGTGCATCGGTAATAGCTTATTATACTCACACTCTGAGTAAGTGGTCGCGATTATACCATGTCGAGTGTCGTGGTATTTAGGAGTAACGGTTTGGCCCTCAATCACGCCTCTCCGATCCGCTGCGCCCCTGGTACCTATTTGTGTTTACATTCATATTTCTATGGTTAAATCTTTTATACTCACTATGCAGCAATTAGGCATTTTTTATGATGGTAGATATGGTAATATGTGATAGTTATTATTAAAATATGTAGTACTACTTAGGTATCTAACTAAACTACTACTGTCTTTATGTAACTTAGCCTATTTAATGGCTCAAAGTATATAAGTTACCGACTATTTATTTATTAATTCTTGTAAATAAATTGTTCTTGATTCGGCATTAATAATATAACTAAAGCAATACCTTCTAGAATGTTGAATAATCTGATCTGCCTAAGAAGAATATTTTTGTTAATATCCACTTAGTACTTGGACACTTCCATCTAGTGCAAGTTGGATTTATGGATAGGCTTAATTTTAAATTGTCTGCGTCTGGGTCTAGAATTAGGCCAGGAATGTAGGTGATTATCCGATTGTCTCGTAGATGGAATATTCTAACCTAGGTAGGAAAATTGGAACGCAAGTTATATAAATACTAGCTGTCGCCCCGCGGTTTCACCCGCGTATTTCCCGTTTCCGTGATCACAGGGGTATCAAAAATAGATGTTAGCCGATTCTCAGACCTACTGAATATGCATATAAAATTTCAAAAAAATCGGTCAAGCCGTTTCGGAGGAGTTTAATCACAAACACCGCGACACGAGAATTTTATATATAAGAAATATCCTGTGACATTTTTTACACATGACCAATTTGATTCCTAACTAAGCAGAACTTGTGATGTGGTAACAAAGTAGCTGATATACTATTCTTAAATATTACTCATACGAAGAGACATGTTCATCCACATAAATGTATGTCCTATCTGGGAATCGAACCCACGACCGGTGGTTTGAAAGTCAATGATAACTACGAAGCGTTTATATGAATCATTTGCTCGAAACCAATCTGGTTTCTGAATTTAGGATGCTAGGCTTTCTGAATGTTAAAATACTTGACTTTAAAAAAATAAGATATTTTGTATTCAAATAGGCATTTACAAGCTCATGACTAAATCAAGTATCGACGGTAAGTGGTTAAGCCTGTATAGAAATTATTTTCAGCATTAATTGCTTACCATATGGACGGTAGTTTTAAACTCAAATGTTAGCTGATAAAAAAAAAATCCTTTTACTCGTACTAGGACTATTATGCATACATCTAAACATCTTAACAAAGATCCTTTCTAGGATATATCTTCTAGGATACATGGGATCACATTTGACCTTGAAAATAGCAATTTTGCATTTAGAATACTTAGTTCTAAATTAAAATTTCGAACAACTATCTTTTATCGGTTTCATCGGATCTAAATACAAATAAATAATTCAGATTCTAAAAGTTTCCTTAGTTCTTACGAGGGTCACATTATGAGAAATAAAAATACCACATTAAAATAACTAATAAACCATCTTTATTATCCCCTAATAACTAATATGCCGAAATTATACAAGTCCAAATATCATGGTGGGATCCATTATGGGCCTATTCATATAAAAAGGGGGATTAGAAAGTATTATTTATTAGAATCTGATTCAGTCTTAATTGGCAACACTGAATTAAAAAAGTAAATTAGCCGCTTTAATCAATCGCAGTCTTATCTATACACTATCTACATACAAATAATTATCATTTATTATGAAAAAAAAGGATAACTAAGTAAGAAGGAGGACTGGAAAAGCGTTGCAACTTTATCTACATTTTCTCAAGCTGTAGGTAGCATGGTAACTCGAATAATGTTGGAAGTTACGTACATTAGAAGGCCGAAAAATAATTAAAAAAACTAAAACCTTACAGCTAAGTATATGCCTTTATATAATACGGTGAAATTTTGATGGTTTCTCAAAATGTACAGACGGAGTGAAGAAAACCATACAAAATACCATTTGCCTCTTTTTGCTTGTCATTTTGTCTCTTAACCTAAACATATGCTCGAGTTGATGCCACTTCGTTGAAATAAAAATAACCAAAATACTGGCCTTATTTCAAGTTATACATTCCACATAAAATTCATATTTTCCTATGTAAACCCACATGCCATGCAATTTTTAAGTCAACAAAGACGCATCAATCAAATCTTAAATTTTAAAATTAAAAATAATTTATTAAAAATACAAATGCTTGAAAGATATGTGCATTATTATTTTTTTCGTGATAATAATATCAGTCATATAACAACTTACGCTAATGAGTATTTAATGTAATTTTATAGAACTACATATTAAAAAAAATTATTTTAAGGATGAATATGAAATTATGGTGAAAATGAATACAAAGCGAGATGAAATTGAAAAAAATAATTAAGCGACGTGTTGTGAAGGTGAGGTCTTTGCAGCAGTTGTGGAGAATATCTGAAAATAAAAGAAAACAATATTAAAATAAAAGTATAACTCAAAATAACCATAAAAATGGTACAAAAAGTACGGAATTTAAAATTCGACATTTGAGCAATATTTATTGGATTTTTTATAATACCTATAGTATTGGTAAAATATTTCATAATTTAAATATGTCGTTAAACTATAAGTCGTTGACATCAAAATGTGAGTGACCGATTAAAATATTTATTAACTTATTTTGCTAGATAGGTACTATTATATCGCATTGTATAAAATATGAATTCCCTTATCACATATATTACTTTAGGAAACGATCACTACTAAGTATATGACCTAAGCAACGAGATATTTTGGATAAAATTATACATCTACATATATATAAAAGAAAGTCGTGTTAGTTACACTATTTATACTTATAACTCAAGTACGGCTGAACTAACTTGGCTGAGAATTGGTGGGGTGACAGCTAGAACCATACTATTTATCCCGGAAAAATTAAAGATCCCGGGAACACGGGTGAAACCACGAGAAGCCACTAGTATTAAATATCTGTACAATTCAGAGGATTTAGTTTTCGCACAGTGGCTTTTAAAGTGACATTCCACATCCAAATTAAGTTGGAGAAATGCGACGCTAAAATACCATAAAACGAGTATATTGGTCATCGGTACTTTTTTTTCAAACACAGATTAACATAACAAGAAAACGTTTCATTCAACATTGGCTCTATAAATAAAAACAATAAATAAATTGTGTGTTTAAAAGATATAAAAACATGTCAAGAAACGTCAATTTAATACCACATTCCAGTTTTTAACACAAAAACTTCTGGTTGATTTTTATGTCCACCGAAATTGAGTTTGTACTTGTATTAGCTAAACAACAACAGAACATGCTAACTAGAGCTGTTCTGAATCAAATTATTTGTTTGAGATTCGAATTTTATTATTCAACTAGCTTCTGCCTTTTGGGTTCACCCGCATTCCCTTTAGCTTATCCGAGTTTTGGACTAAATCAAAGAGCCTTGCGCTTAGTAATACATTCAACCATAAATGTTTATTTATATATATAGATAGGTAAATAAGAGACTCAAATCTTATTTCCACATACATATAATGGTCTGGTTAAGCACTAACATAGTTTCTCACAAAACTTTTATATGTTATTTATTTTTGCCCACACGACTTGGAAATAATTGGTAGCCAAATAATTTACGATCACGATGCACTATATACGAAAGCTAAGAATACATTTTTATCTTGCGTTGACACATTGAGTGAAGGCCTCGTTTCGTGAGCGTATTGCTTTAAATAATACCTGATGTAAGATAATACACGGTCTAAACTTGACTCGTTTTCCAACAGCCAATATATTGTGCACATGCCGTCAGGTGGTCGCTGGCATGCATATTACTTTTTACTCTTATTAATGTGCTCTAGTTAAAATTGAAAACAACTGTTGTCGCTGAAATTTTGTACTGTGAATTTGCGTTTGACATCCTTTAACAAGTATTATATATGTGCTAATATGTTTGTATTAAAAATGTATTATGATTATGTTTGTATCGACTTGCAGTAGACTCCGAGTAACCTTTAACTCATGTACTTTAGATTCGTTTATCTTTTAATCAACATGGCTTATGCTTATCATCTTAAGTCACATCATCCCAGTAAGATGTAGTAAAGACGATTTTTATAAACTAGCTTGAGCCTTATCTAGATAGACTACGGACTAAAACATTGTAAGCATTTTTTCTATTAAACAACGCTGCAACAAGTATGGCGGCATTTGCGCTTTGATGTACATCAAACAATGAAAAATAATCATCAAAAGATATTTTTTTGCGAAAAACGTACCGACCACCAAGATTCCAACCCCAACATTGAATTGCATGCATACGTTTTATAACATGGTCGTTTATCCTAATTTTTTTGCGAAAGTAAACAAATTATTTAAGAATTCGTAATGTTTGCAATAAAATTGGTCATTTGTCTTCGTTATTGTATATCTTTTTGTCTATTTGCGCAAGGTAATTGTTTGAGAGTGTATATGCCCGAACGCTATTGTTCAAACTCAAAGTTTTAGTGTGCAGGTCCCTTTTTTAAAAGCACCCCGCAAACTTAAGGCATAACAAACAAATTTAATAAAAAAAGGGGCTGATTCTTCACCGACACTGAATTTTATTTTTACGATAGCTAAATAATTTAACTCGCAAAACATTTCATTTATAATTTTTAACGAGAAAAGTATATGTATGCTTTAAATTTGTTTGAAATGGAGATGAATAAAACATAAAGCGTTAACCACGTAACTATTTGCACGTTTCTTTTTTCATTATAATTTAGTAGTAGTTAACGCATAGTATACATAACCTATCAAAGCTGAATAAATAGACGTTTTGGTTTCTTTAATATAAGTTATCTAGTTAGAAATATTATTTGGAAAGCATTGTTGCTAAGAACGTATAAACCGCCTAGGTACTAGATACAAAAGATCAGGTTTGAGACATCAAACGTCCAATTACAATCATCTGATAAAGTAGCTAATTATAATAGATGCTCACTGTTCAGGCTACGTATGACCTAAGGCAATAAAAGAACTGGACAATATTTGCCGCCATTCAGCCCACTGTGCACCGGCCCCAGTGGTCATCCTTGGGTACGGCAGGCTGTGGAGCCTGCTACCTGCACCTGTCATTGTTCATTTAAACCTGGCGACACATTGCCTTAAATAATACCTCAAATTGAACGCACGCGTCTGCTATTTTATCAACGCATTTTTATTTCCAACATTCCGAAGCGAACGACGCTACGCTCCTATACCGAAGTTTAGCGCTAGTCGTCAACAGATGGCGTTACACGTCTGAATAATGTATAAAATAATTAGATTTCATCTATTTATTTTTTGTTGTCATTAATTAAAATTAGTTATCTCATTAAAAGCAAACATGAGGGTGTCGATTAAAGTTCTTGAATTTGTAACCTCATCTCGTGATTGCTCGGATCGTCAACTAGAACACTTAGTACCAGGAGAGCAGAACCTTGTAAGAGCTTGTAGCAAAGAACGTACGTACGTACGACGAAACGAACCGAGCCTTCTATGCAGTTCTGAAGGCCCAGTGCAGGTGTAAGTCGCATGAAAGGACTTGCAGGTTTCCGCAGCCTGCCTAGATGTGAAACTGGGATTTTGTTCAGAATACCCACAGACCATTTTGTAATTTATATCCTTAATAGTTTACAAGCTTGATGTGGTTAATACAATTGACTGTACATGTTGTACTGATTAAAATAGTTGACAGCACCTATGGAACAGGCTGGTAATCCTCATCAGGTAAAGACGAAAAGAACACGGAAGTTAAAATATAATGCCATCCATTTATTGTAAGATCAAGAAAAGCGAGTTATCTTCAGCTTATTACGGGGAGACGAGGTACCAGGCTCGCATAGAACGCAAGAAGCAAACATGTGACGTACCTTGTTTCTATGTGTAGGTTTATACACAGAGAAGAGAACGTGGCCGTCTCTGCTAGTGTGTGTGAGCGCGTGTAGGCGCGTCACAATCACAGTCGACTGACGACGAGACGTTTTGACGTATTTCGTAAAAACATCATTATATTCATCCTTGTCTTTGGTTGGTTAGTTTTGTTTCGAAGAGAAGAAAATATTCAACAATTTTTAAAATAAAATTATCAAATTATTTAGTTTAAATCTTTATCGCATAATATGTCCCCAATTCCTAAAGATTTTATTATAATCGTTCGGAGTGCGCGAGGCAAGTGGCGTAAAACGACTTTTTTTCTAATTCGTAAGGTTGACGCTCCCGTGTTCACACGAGGGCAGGCAAGCCTCACACGGTCGTGTTCGTTGCCTCTAAGAACTGCCTATGCGGAAACACAACTTTGCTATTAACACGCGTTCCTTTACTATGAGATACTGCCACTTATGCACGTACATACATACAACCAGTGTGTATGTATATTTAGTGTTGCGCGAGGAAAGCGTTTTACCACATACAAGCGCCCGCCCAAATACACGACTACATACATTGCGAACGAGAGCATGCGCCGTGTACGCATGTATATTTTACATTCGTATACGATTTTCCACATGTGAAAGTCGCACCTATGTAGTATTTTCAGATTCGTTCGTGAGCCGTTTCTATGTTTCGGCTACTAGGAAAACATGGGTCGCGAAGAGTTTTCCATTTGAACACGTGCTTATCTAACAAACTTTTTGGTGTGCGTTATCTAATATGATACGTGTGCATGTAGTGATATTTATGTACGTAGTGTGAATGTGACGAAAATGACGAGTTTATATTATTACAATTGGCAACCCAATAAAAAATAATTGAGTATTGAATATAATTGATTTGGGTTTGCTTGATTTTTTGCAGTGTTCGTTTTAGGCGAATATATCTGTGATAAGGTGGATGCACCGAGCGAGTTGATTGAACGCTCGCGATCTCATCATCTCCTAGTATATTGGCGTTCGATGCAGCGGTGTCAATGACTTGATGGATGACGAATCCATCAGTAGCAGCTATAGAAAAACATGAGGTGAGGTATCATCATCATAAGCCTCATGATAGCGATGATAAATATTAAATAAAAAGTAAAATTTACATCTAATAAATATGGATAATGGGTACACGTTTCGGTTAAGTGGTTACAGTTTTTTTCCTATATCAGCTGGTGTATTTTAAATTAATCTTTCAACTAAGTCCTAGAAAACACTTAAAATTATGTACTAGCACAGAAATAATGATATCATCTTCATAGTTTTTATCTGTTTGAATAATTCAACTGCCTTATTTCTGAGTGACGAATAAATTGAGACAATCAAATAATCTTTGTTATAGTCGCGTCTCTTATATTTTGTTAAAGATCGACCAAGCTGTCGTTTAAAAGTTACAATCCATTATTTTAACATGCATGTTTCAGTCACTGTGTAATAACATACAGTCCAAAGACAATTAATAAATTCCAACATAAATCCATCAGTCGTAATACAAAAAGCGGCAACGCGCGGACGTTACGCCAAGCGAAATGTTATGCAAGTATCTGATGCAACTAAACTTGGTCGGTACCAGCAAGGCTACAGATTATATATTTAATTTTACCTGTCTGGGGCCAATATTTGACCCACTGACTGCGTTTTCGGCGGCATTTATCATACGAACAGTCAAAATAATACTATAAAGCGACCTAGTTCGGTGGAAATTTTAAGCCAATCGATCATTCGATTCCGAGTGGAAAATTCGATTTTTTTTATCTGTGGTAAGTAAAATAATCTGTTTATAAACTTCTCATAGAGTTTTGACAGATGAACGTTTTTATAACTCTGATTATAATCAAAATAGAAAAAGGATAATGAATTTATCAGTTTATAGCTTGTGTTTCAGTTGATAAATTGTTTTTTTTTTTATTAGGTTTCGGTAATTAAAATGAGGAAACATTGGACTACAATTACCTGATAGTTTAGACAACTATAAACTGAACCACAAGATATACATACAAATATATTTGTGTATAGTTTTTTAAATTGAACATTCTTTCGTTTTATTGAATTGATAATTTGATCACAATCATTTATTTATTACACAACTTACTGCGGTAACAACCATAAAAAGTCCTTCAATAAAATATACATGTAAATATTCCAATCAGGCATAGTTATCATTTTATAAACGTATGGTCCAACGAAATGTTTGTGTTCGAGCAAATAGGAACCAGTTCCTTCGGTAAGGTTTATTGACACCTTAAAATATTTCTCCTAAAACATTCCATGTCTATAATATTTATAGAAAATTAAAACATTGAGTCATAAGTACCTACCTATTTTGTTTTTTTTTTCTCAAAACATTTAATGGTCGCTAATAAGTCGATGACGACGTCTTGCCCAAAATGGTCGTTGTTTAAATGTTCTAGACGAGTGTAATATAAGGATGAGGCAATGTTTAATTAATATCGACGCTCTCGGAGAACATCAAACGCTTCGAGTTTGTCTTTGTTCAATTTATCTCTGTGTATTTAGATAGACGATGTAGATTGATAGGTAATCGAACGTTTATATATAGCTAAGAGGAAATTGTAAATGATAAAAAATGTAGTCAGGATAAAAACTATTCTTCAAAATTGTTGAAATCAATTTCGAACCATGATCACATTGAAATTTATTCGTAAGTATTTTCCTCGTTTAAAAATATAATATAGAATTCGAAGTGATAAAGCATGGACCGAGCGATAGTTTAACAATTTATCTGTCGTGAGTATCAGCAATAATATAATATAACGTCGAGAGCAAATTATTAATGTAAGTAATTTGGCACGTTCGTAAATAATTATTTTATTTTTGCATACATAGCAGGCACCTGCCCTGGGCATGCGCCGCTTGCGCCAGCGACGCGACGACGCGCCGCGACTATGGCACCGCACTGGGCTAGTGCTGCGCTGCCCACTTAATTATTTAAACATAAAACCTTTAATTAGACCTAGCACCTGTCCGTCGACCTTGTAACGCACCTTTGTAATACGACATACAGTATTTTGCATCGCAAAAAGTATACATTTTTAAGTTCAATTCATGTACGCCTTTTTTCTCGTTGCACCGTAAAAAATGTTGCCGTAAGCGGCTTCGATATACGACTCTTTGTTGACATTTTCATAGATAATATTATAAGTAGTGGTTTGCATAATATTGAAACGTCCGCCGAATGCATATTTTTGTTCTCAGTGTTTTTTGAACATCGCATCTGCTGTGTATGTACCTACCTACCTACCAATGACATTAAGCCGGGCCGGGCTGATAGCTCGTTAAAATAATTATGGATAAAACTGGACATATGCTGAAATTAATAGTATTTGGCATACATTCAAATTTTTTACATGTAATTTTTGTGTAATTGTGACAGTACAGTTTATACCTGCACCGATGTCAATTATTAACTATACCAGTTAGCAAGTACGTAAATACATTACATTTATGCAGATTCCATACATAAGTTATTGCTGTAATTGACCTTTCAGAACTTTGAACCACCCATAAATAACTTTAATTAAATACAAGATGATTTCTCTCGTCGATTATGTAATTACTAGATCCATCGATGACTAATTTTGACATCACTGATTTAATTTGACTATGACCAAATTCGATTTCGACTGGATTAAGAAAATGTAGACAACCGTGATTTTCCTCGAACGATCTTGTAACAACGCTTCCTTAATTGATTGTTGCCACAATGTTATTATGCACAAATAAAGAATAAATTAAACGTTTGTTTTTGTATACAACTATTGTTACGATTTCAAAAGAACGGTTTCGTCACACATCTCGAGTCGATCGGAGGTGGTGACGCAACGCAACTAGTCTTCATGTATCTTATTATTGTCTTTGGGTTAATTTCATGCTCTACAACTTTATAATCACCGAGCTAAATGTATTTTTTATAACATACTCTATATTTTATTATTAACTCACTTTAAACGCGTAATAGAGCCTTTTGTCTCCACAAAAGCTACTTTTATAGCCTACAGTTGCCCTTAAAAAGAAAATAAAATAGCTATTCCGAGCTCAAGTTTTATCACAATCAAATTACGCCACATTAAGTTACGACACGACTCGTCTCGACCATATTAAGTTACCGAAATAGCTGGCATGAGTTTAAATGGTCTAACAAAGGAAGAAACCAACGTGCGAAGCATAAGTTTATGAGCAAAAAAATATGGCGGACTAGGGAGGTAGTGACCTATGATGACGCAATGCCGAAAACAGGCCACAGTGCAGCCGCCGCGCCGCCGCCGCCGCCGCCGCCGCCGCCGCTGCCGGAGTCGCCGGGGCTCGCTGCCGGTGCCGAGCGAGGTCAAGGAGGTTCATCGCGAAATATTATATTGCCCAATCTCACACAACATGTGCAAAACTAAATATCGCGTCTCCGTGATTCATTCGCGCCAGACCGACCCCAAAGAAAAACAAAACTCAATTCCAAAATTGAAATTTCAATGTCTTCCATATGTAACGCGCGCCGTTTTGTTCCGTGTTTCGTTTGTCAAATTTACTAAACTCGTGTTGGGATGTGTTGTGGTGCAATTGAATAATTGAACAAGGTTTTTCCTAAAACGAATGAGCGTGGCGTGGCGTGGCGTGGTGTAGTGTGGTGAGGTGTGTTCGAGACGAGCGGCGACCGGCGACCGAGACTGTTGGACGTGGTCGTCGCCGAGGAGCGTGGTGGAATCGTGTCCGCGTCTATTTTGAACTCCCGATCGGACGTTCGCCCGGTTGTTGAACTGGAATAATTCGGCAAACACAGCCATATTACGCGCTTGTTAATCTCGAGATATTATGATACGAGCGCGGCCGCGTGCCGATTATAAAATACCCATCTGCGGACTCGACTTTGTTGCCATAGGAATGTTTTTCAATTTTTCAAGGAAGTATATAAATGTAACAGTGCCCCGCCTATTTATATATTGCAGATACCTACGTATCATATAATTGAACGTTTCGAGCTGAGGTGTTTTAAAACCTTGTTTTTAAAAGTTGTATTTTGCATTGGCAAATTATATGACACAATAATGATAATTAATTATAGCAACGATTACATTCGCGATACAAATGAGCGCGGTGTAGTGTTTACGCGAAACTGAACGCAAACATGCGCAGGTCAGGTGCAGTGGTGTGCGTGCTTTCCTCCGCCTGTGTGTGTGTGCAGTCTCTGTGTGTGTACGTGGAAGCGCGCGATGAAATAAAATATGTCCGGTCAACGAACTCACGGTCGGTGCCATAAAAATCGCGATACTGGCCGAAATTCGGGCAGAAAACTGAATACCACCGCCTTATCATCGAATTAAAAATAATGTCGTTTCCGTGAGATAGCCAATCGGAGCGTCGATGAAATCTCAGTGTTCTTATTTGGGCGTCCTAAATGTCCGAATATGGTTACCGGGGAATAGGAAGGATTACAACTGTGCATCTAACTTTAATATGCAGCGTGCAGCTCCCGTGTCCGCCACGGCGACAGCTGTTCGTTTCGCTCTTTGTTTCATAATCGATGACAGAATAACTAATTTGGTAACCTTTCAATCATATTAAAATAAAAACAAACATTACAAAACTATGAAAATGGCTGTTGAAGAATGCATTGCGACAAAAATTCTTGTGTTCCAATATCAAAATTCAAATCTCGACAGTCATTTTCATGTAATGGAAAAGTTAAAAGAATACTCACATCGACTTTGAATTTCGAGCCTTCCATTTTGATCGAGAAGTGCGTTCTGAAACCAGATTTTCTCAGTTGAATGTCGGTGTTATTCCTATAGGTGTACATTTCCGGATTGCATGCGGCGCTCGAGTCAGCTGATTTCCATCCAATGACCTTGCGGACACGTCCCTCAGTCGTTTTATTCATACTATTTACAGTCGCGATGTGTTGTTATTGATCAGTGCAGTCCTCTCGGCGGGAGAACCTCCTCTTCCTGCACGACGACGTCTCCTCGGCACGGGTGCCTGTGAATATCCTGCGTCTTCCACAGCACATCTTGACATCAAAGATGGGGGCTTAATATATTTCAGTGGGATCGAGACCGATCATTGTCGCTTCTTTTAATATTGTCCAGTAGGGTCGAGTACTTCCATAATGGGTATTCTAGTAAGAATGATATTAGTACTGGCCTGTGGGGTCCAATGTGGAGTCCATGGTTAGTAAAGTCCAGTCGGGTCCAGGGTGAGTATATCCATGGTACACAGATCACAAAATGTTCGTAACGTAACGTTTCGAGTCGCGTGTTGGAGAATGTTTGACACTGGTGTGAGCGCGAGTGGGCCGAGTCTGGCAATGAGAGGAGCGGCGCCGGCGCAGGCTTATATGATAGAAGCGCCCTCCGCGCTCGCCATCTGGCGGTGAGTGGACGCAACCTCACTAGCTTTTCCGCGAGCTGTTAACTGATAATGGGGTTGAAACGGATGCCGTGACAACTGTACTTTTGTAAGTGGTACAAAAGTTTAACAACAACTCCACAGACCGGCGGTGACAATGTAACAGTACGAGAATGGTTTAAACTCAATAATACATGTACATCTTTATTCCTTCATTTCAGTACTAGCTACTTCCGAACGGGTGGTGAAGTGCGTGGATTTAAAATTCATCAGTACTTATTAAGGTGAATAGCTTGATATTTTGCCAACTAAATTTTCCGCGAAAGAGGAGTAAGTAGCTTGTCAAGAATTTTATAGAATACTTAAGGATGATAAAATGCTTCATAGTTAAGTAATTCCAAACCTCATTTTGGAAACTGTATGAGCTTCTAATTATGTATAATGAAAGTAACGTAAAAATAGGATCCCAAACTAATATTCTATTTGTTCTATAGTAACAAAATATAACACATTTAAATACACAAATATTTATGTTCATTCAAATAAAGGAGATAATAAAGGATAAAAAGAGCACACAAGTGTTTGTCCAAAGTGGGTATCGAACCTACGACATGTGGCGTGTCAGTCAGTGTTACTTTGGTAGGTATTTAAGTGTAATTGCTGAAGGTTAGCACACTAGCCTAGATGGGAGAAGGCTCTCTGCACCTGCTCGAAGGGAAAACAGCTGTTGGTGCTCGACAGATAACTTGTAAGTTATGCTTGTTTCGTACTTATCCTGCTTATATTATAAATGCAAAAGTTTGTGTCGATGGATGTTGGTTACTTTGTTATATTGACTATTTATTTATTACTAGATCCCCGGCGTTTTACCCGCGTTCCCTGGGGATCTTTAATTTTCCCGGGAAAAAAGGAGCCTATGTCCTTTCTTAGGCTCTAGACTATCTGTGTACCAAATTTCATTTAAATCTGTTCTGTAGTTTTAGAGTGAAAGCGAGACAGGGTTACTTTCGCATTTATAATATTAGTTTTAGAATAGATTTCGGATAATTACAGATCCACCTAAGAAGATGGAATGATGATGATGGATGAAGGAAGCGGTTATACGCCACAGAAAAGCGTCCTGATGAATAGATTTGATATTAATTTGTTAGTGATTTTCACAGGGAGGTGGATTTTTTGAAAACGCTAAGAATATTTTGAAATTAATATTTACCTAGTAAATGCAAGATTAGCAAATGCATGAGTGATATAAAATCGAGCAAAATTTATAGCAATATTTAATTTTTATAACTCATGCGCTGAAGATAATATTTAGATATCATCAACAGAAGCAGGAAAATTTCAGCTAATTGACCACAGGAATACTTTTTAACTAACCACCAAATGCGTTACAACCTGATAATACTACATTGGGGTCTCCCATCTAATTAATATTCTAAAATATACCTAAGTATATTATGCACGTGTATAGGTATAATTTAGAAAAATTATAATGCAGTCTACTTAATGGACTTTTTTATTTTTTACTTCTAATATAGAGGATTTTGGACACATATTTTGGACCGCATATATAAGTACATGATCCTACTTCATATTAGAAATTTCGCGAGAATCTACACTATCTTAATATAAATAAATCTCGTGTCACAATGTTTGTCCTCAATAGACTCATAAACCACTTAACCGATTATAATAAAATTCGCACACCATGTGCAGTTCGATCCAACTTGAGAGATAGGATAGCTTACATATACTTGGACCCGGTAGGTGGCGCTGGTGGGCAGAACGAAGTCTGCCTGGTCCACTAGTAATATTATAAAGAGGAAAGATTTGTATTTTTGTATGTAACGAATAAACTCAAAAGTACAGGACCGATTTTAATAATTCTTTAGAAAGCTACATTATCGCTGAGTAACATAGGCTATATTTTATCCCTGTATTCCCACGGGAACGGGAACTACGCGGGTAAAACCGCGCGGAGGCAGCTAGTATTATATAAATACATACAGCCTTTGTACAGATTCCTTAGGATTTAGATTCTGAAAAAAACTGGAGGGCTGAAGGTTGTATTAAATCTTTTTTATGGAGTGCGAAATATACTGTGGATGAGTATATATGAGTGCTTATCTTAGTGTGCATTATTTTCTTAATAATAATCAAATAAAATACCTAAAACGATTTTACATCGTATTTCAATATAAATCGCAGTCATGATATAATTTTCCAAATACTTCAAATACCTCGTTTTTTTATTTTGATTGAATATTCACAAGAATTTAATTATGCGAGTGATTCATGTAAGAGAGTTCAACGCGCACAAACAGCTCCATGATAAATGCTTTAGCAACCTGTGAGCTTTATTACGTTGACATAAGCTCGATAATCCATTGTACTTTTTTAATATCACGGTGCAAATATTGTTTAGTTTGGGTAATTCCTTTTAGGCATTATTCGATAAATTCTAGGAAAATGAACATCATTTCGTTTGTATGAATGGTATGATTTAATATTAATTTGTTATTTGTATAAATAAATATGTTTTTACACTTATTTCGGTATAATTTGTTGTTTACTTTATATATAGCTACCTAAAACTCTCCTAGCAAAGGTATCCTTTAAACTTTGAGGTGATTATTTTTAAATGGTTATAGTAATACAAGAAGTCTCAGTGAAAAGTATGAATAGGAAAATTTGTATGAGCTAGTGTGACTATGATTTTCAAATCTTTTTATTACATCAAGAAATATTTTAAATACTTCACTGTGTAGGTAGTAGTAAAGTACGTACCAACCATTTACGCAAATATAAGACAACAAGACATAATAGGTAAATATTATACAATTATTTAGGTATTTATGCAAAATTAAAATATCATACACTAAATACATACTTTATTAAAGTTGCAACGAAGTTCTCAGGGTAATATTTTTTGTATATATGCTAGGAATATAGCAACCACAGTGCCAAAATTTTGGGACATTAATAAATACTTATATATTTTACTAAATATATCTCATCCTAAACGTGTTGTCACCAAGGTGTGCCGGCAGCCATCATAGTCTGGGAGCCAGTTGGCATTTCCTTTTCCCTGTCCGAGAGAAAACTGCTTTCCTATCGAGAGGTAGCCGATACCTACTCGTTTAATGTCTATGACTCTACCTACATGCGCGTACTATTATGTGCATAACTCACTCATAACTCATGAAAATAATGTATTTCATGTCTCATTTTATTCCAGACTCTATATAGCTTGACACTAAAATGTAATTCAAATAAAACAGCATTTATAAATAAATATAAAATGCAGTCAATGTCAGCCAAACAGTTTTTTTTTAATGATAATATTGCATTTTATTTACTTAGGAAAATACCAAAAATTTATTTAAATAATACATCTAAAAAAAAGGTAATTCAATGTTGTATCCGACTGTACATCTAGTTTTAATAGCAAACAAGTATAGTTTTAGCTAGATTTCTAGTTCCGTGATTTCTAATCTATAAATTGTTCTATATTTAGGGCTCTGTCTGTGCTCCAAGTGGAAAATTGTAGGCGTGAAAGCGAGACATACAAATGAGATGAACAAACAGCCTAGAGAAACCTAGAGCTATCTATAGTCGTATTTTTTATTAGACGAAGCTACCTGACAGTAGCTAATGTCACTTTGTAAAATAATGTGGCCATATTTAAAGTAATAGTGATGCGTTCAGTTCTCGTTCAATCAAATGAATGAACAATGAGTGAATCATTTCAAACTATAAAAGATTTTTTTTTTTTTTTTAATAAAATTGTATAAAAGTGCTCTGATATAAGTTACTAGTAGTATGTAACTACAATTAGTTTTATTACGGCTTATAACAAAGTGCGGCGCGCGCGCCGGTCGCCATTTTGTTTGTTATTCGGCTTCTAACCTGTGGTCTGAAAGCACGTATATTTTTTCTGCGCTCAAGCTGTTTAATTATTGTTTTTGTTAAGTTTTTCGTTACGTTGTGTTTGTGCAGTGGTTCAGGGGGGTCTTGCCAAAACTGAAACCAAATTCGGTACTAGTGATGGATAATGCCCCCTACCACTCCAGGAAACTAGAATCGCTACCTACAACGTCTTGGACTAAACCTAGAATACAAGAGTGGCTAACAAGCAAAAATATTTCATTTGACAATGGTTAAAGCTGCTCTTATAGACATTGAAATGAAATGAAATGAAATGAAATGAAATAAATTTATTCATTCAAATAAATGAAATGAAATGAAATAAATTTATTCATTCAAATAGGCCTTCACAGGCACTTATGAAACGTCGACTCTAATGCTCGGTTCGGAAGGTTGCTTTTGCTGAGAAGAGCCGGCAATAAACTCAGCAATTACTCTTTTCAAAACAAGTTTTAACAATTTCTTTAACAATAATAATATTAGTCCTGATAGAACGAGCGCTATACCCATGCTTCGCCATCGTTAATGGCGTTGGCATTGTACGGCAGCACAAAAGGAACATTGCGATTAGTATGTTGTGGAGGAGATGGCAGCGCAGCACGGGATAATTGTTTTACGTCTGCCCCCATACCACTGTCAGCTCAATCCCATTGAGTTGGTTTGGGCGTAGGCTAAAGGATATGTTGCAAGAAATAATAAAACCTTCAAAATGACAGAACTAAAAAAACTTTTCGATGAAGGACTTCAACATATCACACCCGAAAAATGGAGTAGCTGTTCTCATATAATTAAAGAAGAAGACAAAATGTATGGTGTCGACCACATGATCGACAATGTTTCCGACAGATTTATAATAAATGTCACCGATAGTGATAGTGATGATTTTTTAATCGATAATGAATAAAAAAATATGTAATAAACGATGTTTTTTGTTTTCATTACCTACCTATAATTGTAATATTTTATACATCTAAAGTTTCAACTATGTACATTGTACATGATGTATTGAAAATAGGAGAGTCTTTCCTTGCAATGTTTTCCTTAATGTTTAACACACTCGGTATTCAGTATAGGTAGATACTAAATAGGAACATAGTCGCCTAAAACTCGTTGGTGTACAAAGTACGACTAAAAATCGAACCCCGTACCTGATATCGGCTTTTCGGCACACTAACTATTCACTAGACAATTGAGGCAATTTCGTTCATTCAGGAGTTTTTTCGTTCATTCACTTTGTCACAACACTATTTTTATTTCATCAAAAACTGACAACACAGTAAACGTCAGGTGGCTTCGTCTAATTAAAAATACGACTTTAATAACTTGATACTAATGACCTCTAGATCTCCAGTTTAAACTAGGGTTTTAATCGTTATTAATGTTTCAAAAGGTAAAAGAAACTTATTTTCTGTATTATTATTTTTTTATTTATTTACGATAAAGAAAAACATTTTTATATTTTCCTGTGTTGATTAAATAAGTTAAATTCTAAAATTAGCTGTACTAATTCACACTTTGAGCTACCAAGGTACCTTCGTTCTATCAATGCATTGCTTTCCATTAACAATATCCATGTAATTTACACGGCACTAATTTTATTGCCAATATCAAAAAATACTCTTGAATATCTCATTATGTTGCCACAGTGCAAAACTAAGCGGGTATATCTAGTACCAGTGTAATGGAAAGCGCAGTATGCCCGCCCCACCAGCCACCGCCAGCGTCGAGCCAATGGTCCGATGACCTGAGCTAGGTGGTGGTAGCACGCGGAAGGCGGAAGACAAGGCGTGGTTGAATGCATTAGAAAAGACTTATTAGACGGTGCGAAATTGAAGATCCAACATTTCATGTCACCCTGGTACCCTGTGTTGTTATGTTGGCCCAAACTTTGGTACTGGGTTGGTGTTTGGTGGTGATATTTGGCTTAAGGTAGTTATTCCGTGTTTTTAGGTATTCCAAATTTATATTAAAGACAGAAACATGACAATGTGTGTGTACAGGTATTTCAATCTAGAATAAGATTTAACATTAATTAACCGACTTCCCAAAAAGAAGGAGGAGGTTCTCAATTCGGCCGGTTTTTTTTTTTTTTCTATGTATGTACATCGATTACGTCGCGGTTAATGGACCGATTCGCGTGATTCTTGTTTTGTTCGACGCGAAATAGCTGCCAAATGGTCCCATAAAAATTTCTTTCAGTTTGGTTTAGTAGTTTTTATTTTATAAGCATTATTGTTATTTGGACGATGTCATTTTGACGATACTTTGTATATTAGTATGTCGATAACTTTAACATTTCTAATCCGATTTGCGTAATTCTTTTTTTGTTCGTTAGGGTACATATTCAAGTTGGTACCCTGGTCATCTAGTCAGCATATGATGATGGGATCCCAAGGAAATCGAGAAGAACACTCAAATTATAAGCATCTAACTGTTACGTTTCAGTCAATATCATACAGTTTGTTCAATTATTTGCGTTTGATGATGATTTCCTATGGATGAGCTGATGATGGAAGGTACGACTCCTCAAAGGATAGGAGTTCAGAGAAAATTCTATCAAAATTATAGGTACATATGGATAGAGAATAGTATTCCTTGAGGCTATTTGGTTGATCTTGAAGGTTAATCTCATTAATAGTGTTCTGTGATTGTTAAATAAATAATAAGCCTACCCATACTTAAATCACTAAAAACCAAAAAAATAAAAATAAAACTACGTTAAAAAAAACCGACTTCCAAAAATACTAAAAAGCAAAAAATAACTAACGCAATTTATAACACTTTCCTCTACTTACCTACTGACTACTTATTCTTTCCGCTTGCTGTTTGGTTTGAAGTCGGTGCCAAGCCATATATGAATAAAAAAAATTACTTAGAGAAATAAAATGGTGTAACAAATAAATTTCTACACGATAACCTACTAACTACTAACCTACGTAAATAAATCAGAAATAACGATAAATGACAATGAGAAACAAATGAAAACGACGATGAAATAAATGTAATTTACATTCTACAACTATAGTGGTCCTGTAAAGGACCGTTTATTTCTAATATTAATAACTCACAAACCAAGAGCATGCGTCTAGAATTTAGAATTTTAAATGCAAACGGTGCCAAAGTTTTTGTTGACCTTATTAAATCATGTAGAATCTCAACAAAGATCTTTTGCTAATTATGCTGTGGCTTGGCACCAACTTCAAACCAGGCAGTAAGCGGGGAGAATAAGTAGTCAGTAGGTAAGTAGAGGAAAGTGTTATAAATTGCGTTAGTTATTTTTTGCTTTTTAGTATTTTTGGAAGTCGGTTTTTTACTTATATTATGTTATCATCAAGTGACTGCCGTTCCCGGGGTACCTTCCATTTTCTCGGGATACAAAAAAGCTTATGTGTTATTCCAGAACATATTCTAACTCTGTGCCAAATTTCAAGCAGATCCCTTCAGCCGTTTTGACGTGAAAGAGTAACAAATATCCGTCCATCCATACAAACATGCGCATTTATATTAGTAGGATTCTACCTGTGAAGTACAAAAATAATTTCTCTATCCTAACTTAGACACTCATTCGTCGAACCAACCTAAAAGCCTATATTCCCACTATTTATATCATCCGCCCATTGATATTCGCCACAGCTAGTATTTTACATAATCACAATTCTTCAACGTAGTGTGATATCATATCACATAATTGTGATAGTTTTTCGTTTGATCTGTCGCCTGCATCGGTTGCCGTCGCAGCGGCCCGGCTCGGCACGCACGCGGTATAATAATGCATATTGTATTTGCTATTCTTAATACATCGTCGCTTGCGCAATATTCTGATATCCTCCATTTTACACTACACTAGTTAGGCGCTGATTTTTTTATTTAAACTTTATTACTCGTGTTTGTTGAATTGTAAGCAGGCGCCAGTGTTTAGGTACATTTTTAGTGTATGTGTTACAGAAATTGTATGTTTTTTCAAAAGATATTAGAAAAGCATGTTTGACAGTGTGATAAACAGTTGAGTTGCCGATTAAAATTCTTATGTATATTAAAATCCAAGCTAAAGTGTGATGGTATGCAAACATAAACACGAATTGACGATTCCCAAGTAGGAAACCTACATATTATTTTTAGAATTAGCTTTCTAATCACACGACGCAAAGTCTATTTTAAGTGACCATCAAAGTTACGACTAAGTATGACATCAGTGGTATATAAACTAAACGTCGACTGATGGACGCTGGCTCGATCGGAGAGAGTAAGCTCACTTATGATGCGACACCTAGCTTTGTTTAGATGCATTTTTGCACAAAGCCATCTAAAGAGACGTGCGTGCTATTTATTCTAGATCTAGATTAGACAGATTGTAAAGTTATTTAATAATACTATGTCAATTATAAATGGATAAAATATTATGTCTCTCACTAAAGGGACAATAACCATTGCCTAGTTGCTGTAAGAAAGCGGCGGAAATTTGGATGAAGAGAAAGTAAGTATTTATTTGGTTTTGTTTTATATTCACATAAAATCGTTCTCAATACCTATTGAGTCATACCTACCTAGGTATGACATTGTCAAGATATATCTACCATATTTTAATATAAGCATGCTTGATAGAGAGCAAGCAAAAACTTTTTTGGATAGAGCTTGATTAGTTAGGTACCTACATTACGACCTTTATTACCGAATATATATTTGTTTTACTAAAAACTGTAGGTTTCTTATTAATTCCAGATTTATTACAAACGTATAATTATAGAAAAAATAAACCATTACAAAAATATAAAACAACATACCTGTCCACAACACTCGTTGTCCGCAGAAGTAGGTTAGCGCAAGAAAGCGTCCGAGCGAAGTGCGCATGACCGCGCCGCGGACACCTGCGCTGCATACACCGCGCCGCGGCACCGGCGCGGGCGCAGCCGTGTGTATACCACGCTTTATTTACTTTTTACCACTTCAGACATATTAGCTTTCGCTATGTCTGATGTTTTACAAGGGAAAGGATTTCACGGCTATTTGTCACACGAATTGATTACCACTATAAGTAAAAAAAAAACTGTTTTTACGTTACTGCTCTAATATTTTTATGTATTATTAGATGGATTGATACAGTAGATAGGGTTCAGATGGTACACAAACTTTTCTAATACTGTTTAAATGCAATATCGTTGGGTTGAAGTTAATAAATGAAAATTTATATTTGTAGGTAATTGAGAGCATATTTTTAGGTGATTTTTTGTTGATTGTAACACGTAATAGTCCTTAGACTAAAGCTGGGTTCAAATACAAATCACATAAGTCGTTTAAAAACTTATTAACTCATGTAAAAGATTTAAGACTATATTTACAATATTATAAGACTCAAATTCCAACATGTGTTTAGGAATAATTTCGTGTCTCACTTTACATACTTTAGTTTTATACTGTAGTCTAACAATACCAAATCGAGTCAGGATCAAGGCTAGTGAGATATTACCCTACATAGAGCTGCTCCGTGCCAGTGACATACCTACTTAAGTCTAAGTTGGAACATCTCCAAGTTGGATAGGCAAATAGCTACTGTATTACATTATGTTATCTATCGCCTGTGTGAAGTCTGGACGTGGAAATTTTTCGATATTTGTGGATTAGTTGCTACTTTCGAATCCTAAGTAATCCTGCCTAACATTATAAATGCGAAAGTAACTCTGTCTGTCTTCGCTTTCACGCTTAAACTACTAACTGATTTAAATGAAATTTGGTACACAGATTGTCTAGAGCCTAAGAAAGGACATATGCTATATTTTATCCCGAGAAAATTGAAGATCCCGGGAACGCGGGTGAAACCACGGGAGCCACTAGTCGAAATTATAGCTTGTATTATCCTGCGACGTTCTTTACCTGCTAATTTGATTATAAAGTAAGCAGAGCTGAGGAGAACCTTCAATATTGTAATAATATGTCGAGACAGACAGACAGACTGCTCATTTATAATATAAAAAAAAAAAAAAAAAAAAAAAAAAATATATACCTATAGAGTAGAACTGTTAACAGTTTTGTTAGAAAACAAAATACGCCAAAACACTGCGCCGGCTCCTGTGTTCTAATTGGCCGACTCAAGGTCAAGTGTTGCACTAGACGTACACACAGGTCTCTTATTGGTCGGGTACTGTTTTAGTTCGAGCGTGGCTTGTTAATTATACGTGACAAATCATTGATGCGTTGCTAAACAAATGGCTCACTATTGCTACTCTATTGGTTACATGCTCGATGGCGAGAATAAACCCCCACCCAGCGGCTTGAAAGTCAGGGTAACATATAAACAACCCATTCAACTTGGTCAAATATTTGTATGTCCTTGACTTTTTATGGTTATGCAAGGATACTATAAATTTTATGACTCATAGGCAACGAGAAGTATATAGCATTGTATCACACTAATATTATAAAGGCAAAAGTTTGTGAGTGTGTACGTTTGTTACTTCTTCACGTCTAAACGGCTCGAGCGATTTTAATAAAATTTCATATGGAGTTAGCTGACACCCTGATTGAAACCACGGGGTAGAAGCTAGTGTTGAATAAATGGGAGATTAAGTGATGAAATACGACGAGAGACGTTTAAGTGATTTGTTTAGTTATTTTTTAAACTTTATAGTAATTATTGATCTCATGTTATTATTATATAAAATTAGGTATAATTAGTGATACTGGGGAAACCGTTTTAATTATAAACAAATAATATATAGTGTTTGCATTGTCAAAGCATAACTTCCTTTATAAAAATAAATATGATGCTGTACACATGATCATATATGGATTATAACATGTAAAGGAAAAAAATATTGAAACAAATGGCAATTTAATTTCAAACCGACTGAATGAATATTGATATTTGTTATTTAATATTGTGACAATAAATCTATACTTCTATCTATTATATATAAAGATGAAGAGTTTGTTTGTTTGCTTGAAGGAGCTAGGAATTTACAGGTCCGTTTTGAAAAATTCTTCCAGTGTTAGATAGCCTTTTTTATCGAGGGAAGCTATAGGCTATATCATCACGTGAACACCAATAGGATCGGAGCACCAAAGAAGTTAAAAAAATCGGGGAATATTTCTTACTAGTGGCTCTTCGCGGTTTTACCCGCGTACCCGGATAATCTTCCAATTTCCCAGGATAAAAAGTAGCCTATGACTTTTCTCGTTTTAGCGTGAAAGCGATACAGAGCTACTTTCGCATTTACAATATTAAGTATAGATATGAGGCAGACATAGTTTTGCGGGTCAACTAGTATTATATACAATGCTGTTAGTAACATTGTGTTTTAGTTATTTAAGTTATTCATTCATAAATGTTTAGTGAATGAATGTGGTGGTTGATAGCTAAAACAATAGCGTACATATGACGCTCTTGTCTAGGTACATTTAATGTTTCATTAAACAATAGGTAGGTACTACGTAGTTAATATAAAATTGAGTGACTAACGCCTGAAACTTCATTCATAAATACCTACTATAAACAAATGTAGGTATGAATAAATATCCTGGGAGATTTTTATAATACCACACTAATATTATTAAGCTGAAGAGTTTGTTTGAACGCGTTAATCTTAAGAAATCTGCAGAAATCTTTTAAGTGTTGGTAACCTATCTATAGAGGAAGGCAATAAGCTGTATAAAAAAATCATAAAAATCTAAATCAAACATCAAAACTTATGAGACGCCGACGAAGTTACGTGGGTCAGCTAGTTTTTGATATACAGATACGAGACACTGGCGAATTTACGTTTGTACTGAAAATCGAACCTAAGAGGGTCAAATCAAGGTGGCTACACTATGCCAACTAGCATCTCATTTGAAATTTGCCTGAAACTGAAGCATCAAATATAATTATCGGCAAAAGTATGTCGGTTTAATTGGCGAAAGGTCGGATCCGCTTTCGAGTTGTGCCAAAAAAACTCCGTCCGGTCGGAATCAGATCAATGAACAAGTTTGACATTTAACTGTTGTATTACTCTTATTTCTGTTGGTTTTGTATTTTAAATATCAGTAAGTAGTACCCCATGAAAATACGTAACGCTATGTAACCTATAAAAAAATAAGGTAACAAACAAGTAAATTAAATTTTAAAACTACTTTTAAATGTATACATAAATATTTCACCGATCGTAAAATATAGATACACATACAAGAAACGCAATCAGATGTTATCAGCAATCAAGCGTTGAAAAATAAATAAACCTACGACTTGTTATTACGTGTATATTGAACAGAATTACTGACTTCAATTCATAGCAATGTATGGAATTTAATTTCCAATGATTAATTATGATTGGTAAAAAAGTTTAGGATCTTCTGTGGATAAAAAAAAACATTTCATTCATTCATTCGTTCGTTTTACTACACTGTATTTCTCACAGTGAATAAGTTCATCGATGTTTATGAATTGAACAAAGTGCTTAGTATAGTTATTTGTTAAGAATTTAGGTATTTCATGTTAATAGTTTAATCTAGTATATTAATTTACACTATTTTAATATCGCGTGTAAAGTGAAAGGTTACGTAGCGTGAAAATTAAGTAACTTTCCGGATAAGAAATTCAATTTATGTAAATATATACCTAGTTTTAAAAATGTCATTCGCGTGACTATTGTTGTTGATGGTATCATAATACATGAAAGCGTTAGGTTATTGTACATGGAATACATTTTTTTATTAACTCGTTTCCTAAAGGATAAAAAAAGCACGAAGAAAGCATGTTTTTTGAATTTGTGACGATTTTCATTTGTCATCTATTTTTGATTAAACCAAGTCAAAATAAAGTGTCCGTTTCAACCGCGCGGCCACATCGTAGAATTTGATGAAACTTTGCCAGGAATTAGTACTAATTTGTTACTTTACACACTTCTTTTCCTGAATTTGTTACAAAAAAAACTTAGGCGCTATGACGAATAATAGTTGGCCGCTAGAACCGCCACTCGCCGTAGTCATCGCCCGTGATTACACAGTAACTATACAATGCAGATAGACAAATGATGTATCAATAGAAAGGTCTTAATTTGTACAATTTGTTACAAAAATAAAAAACGGGAAAACATAAATAAACAAAAAGTTATGCAATATTTAGTTTTCAGGTTATCAGCAGGTTGTTAAGTCACCATAAACATCAAATTAATTGAGGCTAATATTTATGCACAATTAGTACCTAATTTGTTACAGCGAATAAGCAGATAAAAATACTAGAAAGTAGGTTCAATAATTTGTTAGAGTCGATTTAAGTTGGCCGCTAGGTCGGCAATATGCCTACAACACAATGGCGTTTATCTCGTTGTCAAAAGTAGGTGGAAGCTTAGTTCGAGTACTAATCGACGGGTAATGCAATCTAGTTTGGGTGAATATGGCGAATGTAACTGCAGCATTCATATTTTAGGAGATATTTACAAAAAACAGTAGTATGAAACCGTATGAGAGTAGGGTGACCATTATCACATTAGTCCAAAGGCATGTTTCTAATGTTGTACTCTGTTTGGGCGAATATGCGGTTCGTTTTGCGGCCATATTGATGTCTATTGTTCGTAATTCTTTGAAGTATTATTTTTTTGTGAATATTGTCATTGATTTTGTTGTTGCTCAGGGCGCCACTGGGGGAAGTGGGGACTCACTTGACATGATTATTTAGGGAACGGACTGGGTTGTTGCTGCCGGATTGGGCCGGTGCGGCGCGGCGGCGGGCAGTAATTTGTTAGCTCTGCGAGACCTTCCTTCTACGTAAACAAAGTCACAGGTTAAAGTTAGCGTTAGCTCAAAGCAAAGAGTATATACCCCCTAGAGAGCTTATAGGCCGATTTCTTCTAAGAACACGATTCACTACTGCGGGCCGGGGGACGAGGAAGCACGCGCGGCTACAATTGGTCAGTTCAAGGTCAACTTGCATAGGTATGACATTGTTAGGGCTGTTCTACTTTATTACGGGAAACTAGTCGATATCGATAAAAAGGATTAATGCATTAAAAAAAAAAGATTGTAATATAATCGTATAAAATAATATTTACTCAAAATCAATAAATCACAAAAAAAATCGAAGTGTTTTATTTCCATTAGGCAATTTTAAAAGGCACGGAAAATAATTGAATCCAGTCGCCCATTCCAAATTGTAGTTTCGTAATCATAATTATACATAATCATAATCAATTAATCATTTGTTATCATTGCCATGACATCAAAATTATCCTGGACAAATGAGTCCCGGCCTGGGACAAAAAAATAATTTTCAAATGAGAACCTCCTCCTTTCTTTTAAGTCGGTTAAAAATAGATAGGTTATATATTGCGGTATTTGATTTTTTTTTAAATTAATTTTAACTATAATATTATCGATATCGATTTCATCTATATAGGTAACAGCACAGATTTTTACGATAAATATACAAAGGAAAAGAAAGGGACAGAAGCATTGGGATTGGAAAGAACGAGACTTTTCCAAAAGACATCAACGCGGGATTCTAAAGTGTGCTCTTTCATGCAGCCAACCATTTTAATGAGACCCCCGCGGTCGCACATTATTTGATTAAATCAAAAATTTATTTCTTAATGTTTACTTATCGGTGAAAAGTTATGCCATCCTTTTTGAAACTAGATGTCTTGGAATGTTTCCCACACCATTTCACAGCGCATGAAGGCATTTTGATGCGTTATAATTATATAAAAAGATATAATTTTTTTAAATAATTTTGCGTGTTCACAGGTCTAGCACTTGGACACAACTAGAATGGTTACTTGTAGCTCCGCCTACTTATAAGCGACAAAACGCTCATAGTTTTCGAGCGGCGGGGCACTGTATGCGCAGTCAAGTGGTTATATGGTCTTTGGCTCAAAGTAACTATTCCACGCGGACGAAGTCGCGGACAGAAGCTAAATAAATATTATGTTAGTTTATAAAGATTTTATATTTATGTTGTTGACTTTAAGTAAGTAATTGATTGATTTGCCTTTGTGTTGATTTAAATTAAATAAATTTTATATGATATCTGACTTTTACTTTCATAAAGTAGTAGTGGCTCCCTGCGGTTTCACCCGCATTCCCGATAGATCTATCATTTTACCGGGATAAAATGCAACCTATGTCCTTGCTCAGGCTTTAGACTATATACCGTGTACCAAATTTCATTTAAATCGGTTCAGTAGTTTTAGCGTGAAAGCGAGACAGAGAGACAGACAGACCCACAGACAGAGTTACTTTCGCATTTTTAATATTAGTATAGAAGTATAGGTATAGATGCTACAGGATGCCTTAACTTAAAATCTATACTAATACTAGTTGACCCGGCAAACTTCGTACTGCCTCAGAATCAATTAATAAAAAAGCTGAATTTTGCTTTAAACCTTCCCTGTACTTACACAAATACTAAACAAATACAAAGACCAAAAACAGCCAAATCGGTCCATCCGTTCTCGAGTTTTTGTGAGACTAACGAACAGCAATTCATTTTTATATATATAGATTATACAGCGGAAGAGTTTGTTTGTTTGTTTACTTGAATGCGCTAATCTCAGGAACTACTAGTCCGATTTCTAAAAATCTTTTAGCATTGAATGGTACATTTATCGAGGAAGGCTATAAGTTATATATCATCACGCTACAACCAATAGGAGCGGAGCAGCAATGAATAATGTCTCAAAATCGGGAGTTGTTTTTCCTTTTGGGAGCCTCCGCTGCGTAAACGGGTAAAGTTTCGCTAAAATAATGTATGACAGAATTGTTCTCCTTTAAAAGTTCTAAAGAAAAGTCAGCGACAGCATATTATGTCTATCTGTTAGTCTATGTCCCCAGAAGGCAAATTGTGCTGCGCTGGCGGGCAGTCATCAGTTAGCTCTGCGAGACCATGCTTCTACGTAAACAAAGTCACAGGTTGAAAGTAGGTAAGCGTTAGCCCAAAGTAACTATTCTACGTGGATGAAGTCGCGGGCAGAAGTTAGTGTAATAATACTTCAAAGAATTACGAACGATAGACATCAATATGGCCACAAAACGAACCGCATATTCGTCCAAACAGTACAACGTTAGAAACATGCCATTGGACTAATGTGATAATGGTCACCCTACTCTCATACGGTTTCATACTACTGTTTTTTGTAAATATCTCCTAAAATATGAATGCTGCAGTTACATTCGCCATATTCACCCAAACTAGATTGCATTACCCGTCGATTAGTACTCGAACTAAGCTTCCACCTACTTTTGACAACGAGATAAACGCCATTGTGTTGTAGGCATATTGCCGACCTAGCGGCCAACTTAAATCGACTCTAACAAATTATTGAACCTACTTTCTAGTATTTTTATCTGCTTATTCGCTGTAACAAATTAGGTACTAATTGTGCATAAATATTAGCCTCAATTAATTTGATGTTTATGGTGACTTAACAACCTGCTGATAACCTGAAAACTAAATATTGCATAACTTTTTGTTTATTTATGTTTTCCCGTTTTTTATTTTTGTAACAAATTGTACAAATTAAGACCTTTCTATTGATACATCATTTGTCTATCTGCATTGTATAGTTACTGTGTAATCACGGGCGATGACTACGGCGAGTGGCGGTTCTAGCGGCCAACTATTATTCGTCATAGCGCCTAAGTTTTTTTTGTAACAAATTCAGGAAAAGAAGTGTGTAAAGTAACAAATTAGTACTAATTCCTGGCAAAGTTTCATCAAATTCTACGATGTGGCCGCGCGGTTGAAACGGACACAAAATAAATTGGTAAAAACTGCTAAAGAACTTATTAATTAGCGAGATAGTTTGTTTGAGAAAACAAATACAATAATTATTTTTAATCTACACAAACTATAGGCTACTTTTACTTAAATACATTTATACGTTTTACTCCGACATTATTTTTGTAAGTTTATATATTGACTCAGGTAATTTTCAAAGTAATGTTTACATTATATGAGTAAATTAAAACATCGCCGTAATAGTTGGCTAAAAATATGTGTTTTAGCACGAGTTTATATTCGTAGTATAATGAAGTCATTACAAAAGGTGGCCCAACTAGTTTTGCTATTAATACTTTATTCAATTCAACTGAGGATCCTTTTAATTTCATTTTTAACCTTATTACCTGGAACTCTGTTTTTAATAATATGGCAAATTTATTAGCAGTAATTATAATAATAAATATCTTGGGTCATTTTTCACACACGGCCAATCTGATTCCAAACTAAGCAGAGCTTTTGATATGGTAACCAGATGATATACTACATACACTATTATTAAATACATACTTATATAGATATTTATATCCAGCAGTGAAATCTTACTTACTTTATAAGCTTTGAAAAATACTCATAAGCCAAAGTCTAGGAGGATGGGGCCCATAGTCCAACGTATTTTGATATGACATGTCATTCATGCAGGTTTCCTCGCGATGTTTTCCTTCACCGTAATGCAGTGGTAAAACCGTAAGTATGTTTTGAACCTACTTACTAAGTTAAAAGAGTGATTAGAATGATAATGGTTAACTATAATTCAACTAGAAATGTATGCTACTTTTGCTTAATGGCTGAGTTTACCCATCCAATCCAAATTTTTGTTTATATATGTACATATAAATGTTTGATTATTTCGTTTTTTTAAGTAGGTTTTAAGTTGTAGTTTCAGTGTGATTAAGCAATTTACTTCCTGTAAATATACTACATATTAACCTCTAGGTATACCTACACCATTTTTTGTTTAAAAACCCTATACATAAATAGAAAATCACTAGAACATAGGATATTGGGTTTTAGACATAACTTTATCTCACTATGACATAACTATGATATGAAAAATTGATTGATTTATCATAGAATTCACATCCTTATTTGAAGGGCCATAGATGCTAAAATCCTTGTTGTATTTAAGATCCGCGTACGAATACCGGGTTCAAATCCAGTTACTGTTGGTGCGTAATTCTAAGAAATAATAATGCATTCGTTTAGTGGTTAGATATTGCAGTCACTGTTTAAGGTTAACAACAAATTACATTGGAAAAATCACTCCTAAAGACGCAACTGATTGAGTGGTCCGTTGGTTTAATATCGCAAGATCTATTCCCTTCCAGGACAATTATTTATGTGTTTGGTTGTAAAGTGTTTCGTAGTAGCATATGACTTGCCTTATTTTTTTACGATGCATTGACTATAAAACAGCTTTAAATATATTATAGCGCTGAGCCTAAACTATTAGGAACAAGACTGACCAATTTTGTGATAAACATATTTTTTTTATTTGGCATATAATATGGCTTCCACGGTTTCACCCGCGTAGTTCCCGTTCCTGTGGGAATACAGGGATAAAATATACCAATTTTACTTCCTTTCTAATGTTGCTTTCCAATGGTAAAATATTTTTTTAAGGAGGCTTACTAATTTTTTATTTTATTCATTACAAAACAAAAGTAATAATAAATCTATAGTGTAGATAGATTATATAAAATCATTAATATCCACGTGGTATTTAAAAAAATAATTAACTTATAAAACACATTTCTACTTAATAATAATAAGGATATTCTGTTAACTTCATGTCTTATACTGGATGCTTTGGCAATGCTATGCAAAAGTACCTACTTAATAATATTAGTATCAGATATGGTAACCACTTATCATCAGATATCTGCCTGTCTATAAATAACCTAGGCTTAAAGTTTTCTACGACTGAATTTTGCGTTGCCGAATATTATTTTTTTTAGATGTTTTTGGATTTATTTAAATAATAATTATTGTGAATAATTTTACATACTATACCACTTTAAATAGTCCATTTAATTTAATTTATTAAATTTTGCTTGCATTTATTTATGGTTATTTCATTTTATATTTAATCGTTAATCTATAAAAGTCACATTTAGTGACAAAATAAATAGTCCAATTTAATTTATAAAACAGTGAGTTATATGCTTGAAGGGACCTAGAAGGGACCGTATCATGCAAGATGCAGCGAGCCCCTCTGCGACTAGTGTAGTGAGCAACATCCTTAGAATTCCTATACACCTCCATATCATTCCATCGGCCTACTAACCGTTCTATTTTTAATATGATTACAGAGTTATCTATGATCACAGCTTGCTATGCGCCAGTATTAAAAAAAAACATTAAATTACTTTTAGCAGCTTGTATGTAGTATTCCATAGAGTAGGTTTGCACATTTTTTTTTGCTTTTTTTGGATGTTTCTAGAACATTCGAAATCGAAGTTATGGCAATTTTATAATGTATTGCACGTATATGCCCCCTCTCTTGTGTCAGGAGACCTCGAATCATGCAACTGGCTGATGTAACGTTACCATCGAATAAGTAATAAAATATTATGAAATTTTTGAATTTTCCATTTCATTTCCAAAAAGAAATCGTTATTTTTTTTAAATTTGATAACATGTGTGTGTATTATTTAATTTGTATTTCATCATCGTATTCCTATTTTAACTACATAATATAAATATTATTTCCCTTTTCAAGTCCTTATATAGGAACTGGGTTTTACCTTTGTAAGTAGATTTTGATATTTATATAGCCCAAGTATTTTCAATGTTTCATCATTTTTGATATTTATTTAGGTATAAATATTGTTAAGTATCTAAAATTTTTAAAATATTTTTAATTCAAATTTGTATTAAGGTTTATATAGTGTAGAAACACGAAATACCTGAGGAGAAATGATGAGTAAGGAAATAAAATATAGTATAAATTTTTACGAAATATTTATTCATTTTTATCAGTGCTCCTTCAACAACATTTAGCTAGAGTATTTATCTAACAGTCTTATTATTTTACAAGAGTATAAAATCACTGCCAAAGTCAAAAGAAATGCAATCGGATACAATGGGAAATGCGAAACATTCAATCCAACAAAATGGCGTATGAAGAAAATAAACGGAAATGTAATAACAACAAAATCAATTGTTGCATCCATTTCCGATATTTCAACTAAATTATTCTACTTAACTAAATGTTAGTCAATAAATAATCACTATAACTAAGGTAACTTCAATAAATTAAGTGAACATAGAGTTCTTAGTCTTGAGACTTAACAATCATATTTCAATGATCGGGGCAGGCAGTAACGAACAGTCTTTGGCTCCCTATTTACATAATTACACTTGTCATGTGCGCTTACATTTCCTTTTCTTTCTATTAGAAGGCACTTCGCTTCTGCTCTTTGAAATCAACTTATGTCGGACAGATGAACAACAGCAGCACATCTCTAGCATTTTTGATGTTATAAAATTAAAAAATTAACAAATGTTGTCGAGTGCAAGTAATGCATTTTACTATTTAACAAAACATGCTAATAAGGGTGAAAACCTAATAAATTCCCGTGGGATCTAAAACTATAGCCATAATGAAATTAAAACTAATAATAATAAAATATAACCTAGTACACGTTAGTTGGATCGAGGGCGACCATGGTGATAATCGATGAACTAACACTTAACACTAAAAAAGTCATTTAATACACTCCGGTCGGGTCCAAGCCGAACATTTTTAACACTTCAGTTTTTTCTGCACAAATTTTTTCAGTACACTCCCGTGGGGTCAAGCACGAACATTTTTGGAGGTGATGAAAAACTCGATGGAAACTCTCGAATCAGTAGACACCGGTGGGGTCTAAGCCGAACATCTTGATCACTTCAAATAACTTTTGATTCTTCGGAAAAATTGCAGCAGTCAGTAAACGCCGGTGGGGTCTAAACCGAACATTTTGATATTATTGAAAATTATAAATGATTTCAATAAAACTCTTCAAATATCTGTTTCAGAAATATAAATCTGAGCGATCTTCAGTAGATGCCGGTGGGATCCAACACTTTGATATCCATAATGATAGTTGAAATACTTGAACTTGAAAAATCGATCTTATTTACGATGGAGCGAGTGCGCGCGCGGAGCGGACAATGTGACGTGCGAACACTACAGTTGTCGTCTAGCGACTGGTGGCTGTGCGACCACGTGCCTTCCTTTTATAATCACCTCTCGAGCGCGGTCGCGCATTTTTTTTGCGATTCAAATTTGGAAGCTTTCAGCCGGGTGGGCGACCGCGCGCCCCCGCCCTTACAATTTTTTTTTCGCATTTTTTTGGCATTTATAAAAAAAAGCCACGCTGCCTGTTAGCACATGTCCTACGAGATAATAATCATATTAAAGTATTTACCGTAGAGGGTTTATGATTTTTTTTAATTTTATGCCATTTTAATTTACAGTAATAAAAAAAAAACTTTAAACTAACGTATGTATATAGAGATAAATTTTGATTATAGAATTAATTTCATTCTTTCGTTTAGTTTTACATTTAGGTTTAAGGCTCCGTACGTGTCTAATTCAATTATAATTTTGCAAACTGCAAACACTGCAAGTAACATAGCGCTAACAAAATTGTGGGATTTATATATAGATGCATAACAATTTGTTTCATTTGCACAATGGTTCCTGTTTTGCTACGTGCCCGGCGTGTGTAGCCATCTTCATTACCTACACGACAGTGACATACATCATCCGTGTCAAGGTTTTGTAATATAATTTATTGCTTACTGACATATTTATGTAAGTAATACTACTATATAAAAACACTGTGTCAGTTTCAGGCTTCAACTAGATTTGTCCTACTTTTATTTCAATATACCAAAAAATATCGACTATCAAGACCATCTTTTATTAATCTGTGTAACAAAAGCGAACAGGTATATACATCTTAATTAATCTTATATATAAAATTCTCGTGTCACAATGTTAGTTACCATACTCCTCCAAAACTCCGATTTTTATGAAATTTAATATGCATATTCAGTAGGTCTGAGAATCGACCCCTAAAGTGATCACGGGAACGGGAACTACGCGGGTGAAACCGCGGGGCGGCAGCTAGTAATAATGTATTATATTCATAATTACCGTTCCCTAGTAACAATCCAGACCAGACCAGTAAGTATATCACAAACCGCAAAGTTCCCTAGTTCTAAAATTTGTATTACATTGATAAGTAACTGAGTAATTCACAGAATTTATTCCCCGTGTTTAATTACAATTAGTGCCAATATAATATTACGATAAAGTTTTCCTTTTGGAGATTATTTTAAATGGCAGATTGTTCGTCACCTGAATATTTTGAGCGGAATTACGAATAACTTTGTTGGCTTTATTATGCACCTAAGTGCTTTAATTAATTAATAAATAAATATAATAAACACAGCAAAAATAATAATACTAAGAGCTAACTATAACATTATGTACTAATTATAAATCGTCTGAATAACGAGATGATACCGCATAAGTCATTTTTACCAACTTTTCAGGAGACGAAAAAAACTGTTTATTTTTTAAGGCTAAACGTCCTGCGCGCTGTAATTGACTTTTTGAATTAAAGCCTCTTATTGACTGAAATCTATATCATGTGACCCATGGGTCATTGCGCGTCGAACCATGGTTCGACGCGCAATGAGCAGCTCTATCCAACGGCATTAAAGTGTAGAAACTGCCAATTTTCGACTTGAGCGGTGTTGTAAGCTAAGGGACGATATGTGTCATTGTCTAACGCCATCTAAAAAGTCAGACGAAGCTATCTTGAAACCTAGGTCTTACTAGATTACATATATTGTTTCAGATAGTTTTTTTTTCATTTCATGACAGCCAGTCAGGGGCGGACTGTGAGTTTGTGGGGTCCTGGGTTAAAAGTACCTAAGGCCTGACAAATTTATCCACACATTGATATTTTATCAAGGAATCTGCGCTAATATTATAAAGAGGAAAGATTTGTATTTTTATATGTAACGAATAAACTCAAAAAGTACTGGACCGATTTTAATAATTATTTTTTCATTAGAAAGCTACATTATCACTGAGTAACAAAGGCTATATTTTATCCCTGTATTCCTATGGGAACAGGAACTACGCGGGTAAAACCGCGTGAAGGCAGCTAGTAGAAAATAAAGAGTAAAATTAAATTATTTATGTACCTATATATTTTTGCATTTATATTATCCATTTTAACTTCAATGTAGACAGGGGGCTCTATGTACTGACGGGGCCCTGGGCAGCCCAAAAAGCCCTTATATATCTACCCATGCAGCCAGTAGGTATTAAACTCGCTTGTCTTATCAAAATTGCAGAGCGCGTCAGCTGGCTTACTACATCTATAGGATGTATGTGGGCGTGAGCTCCTTAATAGTATACCGCAACACACAAGCTATGCTCTTGCGCACACATACACGTCATAAGTCAGGCCGGTTGGCTTAGTGGTTAACTACCCTGACTTTCAAACGAATTCGTTGGTTCAAGTTCCATCTAGGACAAATATCTCTGTTCTAATGTGGTATATATATGTATTATTTTAGCTATATCGTTACCGGTAGAAACTCTGGTTAGCTTGGAATAATTTCATCGGTAATATAAAACAAGTCTATAAAAATAATTATAATTCAAAAATATATAGAATTAACATAACAATAAAATAATTAACATTATAATAAAAAACAGTTATAAATCAAAACCTAAATATATTAATTACCAAACATAAAATGAGAATATAATAATAACAGAATAAATTTTATACAGTAGGTAGAGATATACCTAAATTTTATTTATATAGGTTATTATTAATAACAATATAATTATTATCTCCGTATTAAATCCGTAGGTTAATAAAGATAATTGTACCTACATATGGTGGAGAGCGACATTTATCACACACAGCCAATCTGATTTCAAACTAATTAGAGATGGTAAGCAGATCGCTTATATACTACATATACTACTTTTAAATGTATACTTATAATAATTACATCCAGACACAGGACAAACAGACATATTTGTCAAAAAGCCAATCGACCATTTAAATTCTAGTTGAAACTCATTCTAAGATTTATATAATGTTGGATGTATGGATATTATCGCTTCACGTTAATACTATTAAGCTGAGTTATTGGTTTAAAGGGAATTATATGTCATGGGGAATTTCAGGTGTAATTCAAAGTAGCTAAAATAATTTTCTACTGTTGAAATAATATCAGTTTGCCTTGTATTTAAGAAATTACAGAAGAATCTTGAATATTCTTGATAGAAGCACAGGCTCTGCTTAGTTTGGAATCAGATTGGCCGTGTGTGAAAAATATCCCAGGATGTCTATTTATTTATTAAAATACAGTATTCATATGACATACCTACTTGTACCTTATAAAGCTTAGGTACCTTGGTGTATAGTAGTGTAACCCTACTAATATTATAAATGCGAAGTTTGTTAGTGTGTATGTTTGTTACTTCTTCACGTCTAAACGAGTGGAGCGATTTTAATATAATTTGGTATGGAGTTAGCTGACATCCTAAACCTTTTTATCGCGCGGATTTAAGATGCCCCGGGAACGCGGATGAAACCGCGGAGCAGAAGCTAGTTAGTGCAGTGTCATAAGGGATAAAGCTTACGCTACTGTACATGACAAATCGATGCGTTTTCCGTATATGTAATACTCATATACTATTGCTTCTACGTCACAAACCTCAACCTGTAACAATGCAACCCAATTTTATACGTAAAGCATGAATTCCCCTGCCTATATAAGGTAAATACAATTTACCTATAACACTTTAATTGATAGAGTTGGCTTTGTGGTTAGTGACCCTGACACTCAAGCCGCTTGTCGTGGGTCCGAATCCCACCCAGAACATTTCTATACATTAATATGTCTGTTTGTTCTGTGTCTGGATGTAAATATCTATATAAATATGCATTAAAACGTAGTATATGTAAGTAAGTATAACAGCTATCTGTTTTTTTTTTGTACTTTCATTATTTAAGCTATTAGTTTTTTCCAAACACTATTCTTATCATTATACGAGTAGCTCCCCGCAGTTTCACCCGCGTATCCGGAAGATCTTCCATTTTCCCGGGATAAAAAGTAGCCTATATCCTTTCTCAGGCTCTAGACTGTGCACCAAATTTGATTTAAATCAGTTCAATAGTTTTGGCGTGAAACCGAGACAGAGTTACTTTCGCATTTATAATATTACTAGCGACCTGCACCAGCTTCGCATGGCTGCAATACATCACATTAGAATCCTCCAAAATTTACAGTGTTTCTCTAACATATTATGCATCTATTGTATATAAAACCCTTCCTCTTGTATCACTATAGGTATCTAATAAAAAAAATCGCATCAAAATCCGTTGCGTAGTTTAAAAGATTTAAGAAGACAGGGACAGAGAGCTGAAAGCGACTTTGTTTTATAATACGTAGTGATTAGGTTAACCATAGTTTTACTATAGTAAGCTACCTATGTATTTATCCTTATGTAAGTCATGGGGCGTCGTGTGAGGGAAGGGTTTACAAACACGCGATGTATTTTGCTTTGACGTCGTAGTGACTTATGAATGGTGAATACCAATTTTGAAATCAACATGTAAACTACGCTTATTTCAAACTAGCATCCGTCTCCGTCTTCCCGGGGATTTTAAATTTTCCCCGACATTAAAGTTGCGTATGTGCAACACATTTAAACTCTGCGGCAAGATTTATTCAGATCCCTTTAGCTGTTATTGAGTGAAAAAGCAATGAATATTTAAACATTCATAATTGAAAAATCTTTTGCATTTATTCCGCGCCGCGGTTTCACACGGTTTAATATATTTAAGCCTAATTGTTTCAAGAATGAAAACCAATGATAATCACATAATAATTAAATTGTTTTTATTTATGTTTTTGTGATTATTAAAATCCGATTTTGTACATTCGTTTCCAAATCTGGTATAAAATGTGTTAATCGGATAGAATTAAATTTAAATCTTAGTGCAAAAGGTAACATTTATAAACAGTATGTGGGATTAACGTTACTAAGTGCGTTGCGTTGTATTAACTACGGGACATGTGTAACGGTCGTAGGCACCTCGTAGCACTGTGTGTAGCCTTACTGCTACGTAGGTATTAAAAAATATTTATATTAATATCATATAATACTAATATTATTAAATATTCGGCCATATAATAACGATTAAATTATATTTACGTATTAAATTGGGTATACGAATATATTCAGGCCATAGAAAGACAAAGTAAGATGCTTCCCAAGTTTTCAAGTCTCTACTTTTTATCTTAAGCAAGTATTGTTGACAAGAAGGATTCCAAATATCCTTAGATTTCTCAAAATATCACGGAAATTTATAAAAAAAAACTCCATTTTATCTTATCCCGTACTTTTGTTTAATTGCTAAAATCTTTTCGGCAATTTAATTCCGATAGAAAGGTAACGGATTATCCTGGAGCTATTTATTTATTTAATTTAATCCGGGAACAACATATTTTAATCCGCCGCATGAATAAAAAACTTTAATTCAAGGAATTATCGGAACAGATGGTGGAAATAGAGCATATTTTGACAACTTATCCTTTCTGGGTCTGAACTGAGGATTAACAATAGTTTTCGAGCGGCAAAGCTTTATAGGATTAAGACCTAGAACGACTAACTCCGTAAGCTTTTAAGCTAGCTAGAATTTAGATTATTTAGGTTGATATAAAAAAGACTAGATCTTTTGACCGAGTATTTCCTGGCATTTCAGCATGTAAGTAAGATTGTACTATGATGTCCTATTTGTAGGCATACCTTGCTTTGCATGATCAATATCACGTGAGGTGATAGTATCATCATCATCAGCTCATATACGTCTCCACCGAGGAGCTCAAGCCTCCCCTAACATCGAAGAGGTGTAGGCCATAGTATTCACCTGACGATCAGATAGTATAATCATAGTATAATTCGGTACCAAACGTGTTACATACGTATAAAACACAGGTGACTTTTGAACTAATAACGATATTTATAGGTACCTATTTATTTTTATATTATGCACACCGACAGCTAACATACTCTTAAGTAAATTATATATAACAATATCCTAGTTCGTACCTAAACCTATATAATATGACATCTCCTTTTCCTAGGACTTGTCCCTTCCCTTTACAATCCTCAGGGAACATGTTAAAATTACCATTAGTATTTTCCTAGACTATAGTTAACAAACTACTAAATTTACCTGTTGAAGTTCGGTGAGACCCTATTTTTTTGCTACCCGCATAATTTTTAAATAGGATTAAAAATTGCTACTCCCGTTCGGAAGATGACAATATGAGTGTCGCAAAGATCATAGTTAGACTATTGTTTAAGAAACCAAGGCTATTAAGTAATCTTAATCCGTCGGTGAATTAAAAATATTTCGCCCTTCCGTCAACAGCTTTTGGAATATTTTTTTTGATGTTCTCACCAGAAAAAATTAACCAGTCATAGAGTAAATAGAGTTGGCGGGAGCAACTCTATGAGATTACAGGGGATTTCTTTATTTCAAACGCGGTTAATGGGGGATTATTTTATATTTGTTCGAATTCAGTGGCACTTCCAACTATTTGATAAACAAAGAGGCATTTTTTATGCATTCGTATATTGTGGTTTTCATGTCACAACTTGAATAGGTAATGGTTATGGTGTCTTTTAATTTGGTCTACTTTTGATGCATTAAATTACAGAAAATACAAGTATTTTCATGAATACCTATTGCAATTCTGTCCGTAAAACTAATTATATAGATTAATGTAACAACGTACAGTTAATTTAACAGTTATTAATAAATTTTATCGAAGCTTAAATTATTGCGGTTCCGTTATCATTTAGGTGTTAATTTAATTAAGTTTTAAAAGCAAATTATTAAACTTAAAGGAAAATGCATAAATTTGTATGACTGCATATAGTATGACCCATTGAAATACCTATACATAAGAACTAATTTATATAATTATTACATTATGTTTCAAATACCTAGTAATTTTGTTGCTAAGGATAAATACAGAACACCTGATATTTTATAATTAATATGAAATGAAAATGGGTAATGTCATCTCTTTAGGTATATGAAATGATTGATTTCTTTATAAGTACTAGAACTCATTGATAGGAAAGACGAATTTGTGTTATGAGGAAAGTTGTGTTTGATAATGATGTGAGAGATTATTTTTATTGTATTTGACTTAATCGAGACATGTTTTAAATTTATGGTTATATATATTTCTTCTTTTAACATATTAAATTAACTTCGAATCACTTACTGACTGAACTAATGGGCAGTCTCTAGCATTCTGTAGTTTAGGTACGACGGGAACAAATTATGATTGTATAGCCTACTGATAGATATGATGTAGAAATGGAATAAGGATTTTAGTTCTATCCATTAATTGATATTAAAAAGGTTTGCTTTAAAGTATCTTCATCACAGAGTTACGAACAAAAACGCGAAACTATAATAGTGAGCCCCTTACACATTTCAATTTGCAATCATAGTACAATTAATTATGGGTTTTCCCAATAAAACTAGTTTTTGCGGTTTTATATCGCCAGTCATTATTAGCGGTTGATATCGCACGTTCTGATATCAACTGTAATGATATAGTAATTGAGTTTAAAATGGAGTAATAATTTTGGTTGTCACCAAACTATAATATGAGGATGATGGTTAATTTACAAGGTGAAATTTAAAGCGCATATTCGCAATAGACTATGGCCTTTATTCACCTGGAAAAGGTCAGTAATGATTAAGTGGAATACCTACACAGTTGGGTAAATTCATTTAAGTTTATTTTCCTTTGGTAATGGTTATCTATCATTTTGCTTACACTGCTAGTATGTATTTTTTGAGACGTGTCATGCGTTTGAGTAGTCAAAATTTATTAATTGTCAATAAATAAACAATTAAACAAGGTTACAGAAAACCAACGAGTCAGCTGGTTTCTAATGATATTTCACATTATATAGACAAATTTTATGATGACATATTAATGGGTTACTGTGTTACTGCAAGTATTGTAACAATATTATCTTAGCTTGTAATAAAACATACTTGGAATTGATTAAAATTAGAGAAGTTTTTTAAATTATTTTTATTTATTTGATATGTACCTATGTTTATTTTCAGGCCTAATTGCCTCATGTGCGAAAACAAATAATCATATGTAGTATATGTATAATGATTACCAAGCCTCTATTCCTTACTTTTAATAATCTGTACTTATATTTGCTGGGTATAATGACTAATATATTTAAGATATTGAGCTAGTACGCCTAGTGTATTGCGTCTCGTTTTACGTTATTTCTCTGAGGCGAATTAAATAACTTTGTTTGTATTTAAGAATAATGTTGCCAATACCTTCATCGTAAAAACCCTATCATCTTTTGTCTTCTTTTATTGTTTCTCCAAAAAATGGACGCGGTGTAAAATTGCATAATTGTTGCATTTAAATTGTTTTATAACCCCAAAAGATGCATTGTGCAAAATAGTTTTTAATGTTTTTACTACATAGGGAACTATTATTATCGTATCTGTGTAATTGCTGTTTTTTATTTGCCATGCACAAAAACGCATTGTCTTGCATATTGCACTAAAATTGCAACCTTTTTAATGCTTTTTTATGATTAGAAAGTGCGTAAGGGCTGACTTTCTTCTATTACTGGAAACGCTTGTTTTTTATAGTTGTTTCACGGTCCAATAGAAGATTTAACGACTGTTTGATTGCAATTTCGACTATAATATTGATTTATTTTGCCCTAAGGTGTGTTACGTAAGATGCAATCGTGTTTAGAAGTCATTAACCGATCTGAATTAATCGATCATAGGTACGATGTTATACCTGCGACTAAACATAAACACAGGTAAAATTACATGACGATAAAAATATATGTGCCAGTATATATATTTATAGAGATATGTATTTGAAGAACAGCGAAAAGATAGTGATATTAAAAAGGTCATGGAATACTTCGTCATCGTTTTGTTCATTGCACATTTTTACTATAAACCTTTTATAGAGTATAGGCATTTTAATTAATAAAAATATATTCTTGAAGAAATAAGTTCGCAACTTTTGTGGACAAATGTATATTATTTCATAAAATTTACCATTGGCCTCTTGTTATTACACATCAATAATAAAAAAAAAGTTAGATTAAATTTCAACCTCTGGGAAGACATAGTTATACATATTCCACCAAAGTCCCAAGTTTCAGGCAAATATCTTCAGCCTTCTACGATTGAGTTACAAATATTCAAACTTTCACATTTATATTATTCATAGGAAATGTTAGTCATAATTGTAAGGATAACAATATGACCAGTAAAAGTTAATAAATCAACATTTCTTTCTACATTCTTAGTGGCAGTGTAAAGTTTGGCCACCGTACAGTTTCAACCCTTTCTCTATGATTTACTGTTACCGTTTTACAACCCTTATGAATGGGTTATTCCGTTATGTGCACCAAAGATCTAATTTATTCAAAGACAATATTGGTTTGTCTATGTTCTGCTACTGGAGGTATTGTTGTTCCATTGTTTGAAGTATCTACCTGTTTAGAAGTGTGCTCTAATTGTTCTGGAGAGAATGGCTTATTAGCTTGTATTCGGAGATAGTTTGATGATATAAAAAATGGGGGTTTATTTGAATAGGTACATATATTTATAATTACATTATACATATTAATTATGCTAGTATTGTGCACCAAAAATAAATCAAAAATCCAAATAAATTTATTGTCAATAGTTAACAAAATTATCAATTGACATGTCGAAAAGTTCTTCATTGGGGTAACTTTTAAAAATATTTATTACATGCTATATTTCACGCGTATAAAAATATAGTGAAAAACAACTAATTTATTTGTCTAGTCACTATTATTGGTTTCTCTGTGAACATATTTGAATAAAAGAAAGTGGACGTGAACTCTACTGGAGAGCGTTTTTCGCGGATAGAGTTACCAAATTTAGTCGCACCCATTATTGTATGCAAACTTGGAGTGGGCCCCGCCTTCCGAAAACAGTCGGGTTTCTTAAGGCCTAAATTAGAAATGTCAAAGTCAATGAACTGATCCGGCCGTGTGTCTAGGGTCACATGTTGAATAATTGCTACAAGGGACCGAAAAAAAAATCATAATGATTAAATTAAATATTCGAATGTAGCGATCTCAAAGATTTTCTATTAGTCATGTCTATTTCCGTAGAAGTTTTCCACCAATGGTAAGCACGCATGTCTTAAATTGACCAATCATAAGTCGTAAAAAAGCCAAGTTCTTTAAACCATCGAGTTCAAGGTCCTGGGAAATTGGAGCGTATTGTTTTTCCGTACTTTGAACTCGATGCGATTTTTGCACTGCATTATAAAATTGAACACACATGATTAAATATGGAAATGTTCTTTTTATTTCGTTAGGTAGTCGAATATATTATTTATTGATTTAATGAAAGATATTGATTATTCTGTGATATGAGCATTCGTTACATGAATTACTTAGGTAAACATTGGCTTTATTTGCTTACTCGCAATCGGGTTAGGTATTTCAATATCTCAAGTTAATATTACGATAAGGATAAGCAGTTAAGTATTACAACTCAGCCTTGGCAAACAAACATCAGATGCATAAAATATTGTATATAATATATTCTAAACAATAATTTGAAGTAATAACATCCCTTACAATAAAGTATAAGTATATGAATCGATAATTAAGATTTAAGGACTGATTCTTGAGTTTTTATTTTTATATTAAATAAGAAAATAAATAAATTCTCCAACTCTCGATTTTGATAGATATCGTTTTCGGATTTTACTATAATAGGGCATTTACTTTTGTATTCATTTTCATCCATAAATTACTAATATGTGAAACCCAAACTACTACGTAGCATAATTCTGATTAGTAAACCGCAATATTAAAGCGTATCATATATAACATATTATATACGTATATTTAAATAACTATACACATTTACCTGTAAATTAAATTGTAATACAGTTTCAATCACATTACAAACGCACGTAGTACAATATTAAGCAGCAAATATGGGTTTTATCTTTTATATTCAAAACTACTCTTTTATTTAGGAAAGTGCCCTTTGAGAAATTAACGGATTTACCTTTATTTTCTTTAAATACCTAAAATACTATTCAATACATAAGCATTAAGGCAATCTGGGAAAATAACACGAGAGTTTATTTTTTTTATAATTCAGAGGGTTTTTAATATTAAAGTTCAAGGAACTTTTTAAAACCAATAACATAGTTAACAACTTCCCGAAAAAAAGGATAGCTAGTGTAGTTTTGAATTTTTAAATGTTTCCGAATATAAACTCCCTAAATTCAATGGAACTTAAGAGAAATGTAAAAAATACAACATCCTTTTTAATGATATGATAACGGTAAACATTTTTTGAATTGCGCAAACCTTTTTGGGCAATATTTTTGCCTACACATTTTACAAAAACGAAGCAATAGGTTTTGCCGATTTTTTTACAGCCAATAACAGTAAAATAATGAATATTTATTGATATAAAAAATAACCTTTTTACGATTAGAAAGCGTAGTAATAGGGCTTGCTTTCTACCTTTTCAGTTGATTTTTATTTTATGTTCGCGAATAAAGGTGACATTTTGAAGAGCACACGAGCAGTACGAGCCGTAATAAAGGTTTGTATCAGGTTTCCTCTTATGACGAGTTCAAATCGATTTTTTATTCCATGACGCTACAATATTTTTTACTTTTTATTATGTTAAGAAGTTGCGACTTCGCAGAAAACTTTCTTGAGGCTGCATTGTACGTGTATAACTTCTTATAGAAAAACATATAGATACCTACCTATTTAAGTATTATCTAGAATAGATCCTAGCGGTTATGAAGTATGGGAATCACTTCAAAACTGCTGTCAAAAATGTCAAAGTTAATCGTACACCTTTTACGTCATTAGTCAGTGATAATTGTTACTACTCGACTGTATGTATGTCGGCACGTAATCACAACTCATGACGTCAACATGCAACAATGAGCAGATGAAACCAATCTATACTAATATATAAAACTGAATAAATTTATTGTTTTACTTGAACGCACTAATCTCTGGAACTACCGGTCCGATTTGAAAAATTCTTTCAAAAAAAAAAAAAAATTATTCAGTTAGGCCTTTTCAAGCACATATGAACAGTCACTGTTTCTGAAAGTTGCCTTTACTGAGAATAGCCGGCAAAAAATTCAGCAATTTCTTATTTCAGTGTTAGATGGCCCATATATCGAGGTAGGCTATAAGTCTCATGACGCTACAGGCAATAGGAGCGGAGCATCAGCGAAAAATTTTGTAAAAACGGGGAACTGACGCTAACGAAGTAGCGCGGGTCATGAAGTCATTCATATATAAGTATCATCATTATTAGGTACTTTACTTGTATTATTAGCTTTTTCAAAATAGACAAATAGGATGGTCTATCTGATGGTCACCACTGCCTATGGATATTTGTTATTTCACTAGGAAAAGCTTTCCATATTATTACAAGCTTCAGTCGATATATTACCAAATTTAGCACGTGGTATTTACTATGTATTTAGTAGAATCATACGATGAGCTTGAGCTTAGGGAAAGCTTGTAGAGAAAACCATGAGACGTTCGCAGCTTTTAGATATTTTTTTAACACCAAAAAACTAAATAACAAATGTTCAAGTTAAATAATCGCTATTTTAATAATAAAAAAAACGGTTAGCTAATATAAGGTAATTAAATAAAAATTATTTTCCTCTATGATCAATCATGCAGACCATTTCCTCGTTAGTCCCATAATGGGTAATTTGACATTTGACTATAATTGACGTCCGTACGTCATATGATTCGTCAAATGAAACCGATAGTGAATGAGTGACGTATTAGTCAAGTAGGTAAATTAGTTGCTAGCCTACAAGTAGCTTATTATATACTAGCTGCCTCCGCGCGGTTTCACCCGCGTAGTTCCCGTTCCCGTGGGAATACAGGGATAAAATACAGCCTACTCCCTGATAACGTAGCTTTCCAATGGTGAAATCATTTTTGATATCGGCACAGTAGTTTTTGAGTAGTGTAGATTTCTCTCCAGATGGATTGATGAGCAACGTCTAAAGTGTACTAAAACGGCCAACGCCAAGATTCTTACTATGAGGAATAATTATGTTTATAAAGACAACTACTTATACAAATTTATGTTTTATTGTCAGACTAGCTACCACCCTCCGGTTTTATCTGCATGGTTCCCATTCCCTAGAGATAGGGGGCTAAATAGCCTATTCTTTATTTGGCTTTCCATTGATGAAATATTTTTTTAAACCGTCGTAGTGGTTAAAAGCGTAACTAACAATCAAACAAACTCACAATCAAATTTATAATGGGTATTAGTTCGGATTAGTATTATTATTGGTTTTGTTAAAAATATAACTAACGATGAAAATATTGAGATGTTGAAGATTTTTTTACGAATTAGTTTCCAGTATTTGGAAGTACAATAAAGCGTAGCGTAATAATATAACAAATAATTGTCCAATCCCTTTTCTGGTACTTATTCAATGTAATATAAAAAAATTACTCAGCTTATAAAGTCAACATATTTTTATGTTATGCAAACATCATAATTACAATATGAATAGTAGGTGAGTTAATGTCGGAAGGTAAATATTAATAAAAAAAAACCTTTAGTTTCTAAGTCTTTGGCGGTGTCCAATTGTCCATGTTTTATATATTTTTATTGCCGTACGGAACGAAGGCAGGCCCATTTTTTAACCTTAAAGTTTTTTAGTGTAGGTAGGTACTTTTTGTTTACAGATATTGTCATGGTAGATATACCAATACAAGTAATATTGGAAATACATTCTGTTGCGAGTTTCAATAGATATTAATTATATGAAACTTGTAGGCACTTCCATACATCGAGCATATAACCTACTACGTTACTAATAAATACATTGTATATTATAAAGCTGAAGAGTTTATTTCTTTGCTTAAACGCGCTAATCTCAGGAACCACTGGTTCGATTTAAAATTTTGAATCATTCTATTTCAGTATAAGATATCATTTATCGAGTAGGTAAGGCTATATATCGTCACGCTTCGCCAATAGGAGCTTTAATGAAAAATGATCCAAAAACTGGTAAGTAAAGTGAGTATTTATATATACAAACCATAACTCTTAGAATGATTAGAAACATAATACTTATATATTATTTAGACGCACCTAACTAACTTCCGCCCGATATTTCACCTGAGTTTTCAGGTTACTATGTTAATGACAGATCAAACTTCTGTTATAGTAATATCATTCAAATTATTCTAATACATTCCTTAAAAATTTAACCAATTATATTACAATGTACTCAAGTCAATTAAAGCATTGCACTATTGATTGAAAATCTTTTATTCTTTATTATTCAGTATATTTAATTGTGACTAAGCTAGAGTGATTGACTTCAGGCATTGACTTATGCGTAGGTACTTATATATAAAGTAAAAAAGAAGTTTTAGTGTCTACGATAAAAGGAAGCGTGTGTTATGGAAAATATATACTAAGATCATAACTGCGAAAGTAACTCTGTCTCGCTTTCACGCTAAGACTATAGAGCCGATTTAAATGAATTTTGGTACACAGATAGCCTAGACCCTGAAAAAGGACATAGGCAACTTTTTGATTAGATGTTACTGTAAATATTTAGATAAGATATGAAATAAACTTTATTTAGTTATCGATTTTCTGATAGCGTGTGATGAAATGTATGAGGAAAATTTATGAAGTTAAACCATAGAACTCTGTACCAAATTTGTTCTGGCGTGAAAGAGTAACAAACATACATCCATAATATGTCATCCATGTTTACATTTTCACAAAGTTTCAAAACTATAAATGAAATTTGGCACAGAGTTAGAATATGTTCTGGATTAACACCTAGGCTACGTTTTATCCCGGGAAAATGAAAGTACCGCGCTATTATTTAATAATATTATTATATTAATATTAATAAATATTCGCTAAACATCGTTCCAGTTTTTTAGTGAAAGAGCAAGCAATCTGGTTTTAAAACTAACATTTTCCAGACATGACTAGGAATTTCCTCTGTGACCTTCCGTTCATTGACGCTTGTCACATTACGGAAACGACATTAATTGATTAGGTAGGTACGTACTCACCAAAATTAACATTAAACGTTCATGATTTTGAATTCCAATTGCTAATTATTTTCAAGTCTATACTGAATAGAATCCGACTAATCACAGTAATAACACGCCTTTATAGGCAAAAGTTTGTGAGTATATTTTTGTTACTTCTTCACGTCGAAACGGCTGGAGCGAATTTAATAAAGTTTGGTTTGGAGTTAGCTGGGAGCCAGAATTAACACAATGCTACTTTTTATCCCGGGAAAATTGAAGATCGCCTGGTAACGCGGGCGGAACTTCACTAGGCTACAATTTATATAAATTGATGACACCATATCTTGCCAAGATTATGCTCAAAAACAAACCCTATCATATTTAGTATATTACCTATATTATTTTTGAACACATAATCCTTTAGTTGTTCCATAGAACGGTCCAATCAAATAATAAAACGTTGCACAGTTTTATTGCTAGTAAAAATATTTATATTGCCATATAAAATAAAATATACAAGGTAGTGTAAAGTTTGGCCACTGTCCCGTTTTACCCCTTTCTTCTTGATTTACACCCTTGTACCTAAGCACAATCACTCTCATACCGTTAGTTTTAAGGGACTAATTATCATATTCATGAACAAACTGTCCGTTTGTTCGGCAATGCTTTGCTACTGAATTGTCCGCTTTTGTTTCATTAGCTTTGTCCCTGTGTGAAGACTTTAAAGATATTTTTTAACCCTTTGCGGTAAAGCAGAGGGCGAGGGTCTGTATGTAACAGTTAGACGTCAATTTTAGATGATCAGAAAATGCGTTGTTTTAATAGGTATATCTTACTTGCAATGATCATGTGGAACCTAACCATGTAGCATATTGTACTTTAATAAACATGAAGTAAGACATAAATTAGAAGTATATAAAACTTAACGTTTTTAACATGCTTATAAAAACATTTATGCCGATTTTATTACACTGTTAACACAAATCAAATTGTCATAAAACCCAACACGTTCGCAATTTGTCTACCAAACCACATTTGTCAATTTCATTATAAAGTGACTCACTGTATAATCTATTATGGCATTGTATCTGTATTTAATATTGTAAGTATAAAATATTGTCACATTGGTTTTAACAACATTATGGTTAACGGACGCTGTCGGGACTCATAAATGACAAATGTTCAATTCTAAACCAACTCATTTTACCAAAAAAATATCCTTGCTTCACCCTTATTTACCTGTACATAAAGGTCAAAACTACTTCTAATTATGTTTGTCACCAGCATAACATCAACAAACGCTACGTCATCGACAAACAGACCTGTCGTCAGGGAATTGAAAAAAAAAATCGCCCAAATACAGTTTCACAAATGTTCCCGTTCATTTATATTTTTGTCTAATTTACGATAGTGCGGGCCCACTGTGCCAGCGGTGTCAAACAAACACCGCTTTTGAACAGAGCACTGCGGGACCAACATATACTTTTGACATTTTTTTTTTGTAAAACAACGAAATCTTTTGAAACTTTTATTGCGTGAAATTTTGACGGTGGCCAGTTCTGAAAAATGCTTTTAAATTGTGAATATCATTATCCTTTATTTAAAGTAGCTGGGAATTATAATCAACAATACGGCGACGGTTAAGAAAAAAGTCAGTTGTTTTGTTTCCTGCAGACTACTCATTTCTAGAATATATTTGAGTAAAAAAATCGTAATTGCTGACGACAATATTGGGTACCTATAATAAATGATAAGTTTCTTATAATATAGGAATAGTAAGACGTCTAGGTATAGTTAGACGCCAAATTTATTTCTCTCATTAACGTCCGCGTGAATTACCAAATTTATTTTGAATGATATGCTCTAGTTAAAAATATATAAAATAAATAAATATGACGCTGACATACATGGAAACATTTAGCGTAAAGCCCCTTCTGAATATATATTTTGCGACAAAAATTACCATACGAAATGTTAAGTAAGACAATGTTATTCAATGACCGTATCATATGAGAGATACAAACCGCGCAGTTGAGATGAAATTATTTCAATAAAAATTCTAATATTATTAACGATATATAGTACAAATAATTCAACAGCAATATTTGACTGCACCTTTTAATTAAACGATTAAAATGAAAATGAAGCTCTAAATCTGAGGAAAGTTTTCAAAACAACGTTAAATACTTGAACGATTAAACATTGAATTTAAAACACTATTCAAAAGTCATGAAGTTTTTCAGTTAACACTTAAATGTTATATAAAGGACATTATGCCCCCAACTGTCGCCAATTGACGTAATCGACAGATTTTATGCGCAGTGACATCAAGATTCATTCAGTTCAGATGTTTAGTATATTACCAATTGTAATACGCTCGCCGATCGATGCTGAATACGAACGAAGCGGTTCAAGGAACGGTCATTTCGGTTTAATAGAAGGAAATTACAACGTCATTGACTGACAAATTGTGTCTATACTAATATCTAAAGCTGGAGAATTTGTTTGTACGCACTTATCTTAGGAACTACAGGTCCGATTTGAAAAATTATTTCAGTGTTAGATAGCCCATTTATCGAGGAAGGCTATATACTATATAGCATTACGTAACGGCGAATAGAAGCGGAGCATCAATAAAAAATGTTGCAAAAACGGGCAAGTGATGCTATCAACGTTGCGCGGGTCAACTAGTATCTTTATAGATATTCTATCCGGAGCAATGTTCCTATTTGCAATGTGTTTTTGAATTATGCCATATTTTTTCAGTCCTAAAATAGGTATAACAGTTGTCTACCCGTATACTTACTTTTATAGAAATATATAAGTAGTGCAGAATTTGTGTTTCTTAATTCGTTTTTGCGTGTTGCTTTATGGACTTGAACTTTTATTGGATAGCAGATATACGAATAAAAGTATGCTTTTATACACTAAATGCGGATAGCGTTCCGGTGATGAAGAAAATGCTAATTGTATTTTCTTATAGAATAGACTCTTTATACACTTTACTTTTAAAAAACAAGATCATTGTGTGTATACCTCAGAAGGCTCAGAAGCATGTAAGATTCTGAGAAAAGTGACTACCGTCCAAGCTTTCAAATAGCTTCGTACACGATTCTTTTTAAAAGATCATTGCAAAAAGTTGCCGTTACCGTGGAATCTCTGGTAAGCACTCATAAATAATTGCTAAATTGTGAAAAATTGATTTTTTATCAGCAACATGTCGTGGCGTGAACACACACTGTGTCCCTCAGTGACCCCACAGGCTGTCTCGCTCGCACACACAAATATAGTACATTGCGAGAACGGAAGGCAATTAAAAAATTCCGTCACGTAAAGTATAAGAGCTAGCCAAAAGTCGGAGTGGATGCGCTAGCGGCGGGTCAACGAACTGAACTGCAAGGTAAGATTTTGGACTGGTACCCGGTAGTAATTTATGAACAAAACTTCAGGTGGAATAGGGTCCAAAGTTGTATTATTACTGGCAACATACAAATGTCCTTTACATAACGTACTGTATACGTTAATCAGATAAAATATTTAAATTAAATGAGTACATATAGTTTTTCGAGCGTCGAACTTGACTTGGGTCTTATCACGTAAAACCATTTAAATAAAATGTTGTATAAAAATGCGCGTATTTATTTAAATTTAATTGAATAATATTTTTTGCGGTTATATGATGCAAACGCATACTTATCGCTACTTTAAAATAATATTTTACTTGATTAAATAATGTTAAAATAAAATGGATACATGGGAATAAAATGAGGATGTTTAAAAGAGTAAGTATCCAAATACCATACACGTTTTTCAAATTCAAAATTTAAATCTCTATCATCATTTATCACATATCTTGGAGTTACGTTGGTTTTATTTTATCATCAGAAATATAATTATTGACGCGGATAAGTTTTTTACAAATTCATACAAAGGTATAGTAGGTAGCTTTCCCGAGTTCACGGGGATGTAAAATTTTCCCAGGATATAAAGTAACCTACCTATGTGTTATTCCAAAACTAACAAAGAAACCCCAGGTGCTTAATAACATAAATGTTTATGAAAAAAAATATATTAATTTAAAATATGAAGGTTGAATAAAACCTGATTGTCGATGTCATAATTAACTGACAGGTGATATAGTTTTTTTTTATTCATTCCATTTGAGAGATGATGGCATTTCTAGGTTTACCTACTAGTTTAGGGCAGGTATATATGTAAAAATACTTAGTCGAATTAAGGTACATAACAAAATTTTAGACTTAGAATCTAATAAATACTAGTTATAAGAACAAAAGTGTATTCTGTACCTATATATAAATAAAAGTATAAGCTATTCGCGGTAATATCTTCCTTGAGCGATCCGCCAAAATGAAAAATAGGTGAAGTGATGATGACCGCAGGTGTTGCCAACATATTAAACAATTATATCCTTCTTAAATTAAAATTATTCCCCACCAATTAATATCATCATCCATACTATTTTACTATATCCTACTAATATTATAAATGCGAAAGTTTGTATGGATGTTTGTTACTCTTTCACGCTCCAACGGCTGAAGGGATCTGCTTGAAATTTGGCACAGAGCTAGAATATGTTCTGGAATAACACATAGGCTACTTTTTATCCCGGGAACGCGGGTGAAACCGCGGGGAGCCACTAGTAATATAATATTGCGAATGTAATCTGTCTGTCTGTCTGTCTGTTATGCTTTCACGCTAAAACTAATGAACCGATTTAAATGAAATTTGGTACACAGATAATCCAGAGCCTGAGAAAGGACATAGGCTACTTTTTATCCCGCGGGGAGCCTCTAGCTAGCTCATATAGGTATGTCCCCACCGAGAAGCTCGATCCTCCCCGTTTAGGCCATAGTCCACCGCGCGGGCCTAGTGCGGATTGGCGGACTACACATGCCTTTAATAGTGACATCTCGGGCATGCAGGTTTCCTCACGATGTTTTGATTCACCGAAATCTAATGGCGTGAATCTTTACTTATGTTTTTAAGCTCAGAGTTGCCGTTCAGGGGTTTGAACCTGCACCCTCATGGTCGTAAGTCAGTGCGTCTCCAACTGAGCCACCACGGCTATCGTATAAATACTTATTAATAAGCCTATAAATTACTAATTGGATTTCCCAGCGTTGTTTAAACAAAGCAATAAATTTAAATTTAACTCTGTATTTCCCATCGGGATACCAGGTGATAATCCAACTTTATTATAAAATTACTTGGTTATTAATTTAAATAATCAACTGTACCTATTGGGTTTTTCATTATAATATCATTGATTGATAAGTAGGTATTTCTGTTAATAGTCTTATATGGGAATTATTTAATAACCTTATAAAAATCACATTTGAAAGACTAATAGCATAATAAGGTTATGTTTTTTTTATGGATTATTATCAGTTTAATTTTTTGCACTAAATAACTTTAACTCTTTGTCTTTCATCACGGACAAGCCAAGCTTCCCTGGCGGGAGCAAACCATGCATCAACGCAATATCTATTCTGATTTATTTTAATTATAGATACTTAATTAGAATATATGGTTGAACATACATATTAGATTTTGTATAAGGCAGGATAAATTTCAGATACCACATCTTTTGGGACGCCCCTAGCATCGCATCAGTACCTATCTCCTAGCTAAAGAGAACCGCCTGGTTATCTGTTTGTCATCACATTTATATTATAAAGGCGAAAGTTTGTAAATGCGTATTTTTGTTACTTCTTCGCGTCTAAGCGGCTGAAGGGATTGGTTGAAATTTGGCACAGATTTAGAATATGTTCTGAAACAACACATAGGCTACTTTTTAATCCAGGAACGCGTGTGAAACCGCGGCTTTGAAATAATATTCAAATTGTTCGGATAGTAACTATTGGTATTGGTCAAATGTTGGTGAACTCTGCAGCGATTTCCGATCAGATCTCATGTACGGAGGTCATTAACACCGGAGATTTCGTACATCTGACCACTTTCCGCTCGTCAACTCGAAAGCTGATAGTCCGTACGGAAAATTATTTAACAAATCATATACAAATCGATTTCTTACAAAATTTGTATCAAATACTATATTTTGCTAAGTCTTGAATTAATAATTTTTTTTCGCTAAATGTATAATTTTACATGAATTTTTAGGAAATAAGTATTTATGTTGATCAGAGATTTAAATCGAAATTCTTAATATTTTTTAAGTTTCATATAATCTAATATCGATTTTCTTGAATCTAAATGTTAATATATTTAACTATCGACTAAACAAGTTGTTAACCGAGCACTAACTTTATGTAAATGTAACAAAAAAATATAAAGTGTCTAAATTGTCTATGAAAACGAAAAATAGAGGAATGGATTTTGCCGTAACAATATTTTTATTCAGGATTATATTAAAATAGGTATATAACTAATATATAAAAAAAAGTAATTTTAGTTTGTCTTGAAACCCTTCTGAGTTTTTAATTAAGTACTTTTAGTTTATTTCTTACCAATATACTTGGCCATAAATACTATTACCTACAATAAAAAATAAACAAAACAAAATATTGTCTTTGGAATCATAGATGATTGTTCAGTATTTATGGCAAGACTATAAATTATAGGTACTTGACCTTTAAGGTGACGTTTATTTCACCACAATTTTAGCAAAAAAAAAATCTAAAATTATAAAGAGTTCATTTTAATTTTATGAACGCGAAAGATAGGTATTCATTTCCTGTCATTTGACATTCTAAATACGGCTTTAATATTAAAAGTATTGTAATGTTTAGATTTGAATCACGTGAATTAAAAACGTGTGGATAATATTATAATTCCAGCATTTGTGTTTCATATCACTCAATATGCAAGTCTAATGAGTGTTTCAACGGGAAATAAAATTAAAATAGCTTCATTCCTTATTCAGAACTGATTTGCCGTTGTCTATTTTCATTTATTTCAGGAAGAAAGGAGGATTTACATCAATTTAAATCATTGTTTTATCGAATCAATAGATTTTGATAGAAATTGTCTATTATAGTATGCCAGTTTTATTTAATACTTACGACTATAGTTACCTTCTTTCTTACCACGTTTAGTTTAGTGTTGCTACTCAATCTGCACTACTATTATAAAAAGGAAAAAAATGTATTTTTGTGTAAGTTTGTAATAAATAAACTCAAAAACCACTGTCCCATTAAAAAAATCACAATTGGAAAGCTACATTATCTGGAAGTAACATAGGCTATACATTTTACATATTATATTATGGCTTTATACCAAAGTTAGATTTATTTTTAGCTTTCGATAAAAATATATCTTACAGAATGTCTGTTATGTAAAGGCCACAGATGCTGCCACATGCGTCATATAGCACAGATAGTGAAATCTCACTTCTCGGCATGAATGAAATGACTAAAAGTTCAAGGAAAATAGTGAATGAATCATAGTTACTACTATCGGCTGCAGTTTCATAATCTAATTTGTAAACAAACTGAAATAATCTACTTTCGCAATACTGATTTATTTGTAAACAACTGGCTTAAATTAAATCAAAACATGTCAATAATATTGGGAAATTGTTCTTGATAACGTTCCTTGGCTATTTTTTTTAATGTTATAATCATTCATCTGTAAACGTGAATGGGAAAAAATACTCTATTCTCACAGACAAGATTTGACCTATTGCTATTGACGTTTAGGCTATAAAGTGCGTCAAAGAAATATACAACATACATACTCAAAAAATATAACCCTCTTTCTGGTGGAGTCGAGTAAAAACAGTGTGAAAATGCAAAAGTACGTATATGGCCGTCATCCAATGAAATACTTCAGTTATGAAGTAAAGATATGAACCCATTACATATAAAAAAGCTATGTGTCTTCAGAAGCCTTTACCAATCAGGCGGACCGTCTGCTTACCAAGTGACATGAAAAAAGAAATTCTCTGAACGCTAATTTAACGATCAGCTCAGTGTGGTGAGGTTTTCCCACGAATGCTTGTTTATCGATGGCCAGGTACATCAGGTAGTTCGCAGGTACAAAGCCATGCGCTTTCGCCGCCTCACAAATAGTTAATTCCCTAACTTTCTACGTGTAAGTTCCGATGAAAGTCGTCGCACACTTGCCGGGCTTGCGAACATCAACCACTGTGAACATTACATCGCTTAAACTTGCATACTCTCACCTTATTAAGATTTCAAAATATTTATAAGTATAAAACTAGTTTACCTACAATAAAAAAAAAACTGAAAATAGTTTTCGTTTTTGCTGTACCACATAAAGACGCTTTTGTTGTTGCTCACTCTTAATATAAAGGAATGGCGCGTCATTCAAAATGAGAGCAGCAATTAATTTAAAATTTCGAATGTCGTACGAATTTCGGCCAATAATGATAGCAGTGTAATCGCACTACGATGAGTCAACGGCCGGTGAAATGATTCCGTGGTTCATTCACCTTTCACCCAATTTGCCTAAAAGCAAGCGGCCGTGAACGGATGCCATCGGATCGAGAACATTACGCATAAACGAGTGTGTACATTATAATTTGACGGATTATTATCGCGTAGTGCGGCAGTTTATCATTCGAATTCTAATGGGGTTTTTTGTACGAAAGAAAATGAACATTCGAAACAAGAATACAAAGGTAAATAGGAGACAAAATGAATACCAGATGTGGATATAAAGTAGTATATTTAGTTACGAATGTAAAGAAAACGCTCAGTTTTTCACACGTGCAGATGCCAACTAAATATTAGTTTTTTAGGGGATCATTTCATATGGATCACTTTTTTTGTTAGTTACACGTTTATCATTCAAAATGGCTCCTAGTTTATTGGATATACGAATAGAAATACTTATTAACACATATCAAAATATTTCTCATCTTAATTATATGTGACATAGTTTATTTTATCTTAGGTACTCTTATTGATAGTAATTTAAAACAAGCTTAAATAATAGCAACCTTCATTAATATTCTTAAAATTAATATTACAATATATTTTTTTATATTGAAGATTCCATTTTCAAAATTATACTGGCCAGTACCAAGGATGTTACATCCCTGTTTCTGAGTAATGACCCTGAATCATTGCCTTCAGCCAAAAACCAGCACTATACCAATTTCTTCTGCAGCATAATATGCTGAGCTAGTCATTTTTGGTCCCACGATTTCTCCGTTCATTTTATAAGTTTTTTGACGTGACAACGTCTTATAAATTGGTTTGCCGGGTGACACTTCAAGAAACTGCGTTACGCTCCGCTCACGTTACGTGACGTTATGTTTTAAATTGTTACTATTATTTCATCCTTCTTCCTACTATACGAATGAATATTCACATTAAAATTATTTTACCACTCAAAGTCGTTGTCACGTAAAACTTTCGCCCGTATACCGACTTTACAGGCAACCAATTTTTTGACGTGACAACGTCTTATAAATTGGTTTGCCGGGTGACACTTCAAGAAACTGCGTTACGCTCCGCTCACGTTACGTGACGTTATTTTTTAAATTGTTACTATTATTTCATCCTTCTTCCTACTATACGAATGAATATTCACATTAAAATTATTTTACCACTCAAAGTCGTTGTCACGTAAAACTTTCGCCCGTATACCGACTTTACAGGCAACCAATTTTTTTTATATTTACACGTGTCCAATAACTTTTTTTTGCTGTCAACTCTAATTTGAACTCTTTGTTACTTATAGTCTGTTAACCTAGATAAATACAGCCACTCATGCAGCTACTAGCTATTGAAAGATCTATTTTTGCTCGGTCTCATTATGTCTATTTATTTACGACATTTGTTTTCTATGTCTAGTGTTGTCGTTAGATGGACATGTCACTGATAATATTGAACTAGTTTTATGAATAGAAACTATTTCAAGTGTTGTCAGTAGAAAAAAAACATTTCTTAAAAAAATTGGTTTGACATTAGGTACCTACTGGCTGGCTACGATTCGAAATTTGAAAATCTGCCAAGTTTACCGCGTAATCTTATAATATGAAAACTTCTGTTATATCAAAGTAATGAAAAATCGTTATAATATATTTTATTATTATTTTAGTGTCGTATAATAAACATAGAGAAACAAATGAGGGATTTTACAGAGGCGCACGTTATTCTCGTAGCCGCCATTTTCCGCTACGAATCGAACTCTAAATTTAATATTTTTCTTATTTTTCTTCACTTTAGGAAACCAAATGACATGTTAGATTTGGATTTATTTGTACCATGGTTTTCTAGCTTTCTATGAATTCTAACTTTTCAGACAATATTTAAAATATAATTGGTATAAAATAGGCTAGGATTAATAAATCAACTCGGTATTTACGTACGAAGTGATAAACATGTATGTATAGTCATTTTAATCAGAATCATGTGTGTAATTGAACACTTGTGTAGCTTCATTAGTCGGCCTATACAACTGTCAATTTTATCAATGGATATCGTCAAACAATCGCAGTGTAGGTATATGGGCAGGCACGTCACGTCACGGCCGCGTCACGTCCCCCGATCGTCAATAAACGACGCCTTTATCGTAACGGCGATCTCATCTTGCACAGCATTTTAATGCCGCATAAAATCTAACTGTCTCCAAAATAAATACCAGCTAAATGTGAAGGTAGGTCGGCAAACGGTACCGACAATGAACTCCGCGAAACTGGCACGATGACCGCCCAATTTGGCATTTGGAACGCGTTGGTAAAAAAAAATATCACCATCCAATGTACCAGGGGAAAATGAGCTAGAGAAAGGTTGGTTTTTGGCTGTTTGCATGTTGTGTACCTACGTGTACGCGTGTTGTATGTGTGCGTAGCGATAGTAGAAAGCTCAGTGAATGGTTGTTTACCATTGCTATTTGAAAAAAGAGTGAAACGGTGAAACGATTCTATAAACAGTCAAAATTTGTTATTTAGCGGTCGGTTTGATGTGGGTCGAGTTGTGATTATCGACTTACTACTTCATTGATGAATGGTTAGTGCGGTGACTATTTGTGGAAACAATATATTAGGACATCGATATTAAATAAGATGTTTCGCTCGTACTCGTATCATGCTTGTTGAAACTGATTTAAAGACTTCTGCTTTATGATATACATATTTCTTACATTTACTTTCCGTATAGCCAACAAACAAATATTGTCAGTGAGACCAAATTTTTGAAATATATGAATAATCTAAGACTAAGCTCGTATCATTGCTGAGTTTATTGCCGGCTCTTCTCAGCAAACCTTCCGAACCGAGCGTTAGAGCCCGACTATTCATTTGTTTCTGAAGGCCCATTTTCATTTTCAACTTGCATATTATAAGTTTTTGTTTAAAGAATATTGTGGGGCGGTACACTCGCTACTGAGGCATAACGACTATTTTCTATTCTCACTCAATACAGCTAATTTGTTTATAGGTAGATATAATTATTCCGGCATTATAGATAAGTAGGTCACCTCTGCATATACAAGAGAAATGCTCTGAGATATTATCAATGACTAATTGGTAAGGTATAGTGTCCACTAACCATTATTTGAAATATAGCTTCATATAGCATTCGTTCTTTGAGTGTACTTTTTTATAATTGCAGTTTATATTATGGCTTTGGGCGAGTAGTAGATGTGAAACTATTTTAATTACTAAAAGCATACAAAATATTTAATTTGAAATAGATTCAGGGAAATAAAATGCTCCTAAATAGTGATATTATTGTCCAATAAGTTTAATTAATGAATGCCATCGCAATACCATATATGTATATATGTATAACACAGTATAAATACTTTGTTTGTTTTTGAATCGATTCGTAAACCATTTTTGTAACATATCCTATACTATTCCACATTTTTCAAACGCAATATACTGTAGTGTAGACTATGGACTATAGTCTAAAGCAGACATAACCTGTTACATAGTCATCACTGGACAACAAACACAGCCATAATCGATGCGTTACGATCGATATCCACAAGCGATTCGAACCGAGAAGCATCCGGATTGTATTGAAAACAAAAGCAAACAATATAAAAACATTAGTAAAGAATGAGCTTTTCCTCGTGTTTCAGTGTTCTGTAGTTATTGTTTTCATAAATTTAAGGGTCTTTTATACCCCATACTGGTTGGCTTTGTGGTTACCCTGACTTTCAAGCCGCTGGTCGTGGGTCGAATCCCACCCAGGACAAACATTTGTATGCATGAATATGTCTGTTTGTTCTGTGTCTGGATGTAATAAAATTATCTATATAAGTATGTATTTAAAACTAGTATATGTAGTATATCAGCTATCTGGTTACCATACCACAAGCTCACTTTGAAGCTTACTTGGAAATTCGATTGGCCGTGTGTGAAAAATGTCCCAGGATATTTATTATTTTTCAATACCCGCTCAAAACAAATGCTATATAAGACATACAAACAAACTACAGCGAAGTTATAACGATTATGATTATGTTATTGTTTGATTTCATTTTTATTTAAGAGATACCAGTATTGATTCTAGATATATTTGAATGACAATACCTAAAATAAACCTTACAAAGTTTGTAAACTTATTTTGTATACAGACATTATATTATACATTATTATGATATCGTTGTAGAAGGTTCTAGAACTAATCTTTGGCCAATTAATTCCAGAATATATAATAAAAAGTCAACAATAAACCAGTAATAGTAACGTAAAAAAACGAGTATCGACTTCATTAATGTTAAAGGAAATTACGGGGAAATTTAGCGCGTATTTGTGAAAACCGAAAAATGCATTCTGAATCATCCTTATTACTTATAACAATAATTTATTCTTACAGTATTGGAATACAAACTTTTTAATGATACCTATACCTACTTCATTTCCACGTGCTAACCAGTTTTCGATTGCGATCGGGAACCCCAAACGTATTAAAAAAAGGCATTACTATTTCTATGGTATGTGTTTTTATATGCATGCATGGTGTATATATGCTAAGGAGTCTTGCATATGCTACGTATACTATCAGATCAATTTTTAAAATGAAAAGACTACAATCAGCACACTTCGCTTCACCAATCAGATACCATGTTCATATCTCTTTATTTGATATCGTTAAAGCACCAGTAAGGGCGAAACATCTTATCGCAATTATCGAATGATTAATTGTTTGTTTAATCACTATTCGTTTATGACCGATACCTTACACGGCGGAATGGATTTGGCACGCATTTAATCGACGCTACCCGACACAGCATACAAAGTAAGCGTTTCATCAAACTCCTATGCTGTCATGCTTTCCTGGTAACTTGTATTACATTGATGTACGGAATTAAAAAAAATACTAGTGTTGATTGATGTGACATTAAATTATGCAGTTTAGTTTTGTTAGAGTTTTTGTATAAGAATGTATCATACATTTTGATTTTATTTTAGTTAAGAGATACTGAAAAATCTTCATAGGAAGACAAAGATTTTAAGATAAAGACCAAAGAAAAGTTACTTACTGGAAACCCAAACATTGGCATTTGGTTGAGTCGACTGAAAACCAAACTGAAGACTTCTATACATTTATGCGAGCCTGATACAAAGAGCATTTAATGTTAATTACCAAATAATTAAAATTATCTCTTTGATAATAAATAATTGGCCTCATAAAATGTATCATTTTATCGTGTTGTTTGTTATTATCTTTATGACTAATCAGTAATTAATTTACACATTATAATTGTTTTATCTGACATAAAATCTAACGCCAATAGACTTTTCTGCAAAAAACTAAACATAAAACAAATGGAGAAGAAAATAATAGCATGGCATAAATGCCATATATGATCTATCTATATAGATTAATTAATTCCTTTCTTTTTCTTTAATATATTGGATTTTCATTATTTAGCAATATGTTGAAGCTATTTTTATTTCTCGTGCTTATGTAAATAAATTAATATTTATGTATAAGGAGTTTTTAATTTGTCGGCAATTATTTCAATTGTTATTATCCTATATTGGCCAAAACAAATGTGATAAATTCATTGAAAACAAAAATTATGACGTCAAATGTATAAAATAGGTACCAACTTGCACGCTGAAATTATCTCTTATTTATATACATGGGCGCAAGTTGAAAAATTATTTGAAAATAACATGGTGGGTTTAACTAACACGATAATAATGTACAAATAAACATTTAAAAATAAGTATTAAATTTTAAAATAAATTCTGAATGGTATGTTGACGTCAATGATTTTGGGAATTCATTAATTTACGAGGAAGTAATAGTAAGAGAACAAAACAGTGTGAGGTTGATAAACATAAAACTAAAATGGTATTTTTCATTTATATATGTTCTTCTGTATTATAGTAGTAGCTGCCCGCGGTTTCACGCGCGGTGGAATAATAAATGCGGATATCCATACATCCTCACAAACTTTATGGATACATGTATGTTACTCTTTCACGCCAGAACGGCTGAAGGGATCGCGATGATTCAGCACATAGAATACGTAAGCAACTTTTCTCCTGGGAAAATATAAGAACCCCGGTAACGCGGGTGAAACCGCGGGGAGGCCACTAGTTAACAATAATTTAATGTGAAAACCCGACATAAGTAGATTAAGTAAAACCACAAACCATAAGCGGACTATCGCTCCATAGGGAATTCCACCTAATTATAGACAACTACTATTTATTAATGTACGATTGCTATTAATAAATATGAAAGGTCAATTATCAGATCTAAATACTAAAACAAATGCGGTTACTTTTGAAAACGTACATAAAATAATATTTAAGCTGCCTTTTCAAATCGCTCACGGTCGCTATTAAGAGTATATTCCTAAATTCTTCAATAAAAAAAAAATATTTGATAAAAAAAATGCGTTTCTTCTGCTTATTTCTGCTACCTACATTATGTTCGATAGAAACCAGGTGTCACCTACAAACTAAGCGCTTCCAATGAGTGCAACTATTCAGCATGCAAGTATTCCATGTTCGGACAGTGCACGGCCCATAGAATATTATATTATTCATTTCTCTCCCACAAGTACGAGCGCAAACACGTGTTGGGGGACAGTTATACAACCTCATTCGATACAACCTTCTTGTATTACATACGAGCACTCACCAGCCCGGCTTGACCTCCCGCGGGCCTCGCTCCACTGTCAAAACTGCAACGACACTGAAACTAACTCAGACCAATTTATACCAGCCGGTGGTAGATACAAATGTAAGATCTTGCCACATGATTGCTAACGGTAAATGCGTTGCGATGATATTAGCGAAGCCTTGTGACCTAGTTTAATGTGTACAGTTACCGGGCGTCGAACCTGCACCCCGTGCTGTCGCATTTATGGCCTCTAACTGATATTGATTGGTGATCAGCGTTGTCTGATCGGGTAGGACTTGTTGGGTGTTATGGCGGGTTAGTGCTTACTTGGTAACTTACTGCCTACTTTGTAAGTCTGGTGCTGTGTAGGCATTTGCACTCGTACGTCCAGTATATACCAGGCAATCTGGCGAAGTAAATAGAAGAAATATTGAGTAAGGCTACTAAGGTAAGGTCACTTATGAAGTCCCAAACTACTGTATTTAGTAAGTTGGTTTTATAAGGCAAGTACTGAAAGCAACTTTTACCACGATCAGAATTTTCATTTATTCTGATCTGTCAATTGATTTCCACATGTTATAAAAAAAGAATCTCTGCTTTTTTTAATACCGCAAAGTGTGTATCTATGGCCTATCACAGAGTATGCTAAAATCGGAAATTTTATTTTAATTTTTTATAAATGTACCTACCTACTCATGAAATCGTTATCGTTAATAAAATAAATATACGAACAAAATACTCGGGTATATGTAATGTATCTTTTTGCTACAAATTTATTAAAGTAAACCAAGAAAATATATGTCAAATTACGCAATCCAAATACTGACGCATAAGGAAAATAACCTTATGCAAAACCGTTATAAAACACAACGAATCGAATCCTGCCAACTTTTTTTTACTTTTTACGACCAAAATTTAAGGCTTTATTTGTTTTCTTTATTCGCAAATGTGGGTCAGGATGCGTCGTGAGCTTAGTCCCGTTACGTGAATGTGTTTGACACACTGGGCTTAATGGCGCTCATCAAATAAACGACGACCATCTTAATGATGGTATACACAAAGAGTTTTTTCTATAATTTCGTTTGAGGCCATGACGTGAAGCCACAAAATCTAGTTCTTTGACTTGGTTTTGTGCTCATCTATCTTTATTATGTGGGCGGTTATGGGTTCGAGTAAGACTTGTAATGGCAGTAAAAAATATTTTGTAATAATATACAATACATGTTCTACTTTTAACTTCATAAATCATCACGCCCATTTTCCGGAAAAGGAAGGTGTTTATTATTTACCAACTTACTTACAAAGTGGACAAAGTAATTTTATAATTTCTAATAAGAACCAACATAAACGTAGTAATGGTAATGTCACAAAGGTAGGTTTTAATCGTGTATCAATTTTCATCCGCTATTTAATTCTCTATATAAAGCTTGGGAAGTCTCAGCCTGTATGTGTCCCCTGTAATTAGCTTACCAAAGAAATATATACCACCAAGTATGTACAGATCCGCAAACACTTCCAGAAAACACGATAATAAAACGTTTCAGCCGCCTGGTGCCATGAAACTAACTGGAAACGGTAGGAGCGCAGTATTTATGAACGATTGAACGTTCTTGAAGATCTTAATATATTTCCCAATTATATTCGAATATAGATCCGCACACTGATTTAAATAATAATACTGAATAGAAATGAAAATGGAAGAAAAGCTAATTTATGAATGCCTTAAAATAATGCTAATTTCTGTAACAAAGAAATATGTATGATATGTACATAGGTACTAATGGATGAATATTCTTTCTATTGCGGTATTTCGTGAAACGGACGAATGTAGCACAACTTTTTTTTATTTTATGTGTAAATGGCAGCCTATATGACAGCAGATATTAAACCATGAATATCTATCGTCATCACATCCAGCGGCACATAACATCGCAGTCATAAGGCCGTGTCCAGACACCCGTTATCTCGCCATCCAATCCAAGTTCCGAGAGTCACCATATCAGGATGTAAGGTGTAACTGTTAGTTAACTCGTTAAGTAACCTCTTTATCTGGGTCAACCGTTATTGATAGCTTAACTTATAACTTGTAGTTTGAAGTGATTCACCAATGAGGGTCTAACGTTTGGGCGGGACCGCAGCGGTTATGGGGACGTGGACTGAACCGCTACGTTTGCATGCATTAATGTGTACTAGTCTTTAATATTATTGAAGCTCAAGTTAAACGTCTTATATTGAGGGAATGACAGAAAAATAGATTGCATTAGCTTATTAAGCATTGAGAGGCCGGTTGACTTTATGGTTTGCGACTGTGTTCGATTGACATTTGTATGCATGATTATTTGTTCAGTGTCTAGATGTAAATATGTATAAGTATCTATGTATTTAACAAATAGTATGAGTAGTTACATGCATATCTTTTTTCTCAGGAATTACTGGTTTGAATTTAAATAATATTTCATTGTTGGTTAGGTAGCGAATCGAGGAAGATTTTACACCACGCTACGACCAATAGGAGCGGAGTATCAATGTCATGTTGTTGCACGGGTCAGCTACTATCATAATAAACATTACAGAGTTATGTAGGTTGACAGTATTCAGTGAGGTCACGGACAGTTAGTCGTAATGTCTCGTTAGAGGGAAGCTGTTTGTGGACCAACCGTTACAGTACTGCGGGTACACCGGGTATACCTTTAGTATCGTACTCTATATGCGATGTAAGCGATTGTCCGTTACACAGTTAAACTGAAATGAGGTTATTCTCAGCCGTGTTCGTGTGTTCGTTTCAACCGCGCGGCCACCTCGTAGAATTTGATGAAACTTTGCCAGGAATTAGTACTAATTTGTTACTTTACACACTACTTTTCCTGAATTTGTTACAAAAAAAACTTAGGCGCTATGACGAATAATAGTTGGCCGCTAGAACCGCCACTCGCCGTAGTCATCGCCCGTGATTACACAGTAACTATACAATGCAGATAGACAAATGATGTATCAATAGAAAGGTCTTAATTTGTTCAATTTGTTACAAAAATAAAAAACGGGAAAACATAAATAAACAAAAAGTTATGCAATATTTAGTTTTCAGGTTATCAGCAGGTAGTTAAGTCACCATAAACATCAAATTAATTGAGGCTAATATTTATGAACAATTAGTACCTAATTTGTTACAGCGAATAAGCAGATAAAAATACTAGAAAGTAGGTTCAATAATTTGTTAGAGTCGATTTAAGTTGGCCGCTAGGTCGGCAATATGCCTACAACACAATGGCGTTTATCTCGTTGTCAAAAGTAGCTGTAAGCTTAGTTCGAGTACTAATCGACGGGTAATGCAATCTAGTTTGGGTGAATATGGCGAATGTAACTGCAGCATTCATATTTTAGGAGATATTTACAAAAAACAGTAGTATGAAACCGTATGAGAGTAGGGTGACCATTATCACATCAGTCCTAAGGCATGTTTCTAATGTTGTACTCTGTTTGGACGAATATGCGGTTCGTTTTGCGGCCATATTGATGTCTATCGTTCGTAATTCTTTGAAGTATTATTACACTAACTTCTGCCCGCGACTTCATCCACGTAGAATAGTTACTTTGGGCTAACGCTTACCTACTTTCAACCTGTGACTTTGTTTACGTAGAAGCATGGTCTCGCTGAGCTAACTGATGACTGCGCCAGCGCAGCACAATTTGCCTTCTGGGGACATAGCCTAACAGATAGACATAATATGCTGTCGCGGACTTTTCTTTAGAAATTTTAAAGGAGAACAATTCTGTCATACATTATTTTAGCGAAACTTTAACCGTTTACGCAGCGGAGGCTCCCAAAAGGAAAAACAACTCCCGATTTTGAAACATTATTCATTGCTGCTCCGCTCCTATTGATTGTAGCTCGATGATATATAACTTATAGCCTTCCTCGATAAATGTACCATTCAATGCTAAAAGATTTTTAGAAATCGGACTTGTAGTTCCTGAGATTAGCGCATTCAAGTAAACAAACAAACAAACTCTTCCGCTTTATAATATTAGTATAGATTTTAAGTTACGGCATCCTGTAGCATCTATACCTATACTTCTATACTAATATTAAAAATGCGAAAGTAACTCTGTCTGTGAGTCTGTCTGTCTCTCTTTCACGCTAAAACTACTGAACCGATTTAAATGAAATTTGGTACACGGTATATAGTCTAAAGCCTGAGCAAGGACATAGGTTGCATTTTATCCCGGTAAAATGATAGATCTCTCGGGAATGCGGGTGAAACCGCAGGGAGCCACTAGTACTTTATGAAAGTAAACGTCAGATATCATTTAAAATTTATTTAATTTAAATCAACACTAAGGCAAAACAATCAATTACTTAATTAAAGTCAACATCATAAATATAAAATCTTTATAAACTAACATAATATTTATTTAGCTTCTGTCCGCGACTTTGTCCGCGTGGAATAGTTACTTTGGGCTAACGCTAACTTTAACCTGTGACTTTGTTTACGTAGAACGAAGGTCTCGCGGCCCAATCCGGCAGCAACAACCCAGTCCGTTCCCTAAATAATCATGTCAAGTGAGTCCCCACTTCCCCCAGTGGCGCCCTGAGCCGAGGCACCGTGTCGCAGGGGACACCCTCAGCGCTGTCGCTTAAATTTTCCTTCGGTTGAGAGCCCTCTGCGCTCACCGAAAAAGGCGGAGGCGAAGGCCCTGGCTTGTATGTACCACTGGTACAAGGAGCAGCAGGAGCAGGGCCGAGTCGAATTCGACGCCGTCCAGCGGAAGAGGCGAGAGCTTCGTGCAGCCATCCTCGCGGAGTGGGACGAGTTACTCGCTCACCCGACCGCGGGACGGCTCACGATAGCGGCCATATGTCCCGCAATGGACACTACTGATGGAATGGTTGACGGGCTACGGCTGTCTCAGCAAATATCTTTGCTGGATCGGCCGTGAGGAGGACAAGACGATTTTTACATAAAATTTGAAAAAACTAAACTTACCGCTGTCGATTTGGATCCCTCTGAGTCTGCAATACACTTTTTGGTGATGAGTTCTACATAAACAAATCCAACATAACTCATAGATATGCACTTCTGGATTTACTGTTAAGTGTCTTAGTAACTTAGTAGTATCAAAATCACGGGAATTAAATATGAACGAGCACACACTATATTATTCAGCACAATATCTATCATTCACAACAAAATCAATGACAATATTCATAAAAAAATAATACTTCAAAGAATTACGAACAATAGACATCAATATGGCCGCAAAACGAACCGCATATTCGTCCAAACAGAGTACAACATTAGAAACATGCCTTTGGAGTAATGTGATAATGGTCACCCTACTCTCATACGGTTTCATACTACTGTTTTTTGTAAATATCTCCTAAAATATGAATGCTGCAGTTACATTCGCCATATTCACCCAAACTAGATTGCATTACCCGTCGATTAGTACTCGAACTAAGCTTACAGCTACTTTTGACAACGAGATAAACGCCATTGTGTTGTAGGCATATTGCCGACCTAGCGGCCAACTTAAATCGACTCTAACAAATTATTGAACCTACTTTCTAGTATTTTTATCTGCTTATTCGCTGTAACAAATTAGGTACTAATTGTTCATAAATATTAGCCTCAATTAATTTGATGTTTATGGTGACTTAACTACCTGCTGATAACCTGAAAACTAAATATTGCATAACTTTTTGTTTATTTATGTTTTCCCGTTTTTTATTTTTGTAACAAATTGAACAAATTAAGACCTTTCTACTGATACATCATTTGTCTATCTGCATTATATAGTTACTGTGTAATCACGGGCGATGACTACGGCGAGTGGCGGTTCTAGCGGCCAACTATTATTCGTCATAGCGCCTAAGTTTTTTTTGTAACAAATTCAGGAAAAGTAGTGTGTAAAGTAACAAATTAGTACTAATTCCTGGCAAAGTTTCATCAAATTCTACGAGGTGGCCGCGCGGTTGAAACGGACACGTGTTCGTAGCGACGGATTAAGGAAGCGAGTTCTATCTATTTATATAGGTAAATCCTGAAACATTTTCTCACATTATTCCAAGCTAAGCAGAGCTTGCTCTTTACTCTTATCGATAACTAGCTGCCTCCGCGCGGTTTTACCCGCGTAGTTCCCGTTCCCTTGGTAATACAGGGATAAAATATAGCCTATGTTACTCAGTGATAATGTAGCTTTCTAATGACAAAAGAATTATTATAATCGGTCCTCTACTTTTTGAGTTTATTCGTTACATACAAAAATACAAATCTTTCCTCTTTATAATATTAGTGTAGATTATATCCAGACAGAACAAACAGACATTAAGGCACACAAACGTTTGTCATAGCTCGGAATATAACCCACGAGTGGTTATAAGCATAGAACATTTACGAAGTAAAGTTAGGTTACTTGATAACATCAAGAATAAAAAAAATATCTCCCTATTAAAGTTTATATAACACGCAAATAATAATTATAATATCCCAGTACCTAGGATATCTAGGATAATTATAATTATTGAAACTATTATCATCTGTTTATCAACGTAGGTAAATTATTTAATTCAGTTCGTATTGAAATAATCAAACAGTAAATGGCCTCAAAACTTTTATATCTTGACTTACGAAACTAAAAGTATGGTATAAAGTGTCAAAGATCCGGCGCCGTTCTTTTAAAAGTGCAGATGAAAAATAACGTGATGATTCATCACTGATTTTTGTTGAGGAAAACATTTTATATTGTATGCTTGGTTTGTCCGCCGTGAACTCTGCCAAATTACATAAGGTCCTGGTGTTTATGATTACAAACATCGTATATAAGTTAAGGAAAACTAATAAAGGGATAAAAAATCATGAAAATATTTATCACAAACAAATTTCTTTTTTTTTATAATCATCACATGATAAATAATAATAAATCCAAAGATTGTATGGATGTATGTTGTACTCCAGGTTTCTGGATTCATCTAGAAGAAATTTAACAAATACTGAACATGTCCTGGAATATTTTAATTATTATTTTTTTATACCACCAAGGTGGCAAACAGGCATACGACCCGCCAAATGGGAAGCGTTACCGTAGCCTCTGGACGCTTGCAACACTAGGGGCGTTACTCACGCGTTGCCGACCCTTGTAAAAATCTCTTCACTCCCTTCTCGAAGATTTTATTACATAATAATAATAATTATAATACTTAATATATTTACCAGAATATGACCCAAAATTGAAGATCCTCCGGAAACATGGTTACTAAGGAAGCTAATAATTTTACTATAGTCCCTTTATTTATTTGATGACTGTTCTTACTTACACCGGATTCATTAATAAAGTCCTGATTCCAATGCCAATTTCCCAATGTATAGAATAATAGTATTGATAAAATTTCCTAGAAATAGTGCTAAAAAAACTATTGAGGTCGAAAACTAAGTGCGGATCTGTTAAGTGAGTGATTCAGTGCAAACCAATATTATGACTAGAGTACTCTGAAATGGAATATGATCAGGCAGTTTCGTTGGGGTGGTTTGTCCCGGGTTTTCCTACACCTTTGGAAACTTTTAAATACATGATACCTAGTTAAATCAAATCTAAAAAAAAGTTTGACCAAAAGTTTTCAATTCCGCTTAAGTAAGCAAAATATATAATTATTTATTATTAACTAGATGTGAACTTAATTTAATTAAAGACTTGATAAATATAAGGATATACCTTCCACACGTTTAGTAGCTCATCATTTGTCGTAGCACTAGTGGCTCCCCTCGATTTCACCCGCGTTCCCAGGGACCTTGAATTTTCCAGTCTCAACTCTATGCCAAATTCCATCGCGATCCCTTAAACCGTTCTGGCGTCAATGGTTAACAAAAATACATTCTAATCCATTCAAAAATATTATTTATTTAAAGAGCTTAAAAGAGAATTAAATGTAGCTGCCAGATCTTTAATACATAGACGTAGAAATCTCTTCAACTTGAGGGTAGTACCTAACCAAGCGGGTACTTAACAGTTTCCCAAGTTACAATGCGACCACAGACTATAAAACACTGATCTAAGCGATATGACACAATATCGTCATACAAAATATGACTTCCGTTAAACTTTGGCCGTCCATACACATGAGTCATACACATCGCTTATAAATTACGTTTAGTTCCGCATTACGATATTGAATGTCCTATATAAGATATTTTGTTTCCGAGAACAAACGTGGAAAGACATACATTTTTGTTGCTGATACATAAAAAAAAATTCCTGCCTATAAACTTCCAGCAATGCCTAGACTGCTATTTAAAAGTCAGAGTCTTATAAAACCATATTTAGAGAGCTCTAGAAGTAATCACAAAACATCTTCAGTAAGGTAGGTAGATATATTTACGAATATGCCATCCATTCACATAATCCAAAAATCTTGAACGCTGTAATTTTTCAGGTCGTTAGGTATCCATTCATTTCAAACCGTGACAGTATCTCAAATTAGTAAACACCGGCTTTTAGCGGCCACAAAACATATTTACCGCTCGAAACCGCCTTTGTCTACAAAACTAGGCAGAAAACTATATAATTAGTCAACACATAAGAATGATTCTTTTCAACTTTATATTACTTATACAAATTAGCCTAATTTCGTATTCCGTCGGCATATGAGCTAGAATCGACTGGCATGTGTCGGTATTGGCAATAAACTTGAGGGGGTCAGATCCCCGCGACCGGAATGTGGGTCAACCGTTCGACGAGGCACCGACGCACTGGCGTACTCAGGCGTATTCTGTAATGGATGGCTGGATGGTAACGATATCGTCGATCTATGACGGATTTACGAACAAGGGCGGAGGTCTTAATGCCGTTAGATATACTTAGTAGGGCCTGTTGCGAATGTTGCGGTCGATAGTTATGAGATAGGAAATGTTTCGTCTTGTATATGTACGTACTTCGGCTTAGCTACAACGTTTAAGGGCCGCTTGGATTGTGATTACTGAGAAAATGGGAGAGACAACATATGGTAAAGAATATCTTTTGAGTATGTTTTTGCCATTCACGTCTCACATTATATAGGTAAGTAACTACCTTCATCATAACAAAATACTAATCATTTATTAATTAAATTACATACACCAATATAGATTCAAGATGTTCAATGCTTTTTGTAACTTAAGTATTATACAGATAAGTGCACCCATTAGGCTTCCACACAGTTTTTTCTTGTCAAATAAATATCAAATTCCTACTGAAAATTTAGCTTCAATTCGATCTGAGTTAATAATGACATTATAGATTATTTACAAACAGTTCGAACCATACCGTTTTAAGCTGATAATGTATAGTTGCTCTATTTTAGCTAAAACAAGCTGTCCCGTAGTGGGCGGTAATAGCACCAACAGCTTACACTAATGCAGCTATTATCAAGCTGTATGTCTATTTGTAAGATATCGTTGCTGGGTTTAACTTCTACCTAGTTTCCAGATAAAGGAATGGACATTTTCCAACAATTAAAAATATAGGTAGACTAGCTGCCTCCCCGCGGTTTTACCCGCGTAGTTCCCGTTCCCGTGGGAATACAGGGATAAAATATAGCCTATGTTACTCGGGGATAATGTAGCTTTCCAAAGGTGAAAGAATTTTTTAAATCGGTCCAGTAGTTTCGGAGCCTATTCATTACAAACAAACAAACAAACAAACAAACAAACAAACAAACAAACAAACAAACAAACAAACGAACGAACGAACGAACAAACAAACAAACAAACAAACAAACAAATCTTTCCTCTTTATAATATTAGTATAGATAATATTGAAAAGGACCGTCATACATTTCCAACTAAATATGATACACTAGCTGCCTCCCCGCGGTTTTACCCGCGTAGTTCCCGTTCCCGTGGGAATACAGGGATAAAATATAGCCTATGTTACTCGGGGATAATGTAGCTTTCCAAAGGTGAAAGAATTTTTGAAATCGGTCCAGTAGTTTCGGAGCCTATTCGTTACAAACAAACAAACAAACAAACAAATCTTTCCTCTTTATAATATTGGTATAGATAAGTCGAAGTATTTACCTTAAATAAATTGAAAATGAAAAGTCGCTCGAAATAATTAGCAATCAATCAATAATGTAAAATATAGAATAACACTTCGAAAAAAAAATTTCACGCGTGAAATGACATTTTGAGTGTTGGAATACCACTTAGACGGTTCTATTCAACGAATTAGTGTCTATAGCTGTATGAATAGCGAGGCTTTTAAAAAACTAGGTTACATTACCTGTCCTGTTCAAAGTTCCTTGAACTTTGCAGTTCCAAAAGCTTCATTAACATTCGCACTCGAATATAAAGAAACGAGGTCACATCACATACATGAAAATTTATTCGGAAAACGTTTATTGTTGACTGAATGATGTGGCCTCTTTCCTTTTCATGTTGTTATGAATTGAGAAGTCTTTTGAAAATTGTGTAGTGAAAAGCATTTGTTTTTAGCTAAAGAGGTTTATTAAAATTACATGTAACATTTTAGCTAAGTGAAAGGGGAAAATTTACGGAGTTTATTTTGGATATAAGTTTGTGTATGATCACACTGTGGGAGGTGTTAATTTGTCCAAAAATGGTATGCAAACATAGCCTAGAACGCTTAGGTATACTTCTTTTTAGAAAATAATATTGTGTTAGCTCATATTTTACGCACATTCGAAGTAGAATGTTCTGAAGAAAATTATAGAAAAATTATGGCAGTCTTATCATTTTCCGACCAGAGTCGGCTTTATTATTTTATATTATATTTCATCACAGGGGTTCCATACTTAAAAGGAGTTTTCAAATAATTATGAAGCTGTGTTTGTATATCTCAATGAATAAATCATTTTATTTCATTTTCTCTCTCTTTTTTTTGTTAATTGATAGGTATTGATATTTTTCTCTAACTAATCTTTGTTCATATCCCATTAGTAGTAGCAAATGGCCACCACTTTGGGAAAAGCTCTGTTTGACAAAGTGGAAATTACTAATATAAATACATTATACACAAAAACCCGAAAGATTATAACATTTATTAGACAATGTGTAGAATTTAAACCTCAGATGCCACAGAGTTTCTGTCACTATTATTAAGCTTGTTACATTATCTGAGGACTAAAAGCTATGTACCTACTATGTACCTAATCATAAATTAATTATGTAGGTTCAAGTATGTATGTAGTTATTTTATCTCTAGATACGGTACAGGAATCTTAATAACTACAGTCGGTCAAAACAAAAAATCCTAGAAGACAATTAATCATAGTTTTTATAGAAAAACTCTAGGTAACTCCCGACGCGACGCGACGTCTTGTTACGTATCTAAGTAGCGTAAATAATTGCAAATAATACGATCAACTATTAGTCATGATGTCCGTTTGCCTCCAAATATCCGCGAAACAATATCCGTACGTAATAAAAAGGAACCTTGAACGTATTGTATTAAATCATAGCAACCAGCTGCAACTACGTGTACCGCGGCCATGTTGTTACGTCACATTCACCACGTCACGTGACGTCACACCGGGTCAACACGCCGGGGTCAACGAACGACCGCCAGTTTATTTTGGCGCGCATCACAGATAGAAAAAAAGGCCGCCATTTTGGATTTCGAATTTCGCAATGTCTCGCTCGTCAACGGCGTTCTTCAAGTTTCATTCGATTAATTGATCGATAAAGTGAGATAAATGGTGATCGCTATCGGCTCGAGGTTTGATTGCTTTGTACTCAAATACGTGTTTGATTTCAAATATATTATTAACTTATAATATATTATTTACACTGTTTTGTTTGAATATAAGTTCAAATCCAGCCATAATTTATACAATGAAGACTATCTGTGACACTTTATTCAATAATGTTATTATTACATTCCTATTCAAATACAAGAAATATTCACATAAAATTTTATGCGAAATATAATGTCCTAGTAAATCTCGCCAAGCAAGACGTGACATCATAATAGGAGGAGTGCAGATTTTTTTTATTAATCTCAAAATATTTGACCGGTCGTTGACCCCCGCTTGGAGTCGGCCCTGACCACGAGGAGACCACGTGACGACATTTGTGACGAAATGTGACGAATTATAAACGAAGTGAACCCATGCGTGTACGCACGTATTGCTTAAAACAAACAAATTGCATAATATATTACTTTATATTCTGTGTTTTATTTTTGAATTTTGATTGTGTACACAGATTTTAATAGAGAATGTCTTCATCGTATCTATATATAGGTAGGTATATAGGTAATAAATAACCATTCTCGTCTATTCCTCAAACTCCCTGCTAATACTTCGGTAACCAGAAACCTGATATAACTTTTTGAACACAAATATATACAGTGAGGTATTACTGAAATTGCATAAATTATACCTTTAAAAACTATTACAGCACGTCTTGTCGTCCTTGAGGGGTCTCAGATGTGTGATGATGAATGAATTAACCTAGTATCTATTTAATTACCTTAATAAATCTATCCAATAAATGTTTGTGTTGACGTATTACGATTTTTTTTCAGTAAAAAGTTTGGAATCACAATACGATTTGATTTTACATTCTTATTCGTTTAAACAACTAATGTTCATTAAGTAAATTAAAATATTAAGTAGTCTCTTTAATTGCTTCCCAGTACGATGACTTTTGTTGCATCTATTTTTAAATCTATCAAAAAAAAACTTAAACTTGACAAATTAATTGTGCGATTCATTCTAAGGTCAAATGGACCTGCCCACTTCGTTTCCTACCAAATGGACTTTATCCTACTAATATTGTTATTGCGAAGTTTGTCAGAATGTTTGCTACTCTTTTACGTTAAAACGGCTGAAGGGATCACTATGAAATTTGGCACAGAGTTAGAATATGTTCTGGAATAACACATAGGCTACTTTTTATTCCCGGAAAATTAAAAATCACCTGGGAACGTGGTGCCACTAATGTTTCATAATAACATAAGATTATACAATTTATTTGTTTGACTTTCCTTGTAGAGAAATCCTATTGAGGGTACCCGAAATCGCTCATTGTAATACTTTAATTACCCGTTTTACTTATGTATCTAGTAGTACAATTTTCAGCAATATATTTTCTTCTTTCAAGCGTCGTTATATTTAATGATGCGATTGACCCATTCAACGAAAACATGAATTAAATTTCGCAAAGGTTTAATGACTCGACGGTACGTACCTTTTCAGTTTAATGTAGTTTTGTATATCATTTGATACAGTCACCCGTATTGCCCAATATAGCGCAATCAAAGGTTCGTTCAACTTATAGATATGTTTCCGTGGGTGCTAACTAATCTAGGTACAGGTGGTTTACCTTTGCCACCGGCCCCAAATTAATTATACTATTCTAATAAATACAACGTCATGGGTTCATTACACCGAAATCTACAAATATTTTTGTATCTGCGACATTTAGGTTAACAGCACTGGAGTTTGTATGAAGACTGAAGAGTTTATTGACATATTTATTTACTTTTTCAATTGATTGACTTAATGGGTGAGACATTTTAAAACAATAAAAAATCATGTGACCGATGCATTGCTTGGTATACAACCTACAACAGATCTAGATATAGATTTATGTTATTAAAAATAACCTAGAAATTTTATCTGTAATTTTGTAAAACTCTACTCTTGATTTGATAGAGACTTGAACTCCTTGACACTGGCAATAATAGTTCTGGTAATTGAAAAGGGCTTGCCATATAGAAATATGGAAGTGAGATATAATTTTGTTATGTGGCTACCCAAATACCTCTGAGGAATACGAGTCGGAAGGCACGTAACAAATTTTAGGAGATTCTCAGGACCAATGACCTCAAGAAGAACCTAGTTGGAGTTGGATGAACTGCACACTAGTTAATATTTTTTTTATATAAAAGAAGCGCGTTTTTACATTAGTCGGATATGATGCTAATTTGCTAATTTAAGATGTCCTTTAAAAGTCGTAATAAAAATTTACGTGAAATATTTTTAAAATATACCTAGTTGATTTCAATACCATTTATCGAGATCGCTTTAAAACCAATCGCCAATTTATTACTTTTTTTGGAGTCGGCCAAAATTCAGCCATTTTGTGGGGAGTGGTTCTCAAAATAAATTTTCAGTTTTCAATGCTATGGAAGACACCAAAACATTTCATTATCAGTCTATCATTCAGATGGTGACTTTCTTCTGTAATATAATATTTATTTCATAGGTCATTAAACCTTGCCGTAAGCAAAAAGTTCTAGGTTCGCGGTTGTTGTACAAAAATATAATAAAGGGAGTTTTCCTTATCTAAACATTTTTTTACACAAAAGCTTATCGTGTGTAATCAGTCGATATCTTTCGCATAGTTTAAGATTCCAATTTATAAGGTTTTTAAATAGAAATAATTAAATTTAAAAATGATTCAATAACATTAATATTAGGTACGTATGCTATTAGAGGGTTCCGTAAACTTCTGTACTAAAGTAACTAAATACAGTTTAAGTAACCATATAGGTGTCATTTTCATGTTCAACTTAAAAAAATCACTAATAACCCATTTGAAGCTTGTGACCTAACAAACTGTAATTTTCATAAGTTTGTGTCTCCGAATTATTAATTAGTATAAGTACAATCTAAATGTTTCATGTTATAATTAAGTAATTTATTTATTTGTAAATATTTATAAGTTTTTGTTGTTGGTCTGTAAATAGTATTATGGTGATTAAGTGTATATTTTTTTATTTTTATTAAAGATGGGCTTGCATTTGGTCTCTGACCCGTCCATACAAGACGTTGCCGAAACCTAGGATGGAGCATGCTTCCCAGAAGAAACCTATTCACCCTAGCCTTGAAAATGTATGTTCTTATAAATTTATTTCTTGTTAGTTATAATTGATTTCACTTACAGAATCCTTCCTACAGTACTCGAGCCCAACGGGCACTTGTCCGGTTTGTATTTTTTTATCTAGATCAAGAATGGAATGTTCATTAATATTTTCCAAATTTTGAATTCGATGGTCAAATAAATATGCATAATGAGGCGATAAAATTTAAGCGGTTATACTTGTTTTTATTGAGATTAGATTTCTTCCGGAATTTATTTTATTTAATATACGTACTTATGTACCTAACTACTTAAAAAATGATAATTGCAAAAAGTGGGAGGAAAAGTGTTCTTAAGTTTAGGTACGAAAAATTTCTTTACCTTCCTCATTTCAAAGAGTGATTGATGTTTTTTTTTATTGGACTAGAAGGTGTTACCCTGTGATGGTGTATACACCTTTACGCGCACAAAGTGATTGATGTATGCTCCAATTTATCAGCTCTATTCAGTTCAACAACTCAGGGTGTCCCCAAGTCTTTTCACACATGTTGGCAGTGGTATCTTGGCCGCTGGGTGTTGGTTTGAGTCCCACAAGGAGCAACCATTTGTGCAGGAATATGTCTGTTTTGTGTCTAGATGTAAATATTAATAAAAGAACACACCTATTTCTATGTATAAATGTATTTAAAAGTATCTCTACCAGAACGGGCCATCTCAACCTAAGCCTATCAAAAGATCAAAACATTATGGAGGATATGGGCTATCTGGTTACCATAGAAAAAACTCAACTTAGTTCAATCCAGATTAGCCGTGTGTAAAAAAGTAATATTATAATGATAGCTGATGAGTTTGTTTGACCGTGCTAATCTCAAGAACTACTGCTCCAATATGAATAATTCTTCCGGTATCAGTGTCAGTGTTCCAGCTCATTTGTCGATGAAGGCTATATCATATCGAGGAAGGCTATATGCTATATCATCACGCTGTGACCAACAGGAGCAAAGCACCAATGAAAAATATTGCGAAAACGGGCTAGTGACGCTAAGTTGCGCGGGTCAGCTATTTATATATAAATGTTGGGGCATCCAAAAGCATAGCTATTGTGAGCAGACGTATGAAAGTTCTATATAGCTAAAGCTATTTATCACTTTCGATTATGATCTTCTATTCATACCACCTTAATTATGCATGTTCGTGTCTTAGCAGCTTTTTGAGTCCACTGTGTTTCCTTGACTTTGGTCTGAATAGTCTTTTAATTAGCTCTTTTTACTCTCTGTTTAGTATTCGTGTTAAATGTAGAACTGTGAAATGATTCCATGATGATAGCTATGCGAATGTGTTTTTGCTGTAGTTGTTTTGTCATTTTTCACCATGTGTGAACTATTATAACCATTTAGTTGATATACTACATATAAATATCTAAGTATTATTTAAACCTAAGTTTAGAACTAGTTGGTAGTTGCTTATCTTTGAATCAGATTAGCCATATGTGAAAAATATCTCAAGGTTTTTACTTATTATTATACGGTCGAATTGAAATAAATATGTATATTAAATGCAGGTTTGTAAATCTAAATCGACCTTAGGTTATCGTACTATAGGTATACCAAGATACTTGCAGTTTATAATTGAACTGACAGTCAGGAAAACCCGAGCAATGATAAAGTCTTGGCATAGTATAAAGTCCAAACAGAGTGGACTCTGATTCATTGACCCGCTAAGTATTTTAAGTTAAACTTAGTGCAATATATTTTTAAATTTTAAGGTCAATATACTATAGTCTTAAACTATACCGGCATACACTAGTCTGCTTTCCATTATTTCGTATTCGGCTTTGCCTTTTAAATCATCGGAAGTGAGGTCACTGGCATTCGGTTTCCGTCATGAAGTTGAGGCAGCGATACTTCAACACAATGTATTTTAGATATTGGAAACGGAGCAAAAAAACAACAATAACCCGATTATCTCGGGAATAAATCAATTCGCGTCTGACTTATCTATAAATCAGTGCAAACACCCAAACAAGTTTGGTGAATGTTGCTAATTTTAGAGAAACTATTTGTTTACATAATTATGAGATGGGATTAAATAAAAATAATATTAGCATGAGCCAAAAGGTTTCTGCTTACTGCTATTTTTACAACTTATTAGCGTCATCACGTTCAAGGACTTCTGATGAGAGCCCACAGCACTCACCGAAACAATTCAAGGGTGTAAAAGCCATCTGAGGCTAACACCATTAAAAAAAATCAAATCCTGCAATAAAAAAGTAATGAAAGAAGATTTCCCTCGCGATAGGATCGATTACGTAAACGCAAGGCGACCGATCGCGTTCGCCATGATGGCGATATCTCACTGGTTGATAGTGAACTCTTAATTACGCCGTCTGGTGGGGGCAACGACCTCGTGTGTAAAAAGTTCGCTGGCTCTTCACGGGTGCGGGCGCACGTGGGGACTTACTTAACTAATGTTTGTTTATATTCCATACGTTATCGATATGGATCGGCGCGGGCGCAGGCGCGGGACGGTGCCGCGGTGGGCGTGCGCATGATTTACGAATGTCCATATAAATGTAGCTTCTATGTTTGCACGTCTAATTGTATTTGTAATTAAATGGATTTATCGATTGGTCAATCTGATTAGGAGTTTTTTTTAGTAGTTATCTAAATGTGCGGCGATATTTTTCACGCATTGCCACCCGATAGCTGATATACCACGTATTCTTCTTTTAAATACATGCTTATATTTAAAAGAAATGTTTATCCTAGGTGGGAATTGAATCTACGACCGGCGGCAGCTCGAATCTCAGGGTCTAGCCATAAAGTCCACCGACCAGTCCATGGTGAATTTGTAAAAGCCGAATATTTTGTTTCATAGTTCAATTTTTAAAAATTGAAATTAAGTATGATTTTAATATTCGTAAATTTCGGTACCTACCGCAAAAATTAGATTGCATCTAGAAAGTTGAAATTAACTTTCTCAATACCACTTATCAGATTTCACATAAATAAATAATATTCGGATGCATCTAATAAATGTCATTTACCATTTAAATTATGTAGTTATGGATATTGAATTTAATTATCGTCATAGATTAATAAGAGCGTCAACATATTGCACGTCAAATGAAGAATCACTCGTAATCGTAACTCGTATAAAAACCGCAAAATATTTATTAAAATAAAAAGAACATAACACGAATACCGATACGTCTCCATCGAATGGCACTTAATTTGAAGTTGACGTGTCCGCAACCATACCTGCTCGAGTGGCTGAAAAAAAACTTGATAAAATGCGCGTCTCCTACATCCGTATAGGATCACAATGCAGCTAACGCATAGTTATCCCTTTAGGAGAAGTCGGACGGGTCAGTGACCCCGTGGTACACGTGGTGTGGTGGTTCTGCGAGCAACACCCTGTAGGTACCTACTTGTGGCAAAAACCGGGGAACCAGCACTGAATCACAACCAACTGACAGCAGCATCTAATGAATGCTATTTATGTAATGAGAATAGGAAGTGCATTGTCTATGCGTGGCGTACACTTAATTGGGAATTATGCTATGGAATACTGAGTTTTAATTGGTTTTAATAATGGCTATGGAGTTTTTTTTTTATTGGCTATTATTTTTATTTACATAGTTTGTGTATTGATAACATAAAAAGCTCGTCTAAATATACATTTATCGATCAAAATGTTGATTGTTAATCTAAAAAAAAATAATAAAATTAATAAAATTTATTTTCAGTAACTTAGTTTAGGTAACATGGGGTTTTGGGATCTCCTTTTAAGCAAAGATTTGCTTGTGTTAGGAGATCCCGCTCTTCTAAAACATTTCATACTTAGAACTAAGTTAACGGTACATAAACAAAAGATTTAAAGAAACTTAAAAGTTTTTACTTAAACACGCGCGCAGTGTATGTGTAATATGTGTGTGTATGTATATGTTTGTGTATATGTTATATAATCTAGTTTATAAAATATCAAACAAAGCCGAACGTAAGTTGAAGTCTTACAATTATGATTAATGTCAGTCAGTCAGGCTTGAGTCCAGCATTGCTGTGAAACTGAGAAAAGAATCAGAAAGAAGATGGTCTGTTACCTATTCAAATATCCTACCCAATAAACATGAATTTCTGTGAATATGATAGTATAGATGTTAGTTACACGTTTCTGCAACAACAGTCAAAATAAATATAAAGACAACGTTGAAGATTCATCGAGAACGCGATGCCAAAGCTATTATCTAATAAAACAAATCGTTTGCTATCTAAATAATAGGATTTGTCAACAACATAACGAAGGAAGCCGCAAAACAGTTGGTAATAGCAGAGCTGGAATTCCTTCACAATTGGTGTTACCTAACCGACGGTAACTTGTGCCATATTCCGTCTGTACGCGAACCGAGGGGTTGCGTACTTTGGGTTCAAGTGTGGAATATTTCCACCCCTGATACACTCGTGATTGAAGTTATTATAAGCTGGCAGCCATTCCTTCACCAATACAAAATAAGCGGACTCACCTGGCGCTGCTGCCTCTGGCTCGTGGTCCTGATTATGAATGTGATCTTCTGCCACCCCGTACGGTAGATCATGGGTCTTGTTGAGTCGAAAAAAGGTCTGATGTCGGCACACGGAGTCAAGTGTAGCATCGACGTCTTCATAGGATCGTGGTTGCAACAATGGCTGCGCTTGGACCTATTCTACGTCACTTTTTCGAAAAATGACAGATCGGACAGAACATGGCGGCGCGATGTCACTGTCGGTTCGTCCGCATTGGTCAATTAAAGAATTGACCTTTGTGATTGGATAAGAGAATGTGTGCCAACTTCGTAGTAAAAATAAACGTTTCGTTATAACTAGAATTATTGATAAAGTTTTGTTTCGTAAATTGCACATTTTCCGCCCACCAAAATGCAATATTTTGAATTTTAAGTTGAATTAGAATAAAAAATGAACTATAACTATAATTTTGATACCAAGTGAAGTAACAAAATATGCTAAATTAATTAATTTACGAGAACTAATCTGAATGTGTAGGCAAAGGGCAAAGTTTAGTTAATGATCGTTTGAATAATGTGCCGCTAGAGGTGCGAACAGTAGCTACACGCACTACTCCATCCGGACCAGTATGTAACTCAACTACCTTAGCAAGTGGCCAGTGTAAGGGAATAATGTTTTCGCTTTTAATTATAACGATGGAACCGAGAGTCAAAGGTTTACAATGCTTGGTCCATTTCGCGCGTGTAGTTAACGATTGCAAATATTCGACTCTCCACCGTTTCCAAAATAATTGTTGGAAACGTTGGATTAAATGCCATCGGCCTAGCCGATTGGGTTTAGATTCGGTCAAGTCACATTCCGGGACTGAAGTCAGTGGCTCTAATGTGAGAAAATGTCCTGGCGTAAGGACATTTAAATCGTCGTTCGGATCAGAACTAATTGGACATAGAGGGCGTGAGTTAAGCATTGCTTCGATTTGTACAAATACGGTATTGAGCTCTTCGAATGTTAATGCTTGATCACCAATGATACGATACAAATGGGACTTAACTGCCTTTATCTGAATCTCCCAGACTCCGCCAAAGTGTGGGCTTGAAGGGGGATTAAATTTGAATTGGATGTGTTCCGCTTCCGACGCTTGTTGCATGTACACATGAAGTTGATTACAAGCTCCCACGAAATTGGTTCCATTGTCAGAATGAATAATTTGGATTCGACCTCTTCGTGCCACAAATCTTCGAAGAGCTGCGAGATAGGCTTCTGTAGACATGTCGGATACTACTTCAAGGTGTACCGCTTTGGTAGTAAAGCAAACAAATAGACATAGATACGCTTTACCTATCTTTGCATTTCTAAAGTTGTTTAATTTAATACGAAAAGGTCCAGCGTAATCCACACCTACTACAGAGAAGGGTTTTACTTGATTCACTCTGGCCGCTGGTAGATCTCCCATGAAGGGTTCAATAGGTGCTGGACGGGCACGAAAACATTTTATACATTTCGACAAGCAATGTCTGATCGCTCGTTTTGCAGACAAAATCCAAAATTGTTGAGTTATTAAATACTGAACGGTATTAATACCTGGGTGACAGTTTTCTCGATGTATTGCTTCTATAATACGATATGTCAATGGCGAGTCACGAGGGAGTAGTGCGGGATGCTTATGCTCAAATTCTAAGCCAGATTGCGATAATCTACCGCCCACCCTGAGAACTCCACGGTCATCCACAAAGGGGTTCAGTTTACGCAGTTGTTTGGGTAGTAATTTGCCTTCCTTAAGGCGTAAAATTTCATTACTGAAATGTATCTCTTGAGCCCGTTTTACAAACACTAGCAAAGCGTCATGAAGTTCTCTTCGACTTAGGCACCTGTCAATGGATGATGGCCTTTTACGACTATTATTTATGAAACGTAAACAGTACACGATAACCCGCTGAGCTTTACGAACCGAAGAATGCTTGTCGAGGAGATTGTCGAGCAGATGGGGATCGTCATGAGTTAAAAGGGTAAGAACACGTTCTTCAGTTTTGACATCCGTGTCATTAGCGTTTGTTTTCGTAGGCCAACATTCAGGAGTTTGCAGAAGCCAGTGTGGACCCGCCCACCATAAACGACTTTGGACCAGATCGCCCGGAAGCAGTCCTCGGGATGCAATGTCAGCAGGATTGTCTTCAGTGGGAACGTGATTCCATTGAACATTTGGTATGGCATCATGAACGTGACTCACTCGGTTTGCGACAAAGGTTTTCCAACGACTAGGACAGGAATCGAGCCATGCCAGCACCACAGTAGAATCCGACCACGCATAGGAATTTGCGTTCGGAATCAAAGTTGAGTAAGTGTCTTGAACGAATTTCATCAGGTCGGATAGGAGCACTGCTGCACAAAGTTCTAAACGCGGTAACGATGTTTTCTTGACAGGAGCCACGCGAGATTTTGCACAGACGAAGAGGACTTGGACATTATCGTCGAAGTCAACGGTACGTAGATAAACAACAGCTCCATATCCAGCTTCCGAACTGTCAGCAAAGCCATGGAACTGACACAGTTGCATGTTGTTGACAGATAGATGTCGGTGAATTTTTAATGTTTTTATTAACGGTAATTGATCGCAAAAGTGTTTCCATTTAGTGACAATTTCCGTCGGAGGGGTATCATCCCAACCCGTTTTAAGCATCCATAATTTTTGTATGTAACACTTTGCCAGAAGTGTCAATGGTCCGAGAAATCCGAGCGGATCAAAAATTCTAGCAAGTTCGCTGAGTATTATTCGTTTGGTACATTTACGGTTCAGGGGCTGGACATCAAACATAAAATTGTCCGTTGACGGATTCCATTTTAAACCGAGTATTTTGGTTACGTTTGTTGTTTCCATATCCAAAGCTACGTTATCATTGTTGATAAGGCGGTCTTCTATGACAAGATCATCAAGTAGTTCAGGAATATTGCTTGTCCACTTACGCAAATGAAAGCCGCCCTTTTGCATGAGAGAAATTATTTCAGATTTCATCTTCTGAGCCTTTTCCAAGGAACTGCAGCCACTGACCACGTCATCTACGTAAACATCGTTGTTTAGTACAGTTGCAGCTAAAGGATACTCATCTCCATGATCGTTGACTAATTGCTTGATTGTCCGGATAGCAAGGTATGGTGCGGAAGAAATTCCATAAGTAACGGTGTTGAGTTGGTACTCATTAACCGGCTCCGATTTGTTAAACCTCCAGAATATCCGCTGATAGTCGCGGTCACCCTCGTCACATAAAATCTGGCGATACATTTGTCGGACGTCCGCAGTAAAGACAACAGCGTGTACGCGAAACTTGAGTAGAAGTTCCATAATGTTAGTCTGGAGCTTGGGCCCGACGAGCAAGGCATCATTAAGTGAAACACCTGTAGTATCCTTCGCTGATCCGTCGAACACCACTCGAAGCTTGGTCGTGATGCTATCAGGTCGAACAATACAGTGATGTGGTATGTAGTACTTTCCTTCACTTAGTAACTTAGTAGGAACTCTACTCATGTGACCACTATCAAGATAGTCTTCCATGAACTCATTATATTGTTGTTGTAGGTTTGGGTCCTGTTCCAATTTTCGTTCAAGACGGTGAAATCTTTTGAGTGCCAATTCACGAGATCCTGGAAATTGATCACGTTTCACTTTAAAAGGTAGGGAAATTATATACCGTCCAGTTTCATCGCGTTTGTGTTTATTGACATAATTCGCTTCACAAAGTTCCTCATCGGGTGTGAGCTTGGTAGAACCAGGTATATTGTCTAACTCCCAGAAGTTTTTTAAATTATCATTCAGCAATGAATCATTGCTTTCATCTGCCTTATCAGTGTTGACCAAGAAGGAGCTAGCTTGATGCTGATTTGAATTTGATATTGTTTTGCATTCCGCATTCCCCATCAAAAGCCACCCAAAAACGGAATTAAGAGCTGACGGCGCGTTAGGCCCTCCGCTTACGCTTCCAGCAAGCAGGAGTGAAGAAAATACCTCGGCTCCCAAAAGAATGTCTATGTTACCAGGAACATGGCAGTCTGGATCAGCTAAGGCTAAATGTTGCACATGATTCCATGCCGCTTTGTTAAGTTTGATCGAAGGCATTTTTCCGCAAATAGACAGTAACGTGAATGCTTCAATGGTAAAAAGAACCTTCCCACCAGTTCCTAATTCAATAGTGACCATGCCAGATACTACGAAATTTACGAACAATACTTTATATATTCCCGGGTTTCGGCACCAAAAAATGTACGCGAACCGAGGGGTTGCGTACTTTGGGTTCAAGTGTGGAATATTTCCACCCCTGATACACTCGTGATTGAAGTTATTATAAGCTGGCAGCCATTCCTTCACCAATACAAAATAAGCGGACTCACCTGGCGCTGCTGCCTCTGGCTCGTGGTCCTGATTATGAATGTGATCTTCTGCCACCCCGTACGGTAGATCATGGGTCTTGTTGAGTCGAAAAAAGGTCTGATGTCGGCACACGGAGTCAAGTGTAGCATCGACGTCTTCATAGGATCGTGGTTGCAACAATGGCTGCGCTTGGACCTATTCTACGTCACTTTTTCGAAAAATGACAGATCGGACAGAACATGGCGGCGCGATGTCACTGTCGGTTCGTCCGCATTGGTCAATTAAAGAATTGACCTTTGTGATTGGATAAGAGAATGTGTGCCAACTTCGTAGTAAAAATAAACGTTTCGTTATAACTAGAATTATTGATAAAGTTTTGTTTCGTAAATTGCACACCGTCGATAAACCCACCTTTTCTACGTCATCAGCTCATATCTCCACCGAGGAGCTCGAGCCTCCCCTAACACGGAAGTCTAGGCTATAGCCACCACGCGGGCCTAATGCGGACTTCACATGCCTTTAATTGAGACATATCTGACATTTCTTTTTAAATCAGTTGGCAAACAGGGATACGGTCCCACCTGATGGGAAGTGGTTACCGTAGCCTATCAAGTCTTGCAACACCAGTGGCGACACTCACGCGTTGCTCACCTTGTAAAAATCTCTTCACTCCCTTCTTGCTGTACTCCATTGGGACTAGCATGGCGGGGAGCTCATTCCACAACCTGAGTGTTCGCGGTAGGAAACTCTTCTGAAACCGCAAGATTCGAGACCAAACATGCTGGTTTCCTCACGATGTTTTCCTTCACCGAAAGCCAGTGTGTAATAGAATTTGTACACTAACTAGCTGATAAATCAATTACATTGAAATGTTAATAAGTTTTTATTGATCGCTTCGTTGTTTAAATGCCAATATGAGATTTATAGTCCGCTTTGCGATGTTTTATGTAAGTGTAGTATAGTTTTATGTAACTATTGCCGCTGGAACTATATTAATGGATTAGGTCAGCCTGATTGAGTTGCCGCTATCCGATTGTATAGAAATAATTTAAATGTTCGAATAAGTTATTTGTTGTTTATGTTTCTTATTCGCTTTTGGAATATTTCTGGTCGATATCTCAATAATCTGAAGTGGTGACTGTACTTATATATACCAAATCAATTTGTAACTATCTACTGCTGAGCATAGTGATAAGGATAAGGGGGATAGGGATAAGGGCTTTTTCTTTTTACGCCCTTCTTTACGATCCTATGCCAATCTCATCCACTGCCTCGCATTTTTATGTGAGTAGGTTGACAATCAGGCAAACGGAGTACCTGTTGGTAAGTCACCTTTGCCTATGGACATCTGAAATACCAGGGGGATTGCTGACCTTGATTTCAAAGTAAATGCAAAATTAGGGGAAATAATAATAATATATACATCGCTACATAGAACCTCCTCCTTTTAGAAGTCGGTATAATAAACATACAAATATTTTCCGTCTCAGTTTCTTTGGCTTTCATTCAGCCCGCTCATTGAAAGCCAAGTTTAATAGCTCGAGTTTCGGAAGGTCCTCGTAAAGAAGACAAAAACAATGTTGATGGCATTCCAATATGTATATACGTATCTTCTCGTAATAAATTAGCAATTCTCCGCAGTAAAATGGAATACTTGGCTCCACGCACAACTGTTCCGAGAATGGCTCGTTTAAAAGTGAAACCTCTGGTGAAAATATACCAATAACAACATATTGTTTCCGTTTATGTTGTTCACTCTGTATTTAATCAATTTAAATATCCTCTAAGCTATGCTTATCTGTGAGCCTGATATTCTATTTTTAATTACGAAAGTGAGAAACTGTCAAATAGAAAATGGCTTTTTTTTGGGATGGGGAAATCCTACCACCTTCTGCGCTGGGTGCAGGCGTAAGGTTATGTGAGACTCCTACTCACTAAACCCCACCGTGTCCCTTCGTCGCTATAAGCAGCGACGACTTGACCTAAAATAGAAAATGGCTGCCGTAGCCTTGGCAACCACGGGGGCTATTCGTAAGAAAATTATTAAGTACTTATTAAAGCCTCATATGAAGATTCTGCTATGATAACTGGCCATATATAAGCTTTCTAAGGTTATCAATTTCGAATCTTACCTTAGTACTAAGTACTAATACCTTAGTATCTACTGGTATGAATTAAAAGCCGACCCTACATAGGAAAAGGCAAGGAAGATGATGATGACTGGTATGAATTAAACAGTAGTTATAAAAAAGAAAAGTATTTTATTTTCACCACTATAAGCACTAATCTATTCATTTTCAAAATATACAAAAATTACAATATTATGTCAATAAAAACAGCTAAAATCTATAGGTATTTATTCGTAAATTCTTATCTGTAAATAGATAGTTATTTTAATACTTATGCTAAATTTTACAGAAATATACAAAATTCTATAAATATTGTTTTTCATCAACATTTCACCGGTAAAGCGGAATTCTAGTATATATAAAATTTCACCTCGTGGCGACTCACGATGTGACTTCAAGGTGAAATTTTAGATTTATTTAGAAAATTCTATAATATAGATATAGTATACAAGTTAAAATAATTTGTTTTCTTTTGTATTTATTTGTCGTCTGTCTCTGTAATTTAATACACCAACGTGAAGTTAAGGTATTCTTAATTAGTGATTTATATTTCTCCTAAAAATCGTAGGCAAAAATTATCACATACATAGAGAAACGACATCTAAGTTCAACATAAAATTATGGTAATATTTTTTTAATACATAGATTGTTTAATATTAAACACAAAATAACGTCACTAAATTGATTGAAATTGTAAATATTACAACGAACAGTGTAACATATTAAAATATTCACCCCCCGTGAAATTATAATTTAGATATATCCATACATTAAATCGTTACATTAAGAATTTGCCAAATCACATATTTATATTGACCATTATTTTTATTTGTAATTTTCAGTCGACGATTACGTAATTTCCTGAAACACAATTCCTTTAAGAGACAATGGGACATTATGATACATATTTATCATGAATAAACGATTTTAAAATTCTGTGTTACGACACGAATTTCATGTAATAATCTTTCATATATTATTCATGTAACCTCTTATGTTAAACTCTTATGTGGACAATTCGAGAATACGATTTAATTAAAATACAAAAGAATATACTGTGGATTAGAGAGAGAAGCGATGTGTTTCCATTCACTCTAGTTTTTAATCTTCAGTTTAGCTGTAGCTTATCTGTGGTAGATGACCTGCGAATGGGAGGTGGTGAATGAGAAGGGCGGAGGACTGGGATAGGTGGCGCGTATCAGGGGAGGCTTACGTGGACTGATTAGGGTAACGACAACTACTATTCATGACAAGCCGTTCCTTTAAAGGTAGTGACAAACTTTTTTTTAATTCAGAGTATAATTCTATTTATTTAGTAACTACCTGCCTCCGCGCGGTTTTACCCGCGTAGTTCCCGTTCCCGTGGGAATACAGGGATAAAATATAGCCTATGTTACTCAGTGATAATGTAGCTTTCTAATGAATAAAGAATTATTAAAATCGGCCCAGTACTTTTTGAGTTTATTCGTTACATACAAAAATACAAATCTTTCTTCTTTATAATATTAGTGTAGATGTAGATAAGGCACTTATGAAGGACTTAGCAGTGGAAGTTTTTCCGGTTCGGAAGTCAGTCTTCAACTGTGAAGAATCGGTATTTATAGCAGATTACATTTTTATAATACAACTAATTTATAGAGCATAAGTTCACACTACGTTGACATTTTTTATGTTCTTATTTACACATTTCATTGGAAAACCGGTCATAAATTCGATAATTATATTATGTGATTTTCCTAAACAATTGCTAATTACCAATAATAAAGAACAGCATTTATGTGTTCAATATGGATGTTATTATAGGATTTACCAGAGCAGTGATAAATTGCCTGGATATTTCGAGTTTAAATCAACTTCTTTAGACAATGCACGTATTCTGTATTTAAGAATAAATTTATCGATTTCATGCGATAGAGATGTTCCAAGATGACATAATCGTTGTTTTGATTTAATTTTAGATCAATTATGACTAAAACCGTTCTTAATTCTAATTTATTAAAATGATTTATTTTTGAGACCGATTGGCTTTGTGGTTAGTGACCCTGACTCTCAAACCGCTGGTCGTGGGTTCGAATCCCAATCAGGACAAACATTTGTGTGCATGAATATTTCTGTTTTTTCTGTGTCTGGTTGTAAATATCTATCAAAGTAGGTATTTAAAACGTAGTATATGTTATATCAGCTATCTGGTTACCATAACACAAGCTCACTTTGAAGCTTACTTTGGAATCTGATTGGCCGTGTGTGAAAAATGTCCCAGGATATTTATTTATTTTATTTAATAGGTTGCCTGTCGTTTAAAGGAAGTTGGTACTCATTGATTGATTGTTTCTTGTAGATATAGATTGCAATTCTAAATGTAGGTGGTGACAGTGTATAGATAGTCAGTAGAAGCGATAAAGCAACATGAATGACAATGCGACCTCGAATGAAAGTACTTTTACTATGCTGACACGTGATCGGGGTAGCTCATAGTGCACAGACAACTTTAAATATAGAGAACTAGCTGCCTCCCCGCGGTTTTACCCGCGTAGTTTCCGTTCCCGTGGGAATACAGGGATAAAATATAGCCTATGTTACTCGGGGATAATGTAGCTTTCCAAAGGTGAAAGAATTTTTGAAATCGGTCCAGTAGTTTCGGAGCCTATTCATTACAAACAAACAAACAAACAAACAAACAAACAAACAAATCTTTCCTCTTTATAATATTAGTATAGATATGTCATAAACAAAGCTAACATTGTTCAGGAAATACTCATTTTAATTATTTTGTTAAGGTTTATGTAATACATGTATATTTGCACGTATACATAAATTTATGTTCCCGAAAACCCCTGTCAGTCAAATTATTGTTTGTCATAATAAGCAATTGATTCTAATTCCTATAGTATGCGGAAAATGTTGAATTTGTTTTTGCGGAAATTGTTGAATTTTGTTATTTATTACCTGTATTTTAACAGGTAATAAATAACAAATCTATACTAATATTATAAAGAGGAAAGATTTGTTTGTTTGTTTGTAATGAATAGGCTCCGAAACTACTGGACCGATTTCAAAAATTCTTTCACCTTTGGAAAGCTACATTATCCCCGAGTAACATAGGCTATATTTTATCTCTGTATTCCCACGGGAACGGGAACTACGCCGTTAAAACCGCGGGGAGGCAGCTAGTTTCTCTATATTTATACATACATATATAGCTGCCGTCGCGCGGTTTTACCCGCGTAGTTCCCGTTCTCGTCGGAATACGGGGATGAAATATAGCCTATGTTATTTATGTATAACGTAGCTTTTTTTAATGTGAGAATTGTGCAGATCGGTAGTTTCGGAGCCTATTCGTTACAAACAAATCTTTCCTCTTCATAATATTTGTATAGATAGGTACCATCTTAATCAATCCAAGCTAAATATAATTGATATTCAACATCCATATATTTTGTTTTGTTTTCCAATTGCGATATTATTCTCTACATTATCCCAGTGGTCTATGGTAAATGCATTAGCAGTTGGCGTTGTGCCCACGGGCGGACGCTCTGCCGCCTTAGTCCACTGCACCATTGACCTGCACACGTAGGGTAACTATGATAGTCTAGCCGGGACACCAGCTGACTGTTCCGGGAATCTATCCTATATATATAAAACAAAGTACCCGGCCCCTCTGTCTGAACAGATTTTCATTCGGTTTTCACCAAATTACGGAGTATTTCAAGGGGAAGGTTTTTATGTATAATAATACATCAATTTGGACCCGGTAGGTCGCGCTGGTGGGAAAAACGAAGTCTGCCGGTTCCGCTAGTAAAAAAAACATACCTTTATGTTAGTCAGGCTGAATTTTTAAATATCGAACGTTTTTGTTTTTATTGTCTTGCGATATAACTTGGACTGACTTTGTGTTCCATTACAAAGTACAAACGTCAAAATGGATGGAAAAAGTATGTTTTTGTAAATTAATTTTGAATAAGAGATGGTATTTGTATCCTGTGCCTCTAGTGTAGGCAATTGTTGCGAAAAGAAACCGAGTAGGTACATATTTATTTTTATTAAGCTTTCTTTACGTAGTAAGTGATAGTATAGGAGAAGATTTAAGATATGTAAAGTGATAAAAATTACCCTATTTTAGTCACGTAAATTGATAATGCTAACCATCTACCTTAACAAAAATATGTCAATAAAATATTCCATTTCCCAATAAGGGCAATGACCTATCAGCGGACACATTACAAATAACTAAAAGACAGATGTTAAGTTATCCAAATAAATATAATAATCCAATATTAATTCGTATCATAGTGCACCTACTGTCTCTAGGCTAGGGTAGGATAGGCTAGGGTACAGGGTACAGGCGTGCTGGGCCTGCCAAGTGGCTGGCATAGAGAATGATAGACAGACGTGTCTGGATTGCCAACACTTGTTGGCCATGTTGGTGATAGTTGACCAATGTCTGACCTCCAATGCAATGCGATTCAAGTACTATACCCATTGACATAATCTAGATTATGGTTATTCAATGTTACGACAATGATAAATGACGTTAACACACTAATATTATAAAGGTGAAAGTTTGTGGGTGTGTGTTTGTTACTTCTTCACGTGTGTGTAGCTGGAGCGGTTTTAATATAATTTGGTATGGAGTTAGCTGACTGAATTGACACATAGACTACTTTTTATCCCGGGTAATTTGAAGATCCCCCGGTAACGCGGGGCTGAAGGATTTTTTTGTATAAAGAGCGATTTGGTCTGATAAGGATGCTTACATAGAGAAGAGGAAGATAAGGTACTTACATATATTCAAATAGTATTCGCACCCCGGTTTCATTCGTAACTTTTCAGGATAAAACTCTAGTCTATCGCAGTACCAAATTTCCATCAAAATGGTTTCAGTGGTAAAGCATGACAGAAATACAGATAATTTCGTATATATGATAAAGGTTATATTTTTAAAGTACCCATTTCAGTTAATTGTCAAATAAATATATGTATATTTTGAATAATAATGTACAATAATACAATATTATTTATCTACTTCCTTAAAATACTATGTTCCATTAAACTCTAACATAGGCTACGGCGCTTCCCATCAGGTGGGACCGTATACCTGTTTGCCACCTTAGTTGTATAAAAAAATAAAATACTTGTATTATGATTCTTACATGTGCCTCTAAAAAATATTAATAACTAGTTTATATTTAAAAAAATATTTGAGACCTAAATTAATTGCTTCATAAATAATAATCTGTTCGTCTTTTACTATAAAAAATATGTATTTTAGCCTGTGTTTTTTTTAACAAACATTTACATAAATGATTGTTAAATAAAACTTTTTTTTGTTTATAGAATAATTTATTTATGGTCGAATATATTAGAGAAGTTACCTTATTTACGGAATAACTAAGTGAATAGCTAATAAATATATATTTTTTGCACCATTTTTTTAAATAGATACGAAAATAATATCTATTTAAGCTTTAAGTTACCAGTTCTTTTAAAGATACAATATAAAAAAGCTGTTAAAATTATAGTATTTTTTATGAGAAATACAAAAAAAAATTAAGCATTTACATAAATGATTGTTAAATAAAACTTTTTTTTGTTTATAGAATAATTTATTTATGGTCGAATATATTAGAGAAGTTACCTTATTTACGGAATAACTAAGTGAATAGCTAATAAATATATATTTTTTGCACCATTTTTTTAAATAGATACGAAAATAATATCTATTTAAGCTTTAAGTTACCAGTTCTTTTAAAGATACAATATAAAAAAGCTGTTAAAATTATAGTATTTTTTATGAGAAATACAAAAAAAAATTAAGCATTAAGTACATTAATTAACATAATTACATCGTTGACAATCCAATAAATTTTTATGGAAGGAAATAGTTTAACATTAATGTTCTGAGAAATCGGTGAGATTTTATTTAAGTAACCTTAAATACATTTGTATACAGTTTATTTTGAAGCCTTAGTATCTAGTACTTATAAGTAGGTACAGTATGTCTTAAACTTCGAACCCATTTCCTATTGCAATTTTCTCTTACAATTTTAACCACTTGGCATTTATATAAAAAAAGTCAGACAACTAGTGTAAAATACAAGCGTTTTATTAACCGACTTCCTCAAAAGGAGGAGGAGGTTCTCAATTCGGCTGGTATATTTTTTTTTTTCACTTTATCCATCTTCAAATCCACTATCAATTTTAGCACACTTTCGTCTGATTCATGCCAGTAGTACCTCTATCGCAGGCATTTCCCTTCAATACCTATGTATGACTTGCAAATGATATTAAATAGCTAACCATTGAACGGATGTTACATGTCTGCGGGACGTGGCATGCATACACCATATAGTATTACTTGACCCGTGAGAATAACAATTAAAAACATAATTTACCTTATTTCATTTGCTAACGAATAATCTGCAAAGTGTCAGCTATCAACTTCATGAAATCAATGTGCAAAACCGTAGTGGCTCAGTCGGGAACAAACCGAATTACGATCATAAAGGTGGAGGTTGAAACCGTCGCCCGAAAGTTTTAAAATTTACGTACGGATTTACACCACGTGTTCTTGACTCTCGGTGAAGAAAAACATCGTGAGGAAAACTGCACAATCTGTATCAAGCTCGCGCGGTAGACTATAGCCTAAATGATCGTTGCTAGGGGTAGCTCGAGGTCCTACATTAGCTGATAATGAATCAATGTTCCTACTCACTGTTTTTGGCACTAGTAATATTTCTGGGTACATAGGTACCCGAGGTTTCAGGTGCATGATCAACATTTCCTGAAAATCTCCTGTCCATATTTACTCCATATTTTTTGTTTAGATACTTAATAGACTAGCGATATCAATATTACATCTCAGTATATATGAATTATTACAACCTGTTCATTAAAATATTAAGCATCTATTTACTCAAATTTATTGACAAGTAAGACTATAAGACATTTAAATTTAATAAATAAACCTACAAATATAGTATATAAATTTATTTACAAAATTATCGTTCCAAATTTAAAACATACATTAACGAATAATATAACGACGACATTGGTTTTACAACTAGAACATCTAACTTCAACTTCTAGAAGTAAAACAATAGCCTTTGTCATATTCATCAAATTATAAATTCATTGTAGGCGTAAACTAACATGGATCGTAATAAGAATACGATTTAATTAAATTAGCTCATTATAATAACTTATTTTATAACGTCAACGTAAATTACGCAACTCAGGTAAACTCAGAAGAGCATAGATACATTACATTTATATAAAGCGTTTATGATATGATATAATAGATAACGATTTAGTTCTGAAAACAAAATTTAAATGTTACTAGAATTTTAAAACAAAATTGCTACTTCTACTTGTAGGAGGTAGGGCACAACGGATTGACCGCAGCCAAATATATACATACAAATATATAGCCTACATGTAGTGGGAGATTTATTCCTAATTTTGTTTACTATCGTAAGTGTACCAGTCGTGGCCACGGTACCAGTAATGGCCAAAAATTAAAAGAAACATCTAGAATTCGGACATGAGCGAATGTTTTTACATTGGGATCACTGTGACATAGACTTTAGACATCGAACTATCTAAGTTTAACGTTTTATTGAATTCAGTCAGTTACATGTACAAATATGCGGGAATACAAAGTGTAAGGTGATTTGAAATTGACAACGACGGCTTTTCTTAAGGAAATCGTTCAGGCGGTGAGCAGAAAGTTTCACTTGTAAAGTAGTATTGCTTAATTAAAATCAAAATTAGTTTTGTTTCATGTTTTAACCATAAAATAAAGATAAACTTAGACTAAGACTGGGGTATCCATTAATGAATTTTCCCTGTCCAAGACTGGGTCACAAAACTACAACTTTTATTTGTTAAATTAATTGAATCCAGCTTTGCCGTATCTCACGCGCAACACATTACAAATATTAAATAAGGACTGGACTTTACAGTTTCACTATATTCAGTGCTGAAACTTTCACAATTTTGGTAATATTTCCAAAAACCAGTTTTTTTTTTCTTAAACTGGCCACCATTGGGTCATTTACCATATACAGTTTACTTTTTGTTATATTATACTTTACACATGGCAAATCTAATTTAAATGCATAATAAATAACAGAATTCGAAAAGGAATGTTACACAATCAACGATTACAATCTTCATCGCAAAGAAAATCGTTTCGAAAAACGAACTTAAATTTTCTTGAAGTCTGTTTGAGTTTCCAATTAATGAGTGTTTCCGTTGTCCTTGGAAACAAGTATTCAAGGACAAGTATTAGTCATCGCGTCGGTCGGTTCGGCTCCGCATGGAATCGCTAAGTGCTGCACTTGTGTGGTACATCCTGTCCTACATTCTATATTTAGCCTGGATAGAACTTAAGCTTACATAGTTTGTTACATCGGTAATGCGAACTTCAATCCTTTCGTACGGATTTCCTAGATCTCGTTCTTTTCGAATAAACTTTTGTTTAATTGGATTTATGTGATTAATGTGATTATTCAAACGCAATTTAAGATACCGTGTTAGAGGCCTAAAACCTGATATTTTAATGCTCTTTTATAGTTTTGTCACTGCCACAATTTTTTTTTTATTCGTTGACATCTGAATAGATAATATAATGACAAATGCCTTTCTTTGCCTAAACCAGTTTCAATAACAACAAATCTTTATTCCATCATTTCTAATTTGAATCAAAAAATTTCAAGAAAAAATCGAACTGGTGTTAATTTCATCCCTATAATTACCTGAAAAGTGTTTACCCACAATATTGATAAACAATTATTCTGAAACCACTCACTGTAGATTCAGTTTATAGTTATGGTATCTAACTGGCAGTTATGAATCCTGTTGACTTCAAGAATATTGAAGTGACGCCAACAACTTTGTACAATGTCAGTGACCGACGGACAGACGGATAATCTCGGTAGATATGTAATTCCGAAACAATTCCAGGCATTTACTATTACTAATCTCGGAGCGGAAGCGCACACTCTTCCTGATAACTTTCTCTTCTCGAGAAAAGTATGCACTTCCCGGATGCTAGTCATTTTCCACGATTATATGCACTGAATCACGGGGCATTTATTTAGCAAATAATCCTAATCCTGACTAATCTTGTGAATGCGAAAGTGAGTTTGTTTATCTGCTACCGAATGCGCGTCGACAATACAATTTAGGAAGATAAACACTTCCTAATTCAATTAACAAGAAGATTGTAGGTATATATGTATACATAAGATGCCTTTCAGTTTAATAAAACGATATTAATTATATTTTATCCTATTATCTGCTGTACCCGCAAGGCGATCATGTAATGCTCTCGCTTTCGGTAGTGAAGCCGACATATATATAGTAGGTATATCTATAATATATAAGTCGGCTGCCTTACTACCGACGAAATACTTATTTATTAACTAGCTCCCGCCCCGCAGTTTCATCCGCGTCTCCGAGTAACCTTCAACTTTCACAGTATAAAAGGTAACCTATGTCCATTCCCAAATTTCTTAAGCTCTAGTCTTTGGTACATAACCAAATATCATCAAAATCTGTTCAGTGGCTTTAGCGTCAAACCATAACAGACAGAGTTACTTTGGCATCTATAATATTAGTAAGGATTTAATTAATATTCAGCTTCGGTTGCCATTCGGAGAGCATCTCATAATGTATGTAAACATACCCTAAGCCGTTCCCAGATCGCGGCAGTGAACTCGGAAACGACCGGCTGATTGAAATGAGTTATTATCGGAACGAGGAAATGGACAGAATAGACTAGTTGGTACCAGGCTTCGCCTTTCACTGGTTGAACTCCCGCGAACTTATTATGCAACTGCATCGGAAACAGGGATATGCACTTGCAATGTTTATGTTAGTTTATATTGTTGAACGTGCGAAAAATGACTTTGACCCATTGAGTCGTTAAATACTTTGTAGGACGTCGTAATGGTTTCTGTAAAAATATGTCAGGTTTATTAGCTTAGATACTGTCGAGAAAAATCTCCAGGTGAAAATAAAGTTGATTACATAATAATATGACTTAACTCTGAGGCTGAAGATGAGTTAGAGCGCAAAAATCTATTATATTTTTTTACAACTGTGTAGGCGTTTTGCGATAGATAAATAAATTACCACCATTATCACACAGCTAATTGAAGACACAGAAGAAAAGTAAGACGCAATTGCTATAAAGTAAACCGTTCTAACACACTATTTATCAAAGCACAATAGCTTTTAAGCACAAACAATTGTGATTTAAATAAAAATGAAATGGATTTAGACTTATGTTTGTAACAGACAATGACCTACGTTAATTTACATCCCACCGACCCCGTTTTTATGCTGTGTTATGTTGTTCTCTAAACAGAACGGCTCTTTTGTTTCACTGACACACTTCAATTCGTAAATGCGGAAAGATTTTTGTTAATTTGCATCATAAAGCCATACAAATTAGCACTATACTTATTTGTGAGTCACGGAGCGGCATACACGGGTATGTGTGCCGATGACCTGGCGTGTGATCGCGAACCTGCCCAAATAATACGACGCCATTATGCTGCTAATTGTCTTGTGTTTCAACTTTTATCTTGTCCCCGATGTCGTGAAATGGAATAGAATGTGTTGTTTTTGACACATAACAAAGAATGGTAGTAGCTAAAAACGAATATTTTTTAATTTAGCTTATTTTTTTGGACATCCAAATAAACGTCCATGCAAAATTTCGCGTTAATCGCGATTATATGTTGCAACTGAACTCTAAACATAGCTAAATAAGCTATGAAATACCTTGACATTAAAAAAAATTTTTTTTTGAATTGCAACATACGTAAAATTTCTTTACGAATTAGACCCACTGTGCAGAATGTCCGTTCATCTGTACACAATTGCAGTCGATAGCTTCCTGTGGACTGCACACGCACAATGCTCCCATTCAACAATTATCTGGACAAAACTAAAAAAAACATGTCCATCTAAGGACACGTCGCTTTGGAGAAGGGTTATCCTTAGGGATTATCGTTTCTGGAACTTAGCGCCGGTTTCTTTCATTTAATACTTTTTTTGAGAAATACCCTTCACAATTGTTGCAATTTAAAATTTCTTGAGGACGATTTGGGGATGAAAGGACTTCCTCCTAATAATGTCATTAATATTATTGTGTTTTAGAATTTATTTAAGACTTAGTTTTAAGTAGATTTTAAACTAATTAATATATCTCAATTTTTCCCTGTTTTATGTAGCTGTTATCATTTTACATACATAATATGAATTGTTCACATTCTAATTTTATAAGTAAATTTATAATAATTATGAATAAATTAAAATTTTACAAAATAGTTATTACAAAATGGGAACAAATTCAGGAAAACCATTCATTATATAAATTGAAACATTATGGTGTAACTACATTAATATTATGATAGGATATTAATATGTTTGACTGCAAGAGTTTCGGAGCCTTTTCAATACTCTTACAACTTCAAACCACAATTACCGATCTAAACAATTATTTCACCAATCGAAAGCAACATTATGAGGGAGTAACATAAGCTATATTTTATCCTCATAAGCCTACAGGGTGAAACTGCACGGCGGAAGCTAGTATTAAATAAAATTGTAAAATACAGTGCCACCATCACTAAGAAAAAAATAGTCCAAGTGCTTCACCTAACAAAACACATTCAACAAAAGGCAAAAATGCGGACGTAACAGTGGCGGTAATCTTCGTAATCCTTTAAATAAATACCCTAAAAGGCCTATTAAAGCCACTTGAGGCCTCATTCTCCAACAATTCTGCCACCCAAGTAAGAATGTTAATTCTATAAGCATGCAATTTGCTCACCCAGTTTTGCACCACTAGTCATGTATTAAGAAATAATAATTAAATGACAATTTTGGTGTTAAATTCAGCGTGAGTGTTCTACCATTTTGGGTGGCATTTATTGTTGGTAAAGAGCGACGGCTTCTTGTTTATTATACAAGTCTGTACATGATTATAGTTATATTAGTCTGTGTTTTTTGAAATTCCATCCATCGTATTTTTAAACACAAAAGTTTGTATATTTTTGTTATACTTAGTGTGATATGCAGCAGGCTAGTTATTTGATTCATTGTCCCAATTAAATCATAAATGTGATGCCTATGTGTGAATGTGCCACAAAATCCAAAAATATATGATTAATATATATCGGCATGAATAAAAAAATATTTTGATTTGATTTACGATTTCTTTTATTTTTTCAGGGTCATATTAAAGGGGTTACAGAATATTGGAACATAAAAAAAACGTATGTGGAAATACACCAGAGAAGATATTTTGTTTAAATTGTAATAAATTGCTTGTAAAATTATTTCCGACACAACCAAACACTCTATAAACACGCATCAATGAACGTATGTGATAATAAATGACAATACATGTATTACAAAATAAGTTTTATGACGTTTTGCTAAACTAAAATGAACTTTAAAACGACGTGTTAATGGAGATATTGATTTTGGACTGGGATTGGCGATCGGTGTGCGCACGCGCTGGATACCTACACTGATAATGGTCAATGTAGTACGGGGATGGATTTATATGGAGATGGATACTCCAATATTTTTATATTAAGACTAGCTTCCGCCCCGCGGTTTTACCCTCGCAGTTCCCATTAGGAATACAGCGATAAAATACAGCCTATGACACTCAAAAATAACGTAGCTCGACCCAGTAGTTTCAGAGCCTATTCATGACAAACAAACTAACAAAAAACAATCGTTCCGCTTTAAGTATAATAAGTATTGCATAATTTTCATAAAACTAATTAGCATTTACATTTTTACCGATGTTCCTGAAATAAAATTAACCAAATCTTCTATGCCTAAATAATTAACCTTTGTTAATAGCCTATGCTAATAATAAATTATGCCTATATAAATAAACTAATTCGTTCAGATATCTTGAAAATAATTTATTATATACATCTTCATTTCAAGTAGTTTAGCCTATGGAAAACTAAAGTCAGTTTTATATACTTAGGTATTTTAAGACATCATGGAAAATGTAATACGATGTTCATAGAAAATTTATTAATAAATAATTATTACTCTTCTACAAAAACGATGAAGTTTTCAGTCTAATTTATTAAAATAAAATAAATATGTATGTTGAATCCTTTTCCAATCTATACAATCATCGCTCCGAGGCGTACACATTCAACTCAGGCGCATATTGGCAATCCATCATCCTATGCAATTGTTGTGTTCATTTTTGTGTCGGCAGACATTTTTTTTTTATCAAAATACCCGGTGGTCACTCAAAGATCGCAAGCATCTTGCTTGCTTTCGAATATTTTGTGGCATATCCGCATTTTTTGTATCATTACATAGTGTTGTTACTGTGTCGATATTATTAGCACTCGCCTTATACATCGACAACTGATAAAATTTATTTAAAAATGTAACTTTATTTTTCGTTTACACAGACTGCAATGCCCTAGAACATTAAAGCTCCTTTTTTTTGTTAGTAAATATTTCCCAAATAAAACGTCACTGTTTAAAACGACCAACAAAATGAATATGTTTATTAATCCAAAACAAATAAAAATAAAAACCATCGATATCGATAAAAAATCGGCTAGCACTATCGCAATCCTTTCGAGGACCAATTCAAGCCCACTTATTCATAACTAATATTCGTGCAAAAACTTCATGTTCACAACCGTAGGCCGTAGAATGGCCTGTGAGATTATAATCCTTTATTTCTTCTCTCGGTGGACAATGTCCCAGCACGTTTGACCACATTGTGGACATTCAACATTTGACGGATGGACATCATAATGGGTACGGACGGATGAAAATACTGCTTTATATTTTTACCTCTCAATTATTTTGCTGCGTATTCTCACTTATTTTACTTGGGTGTCTTTATAATCAACAATTTATATAGTTTTTAGTTTTTTATCAATATGAAAACTAAACATTCAAGTCAGTTTTATATAATACTTTATGACACTACAGACTATGTTCCTTATAAATATCGAAACCTTTTTTATCACAAAAACCTTATTAAACATAATCCACATCCATTCGTTCCCGGACTAGAATATATATTTTTTTAATTTAAATTTATTATTACTTATCGAATCAAAAAAGTTATATTTGTTTTTATTCGTTCAGATTGTAAAAATATATAACCAGCCAGTACTTTCCGTGTCCCATACGGTCACCTAGTGCGGCCAGTGTCGATTTGCGAATTACATACACATCTCTTGTTAACAATTGTCCTCTCGCCAGCTTTAGCCGTCGGACCTACTCGCCGCCTTGCCTTACCTACCGCCACAACACCTTATTATTATCTACAGGGTGAAAGAAAAATGAAAAATCAATATGAAAGTAAAAATCATAATAAAAAATACAAGAAACTAAACAAATTGTGTGTGATAGTGTATGTTTATGTCTAAACTAAAATTCTATATACTAGAAATAAATGTCTGAATGTGAATTTCTGACAACCTTAACATAGACTGACTATACGATATACCTACTTTAATATAGGTACACGAATATATATAAGATAGACAAATTTTACCAAATTTTATTTCGTTTCTTTAGTTTCTTGTATTTTTAATATATCTAAAATAATAACACCATGTAAGTTCCATATTGGTCATTGATGTCCGTCCATCGGTTTTTTTGCAGCTTGTCGCCTGTTCCGGGACAATCGGCACAAAACGCAGGCTGCTTGAAAACCCACACTTTATTGACTAATCACAATGGGATTATTTATTGTATTGTCCACCACAATGTGTAATACAGACACGAGTCGTTTTAGAATTATTAATGATACTTTAACTCGCTGCATTTAGGCAAATGTTAATTTAACTCGTTGAAAAATTACATTTAAACTAAGTATTATGATGGTGTCCCAACAAACATTTTAGTGCTAGCGGCAGCCTTTTTTAGAGCTCTTACTGTTATTTAAGGTATATAAGAGCTCCGATAGCAACCTTCGACTCTACAGTAGGGTTAGTTATAAATAATTAAACCTTCCAGAGGAATAACAGTAATAACAGTAAAAAATATAAATCAAGACGGTAGTATGGAGTTTATCGTAACCATTGTATAACTTATTCTTATAGCTTTTAGTTGCACAAACCTATAAAAGCAATTGTAAGGTGTCTACTAACACTTACTAACGGGTGATGTTCTACTACTGGGGTAGTGAAAGGTCTTGTAACACCTGAAGTCTTACTCTAATAGCTTCAAGAAGTATTAAACACTCTGAGTGATACTCAGGTGTCTACTAACACTTACTATCAACTGGTATTCTTAAAAAGAGTTAGACAAATACTTTATATCACCTAACGAGTTTTGTCGAGTCTTAAGAGTTACTAAGAAAGCTATAAGGATCTAAGAAGTGTTTATTATAAGTCCTATAGAGCTAGATTCTGCAATCCACCTTAGTATCAGTATTTAATCACTACGGGAGGAATAACAGAGATATCAGGATGCTTAAGTAATTAGAACTAAGACGCCATTTAATAAAGATATACCTACTATAAAATTGTGAAAGAAAAACCTTATTGCAATGATCCTAGTCCAATTATTTACTTACATTGTTCATAATTTTCAATTAAAATATCTTAAGGAGGCTCCAGGAATTGAAAAATAAGATAAATAAAGAAAAAAAAAATTCTGGCAGTATTTTTTTACATCATTTAATCATCAAAAGTAGTTTATTTTTAGGGCGCTTCAAAAATGAGATGAGAACTATTATATATTGTTACCGTAAACTTACCGCCGCATGTGATTAAATCCCTATAACACCCAGTAATCTTAAACACTTTAGGTACTGACCTTAATTATTTTATTAAAACGCCATGACATGAATGCGTGCTATAAAATACTATCACTATTGACTCTAACAAGAACGTAAAACTCGAAACAGTTTAAATATTTAGCGCTTTCGGTGAAATTTATTGTTACCAAAAAAGTCATTTAAGTGGTTTCCATAACTTGTTTACTACTTTAGCTTGCAGTTATACCCTGTGTATAGCTTATAAAACACTTGAAGTGGTAGTCACTGCTACTGTAGCACTGTTCTAACTCTTAATAAACACTTATTTATCACTCTCTATAACCATTAAATAGCCTCAAGCTCTCGTACGAACAGGCCCAAATCAGGGTTATAAGAGAGTTACAGAACGCTTTATCACCAAGTTGTTAGTGCCTTTACAGAACCTTGGGTTACAAAAATCCTCTTAAGCAGCTCATGTAGCCCTTATTCTTATTACCAAAATGTTAGTTGGGGTGTTAATAGATATTGCTGTACATTATTCACACACGGTTTATTAAAGGATTCATACAATCCTATCCTTGGATAAAATTAAGAAGAATCATTTATCTATTATCTATTTATGCGAAAGTTGTGATAGATGAAAGAAAGTTGGAGTGATTTCTGGATGAAATATAGCATAGAGTTAGAATATGTTCCAGAACAGCACATGGTTACTCTAACATAATTCCTGAGGCATTAAAAAGTATGCCTTATTAGCGTGTACTTAACTAATAAATTCTTGTTCTTCGTATTCAAACGTTTTTAAACTCCTCCAACTTAGTTCTGAAAATAAATAAAACATCTATTTCTAAACAAAAAAATGGGTATCACTTAGCATTATCATAGTTAAATTATCTTAAATAATTCATATCTATTCATAGAAAATAAATGTGAGTTTGTTTGTTCTTTTACGAGCATATGACTGGGTGTGAATAAATTTTGTAGATACCTAAGTAGTCAATATATATAATGTTTGTCTAACAGAGCAACCTTTTGTATATAAGAAACTTGATGAGACAGAGGTTCTTATTTCAACCAAAAAAAAAATAATTTTTTTACAGGATGCATTTCGGAGAGTGTGCGCGGGAAGTGCATGATCTGATTCCGCCATCTCCTTTCTACTATCGGACATCCCGTCGTATGGCCAGTATCCACCCTTACGTTGTTGAAACATCTACGATCCGGACTAAGCGTTTTGCCTCGACTTTTATACCGCGTACATCGAAGGAGTGGAACAATTTGCCTGCTGCGGTCTTCCCGTCTCACTATAATTTAAGTGTCTTCAAGGCTAGAGTGAATAGGCTATTAAAAAACTAGTGCGCCTTACCAACAAAGATCGCATCACTGCTTTCCATCAGGTGGGATCGCGGTCAAGCTCTAGTTTTTAGCAGTTAAAAAAAAAAAAAAAAAAAAAAATCAACGATAATATGTGTGTTGCCAATTGCGAAAGGAAAGCATATAATTTCTATTTAAATTTACTTCACTAGTGTCGTATTCATAAAAAACATAGGTATTTTATATCCACATCAGCTTAGTTTATAGGAAATTAATGATTAGCAGTGCGTAAAGGACCTCCTAAGATATATTATTAAGTATTTAAATTCAACAATAATTTGCTTATATACGTACTATTTATGCCAACATATATATGTATGACAACAAGCAACATTACAATTGCATAACCGTGACCCTGATTTTAATTTCTAATTTATATCGGAGGGTGGAACAGAATACATGTTTAAATAAGTTTATCCTCACATAATGTTTCTGTGAAGAATGTGGCAGTTTTCTAAAGCCAAAACTGGTTATCGTATATGTTGAAACAATTTTTTGCGATTGCAATGTCTTCAATATCAGGGAGTAACATAGGCTATATTTTGTCCCTGTATTTCCACAAAAACAGGAGATACGCGGGTGAAGCCGCACGGATGCAGCTAGTGCTATTATAAATATTTACGTTAGAATAACAATATTAGATTAACATTAAAATATATATATTGCCGATGAAAGTACGGTAAAGTCCAGATCATAACTTTACCCTTCCCTAAATATTATTTTCGTGCATGCAGGTTACCATGCGTTGTTTGTCCCGAACTGTAAAATATTCATGTTAAATATTAATTGGTGGAGATCTTGGTCTTGTGTCCAGTATTATTATTTACAATTCAATCAAATCGGATACAACAACGGTGGTAAAGTAAAAGATGCGTAAAGTTTAATATAGAAATTGTTTCGAATAAATTTTCAGTCAGTTACGGGTTTTTATCCTTATTTATTGAGAAACTTTTTAATAGAATTGCAATTTTAATTACCTATATAAGTACTCAAACTGGTTCATAATTTTCCTGAAAATAAATAAATATGAACAAGAAAATAAACTCTTTCAACTTCTGTTTAAATATAATCAAGAGTTAGAAATATTTCTCGTCGCGCGTGGGTGAAAATAATAATATTGGGCATACTGACAAAGAAAATTAAACATTTATAACTCAAAAACATTGCCAAACAGAATTTCATAATATGAGTATCGATGTTGAGTTTCCTGTCGACTTTTAATGAGGTATTTTTGACATGTGCTTCCTAAACGACACGTGCTTTTCTCGGTACACCAACGTGTCGTGTCACGCAATATAAATGGTTACAAAACATATTTGCCCCCATTACCCACTACAGAGGTCATTGACACCGCATGGGAGCAGAATCAATATGATCATTCGAAGGATCATTTCACAATAACGCAATGTAGGGATTTATTCTGAATTACTTGCTTGTGACCCCCTTGTCTACGTACTAGTAGTGATAGGTGCGCATACGCATTCGGATAGTACGAAATATTATTCTCATACGTTAGTTAGAAGGTTGAATATAAATATGTAGTTACTTGCGAAAGAAAAGGGTCGTATTATTAATATGAAGGATGAACTAAAATATATAGACCTATGTTATTGTCAGCCATACTTGTTAATTTATGGTTTTTCAGCACATTGATACCTTAACTCCTCTACTTATCTGGGAAACTTAGTGAAGTGGTAATGCAATCTTTTAAAATAAAATAACAACTCACCTATAGGTGTCTCTTTATTATTGTTAAATTTCAATAAATAATGTATCCTTTATTTTATTCGTCAGAATATTTATATTATAATAACTTATTCCCTCACAAAAGTTTTTAATAATATCAATAATGGCTACAACTTTTGCTACGCGGTGCTACGAAAACTTTATATAAGTGTATATAATATGTACTTTTGTGTCACTTTGTATATAAATTTGAAAAGATGCTAGGTCTGTGATTGCCATGTCCAATGCCGTGTAGGAGTCGTGAGTTCTAAGTCTTTTGGTTACGGTCTTCTTACCTACCAAGTCACCAAGTACCTACTTCAAAAACCCAGTAGCACCTCCTAGCCTTTATGTAACAATAATATTAAGTGAAAGACAAAAAATAATCTTCCACATACGAAATATAACGTAACGATCTGAAAATACATTCGATCTATATTCAACAACATGAGGACTGTTCAATAAAATATCAGTCGGTCTGTGCTGTCAACAACCTCGCAAATTATTCAAGTGCGTCATTGAAAACTGATAGTGTTAGAAAAACTCAAAATATTGAGGCTTTTGCATAAGGATTGAGTAATATTTTACTTGTTTATATGGAGCTCGCTTCCGCTCCGCGGTTTCACGGGGGATGTTCAATTTGACGCCTGAAAAGTGAGAATGTATAGAGATGGCGTTGCATACGAAAAAAATGTGAGAAAACGAATTTTACTCAATTCTTTTCGATATGTAATTAGTAATTCTGCTATTCAACCAATCAAAAATCATAAAATAAATGTGTAGACGTACTTATATGACTATGTTTTATATATTTCGTATACTTATTTAAATTTTTACACGATGAGACGTCATATTGTTAAATCCCAGATAATACTTTTCGGTCGTGTAATTTTATTTTTTTTGTAAAAGAACTGTATAAAATTTAATACGCACCGTTTTCTTATGGAAACTCAATGAATTTTTCACTAGGTACATTAGCAAAACGTTAGGCAATGCATAATCCATAGATTTTGTGGCATAAAAGTTCGTTAGACGGATAATAGGATGCACCACATTACACTGACTGATGTATTTGTAACGCACTGTAAATGAAATAAACATGTTTTTGATAATAGTTGAGAAGATAAGGGCAGAGAAGGTAAGATATTCGATGTACAGACCAAAGGGTATGTATGTGCAAAGTCTATAGACTTCAGATACAAAACAACAAAACATAAATGAGGCTTGAGATCATCGAAAAGTACACATAAATTATTATATTTTTTTATGTGCGTTAAGTAAAAAGTAGTTTTTTTTTACATTACAAACAGACATAGTTATATTTAATTTATTTGTGTAGAAGAAATCAGATTATCATATCAACGATTACAGCAGAAATCTTAAGCATCTTTCGTGTGTTTCATATAAAATTATTGTTTAACGTTATCCTTTGCCTAGCATTTTTATCGTAGCCCAAATTACCTGCCTATAAGGCTTAAATGGATAGTAGAAATCTATACTAATATTATAAAGAGGAAAGATTTGTTTGTTTGTTTGTTTGTTTGTTTGTTTGTTTGTTTGTTTGTTTGTTTGTTTGTTTGTTTGTTTGTTTGTTTGTTTGTTTGTTTGTTTGTTTGTTTGTTTGTTTGTTTGTTTGTTTGTTTGTTTGTTCGTAATGAATAGGCTCCGAAACTACTGGACCGATTTAAAAAATTCTTTCACCTTTGGAAAGCTACATTATCCCCGAGTAACATAGGCTATATTTTATCCCTGTATTCCCACGGGAACGGGAACTACGCGGGTAAAACCGCGGGGAGGCAGCTAGTATACTATAAAATCCTAGCGAATATCAATAAAAACTAAATACCTACTAACAATGGGTACCTGCACTAACAGATTGACTTAATGCTTGTCAAGATTCATTGTTTTTACTCGCCCTTTTACAATTACTAGTAATTATAAAGTGCCATCTATATGATATTGGAACCCCGCCGGCATATCGGTAAGTGTCGCGGAATGTCGCGGGCAAAAACTAGTCTTATATATCTATCTCGTTCATACCTGTAGGCAGGAATGTGAATACCTCCCTTGAGTTAGTGAATGATGGAAATTTGTTAAGAAACGGAGGTATAATTTTATCTATAGGTATTTATATGTTTACCCTAAATTTTGACCGTTCATTCATCTTAAACACACATCCAAAATCACCTAATAGTGAGAGATATTAATAGTAAATAAATAAATAAACACCTTAGTAATCACCCTAATATTATAAAGACGAAAGTTTGTGAGTGTGTATATTTGTTTGTTACTTCTTCACGTTTAAATACTCGTAGCAAAATAAATTTCTATAAAACTTGGTATGGCGTTAGCTGACACCCTGGATTAACACATAATATGCTACTTTTTATTCCGGTAAAATTTAAGATCCATATACCAACCTGAAAAGAGCTACCTTAGCATTTATATTAATAGTAAGGACCACTGACTATAACTTAATGTTAAACTATAACTGTATGTTCGAGGAACATTTCGAAAGCACAATAATAGTAAGGTACATTTAAAATTGTAACGAGTTGATGAATTATAAACAGATTCTCATGGAGCACAAAATGTCATACTGTTTACAAAATGATGTACTCTGCTATACATCATACATTCAAATAAGATGCAGTACCAACATTCGGTGGGCAACTCGTTAAGACCAACGTGGCGGGCAACGTGACACTCTTGCGACTTATTTGATGAAGTGTGCTGTTTTAATGTCCTGCAATTGTTACTTATACAGTTTACTGAAACAATGAATTACTTAGACGAATGTAGAACTATGCGGACGATTATAGTGCATTGGTATTTTGGGTGGAAAACCGTACCGAACCCAGATGGGTCGGGTATTCTGGTATAGACACCGCCAAGCACCAGTTCAACCATTTGTGCGCGAAATTCATTTCAAAATTGGAATACCTTTCACCTTTGAAAAATCTTTTGTCACGTAATGAAAATTATATATATAATAAACAAATAATCCAAGGATTTTGAATTGATCTTTACTTTATTTAACTCAACTAATTGAAAATCACAAAACATTTATTAGTAAAAACATATTGTATTCAATTTTTATAGTTGTTGTAAAATAGTTTTGACAGTCGTAACCACTAATACCTAGATTTGAATACACACAAAAAAGAACATTAACACACATAATACAAATTCATTCTCGTTCCAAATGACATAATGTTAATAGAAACAAAGTGTGAATACAGTGAGAGAGAGTAATAAAATTAAATGACGCCTATTTTATCGCTAGTATTATTAAGGTTAACACGCGTGAGCGAAATGCCCTGATTTCTTAATAAATTAGCCAGCCAATATACTTAATTGATATGATACATACCAGGAAGCTACGACCTTACCTCTTTCCAGGCCACCCAAGTTAAACTACACCTTATCATCGCAATGTAAAGTTCAATTTCAGATATTATTATTAATGGTGTTTATATCCTTTTTGATTAGCAAAATAAATTGCTGCAAAGCTCAATGATCCCACTTCCTCGTAGCAGCGAGATTATGTTCTATTTCGCTTGTGGTATGAGTGAATTTCAAATGATGCCCGAATGAGGATATGGTTCGTTTTGGTGACAGGATTGATCTCTCGCTGGCGAGGTTCAACGGCCGTCCTAGCCCCCCTCCCCCCTGTAGTCACCTGCCGAGTAGCAACAACTGCTTTTGGTAATTAACAATATAAAAAGTCTAATCATTGTGGTGAACTGTTAGAGGAAATTATTAAACATTTATTACAAGCCGGTACCTATGATAGATTTACGAATTTTCAATATGGGATAAATTTGCATCTATATAACTTACAGGCGTGGCGTTAGGCGTTAAACTAATGGCTCTTGTACAAATTGAGTTAGGATACCTAGTTTCACTATTATATTTAGGTTATATACTACAAGTTTGAAGTTATAACTCGTGATTCTGTCTTATCAATTTTCTTTCTCAAACAGATGAAAGCTAGCGAACTGTTGCCTCGTTAGTAATCTGATATAATCATCTAGCCCAAGATCACTTGTATTCTCAGTATTTTCAAAATTTACCATATTTGGCTGCATTATACATATATTTTGCTCACATTGCTCCATTGAATTGTAATAGACAATTGGATCAGATTTATGTTGAGTATTACCTATTTCTGTAACTTAACCATCTACGTTCGGTCCTGGAGACCACTCATGAATAACCACCCTGAATTCGGGCTCTACAGCATTACCAAATGATTTAAATGAGTAAAATATTTGTTTATAATACAATCTTGAGATCTGTTAATCTTTCCTGAATACTCACGAAGTTTGGCATTTATAATATTAGTAGGATGATCATGGACACTAATTATGTTAGTCCTGGGAAAATCGACCCTTAAGTGATGACTGATGAGTCAAAATATCATATTTATTATTTTACCATTTCTAACCGGAAACGAACCCAGGACCTGATTTGAATAGAGCTTAATACCGCTCAACTATAGAGGTATAAAATAGAAATTGTGTAAATGGATGCAGTCTTTAGGTAGTCTAGACATTAATTTATTGATTCTATGTTCGTGTACCGCCGAAACCTAGCGATCGAGGTCATTGAACCCGCACACCCCTATTCTAGAAGACATCGCTACGCATAAGCAAGTTCACTTTTTAATGGATTGTGATATAAATATCGGGTGAGATTTCACCACATTTTATTAATTTTATTTAGAGACTGTTTATGAAGAAAAGCTTTATAAAGTAAAATAGTTTAAATCCAATTATTTTCGTTTTTTTTGTCGTGACTTAATTTAGTCAATTATTCATTAACTTGACGGTTTATTTTTAAATACATGAACTAGTTATATAGATATTTAAGTAAAAGCGATGTCTCAATGGTATAAAAGCGTGAAAACCATTCAGAATACTGCCAATGCTTACAAATGCGAATCAAGGGGACTAATAAAAATGATAAGTTTATGTGTTTCCTCTCAGGGCAAGCAGTTTAATTGCTTTATTACAGAATTTCGTACACGCCTTGTGCGGTCGATCATTTTATTCAGTTGTGTCTACCTGACAATAGATGGCGTTGTAACTGGTTTTCTTATATTATTTTTATTGTAAAAATTGCTGACTGGCAGGAGTGTTTATAAATAATTGCAAAGGGAGGAAATACTTATAATTTACCGGGGTTAATGCTATAAATTACTTTTTAATAGTAATAATTATAAAAGTATCCAAATGGACTAATAATGTACCTACTTAATACTTTATTATCTAGTGCATGTTATAAAAAAAATTTATATCAATGTCTAGTATCCTTATTTAGTATTTATCAAAGTATGTGTATTGTTTTTAAAGAGTTATTTGTAGCTTACATAATAATACAGATATTTTAACAGTAGGTACATTATATTATTGTTCACGGACAGTCAAATGACCGAGACCAACAGTCAAATGTTTAACTTTATCAATTGTTAAAAAAGGTTTGAATTAAACGATAAAATTTCTCTAAAACTACACAAGCGCCTCCATATTAACATATTCTCGTGATCATTGATCTTGATCAAAATATTCATTCGGTGAACATAAACAAATTACCTCCATTGGTCGCTCCTAATTCCAGTAATTCGCACAATGAATACCAACTGAGGTCACGTACTGTACATGACCATACCTTTGGTTCTCACTTTAAATATCTATATATTATTCTGGAATGTATAAACAAGTATATACTTATTCAAAAATATAAACCAATCCTAACTAATAATATAAATGCGAAAGTAACTCTGTCTGTCTGTCTCTGATTTAAATGAAATTTGGTACATAGATAGTCTTAGAGTCTGAGATAAGACATAGGCTACTTTTCATCCCGGGAAAATGGACGATCTCCCGATGGGTTAAACCGCGCGGAGCCACTAGTAGTAAAATATTGCTATTTAAATTGATGTGCTCGTGAGGGTGTTACAATCTTCAGAGATCCTTGAAAATAATTTAGAAGCTATAAATAACCTTAGTTTTGTATAGGTAGGTACCTTATATAATCTTATAGCTTAAAATTTTATACCTATCAATTGGTAAAGACAACAAGATTCCAGCATAAATGTTTCATTCAGACGTGGTGGTATTAATTTTAGCAGTTGTTACCCTCGTTATTCTGGCTTACACTCTTACCATCCGCCTCCAAGTCTTCACGCCTCCAGGTCGTTTGTATCACGACCTATTTAAAAAATAATACTGGTTAGCTAATATGTAAATCAATTAGTTAATTTACATATTAACGATTGTATACATAACTTTTTCTTTGAAACACTAATTGCCCAACACCTATGAGATGTGTTAGATCCTAACTACTAATATTATAAATGCGAATGTTTGTGAGTATGGATGGATGGATGGATGGATGGATGGATGGATGTTTGTTACTCTTTCACGCAAAAACTGCTGAACAGATTTGGCTAGTTTATAACTTCGATTAACACATAGGCAACTTTTTTCCCGGAAAAATTTGAAAACCCCCGGAAACCCGGGAGTGAAACCGTGGGAAGCCCCTAGTCTAGAATACTTGTTAACTTACACTTGCACTATAAATTGGCCAGCGAATCAAACATGACGTAATTTAGCCATAAAACAGCAATTAAACAAAGCGAAAGCTATTAAGATATCAAAAGCAGTCAGTTACCAGATCGACTTTTATAAATTACCTAGTAATAAACGAGAATATAATTTATGTTTAGCTTGTGGGTCGCACCTTTGTAAGCGATTGGTTTTATATACCTACAGTTTATCAATAGAATATTATCTTCACAAACTATAGTGTGATGAATTTTAAAGTAGATTTTCACTGGTGGGCAAGACACTAAACTATTCCTAATTAAATTCTATAAAACTTAGGTATACGTAACGTATTAAAACTTCATTTCAAACAAAAAGTATATGAGGTAAATTACCCAATGGTGGCCGGTTTAAGAAAAAAAAATGGTTTTTGTGAAATATTACCAAAATTGTGAAAGTTTCAGCACTGAATACAGTGAAACTGTAAAGTCCAGTCCTTATTTAATTTATTATAACTTATAAATTTGTTACGCGTGAGATACGGCAAAGCTGGAATCAATTAATTTAACAAATAAAAGTTGTAGTTTTGTGAACCAGTCTTGGCCAGGGAAAATCCATTAATGGCCGCCCAGTCTTAGTCTTAGTTTATCTTTATTTTATGGCTAACACATCAAACAAAACAAATTTTGATTTTAATTAAGCAATACTATTTTACAAGTGAAACTTTCTGCTCACCGCCTTAACGATTTCCTTAAGAAAAGCCGTCGTTGTCAATTTCAAATCACCTTACACTTTGTATTCGCGCTAATTTGTACATATACCTGACTGAATTCAATAAAACGTTAAACTTAGATACCTAGTTCGATGTCTAAAGTCTATGTCACAGTGATCCGAATTCTAGATGTTTCTTTTAAATTTTGGCCATTACTGGTATCTACCGTGGCCACCACTGGTACACTTACGATAGTAGAGTTATGGAAGGAGAACATAAACCAGATTTTTTTGGAGAAATAACTCGGAATATTGTTACTATTTCATGTTATAAATGTACATTTTTTTTTATTTAAATTTACTTATTAACACAAATAAATTTGTAGATCCAACAAAATATAAATAAATACAGACACGAGAATGTCGTACTATACATGTTCCTCGCATATAGAAGATGTTGATGATAAATGATGTGCAGGAACATTGGAATCGTTTTGGATTGGATTCTCATAAATATTTGAAGAGTTGATTGTCAAAAAACCTGCATACGTGACCGCGGGCGCACGTTCGCCGAAACACACCCACGGCGGATAAATTACCTGACAACGTGTTCATCGCTGTCATACTTATGTTACAAATTCAAACATGACGTTTAGAACTTGAGAGAACCAATCATAAGTCATATAACTTAGATTGGAGGAACCCCACTTCTAATTCAATTAACCTCATCCTTTGAAATATTATGGCCCATGCTTAACACAAGTATCTATAACTCCTTAGAATGGATACTATTATATTGACAAAATAGATATTTTCCATTAACATTAAGTAACAAAATGCTCAAGAACATGGGATTGCAAACGACAGTCAAGCGTTCAGGACAAAGGGACAGTGTAAACACGGCAGTAAATGCTCGCCACTATACAGCCTTCCCCATTGTGCTCCACCATAGATACTGATACTCCTACATAGATGCAGCATTCTACGTATAGTCAGTCATCCACAGAGTTTACTGGGCTAAAAGTTGAACGAACCTAGGAAGCGCTCGCGTCTCATTGCTCTTAGCTCTCGCACACAGCGGCGCCTACCCACACACACGAACGACACGAATGCAAGGAAACAAAGATGGACGGGACACACACTGATGAAAACGAAGCGTGAGAAATGTTGATAACTCACTTGCGTTAGTGAGCGCAATCGTCACTTCCGAGTTTCAATTTAGAATCGACACGTTCGAAGCGCTTTTCGAAAATCGAATTCTTTGTTTAAGTTTGACGTGTGAACGAACTGTATTTACAAGCGTACACGAGTGTGGGTGTACATTTTTGGGTGTAAAAGAGACAGCCGTATCCAATCAAGTGCAATGAGTATTCACGACACGTTTGCCCAAAATCGGAGTGCAGACAAATTGATGATAAACTTTATAATTTTATCATTGATCGGCGGCACCTGCGCGATTACGAGCACCCAATAATTCTTTATTCATTAAAAGTTATATTAGAAAGAGATAGGTTTGTAATTAATATGAATGCTGTAGTGTGAGTGAGCGCGTAGGCGATACATACATTAATGAGGTGCGAGTGTAGTAGTGGCAACTCGTATGACTGGGCGGACTCCATCGACTTATGTAAGCCTGGTACTTGGGATCTCGTTTGCGCATACATTTTAGTACGAGTTTTTTTTTTCATGCAGTTTAAAATACCCAACCGGCTTGACGGGGCCATTTCTTAAAAATGTCTTTGCATTTCCGCGTTGAGAAAAATAAAAAAAGGTCATTCGCGCCTAAAAATTCGTTTAACTTTTATAAGTGAATACAAATTCGTCGTCGTTTGGAATTCTTGAATACATTTACAATGATTAAGCTGTTAATTTTACTTGGTTTGTGAGCGCTCGTACGTGGGGTTAATACATAAATACCTACCTACTCAATTAGTTTGTTGCCAAAGAAAATAAAACATGAAATGAGAACAAACCAGTTTCAAAAGGTAAACAGTTTATAGGTGCGGTAATTAAAGGGTATTTCACAAAAATGTCGGATAATTTATTTACCATATATACTTACTTATATGTCAAGGATTGAGAGTACAATGCAATTATTATGATTAAACTTGACAACTAATTTAATTTATTACCAAAACAACCTACAAATTACCTTTTCCTAGTGTATTATAAAACCCAACTATTTAAAAGACTTCTTTAATACGATATACTTGAAGCAAAATTCATTCTCAGTTAGTATTTTTAGCTGATAAATAATATATTTCAGATACCTCATTTTTACTACACCCAACATAGAAAATATATAATACTAGATGTTCCCCGCGGTTTCACTCGCGTTTCCTCGTTTTATGTGTTATTGCAGGACATAGTCTAACTCTGTGTCAAATTTCTTTGCGTTCCCTTTAACCGTTCTGATGTGAAAGAGTAATAAACATACATATCTCAAAAACTTTCACATTTATAATATTTGTAGGATCTTTATTAATTACTTACTGTCTAGGTACATGAGAGTACATACCTACCGAAACTAACAAATGTTATTCGTAGAACACTCTACGAAATTTCGTAGCACTTAGAATGGCCACTAGCTTAAGCTTACTTTGGCAAAGATTTTCATTCTAAAATCTCAATATTAACACATGCCTTGTAGAAATTTTGCTTCGCGGTACTTTGTCGGTAGACAATTATTGGAAAAAAAAAACCAAGCTAATATTTTATGACAAATATTTGTAGTAATGGTCATAGCATTATTTATCCCGACTATTCCCGGCACAGAGCCTGTGTGTTCCATCAGCCGGGGTTAGTGACTTCCAATGCAAATATCCGGAACCCGTCGCAATCGCCAATTAATGCGAGGTTCCAATCCTGACAGGGAAAATTTTCCTATAGAAAAGCGGAAATTATTACTATAATGCATTATTTAATTTCATATTGAATTGAAACTCAGCAAAATACGTTGACCCCTAGTAAGACATAACTTGCTTCCTCAAGACAATGTTATTTGAAAATCGAACAACATGTATTTCAAAATAAGAGTCTTTATAGATAAAACATAGTCCCCGCCGCCTCTGTCTGTCTGTCTGAACGCGATGAACACGAAAACTACTGAACAGATTTTCATGCGGCTATCACCAAATTACAGAGTATTTCATGGGGAAGGTTTTTATGTATAATACATCAATTTGGACCCGGTAGGTGGCGCTGGTGGGCAGAACGAAGTCTGCCGGGTCCGCTAGTTACAAATAAAATTAAAACATTTCTTTACAATATACATTGTAACTGGCATACATGGCGTATAATAAAAAAAATACCCAGTTAAGTGATTCCAAAGTTGGAACAGTTCATAATAGAGTTACATTATTACATAAATAGATGTAAATATCGACAACTGCACTCAGGCTAGTGAGTCACACGATGTAATCGACTCGGTACTTAGTAAGTACGAGTGTATCGAGTTCCAATGATAAGTTGCTATCTTTATCACGAGATATAGACTGCGGTACGTGATACCGCGTTCGATACTCTCAGGGTACATCACTACAGGATGGTAGGGTTGGCTAGTTAGTGAAAATATTATGATACTGTCATAGTTTTACTTTTTACTCGCTTTATCGACATAGATAATATTTTTAAGCGCTGCTCATATTAATATTTTTCTCAACAACCGTTTTGATAGAAAGCCTTAATATTTTTATATGATATGCTAAATAAATGTATTTACGTGTTAAAATCCAATTAGTATAATGAATATAGTGAACAAAGTAAACAAGTTCTAAGTTTTTGGCTCAGCCGTGGTCGGTTAAAAAAATTATGTACATACCCAAATCTTCATGAAGGATACCTGACAGTAATTAAATTTAATGTGATAATAATTACAATAAAATAAATAAAGGAAAACATATTATTTATATTCAAAAGAAGCAGTGAAAATGCTTATGATGTCCGCAAATACGAGTTGCATTTATCAACCCTACCAGGCTAGCATCAGCCCCAAACACGTTCCTTCACTTCCTACTGCATCTCGACTTGCTATGTCTACGAGACCAGCCACTAACACTAGGCTAAAAGTTTGTGGCGGCATCCTTGTCTTAGAGACTGCGCGCTTGCCTCTGGGCTGCGCGCGCCGCTAGTGTTTTGTTATCTGTTTACTTGGTTACCGTTCGAGACTGTTTTTTTCATTACTATTCTTTTACTATTCTTCTATGTGAGTTTACAAGGTATCTATAAAGGTTTAAAATATACTCGCATACCTAATGAAGATTGATTGGATATTTTATTTCATCGTTCCCATAATTTGGTGACCCCGACGTGATCAAGCAAACGATGAATCCAGAATTTAAAGATGCCTGCGACGAGGTATGTCGAGTTGGTGTTAAAACCGCATCCGCATCTGAATCGACATCCGCATCCGCATCTGAAACATTGATCCCGACTTCTGCCATTGAACAACTCAATCGACGCATTGATGACCTGTCCCGGGAAATAGCTGCAATGTCGACTGGTTCCCGCTTGCGCTCGAGATCACGAGCGCGATCTCCACACTGGCGTCAACGATTTCGGAGCCGCTCTAATGCTGGCCCGAAGCAATCGAAGCAATGCTGGTATCATCGGCGGTTCGGCGTGCAGTCTACTAAGTGTCGTTCCCCGTGCTCGTTTCATCAGGGAAACGGGTCTGGCAGTCAGTGAAGACGGCGTCGCAGGACTGCCTCAATGTACCTAGTGGCCGTGTTTTTGTAACAGATCGTAAAACTAATGTACAATATCTAATCGATACTGGTTCCGACTTATGTGTTTTTCCTTATAAAAATGTTCGCAATAAGTATCAATGTATTAAAACAGATTACAAACTTTTTGCAGCTAATGGAACGACGATAAACACTTTCGGTTGGGTAAACCTTTCGTTAGACTTTGGACTCAGGCGTGTGTTTGTGTGGCGTTTCGTCATAGCTGACGTCACAAAACCTATAATAGGCATTGACTTTTTATCGCGTTATAACTTATTAGTGGACGCTAGGCATCACCGTTTAGTAGATAATGTAACATCGCTGAGTACTTTCGCTAAGCCTGCCACATCTGCCCCGTGCCATATAAAATCTGTTACAGGTACTTCACGATATCATGACTTACTCTCACAGTTTCCGGACATCACCCGTCCTCCAGGAGACCTGTCTGCGCGTGAGGTAAAACATAATACACTCCACTACATCCGAACGACTCCAGGACAACCAGTATACAGTCGTCCTCGGCGATTGGCACCGGATCGACTCCGCATTGCTACGCGGGAGTTCGAGGATATGGTAAGAGCAGGTATAGCGAGAAGGTCTGATAGCCCATGGTCATCACCTCTTCACCTGGTGCCGAAGAAAAATAATGAATGGCGACCATGTGGTGACTACCGTGCCCTCAATGCACGAACCATACCTGACCGATATCCGGTACGCCATATTGGTGATTTTTCACATAACCTTGCAGGATGTACTATATTTAGTAAAATTGATTTAATTCGTGCATATAACCAGATCCCTGTTAACTCAGATGATATACCGAAAACAGCCATCACAACTCCGTTTGGTATGTTTGAGTTCCCGTTTATGAGTTTCGGACTTCGCAACGCAGCTCAAACATTTCAACGTTTTATGGATGAGATCCTCAGAGACCTGGAATTTAGCTATCCGTATATCGACGATATTCTTGTAGCCTCACAGAACGAGGCTCAGCATGAAGTCCATTTGAAGCAGGTATTTCAGCGTCTGCAGGACTATGGTGTGGTGATGAACAGCTCCAAATGCGTTTTTGGTGAGCCCGAAGTAGAATTTCTTGGCTACATCGTATCTTCCTCAGGTACCAAACCACTACCACAGAAGGTCGAAGCTATTAAGAGTTTTCCACAGCCCAAAACCATCAAGGAGCTACGAAGATTTCTCGGTATGATAAATTTTTATAGACGTTTTGTATCGAGTGCATCAAAAATTCAGACCCCACTACTCAAACTTTTGTCTGGCCCAGCTGTAAAGCCCAGCACTCCGGTAATATGGTCCCAGGAGCTGGAAGAAGCGTTCGTCGCTTGTAAGACCAGTTTAGCTGATGCCACCTTGTTAGCACATCCTCATCAATCAGCAAGATTATTATTGTGTACGGACGCTTCAGACAATGCTGTCGGTGCGGTGCTACAGCAGGAAATATGTACTGAAAATCAACCGCTTGGTTTCTTTTCCAAGAAACTCAACGCCGCTCAACGGAAATATAGCCCGTTTGATAGAGAGTTGTTAGCAATATACGAAGCGGTTAAATATTTTAGGCACATGGTTGAGGGGAAAAATTTCATCATATATACAGACCACAAACCAATAGTCTCAGCTTTTCAGAAAGCTTCAGAAAACTGTTCTCCAAGACAGTTTCGTTATTTTGATTTCGTGTCACAATTTACCACAGATATACGACACATAGCAGGTGAAGATAATGTGGTTGCCGACGCACTTTCCCGCACTGATGCGATAACTTTTTCCTTTGATTTAGACGCCCTAGCATACTCGCAGTTGGAAGATGATGAGCTTAAGCAGCTTCTTCAAAGCGATACTTCACTGGATCTTCAGAAAATTAAAGTTTCTAGCTCCAGTAAGTTGTTATACTGCGATGTCTCCGGCCCATCTCCACGACTTTACCTGACGTCACAGTTTCGTCGACAAGCTTTTGACAGTATTCACGGATTGAGTCATCCAGGCGTCAAAGCAACACTGAGACAAGTCACTGAAAAGTATGTATGGCCTAACATAAAGAAAGACTGCAAGATTTGGACACGAAGTTGTTTAGCATGCCAACGTTCGAAAGTTTCCCGTCACACTCGATCTCCAGTACATGCATATGTTCCCCCGTCAAGCAGATTTAGTCACGTGCACATAGACCTCATAGGACCTCTGCCAATATGTCATGACTACAGATACTGTTTAACAGCTGTGGATAGATTTACGCGTTGGCCAGAAGTGTTTCCACTGCATGACATCAAAGCTGATACTGTAGCGGGCGCATTTGTATCTGGTTGGATTTCACGTTTTGGATGTCCTGAAAAGGTAACCACAGACCGAGGTAAACAGTTCGATGCAAGTTTATTCCAAGAACTTTCACGATTAATCGGTGCCAACCACTTGCAGACAACAGCGTATCACCCAGCTGCGAACGGAATGGTTGAGAGATTTCATCGACAGCTAAAGGCAGCTATTATGTGCCATGACAACGATGATTGGTACGAAGTTCTCCCATTAGTTCTCCTCGGAATACGTTCAGCTTGGAAAGAAGATATTGGATCATCATCCGCTGAATTAGTATACGGAGAAGCAATACGCCTACCAGGAGCATTTTTCCAAAGTACTCCCATAGAACTCGTAGATTATAATGATTTTCTGTCTCGTCTACGAGCAAACTTACAAAAGTTGAAGCCGACACCTATTGTCAGGCATGGCGCTTCCCCAGTTTTTGTGAGTAAAGATTTAACCACTGCGACACAAGTTTTTATTCGGCAGGACGCGGTGAGGAAACCCTTGCAGGCGCCCTACACCGGTCCATACAATGTCCTCGAACGCGGTGATAAATATTTCAAAATTTATGTTAAAGGGAAACCTGTGACCGTTTCTATAGATAGGTTGAAACCAGCCTATTTGTTGAACAGTTCGACACCACAAGAAGTGAGCATACAGGTACCAACGGACACTGCGAAATCACCTACGTCTCAACCCCGTACGACACGATCTGGACGTCGTGTACACTTTCCAGATTATTTTCGACCCTAAAGGTCTCCAGGGGGGCTGATGTGGCGGCATCCTTGTCTTAGAGACTGCGCGCTTGCCTCTGGGCTGCGCGCGCCGCTAGTGTTTTGTTATCTGTTTACTTGGTTACCGTTCGAGACTGTTTTTTCATTACTATTCTTTTACTATTCTTCTATGTGAGTTTACAAGGTATCTATAAAGGTTTAAAATATACTCGCATACCTAATGAAGATTGATTGGATATTTTATTTCATCGTTCCCATAAGTTCATCGACCACCGCCAGTGTTTTGGTGACATGATTTTATATATTCCTGGTACTTGTAATCATATTGTCATCTATTTATGAGCTTCGGTCACTAAAAATGTGAATTGGTTACTTATAAAATAGGTAGTATTGTTACAGATAACATAAACATTTAAAAATGGCTCTTTGCCCATTAGGTTTCCAAAGTAGTATTAATATTCTTGGGTACAATATACCTATTAATGTGTTTAAAAGTATTCTCATATATAACTAGCTCTATGGTAATTCCTTCGATAAGAAAGCGTTGCCTGGGTTAATTACGCTCATTAGCCATATAAATAATTTAACCAAAATTATAATAAACATTAAAATACATTTGAACTGATGGACTTCAACACTTAAATCGCAAAAACCAACAATTATGCGGATACCAGCCGCAGCATCCGCAAAACCATATGTGTAAAGTCGTCTAAGCGTACTTACGTTACAAACATAAATAAACATTTTAAAATTACCTTACACTCATAATAATAAAGCTTAAAATTAAAAATCAACACGCAAAGTGAAACTTTGTATGAATTTAACATCGACAAACCAGAATTTTCTCTTCTCAATTTTCCGCTTGAACTTTAATGCGAGGACATTAAGAGTTATAATCGATTATTTTAATCGATTTTCATATGCTCCAAACGGGTATTGATGTAAAGAAAGCAGTAAGCAGAGACCAACACTAGCCAGCGAGGTACTAGGAATCTATACAATTGAGGAGACCGAAGTATGTATCTCGAGGTAAGCGTAGCGTGCAGCAATGAGATAATCCTACTATAGAATATATTATACTATTTATCCGACTGTTCAGCATGATATAATAAAATTTGTGTTCATTTTCATGGTCTCTCAATCAATTTAACAAGCAACTGATTGTAAATAGGTATTCATTTAAAATAGGATTTATTCAAAACCTCGGGCAAATTTACGTACCTACATAACATGACCTATGCAGCTTAATATAATTACAAAATAAAAATATCTACTTAGAAAACTTAAGCAGCATACTTATTATCTCCACAAAGAGCAATTCCAAGAATTATTTCGATACATAGAAACAGCCATCTCGTCGATTTTCCTCAAAAATCTTATTGTTTCTAAATGGTATAATATTAATATTTAGTCTTTGTTTGATGGAAAATTGTCGTTATTTATTTTATTTTTGTTTTTGTCTTTATTTGTAAAACTGATTAGCTTAGTATTAGATTACCGTATGTTAAGAATATCTTATGATACCTACTTAAAACTTAGTGTTGTTAGTAAATAATATAATACATTTAAGTAGGTCCTACAAATAATACCTACTAATAAATAAAAAAATATATTTCGGCAACTTGCATATTATGTTGTCCTATTGTTATTCAATATATTTAGAAGGACATTTCACTTATTGCCAATCTGTATTTAATTACCATATATCCAAACCTTGTAAGGAATACTTCAAACGTATAATTACATGATTCTGGCCTAAAATAAGGTATAGGATATGCAGATTTCTATTGAAATTAAGAAGAAATGCGCGCAGCCTCTACAATAGAAGGCGGCTTAAAAATACCCACCTACCAATAGCTAAGCATTAACACAAAGTTCTTGAATGAACTAAACCATTGAAAACAACAATAAAAAAACCGGTACACCCACATAGTAAACATTGAGACAATGAAGTATTTACACAACCAAATAGCGTAGAACCCTAGGTCCTCCGATCTTCCAGCTCCCCTCGTCCAAATTCAAACGAGTCGCCAAAGAAGAGGTGGGTCACATTATAATAGTTACCGAAGACATGATTTCGAGTGGGCGCCATTTCTCAATTCGGTGTTTCTACGGACGTGTGAACCTTTTCTCTAGTTCATAAAAAAATCGACTCATGTATTGTAACGCGTCGACATTTCGTAATACGACGTGGGTTTTCGTTACAAAGATCGCGTCAACCACAAACGATACTAATAAAAACCTTTGTATTCGCCCACTTAAAAAAAAAGAAAACCTTAAAAAGCGAAATAAATAGCCAACATTAAAAAATAACAAAACATCTTTTGTTTTATGAACATAAAGTATGTAAACTAACTCGCATTTATATTACCTATCTTAGCGGTCGTAAATTGTAATTATTTTTTCTATATTTGTCCACAAAGTCAAGTTCAGTTTTTTACCTTTCTTGTGAAAGAGCCATGGATGGTTTTGCAACTTCATAAATCTTTTCCGCTATAGCCCTGTGTGTGCGTACGTGTTTAGCACCACGCATGACAATATAGGTAATACATACATAATATTATAATGAGGAAACGTTCCTGACAAAATTATGACCATTTTCAAGGACGTAGCCAGGTCCGTCCGTCCGTCCGTCATCGACAGCTGAGTAACGTCACGCAAACTACCTTAGTCACGTTTATCTATCGATATAGTCAACGTAAACCGTCAAAACTACCAGGCGATCATAAACTAAACAAAAGTTAACTATTTCGACAGCCGAACGCTCAATAATACTTCTAAACTTGAACATAACGCGAGAGTGGGACGCCACTATCTGTTTCATCCACCCTCTCCCTCGATTTACGTCAGTTGACAAGCAGTGGGTGAACGAACTTCGAGAGTTTACTAGGCTAAAAGTTGAATGTACCTCCGTTCGCGGACATTACGAACAAGATAGCAACTTTACCACACAGACCTCGCGAATAGAAGGTCTTAAACACCTTTTTGCTCGTCTTCAACTGTATAATCAGCAACGTGTTTAATTAGAGTCGACATTGTTTCGCCGGCGCGAAGCATCTACGTCGTTTGGGCATACACGAGCAAGTTTCTCACGACTACCACTACATTCGCACATCGGTAGTGAGACGTATGTGCAGATGAGTGTTGGCGCACGTCTGTGTGTCCGCTCGAGGTTGGTGTAGTCTTGAAAATAATTTCGCGGTCACACCGAGCCGGCGGGTTCACACAACCTGAACCACCTGTCTCTGTTGCACGCCTGGTTATTTATATCTATGCGCGAACCTATGTAACATACATATATACTATATCACATGGAGAAATATGTGCTAATAACTACCCAACATACCTAATTGACATCTAAGGAGCGTTTCCTGCCGTCCATTCACAAAATGTCTGGTGTTAAAGGTGTCTGGAGCGAGCGCTAGTGGAAATTGCGTTCAATTCTTACAAGGTCGTAAATGCTATCACCGATGCTGTTAATTTGTCTTAGCTTAGTGATTACGGCGAGGAAAAACGCAATGAAATCGAAAGCGTCGTTTGAAGATGAGTGAGGCGAGGCGAGGCGAGGACACCTGTCTGAGTTTCAACAATGAGCCGACCGCTCAATGCGACAATTCTAACGACGTATTAAGTTGCAAAAGAGAAAATTCCATGTAATATAACTCCTAGTTGCAGCAACAACAGTTAGTTTTCGTGTTGCAATTAGTTAGAGCCAAAAAGACATGTCCGCCGTTAAAGTCGATGACCCCACAAAATCTTGGATCAGAACATTGAGAAATGCGAGGTATTATTATCAGTACGCAGAGTTTTGATGCGCTAAGGAGAAGTGATAGGATCATAAGCAAGAAGCGCTAGTTTTCAGAAATAAAATGAACATTGTTGAGACAATGAAATAGTAAATCTATTTCAAGCTTCCGCAAACGAAAACTTAATAAATATTATAAATGCATATGTTAGAGTACCATAGGCTATATTTTATCCCCGTAGGTATTCCTATGGGAACGAGAACTACGCGGGTGAAAAATTCATTTATCTGTATCTATGATGTACCTACATGTAGATTTTGTTTAATTTACACCCACAAATGAATTAAATTTACGAGTGTTTCATCGTAGAATATACAAACAAACAAAAATCATTATTTTTTTAGCAAAATATTATATTTTTTGACTAACTGCGACGTCCCGGCACATAAATTATAAATTTAGTTCGCGAAAGTTTAAAATCCACATCAAAAATAGGTTTCTTTTTAATAGAAATTTAAAACATTAACATTCATCAGTTGAGAAGTATATTTTAACATAGATACATAATATTGTGATATGCGACGGCTGGTAGGGTCATAGACTTCTTTATACCTGTTCAAATTGAATTCACCGACGTTAACATTTCATTGACATGTTTATTGACTGTAATTCGTAGTGTAATAGCTAATTTTATTCTTTTTTTTAATTTAAAATTGGTGGTATAAGTCTAGTACAAAGATTACGTTTAAAGACGTCACTATAAGTGGAGTTATATATTCTGTGGTTAGGGGTGCATCCATGAATTAGGTTTTAAATACAACTTTTTTATCTATGGTCGAAACAATACGATTAATAATGCAAAAGGAAATTAAACTTAATTTATATGATGTGAAATCTATCTAGATTTTCCCCGTTTGTATTGCTATAGGTATATAAGTAAGGGAACAAGAAAAGGAAAACGATGAACCGGGCTTCAAGAAAAGCTAGGAGCTTAAAATATAAGGTACATCATATTCCCAACATGTCCGTCTCACATCGCAACACTAAGTACAGTGACCCGCGAACGAATCGAGCAATCAAACTGGCTAATTCACAAGCAATTAATGGCAAAACTTTAATCAAAACGTTAAAACGTTTCCGTGGTGGCCAACGCCAATAAAATGTACCGAATGATGCTTAATTCTGATTTATAATCCACCATCCTTCGAACCTGGCGCTGTTATAATCGGAAATCAATTTTTATGTCCACTAATAAAAGTAACAGTCTGTAGATTTGGTTGGAGACTTGATATAGAAAAAAAACGATTAACTTGCAACACGGCAGATAGAACTGTAAATAAACTACATGTAAAGTCTAAAAGAACTAAAGCTAGGTACACGCTTGAAAATACTAATGAAGTATTTTAAATTGTGATATAAGAGAGATGGTCATAAGTTAAGTAAACCTTTAAGTACCAATAAGTATAAGTGTGCATATAAATTGTGTTTTTTCCAAAAAGTTACTTAAACAAACTACGGAATTCACTCCCACCGAGGTAGATATAATAAACTAATCAAGATAAAATAAACATGAATATAAAACATTAACATTATGAACTGCAAAAGTTAATTTTGAATTAACAAAATATCTTAAGTTCGTTCTCAATAAACGTATATTACACATTTCAAATCAATTATACGCATACTTATGCGAAGCAAATGATTAACATTTTCAATACTCCTGTTGTAATTGAATACATAATAAATATCTTAGGACATTTTTCACACAGCTAATCTGATTCCAAACTAAGCAGAGGCAGTGCTTTTTTAAGCCGATAGCTGATATACTACTTTAAAATACTTACTTATTAAGTAAATACTGTTTATTTAAGTCATAAGTCACCTGAATTATTTGATCATGATGTCATATAGTTCGTTTATGTAATAAAATTGTATTATCAGAGTTTCCGAATATTTTAAAAAGAAATTATGATTCAGGGCTCACTTTCACGGCGTAAAAGTCGCGATGTCTGTTTGTCTCTGCCTCGTATACAGCATGACCATTTGCATCGTACCTCGGTCAGTGACCGCTAAATTCTGTATTTTGTATGAATTCAATATCCAATTGATAAATAAATTATTTTTATTGCAACCAATCAAATGTTTGAGATATATATTTGTAAATGTTGGTAGAACGAAAATGGTTTTTATGGGTCGAAAATTATATTAACATTTTATTTATTTTATAATACAAGCACATCCATCAAGCATTTAGATCACGGTTCATGAAAAAAACTACTAATAAATTCGTAATGTTTATATTAGTTCGCAAAAGTTTTAAAACACTAGAACTACTAACTGATCAGTTGAGCAAAATTGTTTCGACCCTTCAGAATAGCAACTCATAGGTATTACTAACATAGAGGCATAATAGGTATCTAAATATCTCAGTTTGTACTTTCATTTTCTTAAAACCAATATTTATTCAATCATAATCTTAGACCCGCCATCTTCCACATTACATTATAAAGTTGTATTAACTTAACTAGTGGGTCCTAAACGACAACTATGTTTAAATAAGCGAGCGAGGTGTAACCCATGATCTCTCTTCCAAATTAGGTTTGCATTGAAAGAGATCTGTTCACAAACAACTTTCCTATATTGGAATCCATTGGAAATACATAGATAAAGTATATAATATTATCTAGTTTCATCTACACTGATATTTTGGTTCAGAATCTCCTAACGATATTGAAATCAGTCTTAAAGAATATAGGTACCTAGTTTTATTTCCGAACTAGGAATACAGGTATAAAATATATCCTATAGCCTTACTCGAGAAATCGGCTAATAACAGTGAAAGATTCAGAGCAAACTCTTCAGCTTTATAATATTAGTATAGATTGATACATTATTCCGGGATAGTCAACATTCTTGCAATGTTTGTATCAATCGGCTGGGCCTGGTACCTTGCGCCATTCATCCTGTTTTCATTCCGTATCGCATTCAGGTCCTTTCCGCAATCTTCACAATGTCATCAACCCTGGGCTCGCTACTACACTACTACTAGTTCTGTACATATATACTGAAATGCTGCTCCATCTGCACCAACACCAAATGTTGGCGAATCACGATGACCTTCGAACTCTACGAAGTACCTACAAAGTAATGAAAATCAGCCACAAACCCCATATTCAGGAGGCATATGTGAGTTATCGTATCGAACATACACAGACCCGGCGTTTTCCTTCTATGCCAAAGTTTAGTAAACACTGAGTCACCGGCACAGTTCCGATAAATAGCTCGTGTTATAGTCGTTTTGTCTGTCTGCTTGCGCCTCGGAAGTGAAAGTGTGCGTATAGAAAGCGGAGAAAACCGCGCCCGCCGCAATCTTTCCCGACGCTTCTAGACTGCAACGCCTATGCAGTTTCTGTGTAACTACCTACGTATTGTTCCAATAGTTTACGACCTCTCGTTCGACACGAGACTCGTAAAACACTGACAAAATGTGAAATCGATGAGTTATCCATTCTATTTCATCTCAGTCGAAACTCCATTAAATTTATTAATAAGCGGCGGCTTTCATCCGAATTTATGACATCAAAATTTTAATAATTGATTAATACGAAATGAATCGCAGTTTCACTATTTGTCACGAACATTGGAATACAATCCATGAGGCAGAGATTACAGATTAAAATGAAATCATCATTATAAACAAACACGAGAAACATTGTCCGTCGTGACCTACATTCAAAACTCGCGATTTTGCCACTAAAATCTGTGTGTATAAAGTTGAAATTACCTTATTACATATCGAAAAGTGAATGTTAATGTCAAGTCCACGATAAAAATATCTAGGGAGAGTGTGAAGAGTAGATCACGGTCAAATAGTAACTTTCACTGCTTTCTCCGACCTAAATGCTGGTTGTCGTAGGTCGAGCCGTTGGCCTTCAGGGTGGCTCCACTTTTGGTTTTATCTGTCACTTTCATTAATCTATGTCCCGGTAGAAAGTTATGACGAGGTATTTTTAGGTCGCTGACGGTAAAAGTTATGGGATGGTACGAGGAAATGGGTCATACTGACGGACATTAGACGACGAGAAACATGGCGGTGTCTTTAGACCGTACTGACTGATTGTGGCGCGGTTTAGTATGGTTTTAACCTTATTACCTTTTTAAATACTATGAATATCTACGTATATTGTCACTCAATTATTGTCTTTTATATCACCTACATCGTCTCACGTTTATTGTTGACCTAAGTGAATTGTTCACGTGCGTACCTAACTTCATTGTATGGAATATTTATAAATCCACATGGATAGTTATTGATCTTATTTCAACTACGATCATGTATCATGGTGAAATTGCCATTTTCCTGTATAATAAGAGTGAATAAACATCGTAAGTTAGGGTATAATATCATCTATTTGCATTTTATATTTACATTATACACATTATTGTACATTTACCAACACTAGTATTAAGAAATCGTTTAGAACGTATATCTTATCTGCAAAGTAACTGCAACCTGCAAAATGTGCTAAAGATTCCTCAAAAAATGCCAATCAATTTCTATCAGAGTTTAAAGCTGACTTTTCCTTAGGTAAGGTGTAGAAGGGATGTTCAGACCGACCTCAGTGGGAGGCCACAACATACTTGGTACCACAGAATAAGTAATATAAGATACTTGTTGGTACTTAAGAGCTTCGGTTATCGGCTCTACGAACGAGTTCATTATCTTCAGGTTCCTAATTATTCCTCTTAGAACGGTCTCATTATAGATCCTGTTCTGAGAAATAAACAACTAATAAATCCTGTGATATTTTCTTTACACACGGCCAATCTGATACTAACTAACTAAATCACCATGGCATTCAACCCTACTTTAAAATATATATTTACGTCCAGAAAAAAACAGATAATGTTATGCACACCAATTGTTTGTCCTGGGAGAGAATAGAGCCCAGAACCAAAGGCGCGTCAAAGGCTTGCCAACTCGCGCGAACTGGTCCGTCAAACACCAATTAGTCGGTTATTAACACTTATAATATCTAGGTAAGAGCAAAAAGCTTATTTAGTGAAAGTTGACCATAAACGATTCAAAGTCCACACCAACAGTCCGGCAAGACCGCATACATAGCGTAGGCAGACATGTGAGCACCAACGAAAATTATCACGCGTCTTGTATGGTAAAAGTTGCGAAGTGTAAATGTCATTGACCCCGACAGAATTAAGTGCGATTTTGACCTTAACAGAGTTTAATGTAGCAAAGTGAAGTGAAAGTTAGGTGCATCCATCATACGAAACGTTGCTGTTATGGTATGAAACAGAGAAAGTCTGGCGCACCCTATGTTTTATGGCTTGTTAATCGCACTTGCCGAATCTGTAGGGCATAGGAAATGTATTGATGGATGTTGTAGTTGCGACTTTAGATGCAACCAAATTCTTGGATTGTCAGAAGTCATAATATAACAATTATTAGGGAATAGGTAGTATGTATTAGGGTTAATAAATGAATATTTTTTTTGGTTAGTGCCCGTATCCTCGAAAGTCTTGAAACATATATCTTGGATAGTCTTTATCACGACCTACACAGAGTAAACAAATAATATAATAAACCAAACCAACCAACTGACACAAACTTTTATTTTTTTTAAACGTCTGTCAATATTATAAAAGCGCCATCTGTATAAATTTAAGCAAAACTCTACAAAGTCGGTGTTCATATGCTGCCATCTGTGTTTTGTGCTATGAATTAATTTCCATTTTCTAGGCAGTCTGTGGCGTGGCTTTTGGCAACCATTCCTGCTTTATCGACATTTTGGCATTAAATTTAATGTTACCAAGTTATAGAAATTACCTAATATAAGGGTTATTTTGACTAGCTCGTAGCTTTGCCGATATAAATGATATTTTCCTAATTTAAGTTATTTAACTAGTAACCTATGTCTAAACTTACCAACTACTATTCCTGTAAAAGAGCATGTTTATTGGACAAAATATTATAATTAGTTTTATTGAAAAAATTGTCATTGGGGTGAAGATCTATTAACATTATTTCTTTTATCATTAATGATGAACCTGCATTTGGTGTATACAAGACGATTCTGAAAACTAAGATTGTTAGTTTGTTAACAAATAAAACAGTGATTCTTACGTTACATAATACGTACATAAATATATAATAAAATCAAGTGTTTCATGTAGGTATATGTTATTTTTTTTTAGATAATTTGAATGATTATATTTATCTTCCACCATCATGTGTATAATAAATTATACACCTGACTGGGAAAATTTTATTATTATATGGCAGCTTTGATTAGCGGCTGCCAAATGCCATGATTTGGCGTTTGCGTGGTCGTCACAATACTTTTTCTACGAAATTACGAAAATGTTTCACGAAAATATGAATTGGGGACATTTTTTTTACATCACATTATTATTTAGTCCAATATATGCAGAATGGAATACACGAGACTATGTAAGGAGGGAGCATTCTCTTACAAAACCATACCAGGGTGAGTGACCTATGATTTGCATTGACTTTGCTCATGGCTCGGATTCTATTTGCGCATACAATAAACTTTATTAATTAATTGCAGGGAGTGGAATGTCGGTGCCTTATTGGGACTTTTTAGGTAGCACAATAGTTACTTCAAGTTACGTCCGCCTAACGCCAGATCTGCAATCTAAATCGGGAGCTATTTGGAACACAGTAGTAAGTACACCAATTGTATCTCGAGTGAATTTATAATTACTGCTAAACAGATAACACTTAATATGACTCAGACTGCGTCTGCCCCAATGGACTTATTCTTTTATAAACTTGTTTATAACTGGGTCTGAGAGCAGTGACATCCTTTATTGTCATTAACTGTTAACCTGAAACCTACCTAGTCTTATCTCCCGGAAAGCCCATCATTAGGTCCATTCAATGCTGGCATAAATGCATGGTACATACCATCAGCTAAACCATATATCCGTCCATTCTTATTAGTTAGGCTATTTTTGGCTAAGTAAAAGTAGAGATATGGTTTCAATAAATTTACTAAATATATACTAAAGGTTTGATCAATCATCAAATTATTACATTTTCATAATTTGTAATAAAAATAATAAAAAGTAATGTATTTTCTGGGTTTTTTTATGTTATCATATTGTATTCAGCACATTGTTTGATCAGGTGTTCCATTATGTTTTAACAAATTTTTTGTTCATCAAACAATGGGCTCTATTATATCTATAATATGTGAATTCAATTTTAATACATTTTATACAAACTAAATACAGAGGTAAATTTTAATTTCCATTATAAGAAGTGAATTTTAATGCATATAAATAGTGAGAAGTGAAAAACAACATTATAGATTATATTTTCTAAGTCACTTATAATGCATTAGTAATTTTATTTGAGGCACTGAGAGTAATTTCTTATTGTTGTATTTTTATGGTAGTAGCACACCTCTGATGGCTTTTACATCCTTATATAGACAACTTGATTAAGTTAAACATGTATAAATGTAATGTATAAATTTTCTGAGCATGTAAATCTTGAGGGTGCAAGAACTATGTATTATCATTTTGTAGTTCAAGGGTAAATGTTGATATGAGATGGATGCCTTTTGTCACGTATTTATTATCACAATATGGTTATTAGCCTCATTCCTGACATTGTAGTAATAGGGCAAACATTTGTTGCAATAGCAAACATTTGTGCCAACACCAATATTGCTTAATTTGACAATGAAAGTAAGTAACCAGGTTAGAGAAGTCCAATCAAGGTTGTTAAATAATAGCCCAATGTCATATACTGAAATCAGCACCTTGTTGCCATTGTAATAAACTTCACTTTGCAATAAATATAACAATGAGTGTTTAAAATTACAATGGTGAAGTCAAACAATTGATTTTGCGGTTCATTAACTTTTATGATGGTTGAGATTATATTTATATTAATAAGGAAACTATGCTTGTTAGAGTCTGTGCAATAGTTTACATGTTGTATTTTTTAAACAGTTACACATTTGTATTGTTTTATGGAATGATTAACTTTATTTTATTAAGATCAATGGGAATAAATATTTTTATGTTCCTATGCTATTTATATAACAACTGATAAGGTTTTAGATCCAGGCTTATCAAAAACATTTTATCAAATAATGGAATTAAACATTTCTATTGTGTATGTTATATTAGGAATACATTTTAAAGTAAAATATTGTATAACATAAAATGTTGAGTTAAGATCATACTTATGAATATTAAAACCCACTGTTTACCAATACTCTTAAGCTAAAGTGAATTTGCATATTGTTTATATAGTTAAGTATCATAATCATAATATTTATATACTAGAGTATATGTGATGTTGATCCTGAATTATATAAAATCTTCATTCTTTATTCAACATTAACAAACATATATAACACTTGGAGCTGACAATAATCCATCCTCTGTCAAATGTCCCAAAGACACCGCACCCCATAACTAACATTTGATAAATCAAATATCATTGAATATCAAATATTTCATCACTATTAAAAACTGTTACTTTGGCAATTTGACACTATTTATTAGGAATAAATGTATTTCACACACTGCTAATCTAATTCCAAACTAAGCAGAACTTGCGCTCAAACCCAGATAGCTGATATAGGTACTACTTTTAAATACATCTTATACAAGGGCGTCGCCAGCCGATGGCGCAGGGGGGGGCAAGTTGACTTTACCTACTACAATTTATACTTTTAGAAAAATTTTTAGAAAAGTAGGTGTGAATTGTAGGTAAAGTCGACAGCACATGAAGCTTTTCACTTGTACTACGAGCCTTACATCTACAGCGATTGTAATAACAACAGTATCTTAGTACTATATACATATATATTCTGTGACAGTACAGAGTCCAATGTGTGAATTCTTATATATAAATATACTCCTCGAAACGGTTTAACGATTTTATTAAATTTAATATGCATACTCAGGAGGTCTGAGAATCGGCTACTATCTATTTTTTATTCCCCTAAGTGATCACGGAAACGGAAACTACGCGGGTGAAACCGCGGGGCGGCAGCCAGTATACTAATAGATATTTACATCAAGACAGAACAAACGGCACAAAAATGTTTGTGCTGGATTTAAATTCCTGATTGGCAGCTAAAAATCAGGGTCACATATTAATATTAATAATTGTATTATTTCCAGCCATGTCACACCCGCAACTGGGAGCTCCAAGTACAGTTCAAAGTGCACGGACGAGGCAAGGATTTGTTTGGGGATGGCTTCGTCCTGTGGTACGTGCGGGATCGTATGCAGACCGGCCCTGTGTTCGGCAGCAAGGATCACTTCCAGGGTCTAGCTATTGTCTTAGACACGTATAGCAACCACAATGGTGCACATAATGTAAGCTTATTGTTTATATATTTTGTTGGTAGGTTGGCTTAGCAATTAATGATTACATATCGGTTTATATCATAATTTTTGATATCTAGGACAATTTTCACACACTCGTGTTATGGTAACCAGACAGCTGATATACTACATTGAGTACTTTTAAAACTATTATATATAGAAATTTACATCTAGACACAGAAAAAACAGACATATTTATGCAAAAAAAATCCCTGGGTGGGATTCGAAGCCACGACAGATGTGGTGGCTTGAAAGTCAGGGTCCACGACAAAGCCAACCAGTTCGTTCTACTGTTTCTGTTGTCTGCTGTAATGTGTATACTCCACCCAGCTACAGCAGCAAAGACCTTCAAAAGTGCTTATTTAAGGCAAACTAAATAATATTTAATATAATTTGTAGTTTGTATATATTTGTCACATTACTATTTATTGTAAATTATGTTTTTTCTGAATATATACATTCTTGAATGGCAACCCATTCCTGTATGTTTATATTCTATTGTTTGTTTTTGTTTAGCTGTGATGATGACGATGAAGATGTAGCCTTTTTTTCCGAAGCAGTTCCTCTTTGTGTGGTCTTGTGGCTTACAAAAAGTATGTTAGCTCGGTGTGTCGCTTGACATTTGCTTAGCGGTAATTTGTATTATGAATGTTGTCCTGTCCACAGCACCAGCACCCGTTCATATCGGCGATGATAAACAACGGCACGCTCCACTACGACCACGACCGCGACGGCACGCACACGCAGCTCGCCGGCTGCGAGGCCAAGTTCCGCAACTACAACCACGACACGCACATATCCATCGTCTATAAGGATGACACGCTTAAAGGTACGTTTTATAACCCACTAGCTGACTCCTCGCGGTTTTACCCGCGTAGTTCCCGTTCCCGTGGGAATACAGGGATAAAATATAGCCTATGTTATTTATGAATAACGTAGCTTTCTATTAGTGACAGAATTGCGCATAACGGTTCGGTAGTTTCAGAGCCTATTCGTTACAAACAAACAAATCTTTCCTCTTTATAATATTAGTGTAAAACTGTAGATAGTAAATAACCTGCATGCTCGAGATGTCACAAAAGGCATGGGATTCCGCCAATTCCCAATAGGCCCCCGTGGTGGACTATGGCATAAACCCCCTCGATGTTAGGGGAGGCTCGACGATTAATCGACAGTTTCCAGCGATTTATTTTATTTTTATTTTGATATTTTCAAGAAATCATTACTGCTAATAAAACACAAGATACGTAGTTATATATAACCCATTTATAAGTTTCGTCAAATAGAGGAATAATTTAGAACTTGCTAGTATGCCCAGTGCAATATTTTACATAAAAAACTACTTATTATAAAATTTAAGGAAGAAGAATCAAATACAGCATACAACCATTGCACAGAGCACCGTCGAAACTATCGGCACTACAACGCGGGCACTTGAACATTGTGATACTTGATAACTATGTCAACCAACTGTCAAAAAGTATATATAAATTAAAGTTAGGTAGGCATAACAGAATATGGTTTCATAGTAATTTTTTTTAGCTGTTTTGTCAAAAAAGACTGGTGTACTTGATATGAATATTAAATATTTTAAAAATGTGATATCGGTCTGTTTTTGTGGCTAATGTAAAGGATTATTTTTATTATGGTCTACGATAATTTCCATATAGTTTTAATAGATTAATAGGTATTTTATCAGTCAAATTGAATGCACTCAATCTTTCTCCGCAGTATCGACAGACCTAGAAGGCAAGAACGCGTGGAAGGAGTGCTTCCGAGTGGAGAATGTGTTGCTACCCACCGGGTACTTCTTCGGAGCTAGTGCTACTACCGGAGACCTCAGCGACAACCATGACCTCATCGCCATCAAGATGTACGAGTTGGATTTGCTGGAAACGGTAAGAATCTATATATAAAAGACATGTTAGTTACACTATTTATAACTCAAAAACGGCTGAGCCGATTTGACTGAAAATTGGGGAGGTAGGTTAGAACCAGGAGACAGACATAGAATATTTTTTTATCCCGTAAAAATGAAGATTCCGGAAACGCGGGTGAAACCGCGGGGTGCCACTATATAAAATTGACATGGAAAATTACAGAATAAGGATGAATTTAATAAAGCAATAGTATTTTATGACATTCTTTAATGTAGAAAAATACCTCTGATAAATTGAAAAAGTATTTATAGCCTCATTTTAACTGTGCAAAGTGCATGGCCATGATAAAAAAAAAAAAAATATGTCGAGAAAAAAAAACATAATTTATGTAACTTTACATTTGCCTTTAGCATTGAATTCGGTGCATTATAAACTCGACAATTTTCTTATGATAATATGCTATTTTATTCATATTAATTTTATTTATACCAAAACTATTACTGTTTTAGCAAAACAAAGATGAGGATAGATCCCATATAATACCATCGGCGGCGTCGTTCGAAGCGCCGCGGGAACGTATCGAAGACTCCAAGCCAGCCATGTCAGGAGTCAAAACCTTCCTCTACATGATGTTCATCGCCATAGTCATCATTGTCCTAGTAGTACTAGGCATTATGTGGTACCAAAAACGTCAAGAAAACTCGAGAAAGAGGTTATACTAAATATATAATAAAAAACACTGACATTCCTTTACAGTAAAACTAATTTAATGTAAAGTAGGCGCGGGCGCCTGTCTCGCTCGCTCTTTCATCCGTGCTGCCATTATCGATGTTATTGTTGTCGAGATAAGGTCTATTTTGATAAGTCTCTTATTGTCGACCTATGTTTGTCTCTTTTTGGCACACGGTTATGTGCTGTCTCAACTTTGGAGTTTAATCTCGACAACTTCAGTTCGGTAGACAATGGCATTAACTCATATACTAAATTAAATTATAGTTTTACTGTACACGTTAATTATCAAAATTCGAAGTTAATCATCACATTAATAGTCCTAAAAGCAATAAATACATTCTAAAAGTATTTTTGGTAATTTTTTTAATAATTTTCTATGTATGTAGGTGTGAGGTGTGTTTACGAATCTTATGGGTACGGAACCCTGCTCTATCATATCATAGACAAGCTATATATAAGTATTTAGTTCCTTTAATTTATTGATTCGGCTTGGTGGGGTGGAAGTTACAATACATTTTTTTTGTTTAAGTATTTACGTCAATATGCCAATAAATGTTAATATAAGTAATAGATTATTCACTCATTCTCTTTGTTAGACTATTTCATGTATGTACAAAAGTATATTCAGTTTTGTGTAATGTCTTTGTAAAGACGTCGGTAACCATAAAATGCAGCTGTTGGATTGAAATAAAAATGATTTAAAAATAATACGTATTATCCGTATTGATTGTAAATATAAAAAAAAGGTAAAGTTGGAAATGTTAATAAAAACTATAACTAATAAACCAATTGATATTGATCTTTATGTGTAGCTTAATAAGAACGTCCAACGATATGTCGTTGGTCAAAACATGTACCAATTTAAAAATATATTACTATGTTTTTTTATGTAAAGTTAATTTTGTACTATCGATTAAACCAACCTCTGTGTTGTAATATCAGAGATGATTTGCTATTAGATCCTGTTTATTCACACAAAAAATTGTACAAAATTATCTGAAAATGTACTGAAATGGTCGTAACTATGTTCAACTAATTAAAACAGTAATAAAATTAGTTATGTATTTTTAAAATAGTCATTAGATGTTATGTTATCCTTGCTCATGAATATAAACTGCCCATTTATTTTATTTTATTGTAAATCACGCAAAAATTGTTACGTGAATACAATTGTTATTACTGAATTTTATTTATATGTATTCTATTATATATCTCCTAATGCTCTTACGTTTATTATCGACAGTAATAATGTAAAGGTAAAGAGTTTGTTTTTTTGCGCTAGTCTCAGGAATTACTAATTCGATTTGCAAAAATATTTTAGTGTTGGATAGCCCATTTATCGATAGACGCTAAATGCTATGTAACATCACGCTTCGACTAACAGGAGCGGAGCATTAATGAAAAATGATGCTAAAACGGGGATCGCGATGGGGACGAAATTGTGCTGGTCAATTGCTTATTAGAACAGCGAAACCTTTAAGCATATTTACAAAGACAAACTAGACACTTCGTGAGATATTAAATTCTTATTTACATATATTTTATAACATGAATAATTAAATTTCTTTCGATGAGTACAATAAGGCTTATTCTTTATAAGTGAGACGCTAATTATTATTTATTTCAGAATTTTAATTTCTCATCTGTACGTTTATACGCGAGCGAGTGGTGTATGTATTTTGTGTGTTTTAATAAAACAATTTATAAACGAATGCTTTTGATTTAATGGCATTTTATATAAATTACTTTTTTGGGTCATTCCTCTCCTTCTATGCCGTTGTTAGGTCCTCCATCATTTAAGGGTCTATCTACCAGATAGTTGATATACTACATAAAATTATACGATTTTATACATATTGAACTGACGCAGGACAAACCATAATGTAGGCTTAAATATCACGTCAGATCACTAAGATCTGGGACTTTAACGTAGTGAACCTTTAAACTGACCAACCTTAGAACCGAGCCTATGAATTTGCGATTCAAACAAATAAAATCTCTAATGTATATTTCATATCATAGGGGTGGGGCCCGATCATTGGTGGGTTTGAGTACCTAGCTAACCAACAGCGCAAACTGTTTTAAAATTAACTTAAGGACTTAATTTTCTAAGAGGACATTCCTAGTTATTGATTAAGTCAGTGACGAGCCCAAGAGCTTATTATTAAGCCTATTTCACATCACATTACATTCTAAGGTGGTCTTAGTGAAGTTAGTGATGAGTTTAGTTTGATTGCGATCGATATAAATTTAATCGATACTATTGGGGTTCAAATATCATCGACAAGTCACTGGTCGTGCCCCGTCCTACCATTTCTTCTATTCAGGGTGCAGGGTCTTATTTTTTGACAAGTTAGATAATAAAATTATGGAAGAATTTATTTGTTGTTCATATAAAGTTCTTATTTCTTATCATATGATGAAGTTGTGATTGATCTGACTGACTGAACTTTTGTTTGTGTATGTTGTTCGTCTATATTGTGTGTGTGTATCTGTGACTTGGACATCAGTGACGAAAAATCTAGCTGCAGATTAATCTAATAAACTTACATAAATGGCAAATTTAAATGCATAATAATAGTATTAATAGTTAATAATTATCTAACGAAATCACACTGACTATAAACTTTAAAGGGTGTCGCTCGTAACTTTTTTGTTAGCGGCTATACGATGGATGTAAAATCATATCTCTTTTCTTGGGCCGCCAAGAAAGGTTTAACGCCGGATTATGATATTCGTGCTACAGGTAAATATTTACTGAAACATTTTGTAATTACCCATACATAACCTTAAAATAATCGATCTTCGAAATAAAGAAAAATAAGTGGTCGCTTGATGGTAAGCGGTCACCGTTGCAACCCTTTGCTGTATTGCTTAGTATCCTAATTAAATTTATACGTTATAAGGTCCAAAACATCGTCAGCGGTTCCTATGCGAAGTTCGCGTCAATGGGATCAGCTATGCTGGCGCTGGAAACTCGACCACCAAGAAAGAGGCCCAGATGAATGCTTCACGAGACTTCGTGAGTTACCTCGTGAGGACCGGCACGATTTCTTCCTCTGATGTACCCGAAGAAGTAAAACCAAATGTGGCCCCAGTGGAAGAAACTGTCAATCAAAATCCTGAACCACAATTTAACAAACCTGTCTTCCAAGTAAGATTTATTTATATTCAAAATGTACTTGTTAGCTGCGATTTTAATTTGATACATTATTTTATAAGAAGGTTGACATGAACAATTCAAAACAGGCATTTTTTGGGATCATGATTTCAAATTATTTAATCCTGAGATAGAGCAGTGTTAAGAATGGTTCATAGAATAGAGTCAGAACCTCTCTTGCTCCTTAATTTATGACTTTGAACATTTGCTATTTTTGTAGCAATTAAAGTTTGTAAATTTAAGCATTCACTTGTTCCAATATGAAATATCTAACTTACTTTATATAATAACCTAAGGATATAGGATATAATTCCAAACTACTGAAACATTGAACATATTACAAAATCATATTTTAAATTATATAAACAGGAAGGTATGAATCCAGAAATGATGGGTCCCGCATATCAAGCATATGGTGGCCACAGTGACAACTACACATACATTGACCGGATGCAGCAACAGAAGAATGTGGAAGATGCCGAAGACTTGGATGTGAATGCCACTCTCCACGGCAACTGGACTATGGAGAATGCTAAGTCTAAGCTACATCAGTTCATGCAAATCAATAAGATCAATGCCGATTATATGTACAAAGGTGTTGGGCCTGATCACACCCGGTTTGTATACATATTCATACTTACTTACTTAATCAGCCCGTATCTACCCACTGCTGAGCATAGGCCTCCTTCTTTTTCCGCCACTTTACACGGTCCTGTGCCAATCTCATCCACTGCCTGCCCGCTACTCCGACTATATCATAGTCTGGAAAATAAATTTAAATTATAAATTTGTTGTCATAAGGTTCATATTCCAATACTTCAACCTATCTACACTTGCCCTTGATAAACAATGAAAACTGTAACATTGCCACCTAAAGTTCATTTTGATTTGTCACGAAAAATCCAATACTCAATACAAGCAATTGGTCTATATTCATTTTGTTATTTTATGCCACTGAATATTCTGTTATATGAAAATTCAATGGATATAAGTCTATAAGTTAAGAATCCAGTGTTGCTACCAAGTACAAATATTACAATTATTATAATGATCATGAGAATATCATTTTGATAACAATATTCAATGTGGTAACATTTTCATGATCATTATTAGAAAATATATTCAGTCATTTATTACATGGAAGCCAATTTTGCAATGGTTTATATTTCAGCAAAGTTTGCTTCAAAACATACCTAGTTACATGTTTAAAGTGCTCATAACTGTCACAGAAATGTCCAAAACAGAATATGATAAGGTTTCAGGTCAAACTGTATACTTTCTAAGATCTTAAGTATTATATTGAGATAGTAAAAATGTTATATCAAATCTATTTAAAATGTTGGTGATATTTTTAGATTTGTTTTAATCGATGTATGTTAAATTGGTTTCATTTCAAAGTATGCTAGTCTGGTTACACTATGGTAAATAGACTAGGCATTAAGAAATAAACTTATATGGATAAATCCAAATAAGTTACAAAAACAATCATCTCATTGTAACTTATTTGAGACTATTCAAATATTTTGTATGGATCAAATTGATAGTTTTGGATATTTTTCTGAACACAGGTATACTCATGAGCTCTTTACACATACATATATGTACTTGGCTGCAACTCTGGATTGTACTTGAGTTATTATATTCTACATCTTATAGTGGTAAGTCTTCACATTTATTTTTAGCATGTTGTGGATTATATTGTTGACATCACTGGCTCTCCTATACTGAATTATCTGAGGATAGTGCACCACTGGCTTTCGGTGAAGGAAAACATTATAAGGAAACCTGCATGACCAAGATTAACACAATTAAAGGCATGTGAAGTCCACCAATTCGCACTAGGCCTGCATAGTGGACAATGGCCTATACCCCCTCGTTGTTAGCTGATGATGGTGTTGGAGTGCAATAATATGCCTGTAAAAATAAAACCCAACTTTATTAAAACGGTTCTTGGCCATTCAGTACCTTACAGCATGACCGCTATTTTAAAATGTCATTGCAATATATATAAGATGGTTTTTAACCTTTTTCTTATTAATTTACCATATAAAATTTAAATTATGTTTTTCCACTGTTTTATTTTGTTGGATATTATTTGTACACATAATATATTGACAAATTGACTATTATCTTGATCAATCAATCTTCTCTCAAACAAACTTATACTATTATGCCAATAATTCCCATAAAATTTAAACTGTAAATGCTGGCATTACTTCACAAAATAATGTTAGATGACAAAAAGCAGCTAAGTGCGACAAATGCAAATAATTTCAGCGACGTACAATTTTGCCCAACGCCCACTCTATTTCTAAGACTATATATAATATCAACAGGAGTTATTGCTGTGAATTGTCTATATACGTCCACCAACTCGGTCGAAACGTGACCGGCCGTGAGACCGCGTCGAACAAGCAGACCGCCAGCAAGTCATGTGCTCTGTCACTCGTGAGACAACTCTACCATCTTGGTGTCATTGAGGCTTTCAGTGGAACCCTGAAGAAAGACAGGTATGTAGATGTCTTTTTGATGTATGCGGTTAGAAGATGACGGACATATTTGAAATTTGGGGTCTTAACAATAAAGAAGCTGAGCAACGTTGTCTGTGTCACCTAAGAACTTTTCCCATTACATTACTACTCCGCTCCTAATGGATGAAGCATAATGTTATATAGCATGTAGGCTTCCTCGAAAAATGGATGGGGGTGAATGGGGGTTCCGGATGTTCAAACAAGCAGAAGACCTTATAACATTAGTGCAACATTTAAACATGTATAAAAATATCCATGTATTTCAGATCAGCTGAAACCTTGATGAAACCATATCCTGTTGCGATTAGTCCAGAACTCGAGAGCCAATTGGAAGATACATTGAGAGGCAAGTTGATACACAATTGATTGTAGCGTAATGTTTTATAACTTGCTCAAAACAGCTCTTCAAGGCAAAACATTTTTTTCAATTTGAAACAGTAGTTCCTGAGAATTGGCTTGTCCAACTAAACAAACCTTATAACATTAGTGTAATAGGCAGCAATTTTATATAAATCACCATAGATATAGTTTAGACTTGAGACATATAGTAATCTAGTAGCTCCCCGCGTTTTCGCCCGCATTCCCGGGAGATCTTCTATTTTCCCGGGATAAAAAGTATGCCTACGTCCTTTCTCAGGGTAGACCCTGAGAAAGGACGTAGGCATACTTTTTATCCCTATACTTTTTATGAAATTCGGTACACAGATAGTCTAGAGACTATCTGTGTACCGAATTTCATTGAAAGTTCAGTAGATTTAGCGTGATAGCGAGACAGAGGTACTTTCGCATTTATAATATTAGTTTCGTCTACCCTATTTTGACTATTACTGTGTATTTTTAGAATTGGATATAACACCAGTGGACGTGAGTTGTCCCTCGAATGCGAACCCAGTAGAGCAGGGTGGGCAGGTTGGACAAGGTGGACAGGGTGGAGTGACCCTCCTACAGATGGACCGTGTTCGCGCCGTGAGGGATGCGAAGCCGCCGCCCGCCGGGGTCGTGTCGTGGTCTCCACCCCAACCCAACTGGAACGCGTGGACTGGATGCAATATTGGTAATGTTTCATTAATAAATAATTATCCTGGGACATTTTTCACACACGGCTTTCAGATGAAGCTTGTGTTATGGTAACCAGATAGGTAGCTGATATACTACATATAATACTTTTAAATACATACATATTATAGATATTTACATCCATTAATATTTGTTATTGGTAAATAAATATGTAACATATAGCTCAGTGCCAGATTAAGTAAGTGTAGGGCCAATATTATCGAGCCCTTGATCTGCAAGTGCTGAAAAATACTCAAAAAGTTAATAATATGTTACGGTAATTATAGTAAACTATGGCAACCGCTTCCCATTAGGTCTCCCCATCAGGGACCGTATGCCTGTTTGCCATCTTTGTAGTATAAAAAAAATCTATGTAAGTGTCTGAATTTAAAAATATGGATTTAATAGTGAGAGATTTAGTAGTAAATTAATGTAGTAATAGTAACCATAGCACAAATTTTGCCATTCATATTTTTTTATATACACAGATATAACAAATATTGATTACTAATACAAAATACGAAGAAAATAACGAAGAAAATACGAGAAATAATGAAATTATGCATTTCTGTAACACAGATGAGGGACCGCTAGCGACATCTAGCCTTGATGATATAAGCTCCGACTTGGAAAAGAGACACAGGGATGCGTGTCAGAACAGTCAACTGTACCAGGTAAGTTTTATTACACTACCTACAGATTTAAATCAACAAAAATAATTAAATTATATATTAATCAAATACATATTAAATTTTGTGGTGACTTAAAATCCTTTCCATCCAACGGTTGTCTGGAAGAAATCGCTTTTAGCGATAAGACCGCCACTTGTGCATTTAGTTAAGTTCTACTGTTATTGTTTATTTGTTTTTGTCTTTTGGTGTACAATAAAGAGTTATCTATCTATCTATCTATATTAAACTGTAAAAGTATTTGTTATTCCTTCAGCCATTTTGGCGTGAAATGATAACAAACATACATCCTTATATAACAAACTTTCTCAATTATAATATCAGTAGGATATCTAAATATCTATCTAAAAATAATGTTGAAAAAGCAACTATAATTATCTAAAATAACAACTAGATAGCTTTTTAAGATGCCCACAAATATAAATGCCAAATTATCAATTTCAAGATTCGTTTATTACCAACAAGCTACAAAATTTTTGATTTAAATGTTATGATGTGATAGGAAAGTCTTCGTGAGAGAGAACAGCTGCCGGTGCACTCTATGCGATCCCAGATCATGGAGGCGATCAATGAGAATCCAGTCATCATCATCAGGGGTAACACTGGCTGCGGGAAAACTACACAGGTCAGATTTTATTATACTTGAAATTTCCCTTGATTTCATTATCCTAATTCCTAATGGAGCTTCTAAATAAAAATAAAACAAGTGTGTCAAATTTAAATATTTAACCTAGCAGTTTAACAGTGAAATATTTTTTGAATGTTATTTGCCAAGTTCATGGATATTGTTTAGTTTCATACGACAGCTGGTTGGCATTGTGCTTAGTGACCCTGACTTTCAAGCGGCCGATTGTGGGTTCAAATCCCATCCAGGACAAACATTTGTATGCATTAATATGTTTGTGTGGTAATTATCTATTTTAGTATGTATTTAAAAGTAGTATATCAGTTATCTGGTTACCATATTACTCTGCTTAGTTTGGAATCAGATTGGCCGTGTGTGAAAAATGTCCCAGAATATTTACTATTATTTGTTATTTATATGCCTGGTAAGGTTATTAGAACGGTGAGGGTAATCCACAGTAATTAGCTAAGATTAGCGCGTCCAAGTAAACAAACTGTTCAGCTTTATATATTAGTAATTAGTATTGGGAATGTGTGGTGTCTCGTAGGTGTGCCAGTTCATCCTGGACGACTACGTGGCTAGCGGTCAAGGTGCATGGGCTAACGTGTGCGTGACGCAGCCGCGCCGCATCTCCGCCGTCAGCGTGGCCGAGCGCGTCGCCGCCGAGCGCTGCGAGGACCTCGGGGACTCGGCCGGGTATGTACCCTACCCTGCCGCACTGTACCGCACTGTATCCGACTGTAGTGTACCCTACTGTACCGCACTGTACCCGACTGTAGTATACCTCACTGTACCGCACAGTACCCGACTGTAGTGTACCCTACTGTACCGCACAGTACCCGACTGTAGTGTACCCTACTGTTACCGCACTGTACTGTATCGTACTGGACTGTACCCCACATGGACCCTACTCTACCATACTGTGCCGTAATGTACCCTACTGTACCGTGTTGTACTGGACTGTACCCTACTATACGAGACTACCCTACTGTACCGGATCGTACCCTACTGTACCGGATCGTACCCTACTGTATCCGATTGTACCGCGTTTGGACCCTACTGTACCCTACTGTAGTGTACCTCACTGTACCGCACAGTACCCGACAGTAGTGTACCCTACTGTACCCCACTGTACCGCACAGTACCCGACAGTAGTGTACCCTACTGTACCCTACTGTACCGCACTGTACTGTATCGTACTGGACTGTACCCCACATGGACCCTACTCTACCATACTGTGCCGTAATGTACCCTACTGTACCGTGTTGTACTGGACTGTACCCTACTATACGAGACTACCCTACTGTACCGGACCGTACCCTACTGTATCCGATTGTACCGCGTTTGGACCCTACTGTACCCCACTGTACCGTACCGTATCGGATACTACCCTACTATATGGTACTATACCCTACGCGACTGTCCCGCAGAGGTCGTGTAACGTTATAGTTTATAATAAGCAAATAACGCCCTAACATTTGTCTAACTAATTATCATTTGTCATCGTGAATATATTTGTTCTCAAATCGAACAATTCACCTAATTAATCACAGCATAAACTATAAACAAATATTTATAACAATATAGTACATCCATACTAATATAATAAATGCGAAAGTAACTCTGTCTGTATGTCTGTGACGCTTTTACGCTAAAACTACTGAACCGATTTAAATGAAATTTGTACACAGATAATCCAGAGCCTGAGAAAGGACATAGGCTACTTTTTATCCCGGGAAAATTGAAGATCCCCCGGGAACGCGGGCGAAGCCCCGGGGAGCCACTAGTAAAATATATAATATAATTAGTAATTGATTACCAAAGAATGAGCAATGCATTCAGATCAGATAACCATGTTTATGGAATATCTTAATTTTTTTTCACACATTCCAGTTACTCAGTGCGTTTCGAGTCTGTATTACCGCGTCCATACGGCTCTATAATGTTCTGCACCGTGGGTGTTTTGCTGAGGAAATTGGAAAGTGGCCTGAGAGGTGTTAGCCATGTTCTTGTTGATGAGGTATGTTATGTATCTTTATTTTACTTGTAACATCACTGACAAATATCGCCTCTAAATAGTGGTTGAATATTTAAAATGTACTGGCTTTTCTACAACATACGGTTGAAATTAGTCTTGTTAATCCTAGGTTTTTTTAATTATCAACAAACCTATATATAACCTATTGACAGCCCGGTTGGCTTTGTGGTTAATGACCCTGACTTTCAAGCCGCGGGTCGTGTGTTCGAATCCCACCCAGGTCAAACATTTGTATGCATGAAAATGTCTGTTTGTCCTGTGTCTGGATATAAATATCTATACAAGTATGTATTTAAGAGTCGTATATGTAGTATATCAGCTATCTGGTTACCATATTACGAGGTTTGCTTAGTTTGGAATCAGATTGGTCGTGTGTGAAAAATGTCCCAAGATATTTATTTATTATAATGTACATTTTAGGTGCACGAACGCGATGCGGACACGGACTTTGCGCTGATTCTGCTGAGAGACATGGCGCACACGTACCCCGAGCTGCGGATTATACTCATGTCAGCAACAGTCGACACTACGCTGTTCACCAACTATTTTGGCGACTGTCCCGTTATTGAGGTATGTAATGGACCTACTATTATATAAATGTGTCATCGAAGATTGTAATCTATAGATAAAAATAACCTAACCGACCCTACCTAATAAGCCAGCAGACAGGAAAATTATTACAATAAAAAAAAATATGCTTTTACAATTTTACGGTGATATATACACGTTCCAGCTTGGCCATAACTATCCTGACTTTTCAAGCCGTCCTCAGTTCATTATCTACCCAAAAAAAGCAATGTTAGTTTTTTTTTTTATTGTTAGTTTATTCTTCATCTGCGTGTCAATATGTATCTAAAGTAATATTATGGTTAATTTAGCTTTATAGCATAATTTTCGTAATCGGTCCTCCAGTTTTTAAGTTTATTTGTTAAATACAAATCCTTCCTCTTCATAATATTAGTGTACATTTCATAATGAATGGTTTATCCACCCAGGTGCCAGGCCGCACGTTTCCAGTGCAACAATACTTCTTGGAGGATTGCATCGAGTTGACCCAGTTCTCGCCGCCGGCAGACACGAGGAAACGCAAGTCTACAGGCAAGAAGGCCAATAGAGACGATGATGATGATGATGAGGAAGGTATGTCATACTTTTGCATAAACATAGAAAGTGTTAAGGACTACTATTCCTTGCGAGGCAGGCTTTTGGGATAGGTTTGCCTTTGTACATATAAATAAACTAAACTATCTATGTATAGAAATTGATCCAATGATTTGTGATAAACAAACAAACTCTCTTTCAAGTTCATCATATTACTAGCTATAGCCCGCCCTATTCTCATGTTCCAAGTGGAGTTACTTAAAAATATCTTACGTCTTCTTTCCATAATAACCTCATTTGTACTGCGAACATTTTACGACAAAAAACAACCAAATTGATTAAGTTCTTCTCAAGTAATAGGGAAACCAAGGAAAATTGGGGTTAACTTCTATATAATATTTAATTTTATAGTCCCCATTGTTATATTGTAATGTAAATTCCTCTATATAAATAAACACGTACACAGCACATTTATTTTTATAGTAACACTATTATTTACTCTGAATTCAAACATTTATATAAATAACAAATATTAATATCTCCGCAAAGTCAGGTTATAGTTTTCTTCGTTTTTTAAAGGGTTTGGTGTAGATGAACAAGACGAGGATCTCAACAAGAACTGTCAACTTGGAAGTAATTATTCCCCTCAGACATCACAGTCTTTGTCTCAGCTCTCTGAGAAAGATGTAAGTCTTGTATTTTATTGTTTCATAGATTTTCAATTTGTTTGGTATTATATATTGTTTGATACATATTTTATGGCTGATTTAGTGTTTATTTATTTAATAAGAGATGTATTAATCATATATAGGTGTTATGATAAATGTTCTCTTGATAACAAGGTATAAAAACCTATGATGTAGAAAATTTATAAACTTAATTATAAGTACCTAGTAGGTACTAAAATTGTAGTTACTTAACTTAATAAAAAAATAAGGATTATATTACTTCTGTTGCAAATAATCATTTTTTTATCTACTAGACCTACAACATTAAAAAGAAATGCAAACAAAGAAATAATAATAACCTTTATTGTACTACATAACATACACTAAAATTTAATTGAAGTCTGTGACACCTAAGGTAGGCAAATATAAACCTTATTTATTTAATGTTACAGCTCAGTTTCGAACTGATCGAAGCCATCCTCATGTACATAAGTGAGCTCGGTACTGGTGGGGCTGTACTGGTGTTCCTGCCAGGTTGGAACCTGATATTCGCCCTGATGAAGCATCTGACACAGAACAAAGTGTTTGGCAATACTTCCAAATACGTTATACTACCGCTGCATAGTCAGATACCTAGAGACGACCAGAAGAAAGTGTTTGTCACTTCACCGCCAGGGTTGACTAAGGTAAATATGGATTTATCTATTATTCATTATAATCATTAGAAACGGTCAATAAGAAAAATATATTGGTTCAGTCGTCCTCATTACAATTTCTCGTTGCCATGTATGAGAATGTCCCAGGATATTGATTAATTATATATTTATAGTGTTTCTGTATTATGAAAATGTGACATATGTTTGAAAATATTAATTAATTATTACTATATATATATATATACAACTTAAAACTAGATTAGGGATTGCAATCCGGCGTCATTTTCAGTCCGGCCGGATTCGACCGGATTCCCATCAATCCGGCCGGATCCGACCGGATCCGGCCGGATTGATTAAATCAAGACGATTTTCGCTTTTTAGTACAAAATAAGTGAGTTAATTAAGTGTCACTGCACTTATATGTAGGTAGTTTATAAAAAATAAATCACAAATATATAAAATCGACTTTATTTCCTAACCAATGTTATTGCCTAACAAATAGACAACAAGAAAACAATTAAAATTTAGTAGTGTAGGTATTACCTACTAGGTAACTAGTAATAATTTTACGACGTAACGTGTAGCTCAGTCTTTCTAGATTTCACTTTCACAGATAGATAAATTTATAAGTAACAATATTAATTATCAAGTAACTATAATATCTAATAGATGCAATTAACCTTACGTAATTAACTGAAATGAGATCAAAATCATTATTTAAGTACTTGAGAATGCTATCAAACAAGTCATATAGGTATTTATGATTATGACAGGTACCATCATGATTTGATGAATCTGTCGAACGAATGAATGGCAAAAATTATCACAATAATGAGTTTAGAACTCAACTTTAGTTTAATCAACTTACGATAAATAATTATTTTAAGTAATAATTGTATAAAAATATAAGTATTAAAAGAAAATCAATATTGATTTTGAAAATAAGATCGTAGAAAACAAATATTGTTAATTGTGTCATCAGCTAAAGTACCTACTCATGCAACAGCTATATTATTTTCCCACAAACTGCTAGCACCGGATCCGGTCTCCGGATCCGGTATATTGGTACCGGATCCGGTAACCATTAAATGATGCCGGATCCGCCGGATTACCGGATCCGTTTTTCCGGATTGCAATCCCTAAACTAGATCTAATAAAAGAAATAAATAAAATAAAAATTTAACTAAATAGAAAATATGTTTCAAATTGCTTCCTTGCCAAGAATGCTGGCAGCATTACCACGCTGAATTTCTATTGCAATTATTTGTGCAAAGTATGTGCCAGCCCTCTTGTCACGCGAGGCCTCCACGAGACGATGTGAGACCTCTTTAAAAAGCCGATAAGCCTCTGGTCCCCATGGCCTAGAGTTTCAACTCCAAACTCCGAAAATATGTTCGTCTTACTAACGTCAACATATTTTCGGCGCTTGAGGCACTCATGTTGTGGAGTAGCAGCACCGGGGGTCAGATAACTATTTATTTTTTAATTTATACATTTTTTACCAACAGGTGATCCTATCAACGAATATAGCCGAGACATCGATCACAATTAACGACGTGGTATACGTGATAGACTCGTGCAAGGCGAAGATGAAGCTGTTCACGTCTCACAACAACATGACCTCATACGCCACAGTATGGGCGAGCAAGACTAATCTCGAACAGGTATATCACACTGATCCTATAATCATACTAATATTGATTAAAGTTGAAAAAAACTTATGTTGGGGTATGTATGCCCGTAAAACACTACATATTATTATTTTAATAAATCATAGATGAGTCTTATTAATAAAACAATTATGTACATAGTATTTGTTGTTTCCATGGCATAGTTGCATTATAAACTACAAGCTCCCCACAGTTTCACCCGCGTGCCCGGGAGATCTTTCATTTTTCCAGGATAAAAAGTAGCCCATGTCCTTTCTCAGTCTCTAGACTACCTGTGTACTACATTTAATTTAAATCAGTTTAGTAGTTTTAGTGTGAAAGCGAGACAGACTGACAGACAGGCACAGGTTAATTTTGCATTTATAATGTTAGTTAGAATTAAGTTTAACGTATTTTGTTAATATTGTTGTGTACAGCGCAAAGGCAGAGCGGGTCGAGTCCGGCCCGGCGTGTGCTTCACATTATGCTCGAGGGCGCGGTTCGACCGGCTCGACGACCACCAGACTGCAGAGATGTTTAGGACGCCATTACACGAACTGGCGCTCAGGTAATAACATTATGTTTAAAATTTATACCTTAAGACTATTTTGGAATATGGTCCAATGAAAGTCATATGTAATGTATCTAATGAAAAAGCTGCTTACGTCACAAAATTTATTAAAAAATTTAAAAAGTTAATTTTATTTATTTTTATTTATTAGGCGTTATTTATTAGGTTATATAATATTGATTTTAACAAAACGTGTGAAATAGCATTTCACTGCCAAGGGTCTTTTTGTAACAAGTAATCTTGATACTATAATATAATACTTGATACTATATAATACTACTGGTACTAAAATCAACAAAAGCGTGAACTGCGGATTATAAACATAATAATTTCTTCTTCTTCCTGCCCTTATCCCGCCTGAGCATTATTAACATAATCATTTATTTGTTGTCTATATAGTATAAAGTTACTCCGTCTGGGCGGCATCGGTCACTTCCTCTCGAAGGCGCCGGAGCCGCCGCCGCTGGACGCCGTCATCGAGGCGGAGGCGCTGCTGCGCGAACTAGGTTGTCTCGACGCTGAGGATCGACTCACGCCTGTAGGAGCTATACTCGCCAAGCTGCCCATTGGTATCTATACACTCCTTACTGCACATAGTACACTACATACTGCATAGTGTACTACATACTGCATAGTTAACGTGACCATAATTTTTTTTGCCAGAGCAGGACATCTTTGGATTTTTTTTTGTTCTACATTTATTTTATTACTAGTGGCTCCCCGCGGTTTCATTCGCGTACCTAGGAGATATTCCCTTTTTCCCGGGATAAATAGTAGACTATGTCCGTTATCAGGCTCTAGCTAGACTATCTGTGTACCAAATTTCATTTAAATCGGTTCAGTAGTTTCAGCGTGAAAGCGAGACAGACAAAGTTACTTTCATTAATTCTAGCTGCCTCCTCGCGGTTTTACCCGCGTAGTTCCCGTACCCGTGGGAATACAGGGATAAAAAATAAGCAGTCTATGTTACTCAGTGATAATGTAGCTTCTAATGAAAAAAGAATTATTACAATCGGTCCAGTACTTTTTGAGTTTATTCGTTATAGCTGCCTCCCCGCGGTTTTACCCGCGTGGTTCCCGTTCCCGTGGGAATACAGGGATAAAATATAGCCTATGTTACTCGGGGATAATGTAGCTTTCAAAGGTGAAAGAATTTTTGAAATCGGTCCAGTAGTTTCGGAGCCTATTCATTACAAACAAACAAATCTTTCCTCTTTATAATATTAGTATAGATTAGTATGGATAGATAAAAGATAGCTAACAGATGGATAATCCAAAATAAGCATAGCACTAATATAGTTATATTACACAAAATAGTTAAGTAGGCACGGCTTTCTAAGCCCCAGTACTGGCGTGACTTTGTAGTTTTGTATTTGTCGGCTGAGCAAATCCGTTTTAAAATATCGGGTCTTGTTTTTAGATAGGTAAGTGTGGAATTCAGTAGATGATTGATTTATCACTCGTAATCTGCCTTCCCGTGAGATGCGCCGTACGTAGGTACCACACATTTTGAACGGGAAAAGTACATTTTAAATTATCGTTAGGTCTGTTTCCCAAAGCGGGACAAAGTCGGCCTTGCTGGGGTCAGCGGGACAGTCTGCCTGAAAGCGGGACTGTCCCGCCCAAAGCGGGACGTATGGTCACGTTATGCATAGTGCACTACATACTGCATATTGCACACTCCATACTGTATATTGCATACTTCATGCTCAGCACGCATGGTTAGGTATTTTTAGGCAACGAATAAAAATATAATAAAGATCGACAACGACCATCGAGCATGTAACGAATAGAGTAGCAATAGTGAGCCATTTGTTTAGCAACGTTTCGATGCTTTGTCACGTATAACTAACAAGCCACGCTCGAACTAAAACAGTACCCGACCAATAAGAGACCTGTGTGTACGTCTAGTGCAACACTTGACCTTGAGTCGGCCAATCAGAACACAAGGGCCGGCGCAGCGCTTTGGCGTATTTTATTTTCTAACAAAACTTAACAGTTCTACTATATTGGTTACATGCTCGATGACAACGACCGACCAACCAACGCTTTATTAACTAATAAAGCTATAAATAAATAATTAGTAAAAAAAACAACTTATCATTTCAAGTAAAGCTTTTTTTATTATCCTTTAATATTGTCTTGCAAACCAAACACGTATGCAAAATTTCAGTTTAACCGATTTAGGATGATAGCTCTAAAAATTCAGTTGCAAGCTTTGACTCCGAGAAGACAAATAAAATCTTGTAAAACACCTCTATCTCTATTCCAGAGCCACGTCTTGGCAAGATGATGGTGTTGGGCTTCGTGTTAGGCGTGGGCGATGCTCTCACCACCATGGCGGCCAACTCCACCACGTTCCCGGAGATCTTCCTCGTGGAGGGCCGCCGCCGCCTCTCCATGCACCAGCGGGCCCTCGCCGGCGACAGGGCTTCCGACCACGTCGCCATGCTCAACGCGTTCCAGGTACAATAGGACACTCGATTTTTTCCTTCTATGCCGGATTGTCGGAACTGCCGGATTATCGAATTTGTACACGAAGTAAAAGCTTTTTACACATGTATAATGTAAAATAAAGTCTACATATCAGAGATCGCGACGCTGCGAAACAAGAAGAAGCAAAACAAACACGTGGCTTCACTATTAAGGTTAGGCCCGGGCTGCCGAGCGAGAGAACCTACTCGAACCCGCTCAGTAGTCCGGCGTTCAGCTGTGTAAAATGCCGGATTATAGAGCGGGCTACCTGTGTCCCAAAATGCCGGACTACTGAGCGTGCTGGATTGGCGAGTGCCGGATTGTCGAGCGCCTACTATATACTACATACTAGTTAACGCACCTCGAGGGTCAGCGCAGACCTCTCGCTGCCGGCCCTCATCAGGGCCATGGTGGGCAGCGAAGAGGCCTGGGAGGCGGAGTGATGTCGCAGAAGGAGGAGGTGGAGCTTGAGGGAGAGGACGTCAACTCCCTCCCGCTGCTCCTGCGGTAGGTGACGACTGGCCCGGACCCACGCCTACGGTCCCATGCCGGAGATGCCCATTTGTTCCATGGGCATCTCCGGTGAAGGGGAGGGGGGCAGGACTCGCAAGTATGTTTCGCACTGTGAGTCCCGACCCTCAAAGACGGGCTCGGCCTTATAGAGCCGAGCAGCGGCCGGGGCATGCGGTTGGAAGGGGAAGGCTTACGCGTGTCCTGCAGCCTTGCCTCACGGCGCTGAGGCGTCATCAAACATTCGACATCCAGGGGCTTAGTGTGGCGTTTAGTGTTAGGCGCCGGCACATGTAGTGCTGAGTCACACATAACCCGGAAGCTCCCGTCGGAGCTGCTATTAACAACTATGATTATTAGCTACTAGCTGCCTCCCCGCGGTTTTACCCGCGTAGTTCCCGTTCCCGTGGGAACACAGGGATAAAATATAGCCTATGTTACTCGGGGATAATGTACCTTTCCAAAGGTGAAAGAATTTTTGAAATCGGTCCAGTAGTTTCGGAGCCTATTCATTACAAACAAACAAACAAATCTTTCCTCTTTATAATATTAAGTATAGATGACATTTATATTATTTAGATTCTTAAGAATAAACAATAATTTACATAAATACCGATTTTCTGTGTTATGTGATTGCTAGTTATTGTCAAGAAAGCTATGGTATTCTATTTGTAGTGTGTGTAATAATAATGATTTAAATTTCCAGCTTTGGCAACGGGAGCGCGCAAAAGGTGAAGATGCGGAGATACAATGGTGCGAGTGGAAGGGCGTCCAGCAGACCACCCTGCGTGTCACTTACGAAGCCAAATATCAGCTTATAAGTATGTACAATATTTAATTATTTTACATACTATAAATTAATGTCACTTCTCGCCGATTGGTCAGCTAGTATTACATTTAAGTCTCAGAATAATATTAAAGATGTTGAGATGAATGAAATTTATTAAAGCTATGAAGTATGTTTTTTTTACATGTAATAATATTTTTTTATATCAAAATACCATTTGTTTCTTTAAATAACATGGCTATTAACGTAATAAGACTATTTTTGATAGATATCTTAAAATATTTTCATCGTTTAAGCACTCGCAACGTCAAATAGTTTATAATACGAATATGAATTGCGAATACTAAGTAATGAATTTTTTGTTTAATCTAGTGTGTGTCTGTAATCCTACTAATATTATAAAGGCGAAAGTTTGTAAGTATGGATGTATGGATGTTTGTTACTCTTTCACGTAAAAACTACTGAATGGATTTGAATGAAATTTGGAATAAAGATAGCTTATAACCTGGATTAACATATAGGCTACTTTTTATCCCGGGAAAATGGAAGACCTCCCGGGTACGCGGGTGAAACCGCGGGGAGCCACTAGTCATATATAATATCTCTAATTGTTCTTTGGCACAGATATTGCATAGATTTTTTTTCTTATTCGTGACGACCTGTTATTGGCTTTATGGCATTATTACTTAATGTTATCATGTTTATTTTGGCTGTTGGTCTTCCTATTATTAATAAATAAATAATTAAATAGGATTTAAAAATGTCGATGTGATTTTCAGATATTCTCACGTCGTCGATCGGTTTCTCCGAGGAGTGTTGCGAGCCGCAGCGCTGCATGGCCACCGGGCCCGACCCCGCGCTCGACCTCGTCATCGCGCTCATGTGCATGGGACTTTATCCCAACGTGTGCCTCTACCAGGGGAAGAGAAAGGTAATAATTACTTTTGTAATATGAAATCAACATCTAGATGTCGTGGGCGAGTCGTTGAACGGCGCCCAGGCGTCATTGGAACACCCAGGGTAGGTCGGTAGGTGGGTAGGTAAGTGAGTCACCACATAACCCGGCCGCTCCCCCCAGAGCTGAAGCTGAGCCAACCGGGGTTTGACAGCCCGGTTGGCTTTGTGGTTAGTGACCCTGATTTTCAAGCCGCGGGTCGTGGGTACATTCCCACCCAGGACAAACGTTTGTATGCATGAATATGTCTGTTCTGTGTCTGGATGTTAATATCTATATAAGTATGTAGTTAAAAGTAGTATATGTAGTATATCAGCTATCTGGTTACCATAACACAAGCTCACTTTGATGCTTAATTTGGAATCAGATTGGCCGTGTGTGAAAAATGTCCCAGGATATTATTTGTAATATTAAATCAACATCTAGATGTCGTGGGCGAGTCGTTGAACGGCGCCCAGGCGTCATCGCAACACCCAGGGGTTTAGTGGATAGGTAGGTGAGTCACCACATAACCCAGCCGCTCCCCCCAGAGCTGCCAGGTATCCTATAAGGATTCCCCTGGATCATCAAAAAATAAAATGCCGATCTAGATCTGCCTGGGCACATTTCGTGATTTCGCCGATTATTTCATGATATGCCCAAATATATTGTGGCGATAATACACGAATATAGGTTAGGGTGTGGTTGGACAACGATTTGGCCACGACATATACATTAATTATTAATTTAGTTCGCGAAAGTTTGAAAAAAATACTAAGATATGAACAATGAACTTTATTTATTTATTTATTTATTTATTATGGATCACCAACAAATGAAACACATAACTAAAACTAAAACTATAAGATGCAACAGATAACATGCCTCGTGCTCACTTAATTAAAGGTAATCACAGCTAACACCAACAGCTTCTACCGCTATTTTAAATTAAACAAAAAATTTATAAAATTAAATAAAATTAACTTTTTAAGTACTTATACAAAACAAAGAAACAAAATTAAATTATTAATAAAAATATTATCACAAAAAATAACAAAAACATAAACATAGTCCGACTATCTAGGTCCATGCAGGGGCTGGTACTACCTACCCGTGCCTATACCCAAGATAGTCCTTTAATTTTTTCTTAAAACTAGGGAAAGTATCACCATAAATGTCCAAATCCAACAAACGGGACAAATCGTTGTAAGATTTGGTCATTCTGGTTATTGGCGAGTTAAGACCCAGGTTAGTCTTGTATCTACGTAAAGTGAACAGCTTGTAGACACTTAAGCGCGGCAACCTACTTGGGGCCGAGATGTTGAACATGATTGTTTTATTAATTCAATATTGAAAGTAAAGATTGTTTAAAGAAATAATGTTATTTGTACTTTACAGGTGCTAACAACTGAAGGCAAACCGGCATTAATTCACAAGACGTCTGTGAATTGTAGCAACCAGGAGCAAAAGTTTCCGTCGCCATTGTTTGTGTTTGGTGAGAAGGTGCGGACGCGCGCGATCAGCTGTAAGCAGACCACTATGGTCACACCCCTGCATTTGTTGCTGTTTGCCAGTAGAAAGGTCGAATGGGTAAGTTTATCTTAGTATTAAAAGAAACATTATGAAAAAAAAATCTAGTATGTCTTTAATCATCAAATCATAATCTTGTTGCATGGTTAGATTTTCATTCAATTCATAAGTGCTTGTAAAGTAAAGTACCTAATTGTACAAAAACATTGTGTATTTGTATTCGTCCATAGATTACAATTTACCACACATAATTATGTGATTTTCGTGTCGAACCATCAATTCATATTTTGTTGGAAGTTCGATGGTTAAATTTTATGTGCTTGTTACCCACTTATAAATATATCTTATTTTAGTAAAAACAAAATTCAGCTCTTCAACTACAAAAAATAAGATTTTAGTAGGGATTTTACAATGTGAATTACAATAGTAATATACATATAATTATACGTATAACTATGTATATATAATTATATTTCGGATGGAACCGAAACTTGTTGTAGAATTGGTGATGGCGGGCGATGGTCCTTGCCACTGAAATCACCTCTAGACTGGTCTTCAGACATGATTAAGCAAAACTTCAAGATTACATAGAAAATGATTTATTGAATCAAACTTGTTAATTAATTATGAAATTATTTTAAAGATAAAAACAATGTGATTTAAATAAAGTTAACGCAGTAAATCAGGCGTGATCCGCGTCACAATTGTGAGATGTGGACGGAACGAGTGCCTTGACAATTCTGCCCCGAGCCGCACCGAGCGCGCCGCTTTATACCCGCTGTCCGTCCCCCCACCTCGCCTGACTCACAGAGTGGCGCGATGATGTCATATTGCACGTGCGCGCGTTTGAATAACAACATTTTAATAATGAGCGCCGACATATACGTAAATATAATTGAACGTAGGTAGACAACGTGGTGCGCCTGGACAACTGGTTGAACCTGTCCATGTCCCCGCGAGTGGCGGCGCTGGTGACGGCGCTGCGGCCCTGCGTGGAGCGGCTCGTGGAGCGCGCCGCCGCCGAACCCTCCGCCGCACTGCACTTCTCACCCGCGGAACACAAGGTGACATCTCATATTTTAAACTAGTTGAACCCACGAATTGTCAATTTTTATAAAGAAACAAGTTTGTTCAAAACATGACAGCCCGGTTGGCTTTGTGGTTAGTGACCCTGACTCTCAAGCCGCGGGTCGTGGGTTCGAATCCCACCCAGGACAAACATTTGTATGCATGAATATGTCTGTTGTCCTGTGTCTGGATGTAAATATCTATATAAGTATGTATTTAAAAGTAGTATATGTAGTATATCAGCTGTCTGAATACCATATCACAAGCTCTGCTTAGTTTGGAATCAGATTTGCCGTGTGTGAAAAATGTCCCAGGATATTTATTTATTTATAGGCTACGCAAAAAGACAAAAAATTAGCACATTCAGTCTTCCATGAATATCTTCGTAATCAAGTTGAAAACATTAGTATCTATTTATTAAAAGTAGGTAAGCATCTGGTTACCATAGCATGAGCTATGCTTAATTTGAAATCAGATTAGCTGTGTGAAAAATGACCTAGGATATTCATTTATTCACACTAATTACTGATATTGTAATGCTGTCGAATTGAATTTAAAGATTATCTACATTATAAGTTAGTATAAAGTAGTAATCAACTCACAACAATCTGGTTGTAATAGCAATTATTGCACTGTATAAGTGTTGATGTGACGTTTTCTTAATGTTTCATTCAATTTTATTTATTTCAGGTTGTCAAGTGCATAAGAGCACTTTGTGTCATCGATGCCGGAGATTATAACATTCAGCGCGACGTTAGCGTGCCCAGCTTCCGACCGGAGGGGCCCAAGAGAGGGAACCTCAGAGGCTGGGGCACCAATGGACCGCGAGGTGGCTTCAGTGGTGACCGTAGCTTCGGAGGCAACCAAGGCGGATTTGGAAACGATTATCAAAGTGGATATGGAAATAACTATCAAGGCGGTGGAGGTTATGGTAACCGCGGTGGCTTTGGCGGCCGTGGTGGTTTCGGAAACAGAGGTGGTTTCGGGAACCGGGGAGGTTTCGGAAACCGTGGTTTCCGTGGTAGAGGTCGATGGTAAAAAATAACCAGTGATAGTTTCTATAGTAATAATAAAAAAATATATGGGAAGCAAAAGTGGTTTTATTTTTCCAAGCCATCAATTGTTATGGCAAAATATTGAACTATTCTATAACATGATAAATATTATTAATGCAGTATATACTCTGAAGCTCACTTCCTTCGTCAATCGACAGGGTTTTGGACAACAATAAGTATAAAATCTTTGTCAGGTGCTACCATCACTTCACTCTTCTTGCTTCGTATTCTCAAAAACGTCAAGTCGTTAGTTGGATCGAGGTCTCTCACCACGGCTTTGGCTTTGTCCACGAGAGCTGATAACAACCCAGCATATTGTACAGAAACATGGTTGTCCAATGTGGTCTTAATAGGAATCCCTTCCCCATTCACTACTATTACACCAGCAACACCCTTATGTAAGGAGAGCTTGCGAACCGTTTCTTCAGCTTCATTTGCCATTTTCAATTACAATATAAGCTTGAACTAAATTTCAAATTGTACCAATGTTGAAAAAAATTACACTTTCATAAATATCATGAACTTAGGATGTTGACAAGTAGTGTTTGACTTATGTCATGTGTTTTGTCATTTAATAGAAAGTACATGGTTGTATATCGAAAAAAGTTTGCTATATAGGTACCAGCCAGTTCTAAACACTAATAGGCTTATTGTTAAAAAATAACTAAATAAATTTATATTTTTTACATAACCCAGTGTTCAATTTCGAGAAAAACAACCATGTTTATACTTATGTAAAATGTTATTTTGAATCTATTAATATAATATTTAATAAAATTACATATTATAATTATGATAGATTAAAACTCTTACATAACTGTAATTTAACTTGTTCCTGTTTATAACAATACGCTATCAACCCTCAGCAATTGATTCACCTTTCTCCTTCATTGACTCCACCCTTAAGTAAAGAGGCATTCTGCCTGATCTCATTTTATCCCTTTTATGAACTTTAAGCTGATGTTTCATCATTTGCTTACGGTAACCAAATGCTTTGCCACAAATATTGCAAATGTGATCTTTGATACCCGAGTGATCTACTTTTAAATGTAATGATAAATTTTTCTTAGTGTAGAAACCCCTTCCACAGGAATCACATTTAAAGTCACGGTCAGATGTATGCGTCCACATATGCTTATTTAAATTACTCTTACTGATAAAGCATGACGAGCATTGTGCACACTGATATGGCTTTTCCCCTGTATGAGTCCGCATATGCAACTTTAGTGATTCTGTAAATCTACCCTTGTAAGGGCAAAGTTTACATTCAAATGGTAGTTTGTAAAAATGTGTCACTCTATGTCTAGAGAATGGTCCTTGCAGATTAAATTCCTTTCCACAAACATCACATATAAATTTGGGCTGGCCGCCTGGCTTATGTGTTGACATATGCTTTCTATAATACATAGCATTGTATGTTTTATTACAAATGGTGCATAAAATTCTTTTGTTATCATGCTCTTCAGTTAGCTTGTGTGCTCTATATTCCGTCAATGTCTCAAACTCTATATCACATCTGAAACAGTGATATTTTGTTTTCTCTTCTTGTTTATCTGAACAACTGTTATCATTATTAAAATCTACATTATCTTCATTATGTAAAGAGGCAGTGTCTATGGGAGAATGTCTCATTTCATTGTGTACAGAGGCAGCATCTATGACAGACTGTTTCAAAAATGCATCTGACTCCTGAGCTGTCTTCCTGAGCAATATAGCACCTTGTAGAAGTGCATTGCACGACTGGCACAAGAATTTGGGATAACCATCATCATCACTCACTACTATACCTGCAAAGGTATACAAAGGGTCAGCCAAACTCTCAGAACTGTAAATAGATATACTGCCATCTTTCAGACACACCCGGCAGGTCATTTCATTCTGCTCTTTGTTTTCAGCCTTGACTGCGAGGCATCGTTTAGACATGAGTGTTGTGTCTGATCGAGATGAGTCTCTGTTATTCTGTTTTCTCCTCATTCTTTTGCAGTGCAACATTGTCATGAGCAGCATTCGCCCAACCATATTTATATTATATTTATTTATTTTTAATACCTGTCCGCTGTCTGTCTGTCAACCTGTCGGCTGTCTGTCACTAGTGTCACTGTGTGTGTTGCTTATTTACAAAAAAATCTATATTTCCGTCACACAATAAGTTCTACCAACCGATATTTTAAAATAATTCAGACACGTTTTTGACACCATTCGAATGAACAAATAGCATAATATTAAACACTTACGATGTGATAGTAAGGTTAATATATTATATGTGCAGTTATATCTAAATAGTTGGTAGGTACCATGATTTTTACAAAAATATATCAGTGTGGCTAAGTCTCTTTTGTACTGTAACGTGTTTTGAAATGATGCAATCAGCCACTACTGTCAAACTCTTTCTCTCTGTCTAATATTATTTTAGTTTCACTTACTATGCCCAATTTATAGTATTATTTTAGAATTCATCACATCATAATAATATCTGGCAACTTTTCTATGGTCACTCGGGACCTGCGTCACATGCGTTAAAAAGTTAACAATATAAGTAAGCATCTACGTCTGTGCTCGGTCGGGACAAATATTTCAGGGTTATTGCTTCCAAGTTATATTTTGTTTCAAAAATGGTACATACGACATGTGCTATGAGGGATTGTCTGTCCTCATCTCGTATAGATAAAAAACTGAGATTCCATCAATTTCCACACACGGCAGAAAGGTAATTAAATAATATTATTTTATTGTTATGTGTGAGTACGTAGGTACAAGTAGCCGTAAGCATTTGACATAATGGCGCTACCAAATAGGGTTGTCGAAAACAAAATTTGTCACTTTTATTTAATTAATGTAACTATTCTATCGTTTATCGAAATATTACCTATTTCTTCTTAGTTATATATTCATACATCGATACCTATAAATTTTCCAAAAATCATATCGATGAACTTATAAATGTAATGGTATCATATTGTACCTATAGGTATCTATCTTACCGACATATATATGCAAAATATTTCAGCATTAGATTTTTCGATTCTAGTTCTATCCAGGGACCCAACATGACCTAAGTATTAACATCTTACAAAATCCATGTAGGTAAAGCACATTTAAATTGTATTTTTCAGATGCAAAATTTGGGTAGAATCTTGTAGTAGACCCGATTTAGTTGATAAAACATGTGAACGTCTGAAGAATACATATATTTGTAGCTTGCATTTTGAAAGACGTATGTACGGGAAGAAATCTCTTAAGAAAATCGCTGTACCTACATTACTATTACCAACTAATGAGTCGACATCATCGATATATTCACAGACGGATTTAAAAAATGAAACTGTAAACGGTGTGACGTTTAAACTCCCCAAAAAACGCCGTATTTTAAAACCCAAAGTTACCGAGAAATATAATGAATTAGCGGGTTTTTCTTCACAAATAGTGTTAGCAGGAATTACACAAGATGAAAAATATCTAAGTACAGAACATGGTACTGAGACCACACCACGGTCGACTGACCGCATATCCCGTAGAAGAAAACTCAAAAGGGTATTTATTTCTGAAAAATGTGATGTTACCGAGAAGCAGTTTTTGGAAGGGTGCGATAAATTTTTAGCTCCCAAGTTAAGCGCGATCGTCAAAGCGCAAATATATTTAAAACCACACTGTAAAAACAACAGATATACTAGTGAATTTAAATTGTTTTGTTTAAAGATGTATTACACAAGCCCGCTAGCTTATCGATTTTTATCAAAGACAATTTGTTTGCCTTCAAAATCAACTTTAGCAAACATGTACCTTCCAATGGAAACTAGAGGGAATCAACAAATGTGGGATGTTCTAACAGCTACGATCAAACATATGTCAACTTCTGAAAAAGAATGTGTACTTTGTATGGATGAGATGAAACTAAAATTGAACTTGGAACTTATTACTAAGGAAGGGAAACAAGAACTTGGGCAGCAGCAAATTGATGCTGCTAGATTTGCTTTCACCTTAATGCTCCGAGGGGTAACATCAACGTGGGAACAACCTATTAGCTTTTATTTTCTCCCCAACAGTGGAGTTGATGATTCATTAAAAACATGGATCATCGATACTGCCAAAAATCTTCTCCATTTGGGTTTTAACATTCGAGCTTTCGTATCAGACATAAAATCAGAATTCGTAGCGTTTTCTAAAATGTTAAACATCTCCAAAGAATGTTCATGTTTTGAAGTAGAAGGCCATAAAATTTACTATATGTTTGATGTTCCACATTTAATGAAGTCCGTTCGAAATAATTTGATGAAATATAATTTTGAGTTTGATGACAAAACTGCTCGATGGGAGGACATTAAAAACATGTATGAACTCGACAAAATTAATGATATGCGAGCAGCTCCTCGTTTAACAGATTCACATATACACCCAAAAAGTTGTCAGAAACAAAAAGTTCGGTTTGCCGTACAAGTTTTCAGCCATTCTGTGTTGGCAGGGTTAATGAACTACGCATCTTTAGGTGCTATAGAAATAGCTAATGGTACTATATTTTTAATTGAAACAATGAACAACCTTTTTGATTTATTTAATTCAAGTAATATCGATTCACAGAATTATTTTAATAAACCATATAGGGGTGATAATAGTCAAGAAGAATTGCTGTGCATAGCTCAGCATCTGTTCAATAGCATGAAAGTTAAAAACAAATGCAATGGGCGTGATGTTACAATCAACATGAAATTTATAAATGGTTTTCTTGTAACTATTAATTCTCTTCGGGAATTATATAAAGATATGAATTCCGAGGGATATGAATATATGCTCACACGAAGACTCAACAATGATTGCATGGAAAATTTCTTCAGGCTCGTGAGACAGGCTGGAGGAAACCGTTGGGAACCAACACGCCAACAATACGCCAGGGCATTTAGGAAAATATTTCTTTGTCATATTTTGAATTTATCTGATTCAACAAATTGTACTGAAGATTTCGACAACATAATCACTCAATATGTTGACTTTACTAAGAAATCACGTCAATTACATGATGTCCGTGATCCAATTGTGAACAGTATAAGCTAGGACTTAATTTGGGAAGAAAGAAGAAATTGAATATTGAAGACCCTAATGATTCCAACATTTATCGTTTTGGAGGACTAGTCAGCACTCTTGTAGTGAATATTATACTATTTTACGATATGGTTGTTGTTTTGATTAGGTACACCAAATGTCCATGTGTTTCATTGGCCAATAGGGATTTGTAAATATGTAACGGATCGCCGTCTGTCCATGGAAAATAGATATTACTGGGATCTTTATGAACGCAAATAGCACCCAAAACAATTATTGTTAGAATTTCCTATTATTGTTTGGTATACCTACCTATAGATACCTATCATAGAAGACGATATAAGGACATCCAATGAAATTAATGACTAGTATTTATTTTGCTTTCAACGAAAAATACAATATAACAAATTGTTAAAAAAACAATGAGAGTATTAAATAAAATCTCAAAAAAACATTTATTTCTGACTACAGTGGTCCATAATTTAATTTTTTTGTAACAAACATCTTACTTGCTACGTTAGTACATAATAAATAGAACATTATACATCGCGCAGGGGACACCGAACTACAGTTCCAAAGCGTGCAGCTTGGTGAACCTCCGCAACTTTTCCCTCTGTCTGCAATTACGCTCAAGACTGTTCATCATCATCCATTGGGCATTAAAATACTTATATTACTTAGTCATATTTTTACAAATACCTTAAAAAAATTATGAAACTAATAAATATAATAGTTATATAACCAATACAAGCTTCAATCTTGATACCACCAGCCAAAGTTTGTGTTTGTCACTATAAGATTTACCTATTATAAATCTTCATAATATAATATACTTCATCATAATATAATATCACTGGCGTTAAATAATATTTATGATACAATTGAATTATCCTAAATAAATAATGAATTTAAAACTTACATATTACGGTGATAAAATTATAACATATCTAATTGGCAGTTTTCTTGATTAGGAAATTTGGTAAAACACTCTTAATGATAATATATAATAATAATAAATCCTTTATTTCAGGCAACTAGGCCCATATTATAAATACCTTAAATCTAAGTATACATATTATGTTTATATTAAAATTACAACTAATTAATTAGGCACGTAGAGACGGCGACGTGCTCGCCAGCGAGGTTCGGATTGTTCCGCGAAAACGCCGAAATACGACACCCTTCGGCCAAAAGTCTTCCTTCGTGAAGGTCTCGATATGTTGAGTTGGAACCCGCACCACAAACGAAGTAAAATTTACGCTGTGACGCGATTCCAGCTTCGTGACCCTCAAGTTGAATTTAACTTTCTTTTCGATGTACTCCACAACCTCCTCAGCCTTTGTGGAATAAAACAATCGGGATACATACAGCAGCGTCGTCGGAATAGCGGGACGCAGCAGATGGTTTGGTCCTGTCGGGGCAGTACCGCACTGGTTGCGACAAGTAGGCTTCTTGCGTTTCCGCTCTACTTTAACGAAGCCGTCCTTGTCAGCTTGTCCTCTGCAATACGCCTTCGGTGCCGGGTTCGACTGGGTCGTCGGCACCTGTTCGGGTTGGGGCCTTGGTTGTTTAGCGGGCTTGGCGACAGCTGCTGCGTAAGCACGTTGAGGTGTTGACTTACGCGCGCTAAGAGTCGGCGTCACGAGCACAGGTGACGCGCGGCAGGCGGGGCGGCGGGTGCGAGGCAGTGCATTGCACCCGACGGCCGCCGGTGACGAGTCAAGTTTCGCTGACTCGAAACTTGACGTTGATGCATTAAATGCACCTCGACGCGTGTTTACGTTGGAAGCCTCGTGTGACCTACATACCGTGATAGTGTTACGTAAGTCCACTACCTCAGTACGCAGTTCACTGATGGTACCTTGTGAAGCTTCCAACTTGAGCTGCATCTCGGCCAGGCTGGCTTTTAAAGACGTTATATCTTTCAACAGCCTGGTGACGTCGACGTGGTCGAATGTGACGGGGGGCAGTTTCTGCAAATCCTTCGCCACAAAAGTCGGTACATCGTCTGGATCCACCTCCTTCAGCAGGTTGATGATGTCCTGCAAGCTCCTCGCACCCTTTTCGTCAATCCGGCGCGACGGCATCCGGTCAGCCCTATCGACTGACTCGTATAGCAGCTTCTTGGCAACTAGGACCTCGTTCTCCTTGAAGCTCGAGGTGCAAATCTGCATGATGCTGACTTCGTCCATGACATCCATCTTGTTTTGTATGAATGCCAGGAGCTCGTTAACCATGTGTTTTTGCGACAACATGGTGACGATCGCAATTTTTAGCAGCGGATTATACCGCGCCAAACGCGAAGTGGTATTGTAATATGAGGCGCGTCCGTTTCCAAACGCTCACAAAACAAGACTGAAATTATAATTACTTATGTAGATGTAAAAAATTACAAATTCATTTATGTACCCATTTACGATGTCTTATTAACTTAAAGTGAGCTATCCGTTTTGACTATAGAAAAAAACTTAAGTTTTCTTTTTTCTATTAAAATATACTTTAATTTCAGTAAATATTCTGGCACTGTATATGTCATCGCTCTCTTCTAGGTCAAAGTGCTTCGAATCACACACTATATCGAATTCGTCTTTTTGAGCATCCGTCACATTACATGATACAAAATGCTTGGCCACAGCTTCAAGTGTCATCTGCAGACCGGTGCGGATAGAACTAATAATGGAAGAGTTATCATGTAATATCGATCGATCCATTACAAACCCAGTTAAGTATCCATTGCTAAGGACTAAGTTTAACAAATCGACATCAACTTTACGTATACAATTTAGCATGTAATTTACCACTTCTAAATTGCCGATTTTGACCATAGTATTTAGAAATGAAATTCGTCTTAAAAACATTAAGAATAATCTTACATTCTTTATATTAATATTACCTTCAACACATTTAATGAAGTAATTATAAATATTGTGTAGACCTTCATCGTGACATACTGTTAGACTTGTGTTAATAAAAACGTTTTGACCGTCGCCATCTTGGTGAGTCGCACGTAAATACTGAAACTGAGCTAGAAGAAAATTGAAAACAAGTTCTCTACACTTATTGGAACACATCCTTTGATATAATATGGCATCACTCTCCAGTTTGTAATCAATCACATTCCTAAGGCCTGTGAAAGATTCGACTATAAGAAGATCCATGATAAAAGTTAAAAGTAAAAACATTTCATTGGTTTTCCCTTCATTGAGAAGTGTTGATTTCAATCTGTCACAAATGTATTCTATGGCAAAGTATTCAGCAAAAACAACATGAATGAATATCGGTATACCATCAGCAATGCCATCAATGAAGCCTCTTTTTTCTATTCCTGTATCAATACCTTCTAAAATATTATTTAGTTCCTCTGTCACCTGTAAATTCAGATATTCTGCTAGTGAATCTTTCTCATAAAATGTGAAGAGCGCTAATTTTGCATGTAGGTCTTTAAATTCTTTTAGCTCGCTTTGATATTTTAATTCAACTGCTGGTAGAAATATGTTAGAATTATATTTTTCTGCATAACACACCTCTTTGATTTTCTTTTCAATGAAATACTCATATAATGCGTATGTGTCCATCACTATGTTCCACTTGGCTTCTACTTGTTCAGGATCTAAAGATTTAATCTTAATTTGATTCCCGAAGTGGTCAGCTATAATGAATAAATGAAGCGGCGTTCCTGCAAGTTCATTACCTGCGTCCGTAGCAGACGAAATACCCCTAGTTGGATCAAATACCAGCGCGTGTAAAGTGTTCAAACTCCACTTTTGTCTAAGTTCTTCCTTGTCAATTTCAATTTTAATATTATCGATTTCCTTTTTAAAGTACTCAATTGCTGCTATATATGCGTTAAGTAAAGGTACACATCGTAATTTTATAAATGGAAATGTTTTTTTTCCCTCAGACGTAGCAAATCTGGTCATATATTCAATGAACTTACTTATACAATTGATCTCGTTTTTATTCATTTTACTAACTATAAGATGCTTTTTCCAATATTTTTCTAAATATGATTTTTGTTCGCTGGGAGAGAATGGCGTCAAAGTATAAGATTTAACGAAGGTTTTTTCTAAATCTGATACAATTTTTTCATAAGAGCGACTGGTTAACCAAATACAATTTTTTATGGGATGCGAGGTGAGAATTTCTAACAATTGTTTGACTTCCGTGTAGTAAGAAGGACATATTTCATCAAAACCATCTAACAGAAAGGTAAGTTTACCTTTGTTAAAAAAGTCTGTAAAAAGTTCCAATTCTAATAAAGTACAATCACTCATATTATTATAATTATATAGTGATAATTTACCATTTTTTTCTAAAATCTCAAAGTTATCTTGGGTTTCATCTTCATATTTTCGTTCAACACTGAGGCCAGCTTTATATATTAGTTGCATTATTTTTGTTATATCTAATTTGAAGTTAAGGTCATTTTTTTTTTCATTCTTCCAATTAAAGAAATCTTTTGAATAATTTGATAATTTAATCAATATGGCACAAGTAGCAGGGTATTTGCTTTTTGTTTCTAACAACAAATGAGTTAACAATGTCGATTTTCCCATACCAGCCGTAGCCGTAATAATGATCATATTTTTATCTATATCTTTGAGTGTTTTTACTGGATAACTGCGATGGCCACGTTTCAAGATTCGATCTATGTAATGATCGAATATTTTCTTTGAAGGATTCAATGGTCGACCAATTTCTATAACACCATCGTTCTTAATAATTTTACAAATTAATCCTTCTTTTATAAGGTGTTTCGAGTCATCATCTATCAGTTCATCTAATTGTAATTCATGTCCTTGAAATACAATAATTCTTTCTAATATTTTGTATTGCGAATCTGCGTCTAAATCATTAAGACTATTTTTGTGATCTGTTTTAATTTCGTACTTTGTGTGATCGTATTGTTCCAATTGGTGAGCTGCATTTAGATTTGTTATGATAACAAACTTTTTGTTTAAATAATTGGCTACGTGGTGCACTTGTTCGCTGTTGTTCACGTTTTCGTAAACAATTATAATGACAACTATGTCACTTTCATTTAATTCAGTAAGTAACATTTGATAATTATTTGACGGAAGTTTTAAAACATAATCCAAATCTAAGAAGGTAACATTGTAATCTTTAAAATACTGTTTCAATTTAATAGCACTCAGTATAATTGTGTTGCTTGCTATTATGTATGTTTTATCAGTAAATATGTTAAATTCTAGTTGTAATATAACATCTTCATTGAATTTTATGTTCGCTTTATTAATCTCATTGAGGTACATACAGTTGAGAACCGCTATAAGAGGACTGACAATGATACATTGTGTGACATTTGCAAATATTTTACTAGTGTTGGTTAAATATGGCGCTTTACTGGGTAACATCCACCATTTTTGTATTTCATCGTGAAATCTCAGGTAAAGGGCGTCAGAATGAACCCGAAACGTATCTAATATTTTAGGATTGTTAGATTCCAAATGTTGTCCAGTTCTGTAAAGTTCACCAATCATTAGTTTTAACATTATTTCAATTTCATTCTCTTGAGCTTGACCAGAACAGAAGTAAAGTTTATCAAGAAATAAACGAGCATCGTTCTTATCAGACTCAGTAGCGGACCAACTAATCCTTGGGAAATTTCTCAGATCAATATTAAATCTATACTCAGTAATTTTTTCTTTCTTTGTAATATTACTCTGTATGTTGTTTAGAAGCATTTTAGCATATTTCGGTAATGATTTAAAATTAGTATTAAACTTCAACAGTTTACTTTTTTCATCCATAATAAACAAATTGCCTACAGCACCTCCAATACCTCCCTTGATGTCAACCACTCCAGAAGTAAGTATATTTTTGGGACCAACCATACTGTCATTAATATCGACAATATATTGTGAATTTTGACAGTTATCTAATAGCTTAGTAACATTCGATCCCAATAAAGATATTCTTCGACTTACATCCGATTCTTGCAATGTTAGATCGATATTACCAAAACTTTCTGGTACCCAAAACTCGATCGGTCTTAATATCTTCTTACCTTCAATTTCAATAGCTTCATTTATAACATTTTCACTAACTCGTATTTTTTTTAACTTTTCCCTAAAATGTTCTAAATCTTTTGGTATATCCTTGTCTATAAGTACTAACCTTTTGTTAGTTTCATTAAACATTACAACATTGCCTATTAATTTGCTAATAGATTCAATGGATGGTCTTTCAATTAAATTAGAGAGTTGCATCTGAACTTCTTTATTTTTAATTTTTCTTTTTTTGTTGTATTTCGTTATTATTATTTCATACATGGACTCTCTTAATTTAACCAAGGGTTCTATGCTACTAGAAAAAAACTTCGATCGAAATCTGGCGTTACGATATCTTCCGTTATCCCCACATTTCACTGTTCTAGATATTTCTAATACTTGAGCTGCTAAAAGTACGTGGTATGTCTTGATAAGATCATCCGACATCATGTTACTAGTATTATTAGGGGGAATAATGAACTTTGTCAAAACTTTACCTAATTTTTTTATACGTTCATCTAACGTTACCTTTGTTAAAATATCAATATAGTCTTCAGGCAATATTTGAAAAATGTCATTACAATCTCCAGTGAGAATAAAAACATAATCCTTTTTCTTCATTAACGTTTGTGAAAAAGGTTTGCGCTTAGAAGACTTTATATCGTGTTTAGAACAGGTGTAGATTACAAATAAAAGATCAGCGGTGATAATGCTTTCTTTAAAAACTATATCTTCGATAGGGCACTTTTTTCCAAATGTGTATTTAATACTCAGATAGCTCCGGAAGTATTTAGTTAGGCTATAATTTGAATTCGCGGAGCTTAAGGAGTCGACAGTAATTGTACCTTGTTTGGGATCTAATATGTGTTTAGCTTGTAAAAACAATATTGTAGCCTTATTATCATCTTTATATTTGTATTTTATGTATAAGTCATCGAGAGCTCCAATTTGGGATCTGTTTGTGCCTAAGTAAAAATATTCTAGACCCACTAAATTATATCTTGCACGAAGATATACTAAACATAGCAATTTTGATTCATAAAGTTGTCCACTTATGCCTGAAGTTCCTTTTTCTTTAGGAAAGTAATATTCATTAGCTTCTTTTATTTCAAGATCATGACACGATGACATTGATTCAATTACTATTGAATCGTCGGAAATCGTTGCTGATGAAGACATATCTTTGAGCACTTTTGTAGAAAGTGTTTTTGGCTCACAATGAGCTTTCAGCATATTGAAAATTTCTAAGCCATTGGTAGCTATAAGTCTCTGAGCAATATCTAAAGGAGTTTCAGCATTTGCGTTTACGCAATATACGTTGGTTTCGTCATTATTTAAGAGTAACGAAACAATTTCAGTTTCATTTCGAAGTACCGCGATGTGCAAAGGCGTGTTGTTATCATTATTGGCATCTTTGGCATTGACGTCTGCACCATCATTTAGGTGTTGTTTAATTTTCTGTATTTTGTTATAAATATTTTCATCTTCAGCTACAGCCAAAAAGAGTTTTAAGTTCTTAACGTATGTTTCCATAATTGGTCATAACTGTTTCTATGTCTTTTTATTCAGCCCCTGTAATTAGAGATAACAAACGTTTATACTAACAATTATTATTGTCATTAAAATATTTGTTTTAGTTAGTTAGTTACTTGGCTTAGCCCTTGGAGTTTTAAATATAGTTTGTTACGAAAAGCAAATGGATAAAATTCAATAGTAGTTCTCATTAACTTTCTCTTTGAAATTAAAAAGATAAATCGGTCCATAGATATCCTAATAGTTAACATAGACTGAGATAACTTAATTTCATATTTCGTTAAACCGATATATGGATCTAGACAAAGTTAGCCAAAGTTCAAGCAACGGACTGGCTAGCCAACACTATATATGATACATACCATAATATTGCCGTTTTATGTTTTCAGGTCTACCGGTTAGAAGTAAGCACAAGTAGGGATCTATGTTATTACGCAATAAGAACAAGTTTTATAGGGTACTTATGATACTCGCTAGTAGTGTGGGTTCAAATCCTACTTCCCTAATCCATCAACCACTTTGTAAAACCGTTATTTGGGGGATCAAAGTTATTAAATATATAAAAGGCAACGGTCGAAGGCGTTATCTTTTTGTGTCTTGTAATCACATTTATTATAAAGGCGAAATTTTGTGAGTGTGTATGTTTGTTACTTCTTCATGTCAAACGGCTGGACGATTTCAATAAAAAAATTGCATGAAGCTGGCACCCCGGAATAATAAGTAGGCTGCTTTATATCCCGGGGAAATTGAAGATCGACCGAGAACGCGGGTGAAAGCGCGGCTAGCCATTAGTGTATAATAACATAAATTTACTTACTTTTTTATATATTTAGATATCTTGTATCCGGGGAGCATATGTGTAATAAGATATTTATACAAAAATTTACAATATCATCAGCTCATAAATATATGCACGAGCCTCCCCTGATAAAAATAACATAGATAATTAAGGATATAAATTACCTGATCGGATGTTATTATGCTAACATAATATTTGCTTTGTTTACCGGCTATAGGCTATAGTATGCGTGTTAATATTGTTCTTATAGCCACAGAAACCGCTTCTAGATGCGGATAGTAGATAGACGGGTTTCTTCTCTCGAGGTTCACTTACTAGTAAGTAGGTACCTAAGCAAGTATCAACAGTTTTTAACACACACTAATAAGTTCTTTCATTATCAACAAGAAGTGCAAGGCAAATTTATTTTTTTGTTATTTTACTTAGGCATAGAGTAAAACCGTAGGTAATGATAACGCAGTGATAAAGCTGATAAGGTAGAAGGTGTCATATAAATAGATTATGTCTATAGGTATCCAAATTGCAATTTAAAATCGATTCATTAATTGATTGATAAGCAATCATCATTATTAGAAAAATAATTATGTAGGATTGGTACATGTTTCTTTTATGGTTCACGTTCTAAGTTCAAGCTTAAAATATTTAGGTATATCGGTTCTATTCTAGCACTGATTATTATCAAATATTATTTTGTCTAGCCCTGAGGTTTCGATTGCAAAGGATGGAGGCTCCAAATATACTATAATACTACTACTATAATAATAGGTATAATTTTTTATAGTTTATGTTATTTCTAAAAACCATTTTATTAATTTTGGCTTATGCTTGTTAGGTAAATGTATTTAGTAACTTTTATTTACTCAAATCTAGTTTGCCCACATCGAACGTACGGTGCTTTAACGTCACTTATGCAAATGAATAAAAAAATGTAAAGTACCAAAACGAGATGTCCCTCTACACCTTTTCCTAGGATTCGGTCTTCTCATCTGGCAACACTGTCAATTTTTTGCATATAATATAATTTACGACTGTCAGACAGACCTGAGAGACCTGTCCTGTCAGTCAAGTCAAATGTAGTAGCAACTAGCAGAAGAATCAAATCAAAATATTTTTCTAAATCCATGCATGTAAAAATAGTTAATTTTATTGTTATATCAATTCAAACTACCTAAGTGTGGCTAGAAGGAAAGGAGATATTGTCGACTTTAATTCTATTGCGTAGAAAGTTAACTCTAAAAATAGCAAGAAATGAATGTACTGAGGGTGAGGTTATAATGTTTTTGTACTCTGTTATGAATTAAGAGTTGAATGTTATGGAGATATTTTAATAATTACAGGGTATTTGGCGCTCGGCCCCAATCATGCACAAATCATTAGTAATAAATCACGCGTTGTTACGGCCTCTTTCTGCAGCATCTATCACCCCAATAGTGAAGCCGATTAATGATACATCACCTATAGAACTGGACAAATTATACAAGAGAGTGGAACTAGAAATGAGAGGCGTTGACCCCGCTGTTCTTCTCAGTTATTCATGGTTTTGTGTTGCCGCTGCATCACATTTGGGAATTGAAGTAACTAAAAGGTTGGACCACTTTCTTTGGTGTGATTTTAACTATTTAAATAAGTGACAACTTTCTTGCATCCCTTGGTTTCTTTCTACATCAATATTGTAGGTCTATCATAGTATAAAATATTTATTCAAATAACATAACAGGCTAATATAAATTAGGTATTAAGTAGTGCCTTATATGGGCAATACACAGATATTATTCTGAGAACTGCAATGAATACTAGTTACTTGGATAAATTTATGTTCTGTTAATTTATCAATCTATCCTATAATATGTCATACATAAAATTGATTTATTGTTACAGCTGGGCTTTGAGAAAAGCAGAGAAAGAGAGACACACTCTACTGAGGTGTGTTCATATTTATAAAAAACATAAGGTTCAGTATGAGGTAAGAACATACTTCAGGTTTATTCACCTGCAGAGGCTTACAGGATCGACTTGCGATACATACTTGGAATACATTGAAAGGAATCTTCCAGAGGGCTGTGCCCTTAAAGTTACAAAAATTGAATGCCTGAAGCTACCCGACCACATAACACCACCTATTAAAGAATAAGATCACCTTGTGCTATTGTAGATAATTAAAATAAAATATTATTTAGTATGTTATTCCTTTATTTTACTCCACTCCCATATTGTACCTATTTAATTTTTAATATAATAAATGTACACATTGGAGACACAGTTATCTTAGATATTTTTACATTCAATATTTTTTTAATATATTCTATTATTTTCTGAATATTTACACCATTTCTAGGATGCGAATGAATTAATGAAGAAGAGAAGGGTGCAATAGAAAGACTTGTAGGAAGCTCATTTACTGGATACACCAAATCCAAATAACTCATTCAACATTTAATGCCTTAATTATACTATGATATTCCCTTTTTGGGTACCAAATTTATGTACATTAACAGCAAAAACTCTTTGAAATCCTACGTCTGCATCTACAATCAGTCCCAGGACTATAAGCAGATTTGTTGGGCGGTTGAAGCTTTGTGAGCAGTCTCCCCCGCAGGAGACACTCCTATTTAACATTGAGGCAAAAGAAAGTTAAAAAATCCAAAAGTAAGTTATAATTTTCATTTCAAATGGATGGAATTATGGTTCTAGCTAACAAGATCCAATATGTTGGACCCTTGTATAATCATCGGAGATATCACAAACACATCTACGTATTATGGACATTATAGAACTCGGGTTGTCTACATTATCCTTAATAAATATACCTGTGGGATACACACAATATTCTAATGTTAAAGCCAGATAAGACTAGAAATTACTGCCATAGTTATAGGCCAAGCTAAATATGAATTAGGCTTAGTTACAATACTAAGTACTACACAAATAAAAATCTATGTGAATAGAATAACAAAAGCAAGGATATATTGTAGACCTTTTTACACAGAGCTTACATAATATTTACAATAATAAGTTTAAACTTAATGGAATGTTACTTAGTCCGCTTATTTGGCAATTAATTAGTATCTCTTTGGCAATGAGGTACTTTTAAATATATTCTATTCATACTGCTGGTTTTTACACAGGGTAAGAATAAAAAGGATGGCAAACACTAGCTCTAATGCATGGAACATCAGCATCACTGCACACCATATGTATTCTAAGCGCAGAATATATGTTTGATATATTAGGAAATAACACACACCAACTGCAGATGGTATTGTTAGTAATACCGAAAAGAAAACGGGAACTTCTGAAATAAAAAAAGCTCAAATTAGAATGATTAAAGGACAGATGTGTGATTGATTATAATCAATACCTATAATTATAGGTACATGTTTCAAGTTAAAGAAAACACAATTTTTGCTCAGCATGTTTCAACCAAAGGATAGAATAGACTATCTCCAATGATAGAATAAAGAGAGACTTTCATATGATATTGTTGTCGACTCAGATTTAAAAGCCGTTAATTATCATAATATTGTAATACTTGCAGGTGATTTAACTATGAATAAATTTAATAAAGCTTCTTACTTTTGCTAGCTAAGTTTCCTCTTCGTCCCAAGAAAATGCGAATACCTTCTATGAGACACAGTGCACAAAAAATACCGGCTTCTGTCCAAAGAGCGTTCTCTGGATATGAAACATTGATGGCTTTCAGAATTCCCATGGCAACTTCACACACGAAAAACATACCTAAATAGAAACTATTCAAATAAAGTAATATTTCGTACGCCAAACTGGAGTTAACATTTGTCACCTTCGACATTTTAGCAAATATAGTTAAATATTACGCTGAATTGAAGCTTTACGTAAATATTTGTATCAGTTTATGAAATATTTATTCAATTAGCCCACGATTTATATTATGAAATGAACGGGGTTATTAATTCGCTATATTATATTAGGTTTATATGTTTATATTATTTGGGCGGGCGCGGGCAGTAGAGAAGAAAAGTGGATACGGAAAATGGGATATGGATGTGATGTCATTTATGTCATGCCTGTCTGTCACCTTGGCAACTATACGTAAGGGTAGTGTACACGGTTTAATTAATATACATGAACATTTTAACTTAGTAATTTCCGGAAATCGATAACATTAACATATTTCTTGAATTCGAATTGTTGCACCAAGTAAATTATTTACGTGAACGCGATATTAACATAAATTTTATTTTGACACTGTTCTGTTCACCTTATCTGCCTGTTTTATTTTCTGATAGATGGCGCTGTTGACACCGCTCCCTGGCTCAATCATGGGATTAATGAATGAAACAGTAGGTACCTATCGAAACTGCAGTAGTAGGGTAGGATTCATTATTTTATTAGTTCGATATGCTAAGTCGCGAGATGTTGTCTTCTTTTTAACGTAAATATCGAAAATTATATTTAGAAACCTATCTCGAACGAAAAAAAAAAATGGAGGTTTCTTTGAATGTATGACATACTTATCTTGATAACACATGAACTAGGTATTTTAATTAATTAATTTATTTTTTATTTCATTTTTTTTACCGACTGGTCGCTTAACTGGCCAATAACTATACTGTTTCCCCTATTCAGATCTTAAAAAAAATATTCTTTAACGCATTTTTTTCTTTGGAATATAAGGATAGCGAGTGAAAGCCATGATAGTTGTTCAAAATATTCAGCTAGATAAACAACATAAAAATACAAGAAAATAAATACTGATTATGGACCATACGTATTGTTATGTAGGAAATTAGTTATGGCTGGCTCCGTTTGATTTCCAGTCCAGTGACTTTCTGTTTCCACTGCTGTGGTGTGCCTTTGCATGCACTAATCTTATGCAACAATGGTCCTAAGTACACTACCTAGCAAGTTCTTCCTATGGATATTAACGCTAGAACGTATGCAGAAATCTCGATAAAATGATTTCTGGACACATAGGGAACATAAAAAGGTTTAAGTTTAAGTTTTTATTAAGTTTATAGGCTTACAATCAAAATACATTTTCTCTTAAGACTATTACAGTTTCTTTTTCTTAAACATGTAAAGTAATACTATTTTTTAGGTATTGGTGTCCGCTGTAGGTAAAACTTGTGTTGCAGAGGTAACTTTTAACAGGAAAATTTAAAATCCCCCGGGAACGTGGGTGAAATCGCGGGGGGAAACAAGTAGTAAGTACACAAAATACTGAATACAGGAGGCAAAAGAAATATCCTACTAATATTATAAATGCGAAAGTTTGTATGTATGGATGTTTGTTACTCTTTCACGCTCCAACGGCTGAAGGGATCTGCTTGAAATTTGGCACAGAGCTAGAATATGTTCTGGAATAACACATAGGCTACTTTTTATCCCGGGAACGCGGGTGAAACCGCGGGGAGCCACTAGTATATACATAATTACTTTATCCTTTTTTCTATAGGCTTTGATAAGCCCTTATAAATAATTAGGACATACCTTATTATATTTCTACCGCGTACTTAAGTAGGTCAGGTAGGTACGGATTTATAGATAGGTATCTACGTTAAAAAAAATATTATAAGTTCATTTTATCACTTAGGATCACATCGAGTACCTACCTACATCAAATAACACCGAACCTATACCTACCGTAAAAATACTACAGTTTGTAAGAATCCTATAATTCTTGGAATAGGAACCTGATATATCAATCAAAATTACGCAACACTAGTTCCAATAGGGAAACGAAAGTTGGCTAGCCGGTGAGAGTTGCGGAAAACACGATGCATCGCGAACTGCACGCGACCAACGACCATAACACTTCCTTTAAACGACGATAATAGACGTGTGCATTACTCATTTATAAAAAAAAATTAAAATCCTAATGTGATATTTTCTTTTTTCAAAATGAGAACCAAACCAGAGTTAACGTTTTCGAAATTGGACGCTGAGACGGGCGAACTTTTGGATAGGATGTTCGAAAAGAAAGATTGCATGGTCGAAATTAATCCTGGAAGGGTGATTTTGCCGGCGGATTATATGACTATTGGTCAGGATATACTGGATATGGAAGTGCGGGACAGCGATGTGTGGATGTGTTCATACCCGAGGACTGGTAAGTTTATTTTTATCAATATAGATATATTTTTATTTCGAAACTTACCGGCATAATCATAATTAAGAAAAATTCCGTCGTGAAATACGGTAGGTATTTGACTCGATATTTCGCGATATTACAGATTAGCCCTACCAAGATACCATGTACATATTTATTATTTAACGTTATTAAAATTTCATTTTTCACTATACATTTTTACTTGTCTATCTTGTGTACCTACATAATAGCGGCCAATAAGTAGGTATACCTAAGTATTCGTTGGAAATAAAAGAATAGGTATTTAGATTAGATCTTCGAATAATCAAACTTATTTCGCCTTCAAGGTCTCCAGCAACTTATTAAAAGGATGATAACTGAAATGCGATATTAAAGATAGTCTATAGTAATTATGTTAAATAAAAGACCGCAACCACGACGGTCGAGTGGGTTTCGAGGAAAATTGTAACTAACACGCACATTAAGTTTATATGGTCTGTCTGTCGTGGTGGCTCAGTTGGGAACGCACCGACTCACGATCATGAGGGTGCCGGTTCAAATCCCTGGCCCGTACCTCTAAGTTTATAAAAAAACTTACGTACGGATTCACACCACTGGCTTTCGGTGAAGAAAACATCGTGAGGAAACCTGCATGCCTGAGACTGATGTCACAATTAAAGGCATGTGAAGTCCGCCAATCCGCACTGGGCCCGCGTGGTGGACTATGGCCTAAACCCCCTCGATGTTAGGGAAGGCTCGAGCTCCTCGGTGGAGACGTAAGTATATGAGCTGTTGATGATGATGATGGTCTGTCTGTCACTATATTTACTTTTATTCAGGTTCAACATGGGCTCAAGAAATGGTTTGGCTCATCGGACACGATTTGGATTATGAAGGAGCAAAGTCACTGCAACAAGTATGTATTAAATCATTTCCGGAAATGACATTTATACACATAAATTGTACTAGTGTCTATAAGACAATGTTTTATGTTGAGTTATGATTAAACGGTATATCTAATCCCTACTAGATCCGCTGTCCCTTAGTGGAACTGTCTTGCATCATGGTGGATGGTCATGCAGAATGGCACGACGAATCAGTGAAGGGTACATCTGTAGACCTGGTCAAGTACCGCCTGCCAGTACCTCGTTACATCCGAAGCCACCTACCCTGGGATCTGCTGCCAGTCGAAATTCAGAGGGATGATGGATCTGCTAAGCCTAAGGTACTTACTTATTTAGAATTTAAATGACGCATTTGGAATGGGAGATGTTGTAAATGTAGTTATATGGTTTTATAAAAAATAGATCTTCATAATAAGGCGCGAATCTTTATGTTCAGGTAATATATACGGCTCGGAACCCCAAAGACATGGTAGTCTCGTACTACCACTACTGTTCTCTGGTACATGGACTGAAAGGCACATTCGAAGAGTTCTGCGACATCTTCATGAGGGATCGAGCGCCGTTCGGCCCTGTTTGGAACCATATTCTTGGTATGTATCGTTGTTAACTTATTCTGTGAAGACATTTGTAGTAATTTTGACTAGGTTTGATCTACAATATTTTCGTTATCATCTCGATTTTTTCAGGTTTCTGGAACAGGCGCAACGACCCCAATCTGCTGTTCATAAAATTTGAGGAGATGAAGCACGACCTACCTTCGGTTATCAGAAGGACTGGCAAATTCTTGAACAAGGTGATGACTGACGGTGAGGTCGACAAACTGTGCGACCACCTCTCCTTTCAAAACATGAAGACCAACAGAGCGGTCAACTTGGAAGCAATTCTGGAGAAGTCCTTCGGAAAGAGTTACTTGGAACAGACGAACCTTAGATTCATACGTAAAGGAGAAATAGGTGATTGGAAAAACTACATGTCCGACGATTTGTCCAGAAAGTTTGACCAATGGGCCGTACAACACCTGAACGGTACCGGGTTAAGTTTTGAGTAGGGAGCAAAAGAAATAGCATATGTACTTTATTTTATTTATGACAATGATATATTTTACTATAATTTTGATCAATTTCAATAAATGGTTCGTCTAAAGTCTAAGGTTGGGGGTAAAAATTAAAAAGATATAAGTAAATTTGCTTTCATTTTATTCCACATAAGTGAGATTCACAAGTTTGGCAATCAAACAATTTGATACGTACGTTCTATCGAAGCAGTATGGTGTGGAAGTTTTATAAATATAGACGTGTTTAAATATTTGATATTTAAGTTCGCAATAACGAACTCTACGTAATATAAGTGTAAGTACATACAATAGTCAACAATAAATACATTCAATGAATCTGATTAAGTACATCAGCTGAGGTAACAAAAAAATAAATAAGTACAACATTTAATCTCAAAACGACTAGATAAAATATAATTAAGTAGGTATCTTAATTGACTCACAACACTCATCTACTCAGTGAATTGATTTCACTAGCTTTTAATATATCCGAAGAAATATAGAAATTTAACTTAATACTAGGTACTTATAGTGATATTTTGCGTAAAGATGCACTAAAATACTGTGTCTAACACGACTTTGAATCAATGAAAAACGAATCCTTTTCTATTAAAACCGTTATTCACGGTACTGAGTACCGATATCATCTAAAATATACAATAAAAATATCGTCTTTGTATAAAAACAAAATAGGTTCAATAATTATAATATCATTAATAAAATATTTATCTAACCTGTTAGTACACATTATTATATTTTACAATATTTCATAGAAAACACTGTTAAACAGCGTTAAAACATGTTGATATTTCATCTATTACGATTAAATTATGTTTATTACTATTGTCATCATGTAAAGCTCATATTTTGAGTTTTAAATATTATCTTTGGAATTCTTTTTGGGATGTCATGTACTTATATGAGATCTATTAAAATTATAACTTAATTCTAATGTGAAACAAAATTATCGATAGAAATATAAAACGTGCTACTTAAAAACAATCTATACAATTATGTGCCTACATTGAAATGATAACGATCGTTATGGACTAGAAGACATTTGCCGTCACAACAAATTGGATGCTAATAAGCAAGTATGTGTCAACCCACAAAAAGTCAAATTCAGGGGTTTTGACAAATTTTTATAATGCATCACGTATTTAACATTCTACAAAAGTGTTTCAAGACATCTAAAACATAAAGGTACATAAACAATGGATTTATATTAAAATAACTCGTGAATCACGTATACAACTCATGCTCAAATTAAGCTTATGGGGGTTAACACATTATTGCTTATCAGCATACAATTATGCCTGAAAAAAAGATATTTTGATGAATACTGATATTAAATTAAACTAATGTAGATCTAAATGAGATGACAACTGGAATTATTTTTGTGTCTCACGTGAGGGTTTCCGAAGGCTCCACAGCACTGATGATGGTTCACATTCTTCGTGTGATGATGCCCATGTGGCTGGACATTACCCGTTTGTAATTGATTCTTGTCTTTGATCGAATCTTTGGTTATTTTGTGGGTAGAACAACTTTTGTGATATCCTGGTGCTATTCGAGCTTTGAATCTACCGACTTTCCCCGGTTTTGGATGGTTCACTTCTACCACGTTATCTGTTGTACAAGTGTGACTCTTTGGATTTGTGTCAGGTTGTTCCGTATGTGTATCTTGAGGTTCTATGTTGGTTTCTGAAATAAAATTATCATTATTGAGCTAGTTTTTGAATATCAACCATATGAAACAGATCATTTTCAACAAAATAAGTGGAACAATTCCTGATAAGGATGTGGCTACCAGTTTAATGATTAGTTGCTGTCTAACGTGTAACCTACCTAAGAAGATTGCATCGATCGATCAAGTTGGTTTTCTGAAAGAATATAGATTCATAGGTAATCTAAGATAATCTATATATATATAAATAAATCTGCGAAATGTATGTACGCATATAACTTCAGAACGGGTGGACCGATTTCGCTAATTCTTTTTATTTGAGTTCGTTATAACAAGCAAGGTTTGTTTAAAAGAAAAACAATTTAAAGTTAAAACAAAGCATTTATTAAATATCCTGGGAAACAGTTATAGAAACCAGATAGCAGATATACTACACATACTATTTTTAAATAAATACTTATACAGATAGATATAGAACAAACAGACATTTGCATTCAACATTTGTAATTTTTGTCACTAACCACAAAACCGGCCTATCAAATTTTGTTTACTGCTATATTGTTGTAGAACCTTACCTATTTCATCTTCACTATGTCTGGCTGTCTCCAAAGGACCGTCTTCTACCCTCGCCTCTGTACACATGTCTCCAATAATCGGCGGCGCGGAATGTGTTAGTGACAATCTATTCGCACTCTGTAGAAAAAGAAAAGACACTATTATGTCATACTAGTGGTTTTCCGCGGTTTCAGCCACGTTCCCGAGGATCTTCAATTTTCCCAGGATAAAAAGTAAGTGGCTTAAAATCCTTTCCATCCAACGGTTGTCTGGAAGAAATCGCTTTTAGCGATAAGACCGCCACATGTGCATTTAGTTAAGTTCTACTGTTATTGTTTATTTTGTTTCGTCTTTTGATGTACAATAAAGAGTTATCTATCTATCTATCTAAAGTAGTCTATGTGTTATTCCAGAGCATATTCTACCTCTGTGTCAAATGTCATCACGATCCCTTCAGCCGTGCTGACGTGAAAGAGTAACAAACATACATCCATACATTCTCACAAACTTTCGCATTTATAATATTGATAGGATAGAGAAACTTACAGATTCGAAGATATTTTCCGGTTCCCGCGTCTTGGCGAGTGGGGCTGTGCCAACTCTGCAAGGGGACGTCGAGCTGTAACTTAAGATTTATGACCATGTCATTTATTATCATCCTTACCATCATCAGCTCATATACGTCTCCACTGAGAATCATTTAATGCAATAATGATAATCAATAAGAAGAATAACATAGACCAATTCAAAAGTTGGTTGTTTTTATCAGTAACTTACCATAATGAAGAGTTGAGACTGTCATTAGTCCTCTGTGGATCAATAGTTTCGGCGTCAGTCCACATGGCGACTACACTAGTGGAGTTCGATCTGGAATCTGAAAAAAAATTCCGTATATGGAAATATTGGATAATTTCTAGGCGAAATCTTATGTAGGATTAATTAACATTAATGTTATTATCAGATAAAAATATCAGCCAAAATAGTGGCTTATTGTTGTGTGCAACAGACTGCCATGGAGCAGAGTTAAACAAAAAAAATATATAATCAGTTCGCATAGTGAATCTGATACCATATCATAGAGGAAACTTATGTTAGAGAATACAGATTATGAATCGTTCATAGAGGCTCTTCACTATATAGTATTCATCCATCCATACATCCATACTCATGAACTTGCGCATTTATTAGTAGAATCTTGGCTGTCAAATTCCGCAGCACGCACTGTAAAGATGAATTTTATAAATACCTCTGTCTCTTTCAGTTCTATTCGGGGAATTAGCTATACTCCTTCTTGCGACGTCCTGGAAAGTGATGGGAGAATACATCCGTCTCTCTTCCACGGGGGACATCACTGTTGGTGGGCTAGTTAGCGCCTGAGACGCTCTATAAGTTGGTATTATCGGTTTTATCATCACCATATCCGAATTATCTAAAAGAGAATTTGGACCAGAATTTGCAACGGAGTTAACTAATTGTATAAGGGCATTGTTCTGAGTTTCTTTGATGATCATTTGTTGTGCAGAATGTTCAGCAATACTGCCCCTAATGTCAGCTGCTCTCTCCCATTCCGGTTCAGTACCAGGTAATAGTTGTGGAGTTATCAGTTTGGTTAGACATGGCCTGGACTCGCGGCCTTCTAGCCAATAAGTTTTCATTGCACCTGTAAATAAGAAGTTATTTATTATAACAGTCAGTATGTCACATTAGAAGACGTTGGACATCTATCGAAAATATTATTTTAAACTAAATAAATATTAGTGGAGTAAACGAAGCGAAAAATACGGTCTTACCTCCGAATTTTTTTACTGTGAACCGATTTGCATGAATTTTTTGGAATTAGGCTCATCTTACCCTTAACTTTAAAAGTGAAAATGATCTGAACTCCGCCTATTATTTTTAAGGGGTGTAAACCACCCCTTAATGGAAAAAATTACATTTAGCCATTTTATCGCTAGAAAACATGTCTAATAGCAAATGGTGAAATTGTAAAGTATTTTCTTACATAATTACCTCATATTAAAATCATTTTCAACCCCTTGAAAATCTTACAACCCTTGCAAATGTGTCATAGTTTGGTATAAATATATACCATATAAATATATTATGGCGATAATATTTGTGTATTATCGCCATAATATATTATTAATATAGGTTAGGGTGCGGCGAGGGTGGCCCTTGGGCCACCCTTAAGCCTCGAACGTCTAAATGTTCTGAAATGAACACAAAAAAGGTGACAAAGACTTACTGTCCTAACATAACATTGATTACTACGCCCAAATATAGTTATTTTACACATTGCCGGTGGACCAGCAGGTATTCCATATAATTCCGAGGAAATTTATACATTTCCTAGGATATCTATGCATTAAATAGTTTTTCAAACAATATTGTACACAGTTCCTAAATAGTATCGGAACTGTACACATTTCCTAGGATTTGTATTCAATTCCTTGATTTCATACATTTCTAGTAGCATATATACACATTACAATAGTTGTGGGTCTCTATTATACTGCGTACTTTCACATTGCTCCAAATATTCGCACGCCGAAATTTTCAGTTACTAAGTAGATAAAAATATGTTAAGTTTTTGGACCATAACTCCTTCAATTTTCATGCTATCACAAGTTATAAAACACCATTGTAAAGGTAATTAAAAGAGCTACAACATCCTTTATTGCAATATATAGTAAAAAACCTTTTTCTGAAACGGTGAAGGGTTAAAGGGCTTAAGAGAGGCTGTGATACCGCTGCCACGCGCTCTTTAAACAATCATAACTCCGTCAATTTTTCTTTCACAGAAAAACCAAAACATCCAAATTGTTTGTCAGAAAATTATCATTTTTTTTATTTCCACACTTTTATACGTATCTGTCGTCCTTTTTGAGATATTATGAAAAATAGGGTGGAATTTTATAAATATTTGAAAGTTTGTTTTTTATATAATCATGAATTTTTTGAAAAATACGTGTCCTGAAGCAGCCAAACTGATACTATCCATCAAACTCTTCATAATAAAGTTAATTCTAGGTGGAATACGATTAATTTTAATTGTGGTGGAAATGGCACTTATGAAACCCATTGATTTAAAAGAAAAAACATTAGATGCTCCCCTTATTTGCAATACAGCTCACTTATTTTACGTGCAAAAGACTTTGAATAGTGCTCATTTTAAAGCTTATTTTATGCGCTACAAAACCCTTTTATATTAGAATGCATAAAATGCATCTGCTCGCCACTAGATGGCATTGACCACATCGATTAAATTTCAGATAAAATAAAACACGGCTTTGATCTTTAATATCTAGCTTAATAATGCACGTAGAATACTTTATAAAATACCAAATTGTTCATTGTTTTACCTGCTACAACTTTGTTCTTGATGAAATTTTCGATAAACGTACATTTTTGGAGATATTTGCAAAAAACCGATGAAAACCGTGAAAAAATTGCAAATTTTCAATAGCCAATAACTTGAAAAGTATTGGATTTTTTGAAAAGCTTTATATATGATTTTTGCTTAAAATTAGGCCTTCTATTGATATCCGAAGCAATTTTGAAAAAAAAGAAATTCACCCCCGAGAAGGGGTGGCAACCACACCCAGGGTGGTTGCGGAGTTCAAATCATTTTCACTTTTGAAGTTAAGGGTAAGATGAACCTAATTCCAAAATTGTATGCAATTCGGTTCACAGTAAAAAAAAACGGACCCATAATGCTTCATTTACTCGGCTATATCCTGGAACATTTTCAACGGTCAATCTGATTCGAAACTAAGCAGAGATACATTTACTCCCAGACACAGAACAAACAGACATAGGTATTCATGCATACCAATATAAGAATCTGTCCAAAAAAAAAAGTCTGGGTAACCACCAAGTCTGTAATGCTTTTAACTCTAACATTCAGTACCTTAGTTATAAATTTGCATTTAACAAATAAATGTTTATTTAACAAAACTTGCCTTTTCCCTTAACCTGTATCTCCCCCCTTTCAGTGACCATATAAGACGGTGATAATAACTCCTGCGTAGTTTGGGAGATGTGTATCCTCATAGCTTCCGAAGTAGATTCCATGCGAGATGCCGTATTTACTGAGTCTCCAAAAAGACAGTACCGTGGCATCTTTAAGCCAACAATACCAGCCACTACTGCTCCAGAATGTACTCCAACTCTAATGGAGAGGTGGGACCCTAGAAAGAAAGATGTGGGCCTGATTTATATAACTAGTGGCTCTCTGCGGCTTCACTTACATTCCCAGGATGAAAGACAACCTATGTCCTTTTCCAAGATCTGGTATATCTCACCAAATTTCAGTCAACAAACAAAAATCAGTGCAGTGGTTTAGGAGTGAAAGCGTAACAGACAGTTACTTTCCCATTTATAACAATAGTAAATAAAGTTAATATGTCATTTATTAGTGGTACCTAAAATAAAGAAGAAAATCAGGAGGCATCTGAAAGCGCATCTAACATAATGAAAGGTAGACAATTTTCGTTATTCATGTTACGACTAAGAATCGAGTATTCCAGAATTTTTACGTATCTAACAGTTCAGCAACCTATTACTTATTTTATCATTACATTTTACATTATATTAAATTTCGTCAAATAATCACCTGTACTAGGATCCTTCAGGTCAGTTATGGCGTCGACCATATCAAGAGCCATGTCGCACACTTTCTCTGCGTGATTGTCTTCTTTTTCTGGTGCTCCAGATACCACCATGTAAGCGTCTCCTATAGTTTCTACCTAAAATTATACAGTTATTTTATCATTAGTTTTACATCCTTGTAGGCTTCCATTATGAATTTTGTCACGATATTGTATTTCTATTGCTGCGACTCTTTTTAATCAAAACCCAGGAAATAAATAGTGTAGCAGTTTAAAACAAGTTACAAATAGATTGCACTTGAAAGGTTCTTTGTACTCAAGGTTGGCATTAGATCGTGGTATTGCGGATGTCCATGGGTAGTGGTGACCATTTACCGCCTAATTGCCGGCTCTTCCGAGCAAAAGTAATTATCTAAACCGAGCATTAGAGTCGACTTTTCATTAGTGCCTGTGAAGGCCTATTTGAATGAATTAATATGTTTCATTCATTATATAGACCGTCTGCTTGCTTGTAAACCTGACATAAAAATAGCAATATTCTAAAGACTTTTCTACAAATACATACCTTGTAAACCCTGTTCCTCTCAGTGAGTGTATCGAATATGGAATACATGGCGTTGAGCATCGACACCACTTCCATGGGCGTGATCCTCGAGCATATCTCAGTGAAGGTGACCACGTCGGAGAACAAGATCGAAACGCTGTCGAACATCTGCGATTGTATACGGAAGCTTTTTATGCTAGTATTGATGAAGGAATAAAATAATAAATATCTTGGTACGTTTTCATACACGGCTAATCTGATTCCAAACTAAGTAGAACTTGTGGTATAGTACCCACTTAAGACTTTATACTAAATAAATAAATATCCTGGGCCATTTTTCATATAGGTACGGCCGATCTAATTCTAAACTAAACATAGCTTGTGTTATGGTAATCCGATAGCTGATATACTACATTTATACTGATTTTATACTTATTTATATACATAGTTACACCCAGAACAAATGGACATATTCATGCATGCAAATTTTGACTTAGGTGGGATTCAAACCAACGACTGATGGTGGGAAAATCAGGCTCACTAATCATAAAACTAGAATACTTATTTATATACCCATACGAGAAGACCATAACCAAAGGTAATTTATATGTTAACCTTCAAAATAGCAACTATTAACTAAATGTTAAAAGTCATTTCTAAAAACAACAGTGTATGTACTTATAAAGTTTAAAGTTTAGTTTTGTTTTTATAATGTCTAGCCGTTATCCCGAGCTTTTGTTGCAGTAAGGTACTTATTCAAGTCCGTACAATGCTATGAATAACTTACATAAAAGCTCATAAGCGTTTTCGGGTCCGTTATCATTAAGCTGATCTAAACTTTGTTTCACACGAACTTGGTGTTTACTTTGAGATTTTGATTTTAAGTTTTGGATTTATTCATTTGCTTTTAAATGAATTTAGGGTGACCCTTTGTTTACTGTCTACCGTTTTTTTTACTGACAAGTAAGCGTAAGACTTGAGAGTCCTAGCTTCTGTCCTGCGGTTTCACTCGCGTAGTTCCCGTTCCCGTAAGAATACAGGAATAAAATATGGCATATTTTACTCTCTTATAATGTAGCTTTCCATTGGTGTAAGAATTCTTAAAATCGGTTTTGTGATTAGGCGTGAAACTAGGAAACGAAGTTACATTCGCATTTGGAAGCTGATAAGCAATAATGTGTTAACCGTTATAAACTTGGTTTTAAGAAAATGGCGCCTTAACATAATATTGTATATGTGATTTACGATTTATTTTATGACATAAATCCATTTTTTATGTACTTTTATGTTTTAGATGACTTGAAACACTTTTATAGAATGTTAAATAGTGATGCATTATAAAAATATATCAAAACCTTTGAATTTAACTTTTTGTGGGTTGACACATTATTACTTATCAGCATACATTTATAATATGAAATTCTAATTGGTATCATTAGTCAATTCTTGTACTTAAATAGCTAGCTTACCTCACAAGTGTCAATAGGATTCTCCCCATTCCTCAGTCGATCGGCCACTTGTTTCGGTATCATCTGATACAGGAGTTCATCGGTCCTCTTCATCTCCTCATCGAGTTTCCTCATGGACTCCTCCAACTTTTTACTCTTCTGCTGCTCTTGGTCCAGGGCTAGTTTCAGTTCCACAGATTGTTGGGTACCGGCTAGCATGAGGTCTCTGGAATTTATTTAATGGTTTTTTTATGATTATCATTTTTGGTTATTAAATGTTCATTAGTAAAATATTTTGATTTGAAAGCAAATATATATTAAGGGAGCTACGCCGAGAGATTATTTATCGATAAATCTACTCGTGTGTTAAGTGCCAGAGGGAGTTTCATTTTCCTTACAATATTATAAAGTATTTATTACTAAATATTTATTATTAGTATTTATTATTTACTAAAATAAGTATTTAAATGAATTTTAGTCTCTTTATGAAACAGAACATATGGTACAGAAACATAATTTAGTTTTATTATGTGTTTTAATTCCAATAGCTTTTAACGCTGGGTTGCCCCGGGGTAACTAACAATCACATTTCATATACCTACCAAACAAATAATAATATATAAATTACCTGCTAAAGTCATGCATAGACAAATCGTTGATATAAAGGCCGGTGGAGACGAGCGCCGACAGGTCCGGCATGACGGGCGTGCCGAGGTACATCATCATCCGCCAGTTGTCCATGTAGATCATCTGACCTGATATACCATATTACCATGACAACTATAAAAGTAGCTTCGACCCCGGGTTCCCAGGGGACCACAAATTTCCCGGGAAAAAAGCCTATGTACAATAAATTTATTTGAGAATAAATTTGAACTCTGTGCCAAATTTCATCTAGATCCTTTTAGCTGTGTTGCGTGAAAGAATAACAAACATCCATCCAACCATATATATTATATACCTACATACATTCTCATAAATTTATAATATTAGTACTTGCTTAGTAGGATATTCACAGAATACCGGTCGAAGTAGATTACAAGTTTTATCTGGCTCCCGTGGGTTTTACTTTTCCCATTTCCATAAAAAGTAGCATATGTATTATAACTGAATATATGTATATTCTAATTCTGTACCAAATTTAACCCAAATATATAGATACCCAAAGGCTGATGCCTTTCTCAGGCGTGAAGAGTAACAAAAATCCACACAAACTTTCGAATAGGCAATATTAGTTGGAATAAGTAGCTTGATTTATTATTAGGTATGATTTACATTCTTATTATGGTAACAATTATTAAGTAAAAGTCCAAGTTTAATAAATTATAATATCTGTAAAAGAGGGAGTGTTTTACAGACGTCTGGAGTGATCACATTATGTTACCTCAATTTTCATTAAGCGATGTAGGTATTCGCCATGAACTTTATATCTCTTGAGAGCTACAGAACACTTAAATTACTAAAGTGAGGAGAACATTTTTCGTCAAATACACATTTTTGCAAGAATAGTACTTAATGTGCCTTTTAAAAAAAGGTACGAAACCCTTCTAATTATAATACTGGGAAACTTTGGAAATTCATAATTAAATCACACAGCCGAAAGGGTTTAGATTAAATTTAGGGGCAAAAAGTGAGATTCCAGAGAAAGGTGACGCCTCTGGTGTTGCAAGCGTCTATAGGCTACGGTAAGCTTCCCATCAGGTGGGACCGTATGCCTGTTTGCCACCCTAGTGGTATAAAAAAAAAAGAAAAGGTGATGGTTGATAATAAAATAATTTTGTCGCCCGAAGAATGTGTAGATTAGATCCATATACTTACCTACTACACGGATTTATCATACAAAATAGGATAATGTTCTTTGGCAACAAACATTTAAATGGTGAATATTTTGCATCTAAACTAAATCTGTATACTTATATTGAGTGCTCACAGTGTATTCTAACAATTAATATGTATTTACATTGGCTTTTATGTACAATATATAGGAAATACCCGGCGTCGATATTACAATACATTGGGATAAAGATGAACATTTGGCGAAGGTTGGTTACGCATATGTGATATACAAAAATCTCATCATCTCTTTTATTCATCTTTATTATAGGTTAGATATCGTTCCCCTGCGGAAGCGTGGTTCTGGAATGGTTATTTGACGTTCAACACAGGACACGTAGAAAATCGCTTGTATTCTTATTCCTTGCATAAAAAAAACTGAGCCATTTAATAAGCCATGGCTTTAGATAAAGAGCAGTTAAACGATATATTGATTTAGTTATATTTTTCTTTGAAGACCAGACTTTAGGTAAGATAACTTAGTGACCCAAAATTCCATTCAAAAATTTGATAACCTCTTCCGTCTCCACAGAGACCATCTCCGCCGGGTATTTACCATAATGTGCTAATAATATCTAAGTAAATATTTAGGTGGTCGAGCCATTATGTCCCATATTACGGCCAGCACTAAATGTGTTTAAAACTCATGTATCCATGACTACCTTTGAGATGTAAAATAATAACATCAGGCAAACGTCGGCCATCGTATGCAAAACGCTTCTTTCGTGTCATGCCTGGAAATTTTAAGCATGTTAATCCTTTCAACATTATAACACTAATCAATGAGGTGAGCTTAGTCTGAGGATAGGGACGTGTGGAGGTCTGGGTTAACCGTAGAATATTAAATAAAATATAAAGAAATATTCAGTACTAGTGACCCCACAGTACAGCGGTGGAACAAAACACCGTCATAACTCTGACAATTTACATAAAATCTTAATGATTTATACACGTTAACTTTTTTCTTAATAAGTCTATATCGACGGTAGAAAGCAATTTTGTCGTATCTAAAAAATAGAGGTTTACACCAGAGTAAAATAACACTTGAAAAATATCATAAAAAGTAATAACACCTTAATAAAAACTTGTAAGAATATAATGATAATTCCGGCAGACTCAATAAATTTACTTATTCTTTATTTTCTTCAAATATGGAGTGAAAAAAAAAATGATTTTTCTAGATACGACAAAATTGCTTTCTACCGTCGATATATTAATGAATACCCTAATAAAATCCGTTGACTCCGTTGTGTAGTTTAAAATAGAGCAAGCGCTGGAAGTGACTTTATACGAGTAAAGATTCTTTTTTCAGATAAAATAACAAATAATATTTCTGCGGACATTTAGATATAAATCATTGCCACAAAATGAGACATGTCACGTGACATCCCTATTTTCCGTACAAAGTTCAACGTATATTTGAAAACTTTCGACGACAACGATTTACCCTTTGGAGCTGTAATTACATAGTCTAGTACTATTCAAGTTTAATATGGCTTCATGTAAATCTTCCACGGCTAAATTGGCGCCCAACATGGGGCTCAGTTAATTCTGAGCAAAAAAACCTATCATAATTGGGGAATATAAACTTCTGCTTCTCATAAAATATTAATGAAATGATTCGACGAACTAGTATGGTTGACACGGGTAACCGCATTTTTAGGACGCAACCCTCGTCAATGCTCATTGGATTGGCAAGATTCTTGATAAAGTTTAATTATAATTCTCTTATTTCTTCTTCAACGAGCAATGTAAATCTACGGATATCGGTAAGTAAGCGTAATCAAATATATTAATTGCCAGGAAAAGTGGTTCAGAAATAGAACGTTTTAATTTAAATTCCCGCTTGGAGTTATCGAATTTTCATTATGATTAGAATTAGAAGATGAGACACAGCCTGTTATTCAAATTGCTGGCGTTACAGCGACTATTATTTTATTTATTATCCTCTTTAAAAAATAGAAATCGTATTTGCTTAAATATATATGATTTGAGTATATAGTTTACTAACTGCCTCCGCGCGGTTTTACCCGCGTAGTTCCCGTTCCCGTGGGAATACAGGGGTAAAATATAGCCTATGTTACTTAGTGATAATGTAGCTTTCTAATGAAAAAAGAATTATTAAAATCGGTCTAGTACTTTTTGAGTTTATTCGTTACATACAAAAATACAAATCTTTCCTCTTTGTAATATTATTATTCGTGTAGATAATAAAACAAATACCTTTGAGCCTAAGATTTTTCTCAGTGGCGCCATCTGTCTCGTCGGAGAGGCGGACGAGCTCATTGCGCCGGTCCGGTGCCTTCTCGTGTATGACGGCCTCAACCGTCACCAGCTCGAAGATGTTGTTTGTACGATTAAGGATCTATAATATACATACTTATAAGAATATTTTATTCAACCATTTACAATTCTTTGGTAATTTTTCGCACAAGGCGATCTGATTCGAAACTAACCAAAGTATATGCTTGGTTTGGAATCAGATAGGCCGTGTGTGAAAAATGTCCCCGGATATTTATTTATTTATTTATTTATAGGTATAAAGGGATCTACTAATTTTAAACGCATACATATGTAAATTAAGAGATAGGACAAACAAACATATTCATGTTCACAAACGTTGTATTTGTCAAACCCGCAACCGATGGGTTGAAATCTGCCAACCACAAACCCAACCCAAATATACATCGTTCATCGTATAATAATGTACAGTAGATACCTATTTCATGTCATATTCATAATAATAAATATTCATATAACCCTTGCATTCATTTGTTAAGAAGGTAAATCTAGTTTGCAAACAAGCACTTGATAGTTGATGACTGGCAATAATATACATGCCGGTAAAAGCACGGAAATACTTAGTACCTGTTTCTTTAAGTGAACTATGCACTATGTTGTTAAGAGCTCCTAAAGCTGTCGGGTTCTTAAATGTTTTGACAGCACATAATATATACTTCTACCTTTGTAGTATATCTATGACTTCTACTGACAACACTTTACTTCAAGGAACAGAAAAACGCAGATTCTTTAAAAATACAATGTACCTATGGGATTTTATTTTGCCTCTGATGGCTGTTACACCCTTACGCGGAAGTGGTATACCTATGGGATTGGCATTATTATGTAAATTCGTATACAATTTTACAAATGATTTTGATAAAATAGAATTAAATTATTCCTACAATGTTGATCGCAACATCTCTAAATGCTAGCGACGTTACAGTTTTGACAATTGCAATAAAAAAAATTGCTCTAGGTAACTTTAGTAGTACCTCTAATTCTCGTCTTTAAATATAAATATATAAACACGTCTTTGTCGTAAAGCATTACGAATATATTGCCACAACGCTTTCACTATGCGGTCTTAGTATGAATGGTACAATGCTTGTCTTGACCCTTCTTATAAGAGTCATAACACGAAGTTTGCGGTGCGGATGTTTTATAGAAACCGCAATCCGTTGCGGGCTGTTCCCTCAATGAAAATTGGTCTTGAAGCTTAAGTACTTAACATGCATTCCTATGTTTAAAACATACATTAGGTATGTATGTATATCTGTGTTAAAAAGAAGAGATAACAAGTGCTGGACAAATAAACATTAGTGTACCGAATCGACAATTAATACCGAAGGCCTATTTGAAAATAAATTTCATTAGCTTCCGCCCCTTCATTCCCGTAGGAATACGGTGATAAAATATGCCTTAAACCTTTGTTACGCCCTGATAATGTAGTTTTCCGTTAAATTCCATTGGTATAATTATTGTTAAGATCGGTCCGGTAGTCCGGTAGTCCGGACCCAATTCAATGCAAACAAACAAACAAAAATAAGTATTCCCTATGTAAAGTGAAAAGTGTATCTACATTACATAAAATTATGGTTTTAAAACTCTTGACATGTAAAATGACCTCAATTAGATTTCTAATATAGTTATATATAAATTATATAATTACTATATATTTTATATAATATTTTTTCTACCCATCTACTTACAGTTTGAAACTTGAATGCGATCAGCGGTCGTACCAGGTCGAACCAGTTGGTGATCTTCTTCCCCACCAGATCTGGTAGTATCACCATTAGGGAGTTTCCTATACTTCGCACCACCATGTCTGAACTGAAGAACCAAATATTTTATTGTTTTTAATGTTATAAAGTTAAAATAACTTACTATTTCTAAGGTTTATTTTTGGTTAAAATAAAGATTTGATTTGATTTATTTTGTTTAATGTAACTTTACTCTCAGATTAAAAAACAAAAGTCTTTTTACCATAGTTGTAATTCATAAACAGGCAACACTTCATATCTTAAACGTCAATACATTTTAATCAAAGAACCGACAGAAAATTACCGATATAATAAATTATGTATCGAAATATGGATGTTAGCATTATTTTTAGACGTGTTTTAATAATAGTTTATTAACTAAAACGCTTACTTATTTATAATTAATCATTGGATCGAGTTCAGGGAAAGTTAGACAGATTGCCAACCACCCGGGGAAGATAAATTACACGTTTATTATACGGATACAGACTTCTAACTTCAATGATGGTTATAGTACAAATAATGAATTAATTTGTTAAAACGTATCGTGTAGCCATGAATGAAATTGAAACCACAGATAAATAGAGAAAATAAGATAGAATACAATATTTTCGTAAATAGGTTGGTAATGTTCTAATTCTTCAAGATCTATACTTACGTTTGACGAAATAATTAATAACTATCAGGTAATGCTTAGTAGAAAATATAAGGTTATAATGTAATTACGGTAATTACTAAAATGGTTCAGAATTGATTTTGCTTATGTAATGCCTATAATATTTTTATATAGGTACCTATTCATGAATGAGTGAATAGGTAGTAGGTACCTATGTATGAATATATGGGCACTAGTCATCGGTCAATATAGAACATTCATAAAAAAAGTTCCATTCACTTTTTTGGAGAAAGGTTGCATATACCTACCTACTTACCTATATTAGTTAGGTTTCTAGCCTACATATTCGGCCCTAAAACCGTTACTTTAAGGTGGTGCTTAGTCGACCTTTTCCCAAGGAAAGGTTTAACAACAAGGAAAACCTCCTATAAAAAATATGAAAGGGAACTTTATCCTTACTTTTATCTTGGTTAAAGTCTGAAAATCTTACCCGAAAACCATGCAAAAGGGGAATATTTCGAATAAGACTGAAGCGCTGATGGGCAGATGCTTTTCTTCCCTCGTCATCGCCAATGAAGCCAACGTGAAGGCACGGTTGTCAAAAGTCAGCTGGAAAGTCACATGAACCGTGTCGAAGAGTAGCTCCTCCCGAAGTAACTCTATCCTCATCTCTTTATGGTAGAAGTGACGGGCTACCTGAAAAACATTGTAAACGGTCGTTCGTATGTTGGTATATAAGAGAGCATGCAATGCCTTGAATATAATGTTTATGATACGTGCACAATAGATGGCGCTGTCCTTGATAACAGTAATTTGATTGTGTGTAGACATAAAATATTACAACCCATAGTATTTATATTTATTCTAGTAGTTTATTCTAATTTTAAATAATAATAATTGTGTTAAGTATAATATTTTTCTAACAAGTAAAATGTTTATCTAAGTGAAGCGCGATCGTGTAATATTTGCATAATATGTAAATATAACTACTTGTATCGATTTGTGGTTAAGAATAACCAAACGAAAGAAAAATAATAAAATAATCACGTAGAAACATGTGTGCCGTACGTAATAGTCTTGTTAGTTGTAATGTAGTTTTAGATTTATATTTTCGCCGCTCTTAACATCGGGGGCGTAGCTCAGATGGTAGAGCGCTCGCTTAGCATGCGAGAGGTACCGGGATCGATACCCGGCGCCTCCAATGATCTTTTTGCTCCATATATACTTTTTGCTGTTATTTTATTTTTTCGAACATGTTTTGACAGTTGAAATATATATTTTTATCGGTATTTACGGCGGACGATCTATGAAACATGGTTTATTCTGTTAATATTGTAAATTAAAAAAAATTATCAATATCAAATATACTTTTAAATTTTCAATTTTTTTATTTAATTTATTTATTCTATTTATTTAATTTTGACTACTTACTAGAAGAAAATACCTACTCTCATTTTTAATTAAACTAACTTATATTATTTTCTCAAGAAGGAATATTCTTTGTTTTTTTTTTTTTTTATTTGAGTCGCCATTTGTTTACTTTATCGTAGACCCTGTTACTTGTTCATACAATGTTTGTGATTTGATCTCTTTGGTGATTGGAAATTTACGTAAAACCTTATATCCACATCAATTCAAATCACGTTAAATCCCTAGAGATTCCTTATTTTAGTCTCAGTATACGAAGAATATATTCTAAGCAAAAAAAACTTAAGATGTGTCAAGGGACCCCCGGATGGAACGAAGTTCCTTTTGATTAATTACTGATAAAGTTGTATTAATATATATTTTTTTAAGTTATACATTATAATAATATTTTTTGTACGCACATCAACTAGTAGGTACTATAATGCCCGCGGAACTATAGACCGCGCTTTAGGCCCCGCGCCGCTCGGCCACGCTCGGCCCCGCTCGGAAATATGTCGTTACAACTTTTTTGGTCTTAAATTTTCCGTCTAGCCCCCTTTCGCAACGCGCGATAAGGAACTATAGTAGGGACAAGATAATAGGTCACTTTTGACATTTCATCAAAATTCAACAACGTAACCTTGTAACGGCGGGCATAAAATAAGAACTGCATAATTGCTTAACTTTTTTCAATTACGTTTACATATTTATTGTAATAATGACCGATACGAGTAATTTTACGATTTGCTTTCACTAATAAACCATTCTAAACATAATAAACAATTTCTGATCTAAAGAACTGAACGTCGTTACAATGTTGCGTCAGTCAACCCTTTTTCTTTTTAAACACTAGGGATGTTACTCTAAAAATCGAAAGCTGATAGGATTGTAAGTTGAATCGAATGCAATGATTACTTGCGAAGAAAAATCACCTTAAATTTATAACCACGTTGTGATTATAATAAAACCTAATTATACATATTTATTATTCTTTTAACTAACTATAAAAATACAAAATAATTTAAAAGAAAATAATTTTACAAGATTTTGAACGAGATGTGAGAATAGACAATATTATTGAAAATGAATTAATAATATCTCTGAGTGCTGACAGCAGTGATGAAGATAGCAGTTCCGATAGTTCAAGTGAATAAAAGCAATTTTTTTGTTAAATTACGTAGGTACTTGTCTTATTTTGCTCCTTTAATTTATGAAAGAAAAAATAATAATGGGACAGGGATTCGCATGATCATTTTTAAAATTCACATATGTTTCAAGTCTGTATCGATTCATTCGATTCATTCATTTAATCGATGTTTTTAAGCAGGTCACCTCACTATGAATATAAAACTGACATCTGTCAAAAGTGACCTATTATCTTGTCCCTACTTTAGGTACGTTCCAAAAAACAAATTGTCGGTATATAAGTATAAAATTCGACTTACCTCACGAATTTGGCCCATAGCATAGTAAACGAAACCTCTTCGCTTCGACCTGTAATGCAGCGTCAAACCTTGTCTGGTTTCATTCTCACATATAAAGCTGGGGGCCCTCATTCTGGGGTAACTGAACTTTAGGTATTCGTGTAGGTTGTCAAGTCCGTTGAGGAAGTCCCTCATGTGACGACCGAGTACGGAGAGCACTCTGTCATACCCGTACTGGGACACGAAGCCGACGAAGTACACGCCCATCTGGTCCATGAACTCTCTTTCTGTTATTCCGAGTACCTGAACAAATAATAAAATAGTTACATAATTATATAACTGGCTTCCGCCTTGCCTTCCCTAGAGGCCTTCTACTCTCCCAGGATAAATGGTAGCCCTTTTCCAACATTTTACAATACAATAAATTGAAATATTATAATCTATACTAATATTATAAATGCGAAGGTAACTCTATCTGTCTGTCTCGCTTTCACGCTAAAACTACTGAACCGATTTAAGTTAAATTTGGTACACAGATAGACTAGAGCCTGAGAAAGGACATAGGCTTCTTTTTGTCACGGGGAAATGGAAGGTCTCCCGGGTATGCGGGTGAAACCGCGGGGAGCCACTAGTGAATAATAATACGAAAAGAATAACAACCCCTTTGAAATCGCGGCTGAGACTGGTATTTAAATGCTAGTTATAAATAAAAATAGAGGTAAAATAAAACCTTTATAAAAATAAGACAAGACTTAAAAATAATAATTAAAAGCGTAAAGGATGTGTGAGGGTAGACTACATAAAGCTTTGCGTTAGGTATATATGTCTTATATTCGACAATATTAGCAGCAGGGGGTGTAACTCAGTGGTAGAGTGTCTGCTTCGCATGCTGAAAGTCCTGGGTTCAAATCCCAGCACCTCCAAACAAACCATTGTTATGTTTTAATTCCTTAGATACTTTTTATGACTTTTAGAATCGAATGTAGTTAACTAATACATTCATAAGTATAGGTAATTTGAGTTGCGGTTGGTTCATTCATTCATGCAAATAACAACGCGTCCCCGAGGGCCCTACCCTATTTCCGGGATAAAAAGTAACCTATGTGCTATTCCAGAACATATTCAAACTCTGTGCCAAAATTCACCCAGATCCAATCAGCCGTTATTGCGTAGATGAGCAACAAATATTCTCAAAAACTTTTACATTTATAATATAAATGAGATATACTTTGTTACAAAAACATAACCTAGATAATAATTATAATCTCGAAATGTTATTATTTTTAAGACCTTTGTAATAAAAAATAAATGTATTTGTTTTTTTATCCAAATGATATTGTAATGTCACAAACATTTTACCAATTCAAATAACGATTATTAAATATAGATAGAGAAAAATTATAAAGATTTCGCGCCAATGCCTTTTTATAGCACGCATTCTTTGGTTCCATTTTCATAAAAAAAAATCTTTTTTTGACCAACCAGGTACCTACTTAATAGGTATGTCTAGTCGATTCATTTATGGTAATTTTGATTATGAATAAATACTTATTTGTTTTTGTAGATCAGTTAGTTTTAGTTAAAAAAAAATATATTCCCGTTGCTACAATTTTTGAGCAAGAGTAGTGAAACTCTGCCTTTTGTTTATATTTCGAACTCAGTGCCTAAGTGCACCAAACTTTATGGTCTACCTAACTAAACGCTTAGGCTGTATCTTTTTTTTTAAAGTATCATGGGGAACATGGCGGCGAATAAAATAGGTATAATATAATATTATTCACCCAAAATTATAAGTGATTGGTCACGGCCAACTGTTGACTGTGGGTAAACAGACTGAAGTTCGTTCCTCTTGACAATAACATGGCAAAGTTTATGAGGATGTATGAATTTTAATTAATCGCCACAACGGCTAAGTATCTAGATGAAATTTTCGAATCTAAATATGATCTGTAATATTTATCCCGGGACAATTTTAATATTAATATTGTGGAATGCAAATAAATAATATGAATATGAATATCTCGGGAATGCGAATAAAACATCGGAACGGATTAGAGTAATCAATATAATTAATTAGGTATGTTCCAATTAAGTAATACTAATAAATATCCTGGAACAATTTCCTATAAATAAACGCGGTCAACGCCCAGAATGAATAAACAATTAGGCAGATACTTGTATTATTTATTCTTTACCCAGTTGGAATAACAAATAACAATTCATTTGTGTTCACAATTTTCTTATAAGCCGAGACTCGAGGGAAATCTTAGAATTGAACCCAAAATAAGGAGCACAGAAGTGTTTCAATTTGCCAAGCATATTGAATGTTTTCGTCATATTTTTATGAGACAAATAAATATGATAACTATTATATGCACAAGTTGAACTCGTTCGATAGATTTTATATAGCAAACTACCTTAACGTGGTTTCACTAATAACAGGCTGTATGTCAACATTATTTATATTCATTTGTATTCAACCTCTTTTATATCAGTGTAACAATATTTATATATGTTCTACCTCTTTACATGAACCCAATTTTTTTTCTCAACCTTTTTTTTTACTGATGACAATACTGTCAATATTTGGCGGGAAAAATATACATGACGAACTTTTGGGACATGAACACGTTGTTTTTAACCGACTTCCCAAAAAGAAGGAGGAGGTTCTCAATTCGGCCGGTATGTTTTTTTTTTTTTTTTTTTTTTTTTCTATGTATGTACATCGATTACGTCGCGGTTAATGGACCGATTCGCGTGATTCTTTTGTTCGACGCGAAATAGCTGCCAGATGGTCCCATAAAAATTTCTTTCAGTTTGGTTTAGTAGTTTTCATTTTATAAGCATTATTGTTATTTGGACGATGTCATTTTGACGATATTTTGTATATTAGTATGTCGATAACTTTAACATTTCTAATCCGATTTGCGTAATTCTTTTTTTGTTCGTTAGGGTACATATTCAAGTTGGTACCCTGGTCATCTAGTCAGCATATGATGATGGGATCCCAAGGAAATCGTGAAGAACACTCAAATTATAAGCATATAACTGTTACGTTTCAGTCAATATCATACAGTTTGTTCAATTATTTGCGTTTGATGATGATTTCCTATGGATGAGCTGATGATGGAAGGTACAACTCCTCAAAGGATAGGAGTTCAGAGAAAATTCTTTCAAAATTATACGTACATATGGATAGAGAATAGTATTCCTTGAGGCTATTAGGTTGACCTTGAAGGTTAATCTCATTAACGTTTAGGTTTAATAGTGTTCTGTGATTGTTAAATAAATAATAAGCCTACCCATACTTAAATCACTAAAAAGCAAAAAATAAAAATAAAACTACGTTAAAAAAACCGACTTCCAAAAATACTAAAAAGCAAAAAATAACTAACGCAATTTATAACACTTTCCTCTACTTAACTACTGACTACTTATTCTTTCCGCTTGCTGCTTGGTTTGAAGTCGGTGCCAAGCCATATATGAATAAAAAAAATTACTTAAAGAAATAAAATGGTGTAACAAATAAATTTCTACTCGATAACCTACTAACTTCTAACCTACGTAAATAAATAACGATAAATGACAATGAGAAACAAATGAAAACGACGATGAAATAAATGTAATTTACATTCTACAACTATAGTGGTCCTGTAAAGGACCGTTTATTTCTAATATTAATAACTCACAAACCAAGAGCATGCGTTTTAAAGAAGAGTTTAGAATTTTAAATGCAAACGGTGCCAAAGTTCTTAACAGAGAATCTTAACAAAGATCTTTTGTATATTGTTTACTGTAGGTTTGCTAATTATGCTGTGGCTTGGCACCAACTTCAAACCAAGCAGTAAGCGGAGAGAATAAGTAGTCAGTAGTTAAGTAGAGGAAAGTGTTATAAATTGCGTTAGTTATTTTTTGCTTTTTAGTATTTTTGGAAGTCGGTTTTTTTTCTAATTAATTAAATCTATCAAATTTATAGGTCTTTCGTTCATCGCGAGATTAAAATAAGTAATTACATAAAGTGCATAGATGTGTCTAGTCGATTGGTTTGGTTAGAACCCCGACTTTAGAAGACAGAAGTCTTTGTGGGCTCAAGTCTCGCCCATAGACATAGATATACCATCAAGGACTAATATTTGTATGTCTGTTTATAATTCTTAAAATAAGTTCACAAGTAATACCCATATAAGCTTTTAGGTCAGATTATAATTTGAAAAATCAAAGCCCAAGGTTTGCTTAGTTTAAATTCCTTACATAGAATAAGACGTATGTAAAGAACATCCTGGACTCCGTATCTTCATACTCAGATAATATGCAGATTGTTAGTGAGAATTGCATAGAACGAAAATGAATATAGAATACTTATTTAAAGGCAATCTGGTCGAGATTGTATTTGAATTGGCTATAAATATGTGCAACATTATAAGATCTCATATTGAACATCTTAAGTCATATTTATCTATACTCTATACTCTTGTATTATATAAAACTGAAGAGTTCGTTTACTTGAACGCGATATTCTCATAAACAACTGGTCCGATTTGAAAATTATTTCAGTGTTAGTTAGCTCATATCGAGGAAGGCTATACGGCCTAAAGCCTATATTATATAGCCTATAGTATAGGCTGTATAGGCTATATTCCTACGGGAAACTACGCGTGTGAAATCATAGGGCGGAAGTCATATATACCTACTGCAGCCAATTTAACACGATATGTGGGTACCTTGTTATTTATGATTTATAGGATATACCAATTCCCGGGTTGTTACATGTCCTGCATATAAATAAGCTGCCAGAGCGAGATGCATATATACTTCGTGAATATAGTCGTATGTGTATATACATTTTGGAGTTTATTAAGATTATTATGAAATTGGTAAATTATTGACTTAACCAGAAGATAATTTCGAAAGTGTTAGCCTACCGCGCGTAACAAACATCTATTAATATAGAGGAGAAAAGCTGTAGGTACCTAAACGAATATTTTGTTTAAAAAAAAAAATTGGTTGCCTGTAAAGTCGGTATACGGGCGAAAGTTTTACGTGACAACGACTTTGAGTGGTAAAATAATTTTAATGTGAATATTCATTCGTATAGTAGGAAGAAGGATGAAATAATAGTAACAATTTAAAACATAACGTCACGTTACGTGAGCGGAGCGTAACGCAGTTTCTTGAAGTGTCACCCGGCAAACCAATTTATAAGACGTTGTCACGTCAAAATAATTTTAATGTGAATATTCATTCGTATAGTAGGAAGAAGGATGAAATAATAGTAACAATTTAAAACATAACGTCACGTTACGTGAGCGGAGCGTAACGCAGTTTCTTGAAGTGTCACCCGGCAAACCAATTTATAAGACGTTGTCACGTCAAAATAATTTTAATGTGAATATTCATTCGTATAGTAGGAAGAAGGATGAAATAATAGTAACAATTTAAAACATAACGTCACGTTACGTGAGCGGAGCGTAACGCAGTTTCTTGAAGTGTCACCCGGCAAACCAATTTATAAGACGTTGTCACGTCAAAAGAACTAAGTAGGCTAGAACTGGCTGCCTGTGATATTTTATTGCTAACATAAGTATAAAAGAGTTGTTTGTGAGCGATGCAACCTCGAGCATCCGGTACCAAACTTTTTTCATTTTAAACTGGTGGCGGCTGGACCATACCTTTAGCTAATCTTGTAAAGTCTTCCAGCTCCACATATATTGAACAGTTGATTTATTTATATTGCTATATTAGTATATCTAGTGTTCTAGTGCTTAACTACCTACTTACCGTGTTTTTAACCGTAGGCGAGGAAATTTGCATATTACGATAATACAACCAAAACTAGGCACTTATACTCAGTAAGTGGATTGAAGTTTGAGATTTGTTATATGTTAAAAACGAATATTTAATAAAGTAAAGCGTATACTTTGTTATCTAATTTATAAGTCCTAATAGTGGTAAACTAGAAGTTTTAAAATCCTACAAATATTGTAAATGTTAATGTTTATGAGGATATTTGCTACTCCTAACGCCTTAATTTATACAATATGTTCTGGAATAACACAACTTTTGATCTAGTAGAATATATTTAAAATCCCACGGGAACGCGAGTGAAACCGCAGAGAGCCACTAGTTATAACCGAAGGCTGAAGTCTGCCTCATTAATTTATAGAATGTGAAAATCGATATGCCTAGTCGCATCAAAATTGTACAAGTTAATACGGTTTCGTGTTATTATTAAGCTCAGGGGGGCTTTATTTTGAACTTTAACTTAAAGCTCAAGTATGTACACTGTTGTGGGTAGACTAGACGAAGACATGAACTAAAGGTTCTCTACATCTACAATATCTGTTTTGACAGCTCATCATACACATTTAATTATAGGGAACATATTTATGTAATTATTATTATGAAATCATATCTTTACAGTATGTGCTATATAAATAATATTTTTATCGAAACAGAAAAATAAAATGTTACAATTTAATTAAAAAAATGTAATTGAGGTCATTGCCTCCTAGAGTTATTCTATACAATACAATAAATCACAAATTTTGGGTCACATCAAAGTGAATACTCATTAACGCCACAGATACGACGGATATTTATAGTCTGTTTAAATATAGAGTTTTTCTTTTAGAAGAAAATATTATAATGTTATGATAGCACAGATAAATAATTTACTGAGTACTTATGTCAACGTAATTCGCAATTCAAATCTTAAAACGAAAAAATTAAGTCGATCGAATCAAATCAAACTTCATACACAGCTTCATAATTATTTGTAACCTCCTTTTATGTAGGTATAGGGAGTTTATGTGGTATGTTAGTCGATGAAAACAATAATGCAATATAGTACCTACCTACTTATTAGTTATTATGTACATGTTAGATAATTTAGGCACGACACCAAACAGAAATATATACCTACATTTGTTTACTGTTAACTAGCCCAATTAGCACCAAAATCATGTGGTCTACTGCGAGACTTTAGAAATACTCAGCATTTTTATATATAATAATAAATTATTCCCAAAAGCAATATATCATAAAGTGTTGACAGGCCAGATGCCTGAAGTGTGTTCCCCGTTGAATATTGAATAAAATTTTCATACACAATACATTTTAGTCTGGGCTGGATGCCTGCGAAATATTAGGTTTGTCTTTTCCCCTCGTTATTTTCTCATTTGTAGAAAAAGTAGGTATTTTCAAGGGAAGTCTGGTACCTTTTTCCAGCCTTGTTATCTACGACAGACACTGGTATTTAAAAATCTTTTATTTTAACTATCTTTACCCTTTTGTTAATCTGTAAATTCCGTTTTGAATTTTAATTGGGAATTCGATTCTGGATTTAATTGGCACCTGTCGAATATAAACGTGACTTGAAAGAGTTTCTGAAGCTACTATTTATGTAAATTAGGTAGGAACGTAAAAATCTTGATAGACTTGACAGAATAACTGGCTTACCTAGTAAAGTTGTTAGATTTGCGCACGCCTTAATTAGGAAACAGATTTTCTACTTGTGGCTCATTCTACAGTCAGCTAAAGCAGACATAAGATCAGGTCAGATACCAACAATTTTGTCTTCGCATCGACATAATATTTCGCTTAGAAATTATGTAGTTCTTTAGTTGAAACTAACATAATAGAACATAGCGACAACTATATATAGCACAAGTGTCAGCCCGCGGATAGATGCTATTAAAAACCATCAGGCGTCAGATTACTTCTTACCTCCTGTGCCTTTTTAGCGAGTCGTGTGATCAGGTTCTCTGGGTACACCTGGTGTACTGAAAATGAGGGTTGTTCCACACCCGCTTGCCGCCTGATGTCCTCCCAGCGCTCCTCCCCGTACGTCTGCCGGATGAATTCCGCCATATTCTCTAGTAGCAGCCCGTACATGGTGCTGCCTGCCAAACAAAAACATACTTTATAAATTTGATCAAAGGTTTCGATTGCAGTGGCGTGTTATGTAAGTATATACTGGAAATTTTCTCTAGTAAAGGTGATTTCAAACTGAGCAGATTTTGTTCTGTGGTAACTAAATAGCTGATAATAATTATACATTTTTTTTTATTGTTTATACAACATTTTTTTATATATATAAATGATCGATTAGATCGTTATTTTACATTGTTATACAGAGTCACGCTTGCAATTTTCACTGGTACCTAATTATTTCTCACACGAATTCCCATATACTGAGTAAATTTAATATAACTAAACAGTTAGCTCCAGGTTTTCACAAACTACGAACTGTGAAACCTACCAACTAAAATAACTGTTTTACCTACATTTATCAACACTTAAAAATATTATAATAATATATAACGAAAATAATAGTAGTTCGGAACAATGGGTGGACTAACGTTACCCCATGTTTTTGAGATCCCATTTTCCTCAATACATAAACTTTATCAGGATATATCGATATTTTGTAATAGCCATGTTTTGATATCGGGTGTCCGGATACCGCCTCGGTTGTTTGTCAACAAACGCTTAATCACCCCATTGACCAATAAACCCACAGAATTAATTGTTTGGGATAACATTTATTTTCAATCTTGTATCTACAGTCCGTGTCATAACTACACTATAATTGACATTTGACCTGTAGTTTCTAAATTATGAGACGAGAGAATTTACACTTTGTTTATCAATAAATATTCGTGAAATTTCTTTTAGGTGCGAATAATGATGTTCTACATCATGTTCTACATAATAGGTAGCTAAGAAAAAAGGGAAGAAAAGTATTAGTTTTGTTCGATGTTCAACACAATGACATATGTCACTTAAACTTGGCATAACATTTATCTTATGGCTTTATTTTACTGTTCATAATACAAAATAGCAATACATATTTATATATATGCAATGATGGAGCACAAATGTTTTACTGATTTTTGTATTAAATTTACTACGACTTCAAATGACCTTATAGCCCATTGAAGTCCAAATAACGTTCTCTTTTGAAAAGACATTGATTTATCTGGCTGAATTGATTCGACACTTTAGTGATTACTTTCGGAGTTGACTTGGCTGGACAGAAAAATTACGATTGATATTAAGTAAAATTTAATATCAAAGAAATTTGCTGATGATTGGAAGTGACTGTGAGGGTAAAATATTTCAAAACATCTGCAATTTTCATTCAAGGACATATTTTAAGTATTCATTTCATCTTAATTGATAGTGATTTTATTTAAAAGTAATTGAGGTCATTTCTGTACCTACTCATTTTTTTATGGACTAGAAGGTGTTAGCCTCAGATGCTGTTACACGGATTGTATGTGCTTAAATATAAGGCCGAAAATAAACCAAAATTTTTCGCCAGTACCTGGGTATCACGTATATTTCATCCAAAGGGCTATGAACTGCTGTAAAATCGTACATTATTATGATAAATACATATTTTGTGGCCATGCCACACATGACGCTGTAGGTACCTACGTGCACAATCTTTATGATCCGTATTTTATGACAAATTCCAGGGGTCGTAAACCTATTCTTTGAAGAGTTAAGCTTCGTAATTCAAATATTTGCTTTTTCTTTACATAATATTCACATATAAATGCGTTGTAAAGAAAGGGTAGGGTTAAAGCGAAAGGTTGCTGAAAAAAATGTTATTCCATAATTTCTCAAGGTACACCTCTAAGTCAGACCACATATTTAGGTATACCTATATACATTTATAATATACTTTTACCTACGTCAAGCCATAGGCAGAAACTGTATAAAAACTTCTAAGAGTGTTCTAAAAGTGAGGGCGTTTTTTAACTATTCAAGTTTAGTTAATAAAAATAAATATTATTAAGTTGAATAATAATATTCGCTACTGCATATCATATAGATTTGCATGTGTCAATTAAATGAAGTTATCTATAAACAGTCCACGTGTTAAGTGACCAAATAAGGTTGATTGACGTAAAATCTTAATCAATCATGGATTACGCACGGACAGACCGATCGAGCCAACCGAACGTATGTGTCTGCAATACTCATTCATCAATCAAATACAACCTTTTTTGGTTTCATTTGAAATGGTTTAGTCATTGGTTTTGTCACACTTTTTTTCGTCACTATGAAAACAACAAGTAGGTTTATCATTTTGGTATGAAAATAAGGCTTAAAATTTTTTATCTTGTTAGTTTAGATATTCCTAGAAATAGAAAGCATAAAAAAACTATCCGATGAATTGAGAACCTCCTCTTTTTCGGAGTCGGTTAGGAATTAGATGATAGTAATTAAATTTCCATACTATGTGAGGGTATTAACAAGATATTAAATAACACATTCGATGTTACCAAGGAAGAAACAATTTAGTACTCACCTACTTATTTTGAACTGTTTAACGGATTTCAATCAAATTTCGCACGCAAGTAAAGTGTTCATCCCGGGATTCCCGGGTAACAAGATCTTGAAAAAAACTTTAGGAACTCGGGTGAGACCGCGGGATGGAGGAAGTATTGTACAACGAATAGCAACTCAGTACGCCCGCCCACTAGCCATGGTCAAAGTCACAAAGGTCAGTTACCAGCGGAACCATAATGGCATTATCATTATTATTAGGTACCTACAATAGGTTTAGTTAGGGTTGTCAACGTTAAAATAGAATTATTAGGTAATTCAACGAAACTCTTGGATTTAACATTCATTTTAATTTCAGATTGAAGCATCGGTCACAAAAATTACATTATTAAATCAGCAAAAAAAATATCATCAATAAAAACTTATGTGTCAAACTATTCAATGATAAAATATTTCGCGACGGGTAAAATTTGTTGTATTATTTTTACCATTTACAAAACATTTAGTTTAGTTTACACTGGCAACCCTGGCGGTATCTAAAATTAGCAACACAATACAGCATTGTGACAGTTGGTGCCGTATTGGGCGCGCCAAAACTCAACGCGACCAAATATGGCGCTAATAAAACCTAATTCTCAATTGAGTGGGTAATGTTTTTCCGTGTCACATAATTATCAATTAGATCTTATTTATTGTGTAATTATTATTTATTTGTCGTTTGTTATATAATCGTAGGTAGTTGTGTTACGTTTTCGGATACCTTTGGATGATGGTGGTCATTATGCTTACGTACGCAGAAACAAAGTCGGTTCAGTCCTTACTAGTAACATGTGTACCCATTTATGATCTGTCCAATATGTGTCATGTTGGAAAAAATTAGATTTTACGATAAGAACAAACCTTCTAGGCTATTGATTTAATTAAGGCATAGATGACTAGGCATTTTTTAAGGCAAAGGTTTTTCGCCTACGCTCCTACTGACTGATGGAGCGATCTGGGTTTGCCAATAAAAAAAATTACATACTTAATATAAAAAAGGAATTGCTTATGGCTATTTACTACGTTCAACAGATAATGTTATAATTGCCAGACAAACATTTGTATTACGGTATACAACCAATTTGTAATGATAATAAATATAATGTACATATTGCCCAACGGTAGGGTTGCCATCTCTAAAATTTGGAAAACAGGACAAGACGCGCGAAAACCCCGGATTTTAGAGTCCGAAAGCCGGACATGTCAACAATATCTTTTAAACATATTCAATGTACTAAAAAACAGTTGAAAATGTCATAAATCACCTTTTTAGGGTTCCGTAGTCAACTACGAACCCTTATAGTTTCGCCACGTTCGTCCGTCCGTCCGTCTGCGGGTAATCTCAATGAAGGTTGATACTACAGAGCTGTATTTTATGCAGCTGTTTGTATGGTAGTAAATATTAACAGCGTCGACAAAATTAAAATATATAATCTTGAAAAAAATTTTTTTTGAGGGTACTCCACAGGAGGATACACGTAAACCGGGAATTTTTTTTTCTTTATTCTTATAGTGTGGTATATCGTTGGATAGCTTATTAAAAAATAGCAAAGATTGCTAAGAACGCTTTCCGATTCAGGGTTTCGATTACGAAATATTAAGCTTTTGAACTGAAATTTTTGTTTGAGTCATGTGTCCCCTTCCCTCTAAAAACCAAACCATGCTAGTAGCATATATGATGAATTTAGAAGGAATACTATCTCGGCTAAGTTGGCTTTGCAGGTTAAAGAGTTATAGTAGCCCAATTAAAAAAGATCAGAAAATCAACCGAATACGACTTTTAACCATTTCGTTGCCACCTCAATATTAAAAAAAAATATTGAAATAAATCGTAAGTACACTAAACACAAAACTATTTTAAAAATATTTTATTTATATCCCTAACTTTTTGTGTTTAGTGTACATGTATACGTAAAGTAATGAATTTTGTTAATCTAGCTACGGAACCCTACACTAAGCATGTCCTAACAGGCTCTTGGCCGGTTTTTTTATTCATTCATTATTTTAACAAAATAGAATCAATTTGGTACAAATTTATTTATTTTTTAAAACCCGGTCCTCAAATGAAACCTTCCCCGGACGCTCCCCGGATGCCCTCTAAACTAGGACAAATCCGGGGAAACCCGGACGGATGGCAACCCTACCCAACGGTCCTGTTTGTGTAGGACGGGTAATATAAAATAATTACTTTGATTTTCGTTCGGACTACCTCGTTAAAATGTTGCTGAAATGTTAAAAAAAAATAATTACTTTAATAATGAGTGGTAAAATGTATTTAATACTGATTTAAACACTAGTAGTGGCTCCCTGCGGTTTCACCCGCGTACCCGGGAGATCTTCCATTTTCTCGGGATAAAAAGCAGCCTATGTCCTTCCTCTCTCAAGGCTCTCTGTGTACCAAATTTCATTTAAATCGGTTCAGTAGCTTCAGCGCGAAAGCGAGACAGACAGACAGAGTTAGGTACTTCCGCATTTTAAATGTTAGATAGGATTCTAAGCAACATATTGCAATCATTTGTAAACATTATAATGAGTATTTTAAATAATGGGTAAAAAAATTGCCATATTTTGGCATGTTTTATTATTACCTATTATGTTCTTAAGGAAGAACCTGGCTCAGTGAAAAGGGTTTCCCTATCATAAAGGTCAGAGACCTCTGATTTACTTGACTCATGTTTCTAAAATAAAATGGAGGTAAAGTTAAGGTAAGTTTAGTTTGAAGGAGTTACATATTACGTAAGATCATCGAGTAAGATACATAAAGACGAGACGCATAGGTAATAAAAGACTATCTACGCCTACAATCTACATATCATACATTCGATAAGCGAAATGTTGTCGAAAATATGCCTAAATATATTTTCTATTTATCTAGAAACGTCACGTGCTCCATCCCTTTTTGAGACAATAGCGAAAGTTCGATAGAATAATAAACAGGGTGATACGAGGTCGGGCTCTAAAAATAAATCAGGGGTACAGGACAATACTGTGTAGTTATCGTGCGATAAATGGTAATGATTTAGACGTGAAATTTTAATATGGCAACACCGAATGCCGTGATGCATTTTGATGACCTAAGGTCAAATTGGACTTTGCCAAAAAGTCCTGCCAAAATGTAGTTATTGGTGTCATCGAAACAAAAGTAAAAGTTGTTAAAGGATGTGAAAATAATAAATTAACTTAGGTAAAGCATTTACTTAGTAGTTTAATCGTCACAGTAAATTAATCTATAATGTAAAAAATACGGCAAAAATTATATCTACACCATCGTTAATAACTCAATATTTAGAAAAGCTTTAAAAAATAACCTGAAAGCATCAGCTTATTAGAAAGCATTACAGAATTATCAAAAAAAAATATTATAAATTGTACTTAATTACATTTTTTTTTGATTTTGTACATGAAAATAATGTCACCAAGCAAAAAGCGTAAGTTAAGTAAGAAGATGTTCACAAATAACACACAATTACTCAGAGTGACAATATCTCCGGAGGGTAGTTATGCCTAAATTGGAACGTTATCTAAATTTTATAGAGCGAGGACCCATTATAATAAATATTGCCGTCTTTAGAGGAGGTGCCCGGATTTATTGTAGAGAAATTCACACTTTTAAATTGCTTTTTACGCGATACTACTGTCTGAGATAGCCCATAGAAGTAACTGACGCAGTGAAACTATTTCAATCTATTTCTATACTAATAATATAAAGTTGAAAAGTAAGTTTATCTATCAGTTTTTGTACTTTAACTTGGTGTTTGTACCTACATGAGGAAGGCTATCTAAATACATGTTACGCTTAAATTCACCCGGAAACGCAGGTGAAACCGTGAGACTGATACTTGTAGGTACCTACTGGATAACCACATATTTCGTTTTATCCGATTCCACTAAAATCCGCAGGGCTGAAACTAGTCTTATTAAAGAAACGAACTCCATTCCTAACTTGTCGATTTGCTATTTCCGAGTTTAACTTAGTGTGATGTCATATGAAGCAAAGTAAAAAGATAAGTATTAGATATGTTACGTAAGAACGTAGTTCTATCTAACTTTTGATCGGTTTCAAACAAAATTATTTCTCATATTGTAGATACTTTATACACCGTTTCCATTATCTGGTTGTCGTAAAAATAATGGCAACCATAATCCCACCATTCGTCAGCATTAGATTCCACCTAATATATTTTCCGTCTACAACTTCAATTTGTGATGATAAATAAGCATTATGAACTCTTTATATTGAAACAATATTACTAAGCCTAGTTTATTTAAGAGGAAGTTTTCTATTCCACAAATGAAGGTTAGATTATTTTCAAGGAAAAGCCTCAAAGCTACGACAAAGCCAAATGGTATTTTTCCTTAGTGAAGCAAATTTGAGTGTAATATTCCGGATAGTGATTGTCAATCTCTTGAAATGGGTCGCTCGGATGGTCAAACACTGATTGATTGATTATTCAGTGATTTCAATATTATCTTTCAGCACCTACAATCTATTTTCTAATGGTAACACGGGCGCTAATACCTATAATTCAGGATATTTCTTATTAAGTTTAGAATTTAGGGAGATTAAAAGGTACCTACATTTATTCTAAAATATCTAAAATAGGTGATCGATTACACATCAATCTTGTGTCGGTAAATGTCTATGTCTATATATAATAACAGTTATTTATATGTGGTTATAAATATTATAGGTAACTACATATGTATGTTTCTGAGGATGTATGTAACTCATTTACGTAATAGCCCTTGAATAGACTGATATGGATTAACACATCATCATCATATTTTTATCCCGGGAAAATTGAATATTATTCGGGAGCGTGGGGCGGATGAAAGTTCTTAATAAAATTAATAACATAGGAAGCTGTGTATTAGGAAAATGGTGTTACTAAATAATTTCTAGATTTGTATTAATCATATAATTTCGTTTAAGTAAAATCTTCTTTACCTACTAATGATTTTTAACAGATTTTTATTAATTATTTCGTTAACATTTAAATAGCTACGTATTTAAAAATAAAAGAAATGCCAATAAACCGTTTTAATATGCGTACTAATAAATGTTCATTTTCATGGAATCATGGTAACACTTTGATGTAAAGTTAGTTGTCATATTGTGTGTGATGTCACATTACCCTTTCGCGCCATTTTCCTATGAAAGTGCCGCGTCAGTGCGCTGCGCTATTCCGTCTTGAAAATTCGCTGACTGAATGGATTTGCCGATATCTACTCTATTTAAATTGAATTTACTGCGCTATAAAGTTACGTTAGCTTTTTGATTTCATTCAACACTAACTTTATTACATTTATCTTGTTCTTGTGACATTTTAAAACAGTTATCTCGTTTTCTATTTTAGTTGGAAGTACGGTGAAGGTCAAAATGTTTCTTAGGAAGAAAGCTTCCTTTTAGTGCGCAGTATTTTAACAAAATGTAGGAATGGACTTATTCTAAGCACTTTTAACTAACACCTGTATATAATAAACGGCTATAATTTTTATATCTTCTTTTTAAAGCATGTGAAAATCAATATAAAAGTACCTAATGAAGCTCGGATCAAATAAAACTGCAAAGGTACTTTAAACTCTATTTCGCTTGCAAAACTAAGCATATAGAAGTTTACCCACCAACTAACATTACCCAACCTGAATGCATAATAAGCTACAGGGAGTCACGTAAAACTAAAACCACTAAAATCAGGATAATATCTGAAGAGATTAAATTAGACCTTCTTACAATTTAGATAGACCCTGCTCAGATTTAATAATAGCCACATAGAAAGGCCTATTGTGCGTACGGTGATCTCTTAATTGGATTATAAATAATTTAAATACTTAACTAAACAAGTTTCCTATAATAAATTAGAATAGTTAAAACTATGTATATTTTTACTATAATGGCTTAGTTAGATAATTATCGTATAAGATGATTTCAATGCGTAGTTATAGTCCAAGTTAATTATGCAACATGTGTTACTTTAACTACATATGTATTAAATAAATTTCTGAACGGAATTTGATATGGTTTTTATTAATAAATTGAGTGATTTATTTGCGTTTAAATTGGCGTATACAGAAATCCGTTTTGCTCAGCCTGTATGAAGTTGGTAGATGATTTGATACAAGACATAGAGGAAGTTATTTTACAAAGATTTTTCGTAAAATAATATGTTAGCTCTAAGTAAAAATGGCAACAAAGTATGCCCTTATGTTTATTTTGTTTTAAAAAGACTGAAGTGAAAGCAGAAATAAAGACTTCACCGCGAATCTTGAACAGATCTCACAAAAGGGAAATGTTCCGAATTTCTTACGAAAAGGCCTTTGTGACTCATTGAAAAATTCAACGAAACCATTTCGAGTCTGTGGATATTAAATACTTGAGGTTTGGAAAGATATTAACGATAATGGAAATATAATTTTTTCAACGTTTTTTCTAAGCATCTCTTACAATGGTAGCATAATAGTATAGTCGCAATTATGTTAAAGCAAATTGATCGTTTGCCATATCCTAGAACTACACCTGATCTATACAACTAATAATATGGAAGATACATCTTGAGCACTATAGGTATTTTATTTCACACTGTCTATAAGACTACGTATATCCATTTCAAGTACCTACATATTACTCTCATTAATTTAAAATTTGTCAAAAAAACCATAGTAGCATGCAATATTATTATTATTTGTGAATCCATACTAATATTTTAAAGCTGAATTTATTATCGTACTCGTACCTACTTGGTAACTTGACATCATGTACCTACTAGGTTGTTCCCGCCTGCCCGAGGGACTCCTTAAACTTTTCCATTTTTTTCGATCTAATTTGAATTATTACGAACTCGGACCAGCCGCTTTCGTCGAGTATGGCGTTTAGCGTAACATTTTGCCATTCATTTCTATTTATATACCCACTTAGATATATAGGTATATTGCATTCTTAACCCCAATTCCCATACTTTTCGCTTGATTGAGCTGAAGGTAGCCTTTGTACGCATGATAGGCAACATCCCTGAACAATATTGGTGTATTGGGGAAAGGAAAAGGATCCAAAACTAATTGTTTTATCAATAATAACTAGATACATATACGATTGTTCTAAAATGATAGATAAAATAAATCAGGCGTTTGTATTCTTAATTTGACTATAATATATCTTCATAATGGTGAACGCATTAATAAGTGAATGTGAACTTTCTTGACATAATATATAGGATAGGTAGGTAGTTCCTATCCATAGAAATACTTTGTCGTAAACCTTTAACTTGAGAAACAAATGAATGTAATAAATATCCGAGTAAAGTTTTAAACGAAATTAAAATAGAGATATAAGGGAAAATCTAACGCTTCTATTTTAATGGGATTCTTTTATGAAATCAAGATCCACGTAAGTAGCTTCTCTCCCCATTCGTATTATTCTCGTAACACGGGTGAAAACTGCAGGGCGAAATCTAGCTAGTAATAAACGTATGCAGACAAAACTATTGACAATATTGAATTGAATTAATCATAAAATTGTTTACCCCGCTACGACAGTTGGATGAGACGTTGTTTGTTTTGGCTACAGGATCGTCAAACGCAAAATATGACCGTGATGTCTCATATACACAAAATAGTATTAATCATAAACTATTAATCTACGCTTCTACACTAATATCTTAAAGAGGAACGATTTGGTTTTTTCTTTGTATATATCATATGGCCTATTTTTTATAAATATGCATTAACTCTTTCCGTGTATATTATATTGATAGTATATTGGTTACTCTTAATAGAAAGAAAAGGTATATTTATTGATTTATTATATGGACGAGGTTTATCCTCGCACAACATTTTTTTAGTTACCTAAGTAGTTTCCTTCTATCGGCCATTCAAATCTATTCATTCAAAGACTCCTACTTTGTATCTACCTAAGTTAGTTAGATCTATAATAGACTAGTGGCACCCGCCGGTTTCACCCGCGTTCCCAGGGGATCTTCCATTTTCTCGGGATAAAAAGTATTCATGTCCTTTCTCAGACTAATTTTATTTAAATCGGTTAAGTAGTTTTAGCGTGAAAGCCAGACAGACACTGAGTTACATTAGTATTTATAATATTAGTTAGGCTTAGGACTAGATGTTACCAAATTCAATCTCATAGAGAATCCTTCTATCAGAGAACTGAATTAAATCAAGTACCTATCTCCCCGAGTTTCTCCTATATATTCCACTATTTATCTGCTTGTTTAGGTTCATGTTCCCGCCTCTGAGCATTTTGTGGCATTCTCTAAATTGGATTCTATTACACTGGTTTCTAGAATTGATATTGCTACAGCAATCATGATTCTGCTTTGTTTTATTTTTATTTTACGCATGAGAACTAATATGTTTTGCATATAAGAACTATTTTTACCACAAACTCGTCGGTTAAGCGATTATTTATTTATTGATGTAGGTAGGTACATTGAAATTCACCCATATACCTATATAAACTTTTATTGTTAACTAGTGGCTCCCCGCGGTTTCACTCGCGTACCCGGGAGATCTTCCATTTTCCTGGGATAAAAAGTAGCCTATGTCCTTTCTCAGGCTCTAGACTAGCTGTGTACCAAATTTAATTAGAAGTAGTTTTAGGGTGAAAGCGAGACAAACAGAGTTACTTTCGCATTTATAATATTAAGTTAGGATTTAATACAAAATTATTGAGATTTCTTTGGCGATAAAGCGAATCTAAAACAATTAATAAGTCTGTGCCACATAACGTGTTAAATTATAAAAGGTATAAAATATATTGTGTTATTCTCGCCAAGGGCGTTCGTTGGTAAAACATAAACAGGAACATAAACAGGAATGTAGAATGAAATAAAATAGCAATAAACATGGCAGGACACGGGTGATACAGTCGTCCATTAGCTAAATCAAAAATCAATAGGTGCTGTTTCAATTATGGAGGGTAGGTATAAGATTGTTGTGTTGTGTTAGGTACATTATCTCATTCAGTGTACGTATTTACCTAGAAGGTGTTTGTTTTTTGGGAATTATCTGCGCTGTTGTTCTGGTACAACTCAAATCTGGAAAACAACATCGTACACAAACACAAATTTATATAATATTGGGGGTCTAATTAACGTGTTTGTAATTTCCATCTTTACCCTGTTGGATGAGTGATGTAGGTAAATTTATTTTAACATTTACTTCAAATACCTACGTATTAGATCCCTAAAATATCTTTGAGAGGAAAGAAGACCTAAGAGATTATAAATGAGAAAGTTTTAATGGATGGATGTTACTCAATGACGCCAGATAGGCTGAAGGGATCTCAATGATATTTGGCAGAGAGTAAAACTAAGTTTTGTTTTAATTCGGGAAACTATAGGTAAAACCGTGGGGCGGAAGTTAGAAGAAAATAAAATAAGAAGATTTTTTTATTTACTACTTTACTACTTTTGGCCTCAAGGAAAAAACTAAAGTCTAGACTAAATTAGACCCAAAAAGATGCGGCCTTTACGCCTAACGGTTCAGAACCAAAAGTTTTCTCATAAACTCGACCTCTGATTATGAAAAGAGAAGTTAACAGTTTGTGTAGGTACAATAAAATTGTGTATGTTGTGACAAAAGTGTGGATATGAGTGAATGTTGAGTTTTCGACATAAAAACACGTACAAAACTTATGTTCTTATTGTTTATTAAATAAAACTAGTTTTCTGTCATAGACCTCATTAAAATGGTGTTTTTGTTTATGACAATATTAAATTATACTAGGGACAAGATAATAGGTCACTTTTGACATTTCATCAAAATTCAACAACGTAACCTTGTAACGGCGGGCATAAAATAAGAACTGCACAATTGCTTAACTTTTTTCAATTACGTTTACATATTTATTGTAATAATGACCGATACGAGTAATTTTACGATTTGCTTTCACTAATAAACCATTCTAAACATAATAAACAATTTCTGATCTAAAGAACTGAACGTCGTTACAATGTTGCGTCAGTCAACCCTTTTTCTTTTTAACCGACTTCCCAAAACGAAGGAGGCTTAATAAAAATAAAACTACGTTAAAAAAACCTTTGCATTAGTTTTACCATTGCGTTAGTTTTTTTTTTTCTATGTATGTACATCGATTACGTCGCGGTTAATGGACCGATTCGCGTGATTTTTTTTTGTTCGACGCGAAATAGCTGCCAGATGGTCCCATAAAAATTTCTTTCAGTTTGGTTTAGTAGTTTTTATTTTATAAGCATTATTGTTATTTGGACGATGTCATTTTGACGATACTTTGTATATTAGTATGTCGATAACTTTAACATTTTTATTCCGATTTGCGTAATTCTTTTTTTGTTCGTTAGGGTACATATTCAAGTTGGTACCCTGGTCATCTAATCAGCATATGATGATGGGATCCCAAGGAAATCGTGAAGAACACTCAAATTATAAGCATATAACTGTTACGTTTCAGTCAATACCATACAGTTTGTTCAATTATTTGCGTTTGATGATAATTTCATATGGATGAGCTGATGATGGAAGGTACAACTCCTCAAAGGATAGGAGTTCAGAGAAAATTCTTTCATAATTATACGTGCATATGGATAGAGAATAGTATTCCTTGAGGCTATTAGGTTGACCTTGAAGGTTAATCTCATTAACGTTTAGGTTTAATAGTGTTCTGTGATTGTTAAATAAATAATAAGCCTACCCATACTTAAATCACTAAAAAGCAAAAAATAAAAATAAAACTAGCGGAGAGAATAAGTAGTCAGTAGGTAAGTAGAGGAAAGTGTTATAAATTGCGTTAGTTATTTTTTGCTTTTTAGTATTTTTGGAAGTCGGTTTTTTTTAACGTAGTTTTATTTTTTAACAGTACGATCGCCGTCACCCCCCCCCCTAGGCGGTGGTGACCAGCGGGAGAAAGGGCGCGGGGGCGCCCACTCCCGCATTGCACGGTGCACCACCGTAGCGGGAGGGAATGGCCGAGCACTCGCGGTCATTCCCAGATCCCCCTCCTAGCACGGGAGGGGGACGAGAAGGGCTCGCCGAGAGGGCGGGCGGTCGCCGGGGGGGGACTGGACGCAAGGGCTGTGCCAGATTCCCAGTTCCCCCCCACAAAGGCGAGGAAGGAGTGCCGCTGGGTTGTTTAGTGGGTATACCGGTTGACTAGCAACCGGGGAGTCCCACATAACCCTTCCTGTCCCCCGACGGGGAGGGTATGCGTAACGCATTTTTCCCAGCGATAAAAAAAAAAAAAGGGATGTTACTCTAAAAATCGAAAGCTGATAGGATTGTAAGTTGAATCGAATGCAATGATTACTTGTGAAGAAAAATCACCATAAATTTATAACCACGTTGTGATTATAATAAATCCTAATTATACATATTTATTATTCTTTTAACTATTCCGATAGTTCCGATAGTTCAAGTGAATAAAAGCAATTTTTTGTTAAATTACGTAGGTACTTGTCTTATTTTGCTCCTTTAATTTATGAAAGAAAAAATAATAATGGGACAGGGATTCGCATGATCATTTTTAAAATTCACATATGTTTCAAGTCTGTATCGATTCATTCGATTCATTCATTTAATCGATGTTTTTAAGCAGGTCACCTCACTATGAATATAAAACTGACATCTGTCAAAAGTGACCTATTATCTTGTCCCTATTTTAGGTAGTTAAATCTCAAGATCACCCGAGTACGCAGGTTAAACCGCAGGAAGCCACTAGTATAAGTAGTATATATTTGACTTGATCGATTGTTATCTACTGTTATTTTTGTGATCATCAGATACAGTTGGCCGTGTGTGAAAAATTTCCCTGGATATTTATTGTTATTAGTAAGATTGTGTACCTATATTTATAAATCATTTACCTACATGAAAAAAAGCGAACCTTCAGACGTTGGCGACCTTTATGTAAATGCGATCTGCTGGTAGTTGTACTTAGCTTTGTATCACGTAGAAATCTCATTTCTCCTATCCTTGAGATTCTCACTTACATATTCAATGTGAAACCGTTTTATGGGTTTAGTTGGACCATTATTTTGTTATGGACTTATCTATTTATTACTATATGATCTATTTTGATAGGTTAGTTCTATTTTCTACCACCTTCCGCCTGCGGTTCGCGTAGTTCTTGTTCCCGTGGAAATACGGCGATAAAATATAGCCTACTAGAAACCACGGGAAGCCTACCATGAATTCATACGCGTACCCGGGAGATCTTCCATTTTCCCGGAAAAAAAGTATCCTATGTCTTTTCTCAGGCTCTAAACTATCTGTGTACCTAATTTAATTTAAATTGGTTCAGTAGTTTTAACGTGAAAGCGAGACTAACAGACAGAGTTACTTTCGCATTTATAAATAGATATTATTAAGATACGATGTTACACCCTAACGATTTATCTTTCTATTAGGGAAATCCTTTTTAAAATTCGTTTTTGTTCTTTAGGCGTGAACTATGACAAACAAACACACATTCGCATTTATAACATAAGCTAGGGATTATAAATGGTTGGTACGCAGAAAGTTTATGAGATAGGTATGCAAATGGTGTTTTACTAAACGTCACGGTTCCCATGAAACAGTACTTAAGGGCCACAGGTGCGGGCATCAGTAGCAAGAAGGTCTTTGACGTTAAAGGCCTCTCATTAAAATTGTATCTTTTTGTTTATGACAATAATAAAGTAGTAACCGGCTGACAGAGAGGGATGGAAGAAAAACACATGTTGTGCCGACCCTGCTTAGGCCGGATAAGGGCAGGAAGAAGAAGAAGTAAAAAAACCACATTCGTAATAGAACTATAAACAAATTGGACATTTTAATAGAATATCTCCTATCTTAGCTACGTACAAGATTGTCTCTTCACCAGTTGCGGTTCTTGTTAACAAGTAACCCAAACAATAACATTTCACATACCTGTAATCAAATTGTTTCAACTCAATTCGAATATGGCGGAAAGCAAATACTTAAAACTACCTTGTCGATACTTCAATTTAAACTATTCATTACCACATTTTGAATTATGCTCGATTTTAAGTAAATTAATTAACATTTGCTTTAAACATGATTCATGTAAATTCAATAAGCAATAGGCAATTAACAGCCAAAGCTTAACGATAAGCTGTGAATATATAAAGCTCTGAGGCTGAACAAAAACAAAACGGGAGCTTAATGTGATATTAATGACCTTTATGACTCAGCTGTGTTGTACTTACAAGTGTGTATATACAATTTAATGTCATATTACGTATATTTCCGGCTTGTGGTTAAACTATATTCCCACACATATCTATTTATAGGATAAAGAGTTCACAGTATATGACAAATGCTATCACAACGATATTTTGTGGCGAGTTTGCCGATACAAATTATTTTAATCAGGCATTAACAAAATAACTTTTTTTTTACTAAGGTTAAACATACCGAAGGACATTACAGTCTATATAGTTCACATGTTCAAACTATAACTTACGACTTATTATGTTAGTGTTTGTTCTTTGAATTTAAGTAGGCCAAGTTAGCCACTTTACTCCAACGCACAGTGGGTGTCCCAACTTATTAAGGTCAGTAATAAAAGTATTTAATACCCTTTCTATTGTACATTTACAAATAAATAGCAAAGTGATAAAAGTCCAAAGACTTATGATTTATTAGAAAATCTATATTTTAGGTGTAAATCATCATAAAATGGCGCTCTTTTATTTTAGAACTGTCTCGTTACGACCCACCTTGTTAGTGGCCGAGGATAACTCAGCCCTGGTTAATAGGGTTGCCACAAACTACATGAAAATAACATGATATAAGACTACTGTCTATTTAATTGAATTAAAATTAACTGTGAAATATTTCAAAATTAAACAAGTAAGTATATATGAGCATAAATAACACACCCCTAATTAGGATGGAATGAAAAGTCATGTCAGTTTCTCGTTGGAAACAAAGTAAATATGTATTATCGTGTTTTCGAACGTATGAAAAATAATAACAAAAATATATAGGTACATGGGATGTACGGAAATGGAACGTACAACTTTTTGATTATCAATTTTAATGTACATGTTTTTATGAAATGTTTGTGTACTTTTGAAAGAATTTAATAATACAACATGACATGAGCAATTATTTTTAATATGATTTCTTTTGTACACATTCAGGAATTTTATTTAGCGACGTATTTACGTTGACAAAGAAACATGTAATAAGTAATTTGTATCGTTACGATTTTTTATAAAACGATAATGAAATTCCTTAGTAGATAATAATAAAACAATACTGTCAAAAGCTACGTACAAACTTATTATAAATATTAAATCACCTAACAAACTGAATTGGAACCTAAAAATAAATAACTTCAATAATTATTGAATTTTTTGTTTACATTATAATGTAAACAAACCCAAAATATTATCAAAATAGAGTTCATAGACCTAGATAATCGATACGAAATTTTTAATCGACTCGTTTCCGCAACTACGCAATTATTCGATGCAGATGACTTATTATGATTTGTCGTCACCCAATACGTTTGCCATCAATATTGACAGACGGTCCCTTTGAAGTGGCGCGACCGCCCGCCGGTCGCGATCAACGCAAATAAACATCCTCACTGTACTCGGAGATCTCGATTCTCGATTTAAATCGAGTGGGTGTCTATACCAGTTTTCATATAGTGGCTCACTGTATGACCGGTATTTCTAAACAAGGTTAAGAAAAAGTGTTCTTACATATGTGGTGATTCATTGCCACAGTTTTGTGTGAAAAAAAGAGTAGGCCTAATCTTATACAGGTGCGAATATAATTTTTTTAATCTTCCAAAAAAGGAGGAGGTTCTAAATTCGACTGTTTTTTTGTGTTTGTGATCTCAGAACTCCGCCATTTACTTAGGAACCGATTCAGATATAGTTTTTTAAGTAGAGGTTTAGCATTTTATAGTAGGTAATTTAATAACATATAGCTGCTTTCTTTCTTTTATTTGATACTAGTGCAATATGGAAGCCTCATCCATTCCTTTGCATTTCATGAATATTGTAACAATCCTACTGCTATTTGCTATTTCTTAAAGCGCTAGAGGTGAAACAGTATGCATAAAACTGAGTTCTTTATGAGATCAACAACCTGAGATAGGTTACGTATGCAAGCAATTTCAACCTTTCAAGACGATCTAAAAGATCGATATCTACAATAACCGCGTATGCTATGAAGCTACTGGTCGTAGGTTCAAACCCAACCCAGTAAAAATATATGTATGTGAGTACAAGCTCCCCCTAACAACGTGGGGGTTTAGGCCATAGTCCACCATGGGGGCCTAGAGCGAATTGTCGTTTAGTAGTAGGTACGAGCCATGGGATTAAATATGCGCCCTCATGATCGTGAGTCGGTGCGTTCCCCATAAAGCCACCACGGCTTCGTTTTAGTATGATAGTATGTACCTACCCGGGTTGTTCCCAAAGTACTCCATTCTTTTGTTCTAAAAAGATAAGAATCTCATACATGGATTCCCAAACTACTCCAACGAATTAAATATTAAGTTAAAAATATTGCATTCAAGTTTCATTCTACTCCAAATGTAACTGGCGTTGTTCCCAAATCACTCCAGTCATTGTTCATCGACAATTCTCAAACTACTCCATTGAAAACATCGAAATATATACAATCTTAATATTTTAGTACCATTCTTCTCCATGAAATGATGGAAAGGTACAGTCAGGCACAATTTACAAAATTAAACGTGTTTTAAAATAATGTTTGTTGTTTGCTAGCGGTAAGGGCAGTGATGGAGTAGCGTCGTAGGGGCATGCAGGAGTGATACCTGTGAAAATACATTACGCTTTGTCCCTTTCACTGCCTATACAGTTTCATTTTTTACAGGGTCGACAACGCGCGAGTGACGCCCCTGGTGTTGCAAGGGTACATAGGCTATGGTAACCGCTTCCCACCAGGTGGGATGCCTGTTTGCCACCCTTGCGGAAAAAAGAAGTATATTTTATAAAAAAAAAACTTTTGAGAATGTTAAAATCCTCTCTAGATTTTAATTCTTCTTTAGTTGTTTTAAATGATTAAAAACATATTTAAAAAAAACCAAATGAGTTACTGTGTAATATTTCAGTTATATTATACCTCATATTAATATCTAACTAATCAGCCTGTAATTACCCACTGCTATAGTTGTATTGGCATATTTAAAAATATTTAACAACTCGGAAGTTATGCACCTCACTGTACGTCTCATCTTGTGGAGTAGGATGGGACAAACAATTTATCAATAATATTCTTATTACAAACACGTGGTGTTGTTTGTAAATGAATTTACCTACTATTTATTTATTGAAATAAGAACCTTGGAGTACTTTGAGAACAACGTTTTAATCTCTTGGAGTAGAATGGAACACATTTAATAAAGTATTTTTTTATCGTGGAGTAGTTTGGGAAAGAAACTTGGAGTACTCTGGGAATAACCCCCTACCCACGGTTAAGTAAGATGAGGTACCAAAAAACGCAATTACTCATTTATCTCACTGAACTAAAACCGGGGGCACGGCTAGTTTGTACAGAGAACCAATTCAACTTTATCTATTCAGAATATCTTTATTACCACCAGTAGGGAAGGAATGCAAACAAGTTGAATGAAAATGGAGTTTATTGTGTTGTTTAATGCTGCTAGTAATTGGTAGAAAAGTAAATTGAACTGTCTCAACCTTATTGACTAGTACAATTCAATTAGATAGTGCCTGGTGTGGTAACGGAATGCCTCTGTGACATGCACATGATCGTTTTTGGCATTAATAATTGTGTTCGGAAATATTATCCTACGAATACTATAAATGAGAAAGTTTATAAGTATGGATGGATGGATGTTTGTTACCTTACTCTTTCACGCCAAAACGGCTGTACGGATCGGCTTGCAATTTGGCAGAGTTAGAATATGTTCAGGAATAACACGTAGGCAAATTTTTTATTGGGGAAATTGAAGGCGGGTTGCTAGTAGGTAAGTAGATAAGCTGTGAAATATAGGATGGTAGTCTAAATACTGTTGCTAGCGAATCTGTGTTACGTGGGAGGCCATTACCGAAACCAGCTGAATACGAGCTCAATTTAAGCAAACATTTTGAAAGATATGAAGCTATTTTGGGAATTTTAAGGCCTTTCAACATGGTCTGTATATATACTCCAAGTTGTAACAAACCCACGCTTTCTGTTATTTGAGCCACACAATGAGCTTAATAATGATTACAGAGTACATTATTTATTTTAGTAAGGGTAAGAATAGAATATTTTTGCAATATAGATTAGCTGAATATATTGTTTGTTTGGTATAAGTATATCTAACAATTCTATATAGATAGGTATGTATAACCTACATAGGTTCAAGGGAGTGAAGAGATTTTTACTGGGTCGGCAACGCGTGAGTGACGCCCCTGGTGTTGCAAGCGTCCATAGGCTACGGTAACCGTTTCCCATCAGGTGGGACCGGTCATAAAAAAAAGGTTATAATTTTTGCTCAGCTTAATACCAAGTATTTAGTACAAACGTTAGAATTATTCAGTGAAATAATCTAGTTTAACACAGCTGCCTCCGCGCGGTTTCTCCTGCATAGTTCCCGTTCCCGTGGGGATAAAATATTGCCTATATAACTGCCTGATAATGTAGCTTTCCAATGGTAAATTATCTTTTTTTAATCGTCACAGTAGTATTTGAGTTTATTCATCACAAACATTCACACAAAAATAATAAAAACTTCCATTTTCGTTAAAGCCAAGACTATCTGTTAGGATTAAAGTTTATATGGTTTTATGGTTTTTATGGTTTATTGAAGATTGGAGGTCACCTTTTTATGTAGAACTAAAAAATGGGTATAGTTTTCGGCTGGAGAGAATTCGTGTTTTAGAAAGGAGGTCGTAGGATGGTACCTATCCTTTCTTGTCGATCTTTTTAGTTGAAGGATGACTTTTAATAGTAGTAGCTTTAGCAGTTTTGATACGTGCTGTATTAGAATCTTAACTTTAGATTTGACCTTTTTTATTTTTTGAACATAATACAAGAGGTCTCATTGCTGGGAATAATAAAGTTTCAAGAAGTTATTATTTATAAAGCCGTGTTGTGTTGCTTCGTTATGTTGTCGTGCCATGCAATATATATATATATAACTAACTATAACTTTTACACGTGTATAACAAGTTAGAAACATGTAGATCTAAAGTTAACTAGAGAAAAGTACCTGTGTATAGTGGACTATATACTCTTTGTTATAAGTTTGTTTGTACGCTTTATGAGTATGGAACCTTTCGAGCCAAGTCGTTAGCAGAGAGCTCTTAAAGAATTTTCACTTTGTACTGCGAACTTTTCAGGAGGGAATAGGTTTTATATAAAACTTTACTAAATACCAGTCGTTCTTGAAATAGACTTATACTTACCCGTTTTCTTTTACTTTAAAGTTTAAACGATGTTGATAATAAGGTAGTTGAGATAAAATTATCCTCGTAATGTTATAAATGCGAAAGTTTGTGAGAACGAATGTACGTTTGTTACTCTTTCTCGCCTGAACGGCTGAATGGCTGAATGGCTGTGATATATTCTGGAATACTACATAGGCTATTTTTTATCCCTGGAAAATAGAAGATCCCTTGTGAACGCGGGCAGCCACTAGTCCTATGACCTAATTTTAAAAGCAGCCGTGCTTTCAACGTTGTTCCTATCGTAAGAGATTATTTAAGTAAATATATACCTATTCTAATTCGTATAAGTATAATCCGATCACGGAGCGAAATGAGGACGAGGATCAATTGTCCTACCGTACCCATCTTAGGTAGATATATATTTATCAACAATATCTACAATTAACGTAAATAGAAATATTAGAAATAAATGACGAAAACAATACTACCACAAATATTTTTAATCCTTTAATAACGTACCGTACTTTAATATTCTGTTGGATAATTTAATATGCTACTGAGCGTTTTAATAAAATTACCTACTAAATATCTACTTAAGTTACTCAGGAATATTGTAAACCAAATCTTCGTTAATAAATTAACGAGCGCACAATAAGCGGTTAAAATCATAATGCTATTTTGGCAGAAGCTTAAAACCGCTTATTACTGCTTCAAACCGGATTTCAGTTCTTTATATACTATTATATCTTGTATATATAAATATGAATCCCTATTTCCCTTGGTCACGGCATCAACTGTGAACGGATGGACCGATTTGGCTAATTCTTTGTTTGTTGTGTTTGTCATTGTCAATAGAATGTTCTTAATGAAAGAAAAAAAATAAGTAGGCACGCCGAAAATTAGAAATTTTAAGAAAACTTAACGATAATACCTATTGACTTTTGTAATGTTACTTAATGGCGATTGAGATAAGTGTCAAGCCCTTTAATTCAATAAGATTCATTGTTAAGACAGGGCAACTAGTTTTTTATTGAAACTGATGTAGAACGTTAAAAATGTTACAGTTACATTCTAAGATCAATACACTTAGGGTAGAAAGCTAGCTTTGTAGTCTCTTAGCTAAAGGTAAAGAAAGGTGCTTGGTAAAGTCTTTAAGGAGCAATTCTATAGAATCGTATCGTTATCGCAGTGATATTGTTAGTAAGGAAGATTTTCTAGTCTAACTGAAGCATGAGCGAGTCAGCAGGTAGATAGGATAATCATGTACCTACTTACATAATGTAAATATATACGTAATCAATGATTCTTCAATCGCATCTGAATTTAAAACTCTTTAACATTTAAAAAGCTTGTAATTTTTATGCTTTATATGTATTTATATGTGCTATGTAAACAACACATTAACCTATATTGTGATTTATATAAAAGATTGCAAACGGAACAGCAATTTTGGGTTCATATCTGGACTATAAAACGTACTTATACTCTGACCATACATATAAAAATGCAATTTATTTCTATACCACAACAAAGTCATAAACTAAACTTATAGACGAATTTACGAAATATGTGCAATCAATTTAGTTTACCAATACAAACTATCTGTTTGATGTTACATTTATATTATTTGCGAAATAAATGCGATATCAATATAATGACGTGACTCAGAATAGGCCAGTCGGTCGCCCCTCGTAAAACTGAGTAGGCCATATTTTCAAATGTCTTCAAATCAGATGTCTACTATCTACGCTACGGAGATTACGTGAAAATTGTCATTTGTATTCACAGGAACGCATCGACTCACGATCATGAAGGTGGAGGTTTAAGCTTTAAAACTTACGTACGGACGGATTAACAAGTGAAGGAAAGAAAAGTATGTGAAGTGCACCGCACCGCACTAGGCCCACGTGGTCGACCATGCCCTAAGGCCCTCTCCTTAGGGAGAATGATCCTCACACAAGTTGGGTCTAGACATTGTCATATACTATCTTCTATAATATAAAAATGAATCGCAAAATGTGTTGGTAAGCGCATAACTCGAGAACGGGTGGACGGAAATGGCTTTTTTTGGTCTTAAAATGTTCGCAATAGTCCAATTGAGATTCTTATGGAAAAAATTGAAATATTTAAGTAGATACACCGGGAACGCAGGTAAAACCGCGGGGCAGAAGCTAGTATTATCATAAAACTGAAGAGTTTGTTTGGTTGAACGCGCTAATGTCAGGAACTACTGGTCCGATTTGTAAAATTATTTCAGTGTTAGATAGTCCATTTATCGAGGAAGGCTATAGGCTATATATCATCAAGCTACGACGAATATGAGCGGCCCATCAATGAAAAATGTTGCAAAAACAGGTGATACCAACGAAGTTGCGCGGATCAACTAGTGTTAAATATAAAACTTTAATGCCTATGTACGTTTGGTGTTAGGTGAATGTGCTTTATCAGTGGCTTTAATAATATATTTTTCCTAGTCTTATGATGTAGGTACTTACGGCGTTTTTATGACTTTACTAACAATAGGTAGGTACTAAGCTCGAGTCGTGAATTTTCAGCTTACATAGAGTTGGCGACACCCAAGTGATCCCGCGGGATATTCATGTATTACAGACGTGAAGAAATAACCTTATTTCTTTATCATATCTATGATAGACACTATGGTTACCGACAATCGCCAGTCGTGACGTCGATTCCCACACAAGAAGAAGACCTAAATTGTGTATAAGAACATGTGTGCTTGTTCTGCGTCTGAATTTCAATATTTATGCAAGTACCTATACTTTTATGTAGATATATTAAAAAATAATAAATAATACCTAGTATCTGATTACCATAATATACAAGCACTGCATAGTTTGGGTTTAGAGTTCAATATTTTTTTTTACGTCAATATTACGCAGTTAAATTCGTTGGTTTATTTTGGCACTTTTTTTCCATGGCACTGGACTCGTATGCATTGCTGCGGGTCGGGTGCACAAGAGGGTGGACAGAGGTTTTTAAATTAGTTATAGGTTTAATTAGGTATAAAACTGTTGATGTTACTAACATAGTATGTAAGTCTTGTTGCTAACCCATATGGACAAATGTCTGAATTAAAATAATAAATAAATAAAAATAAAAATTTTATTCCACGTGTACCTACCCAATATAATAGAATAAGATAAAATATGAGCTAAATTCAATTAAATTAATTGGAATTTCTTACATAATAAACACTGTGCTCGCCTACCTCCGTAGATTTCATTACTCCGTGCTAATTTGTGGCCGCAGCCAGATTAGGCTGTATACGCCAAAACACTTTTCATGATAAAGTCTCAAATGGTTTTCATTAAAACTGGGAGGGAACATTAATTTGGAACTTTTTGGCGTGAATAACAAAGATATTCAACGTTAATATTGGCTATTAAAAATTCTAATTGAAACACAACATACCTATATAAAAAAGTATCTATAGAGTCAAGTAATGTGTTGTTTTTATGTATAGCATGTGCCAGTTGGCTTTGGGGTTAGTGACTCTGACGTTCAAGCCACCAGTCGAATCCCACCCAGAACAATTTATTTTGTGCATGAAACTGGTCTGTTTGTTCTGTGTCTCGATGTACCTACTCGTAAATCTATACACAAACTAAAATATTCGCAGATAGCCTGAGAAAGGACGTAGGCTACTTTTTATCCCGGGAGAATGGAAGATCTCCCGGGTACGCGGGTGAAACTATATAAGTATGTATTTAAAGTAGTATATCAAGCAAGAGCTTTGTTTAGTCTGAAATCAGATTTATTTAATGTGAAAATCCATACAAAAATACATAAAACAAGATATTTTAAACCGCAACCTAAAAGTTTTATCTCGTAATTAATGATATTTCAGATTGATGATATGTGTCGGCAGCACGCCGCCACATGTTGGATGGCAAAACTTATTCGGGTGAGAGTTACGACGTTTGCCATCCATTATTCTTGTTTACTCTTACATTGTCAATTGATTATAGTTATAGTCTCCTATAGCAACGTTCGTATGATAATACTAACCTTGTAAAGAAGATAAACAACCTTGTAAACTAATAAATGAGATAGAAATAAGACATTTAGGCTTCATGTTTGTGTTTAGTCACCATTTATAATTAGCTACCCGATCTCGCTTTGCTATTATTAAAAATTGGTAAAAATGTATCGATAAAAAACTGTACAGACGATTAGCCTGAAAACTTGACTTTAATCCTACTAATATTATAAATGCGAAAGTTTGTATGTATGGATGTTTGTTACTCTTTCACGCTCCAACGGCTGAAGGGATCTGCTTGAAATTTGGCACAGAGCTAGAATATGTTCTGGAATAACACATAGGCTACTTTTTATCCCGGGAACGCGGGTGAAACCGCGGGGAGCCACTAGTACTATTATAAAGGCGAAAGTTTGTAAGTATGGATGTTTGTTACTCTTTCACGCTCCAACGGCTGAAGGGATCTGCTTGAAATTTGGCACAGAGCTAGAATATGTTCTGGAATAACACATAGGCTACTTTTTATCCCGGGAACGCGGGTGAAACCGCGGGGAGCCACTAGTATTTAATATGTATCTAGACTTTTGAATTTAGGTCCACTAAGGCTGGCTTAAAATATGCTTTATATAGGTTAGTGTGTACCTAATTTCCCGTTTTTCGAAGCTTGCGTATATTAGACTAGTTGATCCGCCCAACTTCATCAGAGTCGGCTGCCCTGTATTTGCAACATTACTATTAATTTATGCTCCGCTCCTATTGGTCGTAGCATGGTATATAGCAAATAGTCTTTTTCGATAATTGGGCTATCCAACACTCGTATAATAAAAAATAAACCCATTGTCTCAAAGCTTTTTAATCCTGACTAAGCTGTATTAATATTATAAATGCGAAAGTAACTCTGTCTTTCTCGCTTTCACGCTAAAACTACGGAACCGATTTAAATGAAATTTGGTACACAGATAGTACAGTCTAGAGCCTGAGAAAGGACATAGGAAATATCCCGGGAAAATGGATGATCTCCTAGGTACGCGTGTGAAACCGGAGCCACTAGTATTAGTATAAAGAGGGCCTTGACTTCTAGCTAGGCAGTGACTGGTCAAACATATTTCCTTAGTGACAATGAATTTTAATACGTAGGTAATAATGTCGACCCACGAGGGTCCCTCGAGTGGAGACATCTAGATTAAGGATGACATTTCTACGTACGATCTTAGACTCTGAAGTCTATTTTCCAAAATTCAATTACAAGTTATGTGAATGGAAACGTGACTTAATTTCAATATTTTACTGCCGCAGTATTACAATGATTGTAATTTGGGAACATAGTTTATCTGAAAATTAATGCTGTGAACCCTACCACACCTTTTTTCATTGATCTGGTAAAGTGCTAATATATAAAGATTCCTGTATATATTTCTTTTGACGGTATATACCTACTGTTATATAAATTTTTATCAATGCTATTGTTATGAGAATGAGTTGCCGAGATTTACAAATGTCTAGAAGACTATCTCAGCTCATACGTGTTAGGCAACATACTTCTAACCGGGTCAGACTTTTTAGAGGTGTACCAAAGCTGCCTATTACTTTCTTTGCTTAATGTAAAGCAAAGGAAACAAAAATTATGAAACTACGAAAGCCTAGAAACGGCTGACCGATACATAATTTTTGTTTCCTTTGTTTTAGCGAGGCATGCAGCAATTACTTTTTTATATAGATTAATATATTAACATTATAATTTAAGGAAAATTGCAACACAATTAAATAAGTAAACAGTGTTTAAAGACGAATTTAAGAGATTTGTTGCAGCGCCATCTTTAAAAGAGGTAGTGATAAATGAAGTCCGACCTTCAGCTGGAGGCACAACACGAGAACGGAAGATAAATAGGCTTAAAGGGTCAAGGGCACAGCGAGATTGCTATTTTGATTTGGGCTCAGCTTTATTGATAACGGTGTTATTCATACAGCTTATACTTAATATTATTTATGTTGAAACAATTCAATGTTTTACGGCGTTTCAATAATTATGGGCATAGACTGCTTTTTATTTCAAAGACAGGTCAAAATCGCGGGGTGGAATATAGTTTACGGAAAGAAAGGTTAGTTAACAAAGCAGTAAATTAATTTATAAACTTTTCGAAGTTCAATTCATTACATCAAAAAAAACAGATAAGAGGACTCTTTTTATCGCCCTATGTTTGTTTCGTTAAGGTCATCGAGCATGTAACCAATAGAGTAGCAATAGTGAGCCATTTGTTTAGCAACGCATCAATGATTTGTCACGTATAACTGGTATAACTAACAAACCACGCTCGAACTAAAACAGTACCCGACCAATAAGAGACCTGTGTGTACGACTTGACCTTGAGTCGGCCAATCAGAACACAGGGGCCGGCGCAGCGTTTTGGCGTATTTTGTTTTCTAACAAAACTGTTAACAGTTCTACTCTATTGGTTACATGCTCGATGGTTAAGGTAAACGAATATATATTTGCTGTCAAAATGGACATTTGAGATGGACATTATGGACAACCCTATTTAGTCCAAAGTATGTAACTAGGTACCATTATTTACCTATGGTATACACTCCTGTGTTTATTACTGTGATTTAAACATTGTCAGTCTCATGTTACTTCATAATTCTAATATACTATTTATTCAACCTTATGGTATTCCATCATAATTTCTAATCTAATTATAGCTTTTCCGGATTAGTAAGTTCACAAATATCCCTTAATGACTATTAATGAACTCAAAGCTTTTGAAATTGGTCTTGTTTTGTAATAAAGTCATTGGAATCGTAAATATAAATTAGCTTTACTGTATTTATTATCATTATCGTTGGCATATCTAAGAATGTACCTACTTATTATACAGGATGGGTCAGTGAGGGCAGCTACCATGATCTGAAGTTTCACAAATGTCGACTGGTTTTACTCCTTACTTCTACATCATTTACTAGCTGCCTGCGCGCGGTTTTACCCGCGCAGTTCTCGTTCCCGTGGGAATATAGGGATAAAATATAGCATATATTACTCCCTAATAATGTAGATTTCGAGTGGTGAAAGATTTTTTGAAATCGGCCCAGTAGTTTTCGAGTTTATTCATTACAAACTTAGACACACACAAAAATAAAAATAAATCCTCTTTATATTAGTGACGACTATGTCAGATAGATGCCTTTGCTAATACCTACTCCTTCAAACCTTAAAATGCTCTTAAACCATTACCACTTAACTTACCGTTAAGGCAGTCTGTTTATCAATCTGAGATTTTAGCTCGAGAGTGCTGGCCTAAGTCTGAAAGAGTGCATTCCCGTTTTTTTTATTTTTTTAAAAGCTTCTCTCAGCTTAGCCGTGCCCTCGCGTTACATGAGAAAATGGCTTCTACTGTGTGAACTCAGCGAGAATTGGTACTGAATAAAAAAAACCGACTTCCAAAAATACTAAAAAGCAAAAAATAACTAACGCAATTTATAACACTTTCCTCTACTTACCTACTGACTACTTATTCTCTCCGCTTACTGCTTGGTTTGAAGTTGGTGCCAAGCCACAGCATAATTAGTAAACAATATACAAAAGATCTTTGTTAAGATTCTCCATGATTTAATAAGGTCAACAAAAACTTTGGCACCGTTTGCATATAAAATTCTAAATTTTAGAAATAAACGGTCCTTTATAAATTTTAATTTTTTGATTCATATATGGCTTGGCACCGACTTCAAACCATGCAGCAAGCGGAAAGAATAAGTAGTCAGTAGGTAAGTAGAGGAAAGTGTTATAAATTGCGTTAGTTATTTTTTGCTTTTTAGTATTTTTGCAAGTCGGTTTTTTTTAACGTAGTTTTATTTTTATTTTTTGATTTTTAGTGATTTAAGTATGGGTAGGCTTATTATTTATTTAACAATCACAGAACACTATTAAACCTAAACGTTAATGAGATTAACCTTCAAGGTCAACCTAATAGCCTCAAGGAATACTATTCTCTATCCATATGTACGTATAATTTTGAAAGAATTTTCTCTGAACTCCTATCCTTTGAGGAGTTGTACCTTCCATCATCAGCTCATCCATAGGAAATCATCATCAAACGCAAATAATTGAACAAACTGTATGGTATTGACTGAAACATAACAGTTATATGCTTATAATTTGAGTGTTCTTCACGATTTCCTTGGGATCCCATCATCATATGCTGACTAGATGACCAGGGTACCAACTTGAATATGTACCCTAACGAACAAAAAAAGAATTACGCAAATCGGATTAGAAATGTTTAAGTTATCGACATACTAATATACAAAGTATCGTCAAAATGACATCGTCCAAATAACAATAATGCTTATAAAATAAAAACTACTAAACCAAACTGAAAAAAAATTTTATGGGACCATCTGGCAGCTATTTCGCGTCGAACAAAAAAAGAATCACGCGAATCGGTCCATTAACCGCGACGTAAACGATGTACATACATAGAAAAAAAAAAAAAAAAAAAACATACCGGCCGAATTGAGAACCTCCTCCTTCGTTTTGGGAAGTCGGTTAATTAATTTAACTAGCTTCAGCTGGCGACTTCGTCCGCGTGGAATATGTAGTTACTTTGAGCTAACGCCAACTTTAACCCGCGACTACGTTTACGTAAGCTCTCAAAAGGAAAAAGGACCCGATTATGAAACATTATTTATTGGTGCTCCGCTCCTATTGCCTGTTGCGTATGTATATACTATATGTTATATAGCCTAAAGCCTTCCTCGATAATATCTAGCACTGCAATATTTTTTCAAACTGGACAAGTAGTTCCTGAGATTGACGTGTTAAGTAAACGTCCAAACAAAAAAATGTTCAGTTTTATAAATGTATTAATACAGATATAATCTAATTAATGCCTAATATTGTGTCATAATTCACCGACACATAAAATGAATCATTTTTATAAAATACCTTCTTAAATTATTAATTACGAACACCGTAAATCATAACGTTACTCATACAAATTAATTTTATTCCTAAACATAATAATTGTAGGCAAAGTTACAAAATCCAAACAAAATGATAAATATATTTTTGGTAAAGATATATTAAAACAAGGTGTATCTGTCGAAACTTTCGGAAACTCTTGGAAATTTTTGTTTGTTTCCAAAATACATGCTCGAATCCCTATTACAAAGTTCATTACAAGTTTTTAGCATAATGTGAATACACGTGAGTAGCTTTATAAAGGAAAAGTTATTTATGCTTCTGCTTAGACATGTTTGCTTTCATACTTTCATGGTATTTTGATTTTATAATTATACTGTGGAAATACTTCCAAATATTATATACACTAGCGAAATGCCCCGGCTTTGCACGAGTAGTAAAAACATAGCCTGTAACCCTGGACAACTTCTATGGATTTATGCGTGATAAAAATCCGTCGTGATAATGACAAAGATAATAACTCGGCAAACACTTCATATTCTAAATTATAGTTCCCAGCCGCGCTTATATTATGTTTATTCAGTAAAATCTCTTTAACTACTGTACGGTTTCTTATACAGTTTTTAACGTAAGACAGAATAATTAACTATCTAGGAAGGATATAAGGCTATTTGTGATACCTTTACAAAACTGTTGGGTTGGTATAAATAAAAATACAATTATTGTATTAGCATTCATTTTAATATATTATATTAAGATACTGTATTGTCTTATAAAATCATAAACAATTAGGTAATGTAAACGTGCAAATGACATTAGAATTTAGAGGTTGAAGAAACATGAATGAAATATATAATAGGTACTTAACTCGACAAATAGGACCTCTTTTAAAGCCGTAGAGGGTTGCCTGTTTCTAATAGACCATTTTATACGTAGTGCAACACCAGTTAAAATAATTAATCAATTAGTTGCAACATTCAAAAGTATATGCTACCATTTAAGTAGTACTTAGTACTTAGTAAAATAACATTGCCAAACCTACAAGTAACAATGTAATATGCTAATGATTACTTTCACAGAAAATACAAGCGAATTGCGAAAACAAATTTGAAAACTTTTAGTCAAATTGATTAAACGAATAATAGATCGAATCAATAAATCACCTTGGTACCTAATAGTACACCATGGAATTAGCTCCAAATAACAGAAATGTATGTAAACAGATCTATGTACGTATGTAATGAACCAAAAATACCTATTTGCTATGTAGTATATCGGCTATCTGGTTACCATTGTTTAAGCTCTGTATAGCTGGACTCAGATTGGCAAATCATTTTTTTTTATTCTAGAGAGGCATTGCATCATTTAATATATTTATCAAAATTATACTTTTATATGCTCACGGCAGCAGAAATACGAAGTAAAAAGATCAGTATTTATTATTGAAATAGAGAATATTGTACGTTGCCTCTGTAGTTTGTGGATCGTTAAGTTACAGCATAGCCCTCATTCATGCACGAGAGTTTTTTTAACGGACGTAATAGTCAACGATTATTATAAGCATAATCAAAATACTTTACAGGAATGTTATTTTATTGTGTACTAGCATATTACACATGCGATCCCTGGGAGTTAACTGAAGCTTTAGTAAATTGTTTTCATCAGAACTTTCTCCTGATCGGGCTCGGTCCAGCCGATCACGCGTGATGCAGTGACCAAGGAAAGTAGGGTTTAATTATATATATATAATACCTATAATTTAAAGATATACACTTTGAGGAGTGCAGCGCACGCCAAACTGCTGTGGGACATCACATCAGCCCCTCCCTGTACAAGACTTTGCACTTTCACGGAACATTCGTCGACAAGACGTGAAAGAATATACAAAATAAGGTTCATTTTATATTAATGTAGTAATATATAGGTATATACTATTATATTTTGGAAGATATAGGTACCTACTTGGCTATAAGGTTAGCCAAGTAGGTACCTATATCTTCCAAAATAATTACAGTAATTATTTAAGATTACCTCAGATCATTTGGTGACAATTATGACAAGTACTTACCTCATTTGAGTTTTTATATTCAAAAGAATATTATACTGGATCTATGAAATCTATACTAATTAGTATATATTAGTATAGACTAGTGGCCCCCCGCGGCTTCGCCCGCGTTCCCGGGGGTTCTTCAATTTTCCCGGGATAAAAAGTAGCCTATGTACTTTCTCAGGCTCTGGATTATCTGTGTACCAAATTTCATTTAAATCGGTTTAGTAGTTTTAGCGTGAAAGCGTAACAGACAGACAGAGTTACTTTCGCATTTATAATATTAGTATGGATAATATATATATTCTGCCTCACAGTTGTACTCGCATTCATTATACTATTTCAGACTATAATCTGTCACATAAATATTATTCAAATCCGTTCATCTGTTTTGAAAACATATCCAGGATATTTGTAAGTCACCATTTTGTTTGGAATATTCTAACAAATAATATATCAGATAAGTTATATTCAAACCCAATATAAAATCAATAAGGTTGTCTCCATAAGCCCAGACAATTGCGGGTCCCTTCACACACTAATGAAAATCCCTAAAACATTCCAGTTACTCTATCCCGTGACGTGGGTCACAATTACTTACCTTAACGTGACAAAGATTTGTTGGTCATTGGAATTTGTAAGACAAAGGACATATCATTGTTTTGCTATGTTTATTTCTTACAAATTTATTTAGTTTTGGTACAAGATGTAAACAACTCCGTAGAAAAGCAGTTTATTTGAGCTTACAATAAACACCAAAATAAGGGAAATGATAACAAAAACAAAAACCTTCATCTTGACTCTCATTGCTGATGAATATGTCATTAAAATCGGTTGCGTATTTAAACGGTCTATGCGTACGTACGCCGGGAAGCGGCTATATTTTATAATTTATATTAGGTATATATCTAAAGATGAGATAGTGGACTGTATCGCTAATAAGCTGCCGAGGGAAGTTCATTATTATATAACTTTAAGCTTGTTTTTAAGGTCACGAAATCTTATGATACATTGGATTCCACTAAAAATGAAAGTTATTTTCACAAATATAGGATTAAGGTTCCGGTTTGCTGCAACCTCCATTTTTAGGTTTTATCATCGAATACAATACAAGGAATGTAGGGTAAGCTTTATTTTATTGGACCAGCAGCTTGTGTTAATACAACGTTATTGTTCTCTCATAACTGTGATAATAACACTACAAATATATTTGGTTGGCGATTATTAGTTATTGGGCAATAATACTAGCAATTAATTTATAGGTTACTTGCGTTCGTCCCGGGGTCCCTCGTTAGTAGAGCATTGCTTTTCTACTATCTTAAAATTAAACGATAAATTGTTATATATCCACAAATTACCTTTAAACCTCTTTTTCTAGTCTACCTATTGAAAGCCGCATTAAAATCTGTTGCGTATTTTAAAATTTCTAAGCGTACGGACGGGAAACAACTTTGTTTTAGTATGTAAAGATTCAATCGAAAAGGAATAATGTACTTAATATATATCATTGTCACGTTAATTAAATTGACAATTCATTGATTCAAGTTGATACGTTTGATTCTAGCTGCCCCCGTTCGGTTTCACCCGCGTAGTTCTCGTGCCCGTGGTAAAATAAGCATAAAATATAGCCTATGCTCACCGGAGACGATGTAGCTTCCCAACAGTGAATACATTTTTCAAATCGGTCAAGTAGTTTCAGAGCCTATTTAATGCAAACAAACAAACGAAAAACAATCAAATCATTCCACTTTATATTGGTTTAGGTAGATAAAATCGAGAACCACTTTGTTAGTAGTTAAAAACAATTCGTTCGAAACAACAATATAGTAAACTTCACTTCTTATCAAGAATATCAATCTCACTTAACAAACCACGAGTAAAAGCACCTAATAGTTCAGAAAAAGTAAATTGAAGGGAGTATTGACCTTTCACTAGACTAGGGTTGGGCTAACTGTACTACTAGCTAAAGTATACCTAACATTTATTGTTTCTGTGATTTAAAATACAATCACTTAACTAGTAAATTAACTGTTGTGTAAAGAAAAAAATTGCTTATAATAAATAAAACGCCTACTTATACTGTCAAAATGTAACAAATAACATAATTAATTAAGTTACTATTCAACATTTACTATAGTGACGATTTTGTTAATAGGTGGCTCCTATACTTATACATTACACTTACACTTCAGAGAATTCGTTCAAAGTGAAAAACCTTTATTTCCAGTCAGTGGAAATCGAGTCTTAATTGCATTTATATAGTGTTACAATTCCATTGCCACCACAGTTATTTACAGTAGAATGCGGGATTAGTTTCTATGTAACTGACAGAATCGTATTGTGCTACGACACTACGCCGCTACGGGCATGTAGCACACCTCTACGAAACATCTACGAACATGTAACATTCAATCCCAGAATGGAATGGAATGGAATGTTATTCAGTTCGTTGATCAGTGTTAACATGCTGTATTTTATTGATGTGTGCGATTTTTTGATATTTTGTGAAGCTCACACAATTTACAGGCGAATAAATTCTGTGAGGTTCGATTTAACGATAGTATTACTTTAACATTCCTCTGAAAAGGATCCTCTGATCCAGAAAATATATAATATCTATCAATTTATTTAAGTCTCAGACTGAAACCTTATTTTTAATACTGGTGGTAAATAACTCAATGATCATCAAAGCCAGAGCTGGAGGTCGTGGGTTCGATTACCTCGTACATTTAAGTACACGAACATATTTAGGTGTACTGTGTCTAGAAGTATATCTATCAAAGAGTTAATTCAAAATTGAAAAAAAAAGTGTTAGTTATCTGGTAAGCTCCAAATAAATTTTAAATGGCAGTTTTAAACCTAATATCTTATACTAAGATGAGATGGAAATGATTCAGTTTCCTATATTATAAAGACAGTTCAAATATAAATACCTACATATGTATTAAAGTAAACAAAGTATATTTTGTACGGTTTATAGTGTGTTTTTACGAGGAACACGTATCAAAGGCTGTCAGAGATCTGTCTAGGTACTAGGGTATCAACAATGATGAGCAGGTTTATGTTGCAACTGTCGCAGCAATGTCGTAAAAACTGGTATATTGATAGATATAGTCCTTATTTGTGTTGTTATTTAAGATAATAATAAAATTGGATTATTTTTAAAACCGTTATGCTAACGGTATATTTTTAAAACGAAATATTCTTAATATTAATTCTTGTAGAGTATAGAATTTTGTAGAGCTATAAAATAAAATCTGTTACAAGTACGTTATTCCTGTTCTCTATTTGTGCAAGTAAGAATTACATACAACATTTTAAATGTGTCTTAAACTTATAAAGTAAAATGTCGGATAACAGAACTTCTACATCTTGTCCCTGAGCAACTTTAACTGTTACAGTAAAAACTTATCGAATATAGGCATCAATTGAAATTTTTAAATAACTGGTGGCTCGGCGCGGTTTCACCCGCATGCCCGGAAGAACTTCCATTTTCCCGGAATAAAAAGTAACCTAGACTATTTGTGTACCAAACACCATTTAAATCGGTTCAGTAGATTTAGCGTGAAAGCTAGATAGACAGAGTTATAGATATTGTATTAATTTAAAGATGGCATATTTAATAGATACTGGATTTTATAAATAATTCTGATTTTGGAAGCACTTCTGCGACGTATTGATCCAATCTCGTCGATAGTTGAGCCATGTAGAGGATACATTGGATATTGCTTCAAATTGGTTTCGTATTTCGAATGCAATTTGATTCAACCTATAAAATATCTCTAGATGCAGATTTTACTAGACTCAGAGACTTTGAAATCCTTAAAAAAATACAGATTACATGTAAACTGTTTTAATAGATACCAGTCATATATCTCACTCGTTACTCGTATAGTTAATTCTTGTTTTATTAAAATGTTATATTAATTCGTAATGGATGTATTATATTTATCGTCATCTATTTTTATGAGTCTTTTTCATAATTTATATAAAAGTTATCGGTCGTAAAATAGCTTAATTTAATTATTTTTAGTCCGTGCTATTTTTATTCTAAAAAATATATAGAATATCTTTTAAGTAATCAAACGAAAAAGTTATTACCTATTATTTTGTAGGAAAACTATTTCATTGATTCATTATTACTTATGTTAGACATGAATAAAATAACTGTAAAAGTAATAAACGAACAAATACGAACGAGTAAGAACAAATAAAAAGTGTGAAAACGAGAATATGTCCCGTGGTGGAGGTACAAGAGAAAATTGCTCCCAGACTCTACATAAAGCTGTCTGAAGCTTTAGAGCTGGCTACAGCTTAGTGAAGTTTTCACCTTCCTAAAGTAACAGATATAATGTTAGTTGTATTAATAAATAAGTATAGGATACTCCTTTTGATTTCTTTATTAGATACATAGATAAATGCTTTATTGTTACACCACATATAAAACGTAAAATTAACAAGAAACATAAAAGACAAAAGTTTTACAATGGACTTATCTTTGGATGGAAAGGATGTATAATAAAAACTACCTATTATAATCTACACATAGACATATATTTAAACTATTTCAGACTAACCTCGACGCTTCGAACATGTTGCATCGACCGTAGTCACGAGAAGACTGTAATAGTGAGTATCAATCCGCTGCTAGATGAGCGAGTATTTTCACCAACTACCCGCAATAGAATTTGGTTTTATTGTATATTTTAACAATCTGTGGTAAAGACATGTTCTTTATATATTGTGGGTACCTTTAGATTCGCCTAGCAGCGATGACAATCACCTACACACTCTCATAATACTAAAACCTTCGTACCCTTTTTGCCAAAGGGCCTGGGTACTCCAACAAAAATGATAGTCATGAAAATATAATACAACCTCATTCTGAAAAGAGCAATTGATGGGTGGCATACAACTACGCGGATTAAATAAAATATTAAACCTTGTGTGAGACTCGGATTCTTTTTTGTCACGCTATTATCGTCTTTATTGATCAACTGTATTTTTTATAAACCAGAGTGAAACGAATTTTGTGGCTTCATATACCTACCTATGTCAATATTGATGAGAGCGCATAAAATAATGACGCTATTCAAAATACACCCCAAGTAGTGCTATTAAAAGTCTAAAATAAATTGATTTGTGTTATGACTTTGTCGCTTTATGTGATAATCTGGAACCGAAAATTCATTGAAATGGAGTTAACGCGCCTTCTGACAACCGCATCATTAAAAGTTCCGCCACAGAATGCCGTAGATTAGTATCCTTAATTAACATTATATTTCACAATTTCACACTAAGCTGAGTATATGAAAGCGTTTTCGCAATGAATTTGAAATCAGCTTTGATGGAAGCTCAAAAATAATCATAACTAGGGAAATGGCGAGCTTTGTTAGAATTACGAAACGAAGTAGTAACTATATTACCTACTTTGAGATCAAATCCATATTTGTAAAATACGTTGATGTCTTAAATCAGTTTACATCGGTATAATAAATGTGCTTTTAAGAATATTACGAACTCTATAAAAAGTAGACACGTTTTATTTTAGGTTTCAAAGTCTTAATCCTTCCGTTATCACAAAATAAACTACGGTCGAAGCAAAGTGATTGTGAATCCGTTCAGACACATAAAGGGTTTTAAGTTTAATGGTATCGGTCGAGCCTCCGGATACTTTGTGTTCTAACCTAAATAATTAAGTGCAAAACTTGATTAGGCTTAAAAACGACAAACTGGCATAAACCTATTAAAATTTTGAAGGAAACTAATATGCCCTGTTTAATATGCAATCAGATTGGACGTGACCTAATATACCAAAATCCTAATCCTAACTAATATTATAAATGCGAAAGGCTGTCTGTCTGTCATGAAATCAAAATATTTTGTACGTTTGTTAGGCAATCAGTTCGGCAAATATTTTAGACAAGTATCTACACGAATGTTCTGTTCATGAAAATGACAACACAAAGAGTGTATTTTCCTATAGAAATTTCACCACAATACACAGCTATATTGGATCGCAGATGGTACATATTACAATAAACGGTAGAGGATTGAATAGGTATTTGTAGTATATATTAATATCCCGAACGGTTGGTTTGTGGTGACCCTGACCAAGACTTTTCAAGACCGGTCGAGGATTCTAATCCCACCTAGAACTATATGTTTGTGTCTGAATGGACCTATAAAAGTTGAAAAGTTAGGTATATTTAGCTATATGGTTACCGTAGTAAAAGTTCTGCTTATTTTGCAATCAGTTTGGCCATCTGTGAATAATGTAAAGATTATACATAGGTATATATTGCGAGACTAATTATGAAAACTCGAAATTATTAAAACATTTGTGGATTCCCGCAGTTCCGGGAGATCTCCCATTTTCCCGGGATATAAAATAACCTAAGTCCTTTCTCATGCTCTAGACCAAATTTATGTACCAAATTTCATTTCAATTGGCTCAGTAGTTTTAGCGCGAAAGCGAGACAGACAGACCGACAGAGTTACTTTTGCATTTCTATACTATAATATATATAATCCTACTTACTATTATAAAGGCGAAAGTTTGTAAGTATGGATGTATGTATGGATGTTTGTTACTCTTTCACGCTCCAACGGCTGAAGGGATCTGCTTGAAATTTGGCACAGAGCTAGAATATGTTCTGGAATAACACATAGGCTACTTTTTATCCCGGGAACGCGGGTGAAACCGCGGGGAGCCACTAGTAATAATATTATAAAGAGGAAAGATTTGTTTGTTTGTTTGTAATGAATAGGCTCCGAAACTACTGGACCGATTTCAAAAATTCTTTCACCTTTGGAAAGCTACATTATCCCCGAGTAACATAGGCTATATTTTATCCCTGTGTTCCCACGGGAACGGGAACTACGCGGGTAAAACCGCGGGGAGGCAGCTAGTATAATATAAGTTAGGATTGTAAAACGAAGGTACTTACTTAATTTGACAAAACGAAACTGATTTTTCAACCTAAATATGATCGAATGTCGTTCATAATAAAAATAGGAAACCAAAACTGTAGCTTACGGGTCCATAGCCAATAAATAGCCAATAGTTATTGAGGGAACCGACCGAATGCAATTTCCGTAATCTCAACGTACCCGCTCTAGTTCCCGGTCGGTAAAATCTAATTTTCTTTTGTTTTGACCTCTTTATTTCTTACACTAGCTGACCATCCCCGTTTTTATAACATTCTTAATTGCTGACCCACTTCTATTGGCCATAGCGTGATGATATATAACCTAGAGCCTTCGTCGATAAAAATGGGCTATCTAACACTGAAAAAATTTTTCAGATCGGACCAGTAATTCTTGATATTAGCGCGTTCAACCAAACCAACAAACGAACTCGTCAGCTTTATACTATTAGTATAGATTAGAAACAATCCCTTAGGTACCTTTAACATGATAGTTTCAGTGGCTTTTTGTTCGTATAATTTAATAGTAAAGGGAACTAAGATATTGTCTTCGATAGTCTGAGAATGTTGATTACTGTGAGCTTAAATTGTCAGTCGTAAAAGCTTCATTGTAATTTCTTTACGAACGATTGGCAGCCTTTATATTCTTTAATACTATCTACGTCGGGGAACGTCGCAACCTGTTATTTTCTCACATATTATGGTACAGTAGTTACCGATAGAGATAGCGTGACACATGACAGACTAGTATAATTTTATCGTACGCATTATAACGTGAAACCGCGGGGAGCCACTAGTCTATACTAATATTATAAAGAGGAAAGATTTGTTTGTTTGTTTGTAATGAATAGGCTCCGAAAATACTGGACCGATTTCAAAAATTCTTTCACCTTTGGAAAGCTACATTATCCCCGAGTAACATAGGCTATATTTTATCCCTGTATTCCCACGGGAACGGGAACTACGCGGGTAAAACCGCGGGGAGGCAGCTAGTATCTAATAAATCTTTTAAAACTTTTTTAGACGTGGATTCAAAATAAATTGAGAACTTCCGCCAATAAATGAATAAACACCTGAGAATACGACGCACAGTTGAAACGGATCCTTGATGGGGATCACCAAGTTTCACAATTGCCATTTCAACCAAAATTCTTTTGGGTAGGAGACAAATAGATTTTCCGACAGAATTCCTTTACAGAGAAGGGATTAATGCTCTATTCTCGTTTCCTATCTCCGTTTACAACAAATTCTTTACAACGAGGACTTAAACTCGCCGTATCTCGACTTCCTTGCTTATCGGACTTGTGCAGATTATATTTTGAGTCACTTCGCTTTTTTCCTTCAAATTAACAACTCTTTTTTATAAACATATTTTTTTATTAAATCTTGAATTAATAACTTGACAAAACTCAAGACTCTTCACACAAGTTTTGTTTCTAATTGTGTTAGAATAAATTCCATGTAGGTACTAGCGTATGTTTTGTTGGTTGTCCTATAAATAAATAGATACCTAAACCATTTTAATGTAAATCACATACATATGTAGGCAAGGCATTCGACTCATTAATACATAAAAATATCTGGGAGGCGCTAAAGGAACAAGGGATAGAACAAAAATATATTAGATTGATTAGAAATGTTTACAAAAACAGCTCGGCTTGTATTAAGCTAGAAAAGAAAGGAGATTCATTTAAGATACAAAAAGGAGTAAGGCAGGGAGATCCTCTCTTCCCAAAACTTTTCTCAGCTGTTTTGGAAATGATCTTCAGGAGTTTCGCGTGGGAAAATCTGTGTTTAAGTATCGACGGCCGCACACTAACACACCTAAGATTCGCCGACGATATTGTATTGTTTGCAAAAACGCCAGAAGACCTAAACAAAATGTTAACTGAACTAGCATTTGACAGTGAGAAGGTAGGACAAAAATTAAATCCCGAAAAAACAAAAGTAATGACAAATGGGTATAAAAGTAGCATAATTATAGGAGAGACAGAAATTAGTTATGTGGAAGAGTATATATACCTCGGCCAGCTGATTTCACCTAGAGATAATATAAACAAAGAAATCGAAAGACGGATAGCAAACAGTTGGAAAATGTATTGGGGTATAAGGGAAGTAATGAAGGACAAAACCTTACATATAACGACAAAGAGCTAACTATTCAACGTCTGTATCCTGCCCATTCTAATATATGGAAGCCAAACATGGGCCATTACAAAGAGTATAACCAACAAAATCGCAGTTACCCAACTAGCAATGGAGCGAAGTATGCTCGGAGCAAAGAGGGCGGATAGAATAAGAAATATCAACATAAGGAAAAGGACCAAGGTACAGGACGCTACACTAAAAATAAAAAGGCTTAAATGGAAATGGGCAGGTCACATGATCAGAGGTAAAGAAAAATGGAGCAAGACAGTTACGCAATGGTATCCTAGAGAAGGAAAAAGGAAAAAAGGTAGACAACAAAAAAGATGGGATGATGATATCAGGCAAGTTACAGGCACAACATGGTGTAGAGTGGCTAGAGAGAGACCAGAATGGAATAGGTTGGAGGAGGCCTTTTTTTTTTTTTTTTTTTTTGTCTCCTACTTCGCCACTACAGTGGGGCTACGGGGCTCACGAGGCTATCAACCGCGGGGCAGGTTGGAGGAGGCCTATGCCAACTAGCAAACGGACCTACAGAAGATCAAGAAGGATCAAATACACGAATAAATTTGGAAGGAAAACAAATATTCATAGAAAAAGTACATTAGTATAAGAAAAATCTGTATATATATGTAGTTATCAGAATAAAGGCTTTATTATTATTAATATTACATACATATGTTAATTTGCATTAAACGAGCAGTTTTTGGAATACCTACTCATGTGATTGCATATGAAACGAAAGAGACAAAACATAGGTCCCCCCTGAAACATCGTAGAGATGTACCTTACAGAATTAAACACAAGTCCCTTATTTACATGCTCTGTGTTTACCTAGAATAAACAAACGGGAAAAGCATTAAATACCTACTAATGATTACGTTTTATAACATATCGTATTTTGAAGTTTAAATAAAAGGAGGAAACACACGATTTCCGTATTTAACATTATTTATAAACTGTTATAAATATAGGTGGATTTACTAAACTACAGTCAACCACAGCCAAATGGGAGTTTTACTTTATCAATTATCAACAATGGTCAATAAAATTATATACAGACCGACCATCTATTTCTTTCTAAATCTGGACTCACAAAATATATGGCCGGAAATAGCATTACTTATTTAGAATAGGTTCGTTAAAAAGTATCATAAGAATGATAAATTTATCACGTACAGTCAATAGATAGAGTCATTAAAGCGGAAGCACTTGACCTTGGTACCTGACGACCGGTAGTGACGACAATAACTAACTAATTCTTGACTTTCTAATAAATAAAAATCCATACAAAAACCCATTTCGAATTTATACTTTATTTCACACTTACCGTTTACGTTTACTCCTTTGCTGTACAACTGTAGTTAAAAACGCCAAAGAAAATGTTCACTGAATAAAATAATATTAATTCCACACCACAATACACTGATAAAATAGCATACATGAATTTTTAACACGAGGTTCGATTCGGAGGCAAAACCTCAAACACGTTTAAAAAAAACAAAGTAAAGTCAGTGTTCTAAAATTTAAGTTCCCGCGCGAATTGTGATCGTGATTAGACCGAATGTCATTGTCGATGCCCGGAGTAGAGTGGCGCGCGTAATGGTGGCCGCTCAACTGAGTTGAATTTGGCCCACGATCTCTGGATGACAGTGCTCCGCAGGCGCGATGCAACCCAACCGAGATGAAATGAACCGCGTGAGAATATATCGCATCAAAACAAACTTTGTGCCAATATAAGCGTTTTATTTGACGTCACATACTATACGTACTGGGGATGAATTTACGCGCCCTCGTTTTATTGGACGCTGAAAATTGGATTTGTTTATTGAAATTAGAAATGTTTCTGTTTGGAGCACAAAATGGTTAGTTTAATGTATGTATTACATTTGATTAAGACGTTATTATAATACCTACAAACCCTCGTAACATAATTTTACGTTTAAAATGACTAGATAACGTCTAAGTTAAGTCTTCTAAAAAGTCGCTTTTATGTAGTTTTAGTCGCTGTAGCTTTTGTTTTCTTTCTTATTCCGTGAATTTTTGAACAAACAAGAAGAATCTTTACTTGTTCGAGAACTAAGCTATTTCGTAATTGAAGAAATGATCTAGATATGATAATAAATGTACTATGCTAATCTAATTGTATATTTTATGTAGGTACTCTGCGTCCATTTATACAAATACATACGATAAAAATTAATTGAACCGTTATAATAAAGAGGATGTCTATACTAATATTATAAAGAGGAAAGATTTGTTTGTTTGTTTGTTTGTTTGTTTGTTTGTAATGAATAGGCTCCGAAACTACTGGACCGATTTAAAAAATTCTTTCACCTTTGGAAAGCTACATTATCCCCGAGTAACATAGGCTATATTTTATCCCTGTGTTCCCACGGGAACGGGAACTACGCGGGTAAAACCGCGGGGAGGCAGCTAGTATATAATAAGCACCTGGTAGTTCCCGACAAAATTTACCTCGATCAAAAGTATCATATGTGTTATTCCTGAACATATTCTAACATTGTGCCAAATTTCATGGCGATCCCTTCAGCTGTTCTGGCGTAAAAGAGTAGCAAACATACATTCTCCCAAACTTTCGCATTTATAATAGTTAGTAGGCTAGGTTTAAATAAAATAAAAACCTACTGAGTCTTCATAAATTAAATTTAGTTTTCTATCTAGGTACTTATATGTTTTTGGGCGTTTGTGTCAGAGGTTATATGGAACTGTTTATCCCATGTAAACGGGTGAATCCGGGGGTCATTAACTAGTTATTGCCATTATGATCGGTCGACTGATTGTACCATTCAAACGTCAATTTACGTCAGTCGACCGATTTGCTGAATAGATTCATTGACTTTTCCTTATATATAGATATACCTAAGGTAAATGACCCAATGGTGGCCAGTTTAAGAAAAAAAACTGGTTTTTGTGAAATATTACCAAAATAGTGAAAGTTTCAGCACTGAATATAGTGAAACTATAAAGTCCAGTCCTTATTTAATATTTGTAATGTGTTGCGCGTGAGATACGGCAAAGCTGGATTCAATTAATTTAACAAGTAAAAGTTGTAGTTTTGTGACCCAGTCTTGGACAGGGAAAATTCATTAATGGATACCCCAGTCTTAGTCTAAGTTTATCTTTATTTTATGGTTAACACATCAAACAAAACTAATGTTGATTTAATTAAGCAATACTATTTTACAAGTGAAACTTTCTGCTCACCGCCTTAACGATTCCCTTAAGAAAAGCCGTCGTTGTCAATTTCAAATCACCTTACACTTTGTATTCGCGCATATTTGTACATGTAACTGACTGAATTCAATAAAACGTTAAACTTAGATAGTTCGATGTCTAAAGTCTATGTCACAGTGATCCCAATGTAAAAACATTCGCTCATGTCCGAATTCTAGATGTTTCTTTTAATTTTTGGCCATTACTGGTACCGTGGCCACGACTGGTACACTTACGATAGGTATATTATTTATTCAAGTAGTATCAGGCCTATTTATTTCTGGGTTTTACCATGTATGTTATGTACGGTTAAATAACATGTTTGATAAAGTATATTTAAGTCTATAGACTTAATATAAGTACTATTTATGTAATAATATAAATAGTAAGATTCAATAGAACTACTTTTAAATATCTACTCATATAAAACAGACATTTCATAACACTAATGTGGCAAACAGGCATACGGTCCAATCCAACCTGATGGGAAGTGGTTAGTAACCTATGGACGCTTGCAACACCAGGGGCGTCACTCACGAGTCACGCGTTGCCGACCCTATAAAAATTTCTTCACTCTTATTTAGAAGCGCCGATTTAGAAGTCAAATAGCTAAACCACCTACCGAAATAATAAACAGATAATTTTCTATAAGTTAGTAAGATATTCCGAAATAAAGATATACCAATATTGTTATAACCAGCCACCTTGAGCAGACGTCGTTAGGGCACCCGTACAAGGAAGCAATACAATTATTATTGTTTGTCGTTTTAGGCGCGTATTTAATTGACAATAGACTAACACGCGACTCGCTTCACCTGACAGGCTGCCCGCACACTTGCGACTATACGTACATACTTCTATATATATAAAACAAAGTCCCCGCCGCCTCTGTCTGTCTGTCTGAACGCGATGAAAACTACTGAATAGATTTTCATGCGGTTTTCACCAAATTACGGAGTATTACATGGAGAAGGTTTTTATGTAGGTATAATACATCAATTTGGACCCGGTAGCACAAAGTAGTTAAACGGACAGAGACAAAGCTTCCTAAGAACGTGCAAAATTGTTACCTATTTTAGTAGGGTTGTCACAATAAGTTAAGACAAATTAAACTAAACATTGGTTAAATAGTTTTATCATTCAGTATGATGGAATACTTTACAAATTACTTACTCTAATAATTTTCTTTTTTAACAATTTATTGTTTCTTTTAATGGTGTGGTAAATTCTGAATCTAACATAGTTTTTTTAAGTAATTTAATACGTTTAAGTATTTCGTTGCCAACATTAACAATATTTATTTCAAGATCGAAATATTCGCGAAACTTTTGCTCGAGCAATTCAACAAATGCGATAAAATTATAATAAAACAAACAACGTGCGTCGTGCAGACCCTGCGATTGTCAACTGGCTGTGCCGGGGCGAACCGGTTTTTGTCAGTCTCGCCGCGTACGCGACAAGCGGCCAGTGGTCACTGGTCACGCACACGCGCCCCGCGTGCTTGTAGTGGTGCAACCGATTCGCGCGGTTGTATGAAGCTTTGTCTCTGTTCCGTTTAACTACTTTGTGCCGGTAGGTGACGCTGGTGGGCAGAACGAAGTCTTTTTAAGAGAGTCTTTTTAAATGCGTGTAATCTATGCCATTACCTTAGTAGGTACCTAGCTACCTATGTAAAATGAGGATTGTCCTACGTATTAAATCTAAAAATAACATTTATCCGGTTCAATATTGTTATTATAATTTTGGAATCGTTATCCTTCATAGTAAAATGTTAAAAGTTTCCTTTAGATAACGAACGTTATATTTTTTTGTAAACCTATTCACATTCAAGTCGATATATTTTATTTTTGCGAACTATTTTTACTTAAATAAATAAATAAATATCCTGGGAAATTTTTCACACACGGCCAATCTGATTCCAAACTAAGCAGAGCTTGTGATATGGTAACCAGATAGCTGATATATTACATATACTACTTTTAAATATATACTTATATAGATATTTACATCCTTTCACCCTCACAATAACTTAATTATTTATTATTTATTTATTTAAAGCCTGGGTTGTCCCACTGCAGGGCAAAGGCCTCCCATCCCGCTCTCCACTCTTCCCTGTTGTTTACCTTGGTGGGCCAGACTTTAAGGTGGGTATCAAGGTCGTCTTTCCTTATGTAACTTAATTATGAAACTAAAATAAACACTTACATTACTATTATGTATAGTGAACCTGGTAAATACATTACCAGAACATTCAACGCATTACCAGGAAAATGGCATCCCTGAGTCATCATAATATTTAAGCTTATAAAGAAATGGTTTTATTGATTGAAATAAATTGTACACTAAGAGAGTATTGTCTGCTCTTCAACTGACAGAAACTTGGGTAAACTATTATATACCTAACTAACACTTGGTTTCATTTTAAATTCTTGTTCTGTCAACTAAATATTTCTTTAGACAGTCGTCTTCTACAACGCCCCAACCCAGACAAGTCTTCAAATTTAAAAAATAAAACGCAAGTGTGTGTACTTACTTATAAATATCTACGTACAATCGTTGATTAAGGAAGTCGTTATACAAATTATTATTGTAAAGGGAAGGGATACAATACAGTACAATAAATAATCTCCAAGAAATGGTCGTGTTTGACTTACAAAATAATAAACTGCAAATTAACCTAACCCTAATGACCTTGCCTTTGTGTTCACTGTAAGCCAATCATGAAACCTATATCTACTATAATTATCTAACTAGTCGGTTAAAATTATTGTTTTTATGTTAATATTGTATCTACTAGGCATACCTACTAGCAAGTTCAAAATTATCTGCATTAATTATCTATTTGTAGAAACTTTTAAATGGCTTATAACTATATATCTTTCTACCTTTTTGCTGTAAGTTTCTCTTGAAAAAAAAAATACCTAAAAAAAATAAGTACCTACATAGGTACTCAAATTGTCAAACAATTAATCATTGTTAAATAAAACATTGTTACATTTCTAAAAAAAATTAAGGTGGGTAGGTACGTGCTACGTGCATCGCTGAATTACGCAGTTACCTAAATGCCTTTTGAGCCAGTAGCAACTACTTTAAGCTAGGCTAAACTAAATTTTTAAGCAATTTTTTTGATTTAGCAATGTCGATTCCTATGAAAGTCGTATTTTCTGACTAAGACCGTGGATACCTATATCATCACTTCGTCTAAAAAGAGGAACTGCCCTTATAATCATGTTTTTAAATACTTACCATTTTCGACGATTTTTAAAAAGAAACGAAAATTACGCCCAAAAAACAAGGTTGAAAAATTACGAATATAGAATTAAAAAGTATAATAAACGTTTTCAAATCGCGATATTCCATAAGCTTGTGATAAACAGCTTTTCATAATTTATTCACCCTTACGTTGCGGTCTACTGTAGAAATAAATATGACAACGAAAACCACGGACTTTTACAATAAATAAGTATAACTATTTATGAAACTCAAATTCTGCTGGCCGTATATTCAGGGTATTTTTTTAATCTATTTGGGAACTCTTCAAGGTGCCTATGCGTAGTTCGTCATTCGTCCACAAACTAAGTTAGATAGCAAGTTCTTTTAACTGTTTTTATTTATTAATTATTTAGAAACTTTCCTGAAATTTCTGTGAACCTATTATATAACCTAGAACCTTTAAGTATATTATGCGATTATTCTCGTTTGAATACGTCATGAAAAAGCTACGCTATGTAACGCAAAGCTCTAAACGCATGCCATAGTACCTAATAGGTTTTAATCTTACCCCAACACTCAAGCTAAGGACACTAAAGTGGCAATTAGCCCAAATTATCCGATGATATGTAATTATATATCCTTAGAGTTGTCTTTATACAGCAGCAATGTGATCCCAATTTTGATATAACCAGACTGCTTACATTACGTACATACATTTAAGTAGGCACATAACTATCATAAAATACATATTACCGACACGTTCAAGAGCACATAATTATTATTTAATTCAAGTAAATACTCGTATTTATATTCTAACCAACCAAACTGATACTTCAAAATTGAATTTCATGCCACCAAGCATTTTGAGTTTCCCAGTGTTTCTAAAACAGTGAAAGTAACACATTATTTTCGTATATAATACTTTTCTGCACATCACTAATTGATCCGGCTTGTCGGCAAAGAGCTACTATATTGCGCTTAGTAATAAACTGTATTTTTTGCCTAACTTCCCATTTTAGGTGTCAACATAAAGTCCTGTGGATGCAAATTGTGTGCCGCGACAAGGAAAGTCCATCTTACGCTGAGTGATTCCTGACGTGACCACAATACTGTAGGAACCATCGGACACGGTCGCCAGCTATAGCCAAGGATATTGGTTATTATACGTGCTTAGTAACCAAAGAGAGTTCTAGTACGTCTACACTTTTATTAGTCCTTGTACTAGCTAAATATCCGCTGAATAGCAGTGTAAGTAGGTACTTGTTGTACAGTGTTCCGGTTTTCAGTTAACACAAACATTGTGAGTAAAACCAAAGAGGTACTAGAATTGTAACAAACAGATTTTAAAAAGGATCTTCTCACCAAAACCAACATTGAACTATGGGAACTGTGAGAATACAGGGATACAATATAGCATAGATATGTTACTCCCTGATAATGTAGATTTCCAATGGTGAATAAATTTTTGAAATCGGCGCTATACATACAAAAATAAAAAAATAATGTAATATAGATACAATATTGCATCAACATAAAGTAATTGCTGGTAACATTTTATAAAGTGGCCCTATTATTTGCGTTTTATTTTGATATCAAACCCTCATATAATTTTATCTAATTGCCATAGGATGTAATAGCCGTCTTACTTTACAATTAATATGTCATCTTTGATATGTCTCGTGTATATTTACTTTTCAATAAAAATACAGTATAGGTAGCTTCCTTCCGTCTACTGTCTAAGTAATTCATGGCTTAAATTAGTACCTTTTTGTTATTTAGAATTTAAAATAGATATATAAATTGCTATTAAGTAATTAGACTGAACTTATTATACACATAAAACTTATAAATACAAATGTCGGATTTTTATTTGTCCGTTTGTACAATGTATGGCGAACGAAGATATTGATCGAGAGCAAAGCCGCGGGAGGACGAGAAGCTCCCATGACCATGACTTCACCTATGAACACTAATAATATTTTTTTCATTTTTTTATGACTTTTAACAGGGTAGGTAAATAAAGAAAAGAATATTTTACTTCGTTAAAAGTCACCGCGTAGTTTCTAAAATAAATAGAGATCATGTCTCTTCAGCTACCTCTATTAGAAAAATATTGGAATTTTTTTTAGATAGAGTGATTCAAGAGGAAGGTTTTTATATACAATACATGCATTAAATATTAGAGAAACACTGATAATTTTGGAGGTTTCTAATGTGATGTATTAGCATTAGATAGGCCGGGGCGGGTCGCTAGTATACTTATATGTGCAGTTAATCGCAAAACTCGAGAATGGCAGGACAGGTTTGGCTATTTTTGGTCTCATAATGTTCGTTAAAGTCTAACAAAGGTTTTTATGGACAACATATTATATCATATGGACTAGCCTTAAATCCATAGAAATATCAAGGACCAGAAGAGACACATAATACAACTTTCACTTATTAAAAATTTCAATCGAAACTACAACAAAAACAACTTCAAAAAAGTAATTTGTTTGCTATTCTTTGAAACTTCCACAAACAGTATGAAAAATTTATTGTAACCATGTGGTTATTTCACATAACATGAAAATAAAAACATGTGAAGACTATGGAATCTCTTATTTGGTAGAAATCCGTGGCATCGAAATGTATTGGCTTGTAGAGAAATATTTTTCTAGAAGACGTACCAATGAAGACACATCACCAAAAAAAACGGTAAGGGCATGTTTTTTTTAAATATAGGTATCTTATCTACTGGTAATCAAATAACTACTCCAAAACCCTGCATATTTTTGTTTCTTGAATATAGAAAGGTACCTTTATAACTGGTATTGATTTGCCTACAGCCTTAGTCTTAATCTTAGTTCAATCCAAATTTAATCAATCGCCTGAACCTTAGTTTTAATTGCCAGTACCTACAGTAGGTAGGTATTATACCTATTATGTTCATTCAGATAATATTCTATTTCAGTGCCATGTTTGTGAGAATAAACCTTTGATATTACAAAGAGGTATTCCTCTATGGAATAAACTAACATAAAATTTGCTTACAGAAATACAAGCTGAGTGACTTCGATTCTACCTTCTCCGTTCCAATGGCGGTTCTTAAATTAGTAGGGCTTCGAATCACGTGCAATGATTCAAAATTTATCAGGTTTGTGCATTTTGTTTTATATGGACACCCAGTTATTTATAAATATCCTGGGACATTTTTACACACGGCCAATCTGATTACAAATTAAGCATCAAAGTGAGGTTGTGTTATGGTAACCAGATAGCTGATATACTACATATACTACTTTTAAATACATAACTTATATAGATATTAACATCCAGACACAGGACAAACAGACATATTCATGCAAACAAATATTTGTCCTGGGTGGGAATCGAACCCACGACCCGCGGCTTGAAAGTCAGGGTCACTAACCACAAAGCCAACCGGGCTGTCAATTTACATACTTACATTACTTACAACTACAACTAAGTAACACAAGATTTAAAATTAAGATGCTTAAAAGGGCTGGTTTTAGTTGTAATGAATAAGACTATCGTATTAGCTGCTCGTAATTATGTGACAGTGGACAGATTAAGTAACACCCTGCATATTTATATTAGTACCTTACTGCCAGTCATATAATGCGAGTAAACAGATCATTTTCAACTTAACCGGGTAATACATTTTTTTTTACTTACAACAAAGGGACAAACAAGTTACAACAGGTTCTATGCTATATATATAATTTTTGGAATAAATAAACATACGTTTATTCAATAATAATTCATAACAAATTTTGTATCATATAATAATATAATAATTTTGAAGAAGGCTGTATTAATATTGTCAGTCATCTATCATTTGGCGCGGGAAAAAAAAACTTGCGCGCCATTTCTCTATTTTTGTTTTGGTCGATGTGTTGTATAGTTCGTTTATTTGACTCATTCCAAATTTAAAGTTACGGGAATAAATGGTCACTACAGTGTGTCATTGATTTTGTTATTTGATAAAAAAAAATTGTCATATGTTTTCTACTACATATTTTGTTCTACAAGACAGGGTCCATTATCTTAATTAGACATAATTTACCACTTGTGATTAAATTTTTAAAATGTGGAAAGCAAATAAATAATATGAATAACTTTATGAATATGAACATATTTTGATTACCTACCTTTGCTGATCTCCCACCCTGTGTAAAGCACAAAAAAAAATATTGAAGCTTTTATATTATACAGATTTATAGCTGATTTATGAAATCTTTTTATATAATACAGATTAAGTTGGAACATATTTTACTGGTTTGAGTTTGTCAATTTGTTCGTGGTGACGTGGTTGGAACTGGTCAACATGGTGCAGATCGCTCAAGGAGGCTCGTTCCAGGATGCTGTCGAGATATTCAGGATGATGCCCTGCGTTGGATACCTGCTGTTAGGTCAGTGACTCTACCACGAACATTTTAAACAACCGTAGCGCCGAATTAATTGTGATTTTAGCTTGTACTAGTGCCTCACCCGTATTTTCGGTAGATCTTCCAGTTTTCCGGGATTAAAAGTAGTGTATGTCCTTTCTCAGGCTGTAGACAACCTGTGTGCCAAATTTCATTTAAATCGGTTCAATAGTTTAAGCGTGAAAGCGAGACAAACAGAGTTAGTTTCGCATTTATAATATTAGTTAGGATGAAAACGCAATAGGTGGACGGTATGCCTGTTTGTCTTAGTGGAATAAAAAGCATTTCATAAACTATTCACATACTACTTCGATATACTCCTTGATACTTAAAATATGGCAAAAGTAAGGTTAAAGACTTAGTACCTAATTAACTTTTATTTTATTATTCCAACCAGCTATGGCGAAATCCTACAAGATAGTATACTACCGTCCAATTTATGAAAATCTATTCAACGAGCTGCGTAATATGTGGCCCCAGGGTTCCGTCACTGAGGAAGAGCAAGACATCATCAGGAAAGCTCTGAGACAGCTTTATTACGTTGTCAAAGGTAACTAACACTTTTTATATATTTTTTAACCCATACGTTGAAGCTAGCAACCTTATTTCTTTTTTTTTATCTTTATATTTCAAAAAATAAATTTCGTTGTTCCATTATATACTTACATTCCAACACAGATTACAAAGTATTGCTCGACTGCGGAAAACTAAAGGTGGTATGATATGAAAAACATTATCCCATTATCGTCGCCAGTGTAGTGTAAGCGACAGTCAAACGCAGAGATCCAAAGCGTACTTAGTGATAACTTTAATAAACTTACCTTTTTAAAGTCATCATCATCATCAGCTCATATACGTCTCCACTGAGGAGCTCGAGCCGAGCCTAACATTGAGAGGGTTTCTTAACCTTCTTTAACTGGGGACCTACTTTAAGTGACATAAAGTAATACCGCACATAACCATGTGACAATATAAATGAGAAAAAAAAATTAAACAATATGAGGTAAATATCCAGCCAGTATATCTTAAGAGTTGGTATATATTTCACTTATTGGTCCTCGTGTATAGGAATTGTAAAAATTGCATGGAGCGAAAAGAAGATGGAAGGTCTTTCCCTGCTGTGGGCGATTCAGACATAAAAATACGTACATACATCATTTATCTGGTTATCATGTTCTATTTTCGTAACCCTTACGGACCTTGCTTAAACTAAGATGAATAAATTGGAATTAAGATCCTTGATTACCATTGAATTTATAATAGAGCAGTGCCGCCTACAGTTACTCGTTGAACACATCAATTATATTCAATGCTAACAACATTTTTGATTCGGTAGCAACGTATGTATCTTACTAATTTGCCTCACTACCTACATTGATCTATAAATAAAACCTATATCGTTGTTAAGTACCTATTTATTAATTTGAACAAAAGTTATCTCATACATTTTTAGTATGCAACGCCATCTCTGATGACACGTTGGAATCTAAAGCGCGTTTGGGTTTTGCATAAATTAAGTAGGTATATCACATTTCAAGGTGGTACGAAGTTTTGAAAATATTAAATAGTACGAAGGCAAAGATAAAAACAATAGAGTTTTAGTAACATTTCGAAAAAGCATATCAAAAATATAGGTACAACATTAAAAAGAGGGCGCCACTTATAGGATACTAGTGGCTCCCCGCGGTTTCACCCGCGTTCCCGGGATAAAAAGTAGCCTATGTGTTATTCCAGAACATATTCTAGCTCTGTGCCAAATTTCAAGCAGATCCCTTCAGCCGTTGGAGCGTGAAAGAGTAACAAACATCCATACATACAAACTTTCGCATTTATAATATTAAGTAGGATATATGACTAGTAGGTATCTACCTTGTAAACTTGTTAAGGCGTTTATTTGATCTTCTTACTTGCTGCCGCCCCGAGGTTTCACCCGCGTAGTTCCCGTTCCCGTGATCACAGGGGTATCAAAAATAAATAGTAGCCGGTTCTCAAACCTACTGAATATGCATATAAAATTTCATAAAAATCGGTCAAGCCGTTTCGGAGTAGTATGCTTACTTACATTGTGACACGAGAACTTTATATATATACCTAGATGTTACGGACTAACTATACTACTTCCCTTCCCAAGGCTACTACTGGTGCAACAACGCTCTCCTGGTAATATTTCTATCTCCTCCGTTTGTGGAAATAATGAAGCGAATTTATGGCTATGATGTGCCGTTAATACTGCCATTCTTCTACTGGTTTCCCTTCGATGCGTTCAAACGGGGGTACTATGAGGTCATTCTCGGTCTACAGACATGGCATGGTGAGTAATCTACCTACTTCTATATTAAAGATGCCAGGGGGCTAATCCCATCGCTTTGACAGCTTTGTATTGAATTGTACTTATTAGTATGTAACATTATTCTTTTAGAATTATAACGACGGTAAAATATTCGATTTCCACTATGTTCTATTGTGTAAATATTGGGGAATTTCAATATTCCATATTTCAAGGTTCGATATGAACTTTGTCACGAAATTTTAATAGTTAACTAGTCTTCCTATAAAAATCAATGTTGCATAAAAACATGCCAATCCATCGATTATGTATGAACTTGTTTATCAGACAGATAAAGAGACGGAGGGAGGTTCCACCCGCATTCCCGGAAGATCTTCCATTTTCCCGGGGATAAAAAGTAGCCTATGTCCTTTCTCAGGCTCTAAACTATCCGTGTACGAAATTTAATTTAAATCGGTTCTGTCTCGCTTTCACATTTACCGTGAAAGCGAGACAGACAGACAGAGTTTCGCATTTATAATATAAGTTTGGATATACAGTTATTCTCTCGTTTCAGGCTTAATAACGATATGGTTCATGCTATGCGGGGACCTATTGTTCTGCATATTCCTGAGTCACATCACAACTCAGTTCGATTTACTCTCAGTCAGAATCAAGAGGCTTGTTTATGTTCCAACCGATAGGCAACTGGATAAAACCTATCCACTTGGTAAGTATGATCAAATTTGTAAGTACCTATAACCAAATATCAAACCAATAAAAAAAATATTCTCGAAAGATGTTTTCCCTACTATATTTGATCGTCCGGTTAGCTCGATGGTTTTAGGGTTCCGCACCCAAAGGGTAAAAACGGGACCCTATTACTGAGACTTCGCTGTCCGTCCCTCCATCCGTCCGTCCGTCTGTCACCAGGCTGTTTATCAAGAGCTAGACAGTTGAAATTTTCACAGATGATGTATTTCTATTGCCATTATAACAACTAAAAATAAAGAAATATTTAAGGGGGGCTCCCCTAAAACAAACTTGTTTTTTTACTGTTTCTTGCTCATAATGGTACGCAATCCTTCGTGCAAAGTAAATAATAAAAGTAAGTATATAATAATAACAAGTCCGAGTGGGGCTCACACTTGTTATTATTATATACTTTTTATTATTAATTTATGCGAATCTAACAGTTGTACAAATCAAAAGACGTATTTTTTTTTTTTAGGAATTTACTCTAAGAATCATGATTTCGATGTGTTATCATATGATGGTTTTCAAGACCGACTGGATCTGAAGACCCAGAGACAATTGGCTGAGATTATATTGCGGCATCGAGCTTTGATCAGGTAGATATAAATAAATAAATAAATAAATATCCTGGGACATTTTTTACACACGGCCAATCTGATTCCAAAATAGGCAGACCTGGTGATATGATATAACACGGTCTGTCTCGCTTTCACGCTAAAACTACTGAACCGATTAAATGAAATTTGGTACACAAATAGTCGAAAGCCTGAGAAAGGGCATAGGTTACTTTTTATCCCGGGAAAGTGGAAGATCCCCGGAACCCGAGTGAAACCGCGAGGAATCACACATTTAATAAATGGTTTATAATGGTTAAAAATACTACCAATTGTTGTTAATTATGTGCAGATTATCTGGCGACGTGGAGGAATTGTTCAGCTTTGCTTTACTCGTCAATTTCTTCAACAGTTCCATCATCATTTGTTTCTGTGGTTTCTGTTCCGTTGTAAGTATTAGTTTTAATAATTTTAATAATAAATTAGTACTTATAATAATCGGTGACGGATTAACGCTTAAACAAATTAAGCAGTTGCCTAGGGCATCACGTCTGGGGGAGCACCAGAGGAAGCACAAAAAAATTCATCCTTAAGGCATTACGTCTCACTCTCACGTCACCAAAAAACGCACCAAAATGGTTTGAAGACCGATTCTAGTTGACATAAGGCCCCATGGGCATCATCCTGCGGGAGTGGCTCGAACCGGGGCACGGGGCTCTCCTTCCACCTGACACAGGTGATCACCGGCCATGGCTGCTTTGGCAGATACCTGTGCCGTGTGGCGGGTAGAGAGCCCACGGAGATGTGCCACCACTGTGGTCTGATTGTCACGGACACGGCGCAAATTCGGCGTGAATTCCCTCGGATAGGGGGGGTCACGGGATCCTACGAGTTTCCGAGTGGAGTGGAGAGCGGGGACGAGCCCCCAACTGTGGGCAACCGCCGGAGGGGCGCCGCGGTTGATAGCCTCGCGAGCCTCGTAGCCCCACCGTAGCGGCGGAGCAGGAATTTAAAAAAACAAAAAAAAGGCCCCATGGGCATAGATTGTGTAGGGCATCAATATGTCTTAATCCGTCACTGATGGTTGGTATGGTTTTACGAGGTTATTCAAATGAATGTATTATTACTACATTTTCAGATTGTTGAGAAATGGAACGAGATGATATACAAATCGTTTTTGACCACAGCTTTAACTCAAACTTGGCTTCTTTGTTGGTACGGCCAAAGGTTACTTGAATCAGTAAGTAGATTATTATGTAATTGCATTGTTATAATATTTTCGTAGGTATTTCTTAACAAGTTAACAACTTATCCAATGCGTTGTCAATATAAAGTTTATAAGTTCAAAAACCATAATTTGTCAGTTTATGAAGTTATTTGAATATGTTAGAATTATTTAAATCTTGCACAAAAAAACATATTTATTTTTCCTCTTAATTTGCGTTTTTTGTATATTGTGATACTTTGATAGATGTTTGTATGTATGTTACACAGCAGTTCGTTCAGAATCTGCAAATCGTCTCAGTACTATTGTATAACTCGCTTTAATGCCCACATCGATTTAAAATAAAATAAATTTTTTTTATGTTGGAAATGGTCTAACCAAGAAACTATGAACTCATGATATATAAAATTACTGTTTTAATAATAATAAAATAACCTTCTTGCTTTAATACGAGTATTAAGTCCAAATGAAATTGATTGTGCTGTAGAAGAAAATCTATTTCTGAATTCAGAGTGCAGGAGTGTCGGATGCCCTCTACAACAGTGGTTGGTACAACACTTCCGGAAAAATTAAAAGCTCCCTAATTATTATGTTACATAGGTAAGTTTTCCAGTACATCATCGGCGCATGCGACCGAAAGTGGCAACTTTTTTTTATCAGTTATTTCTGTTAACACAATATACATATTAATAACATAATTAGTCTACACAAAAGCCTCGGCTTTAAGCCTCGGCTAGGCTTATCTGTGTAGGTGATCGCCGCACACAGCGTTACATATTTAAATTAAATACAGTTAATACAGATATATGGGTATTTAAAATGAGAATGTGAAAAACTAAAAATATAAGAATAAAATTAATTTGAATTTGTATGAAGTGTTGTTGTTTACATTTATACGTTTAAATTTATACAGTTAGTCAGCAGGGCGTCCTCTGAAGACGAAAACAAAGTTTCATAATAATCTGATCAACAATTTAGGATATAGGATACACATACTAGCATACATTTATTAAGGGGCGGGTTGTGAGTCAGTGGGGCTCTATGCTAAAACTTTCGGGGCTTAACTAATTAATCCTCTGATTGATATTTTGTCAAGGAATAAAAAAAGGATTTTTTAATATTATTGTCTATTATGACTTTAATAGAGAGGTCACCCACCTTTGTATCCACGGGGCCTTGGCCCTTTTACTTAATTAGGTACGTGTAGAGACACGTAAACAGTATAATATTATACATCTTACAGCTTAATCATTCTTGGTAAGACAATATAATGTTATATACCTACTATATTTTATTCGTAGGGCACAGAAAGAAATTCACGTAACAACTTATGGATTCTCCGTTATTTCATTATCAAGTTATACTACGGTGAGTTATTCATTTAATAACATACCTAGTTATAAATGTAGTATATTTTTGTATGTATGTCACTCTGAGACCAGTACGGCGGATATATAATATGTAGGTACCTAGGCTGTGTATTACTTTTATTATACCTTCTAGTGCCTTTCTGGAATCTTCAATTTCCCGGGATAAAATGTAACCTATGTAAACCAAGAAAACATTCGAACGCTGTGCTAAAATGAGGAATGAATTAATGTAACAAAGTACCTATATTCTTTTGTATTTTACGTTTTAAACGTTTTTTGTTCAGAAAACTTCATGGCAAATCTTTCCAAATATATACCACTATTATAATATTAACAAATTTGTTTTGTGTTTGAATTAAAACTTAATCATTATTTCGTTGCGCCTGTCAGTAATATCAAAGCAAAATGGCATTTCAACATAAAACGCGTACTTTTTTATTTAAAAATATAATAAATAACATTTAACTGTTATAGACAATATTATTTGTCTAATCTAATCTAAATATTTTATTTGCTTTACAGATAATTAAAACATCATGGTCTTATTTCACTCTACTTCTAAATATTTACAAGCAATAGCCACAGAAGGTAAAATTTTGTCTTATTACATGGACAAAATACATAGTTGATTTATTATTCATCTACAGTATATCTTGTTTTTTATTCAAATCGTCAAGAATCGAATGAAAAGGATGACACAGGAGAGTAAAAAATTTGCCAAAAAAATGCAAGTGTTGTTTGTTAAATTAACCCATATAATTAAATCATATTTTATTAAATTCGTGTGTTTTTTTACCTAACGCCTATATCTTCATTGTCTTTTCCTGTTTTGTATGGACTTTGTGAGTCATACATATCCCTCCACTTTATTCGGTCACCAGTCGGTTCCAATCTACATTTTCTCATATCTACTTTGATACAATCATGCCACCGGTTTTATCTTCCAACAAACGTAAATGCATTAAATTTATCCATAAAAAAATTGTTATATACTTGACTGCTAATATAATGTTGTTTGTGACGATGAGATATTACTAAGGTTTCTTTTTATTAAGGTATTTTCTTCCTTAAATGTCCTTAAAAACGTGTGGTTATATATTGATACTATTGATACATCGGTATCAGTGCACGCCTGATAATTGTTCACATGTTTAACTTAGCAGATAAGTATAGGACAGGGATGTAGCTAGAGTCGAACATGAGGTAGGGCAGCTTTGGTTACTGGTAGGGCGAAAGTAGAGTCTGACTATTCAAGTGCTTTGCACATTGGCCTATTTGAATAAAAATATTTTTGATTGATTGATTGATAAATAATGATCTTGTTATTTTTTTAAAGAATGAGTCACAATTAGACGCCCTTTTAGATGACACAAAAATAATGATGTTTTTTTTAGAGGGTTTTTTTTTAATTTATCGTAGTTTTTGGTATGTTAAGGTAGGGCATTGTGATTTCAAGGTAGGGCATTGCCCCACAATGCCCCCCCTAGCTACGGCGATGGTATGGGTATAGACTGTGACGTACGCGGTCAGGCAAGAACGCGGGGGGGGGGGGGGAGAGGGGGCACCGCCGCCCGCGCTGACCAGTTTGTCGCGAAACTCACGAACGATCAGAGGCTCGCAATGTACGCTTGGAATTTCGATAAGGCAGAGTATTTTACCTCGATATTATTCAAAACAAAATCAAATTAATACTGTTCAATAGTAAGTATTTACTCTTTGTATCTATTATTATTTATGCCATGTGATCGACGCAGCTGTAGGTAAAGACAATACGTAGTGCAACAATGTTTATTGCATTAATTAATTTTCAATATGGCTGCCGCTATAAGATGGGGATTTATATACATACTAGTGGCTTCCCGCGGTTTCACTCGCGTCCCGGCTCAGGCTCTAGACTGTCTGTATACCAAATTTTATTTAAATGGGTTCAGTAGTTTTAGCGTGAAATCGAGACAGACAGACTTTCGCATTTATGTCCAATATTATTTAGGTAAGTAGTAGATATAGATTTTTTCTCAACCTCCTTAATGACGGTATCAAATGGAAGGGTCTTGAATTAGAATAACTTTACTGGGGAGGTCAGTTACAAAAAAATAATTTTGTTAATAAATATATTTCTTAAGCTATTAATAATATTTAGATAAATCACATACCTAGCTGCTCCGAGGAATGGATTCAATATAGCTTAAGAGATCTGTATATTGTTCGTAAACGGGCAATAAATGTTATTTAAAAAACCAATATACGTACCTAACATTAATAATTACCGTTTAGAGATTGAGATAATGTGATAAAAAAGTTGTTAGTCGATACCTATAATAACTAGGTACTTGTTGTAAAGTTTTCATGTTTTAATTCCTATAACACAAACATAATCCTAAGAAAAAAAAAATTATACATGTTCACAAATTTACACGCAAAACCCTGTTAGTTAATAAGTTTCCCTTAATCACGTTTTGCTCAATAAATTATTAAATAAAAACAATAACTTCACAACAATTTTGTAACACAAGAATTTCGACGGGAGGTCGTAAATTCCATTCTACGCAATAAAATTGTTTTTAATTTAAACATAATAAATACTGAACATTAAACATATTAATATGTAGAGCTTTGACATGTACGAATATAATTCATAATTTGTTTGGTTTCAGCTACGTATCCAAAAGAATATATAAACCTGCGAATTGCTTATTTATTGACGGGCAGGTCTGTTATCACAATGAACAGGTCATCAACATCACAGTCTAATGTTCAGAAACCTTCATATAAAAGGGAAGCTAGTCCTCATTATAATATAGAAGATAATCGAAAAAAAGTTAAAGGAAATGATGATAAACAATCAAAAACTTTTCAAAGTAACGTAAATGAGGCAACACAAGATACCTATCATAAAGGAGGATTAGCACACAGTTTGCATGGTAATATATACCAATTAAAATTACAAATGCTATTTTTAAAACGCGCCATAGATAAGGAGTACGAGTTTAGTTTAGGTACAGAAGTAGAGGATGCAGAGAAATTTGATGATATAGTGTTTAAATATAGACAAAAAAATACGAGTGGAAAGTATGAGATCTGTTTTGTGCAAGTGAAACATAAACAGGATGAGTCTAGAAAAATTACTTCCAATGACTTGTTAAACGCAGAAGATGACGATTTCAGCCTACAAAAGTACTTTATTTCCTATCGAAAGATTAAAGAAAATTCTGCATTTAAAGGCTATGTATTAAAAGAATTGATAATTTTTACTAACATTGACTTTGCTGACTTAGGAAATTCAACAATGAAGATAACAAAAAGAGAACATAATGATATACTAAATGTAACGAAATTAGGCGAACCTACAAAATATTGCCAATTTCTACTGAACGCTGATAATAATAAACAAATATATGAACATTTAAAAGCAACGTCAGACCTTCATGTTTTGGTACAAACATTAAAACGGTACATAATTGATAAAAAGAAACTTCGACTTGTTGGCATTATTAAGAATTATCACAATGCATTGAGTAAACATATATTTAATATTAAGTCAAAAGAAATAGCGAATAACAAGGGTAATACAGTGACACAGAGGTTGGCTAAATTTCGTGATGATTTTGTGAAAGGCAAAAATCTCTCTGTTGAAGTCAGTAACTTGCGAAATCTTTTGAAAACAGAATTAGAATTCCATGGCAAAGACCTGACCCACGTAGAGCTTGAGGTATCTGGAAGTTTCGGTGAAGAATTTGCGATCCAAAGCAAGACTATTGCTAATATAGCCAATCAATTTGCTGATATGGTTTTCAGAGCTCAAAGTGATCAAAGTAAAATTATTACATGTGATATTAATAAGTTGGCTTATTGTGTATTAGAGGATGATGAAGAGCATGAAAATTTAAAAAGATTTAAAAATACCTTTTTTAATAACGATAATAAAAAGGAAAGTGAATTAGAGAACTTTAGAGCTGCTTTAAAGGTGGAACTTAATAATCGTAACGTGAATTTTGAGGAACTAAGTCAGTATAAATTTGCATTAAAAAAAAACTATACGTGTGAACAGGAGGCACCTGAAAAGGAGTTAAGTTACACAAAATTTGATATACCAAGTGATAAGATAGAAGATGCAGAAATAGACGAATTTCTTGAAAAATTAGTTTTTGCTGTAAATCAACCTAATGAAGAAGAATTGGGTGATATTATTACCGAAGAAATAGGTGAATCAAATGAATTTAATTTGCTGGACGCTAATTTAGTATCAGATTCTTTTCAAAAGAAAATGTTGGATTGGTTTAAAGAAAAGCATTCAGAAAAGGGGAAAGAAGGTGTATGGCTTAACGCTGAAAGAGGTAAAAAGCTATTTGATTCAATTAAAAGTAAAATTTGCGGTTTATTATCTGTAGGAATCAGTGTAGCATATCCTGGCAAGCTTGCAAATTACGGTATTACTTTAAACGAAATTAGTATTTTCAATGATCTTAAAGATTTTCTCAGTAGAGAAAATTTCTCAAAAAAGATTTGTCATATAATTGCCCCGGAAGAATCAATATTGTGTGCAATCAAAGTCTATAGTGCTCTGGAAAAAATGAAACAACTAGAACAATTCAAGCAATATAAAAAGAATGATAGCTATATTTTTATACGTTCAAGTATATTATTAGGAAATAAAACCAGTGATTATATCATAGATGCTTTTAAATCAAAAGGAAATCATAATTTGTTAGTTATACACTGGGAATCCACTGTTTCAGAATATGAAATACGAACTTTATGTAGGAAACTATATAACATTGTATTAAATGAACCTAGTAAAAAAATAATTGTAATTGCTAAGGAACATAATAATTTAACGAATAAATTTAAGAAGGATTGGAAGTTAAGCGTTACAGATAATTTTAGCTTTGGCGATCTTGACAATCATTCACAGGAAAAACTATTACAAAAAGAAATAATATTTCAGGGCAACAAGGTCAGACTAGAAGATTTAATTGCTAAGTCAGATAAAAATATTATTGATTTGGAAACATTAGTTAAGCTTATGAAAGGTGACAAAATAAGTATAGGCAGTAAAGTGATTGGTATGGGTGAAGTTGATTACATAGCTCGTCGAGTTCACAAAATAACCTTAAGTATGGAAAAGCTACAAGAATATTTTGATACAAGAAATAACTCAGATTTTTTTGTTATCGATGGCACAGGTCATGATTTAAAACATAAAAATATTTATATATTTGATAAGACTGAATCAGCAGAACGCAAGTTCAATGAATTATGTAATCAAAAGTCTAAATCTAACATTCATTGGTTAAAATATAAATCAAAAAAAATTACTTGGCGCAAATCTTTCGGGTCCATAGTAAATCTTAAACAATATAGAATTAGAGAGAACTATCCTGAAACTGATACAAGACCAATAGAGACCAATAATATGAAAACAATCGTACCGGTAGAACATAATAAATTATTTCATCAAATTGAAGACCATAAGATTGTCATTATTTCTAACACGGCAGGAATGGGTAAAAGCACAGAATTAGCTCATTTGGCGATGGAACTAAAAGAAAAATCTAGTACTCTTTGGGTAATCACGATTTCCTTAAATGATCATACTTCACTTCTTAATGAAGTATTGAGTAGGAGAAAAAAAAATTCTTTTGATCAGAACGTTAATGAAGAAGCTGAGTTTTTATTGCATAATTTATTGGAATCACAAATGCAGTCAAATCTAGAAAAGAAAATGTTTGAACAGCATTTTAATAAATACGGGAATATTGCACTTTTATTTGATGGCTTTGATGAGATTAGTCCATATTATAAAGATGTAGTTATTGATTTATTGCAAACATTAAAAGCATCAAATGTAAAAAAAATGTTTATTACTACTAGACCGAACCTAAGTGAGGTACTAGAAAGTGCATTAGAAGTATTCTCTCATGCATTAGTACCATTTACGAAAGAAAACCAAATTGAATTCTTGGTTACATTTTGGACTAAAAACCTTTACCAACAAGACTTTGACGAAATAAATAGAAAAAAATTAACAACATATGCTGAATCTGTAATAGAATATATTACGAAACAGATTGATGACGAATCACAGAATTTTATTGGAATTCCACTCCAAACACAGATGTTAGCAGAAGTTTTTCAAGAAAACCAAAAAGGAACATCATCAACATGGAATGGGTGTAAAGAATTTTTAAAATCTGACCTCAAAAAACCAGAATTACCAAAAGAATGCACATTACTTGATTTATACGAACGTTTTGTCGAAAAGAAATTTCAAATCTATTTGGAAAAGAAATGCACAGATTCTACTAAGCCAGGAGAAATAGAATCAAAAGATAAAGCTTATAAAAAATATAAAAAGATGCATGCAATATTGGCAATGCAAACACTATTTAGTGAGAAGATTTTCAAACAGTTATTGCCTCAGACAAAGATTGAGAAACTTGAGAGTCTGATAGGAAATATTAAAGAATATAAACAAAATAAAGGCATAATTGATCAAATTATTGATAACAAACCCCACTTCTTGCATCGTACCTTTGCTGAATATTTTGCTTCTTTTACTATAGCCAAGAAAATAATTACAAATCCGGCTGAAACACTCAAGTATATAGACGATATGTTACTTAATATGTCCGCTATATTCATTTTAAGTATTATTGAGCAGCTGAGTGGAAAACAAGCAATTATTACTGAAGCTTTAAAACAACCACTCTTACATTTTGTTGTAGTTAATAATCATTCACACTTCATTAAATCAATATTAAAATTAGACTTTAATGATTGGCCAAAGAAACTAGATACATATGGCAAAACACCACTACATTATGCCATCGAGCATGGACATTCTAATATGATATACAAAATACTTGATTATGCTAATGATATTCACCAAACAGATATTTTGAAGCATGGAGAATTTAAAAATACAGAATACGAATTCTCAAAACTAGTAAATTTTATAAATATACAGGATATAGAGGGAAATACTGCTTTAAATTATGCTATGCAACAAAACTATATTGATATTGCTTTTGAGTTATTATATCGAGGTGCCAGTCTAGATTCATTAACTGAAATTGATGTTATCATATTGATGAATAAGATGCTAGATTTACATGGTAATGGCATTTTGGGTGTTTATGCTAATCAGGAGAGTAAGTATCGTTGCATACAAGAAAAACTATTCTTAAAAGCGCCAGGTATATTCAATGAACTGTGCGAAAAAGATCAATCTAGAATTCTGTCGTACTTTTTTGTTCATGGACGTGTTAACGTCATTGATGCTTTACTAGGAACAATAAACGATTTAGAAAAAAGAATAGTAATTTTAAACAATCCTGATAACCATATTACACCTTTAGATCGTGTTAATGATAGTGATCAATTGAGTGACGACGAAAGGTTACAAATCACTAAATATTTATCAGAACGTGGTGGTACCAAATCTCGTAAGTACCCATATCAAGACCAAAATGTTTATGACTATGGATGTCCCTACAACTATGTCACAAGTATATTACAAGCTGCTGCGAAACAAGGTTCTATAAAGACTTTTACATATTTTATCGCCCAAGAAAAGGAAGATTATTATTACTTACATTTTTATGAAGCATGTAGAACCAATCAGCATAATATTATTAAATATTTAATAGAAAACCATAAAGACAAAATTAGTACCAATGGCAACACTCCGTTGCATACTGCTTGTGATAGTGGCGCTCACTTAGAAATTATTAATTACGTTCTTGACAATAGTAATATTAATGCAACGAACGATAGAGGTGAAACTCCAATATTTATGGCAATATTTAAACAAAGATTAGAGGTTGTAGAATATTTAATTACTAAAGGATGCGATTTTAATTGGGAAGATAATAATGGTTACACGCCTCTCTCTCTAGCAGTAGAAAATAATGAAGAAATGATAATTAATTGCTTACTGAAAAAAAATGCACGTATATCTGATAGGACATCAAACTTGATTAAGCATAAGGTTGCAATTTTAAAAAATGCACCTGATAATACTCTGAATCTCGGTGATGGAAATAAGTCTCTCAGGATCCATTCTGCTATTAAGAATAGGAACACTGAAATTGCTAAATTTCTTATACGATACGGTGACGATATCAACGAAGTAGATTCAGATGGTAACTCGCCTTTACATTTGGCTTCTGCACGTAAGGATGTTGACACTGCAGAATTGTTGTTACTATATGGTGCTATTTATGACAAAAAAAACTTTAACGATAAGACACCATATGATTTGTGTCATTCTGATAAAATTCGTTGGTTACTACTAGTCTTATTTAAATTATTTAACAGTCAAAGATTGATGGCCGATTTAAACATGTTCTTATTGAAAAAAGGAACAAATGATAGCTTAAAGGATTGGGGGCCATATGGTCGAGGCCATCCAGATGCATGGGATAGCGATAATCCTATGTTATTTATTTTTAATGCACGAAATGTTAAGAAAAAAACATTAATACATATAGCTGCTGCTGACTCTGATGGAGTGGAAGTCATGGATATTTTATCTGTCTTTAATCATGATTATCTCCAATTTAGAAAAAATAGAAGATTAAGATACCTAGACTATAAATCTATATCAATCAATACAATCGATGCAGAGGGAAACACACCACTTCATCTGGCTGCGCAAAATGGTCATGGCGAAAATATTTCTTGGCTCTTAAAAGAAGGAGCCATTTTCGAAAACAAGAACTATCAAGGTGAAACACCTGAACTACTCGCGATAAAAAATAAACATACAAATGTAGTCGTAATGCTTCAACCAACTAAAAATATATTTATCGCTTTAAAAGAGGTAAATAAAAACACTATATTAGACATCAATAATTGTATCAAAAATAAAGCTTACATTAATGCTAAGAATGAATCTGGTAAAACACTGTTACATATAGCCGCTGCTAGTGGTCAACACGATGTTGTACAGTTGTTGTTAGACAAAGGTGCAGATAGCACAGCTATTGATGAAAATAATAATACACCATTGCATGTTGCTGCTGAAAATGATTATATAAAAATTGTTACTTTATTACTAAATCCTTCATACCCATCCCAATTATTCATCAAAAAAACAGAAGCTATTTATAACGCTATAAATATACAAGATCAGACTCCTTTAGATTTGGCACACGGTGAAAGCCTTACGCTTTTGGAATGTATTGATAAATTATTCAAACGTATACAGAGTGATAATCCAAAAGTGGTCATTAATGATTTTGAAATTATGCAGAACAAATTTGCGTCTAACATTTGTACAAATGCTCGAGATAATAAAGGTAATACTCTTTTACACTATGCTGTAATATCTTCTAAGCTTAATTTTGTTGAATTGCTATTAGAAAATGGTGCTTTCTTTAATGCTCGAAATAATTTAGACTACACTCCTAGTTATTTCGCCACCGACCGTAATATAGACACATTACTAAATGACGTCGGAAATATGTTTGATAATTTTAGTAATATTTACCAAGCACAAAATAAAGTCAGTATAAAAATTATAACACATGTTTGTGATGGTAAAACTGGAAAAAGCCTATTATACCATGCTGCTAAATCTTGCGAATGGAAAGCAGTTGAATTTCTGGTAAAAAATGGTGCTAACGTTAATTTGTTAGATATACATTATCCCAAAAATGGATCTTCTAGAGATGATGATCCAACAATTGTCAAGTATCTCATTGATAATGGGGACGTTAATGCTACGAATTATCTCCATGAAACTCCATTACTTATGGCTATAAATGCTCGTTGTGAATTAAGTATAATAGAATATTTAGTTGATAAAGGTGCTGATGTTAATTGCCAAGATTTATTTAGTAACACACCACTCTCATGTGCTGTAGACAATAAAGATTCTGATGTAATTAAGTATTTACTTAAGAAAGGGGCACATATATCTGCAAAGATTTCTCAATTGCTAAAGGATTCCAAAATATTATAATATGTACGGACGTCTTTGACTTTAAATGGTTGCATTAAAATGAGATTCTTGTTGCAATATTATGGTTTAGCGGTTTAATGTGGAATCTATTATTATTTCAAAACCTTTTTTGTCTATTTATATTATTTACATCTTAATTTTTAGTGTTGTTTCTTAGATTTTAGCATGTACGCACATATGGTGGGATACGTATGGTATCCCACCATCACTATCGATAGAGGATGTTTGTACTTACCTGTGAATACCTATAAATTAATCTGTTATAAATTCATTTTAATTAAGTTAAAATATAAACTTAAAGAGAATATATAAAGGAATTGCTAGTCGACATTACTATAATAAAGAGGTTTGTTGTTATTATTGTTTTTGATTTGGATAATTATTTCACCAATAGAAAGCTACAATAACATGACGTAACATATTTTATCCTCATATTACTACGTTAAACGGAACTACACAGGTGAAACCGCGCAGCGGAAGCTAGTTATTGATAAAATTATAGATATGTTTGTAACATTCATACCTGTAATTATTATATGCTAGAGTAGTATTAATGTAACTCTGTTTATTATGAAAAAAAAAATGTGTTAAAAAATTTCAATAAAATAAACATCAGACCTCCGATACCTTCTATATTTTAATTCCAAAGTATTTCTTCTGTAACATACACACACATACACACATCTAGGGAATAAGTAATAAAATTTATTGGCGATTGGCAAGCCAAACAAAAAATAGTAGAGAAAAATGTACACTTACTGAATAATAAAACATAGTTTAAGATAATTTATATATGCCTGTAGCAAAACATCCTTTATGTTATGCAATACATTTTTTTAATACATTACCAGTAGCTTTTTGAATTCTAACAGCTCAATTGAACCCCTAAAATATATTACCTAAATCATCTATTTGGGAGTCTCCATGTTATTATTACTTATTAAGTGTCGTAAGTTACCATAAATATAAAATATAATATCGGTATAATATAAGTAGGATGGAGGATAGACAGGTGATCTTTTACATATTATATAAAATAGGACCATAATAACATTAACCTACTTATAATTAATAGGTAAAAAATGTTTTGTTATTTTAAAAGGGTTGAGTTGGTACCTACATAAAGAAAAGTGTGGCTTGCTGGTAATATATTATTAACACGGGTATTATTAATATGACACAAACACCACAACATGTAATTAAAGCAGTGCGTCATTGCCACTAGAAATACTGGAACTTATCATAAATGCTGAAAGAAAAGAAATTAACAATATCCAATTGAACTCTCAAACGAAATGTTGTCGCTTTGGGGTAAATATTTTTCAAGAAGTCATCCAAAGAAAAATCAATCATCTGAAGGAGTACGTAGTTAATACTATTTATTTGTTGCGTTTTAATGATTTTTATAGACTTACTCTATGGTGTGTAAAATTCGAGTAGATTTTTGGCTAAAATTTAAATATTTTCTCTTTATAATATTGTTATTATAATATAATTTTCTATCTAATCTATAACAGTTAGCATATTTAGAAAGAAACATAATCAGTTTAAGTTGTTATTTTACGATTAAGTTCAAGTTTGATACTTATTTTATTACGACGCGACGTGATTCTTTATTAAGAAAAATGCAGGGTCGTGTAAATACCTATAAAAATGATCATTCAATGTTTCTCGACGACGAAACAACTCAACAGATTCAGACAAAACTAGAAAATACAATATGTTTTACATCTTTAAAATACCAGGTGTACTGCTACAGCCAAGATGACTACGACACGACGTACGCGATTCCCGAGAGAGTGTTAAAACTCATCGGAATAGAGATTTCAAGGAAACGAACATCATTTGTTCGGTACGTAAAACATTTCCCCATTAGCACACCAGCAGAATTAAAGCAGGTTTAAGTAGTCAAATCCTAGATTAAAGCTATCTTTTCTTATAGCTTTAAGCTCCTTTTATTTTACCCTTTTATTGTCATGGTACCACTATTTCTCGTTCACATTTCATGATTGAAAAGGTTATATGGCTATGCCAATGTTATTTTTACTCCTTGCCGTGCAATCAGCCGTTGCTGGGACCTGTACTACTGGTTTGAATTCACCAATATCTGCGTGGTAATCAGTCTGGAGTTCCTTAGCATGGTGGAGACCGCAAGAGGAGGTTCCTTCGAAGATGCTGTCGCAATATTTACGATGCTACCCTGCTTTGGGTACTCGCTACTGTGTAAGTACATAATATACCTATATAGTACTAACACACGTATGATACCCCCCTAATTAGCGCTTCGCACTCTCAATATTCTATTTCCACTGCAATAAAGAGGAAATAGAAATGTTTCTTTGTTATTAAATTAAATAACAGTTTAATGTTACCACCGAAAAAAATATTATGATTAATAGAAAAATCTGTACATACAGGTTTTTATGTTGTTTTAAACGATATAATATTATTTATGTTCCTACTCAGCAATCGCGAAAAGCTACAAGATGGTGTACTACCGGCCTATTTTTGAGAACCTGGTAAGCGAAATAGGAGACATGTGGCCTAAAGGTACTGTATCCAAGGAACAGCATCGCATCATAAAGAAAGCTCTTCGACAGCTCAACATTATCGTTAAAGGTAGGCAAAATACGGTAAATACGGTACACGCGATAGATCATGAAATAAATAAACTACCCATGAACAAACAGACAGGTTGACCCTCTATGATGTGTAAGGCTTGTACACCTAATCATTAGAAAAGCCACAATTTTACATAGATACTTATCTAAGTGGTAGATCATTAAACATTCTAATCATATAATATTAATGTAATAAAGTATTCAATATTATTCAATCTATATCTACACTTAGAGTTTTTTTTTACTTAATAAACTTATTTACTTTCGCTTCGTCTTCCAATGTAGGGTACTACTGGTGCAACATAGCCCTCCTGGTCAGCTTCCTCATGCCACCAATCGTTGAGACCCTGAAAAGATACTTGGGTTACGATGGCCAGATGGTCTTACAATTCTTCTATTGGTTACCATTCAACCCGTTCCAGCCAGTATATTTTGAAATTATGCTGGTTATGCAGACTTGGCATGGTAAGCTTACTATGAAAAATAATTTTGTGATGATTTAATAAAAAGATATTTATTTATTTATTAATAAAAAGAAACTGGCCGCGTATTACGAAACTTATTATCATTTCCCTGCCACATACCTATACGTACGCTAGTACTGGCACATAAACTGTGAAATAGGTTTCTATGTATCTATAAATTGATATTTTGATAACGCCTCATTGTGCTTTCCAAAGTTTATATCAATATAATACCTAATATATTCCCAGAATAGCCACGAATTGCATAAAAAATATGAGACAACGACCAGTCAAAAGCCAGTCGGAAAGGTCGAAAGAAATAGGTAAATTTTTGGGTAATAATGTATTTATACATACTACTGGTGCAAGGTTGTAGTATAGTAATGAGTAATGTATTTATGTATGTATTAGGTAGGTACCTTGTTTCGGTTATACATATGGGTTACCTTGACCGTAATTCCTAGCACATGTTAAAATCTCATAGTCTTAGGTAATGCAAATTAAAAGTAATATTGCTTAAACTTAGCATTGGTAGTTGTCTGGAGCAACATTTGTGGAGACTTGCTGTTTGGTATATTCCTGAGCCACATCACGGCTCAGTTCGACTTGCTGTCGCTACGGATTCAGACACTCATATACGTGCCAGTTGACAGCCAACTTGGCGCAGGCTACCCACTTGGTAAGCAGTTTCGTCTGGGTCATCATAATGATGATCAGTTTATATACCCAAGTAGTCTCCACAGCACATACATCGACAAAGAGGAGTACGAGCCATCCCGAGTTTAGGCTATAGAATAGATAGTGCGGATTTCACATGCCATTGATTGCGACATCTTTGACACGCAGTTTTCTTCACGATGTTTTTCTCCGCCAAAAGCCAGTGGTGTGAATCCGTAGATAAGTCTTAGAGCTGTCTGAGCCTGGGCCGTACCTTCAGAGTTTGAACTTGCACCTTCAGGATCTGAATCTATTATAGTTTATTAGTTCTGTCATTTGATGCAATACATTTGACGCATATACCTACATACTGTTTTACATATTACAGGTGTATATAGTAAAGAATACTTAAATAAACAGGGAAACATCGTAGAAACTGTTGACGATAAAATATGGGAAGAAAGACATTGTAAGGAATTAATTAAAATTATAATAAGACATCAAGATTTAATTAGGTAACACTGATTGTTTATATGTTTATAGCTTTTGTTTGTAGTAGATCTTTTTTTATTTACAAAAATATGTAGATATTGAAGACATCGCTCTATCTATTAGACCGTTTAACTTGGCATCACTTAAATATACTTAGGTATATAAGCTCTATAATACATGAATGTTTTATTGACACTTCAATATAAAGGCAATTTTCATTATCTTCATTTAAGATACATATCTAGGTATGAAATTTATTTTCCATTTACGGTTACGTTGTTCAAAAATTCAAACGTATAAGAATTAATAGATTATTAAGTTGATCATGAATTTCTATAATTATATTAATATTAATTTCTTTTTTTCCTACTTTATTGCTCACTCATGACGATAACTTATACAGTAGAAGCGATATGCTCTGAACTACTCTGAAGCAATTTCATCGTGCATGCATTGTTCTTCGATTGACATTGTTATTTCTTACTATGTTTGTTTGATTTTACAGATTAAGTGGCGATGTTGAAAATATGTTTAGTTTCGCAATACTTATGAACTTCATGAACAGCTCGGTCATCATTTGTTTCTGCGGATTTTGTTGTGTTGTATGTACCTACCTATCTAGTTGCTGACTGCCCGAATACTACCTATCAGTTCATATTTTCTGTGCATAATCTTCATAATGACAATTATTGTACTTACATACTTATTACAGTTCGTAGAAAAATGGAATGAGATCGCTTACAAATCATTTTTAATCACGGCGCTGTCACAGACATGGTTGCTTTGTTGGTACGGACAAAAATTAGTCGATTCTGTAAGTAATAAAATACCTAATTAAACTATACAATTTCTTAAGATTACCTACTATAGGTACTAATGTTGCCTTTCTGTTTTTGGTAGAGTTCAAGAGTTGCAGAGGCTATATATAACAGCGGTTGGTACAACGCATCAAAGAAAATAAGAAAATATCTCCTTATTATGCTTCATAGGTAAAACACATTATAGTCGTATTTTTAATTAGACGAAGCTACCTGACAGTAGCTAATGTCACTTTGTAAAATAATGTGGCCATATTTAAAGTAATAGTGATGCGTTCAGTTCTCGTTCAATCAAATGAATGAACAATGAGTGAATCATTTCAAACTATAAAAGAATATTATTATTATTTTTTAATAAAATTGTATAAAAGTGCTCTGATATAAGTTACTAGTAGTATGTAACTACAATTAGTTTTATTACGGCTTATAACAAAGTGCGGCGCGCGCGCCGGTCGCCATTTTGTTTGTTATTCGGCTTCTAACCTCTGGTCTGAAAGCAGTTATATTTTTTCTGCGCTCAAGCTGTTTAATTCTTGTTTTTGTTAAGTTTTTCATTACGTTGTGTTTGTGCAGTGGTTCAGGGGGGTCTTGCCAAAACTGAAACCAAATTCGGTAGTAGTGATGGATAATGCTCCCTACCACTCCAGGAAACTAGAATCGCTACCTACAACGTCTTGGACTAAACCTAGAAGCCTAGAAACCTATTTGAAGCGACAATGGTTAAAGCTACTCTTATAGACATGTACGGCAGCACAAAAGGAACATTGCGATTAGTATGTTGTGGAGGAGATGGCAGCGCAGCACGGGATAATTATTTTACGTCTGCCCCCATGGTGTGGGTCTACCAATGGTGTGGTATTGGTTTGGGCGCAGGCTAAAGGATATGTTGCAAGAAATAATAAAACCTTCAAAATGACAGCACTAAAAAAACTTTTCGATGAAGGACTTCAACATATCACACCCGAAAAATGGAGTAGCTGCGTGTCTCATATAATTAAAGAAGAAGACAAAATGTATGGTGTCGACCACATGATCGACAATGTTTCCGACAGATTTATAATAAATGTCACCGATAGTGATAGTGATGATTTTTTAATCGATAATGAATAAAAAAATATGTAATAAACGATGTTTTTTGTTTTCATTACCTACCTATAATTGTCATATTTTATACATCTAAAGTTTCAACTATGTATATTGTTCATGATGTATTGAAAATAGGAGTCTTTCCTCGCAATGTTTTCCTTAATGTTTAACACACTCGGTATTCAGTATAGGTAGATACTAAATAGGAACATAGTCGCCTAAAACTCTTTGGTGTACAAAGTACGACTAAAAATCTAACCCCGTACCTGATATCGGCTTTTCGGCACACTAACTATTCACTAGACAATTGAGGCAATTTCGTTCATTCAGGAGTTTTTTCATTCATTCACTTTGTCACAACACTATTTTTATTTCATCAAAAACTGACAACACAGTAAACGTCAGGTGGCTTCGTCTAATTAAAAATACGACTATAGGTACCTTCCTTCCCACATTGGAGGAGATATATCTTTGTCATTGTCGCGAACCAAGATTTGTCAAGCATGAAATCGTATGCCACATAACTATCAGCTATGCTATTCTGAATTAAAATGCTGAACTCACCTATTCGACAGAATTCGAAAGATGTATATCTCTTACGTAAATACCACTGATAAGTCTCACCTGTTACTCTGTCCCTGATACCCTGATACCCTGATACTCTATCCACCTATTATGTTTGTAAGTAGCCTTATTTAGCAAATTACATGACATTTGTGTTTTAAAGTGGGCAATTGTTTTGAGTTGATTTATCATTCAATTCAGGCTCATTTACCTAAGTTGAAATATTGCAACACTCGAAACATAATAACCGTGTGAGTACCTACCTCATCAAGCCTATGACCGTTTTTCATTGATGCAAACAATATTACATTACGCGGAGTTGCATTGCAAATTTTATCGTCGGAAACCTACGTCAAATTATGTTTCGTTTCAGGTCACAAAAGACCGTATATGTTACTACGTATGGATTTTCAATCGTTTCACTGGAAAGCTATACAACGGTTAGTGTTACAACTTGTAGTACCTACCGAAATTAATCTAAGTTAAAAGTTATGATTAGTTAAGGTGGATAATTCCCATGTCATTCAAATTTATGGTAACAATGAACTGCAGCTTTATTTAGTTTGAATATATCTCGATAGTTATTCGACTATTCAATCGTTTTTGATGTTTCACAGTAGGTCGTAAAGACTAATGCTAAAAGTAAGACACAGGTTGTAAGACGTACCTACATTAATCTTTTATTGATTTTCAGATCATCAAGACGGCGTGGTCATATTTTACACTCCTAATTAATAGCTACAAACAGTAAATTGTAAATGTAGTTGTAGGTATATGCTTAACAAAACATCTTAACAACTAAGGTGGTGTAGGTATGTACCTTAATATGTAGGTAATTCACCAAAGTTTAGTTGAGTTTCTAGATACTTAAATGAGTACATAGTTATTACAATCAGATTACGTTATCAAATACGAGTGTTTCGTGTTCCTGATTATTTAAAGATTAAAGTAAATATACGTAAATATGCACACAAATATATGTATGACACATTCAATTGTTTTATTTTTCGTAACCTACCAAATTGACCTTATTATTCTGAATGTTAGGAATTTAAAGATACACTGATACCTACACATGTTGGTCCAGTCATTTTAGCTTAAATTAGGTAAGAATCTCGGAATTCGAGATACCCAGCTGTAAGTCTGTAAATACTTGTATATTGACACCCTAAAAGTTGTCTCAAAACCTACATATGGTAGGGTGTAAGCAACTATAAAATTTCAAGGTCAAAGGTCACAAAAATCGGTCTTTTGCACTTTTTTTTGGAAATATCTCATTTCCTACGGGTTTTTTGCTATAAGTATGTATTATCAATATTGTAGAGTATAAAATTCTCTACAAATTTTGTTTAAAAAATTTTATATACGGTGAACCGTTTTCGAGATAGAGGGTGGAGAGCGCGCGGTCACAGCAGTCAACCGGTGCCTCCGGTCGAAAACGCGCCATATATAGAGGAACTCAAACCTTATTGGCTGTCTATAATGCTCCGAAATCTGTGAAAAGTCTCGATCATCTTCGTATATGCGTCAAGTCTACAAAACTTAATAAACCTGTGCAGCTTTCAAATATTCCACCAACAAGTGCAGCTGCTCATCAACATTTCAACCGTGTATAATATCAAGTTCAAACTTGGTTAGGACATGATTTGGAACCCCAGGTATGGGGTTGGGGAATGCGAAACGATTTTCTGGAGGCTCCAGCTCCATCATGACAATTATACCACCTGTTCCAGAAGATTTACTAAATACAATTTTCTGCAACTGCAAGAGTGGTTGTGGTTCGCGATGCGGATGCAGGAAAGCGGGCTTGCAATGCTCTTTAGCTTGTGTGCTGTGACCGCGCGCTCGCCGCCCTCTATCTCAAAAACGGTTCACCGTATAAAAAAAAATTTTAACAAAATTTGTAGAGAATTTTATACTCTACAATATTGATGATACATACTAATAGCAAAAAACCCATAGGAAATGAGATATTTCCAAAAAAAGTGCAAAAGACCGATTTTTGTGACCTTTGACCTTGAAATTTTATAGTTTCTTACACCCTACCATATGTAGTATAGGTTTTGAGACAACTTTTAGGGTGTCAATATAGAAGTTTTTACAGACTTGTATCTCGAATTCCGAGGTGAACTTACTCATGGGTCATGACTGAGAAGGATCTTTACGAATTTATGTTTTTCCCACTAAATATTGACATGACAGGTCATCAATATTAAGTAATTATATAGTGATGTTCATAATCGTATCACAGCGCTACCTAGTGGCGGAAAATGAAATACACTCCTAAGGATACTTTAACTAATCGACTTTAGCGCCATATTTTGGCATTACCTTGGTAATTGGCATACAATCTATACAATCTATACAATATAGTAGATATAAAGTATGTGTCTACTAAAGTTTAAATGATCAAATCGGACAAGACCACTTTTAGTCGATGTTAAATGTTTACATAAAATTATGAAACTGGCAACATTGCAGAGTCGCAGTCATAGCTCATTCATTGTCGCAGTGTAGTTGGTTATTTTGTATGTGTGTGTGTGTTTGTTTTCTTTCTTTGTTGGTCCAGCGAGTGTGGTTGTGCATCGAACATTGTGCTAGCTAGCTAGTGAGTGTCGGCAAATAAATTCAAACATGTCTAACAAAAGGATCAAAGACATAGAAAACCACGAGAGTGAAAGTGATGCGGAAATCGATTCCGGCAGTGAGAAAGATTCAGACTTTGATTCCGATGGAAACTACGTCGGCGATAAGGTAAGCATATAACGTAACCTAGAAAACACATGGCATGTTTATTAATGTGATACTAAATTAGACTCGGCACAGAATCGAAAGTTAAATAAATATTTCAATCGATGATTTCAATTTACTACGGGGACCTGCATTTTTAAACTAGTAAGTTTTAAATCTACATGGTACATGTACCGATATCTATCTAACCTATAACGGATAAGTACTAACAACTTGTTTACTTTTAAAAAGTCCTGATTACGATTATATTTGGCCAGTCGAAGACTTGTCGAACATATTGCATTTATTACTACATGTCTATGCAATTTTGACCTTCATAGGTGAATTAAGGACCAACATAATATTTGAATGGCTTATCTATACTTTTCCATTTCACACGCATTCCTCGATTTAAGGATGTTTTCTTGATGCTATGTGCATACTCAATTTAATCAAAAAAAGGTCTTCGATTATGAAAATGTTAATCGATGTTGACAAATAAACAGTTGGAAAAAAAAAAGATAAATTCTATGAAATATTTAATTTTCTTTTACAGGAACTTCAGGCAGACTTTGAAGGTCGCAATCCGGAAGATTGTGACTTCCATGGGATCAAGCAACTTCTAAGACAACTGTTCTTGAAATCTAATGTTGATTTGGGAGCTCTTTCTCAGATCATAATTTGTAAGTATCTTTAATGTTCTGAATCAGTGTTTTTATAATAAGACCTACTTGGTATATTGTAGTCTGGTGTAGAATAGCACCAACCCTACCGAAGAACAAGGGTGTCGTATGAGGCGACTAAGTTTCACTAAAAGAAGCAAATATCTTATGCTTCGATATAGGGGAGATGGGCCTCTAAGCATTGGCTTGCAACCTGTCTAGGAGAAGGAAAACTCCAAAATCAAACCCGGTAAGGAATCACCGTTAGGCGCAAGTAAGGTCCAATCCGAAATATGCGGCAGATTCCTGCAGTCGATCTGGCTCCACATGTATCGGTTTGCCTTTCCTGTGGGCCAAGCCAGTAAGGCCGAGAGGGTAATGCAGGTGCTGGGCATCCCTGCGTTTCCTTAATTTCCGTCCCAGGCGGTGCAAAGTCTGTGGAGAGGTCACTCCACCTGCGTCAGCTCTGCTGCGTGGATAACAACACGGAAAGTGGCAGTTACCAGTTATAAGTCCTGCACAGATGGGCGTGAGTGCGGACGCTAGGGGTCACTTTCGACAGTGGGAGGGTCCATCGTAGACCCATCGATTGGTTACCGCCCGCTTCAATCTGGGCAGCCCCCGGACAGTAAGGTACCGATCCGTCCCGTTGCTGGCTTGCTCCTTTGAGGTGTAGGGAGCACTAACTCTTGGCTAGATAGCTGGTATCGTTAATGGACACACCTGGTACTAAAATAAAAATGAGAAGAAACACGCCTCGCCAATCCATGCGCATTGCAACATGGAATGTCCGAACCATGAGGACAGGCCTCCCGGACACCTGTGGAGGTTCCGGTTGTGCACATGATCTGCGCAAAACGGCTGTGATCGATACAGAGTTAAACAGGCTCAACATCTCAGTATGTGCTCTGCAGGAGACTAGATTACCGGACGAAGGCTCATTGCGCGAGACCTCCTATACATTCTTCTGGAAAGGAAAGAACTCCTGTGAGGTTCGCGAACACGGTGTTGGCTTTGCGGTCCGTAACGACATACTCTGCGCTATTGAGACCCCGCGCGGCGTTTCGGAGCGCATAATGGTCTTAAGATTAAATATCAGTAACGGTTATGTAACTATGATTGCTGCTTATGCTCCGACCTTAAAATCTTCGGACCAATCGAAAGACACATTCTACAGCCAGCTAGCCGAAACCGTGAAATCCGTGCCTGGTGGCGATAGCCTCTATATTCTAGGCGACTTCAATGCCCGTGTAGGCGGCAATCATTCCATATGGCCTGGGTGTATCGGCTACCATGGGGTTGGCAATATAAATGACAACGGCCAACGCTTACTTGAGTTTTGCTCAGATTATCAACTATGCGTAACCAATACGTACTTTAAAGGCAAGCCGTCTCGCAAAGTCTCATGGAAACATCCGCGATCGGGCCACTGGCATCAGTTAGACGTAGTACTTACCAGAAGCATGGAACTCCGCGACCTTCTCCACACACGCACTTTTCACAGCGCCGACTGCGACACCGACCACTCATTGGTAGTAGCACATGTAGCCATGACTCATAAGAGGATACATTCGTCCAAAAAATCTGGTAGGAGAAAGTTAAACCTAGCAAATACTATGGATGACAAAAAATACCGTGACTTTGAGAATCTGGCAAACAGTATGCATGCTACATGGGACGCCAACACAACTGTTGCCAGTGAGTGGGAGACAGTCAAAAAGCTACTGACTGAAAGCGCCGCTGAGGTATTTGGATTTGCTAATACCAAATCCCAAGACTGGTTCTTAGACAACATCGAGCATCTACAACCTTTGCTTAACACAAAACGCGATGCCGCTCTTAAACACCGCATGAATCCATGTCCAGAGACTGACAAAACGCTTCGAATTGCTAAATCAGGTCTTCAACGAAATATACGGTACTTCACCAACTTGTACTGGGCAGAGCTTGGTCGCACCATGCAGCTGTGTGCCGACAGTGGGAATATAAGTGGTGTATATGAGGGCATCAAACGGGTTCTAGGACCAGTCACTAGAAAGACAGCCCCTCTAAGGGACGCGAATGGTGTTACCATCTTGGATTGCCAAAAGCAACTTGAACGCTGGGCCGAGCACTACACTAATCTCTACTCGGAGCCAGTGAACATATATCCAGAGGCTGTGCAAAACATGCCCAAACTGGATCTAATGGCCGAGCTAGATGAGCTGCCGTCTTTAGAGGAGTTCACCGTGGCTGTCAATCGGCTTAAGTGTGGAAAGAGTGCTGGTGGCGACGGCACCCAAGCCGAGGTACTGAAACTCGAATGTGTGAGACCGATCATGTACAATCTGCTGTGTAAATGCTGGAATGCGGGGGGTGTACCTAAGGATATGCGTGACGCTAACATCGTTACGTTATACAAAGGGAAAGGTGATCGCGGCGACTGTAACAATTACCGCGGCATCTCCCTTTTGAGCATAGCTGGCAAGCTCTTTGGCCTAGTCATTTTAACAAGACTCCAAAAGCTTGCAGAACGCGTATACCCTGAGTCACAGTGTGGCTTCCGCTCGAGGCGCTCCACAGTAGATTTGGTCTTCACACTTCGCCAAATTCAGGAGAAGTGTCGCGAACAAAAGTCCCCCTTGGTCATGGCCTTCGTTGACCTCAATAAGGCATTTGACACTGTTAGTCGGGAGGGTTTGTACACAGCGCTCGAGAGCATTGGATGCCCACCTAAACTTTTAAGCCTCGTGGCATCTTTCCACGACGACATGAGCGGCACAGTAGTTTTCAATCAAACAATGTCGGAGTCGTTCGATGTCTCTAGAGGGGTGCGACAGGGCTGTGTATTGGCTCCTACCCTTTTTGGTATATACTTTTCGCTCATATTACGCACCGCTTTTGGCGAAAACCAACAGGGTATTCACTTACACACGAGAGCCGACGGAAGGATGTTTAACATCTCTCTCCTGAAATCAAAAAGAAATCGAGAGGATCTTTTCGTTGACAACCTTCTCTATGCCGATGACGCAGCCTTCGTTGCTAATTCCGAAAGTGAGCTCCAGACAATGGTGAGTCAGTTTTCCCGGGCGTGTTCCCTGTTCGCCATGTCTATTAATACGAAGAAGACCGTTGTATTTGCACAAGGTACCTCCGCGGACCCAGCAATTTCGCTCAATGGCACGCTGTTACAGGTAGTTGATAGATTCTGCTACCTAGGTTCAACCGTGACGAACAATTTCTCGCTTGACGCGGAAGTCGAAGTTCGTATCGGTAGAGCGGCGACCATGTTCGGGAGACTTAATACTCGAGCATGGCAAAACAAACACCTTACCGTAAAGACTAAAATGTTGGTCTTTCAAGCGTCTGTTTTGAGCGTACTCTTGTATGGAGCTGAAACCTGGACGACATATGCAAAAGTAGAACGTCGCTTAAACTCGTTTTACATGCGCTGCCTCCGTAAAATCTTGGGTTTATCATGGCAAGACAGGGTGACAAACGAAAGGAACCTAGAAATTGCCCAGCTGCCTAGCCTGACAGCGCTTCTCAAACAGAGACGTTTACGTTGGCTAGGGCATGTGCACAGGATGGAGCCCTTTCGACTACCAAGACGTGTTCTCCTTGGCACTGTTGCGAATGCAAAAAGAGACGTTGGGAGGCCATTGCTTCGTTTTAAGGATTGCGCCAAGAGAGACATGACAGCTTTTAAAATTGAACACCGGAACTGGGAAAAGATGGCAGAGAATCGGACGGAGTGGCGTAGACTCATAGTGGAGGGTCGCAAGAAGTGCGATATGTCTTGGTTTGAGGCACTCGCTCACAGGAGACAAAAGAGACGTCAAGGCGACACAGTACCGCCTGTGACGAACTTCTCCTGTCGGGCCTGCGGAAGAGCATGCCGCTCGCGTATCGGCCTTTTCAGTCACCAAAAATGGTGTCCCCCCAGACTTGCACCATAAATCGTCTGTAAAATAGACGCAAAGGCCAATGACCCTTTTTAACATGAACATGTTTGTTCTGTGGTGGGGATTTGAACCTCATGCCTACTATATTAAACTATAAATATAGTAGGCATGAGGTTCAAATCCCTGTGCTTAAAAAAATAGAAAAACTTATGTATGCATTCACCACTGGGTTTCGCCACTAGTGGGGACATACGTGGGAACTTAGAATGATAATAAACATGATAATAATACTGAAAAGTTCTCAGGGTATTTATTATGTTGATTTCTGAAATATGCAAAATTTTTTCAATTTAATATTATGGTTAAACCTAATGCACCAGCACTAAGGAAACAAAATTTTATTTCCAGCACAAAACTATGTAGGCAGTGTTGTAAAGCAATGCCTTGATGACGGTTTGGAAGATGATGATGAGGATGATGGAAGTGATGGTGTTTTTGGTATCACTACAGTAATTAATATCACCAAAAGAAAAGTAAGATCATTTATAAATATATATACTATTTAAACTCATATTTTCTATACTAGATTCCGCTCATTCATTTATAATATTTAAACTATCATATTTTCTATACTAGATTCCGCTCCCCAAATTTTCCAGATTCGAAGGACATAATTACGCTTAGAAAAAAATTATATCATGTGCCTATAGTAGAAACTCTATCCTATTCTAGATTGTTAAAAAATAATGAAGTAAATAATGTACCCCTCCAATATGAACAAATGAAAATATTTTATTATTTACTACTAGTGGTGATTTTAGTTCTATGTTTGTGTGTTACAGGAAGAACAATGTATACAACAAATTAGGACACTACTCTTGACACTTGCAGATGATAATGCAGATGAAAAAACTAAAGCACTAATTAAAAACATACTCACAAATGACTCTGTGCATGTAGGATTTATAATCAATGAAAGGTATTAAATGATAATTATTGCTAGTAAAACTAATAGAGTATGTAATAAGTGTAATAACACCCTTTAAGATAGTGATTGTAACATTTGAAAATTTTAGTCCGGAAATATCTCATAGAATATTTTATTTTCAGGATTCTTAACATCCCAGCAGCAATCAGTGTCCCATTATTCTCCTCGCTTCAAACAGAACTAGAAAAGGCTGTGAAGAAAAATATGGATTACACATTCCAATACCTTGTGTGGATATCTAAAACATACAATGTTGGAGGTTTGTTTGATAATGGATGTTATACAAACATTGCTTTTATTGTAATAAGCGTGTTTTGATTGTATATTAATAATATCAACATATGTAAAGTTTGAGTCATGCAAAAGTATCTATATAAAATTTATGTAATTATATGGGCGAACAATTTAACGCTTTCGTAAATTTCAGTGATAAATTATATTAACCTTTATTGTATTGGTTTTTCATAGATGAATATATCATTTCTTTATCAGAGGAATCATCAGAAGTTTTATTCGCGAATCAGGAGGAGAAGCCCATAGCTGACGAGGCGATCGCCAGTTTTGACGTCGACGTCACAGAGCAGGCTGACCTATCACAATGGGATTATGAAGGAGGGGCGCTGACACCATGTAGAAAGGTGGGTTTAAGTTTTTCCGTGAACGGCATTGTCAATAAACTTCTGCAAATATCTAGTCTAAAAATAGATAGGTCACAATACAAGGTTTATTATACACATTAATAAATCAAATCTCCACTACTAAACATTATAAATTGTATCCCCCCGCCGCGGTGATCGTTGAAACTACTATACGGTTTTTCATACAGTTTTCACTAATTAGTGATTATAATAAAGTAATTGATCAATTTAATCAAACATGTATTTTCTTTTCAGGTTCTTGTATTCGAAGGAAACAAATTCACTAAACTAGTGAGGCTAATCAAGGAAGAAGTGGAAAGCCTCTAAGCTTGTTTGTCGCTAAATTACAAACACATATTTATGCCATACAATACCTACGCTGTATACATATATAATATTTTATTATTATTAAAATAAGCTTTACTCAAATTGTTGTTTCATTAAACGACTACAAATGATGAATACTAGAGACTCAAGGTCCAGGTAAAGAATCCAAACAACCTTCAAATATATCTATTGAAATTTTAATTGTCTTATCATTAACATAAATCATCAATACAACATAAAAGTCAGTTAATATTAACCCTTCATCAAATCTCGTCATAAACTATGCAAATATCCTACTCTCTGCCCTTCGTAGCTCACTGCTGCCTACATGACATTTAAGACATATTCTTGTAAATACATAATGCGTCTTTCATCATAAAATCTCTCAACGTACATAGACCTTTGATTATTTTAGTGTTCTGGTCCATTTTCTGTATGTCTGTTTCGGAGAGGGTCTTGTCTAATGCCAAGTATCCATTAACTGAATCTTCGGTCATCCAATGCGCGGGTAGTTTGTGCATTAAGAATTGTGACGGATCAGGGTTGACGGGCATCGGTGTCAGAGACTTCTCCCACGGTGTGATGTACTTCTGTTCTGAATGTAATCCTTCAATGTACCTGCGGAGAAAATAAATATTTTTGACTTAACTCTCTTTAGATCTAGTTGTGCGTTATAATATTAGTATGATTTTGAGTATCCTCGACGTTACGATCGAGAAACATCACTAAATAATAAATCAATTTATTCAACAAAATGGATGTACATGGTTAGATTAGATTATTATTATTAGGATGTCAGGTATAGAAGATGCACGGTCGAGCACCCAACGCCTATACTAGGAGAACCTGTGATAAGCGTTGGGCCTTTCCCTTCGTCAGGTGAGTACAATTTTGCTAGGTTCTAAAATTGTGTGGAGACATACTAATGTTAGTAATTTTTAATAACTACTAGTGGCTCCCTGCAGTTTCACCCCCGTTCCCGGGAATCTTCAATTTTCCCGGGATAAAAAGTATCCTATGTTCATCTCCTAAGCTACCTCACAAATTTTCAGCCACGACGGTTCAGTCGTTCTCGAGTTATAAATAGTGTAACTAACACTTCTTTTATATATATAGATTTAATTTAAACATCACTGACGTATATTCGGAGGATTCGACTAGGGTGTGTTACCAAGTCATGGGGGGAGTCTCTCACTCCCCCCTTATAAGCATCGAGCATGTAACCAATAGAGTAGAACTGTTAACAGTTTTGTTAGAAAAATAATAATAATGCTCTAGACGTACACACAGGTCTCTTATGGGTCGGGTACTGTTTTAGTTCGAGCGCGGCTTGTTAGTTATACGTGACAAATCATTGATGCGTTGCTAAACAAATGGCTCACTATTGCTCCTCTATTGGTTACATGCTCGATGGCCGGGGCACACGGCCGTTGGTTTTAACGTGAAACGTTATATGTTAGCGAATCGCTTTTAAAGTAAAAGATTGAAATGAAAACAAATAAACTCAATGTCATAACAGCGAGCTGACTATAAAAGTGAAATATTCACACCACATATTTGTTTCTAAGACTGAAAGTTTTTTAATTATTAAGGTACAATGATATAGACCTTTTCGTTACGGTCCACTTTTTAAACCTGGTACCCGTATTAACCTTCAAAAATCCAGCATTTAGTATTAACATTAATATTAAAATTTATGTCTAGTTCTTATAATATCGTTTATATAATATTAATTTTACTCTATTCTTTCTCTGTTTTGTTTGTCTACATTGTGTGAATCTGTGTGTGTGTCCAATAAATATTATTTCATTTTCATTTGTATGTTATTTTAAAGATGTTTCACGTCAAAAAAGGGGGGGGGGTGTGTTACCTGATATACGCCTCGGAGTGTGTAACGCGTTGTGCCCGCGGGGGGGCCAGCACGAACAGCGGGTCGAGGCCGGCTCGAGCAGGGGGGGCCAGCGCCGCGCTCGCCTCGCCGCCCGGCCCCGCGCTCGCCCCCACGCCCGCCCCCGCCCCTGGAGACGGCGTGTTGCGAGCTACGATAGACACACGGACATTATCATGCAAAAAGGTACGGTACATTTTTTTTTTTTTTTTTTTTTAACTGCTAAAAACTAGAGCTTGACCGCGATCCCACCTGATGGAAAGCAGTGATGCGATCTTTGTTGGTAAGGCGCACTAGTTTTTTAATAGCCTATTCACTCTAGCCTTGAAGACACTTAAATTATAATGAGACGGGAAGACCGCAGCAGGCAAATTGTTCCACTCCTTCGATGTACGCGGTATAAAAGTCGAGGCAAAACGCTTAGTTACATAGTTACATACATAGTTTATTGAAAACTAGCTGCCTCCCCGCGGTTTTACCCGCGTAGTTCCCGTTCCCGTGGGAATACATGGATAAAATATAGCCTATGTTACTCGGGGATAATGTAGCTTTCCAAAGGTGAAAGAATTTTTGAAATCGGTCCAGTAGTTTCGGAGCCTATTCATTACAAACAAACAAACAAATCTTTCCTCTTTATAATATTAGTATAGATAATACAAAACCTTTTTCATGCAAAAAAGTATGGTACATACATAATAATGAAGTTACATTAATAAATTTTGGAAAAATATTTAGATTAGTAATGATCCAGACACAAACAGACATATTCATGCATACAAATGTTTGTCCTGAGTGGGATTCGAACCCCCGACCGGCAGGTTGAGACGCAGTGTCACTAACACAAATATTGACTCTCAAGCCGCCGGACGGGGGTTGAATCCCACCAAGGACATACATTTGTATGCATGAATATGGATGTAAATATTGATAATATGTATGTACTAGAAGTGGTATATGTAATATATCAGCTATCTGGTTACCATAACACAAGCTCTGCTTAATTAGCAATCAGATTGGCCGTGTGTGAAAACGCCCGCGATTTTATTTATTAAAAAACTTCAAGTAAATTTAAAGGGTACCATAAATATATGAATAAACAAATGATATGTACCTGCAGGAGACATCACGCCACTTCGAAAACTGCTCGTGAACACCTTCGGCTTTTTTGACGACGGAACAAAGTTTCTGTAATGGAAAAACGTTTTCATACATTATGCTCGTGACTACAGATAAATATGAATGATGTGCTGATTTTTTTTATATTTATAGACCATCCCTTGCTGTGGACCAAATATGTGTATTTTTTTTATTTATTTATTTAACCAAAGTATTAATTTACGTTACTACATAACTTGTATCGTAAGTTAGGATTATATGTATGCATTCTCCATTCAGATTAATATTGGGTCACAAACATCACTGTTTAAAAAAATACTTATTGTCAAAAACTGTAAAGATTTTAAATATATGTATTTCATCTTTAATTGAACTTCAAAATGTACTTTGCATATTATCAAAATTATATGCACGTAATTGGTGCATATAATTCGATGTGTACTCATCAGTTTGCACGGTAGCTAGGGGACATTGTGAGGCAATGCCCTACCTTAAAATCGTTTATCTATAGAATTCATCATACATGGTGATTGATTTAAGAGCCCGTGCTTCGAGGGCAGATCAATTATTATGATATTTTAATCATGGTATTGGTTTACCTGGACCGTTCGTGGACTGCCATCATTTTTCCGTTCCCCTTGTTTACGTGGAGATCGCGCACGTGGCGCAGGAGACGCGGCAGGTTGGGGAAGGGAGCTTGACCCTTGCGTACGCGAGCGCAGTTGCGCCACACGCACGGGTACTCCGACGAGCCTCCCCCTCCCCCGCCCCCGCCGCCGCGGTAGTGTTGCTGCACGTGTCCCGCTGCCGACGCGTATGTTGGGCGAGAAAGAGACAAGTGACGGTACACTACATCTGATATTGTAACGCGACCACAGGGGACATCGACCAAGTTATATAGCAAAACTAATGGCTCCCCGCGGTTACTCCCGAGTACCCGGGAGAAATTTAATTTTCCCGGGTTAAAAAGTAGCCTATGTCCTTTCTCAGGCTCTGGATTATCTGTGTACCAAGTTTCATTTAAATCGGTTCAGTAGTTTTAGAGTGAAAGCGTAACAGACAGACAGAGTCACTTTCGCGTTTATAATATTAGTATGGATGAGCGAACTTCCCACGATTAGCTGCTCTGCTAACAGAGAAAATTTGATTTAACACACTAGCTTCCGCCCCGCGTAATTCCCGTTCCCGTAAGAATACAGGGAAAAAATATAGAAGATATACAAATGAGATTTTAGTTTTTATACCTACCTTTGGTTCAAATATAAACATAAAAATAAAATAATATTCATTATAAAACCGTCAATACTTACGTTCCAATTTGGGTTTCTTAGTTTCAACATATGTTCCGATCACTAGCAGCGTTAAAGTAATAAAATAATTATGTATACCAATTCTACAAAAATACCACTACAATCTAGCAATGTAAAAGAAAAGTGAAAAAATAAGATATTTACTATTGCCCCCTTCGCCGATACAATGCTCCATGCAATCGGTGAGGTCTTCGAATTGGTAATCGCACGTGTCCCAGGCGCACTCGTATGTCATCTCCATTTGCGTCTGTGAAAATAACAGTTACTTTTCCAAAATGTTACATCACTTCAAATTATAGGATACTAGCCGCGCCATTTTACCCGCGTAGTTCAGGGTCGAGGTGACAGGGTGGTAGGGACAGGGTCGAGGTGACAGGGTGGTAGGGACAGGGTCGCGCTGACAGGGTGGAGGGGCCAGTGTCGTGGTGACAGGGTGGTGGGGATAGGGTCGAGGTGACAGGGTGGAGGAGACAGGGTCGAGGTGACAGGGTGGAGGAGACAGGGTCGAGGTGACAGAGTGTACTCACGTGCTGCGCCAGCTCGCGCATCTCCTCGGCGAGGCGCGCGGCGGTCTCCTCGTTGCAGCGCGCCGCCCGCTCCTCCCAGCTCTGCTTGGTGCTGGAGGGCAGCGAGCGGACATCGGCGGAGGTCGGAGTGGTGGAGATCGGAAGGGACAGGGTCGAGATGACAGGGTGGAGGGGACAGGGTCGAGGTGACAGGGTGTACTCACGTGCTGCGCCAGCTCGCGCATCTCCTCGGCGAGGCGCGCGGCGGTCTCCTCGTTGCAGCGCGCCGCCCGCTCCTCCCAGCTCTGCTTGGTGCTGGAGGGCAGCGAGCGGACATCGGCGGAGGTCGGAGTGGTGGAGATCGGAAGGGACAGGGTCGAGATGACAGGGTGGAGGGGACAGGGTCGAGGTGACAGGGTGTACTCACGTGCTGCGCCAGCTCGCGCATCTCCTCGGCGAGGCGCGCGGCGGTCTCCTCGTTGCAGCGCGCCGCCCGCTCCTCCCAGCTCTGCTTGGTGCTGGAGGGCAGCGAGCGGACATCGGCGGAGGTCGGAGTGGTGGAGATCGGAAGGGACAGGGTCGAGATGACAGGGTGGAGGGGACAGGGTCGAGGTGACAGGGTGTACTCACGTGCTGCGCCAGCTCGCGCATCTCCTCGGCGAGGCGCGCGGCGGTCTCCTCGTTGCAGCGCGCCGCCCGCTCCTCCCAGCTCTGCTTGGTGCTGGAGGGAAGTGAGCGCCACTCGTTCCCCACGATGCGTGATATCTCGCCTGCCGCACACGACACACGACGAGACAACAGATATTATTACGTATTTTGACTTCACTATATACCTGCCCTAGTTGCCGAGAAGGAAAGGCATTTAAAAGTGTTCCTACGCACCGAATTAACGAACTTTTTTATGTACTTTTTGACTCGATTCAGTTAACACGTATAATGCCAACTACTCGCCACGTTATTATATTCCAGGGCCGGCGACTCGCGTGGCGAGTTCAGTGTATTTCGGTAATATATCCAAAACGCATGAGTATTTAATAGTCCCAAAACAACCTTCCGAATTGTAGTTGAATTCTGACTATTCATATGAGCTTCTGAAAGGCTATTTGAATAAAAATATTTTCACATTATTCATGAATAAGTGAAATCAACATCTTATTAAAAAAAATATATGTTTTGTATGATATAGCTGGCGCGTAACGTTTTTGTATGAGACTTATTTATTATCGATTTCTAATTAAAGTTAATTTGCTGTCGGAAATATTTCCGTCTTTTATATTTGTCAATTTATTGAAACAAGCAATAATTTATCTGCTAAAAACTGGGGGTTATATATTCAAATGGATTGCGATGAAGTATAGCTCACAGGCCTTGCTTGGCAATAGACGACAAGTTTCTAACATAATAACTCCTATTGTTTGTAAGGAGAAATTATACATAATCTTTTTATTCTATATATCAAAAGGTAAAACAATTGTCATAGAGAATAATATATTGATGATACACAATACCTACCTAATTTCAAAGATTTATCCTTGTTAGCTAAATTTACATATAGGTGATGTTAGGATTATTTACAATACAATAGCATCGTAGATAGGAAACAAAAAAAGAAAACATAGATAAAAGACAATATTTTGCTACATTCTACAGTCATGGTCAATTTTATGGGTAGAATTTAGCAAAATACAAATCATTTTTACTTTCTGGAAATCAGCTATATTAGGCTGATTTTATTCGTAAATATCACTACATATACATCAGTACCCGCCTTGGTTGGGCAGAAGTAGCTCATTGAGAAAGTACTCTTTAGCCGTAACTCTTACTCTTCTACCCAACATTCACCGGGTACTATTTATTTTAGTTTATCCACATTAACAAAATATGGATCTTTTATGACATTTTAAATGCAGACCCATTAGGTTCAACAATTTCTGTACACATTTAATGCTAAATAATGTGCATCTCATTTTTAGGGTTCCGTAGCCAAATGGCAAAAAAACGGAACCCTTATTTGTCATGTTGCATATTTATTGTTGGCAATGTCTCACCAAATGTAGCCTCAGGGTTGCTAGCAATGATAGCCTTGCGCACCTCGCTCGAATACAATATGTATCCGGTGACAATCTTCTGTTTCTGTTCTTTTTTCTTCTTGCTAGTGGCGGGGGTCGCCGCCTGCCGCTCCTGGCTCGGTGTCGCCGTCATTGAAGGGTTGTAAGGATTACTGTTGCCACCTAATGAACATTTGGCCCAAATGATTATACACATGTAGCTATATGTGTTCGTTTAATCTGTATCTGTCTGTACATACATATAACATGGTTATCCTACGCATGTTTAAGTTACAGCAATAAAGGCTTATTTTATTTATTTATTTTATAAAAAAGCATATCATCTTTGTGTTCTAAAATTAAAAAATCTAATACATGAACATCTCGTGTGTTTATGGTCGCATTCCCCTTTTTGCATATTTGATAGGTATGCAAATATGTCGCAATAAATGAAATTATTCACCCTCCTACCCGCATTTTAATTGCGTTGCATGAATAATATACAAATAATAATTTATTCGTCAAGTCATTTATATGAAGTGTCGCTTCGTTTGTCTGGTCAGCTTATTATATAATATTGATACATATAAAATAATTAGATACCTATAGAAAGTGGTGTAGCTGGCGATGCAAGAGACGAGTCGTCCAATGAATTCTCAAGAATCATCTCCACGTCTTGGCTGCCTATTGTTGTGTTGATGAGATTCGTAAATTGTGGCTTGCTATCCTGTTTTACGGAGTGAAAGAAAACTATTATAATTAATGTCTAATATTCGCGGATTTCAATCAATTCAAACATGTATTTTTTTGGAAATGCAGATCTATGGATTCATGCCAATAGTGCCATTATATTCGAAGTATTTTTATTTTCATATACTTTTTTTTACTGATTTACAAACGTGTTATATTTTCGTATCTTGTACTTATAACTTGTATAGTTTATGTCACCATTTAAGCGCATGTTGTGACGCCTTAAAAAGTTGTGCATTTATATATATATTTTATCAAGTATTAAGTTTTAATTTATGTTATAATCACTGGGTATCCATTAATAAATAAATACATATATTGGCTTGTAGGAAAATGTTGTTGATGCAATGTAGAATTTGAAAATTAAAATGAGTCTAAATAATACTCACCATAGAGTCCATATTGACGTGAGGGTTGAAAGGTTTCTGCGAGAATGCGGTGGATGAAGACTGAACTTCTTGAGCCGTGGCTAAAGCGGGCGGACCCAGGGTCTTGGGGAAATAGTAAATCTGTCGAAAACAACATTATGTTAGAATAAATATAATTTACAAGTATAGAAGAAACTTCCAATTAGTATTATATAAAACAGTCTGACTAGAAATGATGAAATGAACACACATAAGTTATATTTTTATTCAAATAAAATGCCCGCGACTTATCCAGTGTCGCTATAATTTTCGAAATAAAAATAGTATATACCTATGTATTTTTTTTTATAATATGCCGCATCAAAAATCATGTTCCCCGAAGAAACGAACAAATTATCGCATTTATAATAGTGTAATAGTTTCGTTATTTTTTTTAAATAACTACTTTAATTATAAGATATGTCTGTATAATGATCACATTATAAAGAATCATCTTTAGGCTGTAGCTGTGAATCTAGTAAATTAAATAAATATATCATAAGTATAAATTAGACACCACTTCACACCACTGGCTTTCGGTGAAGGAAAACATCGTGAGGAAACCTGCATGCCCGAGATGTCACAATTAAAGGCATGTGAAGTCCGCCAATCCGCACTAGCCCCGCGTGGTGGTTAGGGGAGGCTCGAGCTCCTCGGTGGAGACATATATGAGCTGATAATGATGATAATAAGTTAGATAGGATACATACTTCATCCACGGTAACATCTTTAGTATGCTCGAACTTGCGTAGACCAGCCTTTAGTTTCCGAGCGACCCGGTTCGACTCGTCGTATACAGATTCGCAAACAAAGATATCGCTTTCAGCTATCTCTGTCGGACGACCTGTGTGTGAGAGAGAGAAAACACTCTTAATGTATTTTTTTAACATAATAAACTCAAAAGATACATTTAAAAATCAATCATCATGTTTTGATTAGATATGAGGAAGGATTTTTGATAGTTGCATTTAAGACTTATTCTGTATGATAATAAATGTCCTATTCTATAAATAAATTACCCATTTAAAAAAATAAAAATTATACCATATTTTTTGAGAATGGCAACTCAAAGTACCTATATGTTGCTTTTATACCTTGTTTTATATCACGATATCTTTGTTAAGTTTTAATTCTGGATCAAATATTACTTCTTATGAAGAAACTATGAAATATAACGGGTGTTTGAAATGAGTAAACTTACATTTAAGATAATCGTCGTAGTCCAACACTGAGCACTTCCCAACGATGCCCACTAGTGGGCTTGTGTCGTGCATCGTGGTGAGAAGCACTTCTTGCTTGTAGAATGGCTGGAATAAATAACATTTTCGTTGAAAGCATCTCATTACAACTGTTATAAAGATGTTTTTCATTCGAGCATTACAAATGGGATAAACACTATCTATTTTATTCTTTATTCTAGTTTTCTAACTTGCAATCCATTTCTATAACACTAGTGGCTCCCCACGGTTTCACCCTCGTTCCCAGGGGACCTTAAATTTTGTGTTCCAAGTCCGTTCAGTAGTTTTTGTGTGAAAGAGTAAGAAACATCCATCCATTCATACAAACTTTCGCATTACCTATGTACCTTAAAATCTTTGCAATACGTAACATTTACGTTTCAATAGTAAATATGTAGCAATATGCCAAAAAAAATATAGTACCTAGTCTTTTTTATGTATTCGTTTTGCGGCGTAACTTTCCTATTCTATATTTATTATCGTACTAGTGGCTCCCCGCGGTTTCACCCGCGTTCCCGGGATAAAAAGTAGCCTATGTGTTATTCCAGAACATATTCTAGCTCTGTGCCAAATTTCAAGCAGATCCCTTCAGCCGTTGGAGCGTGAAAGAGTAACAAACATCCATACATACATCCATACTTACAAACTTTCGCATTTATAATATTAGTAGGATAATTCTTACCTTATTGATAATATTGGCGACCTCAGCTGGGAAGATCAGGAACGGACCACGGAAGTAACATTTATTGCTGGAACAAGTAATAATTTATAATTGGATTTATTTAACTTTTAGCATATAATATTTACAACCCAGATTTAAATGTTTACTTATCTATTATTTTGGTTGTACATAATTCGAATAATGTATCTAAATAAATAAATAATACATTGTATTAAGAAAAAGACCTATAGTCTCGTATACCTACGTTTTCATTAAGTTAGTTTCTCATATTGAAAAAAGGCACGATAAAAATATTTAAATTATAGGTTTTAAATTAACAGTAATTTATTTTAATCAGCTGCTTCTGTTTAGTTAATACTCAAACAGACCCGAGGATTAAAAGCGTTTGCCTGAATGCGCTAATCTTAGAAACTACTGATCCAAATTTGAACAATATCATAGTTATTTAGTAGGTAGAAGCTTATTTATCGACTATTTATCACGCTACGAATAGGAGCGAAGCGTCAATCAAAAAATTTGTAAAAATGGGCGATTTACAAAGATCGATTTACAAAGATGTTAATTCATCATCATCAACATCAGCTCATACACGTCTCCACCGAGGAGCTCGATTCTCCCCTAAAATCAAGGGGTGTAGGCCATAGTCCCACGCGGGCCTAGTGCGGCGGCGGACTTCACATGCCTTTAATTGTGACATCTCAGGCATGCAGGTTTCCTAACGATGTTTTCCTTCACCGAAAGCCAGTGAATCGGTACGTAAGATTTTTTAGAAACTCAGAGGTACGGGCCAGGGATTTTAACCTGTACCTTCATGATCGTGAGTCGGTGCGTTCCCAACTGAGTTAATCCTCACATGAATGAATTTGCGCGGATCAATTAGAAATTAATATTGTTAAATGGCGGTACTCACTCGCCAGTCTCCCATATGGTGTCAACTTGTGCGATCATCTGCTTGCCGCCGTCCGTGACGACGTACACGTAGTCCCCAGTCTTGATAACACCCGAGCACACTGTGTTGTATTGTTCGTAGTAAGTGTTCTCATCGTCGGTGCCCAGGGGATTGTACATTATTACATCCTGGAAATACTCGAGTTAATTAATTTTAAAATATAAATTTAACGTTAAAGTTTTGTTTACTTCTTCTTCCTGCCCTTATCCCGTCTAAGCAGGGTCGGCACAATATATGTTCTCTTCCATTCCTCTCTTTCAGCCGTCATTTCAGTCATCACTCCCTTCTTACACATATCAGCTTCACACAATCCATCCATACTTGCTTCGGTATTCCTTTACTTCGGTTTACTGTCTTCATAAATTTACCCAGTGTGATGACATATCTAGTACGTACTTTGAAATTGAGTTAAGCAAAGTGGAATAGAAATAATCACAAGGGCAGTCGTTATAATATTCATCTAAAGTCGATCGAAAATAAAGAAATGAATTAGCACTATGAGAGTTCATACAAAATATATGCATATATATATATATATGCATTATATTATATACCTACATATTTTTAGTAACAGTTTAGATACTTAAGGTTTAAGGTTTGAGACAACTTTATTTCTCATAAGAATAAATTCACTTACATGAGAAAATGATATTAAAAACTAAGTACAAATATATTTGTTGGGCGTAATACAAGTTACACTTTTATCATAACTGTTGAGGGTAGTCCTTAAAAGTATAGTTAAAAAATTTTAGCAACAACGTTGTTCGTTCGATACTTGCAAATCCCCAACAAAGATCATATGTAGCCGGAAGGATACTTACTGGTCTTTCTTTCTCCTGTACATTTTCCAAGACTTCAAGTTCTGCAAGTTCGTCTTTATGTTTTTCAACTCGTTCGCGGAATACCGAAACTGTTCTACTTGGCTCGAGGGGTACCTGTTAACAATGTGTTTTAAAACAAGCAATTTACTAATGTTTAAGGTGCAAATAAAGTATAATATTGAATAACTTGACCATTCGTTGAATAATCTTAAACCTTTGCTTAACATTTTGAGTATACCAGTGTCAATTGATATATATTAAACATAAGTTATTAACATAATTTGACTTATATTCATATTCATATATTCATATTCTTTATTTGCATTCCACAATAGTATCTAATATTAAAATTAAATTAATTTACATTGTGGACCCTGTCGGGCACAGCAAAATACACAAGAGTTATAAGTAGGAGAGAGGAGGATCATTTATATAATCACAATTTAATTATTATATATTGACTATTTTTTATTAATTATATGTCTATTAAGTTTATTATTATTTATGTAAGGTTTCTATCATTCATATAATCATTAACTGTATAATATGCTTTATACAATAATATGCTAATATACTTATAAGATTAGTTAACGTTAATAGTATATTTCATTACAAGTGCGGAAAGGCTGTCATTGCAATGAGTTCCGACAAATGTCCACCCGAGCCGCGGCGCAGCCGAAGGCGAGGGTTGGCAGTCGGAACAAGTTGCAATGACGGTTCCGCAAGTGTACTGAACGACTATTTTTAATACAGTTGCGAAAAAATAAAGCAATTTAATAAAATAATAAAAATACATTAAACTAAACTCGCAATGAAAATTTCTGGAAAATGGCGCCTACGGTTGGCGCCATTTTATAAGCAGAGTTTTTTTTCTTCGCCCATTTTCTTCTTCGCGCAAAGGGAACTATACATATAGCTTAGTATTCAGTATATTTTTTTTATTGATATGAAATGAAAATGAAATTTAATGAGATGATATGAAATGAAAACTAACCTAAATTATTGAATCTGATATTGAGATAAATTACAAGCTTCTTTTTAAAAATATACGTATTTGTATTAATCATAAAAACTCTTTAGTAAAACCTTCATGGTTGGTTTTTCTTTTTAATAGACATTATTTTGACAGTTGGGAAAGATGCACGCACGAGTTCGGGAAAGGTAAAAAAAAAGCACTAGTGTGTAATAGCCCACTTTCCGAACGCTATACGTCCCTGCAATACACCACTTTTTGAGCAACTGTATTAAAAAAGATATTACAGGTTTATTTAAATATTTTATTATATTTTTTCTTAATGTATTCCGCATACCCCCTCCACACTCAACGCTGAATGTGATTTGTTTATAGATGAATGGCTGAATATATTGTCTGTGTGTTACTTAGTACTTTAATTTTATGTCACCGTGTAATCTTGATGTTTAATTATTTAATGTAATTTTGTTCCTTAAATATTGTTACTGGTGTTTACTGTGATATTTTTGTAAATAAATAAATGTACCTCTCTAGGTATAAGAGTGGCTTCTTTCTCAGCCCCTTCCCACACCTTGATCTTCTTGAACCACCTGTTCTTAGTGCTGTACCGGCTCTCGCACACATACACGTCTTTATCAGCGAAACCTGAAAATAAATTCCACATATCAATTACTAAGTTCCACGTGCTTTCCCGGGACCTTTAACTTTTAATGGCTTTAAGAGTTATTTTTCAAAATATTACAAAGCATGATAATCATCAATAATAGAATCCTAGTTAATCCTGAACATTTACAATATGCTGGGACATTTCACACACGACCAATTTGATTCCAAACTAAGTTGAGCTTGTGATATGGTAACCAGATAGGTGATATACCACACCACTTCTAAATTCATACTTATATATTCCCACGACCGGCGGCTTAAAAGTCAGGGTAACTAACCACAAATCCAGCCGGTGTCTAATGTGTATGTGTGTGTGTATGTGTGTGCGTGTGTGTGTGTGTGAGTGAGTGTGTGTGTGTGTGTGTGTACGTACCCTGGGGGCGGAACTTGAAGTACTCCTTGACGTTCATAACGTAGCAGTGTCCGGTGAGCGCGTCCAGCGGCACGGTGCGGCGCGCCTCGGTCTTGAACACCTCCTGCGCGAGGAACTTGCGAGTGCGCACGTGGAACGTCTCCACCGGCCTGCAATATGAGATTTTTTAATATTATTTATAGTCTGTCGCGTATACCCTATATGGTTAACTAGTGGTTCCCGCTCCCTAGTTAATCTTAAATTTTCACGGGATAAAAAATAGCCCGTGCGTTTTTCCGACCATATTAACTCTGTCAAAATTTAATCAAAATCCCTACAGATGTTCTGGGAAAAATAGTAACAAACATACATTCTTACAATCTTAAAAGATTTCGCGTTGTATGTAATTATGACTGACACACGTTTTATGCCGTTTTATTGACATGTATGGATTAATAAAAATGTGTAACGTTTATATATGAGCATAGAGTGATCAGTGATGTCTGTCGATAGTAACCTGAAGTATACGTTGCAATAAGCCATTGGTACGCCATCGTTGTTGGTCCAGATCCTCTCCACCTGCAGGATTGAGGGCTCCTTATTGCTCTTCTCGGGCAGCGCATACACGAAGTCGCCCTTGCTGTACTGAGTGTGTTGTGGAGGTGCACCGCCTGATGGCATCGACTCGTCTGTGCTCGATCTGAAGATACATAAGTACAATACAATAACAATATTATATTATAGTCAAATAAAAATAACTTATTATATGATAGGAAACTATTAAACTGTGTAATACCTATATCTATTTTTCAATATATAGGTCTGACTAGTGACATAATAGTCACTAATAGACTACAAGCCCATTGAAAAAAAAAAGAAATGAACCAACGTGAATAACCCTCAGAAGGCTGTTACTATATCATAAAAACACTTTGAGCGCTACACCTTAGCGGCACAGGTGAGTTTGCGTGATTAAATGGTATTTCTCAGGTACAACAGAGGAATTAAGACTGTTAAATGTGCTTACTGCTTTTATATAGCTTATAGATTAAAAATAAATGTCGAAAAACTTAGTGCCGTACTAAAGTGCTGTTGCAGGAAGTTAGTGCAAATTTTTTATTCGCCGGTAATTATAGGAGCAAATTTGAGAAATTCTTTTTGTATACTTAATGACCTGGTCTCATCCTCGTCTTCGTTCTCCTGCAGAAGCTTGCACTGCTTCACCAACTCGACGCTGGTGGTGATAGTGTCGCGAGTGAACGACAGCGCCGGCGACTGAAGCGTGTTCTTGCATAGCTGGTCTCTATTCTCTATGTAATAAGACTGAAGTTCCACTGAATCTTCGAATATCTGGCTGTCGGTTCGCGAGAGGCGACGGGCGCTGGAAGAGTAAAATGTTCTTAGGACTCAAGTAATTTATTCTAGAAAATAATATATAATTTCCCCCTGTTTAGTAAGGGTGAATATTAATAGTTTTAATATTATAAATTTCTAGAGAAATAACATTTATATCCAGGACGTATTCTGTCAGTTTGCCATGTTTCGTCAAAATCTATTCAACCATTAATGCGTGAAAGTGACATCGTTCAAACTTTTAATTACCAGGTTTTTTTATCCTACGAAGGCAGACGAGCAATCAGCCCACCTCATGGAGAGTGGTCATCGACGCCCATATTATCAGTAGAATTTACAAATATAAAATTATTACTATAATTAATATTTCAATTTAAATTGAATCAACATACCGTTCAAAAACAGCGAACATGTCCTGTTGAAAATGGTCGAGCCTCTTATACAGGCCCTTGTCCAACCTGCGCTTGACCAGATCGAGTGATATCGCCCGAACTTTCTCGCCGTTCGATGTTTCATCGTGTTCCGGTAATTCCGCCATACTGTCTGAGTAGCATCTAAAATATAATAAAATAAAATATTCTAATCCTTACCACAGACATAATAATACAATTACAAATTTAGAACTTAAATATATAAAATTAACAATAAATAATTATATTCTAAGTACTCTAGTGTGGTGGCAGCGGATAGTAGCTACAAATATGGACTCTATTCTCTGAACTAGGCAGGAGCAGTATCTCAGAGGATAGCGTTCGACCACGATACATTCAAAAGTTTTCTCTTTATAATATTAGTGTGTATGTACCTGCCCTCCTCGTCTTGATGGTTGTAGACGGTGGTGAACAGGTTGAGCAGCAGCTCCTGCACCGCGGCCGGCACGTCGGGGACCGCGTCGTCGTCCTCTCTGTCACAACAAAAGAAACACTTTTAAACTAATTACACTTCATTAAATAACACTTGAATTTATAATTAGTTTCTAGGTATTACAAGTAATCGCTTTTTAAGTTTGCCACTGTGTGTATCAAAAAATGATAATTCCTAAATCACGACACAATACATACCTTCCACTATTGATAATATGAAACAGAATCTTAAGCTTAGCGCGTGAATTCACACACTTGGCCGACATTTTATTTTTTCATAATTTAGAGCAGCATGTAAAAGAAAGATAATAAAAGATTCATCCAATTCGAAACTTACAAAAATGTTAATTTTAACATATTTGCTCAAATTTGCCTCAAATCTACTTTAAATCATTTTTTTTTTAAACTTAATGCTCGGTTCTGAAAGTTGCTTTACTGAGTAAGTAAGGCGGTAACAAATTACTTGACAAATAGGCTGCATCATAAACTTGAGTTTTACTACTCAACTTGCCTATATTGGTGTGTCAATAATGTAAAAGTAAAATTGGGTTTTAAACTGCAAACTATACGTTTTAATTTAGATAGTGTCACTTAGACCTAAGGGTCGTTTTTACCATAAATTATTATAGATCGATGTTGTATAGGTGTGTACAAACCTCAATAACTGCTTAGTCTGCAAACACACCCGTTGCAGTATTAATGCGTCCTTATAAATCTGTGAGTCAGGCTCATTATACTTGCAAGCATTGTCGAACATCAGTATGAAATCTGATGCCAATTCGTTCACTGAACTGTAGACGCCATTCTTCAACTTGTGAGCAATCTTCTCCATGTGTATAGGATTCTTTATGAGCTCATAGTAATCTGGATATTCAATTTTGCTTGGTAATTTCATGAATATGAGGGCCAGTAGGCGGTGTCCTGTAACAAAAGCGATTGTCTCATTTTTATGGAGGTTTTACTACAAACATACTTAAAACTTAAAAATAATGCTATAATAGTCAGATGATACAAAAATAATCTTGCTGATTTTCTCAGTTGAACGTTGTACTCCGAATCGGCAGAAGCTTTGACTATTCTTTAAATAACTTAAATAAATAGCTTTAAATTTAAAGTGATAAATTAATTAGTTAAGGTCACTAATCACTTGGAGATTACTGAACTAATAGTATAAGTATTAATACAAGTAATTAAATACTTATTTACCTTTGGGATCTCGATAATCTCTGATAGCATCATAAAGTGTCCTCAATTTTTGTTCCAATGGATTCATAGTCCTGGTCTTAGGTGTCTTCATTTGTTTATTAGTCGGCTTCCTCTCGTACACATGAGTCATGTCTTTGAGCTTTTCATTCATCACTCTCTCTAGAAGGCTAGCATCTTCATATATCATTGATCCCTCTTCGTTGAACTGACGGCAATTAGAAAACATCAGACGAAAGTCGGATAACATCTCGTCTAATGAATTGTAGCGGTCATTCTGTAATACAGAAACAAATTCGATTATAGACATGTTGGAATTTAAATAGAATCAACATTATTGTTTTTTTTAAGGTATGGTTTGTATGTTGTGTTCGGATTGCTTTATTTCATAAAAAAGTTAAGCTATTAACAATAATAATGTATTAAGTATAAATAGATCAATGTCTTCGTTCGTACAACATTTTTGTTAATCTCAAAAGCCATGCTGCGGGTTCTTATATACCGTAGTAGTTGCTCAAACAAAAATTTAATAACTACCTCATTATCGGGCAGATTCTTGAGATAAAGAAAATATTGTAGAACATAAGTTTCTTTTTCATGAAATAATTTAATAGTAGTCCTTTATGACCATGTAAAAAAGGACCATTCCGACATTTTCATTGAGAGGGAAAATAATGGTTGCCTTCTTTTCGATATCCTCCTATGTATGTATAACCTACATACCTTAATATTGGCTTCAATGGTGAGCATATCGATGGGTTTATCGATCACATTATAATACTCCGGGTAAAGTTTCTTGCTTGGTTTCTCCATGAATAATAGCATTGGTTGTCTACCATCGGAGCACGTGAACTCCAGTAGTTGTTTGGCGATGTAGTGGAGTTTTTTCTTTAGGGGTAAGTTCGGTTTGGGGGGTGGGGGGGTGCTCACGGGGGACGGTACCGAAGCCGATGGAGGGTTGATCCGGGGACGACCTGAACAAAAATACATTAATTTACGTCTAAGTAAAAGCAACTTTCAGAACCGAGCATTAAGAGCGACTATTCAAAACTACTAAGTATTTTATTACTACAACAAAAACTAGTTTGTATACATACATGCTTTACTGAGACAACATTTCAAACGATTTGGCATATACATATTATAAAGAGGAAAGATAAGATTTTTTGTTTCTTTGTTTGTTATGAATAGATTCCGAAACTAGTGGAAAGATCTGAATAATTCTTTCACCATTAGGAGGCTACGTTATTTGTGAGTGTCATATGCTATATTTTATGCTTGTATTTTTACGGGAACAGGAACAACGCGAGTGAAATCGTGGGGCGGGAGCTAGTGTTTAATAAATATAGATAGAAATTTTAGCCATAAGTTTGTAAACTCAAGTAAATTATAGTTAAATTGAATAAAATTATATCTTATATTCGTACTTACGGAAACGGCATATTAAATCGTTTTATCATAATAAGTAATAGTTTGTACTAATTTTAGTACAGTACAAGTACAGAATTTATTTAGAGTTTAATTGAAACTGTAAAGGTTTTTAATCATAATATATAAAAGTTCATTAATATACCTCTAGGTCTGGCCGCTTGCACTTGAGACTGGTTCTTCACTGACGAAAGGCTTTCGTCGTCACTGGACGAGCTCTGGACAATATCCAGTAATTCTTGAACCCGTTGTTGCATTACTCTATATATAACAAAATTATGATTTATATACAATATACTTTTGCTTATATATTTAGGTAAACCTATTATCATAATATTTTGGCTTCTCATAGACTTTATTTGATAGAGTAATTACCCCTTTAAGGAGCAATGGATATCGACACAACTTCGGTTTATGCGGTGGCGTAACTATTCCTAGAGCCCGTGGAAAATTGTTTTGATGAAGCCCAATCAGTAAAAATCTTAGATGTCTCACTTTATTGGATTTTAAGCAGACGACAGAGAGATAAGAGAAACAATTAAATAAAAAGTGAAAAAATATTTCTAATCTCGCGGCTTCCCGGGCCGGGGCCCTCTTAGGTTCCCTCGTAGTGGGGATAATAGTACAAAGGACGATAGCAGTCTCTCCATAGATCATTTTACAAGTAGTCGTCCTAGAGTTAACATGTGTACTCAGTTGATCAACATTAACCAATCCATTTTATTGAAAAATATATATACCTGGAGTTTGAATATGTTACAAACCAATAACAGCTCAAGTGTCAGTGCTATACAATTTAAGAAGAGGAAGAAGAATTTCGGTAAGTACATTTTAATTATTAATTTATTTATATGTTTTTTATATAAGTGTTTACATGAAAATATAATAGGTACTGGACAGTTAGCTCTTTTTTAAATAGACAACATATTACATTAAAAAGAAAATACACCATATGCCTATATACCTTAATTATGATATTATTGTTTGTTGTTGGTTTAGTAGGAATGTTATTCAACTTAATAAATCCCTCTATGTTGACTCTTACATATTTTTATTTGAGTATGGCTGATTCTTTAAAGGTTCATATTACCAATACTATGGTAGTTACAAATTACAATTATAATGTAATTATATGCTTTTTAACCCGATAGTACGAAATAAATTTGATTTTATTGTATTATTAATAGTATTTCGAAAATAATAATCTAATTTCGACCCTAATGTCTATTACACATACCTATGTAACAAGTATGTGTATAGAGGCAGATAAATGCTTTCAAATTCCATATTTTAAAGATAATATTCATATCACGCAAAATTTAAATCTATAACTTTAATTTAGTACACAATTCCATCCTTACGAATAATTAAGGTGCCTAACTATTACTGATAAGGACATAGTAGAGCCATTCTAGGAACTCGTTAAACGAGTAATTATTTTTAATCCCATTTAATAATTATTCTTGTAATCGTCTTAATTTTTTTGTAAGATAACAATAACGATTTCCATTGTGTTTGTTATATTGAGTCTAAACCCAATTGATTATTATTATTTCCAGGTAAAGAACGGAAACAAAGGCGTTATAACAATACAAAAAACAATAGAATTTTCGTCGCTTTGAAAGACACATCAAAATTAAGAATAAGGCACAAATCGTGGCTTTATGTATTAAATTATCAGCAAATTGTTAAAAAAAGATAAAGATATCTTTAGATAAAATTCACTTTAACAAGAAGTCAATTGTGGGATTAACTATAAAGATCCCATATCTTAGAATTCCAAGAATATATTGACCATATATTATTGTACATATTCTAGAAAGTAATTGACTAACACAGAAACATGTTAGTTTCGATGAAAATCCACCTTAACAAGAAGTTAATTGTGGGGTTCACTATTTGAGATCGCGTATCTTAATACTCCAAAAAGACATGGGCTGTCCATATTCTAGGAAGTAATAAACTAACACGGAAACATGTTAGTTTCGAAGAAAATCCACTTTAAGAAGTCAATTGTGGGATTCACTATTTAAGATCGCGTATCTTAAAACTCCAAGAAGACATGGTCAGTCCATATTCCAGGAAGTTATAAACTAACACACACACATGTTAGTTTCGATGAAAATCCACCTTAACAAGAAGTCAATTGTGGGCTTCACTATTTTAGATCGCGTATCTTAAAACTCCAAGAAGACATGGTCAGTCCATATTCCAGGAAGTTATAAACTAACACACACACATGTTAGTTTCGATGAAAATCCACCTTAACAAGAAGTCAATTGTGGGCTTCACTATTTTAGATCGCGTATCTTAAAACTCCAAGAAGACATGGTCAGTCCATATTCCAGGAAGTAATAAACTAACACACAAGCGTATTAGTTTCTATAAAAATCCACCTTAAGAAGAAGTCAATTGAGGGATTCACTATTTAAGATCGCGTATCTTAAAACTCAAAGAAGACATGATCAGTCCATATTCCAGGAAGTAATAAACTAACACACAAACATGTTAGTTTCGATGAAAATCCACATAAACAATATAATAAGGCAATTGTGGGATTAACTATTAAGATCCCATATCTTATAATTCCAAGAATATATTTATTTATTTATTTATTTATTGAATCAGGTTAGCCAACAATTGTTTACACAATACATTTTTATAGTTCAGGTATAAAACACATAGGCAAGTGTAACAATTACTTATAGGCTAACACAGCATGCACACATTAATACGGCTAGAATATAAAATTTGTGTACTAAATTAGGAATAATATACATTTATTTGATTTAAAAATTTAAGATTTAACATAAGAAGACACAAAAAAAAAAAACATAATACTAACAATAACAATTACACATTGATTCATGATAATAATATTATATAAATATCCAAATAAAATTAAAAATTTATACTAATTAAAAAATAAATTAATGAGTTAGCAGGTAACTATCGAGTTCAATTAAAATCAAATTATACATGAAATAATATATTATATATTATATGAGATTAGAATAAGTATACCTATTAAAAAGAGTTGATCAGCACATAACTACAATGATAAAAATGGCAATGAAAAAAACAAAAAAGAATACAATCAAGTTTATAATATTTACATTTTTTCTAATGGATGGTCCAGAATTATTTTACTGAGCGTCCTAGCACTGTCCTGGTGTACATCCACCAAGTCACTGAGATTGTTAAGAATCCTGCACAGCCTAGGTATTGGGGAGTTTGCGCCAAGAACGGTTCTTCGTAGTGGCGGGCAAAATGGGGTGATCGCATTTCTAGGGTGTCGGGACGGAGCACGAAATCGAACAAGAGTTAACAAGTGAGCACAGTCGATCTTGCGACTTACTAATTTGTGCAAAAACAGACCATCGGCGATATCCCTGCGAGTCGATAAAGATGGAACTTTAAAGTACTGTAGACGAGTTCTGTAAGACGGTAGGCGCTTAGATTTTCCTTCGCAAAATGCAAGGTGCCACATAAAACGTTTTTGCACCCGTTCGAGTCGTAAACTATGAGTGGCGTAGTGGGGTCTCCACACAACGCTACAGTATTCCAAGATACTTCGCACAAGACTGTAGTATAATATTTTTTTTGTTTGACTCATGCGAAACCCTTTAGTATTCCGCAGTATAAATCCTAACATTCGTGACGCTTTTTTAATGACATTATCAATTTGGTATTCAAAAGTCACTTTTTTGTCGAAAATTACCCCCAGGTCCCGAATATTGTCTAGCTCTTTCAGTTGTTCATTGTTAATCAGGTAGTCGGTATTAATAACGTGCATTTTTCTAGTAAATTTAACCAGAAAACATTTATTTGTGTTCAATTGCATTCCGTTATTTTTGCACCATTCAATAACTCTATTGAGGTCCTCCTGCAAAAGAACTTGATCGGTAGACGATTCAATTGCTCTTGCAAATTTTAGATCGTCAGCATAGAGGAAAGGTTCAGAGAAATGGAAACATTCTGGTAGATCATTTATAAATATATTAAATAATATGGGGGCTAAATGCGATCCTTGTGGGGCGCCAGAGGTTATTTTATGTTTTGAAGACTGAAAACCATTCACGACCACATAAAACTCACGTCCCTTCAAATAGGACCCAAACCATCGTAACAATGATCCAGTGACACCATAAGCTGAGAGCTTGTAGAGTAATATAGAATGGGATATAACATCAAACGCCTTACTAAAATCCGTATAAATTACGTCGAATTGTTTGTTGGCATCAACAGCCTGTATGAGTGACTCCGTAAATGTTACTAAATTTGTGGCTGTCGATCTTTGTGCAATAAAACCATGCTGGTGTTCGCTGACATACATTTTAAAATGCTGCTGTATATGGGGACAAATAATGGATTCGAAAATCTTAGCAAAGGTGGATAGAATTGAAATAGGCCTATAGTTAGTAATGGCATCTTTTTTATCCGATTTATGTACTGGTACAACCTTCGCCTTTTTCCATTCCCTTGGGAAGGTTCCTGAACCTAGCGACCTATTGAAAATTAACAACAGAGGAGTAACAAGTACCGTCGCGCATGCCGAAATAAAAACTGGTGGGATACCGTCAGGTCCAGCCCCTTTTTGTATCTTTATTGATTTCAACTTCTTAAGCAAGCAGTCGCGGTCTATTACTGGAATGTTCAAACACTGACTGTTGTTGCGTAATGATTGCAAGAAACCCGAATCGCACTCAAAGTCGGCTTTCCTGTCCTCTATATATACGGACGAGAAATAGTTGGCGAAGAGGTCACATATCTTAGAGCCATTAGATGTTACAATTTGATCGTAGGTCATGGTCATTGGGTAGGCACTAGAACCACCTCGCTTAGCTTTTATGTAACTCCAAAAGAGTTTGGGGTTGTCTTTTAAGTCTTTTTCTAAATTAGATAGATAACTATTATACAAATTTAAGGCCAAGGTTTTACAGCGTTTTGAAATTAATTTTAATTCAAGTTCATCCAAAGGATTTTTATATTTTTTAAAACGTAATCTCAGTTTATTCTTTTCATTTAATGACTTAATTAATGATTTATCGAACCACGGTGGATAACGACAGTGCTTAGGTTTACGGTTTGGTACGTATTTTTCAATGGCATGATTTAAAATGTCGTAATATATAGTTAACATCTCATTTACATCATCTATGTTTTGGAATAGTTGATATCAGTCCTGTTTATTTAGGTAGTTATTAATATCAAGATAATTAGCTTTGAAAAAATTTGGTCTTCGTTGCGATTTATTATAAGGCAATGAACTATCTCTGAATAATGTTAAAGTTAGTTCCAGGGGTGGGTGATGTTTGTCAACAGTGGTAAGAGAACACGCCGCTTCAGTTACCAAACACGATGGTACAGTAGACAAGACTAGATCCAGTATACGTCCAGAACAGTTTTTTATACAATTATGTTGTGCCAATCCATTCAAATTCACAAAGTCTAGAAAGTCTTTACATGTTTTTGGGATAGAATCATTCTGGGTTTTTAATTCCCAGTTAATTTTGCCTAAGTTAAAGTCTCCAACTAAACAAACCGGAAAACCAGTTGATTCAAAAACTTCGTTGCAGCGTTCCATAAAATGATCGAGAGCAGCGGTACTTACAGGGGGCGGGAGATAAACAGCACAGAGAGCCAGCTGGTGGGATTTATGTGATGTGGATATATCAACGGTGATCCAGAGATCTTCATGTTTGCTTTGCCAGCGGTTAATACGTACAGAATTAATAATTTTTTTTACGGCAATCAGGACTCCTCCACCTTCTGATTTACACTGATATTCGGCTGTCTCTCTGTCTCTTCTGTAGATCTCATATCGATCATCAAATAGTTCACTGCTTAGTACACAGCTATTTAGCCAAGTTTCCGTCAGAATGATTATATCATAGTTCATGCAAGACATATTACAGTAAAATTCATACGTTTTTGTTCTTAAGCCTCTACAATTCTGATAATAAATAATAATTTCTTTGAAAACCATGCAGTTAGAGATATAACACATGTATTAAATTTAATCAGAAAATAATAATAAACTATACAATTTTACTCAAACTATTTTTGCTCTTAATTTGTATTGAGTCTGTACCGTCCATTTTTCTTACAAATATTTTGCCGTTTCTCACCCACACATATTTATAGCTTTTTTCCTTTGCCTTTATTCTTGCTGCTGCGTGAAGAGCTCTGTTGGAGGGCGACAGGTGTTCCGCTATGTAGATAGGAGAAATCGGGCCTGCATATCCTAGGTGGGAACAGTTTAACTTTCCTTGAGGATTGGATTGGTTGTACTTGCTGGTTGATGCTAAGAGTTGATCTCGCAGCCTAGGTGAAGCTAGCTGGACAACTATAGATCGTGGGCGGGAGCTAGATGCATTGAACTTAGCAACACGAGTGCAATGTAGAATGTCCTTTTCGGTAATTTCACAGTTGACAACACGGCCAAGTTGCGCAACTATGCTATAAACGTTTTCATTTTTATTTTCAGGTACACACTGGATTTCCAAGTTGTTAGATCGAGATTGCTGTTCCAAGTTATTTAGTCTTACACTAAATTCATCTACTGTTGCCTTAAGTTCCGTGTTTTCCGTTTCTAACTTTTTAATAATCTCTTTCGATAACTGCTGTTCTGTCTTGATCTCCTCAAATTTATTATTTATAAAAGACATAGACTGTTTGATCCCATCCATTTCTATCTTAATTGGCTCTAACTCCGAGTTTATTGTGGTAGTAATCGATTTATTAAATTTGGACAACATTTCGCTAAATTCTTCTTTTATTATTTCACGTATCATAGAACGCATATTATCTATTTCGGATAGCATATTGGGAGGAGACGGTGAGCCAATAGCTTGCCTTTTAGGGCCTCTAGTCATTGATACGTTGCGGATTGGGGTTGAGTCGTCCTTGCGTACTTTAGGAGTGGCGCTCACACACATCGGACATTTCCATGATAAGGACATATCTGCTTTTGTCGGAGAATCCTTTAGAGACATGCATGCGTAATGGAAATACTTCTCACACGTCAGACATTTGATAGATCCTTCTTCCGAATTTGTTGCACTTCCATTTGTGCAACAACCCCATAGCAACTCTTCGTTGGGCATGGTAAGTTAGTTGTGAGCGAAAAAGAAAAATAGAAATAAATAAGAAATAAATATGTCTTCTTAGAGGCGATTCGTAGGTACAAAATGTTGTTCCGTCTGCGCTGGCTTATTCTTTGGCGCGAGCCGTGCGATACGTCACCGAGCACCGGCAGCGTTAGGCGCAAGCCATTATACTTCTTACGCGGACAACCGAACCGCTCGAGTCCCGTACACCGGGCGCGACTTGCTTTGTCATTCACTAATCACCTTAGTTATTGACACTTAAAAAACGTTCACTTTGTATTTAAAAACTTTGTGTTAATGCACTTAATTATGTAATTTTTAGTATATGCCTTGATTCACTATTCTTCTATAGTCACTAAGATGTATATTATTCACAAGTTATGCTCGATTTGTAACAGATAATACCTGTTTTTTTTAACAAATAACACAGAGCAATAAAACAAGCGTATCGACCGTTTGAGCTTCGGGGCAATAATTTACATACAAATTATTGTACATATTCTAGGAAGTAATTAACTAACACAGAAACATGTTAGTTTCGATAAAAATCCACCTTAACAAGAAGTCAATTGAGGGATTCACTATTTTAGATCGCGTATCTTAAAACTCCAAAAAGACATGGCCAGTCCATATTCTAAGAAGTAATAAACTAACACAGAAACATGTTAGTTTCGATGAAAATCCACTTTAACAAGAAGTCAATTGTGGGATTCACTACACAAGAAGCTAACGCGGAGATTCTTAGGAGTAAATATATAAAAGGAAAGAAAAAGAAATACCTATATTTCTTTTATAAATGTACATAAATAGAAAAAGAAGTACATTTAATATCTTTATATTATACTAATGTTCCATAAAACCCACTAAGATGTAAACCTATGTTCTTTAAAGCAATAAAATATTTTAATAAAATTCTTTTTTACTTACCTTATGTACTCTTATTAGTTTATTAGGCATATAATTAAAAATCAACCTTATATATAGGCAAGAAGTTATATAGTTGAACAGCGAACTTACCTCTGTAACTTAACAGCATCTTTGTATAGCTTGGAACTGGGTACATTATACTGCTTTGCATTTTCAAACATTATATTCATATCGCCGGCAACTTCAGACAGAGTGCCGTAGTTTCCGCGTCTGATTTTGTTTCTGATTTGATTTAATGATACAGGATTCTTTATTTCCTTGTAATAGTCCGGGTAGGCTCTGCGCGATGGAAGCTTCCAGAAAGGCTCAGCCATTAAACTTCCTGTATATAAATGAAGATAGTTACTTATTGACAGGCTAGTTGGCTCGGTTAGTGAGCCTGACTCTTTGCTTCGAATCCCACCCAAGACAAACATTTGTATGCATGAATGTCTGTTTGTTCTGTGTCTGGATGTAATTATCTCTATAAGTATGTATTTAAATGTAGTATATGTAGTATATCAGCGATCTGGTAACCATATCACAAGCTCTGCTTAGTTTGAAATCAGATTGGCCGTGTGTGAAAAATCTCACAGGATATTTATTTATTAATCTGAGAGTAAAATTAAAATTCGCATAAGTTAGTAAGTATTTTTTACCGTCAGTCGTCAAATGACTCTTTATAGTCTCTAACAGTTTCCATTGTGGAGAGTCCTCATTATCCAGTTTGTCTTCATCACTATCGCCAGCGCTGTCTTCCGAATGCTTGGAAAAACAAACACAGAATTTCATTAACTGTTTCCTTTATGCTTATTATAAATTATAAATATATCATAGTCTGTAATGAAATGAAATATATTTACTAATTCAAATAGGCCTTCATAGGCACTTACGAAACGTCGACTCTATTGCTCGGTTCAGCAATTACTCTTTTCGAAACAAGTTTTAACAATAATAATATTAGTCCTGCTAGACCGAGCGCTATACCCACGCCTCGCTCATTAATATAATAATTTATACTGTAATAAGCCTTCTGTACCAAAGCTGCCTTCACTTGTTCCTTTAATTTATTCTTAGGCAATTCTTAAAGTATTTATGCTCCACGAGGAGACGCTGTAGCGGCAGTGGGGGGACCAGGGATGGAGTAGCGTCGTAGGGGTGTGCAGGAGTGATGCCTGTTTGGCCCTTCGACGAGAAGTGCATTGCGCTTTGTCCCTTTCACTGCCTCTATAGTTGCTCCCTTTTTTATAGGGTCGGCAACGCGTGAGTGACGCCTCTGGTGTTGCAAGCGTCCATAGGCTGCGGTGACCGCTTCCCATCAGGTGGGACCGTATGCCTGTTTGCCACCCTTGTGGTATAAAGAAAAAAAAATTTATGTATGTATACCTTAACATAGGGTTCGGAGTCAGATCCGGGCGGCTCCATGATGGCCATGGTCTTGCTGGAGGGCACGGGGCCGACGCGGGAGGTGCGCTTGCTGCGGATCCGCTCCGACGTCTTGGCCGGCCCGCTGCGACCGTACTGGTCTATCTCCTGCTTGCGTACTTGAATCACCTTGGGTTGACAAAACAAAATATAATTAGAATACATATAATCTTAATATATATAAATCTCGTGTCACAATGTGTGTACCTATGAGTGAATATCGCCTTAAAAAATTTAGAGACAATGTAGAGAAAAAAGTATTGAACTTGCCTTTTAAAGATAATGTAAATGACCACTATCATGCGATTTTAGACTTTACCAAAAACGAATATAATTCTGTATTTAAATCTAAAACTATTAAACAGAAAGCTGATAGGTCATTCAGTGATTGGGCGACGGTAGGAGTTCATACGAGTAGGCGTAGATTGTATGAACTTTATAGTGAAAAGCAATTTAACCATAGTCCTGATTTTTTAAATTATGTCAAAAAATACTCAAAATTATTTAAACGTGTTTGTGTACTAGCTAAGCAAAAGTTCATTAGTAATAAAATTATAAATAGTACTGACAAAGTTAAAACGACCTGGAAAATAATTAATGCAGAAACCGGCAAAACCAAATCGTGCGACCAGGAGTTTCGACTTATGATAAATAATAATATCATTACATCTGATACAGAAGTAGCTGCCGCGTTCGAGTCATTCTTTACTGATATTCCAGTTCTTACTACTAAAACACTTAACTCGTCTCCTACCCTCGCTGAATCTTTACTAAAGGAAAATGTAACTAAATGTACTGTTAACTTTAAATTTTCTTGTGTTACCCCTATTGATATAATTAAGGCATTTAAATTAATTAATATGAAAAAAACAGTTGATCTATGGGAACTTTCAGTTAAACTTATACATTATATAATTGATTGTATTGCACCGCATTTAGCATCTATCTTTAACAAATGCATCAATAGTGGTATATTTCCTGACTTAATGAAGTATAGTAAAGTAATTCCTCTTTTTAAAGCTGGTAGTACATCAGACCCTTCAAATTTTAGACCTATATCTGTACTACCAACACTAAGTAAAATCTTTGAAAAACTCATACTAAATCAATTAATGGGACATTTTAATAGTAATAATCTTTTTCATAATAAACAGTTCGGATTTACAAAGGGTCGCTCAACAACCGATGCCGGCGTTGAGCTTATTCAACATATCTTTGCAGCCTGGGAGGATTCAAAAGACATAATAGGGGTTTTTTGCGATTTATCTAAAGCATTTGACTGTGTCCAACATGAACTGTTAATCAGGAAGTTAAGCCACTACGGTATAAGAAATCAAGCACTCAGTCTTATAAATTCATACCTTAGTAATAGAATTCAGAGAGTAAATATAAATGGAAAGGTGTCCCCTGGATCAACTGTTGCTATGGGCGTCCCACAAGGCTCAATCTTAGGTCCTTTCCTTTTCTTAATATATATAAATGACCTACCCTACCTTGTTGAGAAAAAAAATGAGGTTGTATTGTTCGCTGATGATACTTCACTTCTTTACAAAGTGAAACGACATGAATTAAATTATGACGAGGTGAACAATGCTCTCTCGGATGTGGTAAATTGGTTTACTGTAAATAATCTGCTTCTAAATGAGAAGAAAACCAAATGTATCAAATTTAGTCTACCAAATGTTCGTCAAGTAGACACATGTATTAAAATTAAGAATGAAAATATAGACTTTGTAGAAACCACAGTATTTCTAGGTATCACTTTAGATGTAAAGCTTCAGTGGGGCCCTCATATTTCTCGGTTGGCGAACAGACTTGCTTCTGCAGCATATGCAGTAAAGAAAATACGTGCACTTACTGACGTAGATACCGCGAGATTAGTTTATTTTAGTTATTTTCATAGTATAATGTCTTATGGCATTCTCCTTTGGGGCAGTGGTGCCGACATTAACACTATTTTTGTTCTGCAGAAGAGGGCTGTTCGTGCTATATACAATATGAGTCCTAGGGACTCTCTACGAGATGAATTCAAAAATATTAATATTTTGACTGTACCTTCACAATACATCTATGAAAATTTGTTGTATGTACGTAAAAATTTACATGTTTTTCCGAAAAATAGCGACACTCATAGTATCAACACCAGAAATAAGCACAAACTCGCTATACCTGTAACTAGACTTACTAAAGTCAAAAATTCATTTAAGGGGCAATGTATACGTTTCTTCAATAAACTACCTAAAGATATTCAGGATTTACCAATTTGTAAATTTAAGCAGGTAGTGAAGAAAACTTTATATCAAAAGGGCTTTTATAGTGTATCAGATTACTTGTTAGAACCCTTGGCAGTGAAATGCTCGCTACAGGCTATTTCACACATTTTGTAAAAATCACTATTGTATTAGATCTAAGCTGGTTTTTTTGAAAAGAGTAATTACTGAGTTTATTGCCGGCTCTTCTCAGTAAAAAACAACTTTCAGAACCGAGCATTAATAGTGACTATTCATAAGTGCTTTATTGAGGCCTATTTGAATAAAAAATATTTGATTTTGATTTTGATTTTGAATGTTTGTCCTCAATTGACTCATAAACCACTTAACCGATTATAATAAAATTCGCACACCATGTGCAGTTCGATCCAACTTGAGAGATAGGATAGCTTACATATACTTGGACCCGGTAGGTGGCGCTGGTGGGCAGAACGAAGTCTGCCTGGTCCACTAGTTGTCTATATAATCTATACTAATATTATAAAGAGGTAAAGTTTGTATGTAAGGGGTAATATCTGGAACTTATGATCCAATTCATAAAATGTTTTCACCCATTGAAAGCTACATTATTCCAGGGTTATATTTCATCCCCATGGAAACGGGAATTACGCGGGTAACACCGCGCGGCGGAAACTAGTCTCATAGTTCTAAACACATGGACAATCTGACTCAATAATACGGAGAGTATGTGTGTACTATTGTGTGTTAGAATACAATATTTAAGAACCTTTCTCATCTACAAGATACTCACTTTCTTCAATGTCTTGGCATCTTTATATATCTGACTGCCGGGCTCATTGAAGTTGCAGGCGTTCCTGACCATCAACTGCAGATCTCTTTCCAACTCATTGAGGCTAGCGTATTCCCCTCCCTGTATCTTCTGTGCTATGGTCTTCAAGTCTATGGGCGAGTCGATTAGGCTGAAGTACTCTGGATACCGACGTTTCGATGGCAGAAATTGGAAGGCCCTGTAAAGTGGGCGGCCATCCATATTTGCTGTCATTACCTGTGACAATTTTTTTTTTTAACATCAAACATTCATAGTCATAACTTAAGTAAATATAAGCTGACCCGAACAACGTTCAGGTAATGTTCCCAGTTTTTACAACATTTTTTATTAATGCTCCACATCTATAGGACATAGTGTGATGTTATATGTGTCAGCTTCAGTTTACATTTAACTTAATTTATTAATAACTCATTGACTATTAATTTAATTTTGAGTATAGCATCGCTTGGATGTTGCTTTATGAGGGTACAATGTCAGCTTCAGTTTACATTTAACTTAATAACTCATAGACTATTAATTTAATTTTGAGGTTAGCAACATCGCTTGATGTTGCTTTCTGAGGGTATAAATACTGCTCCGTCACAGAGAAACGTTTAGTCCGTCGTCGGCTGTCGGAGCGGTAACAACTATATTTGTGGTGTACCCTCGTAAATATATTTCTAAGGAATATTATGTAAGTGCTGTTGAAATGTAAGTATGTAAAAAGTATTTAAATAAAACCTGTATAAATAAATAGATAGATCGGCGCCCCGGCAATTTCATTATAATTTATATATGTCATAAAACCACGGCCTCCTAACATATGTAACAAACAAACTCTTCAGCTTTATAATATTAGCATACAAGATACCAGATTGGGTTATTGAGATAAGCATAAGTGCACCCAAAAGATGATATCATCAGAATACCTTCAAGGTAGCTTTAAGCAGACATATTTTATACTTCACTATTTTTTCATTCGGAATCCAATTAGCCAATTGATACAGCGATTAATATATTCTGCCCTAACAATTTTTTTAGCTTTTTATATCCATCATACTTACAGCACTAAAAAGTTCCTCAAACACATTGTCCTCCTCATTGTTAGTGGATGTTTCGGACAACAAGTCCTCGGCCACATCTGATCTCCTTGAAGAGCTATTTCTGGACATTTTCGGAGTTTTTATATCCTCACCTACAACAAACATGTGGGCTGAAATTATAAATATTTATTACATTGTACACTGACTGTTTCTTTAATAAAATGATATTAATAGATTTATTATGTATACAAAGAGTATGTTTCAAATATAAGTGAACTAGTTGATCTGCACAACTGTGTTAGTGTTGCTTGTCCATTTTTGATTGATGCTCTGCAGCCTATTTGTCGCAGAGTGATAATCGCGCCTTCCTCGATAAATGGACTATCAAACACTGCAAGAAGTGTTCAAGTCGGACCAGTAGACGCTGAGATTACCATGTTCAGCCAAACAAACTCTTCAGCTTTATATATAAACTACACTTTGGAGGAGGCCTATGTCTAGCAACACACCGAGCTAAGGGATATTCTAAACTAAAAAGAAAATGCAAATAGGAACTAGCTCGGAGCCAAAGGCTACATTACTATCATCATATAAATTACTCACCATTTTCAAGAGTCTGTCTGTTCTGATTGTACAGCTTCCACAACTCATTAGCATCTTTGTACTCTGTAGAGTCAGGCTTGTAGAAAGCCTTAGCATTGTTAACAAGCAGTTCTATATCAGCCGACAGCTCCTCAGTATCTTCATATGTGTCAGTTTTCAATTTTTGTTGAACCTTTGAAAGACATAATGATCATGTTGTAAATAAAAAGGGTTGTGTAGTAAAATCTTGTAAAGTAACATTCTGTCAATTATTCTTTCATGAATTAAAATTTGAATTTATTCATAATCTCGATACTATAAACTTACTTGTATTAGGTAGGATCATAGGAATTCTAAATGTAAAAGTATGTGACTATGGACACATGGATGTATGTTTGTTACTCTATAACGCAACTACTACTGAACAGATTTAGATGATATTTAGTACATACATTTTATCCCAGGAAGATTGAATATCCACAGGGAATGCAGATGAAACGGCATGGAGGAACTAGTGTTATAGGTCAATTTAAAGAGCAAATTTGCTAAATCATGGCATTTCATCAGAAGATTTAGATCATACAATATCAACTTACCCTCAATAAATCAATAGGTTGTGATACAACTTCATAATACTGTGGCTCCTGACGCCTCTTCGGAGCTCGTATAAATGAATCACAGAGTAGAGTCCCATCCTCTTTCTTATAAGACCTTATTGTGTCATACAATTGTTGACATATTTCACTCTGGGAAGAGAAGAACCATTTTATTATTATTCATGAAAACAATTATTATAACTGTTTTGATGTATAAAACTTTATGTATTTTAGTTATAAAGTTGACACACCACAAATATATGTGCCAAATTCCTTATTTTTAATAGAAGCAAATGGACCTTGGTGTTTTAGGTTCAAGATAAACTAAGTTGTTACTGACTATGCCCTGCAGAGTAATAGTTCCCAAATTACTACCTGTCTCACATTGTTGGTGAATATTTAGGTTCACAAGATTGTTAATACACATCTGTAATCATTCCCAACATCGACTTTAGGGTAACTATGCGGAATATAATGCTTCGGAACTGCAATTACAGACGAGCTATACGTGGGGCCATTTCAAATGTAAGTATGCATAAAAAAAACTTACAGGGTCTAATTTCTTCTTCTTCCGCGCAGAAGGCGGCGGTCCAGGGTTGCATAGCTCTATCCCATCGTCACTATCGTCACCATCTGCACCACGACTGGCCACGGACGATGCACGGCGTCTTTTACTCATAATTAATTTGCCGCTTAGACACTCACGTAGGACTTATAATACTGACAAGTTGTTTGCATGATTTATACAATAAATTGATTGTTATTTCAACTATTTGACGTCGCACGCTTTCTATTACTAATATGAATATAAATAAACAAACAAAATGAAGCAAGAGAAGGCAATTCCTTCACCTTTATGGCAAGTTGGTGTAGCTTATTGTAGGTACGCAAAGCAGACATTGACAGTATAGTGTAGTGCTAGCAAGTAAGTAAGCTTGCGTACGCTTGGGCAAAAAATATCGATTCCATATATTGATAATATTTTTTCGTGCATCGTTTTTTATTTGTGGACGGATGCTATTGCATTAAATAAATTAACGATTAATCGACAAAGTCCCACCGAGACTTAACAGTTTTTATTCGGCGTTTGACAAGCCTGCCCGCCAAATTCAAAAAGTTTTTGTCTTTCAAGAGTGGCGCATAACATACCTGTAATAACATAAATCATTTGGCAGAGTCATCGGTAACACGATGGAGCCATACGCAACAAATTGGAATTGAAACATAAATTATTTTATTCAGATTATAGTAAGTAATCAACACTTTCATGGTGATAAAAATGTATGTAGTAGTAGTGCGTGTAGTTAAATTGAATTGAAATTTGGCGGGTTAAACTTTAAGCCTTAACGTTCTTTGCTGTTTAACAGTTGTGTCGTTTATTGTTGGATGAACCTAATTCCGGTTACATTGAGATTAAGTTTGTCGGAGTAGAGAGTGAGTTCGTTTAATTCTGCTACCTGAGTTGAAGCTTTTTTTGGTATGTGCCTACCATTTATTTTAAGTATAATATTAAACTGGTACGTTATTACCTTTATCCGCTCAATAATTGAATCACAGTCCAACGTATTATTCCACCCTACCCTCAGTTTTACACATTATTATTTGAATTCATAATACACTTACATAACTACCTACCAATATATATTTCCTTGCAATTAACACATCCACGCAGATAACTGCATTGAGTAAGATCTTATTAGTAATAATTAAACAGGTGAAAATAATCTTTGAAGAGTTTAACAAAATGAACCAATACTTCAAGAACTTCATCTTATGTGGTGATATTGATCATCACTGCCTGCTGTGTCATGAAACCTTCACTTCTATTGCTGATGTCGAGAAGCATATTCGCTGGGAAAGGCACAGGAAAAGCTGGAAACTTCATAATTGCATGGGCAAGTTTAGAAAGGACTCTATTTATAAGGTACCTACTTTCATATCATTGAATAATTATAACTAGGTATTAGCAACATATAAATCTCAGGCCTATAAAATTGAAGTAATATGCTCAACTAGGCTAATAATATTATATTTGCTATGGTAAATGAATTATTAAGTTTCTTTTAAATGGTTAAAAATTTAAAAGTCGTCATTCCAGATTCAAGATAACTACTACTGTCAGTTTTGTAACTATGTAATGCAGAATTTAAATGAAGTAAATGACCATGTGAGCACAGAGAAGCACAAAGCTAATAAAGTCACTCCGGCAGTACCTAAAGAGATCAGCGGCAGATATGATGTGGGCTTTGTAATTATCAAAAACTTTATCATCAGCAGTAAACAATGGCATGGCATAGATGGCAACCACTGTGTATTATGTGAAACCACAATTGATAATACTGAGAACCATATGAAATCTCATGTACATGTTGTTAAACTCATTCAAACTGAAATCAACTGTATTGAAGATCAATATTATCGGATGGTATGTATCATCATCATTAATTCATATTATATCATCACTGCAAGAGCACAAGCCTCCCTTAATAAGGAGGTGACATTTTGAGTAGGTACATAGATATTTTTTAACTGAAAGATATGGGCTAAGGATTTGAAACTGCACCCTCATGCTATGATATGTATAGATGTACCTATTTAAGAATATCAAGAAAATGGTAATTAGTATGCATCAAACTATTGTGAATGTAGGTGGCTCTGGTTGTTCTGAATTATATATTTACTATTTAAATAATTACATTTCAGGTAAATGAAGAATTCTTTCAATGTTTTACTTGTAATAAACTTTTTCCAATGAAGAATTTAGAGCAGCACTGGTCTGATGAAGAACACTGCAATAATCTTTGTGGTTTAGTCACTAAAGAATTTGGATCAACATCGAAAGACAGCATTTCTTATGACAAGAAAGTAGAATTTGAAGAGAAGTTAATTGAATCACAAAAAATGTTTTTTCACATTGATATGAAAAACAAAATAGCAACATGTAAAATTTGTAGATTAACTATAGATGCCAGTTTTAAAGATATGATTGTTCATATTAAGGAGCATAGTGATTATAAATTATCATATGAAGACATTCTGGAATTAAAAAAGTCTGCTAAAGGTTCCGAAGATTCATCTGAAGAAGAAGTTGTTTACTGGGATGTAGCCGATCATGGGAAAAGAAGAGCTGAACTGTCCATCTTTGGAAAACAACATTCCATACGTTTGAATGCAAGTGGTAGTAAGGGATTCTGCATGATATGTAATAAATATCTATCAGCTCACAAAAAAGTTTTTAAGCAACATATCAAAGGTACAGGGCATAAGGCTCTTACAGAGATAAAAAATGGCAAGAGCAAGATGCCAGATAAAATAAGATATACAACACAAACTGTCATTGAATATGTACAAAATCTACTTTTTATTACTGAGTTACGTGAATTCTGGGTTAATGGGGAATATTGTATCGGCCAACATAGTCTGATGCTTCTCTACCCAGTTGAGGGTGAGGCTCAATACCAAAAGACCATATGTTTTGTCTGTGATACAGTGATTCCACGTGAAAAAGAAGGTTATCATTGTAAAACAAATGAACATAAAAATAATGTCATGGATGCTAAAGTTATGGTGATGAAAGATGAATTTATAAGAGAGGTTTGTTACCAATTAAAGTTAAAATTACTATATTTTGATAAATTAACCCTTAGCTGTGTAAATAAAATTACTTTTTTCAGGTACATCCAAATATTTACCACTGTGGTTTCTGTAATCAGATATACCCATACTGGGATGGTTTGAACAGACATTTTCAGTCTTGGAAGCATCGCAGTGAGAAGATGCCAAAGAAGATAACTTCAAGAGTAGCTAAGTATTACAATGATCAAAGCCCTGTTGGTGTAGAAATAACACCCAATAATAATCATGATCTTTTGTACTTGCAACTTATGGTTGCTATATTTTCATAGATTTCTGTGTTACTTTTTCTTATTTGGTTTATTTTGTTTCTTTTTTCTTTAATAAAACTTACTACTTTGTTATTTTTTGTCTTTTATTAGTAGTTTTAATAACATAATATACTTATCTAGACTTAAACAAAGTTTCACATTAACCGACCATGCTGGTCAAAATAAATATCAAACCATTGTGGGTAATGCGATAATAATAGTATCAAGTCATTTTCAGATTCACTGTGTAGTTGTTGCAAATATTTAAGGCCGGGTTGTACATATTGGTCCTTCAGTTGTGAGGGCAACACATTAACATCAAAATCAAGAAGTACCACTATGTGATTAACATGTACGGGATATAGTACTGAAATAGATAGTTGCTTACAATTTTGTTTTACACTTGTAACAAATATTGGTATAAATGTTTGCATTCTCAAATCAAAGTTAGTCATTATGAACAAAAAATTAAGTATTCCACTGCAAATTTGAAAACATTGACCTGATATTGAACATTTGTTTACCAAATTAATGAGTTCTACATTAGATTGGAATATATCGTCAATATTTACATTCTGATTAATTAAGATTTCATAACTAACACCAAGTAGTAGTCTTTCTATTTCACATTTCATTTTTATGGAGACATCATCTAAGATTTTAGATTTGTCCTGAGTATCTAGAACAGTACCATTTAACCATATTTTTTTTAAAACTGTTAAGGAACTTCCTGAGGCAACATTCCAATGTATAATGTCATTTGATAATGTATCAAGGCATAGGCCATTTTCATTTAAATTGATCAAAGCTTGAATAATTTCGGGGTTTATAGATGAGTTATAATTGGGACAAAGATCCAATTCTTTCATTCGCCTTACTAAAAATGCATCTAAATTCTTATCTACTGAGTCAACAGTATTTGCATTGTTTACTCTGATATGTTCCTCATATAATTCTGTTAGATGTTGTGTAAAATTTTCGTCAACTTTTTTGTGATTTGCAGGTTCCAGTTGACACAGTTTTCGAATATTCTCTAATATTGATAATCGAAGGTTATTGTTCACATTGGAGTTCTGCTTGGTTAGTTTAAGGATCTTGACAAAGCTTTTCGACAGTGCTTTCGCCACATTAATGTCCAAAAGTGGGTTGTTAAAAGAGAATTCTGGACACATTTGATTGTTCGATGTTATTACTTTTTCAATCAGTTGGTTGTTCATGATTAACAATGTATAATTATAGTAAATAACTAATAAGTTAGTATTTTTCTACTGAGAGTTACATAACGCTTGTAAAATATGTGGAACAATCACTTATCACAATCTAAGAATCAGAAAACTGCAAGTAAAATAGGTATGTAAATAAAATTAATAATAACTTTACAAAACAAATCATACAAACAAACTGTCAAATTGTAAATTTCAGACATGACACTGACAGTACAGTGTTGCCAGCGAGGTATTTCAAAAGTGACCTGAACTGTCTAAAAAAGAAACCTTTAGTAACCTTTTGTATAGGAAAAATATTGACGTCGTTTTTTTTTTTTTTTTAGGCGCGTCTCTCAATTTGGTCTCTTGTACTACACGTCTCTCCAAAATATTGACGTCGTTTTTTTTTTTTTAGGCGCGTCTCTCAATTTGGTCTCCTGTACATATCTCCAAAATTTTGACGGCGTTTTTTTTTTTTTGGCGTGTCTCTCAATTTGGTGACATTGTAGACATCAAGCATTGAATCACCTAAAAGTAACCTTTTGTAACCTTTTCTGTGGTGTAACCTCCAAGTAACCTAACGAAGTTAAAAATCACCTGTGAGGTTACTAAAGTAACCTTCTGGCAACGCTGTGACAGTAAGCGACAGGCAGGGTTCTATAATTCGTACAACGGTACAATCAACAATTTTAGACATTCATTATGCATTCATTAAACTAAGGATGAAACAATTTTGTTTGACGCAACTAAACTCGGTTTTTTACCAATGGAAATATTTCTAATAACTAATATTTACTGGTTTTAATACTCTCTTTATTCCATTATAATTATTTTGATTCAGCCTTCCATTGCCATCTAGTGTCGATAGCATAATTATTTTATTTGTATTACCATCTAGTGTCGAGTAGTAAAAATATTATGAATCCTAAAGAATTTTCAAGTGATTAGTATTAGTACTGACTGAACTAATAGATGGCAGCACTTAAGTAATATTCAAAAGATGAAAGACAATAAAAAACTCAGTGAGTAGGTAAATCAATTAACGTAGGTAGTTTGTACCGACAAACTATTTTTCATCCCACCATCTCGGAAAGAGTATTTTTAATCTTCAATATCTGAGTGGAAAAGCCGTTTTTATTCTCTAGAGGATAAAGTAAATTGAATTTGGAACATCGTGTGCACTAAGTTTGTGAATTAAAAAAAAACATTAAACCTATTTACTGCTACCTCTATGGTGCCGAATATATCATACAACTTTTTTTTAATTTGTTAAAAACTCAGACTCGGCACCTTCTTGGTGTTCTTTTTTCAATTTGCTTTTTTTTGCATTTAGTCATTTCCTCGCTGAGGTGGAATGAAAAGTTACGTGTTGCACTCGAGTGCAAAGATTTTTCACCTCGTGCTCTTTTGATTCCTTCGCTTGCTCGGTCATCAAAATTGAACACGCGGTTAAAAAGCAACTTTGCACTCTTGTATAACAAATAACTATTACAAGACAAATGTTACCTGTTTATTTGTGGGTGCTTTTAATACCTTTGAATTTGAGTGTAGGTACCTAATTGGTATACCAACTCACGTGTATGTATCCCTCATATAAATCTGACTTGTAAATACCTACCTATTAAATAAGAGAAAGCTTAACCAACCACATAGTGACCTGTAGGTACCGTTTAATAATCTACCTAACCAACCTCTCTGGGTTGGATATTTATTCTGTGAAACTTATGTACGTAAACGTAAAAAAAATCTGTTTAGAAGTGCGATAAATTTTCAATTATGAAAATGCAAATGCTAACTATGCTAATACTTTACTTATATAGATACTAGTGGCTCCCCGCGGTTTCACCCGCGTACCCGGGAGGTCTTCCATTTTCCCGGGATAAAAAGTAGCCTATATGTTAATCCAGGTTATAAGCTATCTTTATTCCAAATTTCATTCAAATCCATTCAGTAGTTTTTACGTGAAAGAGTAACAAACATCCATACAAACTTTCGCCTTTATAATATTAGTAGGATGAACTATTATTTGGTACTTTTCAGTGAAATATGTAGACGACTAAGAAAAAATAAAAACAATTTTCCCGACTGCGCGAGGACAGCCGCGTTCGTTACAGCCTAAATACGGCTTGATGATTTTTGTTATAACTCTTGAAAAGTTCACATCATGGGTAGGGAGTCGTTATACGAATAACATTATGTATATAAGAATAATGTAGGAAGGCATACCTAGATTCATAGATTCTAGGCTTTCTCTTGCATCACCTGCCTACTTCAGTTCAAAACTTTTTTACCTACCCTAGTTTATTTTTAAATACCGTAGGTAACAAAAATATATATTTAAGTTTTTACTTAGGTCTAAGTAAGTAGGTAGCTATTTTACTATCTATTCTACCTCCTATACTATAGTTCCTACTACCTACTACCAATTTTTTTTTACTAGGTTACTTATCTACTAGGTAAGGTGTTAGATTAGAATCACCTAAATACATAAGGAATTTGTTTAGAAATCTACTAAAGTTAATTACCAAGTTGTGACGATAATTTAAAACTATTGAAGTGGATGTATCTTTTTAGCACAGAAGGTAAGATGAATATCTACGTAAGAAGTTAAATCTACCTACTCTTATGGCACCCTAACTACTAAACACTAATTTGATAAAGTAATAAATGTATGCCTATTCCTCTGGGACCTTAAAAAGGCGACTTTATATTAACCTATGCACTTTGACACGCTTTCGATTAAACGCTTTCTTAGACATAATTCGATACAAATTACGTTAAAACAACATTCAAAACGCACGATAAAGCAATAAACCATTAAGATAAAGTACCAAAAACAAATTCTGAAAATACTCTCTAATAAATACGCTCACTTAATACGTGAAAGTCGGACGTAATGCTTATAAATCTTATAAAAAAAAAATGAGATCACTCATCAAAATGAATAATGGAATGTTCGGATATCTTAATTAGCATGAATTTACACCGTTATATTGTAGATTCGTTGTAAAAAGCAGCCATCGCGGCGTGATAATAATTCATATCGCTATTTCTCGAACGGATATATTTCGAGTTAGTATTTGTGGGGTCCGCTTAATAAATTACCATCGGGACCTCACATAGAGGGCCCTAAATACGTGGGCACCGCCGCATTGAGACTCCGCCCGAGAACGGGACGGCATTCTATATCTCGTACTCGCTCACTCATAAAGCTTCATGCTCATTGCTGTAATTTTAACAATGTTCTTTAACGTGTGCAATATAAAAGCGTAATGTATGTTTGTTTTAAGGTCGTATTTGATGTTGTAATTTAATTAAGTTTAACTATGGGAGCGCCTTTTCATATTAGCGCTGTGTTCGCCCATATTAGATTATCCTTTTCCTTTTGGGTGTTTTAAAATTCAAGGGAGTGGCAAAATCTTTATTCTACTAGCTTTACTACCGTGGTTTTACCCGACGGATATATGTATGCATATGTTTTTCGAAATAAAAATAACAAACATTGATATACGGTTACAATACCTATTAATAAATGGGATACTTTATGTGCAAAATCACATTTCTCATTCCAGATTATTTTATTTTAAAAGTTTTACGGAATCGAAATCACATAGGTGTTACCAATATACCCAATGTTTATACTTATTTTAATTTTAATATTGATGTTAAGTTACATTTAAAAAATTTAATAGGTAGGTAAATGTAAATAAACGTGATTAAATATCGTAATAAAAAGAATATAGGAACATATCGTAAGTGTACCAGTCGTGGCCACGATACCAGTAATGGCCAAAAATTAAAAGAAACATCTAGAATTCGGATATGAGCGAATGTTTTTACATTGGGATCACTGTGACATAGACTTTAGACATCGAACTATCTAAGTTTAACGTTTTATTCAATTCAGTCAGTTACATGAACAAATATGCGCGAATACAAAGTATAAGGTGATTTGAAATAGACAACGACGGCTTTTCTTAAGGAAATCGTTAAGACGGTGAGCAGAAAGTTTCACTTGTAAAATAGTATTGCTTAATTAAAATCAAAATTAGTTTTGTTTGATGTGTTAACCATAAAATAAAGATAAACTAAGACTAAGACTGGGGTATCCATTAATGAATTTTCCCTGTCCAAGACTGGGTCACAAAACTACAACTTTTATTTGTTAAATTAATTGAATCCAGCTTTGCTGTATCTCACGCGCAACACATTACAAATATTAAATAAGGACTGGACTTTACAGTTTCACTATATTCAGTGCTGAAACTTTCACAATTTTGGCAATATTTCACAAAAACCAGTTTTTTTTTTCTTAAACTGGCCACCATTGGGTCATTTACCATAATATGTCTAAGATCCATATACCTACCCTTAGATAGGTAGACCTACCCAACGGTAAGCTTTGTGTTTAGCGACCCTGACTATCAAACCAGACTCTATTCGTTCACAAACTATGATTTTACTCAATATTTAGACATTTAAGAAAAGTCTACCTAAGTAAGTAAGTCTGCTTGTGCCTTATTTAGCGTAAGTATGCCTACCAACTTAATCAGTCAGAAGTTCGAACCGCTCGTCAGTTTTAAGCAACACTTGCTGTGCTCTTTATCCCTAATATTCAATTAGCAAGGTATAAAAGCATTGCACAACCAATAGCTATTTAATATCCATTAAATGTCTTATCTGATAAATTGCGGAAGAGCTACGATGAAATGCACCCGTAAAAATGAAGTTGTCTATTGCGATTTCTTTACAAATTCAAAATAACCGTCTGTCAACATGTCCAAATGATTGATTGCAAGCTTTAGCGTCAACGTGACTTCACCCGCCATTATGAACACGTATCAAACAAAAGAATTGGCCCGAATGATCGCCGAAAGCGTGCGAAAGGTGAATGTCGTGGTGCCATCATCGTCAACCGATCATTGCCGATGATTGCCGATGATTGCCGACGCGTTGACGCAACGCGACGTGACGAAAACACGATTTTATTGCGATAATAAGTTGTACGTGGGTGATACAACTGTATTTTACTATTTTATGGCAATGTTATGACACCTAGGGCTATATTTAATGTCGAACGATGTTCTTTAAAATGCCGTTAATTCTGTTTTTTAAAGATCCAAAAGGAATTCTAATGTGGAACATGTACTTAGGCTGAAATAAGTAATATCAAATGCTTTAAAGTAAATTAGTCTTAACCTATTAAATATGAATTCCTATTAAGTAGGTTCTAGATCTTAATCTCATATTATATTGTCCAAAATCCAAATAACCAATTTTCTTCATATAAAAAATAATAAGGTAACATTTTTCCCCCTTATTAATCAATACTGAGAACAACATCCTTCAAGCAAAATTGATGAAATACGATTTGCGTTAACTTAACTGAAAAAAAATATTGAAAATAATCGCTCGTGGCCGAAACGATTATTTTGCCGGTTCATTCGATGATTAATAGTCGGTACAACGATACTATATCGAATAAGTAGGAATTAATGTAATTTTAATTCTGTCCCATCGATTACACGTGGTGGACTGCACACCGATTTATTATAAACACTCTTTGGAGGTAATCATGTCCATAGTGACGCGCTGAATTACGATATCGATTGTCCAGTCGATTACAATTTTTGTAACCACGACGACGACACGGATGGAGTCAGTTTGAGGTATTATCTACCTACGTTGGTAGGCATCTAGAAGGAGGAAAGGCTGCCTACAATCTTTTTAGATAGGTAACTAAGCTACAGAAGGCAATATTGTTTTCAGGTGCCGAAAAAGGAAATACCTTCTTTAATTAGATAACAGTATGAGTAGCAGTATTTGACAGGTCGGATGGCTTTGTAGTTATTGACCCTGACTCTCAAGCCGCCAGTCGTGGGTTCGAATCCCACCCAGGACTAACATTTGAATGCAGATATGTATATTCTGTCTCGATGTAATTATCTTTAATATGTAAGTATTTAAAAGTAGTATAAGTATACGTAATAGTATACAAGTCTTACTTTGGAATGAGATTGACCGTGTGTGAACAAAAAATGTCCTAGGATATTTATTGTTATATTTATTTATTAGTATCTTTTTTTACCATACAAATTGTACTTTTCATTAAATTTATGTTAATCTCTCCAATGGTCAAAAGCGAATGGTCATTTCCACACACAAAATAAGTACTTATTTGCCAGAAATTTTCGATAAAAAAAAATTTGCACCTCACTATATAAAATATGATCATATTCCCGTTTTCCAGTTAGGTCTCGTTACGGACCACCGAGTGTGAAAGAGATGCGAGATGCCGCGCTGGGTGGCCGCTCCTGCGCTACTAATGACGGCTAAACAATGATCTATTATTTCACCGAGCATGCGCGAGATTGGATAGTAATTCGCCGTGTGACTATCACTCTATGGTCTATGCTCTATGGAGACTATGGTCTGCGCGTACGACTCGTGATTTGAACCGAGAATGGACTCAAAAGAATACCTGTTGCCGCACAGGTTGATACAGCGGAAGATGGGTGGCCGGTCTTTGTTAAATGAAAACCATGTTTGTAATACCTATCTACCAATCCAAGGTATGGTAGGTGAGTGTGAAGATGAATTACTCAGCCAAAAAAATAATTTGGTAGTTATGTGGCAACACTTGTACATTTTAAATTAATTTTATTTAAGTACATAATTTTAAATAGTGCACCTAGTGCATCAACTAATTATAAAACGTGCAGGCAGTATATCGATGTTTATCCAAACCGACACTTTAGCTAAAAAGGCAAGAACTTGCGCCGTCAAAGGACGAGGCTCTTATAAAAAAAGTCCCGTTAACGTATGTTAATAATTTCATCTCAGTAATTGAGTGGTGTGAGTTTAAGCCCATAATGATCGACGTGTGAGGCAAGATTGAGCCGCACAGATCATAACAACAGAGAGGAATATTGTTATTTGTTAAAACGAAGATACGAAGAAGTTCATCATTGCAGATAAAGACAAAACCGTGATATATGGAGGAGGTATAGCTATGGCCAGCTCGAAGTTGTTCATGATAACTATTGAACTGATAGATATTGACCTAGGACTAGTGGGTCAAGTTCGTTAATTATATGAATAAATCCCTTCACGTTTTGCACCCAAAAATAATCAGTGACAAAATCACCTTTAAATCCAAGCATATCAGTACCTCATACATAGGTAATAATATTATCTACTATAAATAAAACCATAATATTATTCTGTACTATATCTACCACTATCTATAAGGCCATGTAATTTGCAAAATAAATAAGTTAGGTACCTACTAGAAATAAGATTTGAATAGGTATATTAATAAGTACCTAAGCATATTGGTAATATATACTTTATTCTCATAAGCACATCGTTTAGGAACTCCATGGCTTCAATGCCACTTTGTCTTTCAGTATAAGGTTTCAGGTTGAGGTATAAAGTCATGTGGCTTGAATCTCCCGCATATGTTTAATCTCCATGTTTTGATGATCTGTGTTTGGTAGTGTACAGACTGGTGTGGTACTGGTCTTGTACAAGGGCCTTCAAAAACGTAAATTGATCGTATAATACGCAATGTTTACGGTGTACGTGCACGCGATGGCTATAATAATATTGTTATTAAAACAAATAACGTTAGTGGGTGGGTGGTATGTGGTAGGTAGGTATGGCTGAACAAATTGTAATAAACTCCTCCAAAAGTTTAAATTGTCTTGCGGAAAAATCGGAATAATTTTAACAGTTTTTTAAAACTATAGTATATCGAGATTTGTGGGGTTTAATAAAAAATAACATAATTATTTTTTAATCTATGTAGTACCTTAGTATTTGTATTTCTAAAGACTGTCTTAGCACAGCCATTTTTGACATTTATTTATCGTATCTCTTTAAGTTTTGTGTAAGCCACGATTACCTAGTTCAAAAAAATCACATCCTCATTTGATACTTATTTTAATCAAAGCACGTAAAACCATATTACCTTGCTACTAGACTAGATACCTACTGTTTCCTCAAAAATATGCTCAAACTTGTCCAGTAACACGTGATATGATCCGAATGACCTAATTCGTGGGCTACTCGTGCGGTCCCTCATTTAGAGCTGCAATAAAACCACTTTTTGACATATCCGTGGCAAAATCCCTAACTGATATGACCCTTTACTCCGCTAAGGTGTTAAGAAAACTTTTCAAAACCATTTTATAATCAACCTTATATTATATGTTTTACGATTGATTTTCGTTTGTATGTAAAAGGCCGTTTATTAGACTACAAAGACGCCGCTCGGCGTGGCGGTCCCTTTGAAGCGGCCGACTGTAATTACGTAAGAGTGAGTTCAGAATGCATCTTTGGATATCGCGGTATGAAATGTTAGTTAAAGGGATTCTAGGATTTACATTACAAAGCGGTTGGAGAATTGAAATGGAAACCCTAAGCACTTACCCATGTATACCTATAGGTTCATAGATACCAACATAAGTTTAAATTATGTAGAATTTTTGGGTATAGATAGAGTAATAATAACGCAAATGTTTGACAACTTAGATTTTCTAAGTTCTGGTTTTTTATTTGGGATACCGTAAAAAAATTAGAATTCTCAATAAATATCAATATTTAAATAGCAGTTAAATTCTCTTTAACCATTTATTCATAGGATACATTTTTTTTTATTTGACTGCCTGCATTATTCCAAATCCAAACAATCACGGAAATAAGGGAGGATATTTTTTTACCTAGACCTTTCAAAATCAAAAGTATTCCTTACTAAAAAGTCTAAAAACGTTAAGAAACATCTAATTGTAGGTAAGTGTAACACCCTATATCCCTGTATTCATTATTTTGATCTACAATACAACAATACGCGGTAGGTATGATATTATAATTAATATCCTATTATTTCCTGAATCCAGATCCAAATATTTCGCAATCAGATGTTTCCGTTCTTAATTAAAGCCATTGTCATTATCGTGTGACGAATTAACTATAGGGCGGCGGGGAGAGGGGGGCGGGCCGGCGAGGCGTGGTCTCGACACTTCAAAGAAGCCGCCGCGACACCACAAAGGGACCACTTATTGCCGTGCGAGCGAGAAAACAACAACAAACGCCGTTGGAAAGAAAGGGATCCACGATCGGATGTGTTGGTAGTAGTAATCCGTATGAACGGGTTGATTCAAGATTGCCGGAATGGCGGATAGGGACGCGTCGCGCTATCGATGAAATTATGACAATTAATGCTAATTTAATAGTTTATTATATTGCGCTCGATAATGAGCTCTCGGTTAGAACAGGTATTGGGGAACAATGGATGGTTCATGAAACCTTATAATTTACTTTATTTTATGACGCCACTCAGAAATAAAAATATATTTAAGCTTTTTTGATTATACTTAAAGGCATTGGAATTACGACATTATGATCACCAATGGTTTGAGGTTTTTTGATCGCTAAAGTAAGTTAGTGTGCGACTAGGATCGTTCTATTTTTATTTGGTCCCTATGTATAATATAAGGAAATATAGAAATGAAAATATAACCAACATTCGAAGATTTTTTTCCAGTACGAAAATGCGTTAATTCAATTAAATCGATATTGCAAAATTTCAATCGACATCGGTGATCCCAGCATCCCGCATCGGCACAACACTAGCTATAAATCTGAGCCGCTAAAGAAGCTTACGTCACTGACGTATTGTTTATAAATCAAGAACGCCTCGTGGGATGAGATCTCTAGCCGACGATATTGTGCGACTAAATTGTAAAGCTCAAAAATATTGTGGTGTATAGAACTAAAAATGAATTTACATTTTGGTAGGATTATTATGGAAATACGCTTTAAAAATAATGTAGTAGTTAGTTAATCATAATCATTTTGGTAAGAATTGAAGTTACTCTTAGATAGCATTAGTTAGGAACTTTGTCAGTAAACAAATTGTATAGTTTTTACCAAAGCTATAAAAAAAAATATAGCTATTATGAATTCTTTAAATTTAAGCAATATCACTTAAAAATAATAGAAAAAATTGCATGCTCGTAAGATCATAAGCGTCTCACCAGGCTCGTCCCTAATTCGATAATTAACAGGTCCCAGCCATTAAATCGAATTATCTATGACACGTTCACTTCACAGAAGAAAAGCTAACTACTCATTAGGTGTAATATGACTAGGTTACGGTGACCTTTGCAATCTGACGGAAACGTCCCTCCATCAGCTTATACATTAAGGCGTAAGAGCGGCGAAGGAGGCCATCTTAAAACAGATGCTGGTTAATAGAAACACTGCTGACTCATGCAGGTAGACATCTCGATATTTTAAAGTGGTAATGCTCATAATACTTTCCCACGATCGCGAATTCGATAAAATTACACCAACATAACGCTAACGATATTTCTCACGTTATTTTTATTTTTCAGTATTTACTTAGGTAGGTAGACCTATGTTGTGTTGGCAATGATTAATTATTTTGAGCAATTATGAAATTACATGTGCTACTTTACATTTGAGGTGTGACAACGTCAGTCATTGCCGCACCCGTTTGGTAATTTGTCAATATCACTAGCGTAGGACCGCGGTTCGGCCCACTTGATGATAGTAGCACATTGAGCTGAAATTTAATCATTGGCTACTTAGCCTTACATACAAGTATATCCTTACATTAATCTATTTTAGACTTACAAGTAAATTATGTTTTAAGGAATATTTAATGATTAAATATAAAACGATGGAAGAAATGGGCTTATTTATTCGATAGTATTCAACCGCTGCGCTGCTGCATCACTTTGGATAAGGGCTGCATCCTAAATACATCTCAATTTCTGAAGATCATAACATAGATCAAGCCACTCCGGTGTCAAGTCTCAGGAAGATTACCCTTGCCCAGATTGCAACGGATGTAGTTTCATCATGTCATTTTTATAGTCAAGCCAGTCCTGTTTTGTTTTAAAGGGTCTGATCCCCATTTGTGACTTTGACGTGAAGAGCAATACCCTGACCAAAGCATGTTCCGTAGTTTGCTAAAGTTACCCTTGGTTAAGAGAGGAGAGCTCTACAAGATATCCGAATAAAGATGTGAAGGTAAGGTCGTCTGTGACTTATTTAGACATTTTAGTAAGTATAGGAAATGCTACTGTGTTTGCTGAGAATGCTGGTGAAACCGTGGGAAGGAAGTGAATTGGATATGGTTCATTCAGCAGAGACACCTTGAAGGCTGATTACAAAATGATCAAGTTGATAATACTCGTGTTTTCGTCGATAATAAAGATAAAGTCACAAAACCGCAACAGTTGCGACCCGAGCCCATTAGATCCAGTGCTGATTCGAACCCCGCCCCCTTCGGTCCGTTCGGTAATTAACGATCATTTATCTTTACGCCACTGTCAAAACTGTGTCATTCAGTTCGAAAACATTTTAAAATATGCCATAATTAGGGACCACTTGATTAATTTGACCGGCGCGCGGCGGACTGTGCTCTTTGTACGTCAAATTTGGGTTCTTTAAGGTGTGAATTAGACGATTTTTCTCGTTGATAAAGGTTGACGGATGGATGGAAAATGCACTTTTGTTAGTTAATTATTCATGGTTATCTGTTAAATTTATTTAATTATATGCTGCCTTGGCCCGATAGCGGTCGGATCCGGTGTGGTCAGATGCTTTGATTCGGACATGTTTTGTCGAGTGTGATTGATGAGATAAGTACGAAGCTCGGGTTTTATTAGGTTTTGCCAGTTTCTTGTTAGCTTCGTTATTCGCTTTAAATTTTTTCTTGTAAATCTAATTCGGGTCGCCCGCACAGGTCGATTTGTGGATGATTAAACAACATACGATACAAAAGGCGGTCAATAGTTTAATTTCTAAAAATCTAATGATTTATAGTTTGGAATTGGCAACCATCAGTTTCAGGTTATTCGTATAATAAGGAGGATAACTTAGTTTAGTAACAGTTATTTACAATAAATTAATTTATCGTCTATATTCAATGTTCCATCGGTAATAATTAGGTGGGGTATCTCTTATGTAGGTACGGGAATAAAATTAAAAAAGTTAAGATTCACATCACATCAGTTCAATACAGAACAAGGAGCACATGTAAAGGGTTACCCAAATTATCCTTTACAATGGTCTGTCGAACGAGAAACCTGTAATTTGCTTTGTATGGCCATTCACAATTGGCTCCAACTATTGTTGGTAGGCTTCGATGGGAAAATTACTTTAGTTGCTAGAATTGTAGGAAAACATGAGTTGAGTTACAAAGTACATATTATGGTATCTACATTAATAACAATACTTACATATATTAACGAAGACAAAATAAGGTCTTAATCTGGAAGACACTAAGTGAAAATAAATATCAAAGAATGCCAAGTGTATAATGCCCAAAAAAATATGGATACGTCTTTTCTTGCACTGAAACAACAAGTTATAATGTCAGCAAAAAAGTTTTTATATCACCCATATATTGTAGTACATTTCAGTGGAGTCAAATCAACGTCTTAGCGTGTCAGTAACATCAATAAACCCGGCGATTAATTGAAATCGACACCCATTAGGTGTAACACCGCAACACAACCAAGCCTCGTTCCTTCGTCGTGCTCACTTGCCCTCTCACTCACTCAGAATGACACTTCATACTCAAAAGCAAGTAATCGCTATTAAACCGCCTTGTCAATTTATATATTGTCTCGTAAGTAATTCCACATTCCCAGCTCGATTGTAAGGCGTTATAATGACAGGAGGATGACGTATGGATTTGTCGCTTACGGCGTTTGGAGGCGCGCGCCAGCGGCCACATCAAAGAGGTGGGCTCCTTTGATGTTGCCGCGGTGCCGCCTTCAGTGATGTGAATGTGTTTTGTCAGATTCGTATCTCATGTCGATATTTTGTTGTTATACCTATAGATAGGGTAAGAATTCAATTACTTTTATTTAAACATGGCATGTAAGGCAGATTCGCGTTATATTGCTTATTTCTAGTACATTTTTGTAAAAAATACCGCATTATGTTCATTTTAATAATAGTACCATAGGTTTTCTAATATTATACGTGGGTACATACGTATTTTGAGGTCATAATCAGTTACTTTGTTTCAGTATTATTCAGTCATATTCAGTATTTGTTTATAAAAAAAAAAACATTTTCGCCAAAGATGCAGTTTATGTGTAAGACACTTATGTCTCACGTAGTTATAAACTCCATTCATACTACTTATAGTAGTATTAATTAAGTGATATTAACTACAAATCCCAAATTATTAGTAAAATAAAAACAAACTTTAATATAGCTTGATCAATTATAATAGAGTGATACTTACAGAATATCGATATCGATAACCCACGCGCTTGGCCGCATCACCGCAAGGTAATAAAACGAATGGAGCACGTATTTTGACGTGGAGCGGCGCTTCTGGTCGCACATCTCCCTCGCACAAATCACTTTATCCCTTTCTTACCAACGAAGGTGTTTGAAAGGCTATTATAGCGTTATAACTCGGTTGGGCTTCGCTATAAATTATGGTGCAATAGTGCCTATTCTTTTGGACATGGCCTTAGTTAGGTTAGAAGCGAAATCATCTGACATATCCATTTTCGTGGATTCCATTTCATATAATACCTCCTTCTCCAAGATAATTCCTTTAATACTCTTAAGTAGGTACCTAGGTAATTAAGTACCAATCTTATTGTTGCTAATTGTTTCCCTGAATACTTATAATTTAAATTCTGTTTTCATGTAATGAGAATTTTATACACATTTACTGAATTTTATTAAGATCAATTCATAAGTATTTAACAAATAACAAATTTGTACATACTAAGTACCTGTAAGGACAGTTTTTCATTTTCTAATAAGTACATATTTAAAACATTAAAACCTTACTTATACCTTAGCAAAAGTCGTAGTCCGGCATTTGGAGGTTCAAATTGACGAATTGAAATTTTCGATTCCGCTTGTTTACTCAAAAACTTAGATCAGTAAAAAAAGAGGTCAATAAATACGACGGAAGGCTCTTTGGCGGCACGTTGGCGTCATAAAAATGGCTATTAGGTATCCTATTAACGCCTATTTCGACATAATTAGGATCAATTTACTGTTAAAACGGCCACGAGTTATATAATTGTTTGTGTTTTATGTGTGTATTAATATTAATTGAATTTAGGGGTGGTATTTTTGAAGCTACGCTAAAATGAATCGATGCCGGGTTGGGTTTGAGATGCTGGCTAACAATAAAATTTTATTTTGGAAAATGTATTGTAAGTACCTATGTGTATGTAGGTACCATGTACCCACTATATCTCAGAAAAAGTGTTTTAGAGCCTTAAGTGTGTTGACTATTATTTGTATGAAAAGTATAAAATAAATCATTTGATAAATAAAATAAATAATAAATAACCTGGGACATTTTTCAAAATTAACTTCTATTTCCTTAAATTATGATAACGTTTTTTATACATTTTATTCCTTAATTAGGTACTTACTCAGTATGTAGGTAGTACTAGGTAGGTACTTATAGGCGACATTTATAATTAAAAAAAAAGACACATGACATAAGTAGGTACCTACAACCTAGGTAGGTTTCCTTTTACACAACAAAAAGGTGTTAATAAGCAGGTGCTTATTAACACCTTTTTGTTGTGTAAAAGGAACAAACTTTTGCAAGCTATGTTAGAGCTTACCCACCGAAACTTAAATTTGCTACTTACTCATGAAAACGTACACGTAAATTCTACCAATACTACTTACTTACTTTATACCTAACTAGTAGGTACATTATTATATTCTCTGATTGGTCTAGAACTAGACCCAGACAAGTTCACATTATCAACTAGCTAAGCACGGCGCCAGTCAGACCTCTATGTGATCGATAACCTATTACGTATGTCAGCAAACATTACTTACATAGAAGACGGCTTCTAGGCTAGTGAATGTAAAAAATTGCATCGTTGTAATGAAATCTATACTAATATTATAAAGCGGAAGAGTTTGCATGTTTATTTGAACGTGCATAATCAGGACCTACTGGTCCAATTTGAAATATTCTTTCAGAGGAAAGCTATAGGCTATATATCATCACTCTACGACGAATAGGAGCGGAGCATCATTAAAAAATGTTGGACAAACAGACAAGTGACGCTAACGAAGTTGCGCGGGTCAACTAGTGAAATATATTAATTCAAAGGCACTTATGAAACGTTCGTAGACTTATAGGGTTTACTTATTTAGGAGATTTTGAACACATAAGTACAATTTTGAGATTACATCGACTAATCTAAAATGATATGCGAGCCTATTTCTTTATGTACTATGATGATACGTATTAGGAGCTTTTCATATTGCTATGCAGAAAGTGGTTGACGAGTGACAACCTAATCAGCTTTGGGATTCTGTTATAAAATGACTATAACGGAAGTTTTTACATGTATTTTTTTAATGACATAATGTTTGTCTCCATGTAAATCTGTATTGAATGAAGCTATGCTACTAATATTGTCCAAAATTACTTGTCGTACCTACCTATGTGAAAATATTACATGAAATGAAAATCATTATTGCTATTATTGTTTTATTCCAGGAGGCACTTAAAATAATACTGATACCTCTTATAATGTCTTTGACTGATACCTACTTATCCTATAATAATATATAGGTACGTACTTACTTAATGCTCCAGTTACATGCTACTAGTAACCACCATGCAATTATCCTTGTTAATCAGGTGCGAAAGGGGCTCCAACCTACCTACCTAGCTTGAGATTTATATTTGGATAAAAGTTCACAAAGACAGTATTAAAAACAAGCAAATAATAGTCGAGGCTACTGAAACTTTGCAGCAACGAAGCCTTAAATGTTGTGATAGATTTACATGCCAGCCAAAAACCATGGACAGACAGAGCATAGCTTTCAGGCAAAGATGGTAAGATAGTAATCAGTTAGTAAACATCGAGTACTAGGATCACATAAAACGCGACATGATTTACGTCTTATTTACGTGAACTCGCCAGTGGGTATCCGCCATAATTAATTTCAAACGAATATCATAATCGTGGGTTTATGTCGCGGTTCACTTTGATCTTACGTTTTGTTTGTTCGTTTATAATAAATACAAACTGAACTGGTATAGGTTGTAATCTATCATAAATGTATCGCAGCATTAATACTAGAGTTGTGTCAGTAATTCTGTCCGTATCAAAACCTGGTTATTTACCTATAGATTGTTGCACAAAATCTTTGGGGGATATTTTTGGGTTTAATGACTCTTTTTTAATCCAGACGGTGGAATGATCATGTCTGATTAAACTCTCTATAAATTTAGATAATCAAAACAGCTCTCTAGTATTTTCTAGAGCGATGTTGAATGAATGTTGAATGTTGGAATTCTGGGTCCCATTTTGTATTTCATGACAATTAAATAGTCACAATATCAAATCTGCGACATCATCATCATTGTGTTTAGATCACAATAATCTCGTATAGGAGAGTTCACAAGGTGCCACAAGCGAAGCCGGGAGGCGGCACAACAAAAATAAAAGTTGATATTACACAGAATCGTGCGTATAATTAAATTTATGAGCTATGAAGCCGGCCCCGGTGCCCGCATCTCTTTGATAAGATTTCATTTAATTAAACATCCTTTCTTACTTGCATCGAGCTGTGATTTGTGGCGTTCTGATGGTGTGCTGTCCCCGAAATGAAATGTTTAATTGAGTCACTAAATCCATTTTCAATAACCAATACCTTAGGGCTCTTTAATTTATCTAAAGATGAAAAACTGTCATTTTCACATCTTACTATTGGTTCCACAAGCGTTAAAATTTGAGTATAAGACCTTCCATAACATTGAACTAGTTTAAGCCAGACTTAACTGGATTTTACTATGTATCATAACAACCTGCTGCTTAAATCTAGTTCTTTAGTATAAGTATACCTAGTCTGAAGTTTAAGAAGTATCTAAACACATCCTAGAAAGCAGACATTTGAACAGACTTTTACATCCGGTTTTCTTGGCAGTTACATAAATGTAAATGGCTTATGAGCAAATGCTTTATAAAGGTACCCAAGAAGGCAAGTGTTGTAAAGCCAACATAAAATGAGGAACAATGAAAGGCTAAGAACTACAGGAAATCCGGTTCGAGGCGAAGAATCTTAGTAAGTACATTTAGGAAGAACGTGTTAATGAAGGGAGTAATGTTCAGCAGTTCTGTTATAATTCTGAAAGCAATAAAATAAAGTATATATTAAGTATATTGTCTACCAGCGTCGTGCGATTTCCGGGTAGTTTCCGTTCCCGTAGGAATACAGGGATGAAAAATAGCTGATGTCACTCCGCGAAAGAATTTTCGAAATTGGTCCAGTAGTTTAAGTTTATTCGTTACATACAAATATGTATACCTACAAATCATTATTCCTCATAAATGATGTAGTGTGGGTTTCCTAGAATATTAAACTCAGGTAAAACTCGATTACAATACTTATTTATCCAGCTATCTATTAGCACATTATAATTATATGAAATGAAATGAAATGAAATGAAATGAATAAACTCAGCAATTACTCTTTTCAAAACAAGTTTTAACAATTTCTTTAACAATAATAACATTAGTCCTGATAGAACGAGCGCTATACCCATGCCTCGTCATCATTAATATAATCATTTATACTATAATAAGCTTTCTGTACCAAAGCTGACTTAACTCGTTCCTTAAATTTATTCATAGGCAATTCTAAAATATTTGTGGGGATTTTGTTATAAAACCGTGCACCAAGTCCTAAAAATGATCCTTGCACTTTCTGTAGTCTATAAGCAGATGTTACAAGTTTATGCTTATTTCTAGTATTAATGGAGTGCAAATCACAATTTTTAGCAAAAAGACTAATGTTTTGACGGACAAATATTATGTTTGCATAAATGTACTGTGATGCAACTGTGAGAATGTTAATTTCCTTAAATTTATCTCTGAGGGAAGCTCGCGAGCTTAAATTATAAATAGCACGGACTGCTCTTTTTTGCAAAATAAAAATTGTATCTATATCAGCTGCTCTGCCCCAAAGCAAGATACCATAGGACATAACACTATGAAAATAACTGAAATAGACTAATCTAGCTGTTTCTACATCCGTAAGTAGTCTGATTTTTCTAACCGCGTAAGCAGCTGAGCTGAGCTTCCCCGCAAGACATGATATTTGGGTGCCCCATTGAAGTTTCGAATCTAACGTGATACCCAAAAACACTGTTGACTCAACAAGACTGAGGGCCTCATTATTTAACATTAAATTAGAGGCCAATTTTTTTACATTAGGTAATGCAAATTTGATACATTTTGTTTTGTTTGCATTCAAAACTAGATTATTAACAGTAAACCAATTTAATACCTTAGATAATGCACCGTTTACATCGTCATAATTGAATTTCTGTCTATCAACACCAAAAATCAGTGAGGTATCATCAGCAAACAGTACAATTCCACAGGTATTCTTAACATAGAACGGAAGATCATTTATATAAATTAAAAATAGAAAAGGTCCCAAAATTTAGCCCTGGGGCACACCCATATGCACAGGAGAACCAGACGATTTAACTCCGTTGACATCTACAATTTGTGTCCTCTCACTAAGGTACGATCTCATCAAATCAAGTGCTATACCTTTAACTCCATAATAATCTAGTTTACGTATAAGTGTTGGGTGGTCAACACAATCAAATGCCTTAGATAAATCACAAAACACCCCAATAACGTTCTGTGAATCCTCCCAACCGTTAAAAATATTTTTCAGAAGTGCTACACCTGCATCAATGGTTGAACAGCCTTTTGTGAAACCGTATTGTTCACCATGCAAAAGTTTATTAAAATTAAAATGAGCGAGTAGCTGCTTTAAAATAATCTTTTCAAATATCTTACTCAGGACTGGTAATATAGATACAGGCCGATAATTAGTTGGATCAGAAGGATCTCCGGCTTTAAACAATGGAATGACTTTACTATATTTCATCAGATCTGGAAATTTACCGCAATCTACGCATTTATTAAAAATTAAGGCTAAATGAGGAGCTATGTCTCCAATGATATTTTGGAAAACAGTAACAGATAAATCCCATAAGTCTCCAGTACGTTTGACTTTTAAACTTTTAAATGTTTTAATTATGTCAAGAGGTGTAATGTGCCTAAACTTAAGAACTTCTAGGCATTCCGATACGTTGGTTTGCAGTATTAATTCAGCATTTCTAGGTGAGGAATCTAAGGAGCTAGTTGTAGCTACAGGTATCTCAGTAAAAAAATTATTGAAAGTATGTGCAATTTGATCATTATCGCTAACATTTTCGCCGTTAATATTAAGTTCAATGCTCTTATTGGTGGTTTTAGTATTACCTCTTTCTGCGTTTATAATGTTCCAAGTAGTTTTTACTTTATTGCTTGATTGTGTTATTTTATTTCTAAGGTGAATAGCCTTTGCTGAAGCACAAGTCTTTTTAAAAACTTTTGAATAATTTTTTACATATTCTAGAAAAACGATATTTTGATAAAAATTTTTCATACCATATAGCTCATACAACTTCGCTCTACTTTTGTAAATGCCAGCAGTTGCCCAGTCATTAAATTTTGCTTTACTACTTTTATTAAAAGACTTAAGATTAAACGTTTTGTCAAATTCAAATTTTATAAAATCAAAAAGTTCTTTATATAGGCTATCTGGTTCATCCTGTGTCATATTAATTAATGTAATATTTTTACTTACATTATGTTTGAATCTGGCCATACGATTTACAGTTATAGGCCTACAAGTAACTTTTTGCGGTTTAAGTATAATTTCATTTAAAAACACTACTTTCTGACCACAATGATCTGAAGTTAAATCAGTTATTATGAATTTTTCAAGTGCATCACAGTTACAAAACACGTTATCCAGACAGGTGGCAGAAGTTGCAGTAATTCTGGTCGGCTCTAGAAATAAATAGTTTAAATTAAATGATTTGAATAAATTAATAAGCCTAATTGTTGAGGGTGACTCGATCAATAAGTTAACATTAAAATCGCCACATACTATTAAATCCTTATTACAAGTTTGAGCTTTCTTCAAAGCATCCTCTATAACTAATTCAAATACACTATAGTCACCTAACGGAGGACGGTACACGCAGATTATAACATAGCGCTCGAGCTCTACGCAGGACAATTCAACAGTGCGCTCGATAGATAAATCTACAATGTCTTTGCGTTCTTTACACTTAATATTAACGGAAACTAAAATTAAACTACCACCATGTATTGCTGATTTTCTTACGAACGCACTTAACAATTTCAACTTAGGTATATTGAATAAAAGTTCATGTTTTTTCAGCCAATGTTCTGTTAAACATAAAATATGGACATCACAACCTTCAACGAACAATTGTAATTCTAATTCTTTGCCCGCTAAGCCCTGAATATTCTGATGTACAAGGTTTAAATGGCTGAGCTTAGCAGTTGTCGTACTATTGTAAAATCCCCCCCAGATACCTGACCACTGGTGCCATTGTCAATAACAATATTATTGACATTAGCACCAGTATCAATGTCCCCAACTAAGCTACTTGTAGCTTGGTCATAAATATAACGATTGCCGGCTAACAACGTAGCTATCAATTTCTTAGAACTAAGTGGCAAATACATGGTATCTTTTGTTAGCTTAAAATTAAATATAAAATTATTTAAGTCGAAATAAAATATTGCGTCATTATGACGATGGCTTAAATTATATAGTGTCATATTCAAGTCAAATATGTGCCTATTCTGTTCCTCGGATAACACATTGGAATACGGAAAAGCACATAAAACAAATCTACATTTATACATACTGTGCAACTCTAGTATCTTGTTAAAACTGTTAATAATATTTTTCTTTCGCACCGACAGGCCGTCTCCACAAAGAACAATGACGGTTGTATTATGCCCTAGGTCACGTGGAATGATGTTATTAATTAATTGCTCATAAGGAGCCCCGGGATAACATCTATTTATAACATTTTCTTTTAACGCGTTATTAATGATTGCGCCAAAACCTTTCCCCATCTCGTCACTTAAAATAATAGTATGTTTAATTGAGTCGTGTGTTTCGTGATCTATACTAACATTTAAATCTATACCAACATTTAAATCTTTTTGTGCAACAGGGCTGGGCATTTCGTTGGAGCAACTGCAACGATTAATGACTAGGGAATCAAGGCGCTCACTATTATATAAACTTAATTTTATTAATTCATTTGCCGCTGCAAGTAGTTCTATCTATCGGAATCTTAATAAGTTCTACTCGTTTATTTGTCATTACAATGAAATATAGTTTAAATATTCTCCAAGATTATTTTCATAGAGATTAGCGTTCGATCCGATCAAAAGTTTATTCGACACCGCACGTACTAAGCTCCATATCAAAGCAGACGTTAAATAGATCCGAATAATGTTATTATCGGCTTAATTAAACACAAATATCCAAACACACACCATACTAACCCTAAGCTCTAATAAATAAGATTCAAATTACAGCAACATTGCTACAACAAAAGTTTGTCAAGGAAATCTGTCGCTCGTCATACGGCGTCTTTACCGAAGGAACTATGGCTCATTAGTACTTATCCAACAAATCAATTGACACAGAAACTATTTACGGTTAATTCTTAATGCGACAAAGTCCCTCGTGTGGGAGATTAAGCACGTGTCGTGTGGGTTATAATTCGTGTATGATATGAGCGGTCTGGCAAACTAGACAGCGGGACAATGGCGCGGTGTCTTTGATTGGACTCGAGAGATTTGGGCTTGTTAGTTGTACTGTAAGTACCTGGCAGAGATAGTGACGTCACTCGATGTCTTATATCAGGCTAAAATTAAAAATGCCGTGGTCCAAATTTAATGTGTATTTCCAACATATACCTTGATACCTACTTCTGAATATTAATTCTATGAGAAATATGTTTAATTGTTGTAGTTTTATAACATAGTGTTTTTTTGTTGTCACGCTGACGGTAAGGTAGATTACTGGAATAAAACTTTACAATCACCATCATATAACCAGCAACTCGCACATAATAACATTGAAGGCGGCAACAAACTGTCACATACAAAAGTAATTACATGATATTGTATAATAATAACACGTATGTCTGTCATTGCGAGTCATCTCCGCAATAATAAGCTCCGTAATTACTGGTTGAATGACAAAATACGTCGTTAATCGTACGACTGTTCCTCTCGCAAATCTATTATCATGTCGTTTTACACCACAAAGTAAGTATTATTGCGTTTAAAACTGTATTAAAAGTCTGAATGCAAAGTTTTTTTTTTCTTCTATGCATTTGTTTGCCTTAGATTCCATGGTGGAAGGACTTTGGTGTTTTAAATGTTGCTATAACTTTGTATATATCGATGACTAAATTTAAGGGACTGTCATAAAACGGTAAATGAAATGTTTAAAAATTAATATTAATTCTGGTTGGAATCCGAATCAGATCCATCGTTCTATTTTTATTGAAAGAATTAATTTCACACAAGTACTTTACTTTTTATGTACATTTAACTATAATTTAAATAACATAAGAATACTAGGAATAAAATCAAAAACCTTAACTAGATAGGTACAACATATTTAATAGTAGTACTCGTCAACACAATGGTTCCTATTTCCTCTAGCTATATTTCACAACATCGCACTCCACGATCTGTCGGCGGACGATTTAATTGTCCAATAAACGCCATTTATAACATAATTGTACTTTAATATACCCACACATGCGGCGACGCCTAAAAACATGACAAAACCACTTCATTATGGCCCATTGTTGCGATTTCACTCCACTTCCAATCGCTATTGTGTCCGCACTGAGTGAATTTTTGGCGCGACTGTTTATTTTTTCTTGCTCTGACGCTAAGTATAAAATTCATTGCAGTTCAATTTTTAAATTCGTCTGCACGTATCTATATACAGAGGATTGTAAGTCTATTGTAGATATTACTAAAGTCGATATTTAAATGTGTTCTCTGGACAGATGGCATAAACAATTTGGTGACTGTCTTTGCAGCCAGTAAGCGGTAATAGGGAAGCGAATGTGCGAAACGATTTATCATTCGAATTCTCTTGTTAATTCGTTACAGTATGGAGGCTGGATTTTGGGGTCAATTCCTTTGCCGCAGGGGAAATTTAATGTAAGCAAAAAAGTTTATTATGGTCAAATGGGGACTTTAGGATGATGAATTTTCGAATGTTATTTATTAGCGATACAATGTTGTGTTATAATTCTTTATGTCTAAAATATTGATAACTAGTGCGTTTATTATCTTCTCACCCGTTAGCTTTAACGATAAAAAAATTCATATAATATCTTTTGTTCTTCATATTTAGTTAATTTATGCTGCGAATAATATAATGAACAACACGAACCTGAATATAAACTTGATTTTTTTGTGTAATTAATAATATAATTATTATTGGCACTTAGTATTGATATTATGGCTAATTTTAGCTGCAAATATTTGCCTATATTTTTTTCAACAGTTGTGTCATAAGGGTTATGTGCGGACGTTAGTTTGAAAGAACGATTAAGAAAAAAAGTAATTAAAAAAAACCGACTTCCAAAAATACTAAAAAGCAAAAAATAACTAACGCAATTTATAACACTTTCCTCTACTTACCTACTGACTACTTATTCTCACCGCTTACTGTTTGGTTTGAAGTTGGTGCCAAGCCACAGCATAATTAGCAAACCTACAGTTAAAAATATACAAAAGATCTTTGTTAAGATTCTCCATGATTTAATAAGGTCAACAAAAACTTTGGCGCCGTTTGCATTTAAAATTCTAAATTTTAGACGCATGCTCTTGGTTTGTGAGTTATTAATATTAGAAATAAACGGACCTTTACAGGACCCATATAGTTGTAGAATGTAAATTAAATTTATTTCATCGTCGTTTTCATTTGTTTCTCATTGTCATTTATCGTTATTTCTGATTTATTTACGTAGGTTAGTACTTATAGTCGGATTAATAATTCGAGTCAGAAAAATGACAAGTGCAACTGTCACTGATACAAAAAAGGGTGACCCGCTACAATAGTGATGTTCGGCAGTTTTGTTCTTTCAGTATCCGATACATAAATCTAGTCGAAAATCCCAAAATTTCATATTTTTTTAAACTAAATTTGAATTTAATTGAAACCAAAATTGAATCAATAAAATCGAATAAATGTTATTAATTTAATTAACCTAACATAGGCTAATCATCCAATTCATGTTTAATTAAAAAAAAATGAATAAATGTACGAATAAATATAATTTATTTGTCCAGTACCCGTACAAATAGTCGCTTCCAAAACAAAATGGGGTCCATAGCGTGACAAGTGATGACCATAGTTCTTCCAATAGCCAAAAACAAATAATATACATAAGAGTATTTTATGTAATATTTAATTACCTACCGTGTATGTCTTCTGTTTTATTACCATAAATTACATATTTTTATTTATATAAAGGCAATCTGACATTGAATAAAAAAAAGGAAACTAGTCGAGTTTCCTTTGTCCTTAGCCGACTTTTAGTTGTAAAAATTCGAATCTACCACAACACTATTTATTTGGGACTAAAAACCTGCAACACTGGAAATGTCATTTCTCTGCCTACAATGAATAATCTGACTATAGTAGGTTATCGTGTAGAAATTTATTTGTTACACCATTTGATTTCTATAAGTAATTATTTTTATTCATATATGGCTTGGCACCGACTTCAAACCAAGCAGCAAGCGGAAAGAATAAGTAGTCAGTAGGTAAGTAGAGGAAAGTGTTATAAATTGCGTTAGTTATTTTTTGCTTTTTAGTATTTTTGGAAGTCGGTTTTTTTTAACGTAGTTTTATTTTTATTTTTTGCTTTTTAGTGATTTAAGTATGGGTAGGCTTATTATTTATTTAACAATCCCAGAACACTATTAAACCTAAACGTTAATGAGATTAACCTTCAAGGTCAACCTAATAGCCTCAAGGAATACTATTCTCTATCCATATGCACGTATAATTTTGAAAGAATTTTCTCTGAACTCCTATCCTTTGAGGAGTTGTACCTTCCATCATCAGCTCATCCATAGGAAATCATCATCAAACGCAAATTATTGAACAAACTGTATCATATTGACTGAAACGTAACAGTTATATGCTTATAATTTGAGTGTTCTTCTCGATTTCCTTGGGATCCCATCATCATATGCTGACTAGATGACCAGGGTACCAGCTTGAATATGTACCCTAACGAACAAAAAAAGAATTACGCAAATCGGATTAGAAATGTTAAAGTTATCGACATACTAATATACAAAGTATCGTCAAAATGACATCGTCCAAATAACAATAATGCTTATAAAATAAAAACTACCAAACCAAACTGAAAGAAATTTTTATGGGACCATTTGGCAGCTATTTCGCGTCGAACAAAAAAATAATCACGCGAATCGGTCCATTAACCGCGACGTAATCGATGTACATACATAGAAAAAAAAAAAAAAAAATACCGGCCGAATTGAGAACCTCCTCCTTCTTTTTGGGAAGTCGGTTAAAAAAGACAGAACCAGAACAACTGCCAGTGCGGTGCCGAGGGCGGCGCGTGCCGCTGCACAAAATGATGTTTTAATTAAAATTAACGCTATCATATTGAATCGTTTTATTTTTAAATAACGGCCAAAACCGTTGTATTGTGCTTTTTGATATATTAATTTCGGTTAATGCAAATAATTTTGGGCATTACCTAAGTATATCAATGCAAATAAATATATTAATTATCGACCATTGCTAGAATACACCACTACGGAATAATTGTACCATAAATATTTAAATAAGTTAACGTTTATAATAATAACATGAGTACTTTATGCAGTAATTGCACGTCGCTTCACGAAGGACACAAAGATCCTACCTTTCATTGCTATTCGAAAAACAAATACTACATAATAATATCCTAAGATTGTGCTGCGCCTTATAATTACTATACATTCGAAATCACCAACTGTTTTATAATGCTACCACTTTAAGAAGACCCTTTATGTTTTGCTGTAGTTTGCAAAAATGACTCGGGAGGAGGACCCGCTCGAACATCGAAGGTGTATTAAAATCGGTTACATTTCACAATGCAACATTACACCCTATCATCACGCGGCGCGTCGACCTCAAAATAATAGTTTTAAATTTTGAACAAAGAACCAAAGATCTTTTTTTTTTATTTCGAATCAATATAATTTCCGCCAGTATTAATTACATTATAAAAGAGGTAACATAAATTAACAGCTCTTGGCTATGTTATTACTGGTTTTCTTTGAATGGTGTGTGTTTTCGAGTTAATTACTATAAGTATGGTTTGATGATGTTTCCTTTAATTCAATGGAAATTTAATGATCAATATAGGTATATTTTTAATGAATGGTGCCTATAATTTTGTTGGTAAATAACTAAATATCGTCCTACGTATACCAACGGATGTTGAGGTAAAATGTTAGGTCTTTCTTACCATGTCGATAATTATTTTATTGTTCACGGTTCATCACGCCTTGCCTGTGTAAAGATAGTGACCATGGTTAATGTATTAACTATCGATGAATTAATATTCATGTTGTAGCTGAGACTATTGTGCGTGTATCGTTAGAAAACCCAGTTAGCATAGAGCCAGAGTTCTTAATAATATCGGAGTAAGGATGGTTCAAGTGAAGCTGGTGCATGCGGCTGGTGGGCGACCAATTAACGTAGAACAAACTCATGTCCGTAACAAATTCTCCTACAGTTTTAACAATTTGTGTTTCAACGTCTTTGTAATTTGACATCTATGATCTTAGGCTGGTATACAACATACATTGTGGGTTGGAGGTTTGCATCTCTTTTTAGTCTCAAAATTTATGTAAATATTTCTTACTTTGCCAAAAACACTTCGTCAAATACATAATGTTCGTTTCTGACCACAGTATTACAAAGTATAATACTAAATACCTATATAATTTAACACATAGGCAGCTTATGTTTTTAATGAAAGAAACCTTTCTTACTAGTATAACTTTAATTTTGGCTTCCCTTACAATGTGTATCAATGTGACTGCTATGCAGTATTTTTGAACAGAAGTCAGAAATGATTCTATTAGATCGATAGTGTAGTACAAGCCTTACCTCGTATTCGTCTTCGGCACGCGACGCCGACATCAAACGCTCGTTCCTAATTCAAACAAAGCGAATTATATTTCATACGAACGAGTCGAGTCGAGTCGAGCCGAGTCGAGAGCGAGCGATGTGTGCCGAATCGATTTTATTGAAACCATGACAATACTTACGTACTTACCTAGTTTATTTGCATGAAACATTTTTGATTTGATCACTTGTTTCAGAGCTTGTGAAGATGTATCAATCGATGAAACTAGTGGACTATTTATATTTTCACTAGCCTGCCTTGTGGTTTCACCCGCGTTCATAGGTGATCTTCGCTTTTTCCGGGATAAAAAGTAGCGTACCTATGTGTCTAGGGTGTCATCTACCTAACTCCATAATAAAATAAAATAATAAATTTATTAAAATCGCTCCTGCCGTTTAGACGTGAAGAAGTAACAAACGTACACACTCAAAAACTTTCGCCTTTATAATATAAGTGAGTGTGATTGGAATAATACCTAATAGTGTTTAGGTAATTTTTATTATTTTAGACATTTTAATATAAGTAAGTAATCAATATATGAAAGGTATGCCGCTGAATTGCATTGAAAATGTTAAAGTAGGTATATTTATGCATTGAATATTTTAAGGTAAAATTTTTAGACCTATTCTATATTATGGTACCTATATACATACAAGGTAAATTTCATACCTATTCTCTTAAGTAAGTTCTGAAAATATCGGGCATCTATTATATCAATGAGATCTGCTTTCGTTTCTTGTCCAGGACCACCCCCCTATTTCTTTTACTGAATTTGCCTAAGATACTAAGTAATTGCGCAGGTTACTCCTATTCCAATAAGTTCATTTCTATCCAAAGGCTATTTTTTAAAGGGATTGGAAAATGGAAACAAATAAGGATTAGAACACATAATTGTTTATTTACACTAAGTAATATTCACATAGTTTGCGTAAGCACGCCAGTGCCGCTACTGTAAAAAAAGTTACATATTTTAACAATAAGTAGCCGTAAGTAACTAAGTGTAGTAGGAACGAGAGGTTTACCCTGAAGCCTATCTCTCTCAAGTCAAGTTCATGTCAGATAGGTAGGTAACAACACTTTTTTTTCTCGGCTAAATAATATTTTCTTGTTTTTAAGTTACATTTCTGGGGTGTCTTTGTTATTTTTCAAGTGGTGTCAGAATTGTTTTTAACCCTGCGATTTGATACAGGGTACAAAAATAAATTAAAATAATAATAAAAATATGTATGGTAAATGACCCAATGGGGCCACGTTTAAGAAAAAAAAAACAGGTTTTTGTGAAATATTACCAAAATTGTGAAAGTTTCAGCGCTGAATATAGTGAAACTGTAAAGTCCAGTCCTTATTTAATATTTGTAATGTATTACGCGTGAGATACGGCAAAGCTGAATTCAATTAATTCAACTAATAAAAGTTGTAGTTTTGTGACCCAGTCTTGGCCAGGGAAAATTCATTAATGGGTACCCCAGTCTTAGTCTAAGTTTATCTTTATTTTATGGTTACTTTGTATTCCCGCAAATTTGTACATGTAACTGACTGAATTCAATAAAACGTTAAACTTAGATAGTTCGATGTCTAAAGTCTATGTCACAGTGATCCCAATGTAAAAACATTCGCTCATGTCCGAATTCTAGATGTTTCTTTTAATTTTTGGCCATTACTGGTACCGTGGCCACGACTGGTACACTTACGATACTGTCTCAGTATCTTTTGTCAGTTGTTTTCTCAGTGTTTATTGCCGGCTCTTCTCAAGTATAAGAAATTATGGCCAAAACGAAAAAGGAGTGAAGGAAAGAATGAATGAAAGTCAAAATAAAATAAGTTTAAGGATTATAAATTAAATAAGTAGCAATAAAGTAAAAATGCAGTGTTCTCATTCATGGCTTGACTTGATATAGGAAATAGGCTTTGGTAGAGTTTGTTAAAAAATGCCTATATATCGGTATAAAAATCTCATCACTCCTTTATCAGATTCATAAGTGAGGAATTCTACAAAACCGGAAGTAAAGTAACATTGACGCAAATCATTTATATAATACAAATATAATTTAAAATATATATGAAAGATAAAAAGTATTTACATGCTTAAAAATCGAAATAAAAATAAATGATTTGCGCAAATTATTATATGTATGTAAATCCTTTTTACAACTGAATATATTTTAAATAGGTATTAAAAAATTTAAATTGATTTTAACACTTAAAACCAGCACTTGTTTTAGCGATAATACTATATTTCAGCGATTCTAATTGAGAAATCTTCACGGTACGTTAGTATATCAGTAAAATTTAATTACAACACTACACGTAATTGTTTCAAGTGAAAAATATTTATAAAATATCCATTTTCTGACCATAAACAAATCGGCGATAGTACATTAATATTACTTTACGGTAGCCATGTGAATTTGGACTTTATTACAATGAAATGTAATATTAAATTGCTTGAAATTACTTAGTCATTACTAACATTCACGTTCTATATTGCTGGTAGGTAATTAGTAGATATTCACAATTCGACTAATTTAAAATTAGTAAATCATACTTACTAATTACAAATGAGATAAAACGCTTACTTCGTTATATTCGTATTCTCATATAATTATAAAACTATTTTTAAGAATGTACTATTTCTAAGCTAAACTAAATATACATTATAGATTATTATGTACATCGTTACTAATTATTCGGCTTGTATAACTGGTTCAAAGAAAAGCCAAGTAATTTATTTATATTGCACTTTTACATGTATTAATTCTGTTGTAATCCTATGACTTATGCTCTTTTTGTTTTAAGGAAACTTGGTGTGTTTATAAATTTGCACTAGGTAAAAATAAGTCAAAATAAATTAATAATTAAAAATACTGAATATTTTCTATATTCTACATTAAATCTTTTCTTTGAATCAGTTATAATGCCCGTCCACAATAAATAATTTAGGAATATCTCTATAAAATATTAAGTACTTAAATAATAAAATCAACTATCACATTTAGGTATTTCGAACGAAGCTTCTTCATAAGTTTTTGTACAATAAACTACACTATAAGATCTTCAGTTTATTTACATTGTTTATTTAGATTGTGAAAATTACATTACGCGTAACTATTTATTAGTGAAAGATAAAAACAATCTAACGTCACTAACGAGTCCGTAAAAAGTTTCAACAGTGTACCACAAAAAGTCTATAATTCGAATCGATAATATAATCGATATCGTAATTGTTCGATTTAAAAATCGAGCACGCGTCGATCGTAGCTGACATCGGATGCGATCGCGCGCGATGCCTCGTTTCATTTGGACGCGTTCACGACAAGATTCGTCGCGGCCTCCTCGCTGGCACCTATGCTCATCGCTTTCTTCTTCAGGATACCCAGATCGGTAACATTCTCTAGGAAACTCTTGTGAGCTGACAGCACTTTTGCACTCTCTACATCTTTCTTTAGCTCTTCCATGTCTCGCTTCAGCTTTGCTCGTCTGTTTTGGAACCAAGTGATCACTTGTGCGTTGGAGAGCCCGAGCGAGCTGGCGATTTCGTCCCTATCCGCGGGAGACAGATACTTTTGATAGAGAAACCGTTTCTCCAGCTCAAAAATCTGATGGTTGGTGAATGCTGTTCTTGATTTTCGTTTCTTCTTCGGCTGCGGCCTCGAATTGAACAGGTTCAGGTGATTCGACTGACCATCTGGAACAAACAGAAATTAAAACGTTAGTTATGGTCGAGCTGTCTTGTAAAAAGGTTTTACGACGACATCAGGAAAAGGTTGGTTTATGCGCGTGCGTCCAACTCGTTTATTGATGACTCGATTGATCGGTCAATTCTTTACATTTGAGCCGAAAACAAAGGTAAACGAACTTTCCATTCGAGACGGAGAGGGTCTCGGGGAAACGAGGATTTAATTCTAATAAAAAAAGCTCAGAGGTAACAGTGAGGTTATAGTGGTGGCATATAGATAACGCCGACGATTTTCGACTCGTTATCAGGCACTAAAACATTATTCGAGTCTATGACACTGTAATAAAGCGCCCGCAGCGCTAAAATGTAACTCGTCTGTCATAAAACATACAATAAAAACACACCCAGGAATCGTTACATTTTAACGAGCTTACAATCATATAGGGGCCCTACGTAAATGCGTTTTTAAGGAAAAAGTAATATCAGTACATTGTTGCACATAATGTGTCTATTACCGCTGATTATTTCGAGTAAATATCTAATGGTTTTCAAATGGTTTGAAACGCCTGTTAGAGTTTAATTTTCCTTTTATTGCCGTAGTTATAAGCATAACGGAAATGAAGATACAGTGCAACAATGGCACTATCACTGCATCCGGTCTATTTCGAGTGTTATCTGCCATTTTGCCGCGCTTCCAAATTGCGTAATATGTAATTATATTTTAAATTAACTTGTTAAGATTTTATGAGCTGCCTTACTTTATCAGTTAATGGTTTTTAACAATTAACTTTAATGTACATAAGGTACCTATTAGCACTGAGGATAAACCAGACAAATCACAATAATGATAAAATATTATATTTATGTACAATATTACTATAATAGGCTTATAATTTTGAAAATATTACAAAATGCGACCTCCTCTGAGAGATTTTGAGATAGCACCGGCATTTGTGAAGCACGCGGTTCACCACAGATATTAATAAAATAACCCATTACAGTTTAAGATCTGCATCGTTAACCGTGGCCTATTCATCGCGAGCTTATTGGAATTTTTCAACTTTAAAACGTTAATGTACAATCACAATGACCGCACTTTAACGGACAGTTTGGTGGTTGAGAGAAATTCATAAAAAAATCTATTAAACAATACATGGTAATGGGGTTAGTCATGTTTTCAATTTGCACCCTTTCAACGAGACCGAATGGTCATTTAATTTCGCTTACTTCAAATGTTTGACCTGCCACCACTTAGGCAAGGTTATCATCAAAATATCTCCAATTTTATATAAATAAAAACATCAGCGAATTAATCTCACGTCGGATTCCATTCAGCGACCGTCACATACAATTACGGGGCTGAGACCATTACAAAAGATGGCAATTTTTTAAATACATGTAAAACACCGGCCAATGATCAAGACGGCCAAGGTTGTATTAATCATGCCTTAATCGCATCCTTAGCGAATCCAAACCGCAATTATGAATGTATAAAACACGAAAAGTGCCAAAAAAGAAACGAAGCCAAAGACATCGTAAAGTTGGCTTCGCAAAAAATACGGGTTCAGTGTCGATGAGAGAGGACTTGAGATTGACATGACAAGTTTGGTTCCCATTGGTTATCATTGTGATGGTAAAGTGATTATCATTGAAGATAATCGGTCAATAAGCATAGAATAAGACAGACAAATAAAATAAATTATTACGTGATACGCAAACATACGTACATAAATCAATAGGTCTTGCATGGCAGCTACAGACAACTAGGTAATATTTTGAATACCGTAGTATGTATATGATATCGAACATCGTTTAAATACAAATAGGTATACCATATATTGATACACACAAACACGTGTCCCAAAGAAAGTCGAACTCATGACCCGTGCGTGAAATAAGATTAAAGTGAAAAAACATGTCTCATACATACATGCCTCTGCATACCCTTAAATTCTTTAAATTCTTATTTGAAAGTGTGAAGAATCAACAATCCCTTAAAAAATGCTTTCATCTTGTCAAAGATTTAGTTGTGGATACTTAATTAATTCCTCAATAACATCACGTAGAGGCTGTATGTGAGGGGAATTCGTCTGACCCTTGGCTCTTCTAAAAAAACGCTTTTTATTCTCTAAAGACAAGGTACCATCGCTTATGTGAGGAGTGTAATGTACAAGTACATTGCGTGGTCTGAACGAATAGAGCTACCAATGCATCATATAAGACATGTAATGGATACTGTTGGAGGGGTTCTGTCGTGAGTCAGTCAACGCTAAATAGGTAAACCTTCATAATCAATGGAGTCGCTAGTTCTTAAGACGGACACGCACGTATGGATGCATTTTAAAGGTTGCTTTTCTTTTGTAGCGATTTATTTAGTAAAACATAGGTATATACTTGATGCTAAACACAAACTCATTATTCATTGCAAATTAGTAAGTAAGTAGGTACTACGATTGCTTTGGAGGAAATTTAATGTTTTATAACGACGTCAGTTCATCAACTCATAACAAATCCTCACAAAGCTAAACATAGCAATCAACGTGACAAGAATTAATGGAGCGATTTCAATAAGTCCTTGAAGCGAACGTTCACTTCACACCTTGATCGGTCAAATGAAACTGCATCCTTACCGAGCGTGATCATTGAACAATGGAGATGGACAGCTTCTTAACGACTACAAATTGAATGTCCTGTTATATTTTTTCTAATGTACACCTTGTTATGCGGGACCTAGTCGTTAAGAATTTCATAAAAAAAAAACCTCCATTTTTCTCAGATCGCACGGTCCATTCTTTTGTGGTGCGAAAAAAGCGTGGCGAAATTGAATTTTACGTGTGTTCCAATGCTTTTTTAATGCTGATTGATCGTGACATGCCTTTAGAAATCTATTACTGTACATGGCCTAAATTTTTGAGACCAAAACTACCTCCTGTGTAACACAAAAACAGTTTACTGTTACTGTAATAAACGTGTGCTAAAAGTAGTGCATCACGTTTTTCAAAGGAAATCTAATGTGGGAACATTTCATACCTATTTACCTACATTTGGAATACCGTGATAGTCAGTATAAACTAGGACCAAAACCTATACAATTATTATATGCCTATACGTTAGTTTAGGATAAAAACCTAAACGAGACAAATAGCCGGAAAAATAACTGCTAAATATTCGTTGCTCTGTGAAAGTGATATGGAAAGATACACACAAATTAGAGAATAAACTTCCTATTAAGAACATGAAGATAGATTACCTGATATATCTGATTAGTATGCAGAATGCATTCGTATAGCAATTACATGAACTAGGCATAATGACCGGGTGGCAGCTACCAAAAATAGGAAAAAAAGAATATAATAGCGAGGTAGGCAACCCAGTTGATTGCATGAATACGAAATGTCGGTTATATTAATGACTGTAATTCTTTATTGTTTTTATGAAAACTGTTTATTTGGTTCGTTTATATTTGATAATAATAATTGTTTGTGTAATTTTGTGTTGTCTAAGTATAATGAGCACGCGCCTTGTGTTTTGAAATTATTCGATTTATCATTACCGAAACGAAGTAGTAGAAGAAAATTCAAAATAGCTACGATAAGAATTTAGTTGAATGACAACATATATTATATGTAGTAGGACCTACACCACCAAAGTAACAAAGCTTCTGTATACACACTGCTAAATTTTTCATAAGTACCTATGTATAACAATACAATAGTGAAAAATCTTGTATCGAAAATGAAGCTGCTTAGTTACATTTGACTTCAACAGAAGCACTACAGCCACCGTAAGTGATTAAGTTGCCACCAAAATAAACTCTTAATGAATTATGGGATACAAATTAAGTCGTACCATAAGTTAACATCCAAAAATGATATCGCGCGGCATTATCAAAACAAACTCAAAGTAGCGTTCCGACTTAACGGGCGGTTTCATAGCACGGCCTATTTCAGATGAGTGTTTCGACTTAGTGACAGACGCACATACACTTTGTATTGCCGCCACATAATGGCCCGTGACACTGCTCTGTTTTGGCTTCTTAATTAGGGATAAGTATCCGGTTATGTCTGGTTTGTTTTGTCGAAGTTTTGTGATTAGGACAATTAAATAGGTGCAAGGTTCAAGGCTGATGTATAGTACTGAGCTGCTACAGGATCATGCATCATCGCTCTTCAAAGACTGACAAAACAGAAGCCGGTATAATCAATGTGTGAATATCCAGCAAATTTAAGCTAAGTCGATTTAACACGATGACAGCAAATCTTGAATGAATATGCCAGCTCCAACAATGAATGAAACTAAATATTTCTCAAATTCTACACATTCTAGTAACTCCATTGATAAAACATTCATTGTGGCTATCGAAGTCTTGGAATCCAAGCCAACGTTTGTAAGATTTCGTTTTGTCCACAATAAAAATACTTCAATTGCCAATTTGACAATCGATTGAGCAGCGGTTGAATCGAATCAGAACGATTCAGTTTGTTGCGGTCGATTCTTGGAATTCACCTCAAATATTATTCGGAAACTTTTTATTATGATTGAGTTTTTTGCGTAGACACTACGGTCAGTGGAAAATAAAAATGCTAGCGGATTATCCGGGGTTAATTAATCGACAAGCTTCTAGGTTGGGTTTAAAGTAATTTAGAATTAAGTAGACGTTACAACTCAACTTAACTTTCGACTTTCAAATCTATTTATTTAATAACAGCTACATATTATTTCAAATTATTTTAAGTAAGTATTTCAGCTAGATTGATACAGGTAGAGATTAAAATAGTGACATTGCCTGTCACACATGAATAGTATATCTTTCCATCAGTGAAAAGTTTTTAAAACCCGATTAGTTGTTTTGTGAGTTTATTACATGTGAAAGCCTTAATTGAACTCATACCATATAAGATGAATTGATTGCGCAAACGACTATATATAGTAGGAGCGGTCCAATGATTATATTAGAAGTTATGTAATATAATAGCTATTTATATCTTCACATATCAAATCGATTAGACACATTAAACAACAAAAGATATCTGAGTGCATTATCGAGCTTACAGAATGTTTACTAATCAATTAACAGGCGTCAAATAAAATAGTATAGATGAATTGATTAGCAAGGTATTATGATGTAATGGAAACACGCTAAAGGCGGTGCTTGGTGACATTTGAAACCACCAGCGGGCAAGTACGGCGATGACATAATTCAGTTTCACTAAAGAGGTGGAGAGAAAGAGACAAGAGATATCCTCTATCCTAAGGAATGCGTGTGTCGAAGCCACTTATTGATTACCATACAATTTGCACACATAGTTCATCAAGATAGGTTATGACTGCTGTTGCGTTGGCATAGAATACCTTTTCCTTTATCACAGTTTGGTCGCGGTGGTCAATGACATAAGATTCCTCTTAGAGGAGTCACCACATAATCTGGGCTTGGGGATTAGGGTGATCTAATAAAACAATTGAAGCTGACCACATTCTCACGAGATCAGTTCACACGGCCAAGAGTCAATGTTTGGGTGCTGCTGTGGCGCACGTACGCCCTCCTGGTTTACGCCCCGTTGATCGCTACGTTATTTTTCTGATAGTGAATTAAGTACAATTCGATTTTTTGTGTGAAATATCGGTATAGTGCGATTGCTGAGCCGTTACAGAGCTTCGGCTGCCATTTTTTTTTTAGTAACGGTATATTATTAGGAAGGAATGGTAGTTGGTGAACGGATCCACTTATTTATTGGTGTCAATCTCTAAATAGCTCCGCCGGTGCAGTTACAATTCTTAGTATTTTACGGAAATATAGTAAAAAAGCCGTTATGATTACCTCCGATAGGAGCCGACATCATGTAAAAGAAACCAAATTTGAAATCAATAAAACGGAAAACATTACTTAAGGCAGGCATATATGGGTCACAAGGATACCTCAGCATGAAGTTAAATACCGCAAATGAATATGAATGAATAGTACAAAGTACCTACATCAATTCGAACCAAAATATCAATCGGAGTAATTGTTTGAGAGTTCTGAAACAATTGAATTTGAAATTGGATGTCAAAATCTGTCCCATAGACTATAATAACCTGACAGTAAAACATAGAGTTGCCATGTATAGCGACGGCCGTCGGTGTTGGGTTGCAAGTGGAAATAATAAAAGCTACAATGAATTAGGACATTTTTTTTTGTTGTTAACTATTTAATTAGAGCGTATTATGCGAGTGTTTAAAGCTTACTGCCAACCCCAAGGTTTTACTCTGGGATAAATATGATCTATTTATCCTCACAAACGTTCGCGTGTAATAGGAATTAATGTATCTACCTAAGTACTTGTACTAATGCATAATTAACATAGTGTTTGCCGAGTAGATATCTAGATATATCAGCTATTAATTATTCAATGATTTAGTATTTAATTGTTGTTATGTTAAACATTGCCAAGAACCAATTTATCTTATAACTAATCCATTTAATGCTGTATTTAATTATCCCAATTAATAATACATTATTAAAATCGCTAGTGATATCTAGGCCCACGTTTAAGGGACTAAAACAAATACAATATTATTAACAATTGAACAAGTTGATGCTAAACTAAGCAAAGTTTGTATGTAATGTAATACAGATAACTACTGAATTCGATATGTACTACAAATATAATTTAACTTAGACACAAGACTGATAGACATGTCCAGGTTTTTCCCGAACGGGAACAGATCTCACGACTTTTTGACGTGTCAATGTCTAACTAGGTTATTTGAAGATAGAAGGGTACTGCCTGTGTGGTTAGGTACTCTTCATAACCTTTGAAAAGGTTAATCTAGATATCTTACCAATTAGCCCTACAGTTAGTCCACATTGGAGACGTGCGCCGTGCGCAGGCCCCATTAAGGCCGTTGGGCCCACGCCAGACACCACAATGTCTCATTAGGAACAATTAGTATGGCATAAATTACCCCACAATGTCTTGTAATGACGCGTCGGCGTACCAAATTGCTGTGAACTATTGTTCTCTTATGAAATTAATATTATGTCACGATGGATTAATATGATACTGACGTTCGGTGATTGAGCATCCGAATGGCGTCTTTCACACTGAACCAAGATTTGTATTGCCAGATTCGATTAGGAAAATAAATATACAACTTTTTGCCTTGCAACGCAGCATCATTAGCGGCGACATCAAAGCCGGCGCCAAAATACCAACGAAAATAATTTTGTTACGCACACATAAATCAAAGGCGCTTTCTAATCGACTGTATCATACATTTCCATAGACAAGAAATTCCATATTCAAAGTTCTCCCTCATATAAGAACTTCATATTTAAAAAACGCACATAGGTTGAAAAACTTGGGAGTTGTGTACAAAAAGGTTGCACGCGTGGAGTGCCGTCGGTAGTTAGTGCATCGGCCGTGACTGTCTAACGACCGATGCTTATCTTAGCCGACGTACCCGAGACTTAGCAAAATACGCTTACACATTACTAAAATAACTTGATTATTCTAAGGAAAGTAAGTAAGACGAGAATATTCAAAGTAGGCACAGTAAAAAAATACAATTTGGAGACAAATTTGGCTTCTGCACTAGATTTTTGATATGTGTATTTGAATTACATACCTATAGGTAATGCCGTTATCAAAGGTGGCTGAAGCAAATATTAAAGCATAAAATAATGCGTTGAAGCGTTAACCAAGTTGCATTATTGCATAAAAGCGTTAAGACGGAGGCCATGCTGCAGTTCCCATTAAACCAACATAAATGCATGCTCTTATATACCTTCATGCAGTTATTGCTTATGTACGACATTAAGATCGAGATCTTCACGCGAAAATTTTGGGTTAAAGCATTTTGCAAAATCTTAGCACAATGGGCAATATAGTTAGTTGGGTGTGTTAAAAATTATTCATGGCGTTGTTTCGCTTCGAAGTATTGTTATAAACAGATCTTTGTAGATATTATATGTAGATGTATCTTATATGTAGAACGCATGCATTTTCTTTTATGTCGAAAACTATTAAGATAATATGAGTAGCCTGTATAATTTAAATTTTATTGTAATACATAGTTAATTATCTTCTATTTTTGTTTATAACATTCTCAGTAATATTAAGCTGTTGTCGTCTAAATAAAAAAAGCATTAGAATCTTGTTTAAAGTCTCAGTTTTCATCCAATTTACGTGAGTACTACTTCAGTCGGATCGCACTCTTTGATGTTTCAGACAACTGATAACGTTTTTTAATACCTCTTCAGTCGCAAGTAGTCAAAACAAACCATTTGTATCCCCTTTAAGATGCCACTTGAGTTTATTGCCTCCCTTTATTTTATGTTTTATTTACAACCTTTTTTTTACTGGTAAAACGACCGTTCCGAACCACTGTGCGTTGGATGAATGAATATGTCAAATTCAAATTTAGAAACACAAAAACTGGAAGAGTATCTTTAATACTGAAAATATCACAAAACAGGATTTAAACTTTTATAACTAATTAACTACATAAGTATAATATAAATGTCATTAAGTGACAACATGTTGAGTTTACGTATTCATAATTTGCATAATGTATAACGATAATTATGTATTCACGTTTTTAACATAATTTATAATTAAAGGTTTCCATTACCTACGTAGGTAATATGCATAAATATTTCCTTTGAAACTATAAAGTACATTTTATTTTACTGAGAGAGTAGTAGATACCTATAAATAACATATGACTTGTGTTGATTATTATTAAAGAGAGAATCAACCGTGTTTGATTTAAAATCAACACAAGTCCCTATTGCTATCAATAAGGATCACTGTGCAATTCGTTTCTGGTCTTCCTTACAGTGCACAGTGGGCCAAATCAGCGGCGCGGTTGGACATAAATCGAGTTTAACAACAATTTGCAAGTTATCCCGCGCCCGCCGCGTGAGCCCCGCATGCGGCACTCTGTCTTCCTGCCTTAGACCATGCGGAAATCCTATTTACATGGCTTATGTTCTGGAAAAATCTATGGGTCTGTTTTAAAACGAATTTTTGCTGTCGTAGATTATACCTATACCAAAGGTGATAATTGATGAGGGAGAGTAGGTAAATGGAGTCAAGTGCTCCAAGCATTTTGGCGAAAAAACATCTAGGTATGTTGTGAATTATACAGTGTTTTTTCATTGGAGATATACTCTTCCTCTAACATTCAAATCAAGATTGGAGATACAAGATTCATTTAACGAATCTATATCTCAATAAACGTATCGTATTTATAATGAACTGTGAGGGAAATAATCCCCCGAAAACTGGTAGCTTGTTCGCTTATAAATCACTGAGAGGCAATAATGTGGGCCGAGTTAGCCCCGGGGGAGCGACATCCCAGGCCCGCCGGCTTCCGAGAGAAATGCGCACGACGAAAACACTTCCTTTTGTCACATAATTGCCTAAATTGTTATTAGACGGAATAAAGACATATTGCCGCGGGACGGGACGCGCGGGAAGATTTGTGGACTTGTTGCCGACTGAGCTCGGTGCGGTGACTGAATGGGATGGATATTTATAGACGCGATGAGAGATTATATTTTAATAGTGTCATTTATATTGCTCGCTATTCTGGGCGCGTTTAATATGTAGTAAGGAATGAATATTAGGTGTGTTTTTTAATCATGAGAACTTTACCCTTCTTCCCCACTAATATTTTAAATACGAAAGTAACGCTTTCTTATACCACAGGACTTATCTTGATGAAATTTATACCAAAAAAAGAGTAAAGCTTAGGGAAAGACATTGGCTAACTTTGATCCCAAGGAAATTTAAAGTCACTGGGAACGCCGGCCACTAGCTTTATATAAACAATCTTAAAGCTTTGTACATAACTAGTAAAATTATTTAATAATATAAACAAGCAATACATTTTACGACTCTCTATACAATTACAAATATTTAATTTAAACACTCATTAAATACATTTATTGCGGTGTGTTTAATTTTCTGTGGAACTCGCAACACGTGCAATAAAATTTTCTCTTAATAGTTTTATGAGACTTGAATGAAGTGATACGTTCTGAAGCACCACAAACGTTTCGGCGGCTAATAACAATAATAACATAACATATATGTGTGCGGTCCAAACAAATCACTGCCACATGTTCTGACACTAAAACCTACAACAAAACACCTCACTGACAGATATATTAGCGGCATTGCATTCACACAAAAACCACCAAAGCGATATAGGCCTAAATGTGTGCTTGTAAACAATTTTAAACTTTATCACATTGATTATAAGGATTTAATCTGTTTGCTTTCTAGTAATCTAGCTCATCATTTCCGATAGAGTGAATTCCAAAAGAGAAAATTCAAATTACCACCCAAATCCAAGCGTCAAACTCAAAGTATTTTCCTTCTGTATCATTTGAAATTCTGAATTTGACGTGACTTTGAAATAGACTGCAATAGACACCTTTTGTAGTCGGTTAAATAGGTAACAAGATTAGCTAGTATTGCCATTTTTAACTAAGTAAAAAATATGTCATAGTTTGTTCTGACAGCGCAAAGTAGAACGGCTAAGTATCCTGGGAAGACGAAAGTACAACTATCACATAAATAAATACTATAAAAAGATAATCACATTAATCATCATCATGTATTAAGCTATAAAATCAAATGTTTTTTCGTGGTAAAACTATTACAAATGTAAACTAATTTTGTCCCCCGGCTCGGCAGTTTGTCATAGTGTGCGTCACTAATTGAGACATATTGTAACGTGTCGACGTCTCGCCGCATTACACTCTGCTTTGCTATGATATCCTGGTAATTTTGATCTATTCACTCTTTTTATATTTAGAAATTTACTATTGATTAGGTAGCTACAGACAGACTGACAATTTTATATGAACAACTGTGACTTTGACATTTTAAATTAGGTTGGTTATGATTTTCGTGAGGCATTTATCTTATGGTTCATTTTGCCAGTTTCTTTCAGAATAACAAATAAATATCCTGGGCTTTTGTATGGTAAATGACCCAATGGTGGCCAGTTTAAGAAAAAAGAAACTGGTTTTTGTGAAATATTACCAAAATTGTGAAAGTTTCAGCACTGAATATAGTGAAACTATAAAGTCCAGTCCTTATTTAATATTTGTAATGTATTACGCGTGAGATACGGCAAAGTTGGATTCAATTAATTTAACAAATAAAAGTTGTAGTTTTGTGACCCAGTCTTGGCCAGGGAAAATCTATTAATGGATATCCCAGTCTTAGTCTTAGTTTATCTTTATTTTATGGCTAATACATCAAAGAACACCAATTTTGATTTTAATTAAGCAATACTATTTTACAAGTGAAACTTTCTGCTCACCGCCATAACGATTTCCTTAAGAAAAGCCGTCGTTGTCAATTTCAAATTATTTTACAATTTGCATTCCCGCAAATTTGTACATGTAAGTGACTGAATTCAATAAAACGTTAAACTTAGATAGTTCGATGTCTAAAGTCTATGTCACAGTGATCCCAATGTAAAAACATTAGCTCATGTCCGAATTCTAGATGTTTCTTTCAATTTTTGGCCATTACTGGTACAGTGGCCACCACTGGTACACTTATGATACTAACTACTATAATGCAAAATGATGTTACCCTAGAGATGAGTTAGGTTGTGCTTCAACTGTTGTATCAACGCTCAGTATACAAAAAAAATAAGTACCTACATGGCTTTCAGGATTAATATTCTACATTTATGAATAGGTATGTACATATATAGGTAGGTACATTAGCATGTATATAAATCATAAATTTTCACGATCGCACTCACGTAACGGATCTCGGCACAAAACAAATAATGTCAATTTACCATAGACAAAGGCAATGTTTTACGGGAAACAGTGGGAAACAATCGATGCGGTGTCGGCCGACAATTTAAACGTCGCCGCCGATTTAGATTTATACCCCTCGGCGCGATTTATTACGTGCACATAGGGCCGACGAGTGCCGCCCGCGCCGCCGGGGACGGTACCGAGTCCCGGACTTTACGGGATTAGGAAAAAATATGCTGTAGGTACATTTGCAAAATCCTGTAACAAATGTAAACAATCTATGATATTCAAAAATTATAAATACAATTCCAAATAGAACATTGTGTGCATAAATAGTCAGATTGTCTTTGTTTAATTTAAAAGGACTATTGGCTACATCTATAAATTAATATACATTCAAATAGGCAAGTATATCAAGTGATTCTTAAAAAAAATCAATTTGAAAATTTTTTACTTGAACCTTACGTCACTTAGATATCTCAGGGTAACAGTGCATTTTATAGCTTTAGATATTTTCTAAATACTTCCAAAGATTAATAAGCGACGGCCTAATTGCTTTAAAGCAAGTACAGGTTAGTAAATTCATACAGTAAAGTCAATTAGGGCTTTGCTTGTCTTCGCTTTGGATCCCATTAGAATCGTTTTGTGTCAGTGACATTGTTGATAAATTGTTAATCGATACTCCTATGGCAACGAGACTCCGAGTGAACGTGGAATATTTACATATGTTGATGTTCACAGGTAACCTGTTAGTGTTAGCCATGGGTGTTACATATAGGTATGTAGTATATTTAGTATATTTTTCGGTTAAATTTCCGGAAGTCGTTGGGTAAATTCATACTAATTCCGGCCCAACAATACAAATACCTACTGTGCATTATTTTTATAAGGCATGGCGAATAAAATAAATATTATAAATTACCTAATAAAATATTATACTAGATTATGTCTAATAGTCTGGTAGAATATAATTATTGCTGTAGCGGTAAATAATTTCCCATACAGATATATGAATAAACTTATTGCAATGATATATTTTTGTGTTATTGAAGTATGTTGCGCTCAAAAACCCTTCGCAAAACGGATTATGTGTAACTGAAACTGTTTATACTTACATTTAAACTACTTTAAACGGCGGCGAACATTGTTCGCAATGAACGCAATGCGTCGCGCGTCGCGTGTCCCGTGATTACATGACAGTCACGTAGTGTTGTCGCGAAACATCCCGGGATCCCTTTAGCAAACAAATAGTTCCGATCCCGGATTAGGGTGACAATTTAAACGGACAACTCGGGCGGGAGTCGAGGGCCGCGGCCTACGCTTTCAATTTGTTACAATTACTTGGCGACTGATTTCCAAGTGAAATTGCTATTTATACTTGTGTCTGGTGTTAAGGTCGATACGTTACCGTTTTGGTTTGGTGATAAAAATAGATAGATATAAATTATATTTCACCATGCTGCTGTTCACAGTAAATTGTGTAAAGAAGGACAAAAATAACGTATTTTTCTTCTTAAAGCTCCACAACCGAATTGTAATTAAACATCCTAACAAACAATGGAACATTGCCAATCCTAACAATATTCTTGTCTCAACCCATAAAAACTATGCAGTCAAGCAATCATGGAACGAATCGATTCAATTTACCGTAAGTTTACCTAACCTCGAACTAAAAGTAATCAACAGTTAATGAAAGCTCGCCTATTTGAACATATCAAGCGCACAGTGGAACGGGCGATGGATTTAAGCGGACAAAATTTAGTCAGACAAAGTGAAATTTCGTTAGCACGCGTTAAGGGCGGCCGGGGGGGTGGTTTAGGGGGGGAGGTTGTCACTGGAGGGGCGTTTTCCATTTCACGCTCCGTTCGCTGCTGATGACACCGCATTCCTGTGAGCAAATGGCTCGACAAATGAAGTGAGGGCGCACTGGCGGACACGCCCTGCCACGTCATAACTGTCACATCAGCTTAGGGGTAACTGCACCCACTCTCGTTTCGGAAGTAAAAGGCATCGCGTTGACAAATTGATTCAATATACCACCTCGGTCCTCCAGTCAAGTACATACAACTTGCAAGTTCTTCTAAGTTGTTTTGCTAATATAATAGTCGCACGAAACACTTCAAAGAAATAAAAGCTTTGTTTTCTTTTAAACTGTTGAGACGTGAACGTTCAGCGGTTAACAATGGCAAGTCAAATTAAGGAGTGTCTTTGTTGTAGCACTATTATTCGGCTCAATTAAACTTTCTGCTTCTAATTAGTACATGTGGGCTTTATGACGTGAAAAACCGGTTGCCTAATCGCATATAATTATTTAATGAAAGGAAATAAACATTATTTACATACTTGTTGGTACTGTATGCCAATCCCGACCACTTCGCACTAGTCTATCCCACAACTTCTACTCTTTTTGTGGTGATTACTTATATAACAAAGTAAATAATATGCTTAATGTATACCCACTTTGCAAAATTAGCTGTAAGAAACAAGTATTTAATTTCTTACAATCACTTGACTATGACGACACCGAAAAGTTGCTACGCATTTTATTATAATTATGTATAAAAAAAAAAAAAAAAAAAACCCCCCACTTTCATTTATTAATTTTATCGATTAGCTTCATAATTTAATCAGTGTCCCAAGTTTAACTGTCCGCACAAATATATATCGCCTCATACTTCACTACACACACACGCTCGCAAACATACACACACACTCACACACATTCATACGCACACACACACATACTTATATATTTTATATATTACACACAGTACACACCTTAACTTACTTACTTCACTTAAAAAACTATTATAAAAGTTGCTTTTGATTTTATTTATTTTTCTATTTTAAATTTTTGTTCATTTTGTTTATCTTTCTTCTTTATAATTTTGATTGTTGGTGTAATTGCGTCAAACAATAGTTTAATAGGCGGAGTGGGCCCTGGTGACCTGTAATACAGGTTTTTTAAACCTAAATCAGGCACCAGCTCTCACAAGGCAGTAATTAAATTATTATAATAATAGATCTAAGGTAAACCGATGTTATGTTTTGTGAGAGAAATAAACAAATTTTTTTTTTTTTTTTTATTACTTGTATTTCAAACTAATTAGTACGATGCTTGGAAATTGTATAATCAGTAGCTGTCTATATACCTGTGTAGTAATTATCGTTGTCGTTAATAATGTAATGAATTGGTAGCAGTGGCATAGAGTAACAATGTCGCATATTGGTAAAAAAAACTGGTCGTTATATGAAGAATTTAAATGAAAAACATCCATTAGCTGGTTCTGGATGGGGCATCGGTATTTGTTGGTGCGATTGGTGCGTATCGGAAGATGTATTCTTGCGGCCGGTTCCACGATTGTTACGGTCCGCTCGTGACAACTGTCAGACACCTTGCGATGTGCAACCGGTTGTTATGGAAAAAAAATATGCCTTATTACTGTCCACCTGAGCAGGCTATTAAGCTCGTGCGCTTTCTTAATACCTAGTTAGGTACATATTTAATAAATTGTTGATTGGATTTGTAAGTGTGCAGAAATAAGCGATTTTAATTTACAAGATTCCTTATAAATTTATCGCGCCAATATAGATAGAATAATTATTGTTTTGTTAAAATTTATTTTATTGTTAAATGTCAATGTTATATTGCAAAATTGATTAACCACAATATTACATAATACAGCATTAGTTCAATTTGACCATGACCATTTTTGTACATGGAATAAATCACTTCAAAATGCATTAAGTCCAATTACAATCCAATTTCACTGTCCAATGACGTTATCTCCTCACATTTTCTCACTAAGTAAGTACATTCTACTTATTACATAGAATAAAAAACTAATTCCACTGAGCAATAGTGTATCGGTTAGTTATTATGATCACCAATGATGGTCGCGGGATTGATCTGATTCCCGGCGGGGTGCATCCAGCGGCGATTCCCGTGACGATAGCAATCCCGGGCAGGTGCACCGCGCTATGACAATTTGAAAATGGAACGCGACAATATCATTTGTCATTTCGTGAGATTTGTAACGGTCGCGTTTTATAGCATTCGGACAGGTTGTCCTGTGGCGAGGATTCCGAGCCTTGTGCCGAGCCGAAACATGTGACTCGTACTCTTAAAAAAAAATATGCAGCGTACAGCTACTATGTACCTATATACTTAGTCCTTAAATATATGCAGATGTAAATCTAGTTATAGAAATAATTAATCAAAGTAAAACATGTTTAAACTCTACAAATAAAAATACACTTTGTTGTCATATAATTACCAACTAGTTCCTTACTCTTTAGGTACCCTACTAAAATCTAAAGTGAAATAAAAAACGCGATCATATAAAAGAGTTCAACACATAAAGTTGATGACAAACAAAATAAAAATCCTGAATAGATGTCGTTAAAAGTAATTGCAGATCAGTCTTCGCGTCCGTGTAATTACCGCGAGTGTGTTTCAGTTCAGCTTCGTGCCTGAAAAATGTCTTCTGCCATCCACATACATAACTACTGGAGCGTGTGACACCTCGTTAAGTGTCGCTGAAACTGAATTAATTTGGATTTCCTTTGAACACCATCCACTGTCTGTATTGTATGTAAAAATAAAACGTTTTTAATGTTTTATTCGGGGAATTTAAGTTTTTAGGAATGATGCTTGTTAATTAGGTGTTTATTGAGAATTTTAATGAAATTACAAGTATTTGGGTATTGACATTCATTTCGACTAAATATAAAAAAAAACAAAATTTTCAGAACTAGTAGGTAATACTTATAATTTTTATATTAAGATCTTGACATTTAGTTATATGGCTGCATTTATTCGGTAATCATCAGAATATACCTACATTGGGACTAGATATAATAATTATAATCACATTGACGTTTTCAGTTATTTATATTTACTAATTGAAACATATAGACTTAAATTGTATCTATCGTACAAACTCAATAGAAACATGGTCATATTATAAAGAGTTGCTGATTTGACACAATAGTCATTAAAAACACTTAAGATAACTTAAGGCATATTCTATTTTCAAAATGAACTTATGAATTGTACAAAATTGACAAACGAGCACTAAGTAACATGATGATACTTTACAATACATACACAATGTCACCGGAGAATCCAAATCAGATTGGCATTCTCAATATTGTCCCAAGAGTACCACAGTCGCGTTTCTCCCAAAGTCAAGTAGCGTATCGTCAAAGAGGGTTATAAATCCCCGTCCGACAGTCGCAGGGTTATGTAAAAAAGCACAAATGGACGCTAATTAAACAGGCCATGTTGTGGAAATGTGCCAAAGATCCGGACCGCGATGGAACGGGTTAAATCTGGTCGTTTAGATCGGGATGGACGATTGCGAGCGATTTAGATACAAGATGTGCGTGACTATGGCCTATAGGTATAGGTATTATTTATGGAGATCTATTTCACTTGAGCCTATGCTTCGACTTGATTGTATATTTGTAATGTGAAAATTATCTTCAATTGCGTGTTTCAATAACAAAATTAGAGGCAAAATTGGTTTATTTATCTATGGAAAGCTAATTCAGTTTTTGGAAGATTAAGAATTATAAGATATTTTAAAATAACTAAATATTAAAATTAAAAACTCTAAAGAAGGTGTAGGAATTAGCCACTCACTTAGATAAAGATATTTAAAGAAAAAAAAATAAAAAAAATACCGGCCGAATTGAGAACCTCCTCCTTCTTTTTGGGAAGTCGGTTAAAAACAAAATGTATATCTACATTATGTTAGTGTGTCTATGGATCTGTTTAACGTGTTAAATTGTCCTTAAATAAATTGGTGTGAAGTTATTGTCTCTTCAATTGTCCCCTCACACATGTGGGTGTATCGAACGAAATCATTTCTCATTGACTGAACTGCGCAAGTTTTTTTTTTTTTTTTTTTTTTTTCCTTATTCTGGGACCACAAGTAATGATCCCAGCTAATATTACAATCTAGCCTTAGTATTAGGCTAATGAGTAATTTAAATTTGGCTTAATCTTCTATTTCACTATAAAAACTAAGAATGTGTCCATCAACACTTTTCTTATTGTCTCTATTAAGGGGAAGTCACTTTGTTCATGTGTTCTATAATATTAGCACTTGCACTAAGTTTAACACTATTACACTACACTAGCTCAAAAGGTTTAGTCCTTTTGAGTCTTCTCACAATGTCTGTGTGATCGAGGAGCTGTATTGCCTCAACGTTCACATGGTGGAGAAGTCTTTTCTGGTGAGCCTCTGCATACTTTGTGATCACTTGGCTCACAAAGCTTATTTTTAAGTCCCGATGAAGGTCATCATTTCTAATGTACCAGGGAGCATTTACTATTTCTCTTAAAACCTTATTTTGGAATCGTTGTATAATCGAAACATTGCTTTGTTTGGTGCAGCCCCACAGCTGAATACCATAAGTCCATACTGGCATTAGGACTTGTCTGTACAGTAGTAATTTGTTGCGTGTTGACAGCACGGAATGTTTACCAAGCAGCCAATACATTTGTTTATACCGTAAATCTAATTCGGTTTTTTTCTTTTTGACATGAGCCTTCCAGCGTAATTTGACGTCAAGGGTCATCCCGAGATATTTAGCTGTATTTTCATACGGTACTTCTTTATCGTTAATATAAACTGGCCAATACTGATGCTTTTGATTGCTGAAGTCTATATGAATAGATTTGGATTCGTTCAGCTTTATTCTCCATTTTTTTGTCCATTCATAGACCTGGTTTATAGCTATTTGGGCGTTCTCTGTTGCCTCTTTATGAGTACTTCCTATAGACATTATTGCAGTATCGTCGGCAAAGGTCGCTAAAGTGTTATTTTCTGGTTGTGGGATGTCACAGGTATACAACAAGTACAGGACTGGGCCTAAAACACTTCCTTGTGGCACACCAGCTTTAATTTCCTTCAGCTCAGAGTAGGCATCATTTTGTCTTATTCTAAATAATCTGTTAGAGATATATGATTCTAAGATATCAGCAAGATGTTTTGGTAATTTTTTTCTTAGTTTATGGTTGAGACCTGCATGCCAGACCTTGTCAAAAGCTTGTGCTACATCTAGGAAAATAGTAGAGCACACTTTTTTGTCTTCAAGAGTTTGTTCAATGGTGTTTATAATTCTATGCACTTGATCTATGGTTGAGTGCTTTTCTCGAAACCCAAACTGGTGGTCCGGTATGAGATTTTTGCTTTCTATGATTGGTTTTAACCTTTTAAGCAATAGCTTTTCAAACAGCTTTGACATGACTGGCAAAAGGGAGATCGGTCTGTATGAAGTAGTGTCATGCGGTGGTTTCCCAGGTTTTGCTATCATTATTACTTCAGCCACTTTCCATAAGTCTGGTACATATTTTAATCTAAATGAGGCATTAATAAGAGTGGTTAGTCTGACTATGGCCTTTTTTGGGAGATTACGAAGAATTTCCCCTGATATCGAATCATATCCAGGAGATTTCCGTGGATTTATGTGTTGTCTTATTTCTCGTAGGACTTCTCTTGGGGTTACTAGCTTAATTATATTATCATCTTTGTCTTTATCATTTAAAGTCAAGTCGTCATCCAAAGCAAAAGTTTCATTTGGATGAACCTCGTTTGGTTGAAAGATGGCTTCTAAATGCTCTGCAAACCGTTTAGCCTTTTGCTCGTCATTAACTGCCCATTTACCATTAATATCTTTGATTGGTGGAATTTGGTTAATTGGCTTTTTAATATTCTTAGTAGCCTTCCACAAGGAGTAATTAGTGCCGCGATTGTTACTTAAGTTTTGTAACAATTGATTCGTGGAGTCATCATTAAATGCTTGTATTTGCTTGTTCAATTTTTTTGTTAGATTGTTAAGCTTTGTTTTGTCCTCAGGGCACCTTGATTGGTGCCAGATTTTTCTTTGCTTCCTTTTTTCAGCAATAAGTTCTTTGATTCTGAGGGGGTACGTGATTCCCTTTGATTTCTTGTTCTTAACTGGAGTATTTTTCCATGCAGCTTGTTGGATGTGCTGTATGAAATTTTCTAGTGCGATATTTAAATGATCTGGTGTCTTAAGTGGGATCTGAAGGTCAATATAGCTATCTAAATCTATTTTGAAGTTGTCCCAGTCGGTAAATTTATTTACCAAGGTAAGTGGAATACTTTTAAATAACACACTCTCACTTAATTCTAAATATATTGCAGAATGGTCTGAGTTCATATCATAGCTATGTTTAGTTCTTAAATATTTGGAGCATACATTTTTTACAACGAAGAAATCTATAAGATCTGGTATTTTATTAGGGTCTGTTGGCCAGTAGGTGGGCATTCCGGTAGATGTTACATCACATTTTAGGCTTTTTAGGGCACTTAATAATTCTCTGCCTTTAGGAGTAGTTAGTCTAGAGCCCCAATACGTATTTTTAGCATTGAAGTCACCTCCAAGAACAAATCTATTCCCAAGTGTTTTTAAAAAAGTTATGTACTGTTCTTTCCTGATCATATATCGTGGTGGGCAATATATGGCTGAAACAGTTATAGGATATCTTTTGGTTTTGATGGATATCGCTACAGATTGTATTTCTTTCTCTTCGTATTTGGTTTCTTCGTAGTGATTAAGATTTTCTTTTACAATGACGGCGCTACCACCTCTTGCAGTATTGTCAGGATGAAGTGCATGATACACTTTGTACCCTTTGAAGTGAATATGTGATTGTTTCGTAAAGTGGGTCTCGGATATAAGACACACGTCAACGTTTTCAATATCTAGGATTACTTGAAGCTCATTTTTATGTTTTTGTAACCCATTTGAGTTCCATGTCATGATTTTGAGTGATTTAATCATTTTTTCGACTTAGATGTAGCTATTTTGGCACTATTTTCAATTTTTCTCAATCGTTCGTCAAATGTTGACATAAGTCGTAAGATTTCATCTAACTTATTGCCGTTGTTGACGCTTGTTGGAAGACTCTGTGGTACCGTAGTATTTTTTGTAACTTGAGCATAAGAGACGCTCTTAGTTGCATAGTTATCAGCTTTTCTTAGAATAGGCTTTCCTTGAGCAGAGAGATCTTGTTTTCCACTGTACTCTTTTTGTTGCTGTGTTTGAGGTGATTTCCTACTATTCTTGTTCCGAATTAGTTGAATTTCTTTAGCTACAACACATCCCCTGTAGTTTGCTGGATGTGAAGCTCCACAGTGGACACATTTTGGCTTTTCATCGCTTGTTTTTGTACATTCTTTAGTAAAGTGTTTACCTGTACATTTTACACACCTTGGTTCTTTCGAGCAGTACCTTTGTGTATGGCCATAAGCTTGGCATCTCTTACACTGAGGTACTAGTTTGGTGGTTTTTAACGGTTGTATGTCAACTTTATAACCCATGATAGTATCAATCCTGTAGATTTGGTTGATATCCTCTTCGTTTTTAAATGTGAGCATAAACATATTAAGTGGCTCTTTGGTTTTCCAGCTTAATTTATTCACTGCTTCTATAATCTGATAACCCTTTGTTTTTAGGTCTTCGACTATTCTATGTGGTTTACACGAAGAGTGTAGTTTTTTAACCATTACTCTTATTGGTCTCTCTTGCTTATTTTCATAAGAATGCCAGAGACAATTATTATTAGTAAGAGATTTTGTAATTTCTCTGTACGATTCTTCATTTACTGCGTTGATCTTTACAGTGTTACCATTCATCATTTTGATTGTAAATGCATTGGCTGCTTGGTTTTGGGACAAATAGTCAAATAAACCCTGGTAGTCTTTGATACCATCCACTATTATAGGTGGAGGCATAAGTGCTTTCTTATTTTTTTCTTTAGTTTGACTTTTCGGGATTATTTCGTCCTTAGCAGGCGAGGTATTCAACTTCCTCTTCTTTCGTGTTTTAGTACGAATCCACTCTGTTTCTTGAGCAAGTTCTTCCTCATCTGTGTTGTATTCAGCTCGAGGAACAGGTATCTCGATAGGTTTTGATTTATTCTCCACTAGGCATTTTAGCTGCTGTTGAAGAATATCAATTTGGCTTTGCAAGTCCGTTACAAGGCCTTGGAGTTTCTGACGCTCTTCTCTCTCGTCCTTATACCGTTGGTACAATAGGTGTTCAGTCGAAGTTTTTAGTTGGACCGAACTATGACTCGGGGACCCCGTTGAATTTGAAGTCATTGTTACTAATATAAAATGTATTGGCTTCGCCTTAATAAAAAAATATGCTGATTAGCGTGCGCCACGGTAACTGGGTCATCGTGGTGCAGCGCGATTTTGTTGTGAAACGTTAGCACTTTGCACTATTTGGACCGCGCGGTCGCGTCTTCGCGAGACACACGACGTGTCTCAGCGAATATTTAACGATTACTGACCTGCGCAAGTGTACGAATAAAAAACCACGATAAATTATTTACTCAACGGCATAACGGTATAGTTTTGTATGTATACAGTTCATAAACGGTATTTTACACATAAGTTTTTCCATATTTAAGTTGTTTTTTTAAATACATATAAATAAATATATGTGTTGATTGTGGAACAATTTAAAAGAAGCCAAGTACAACATATAAAAATAAATACAAGCCTTATCAGAATTTCGTAGCAGTTCGTAGGTAGAGTCGTAGAGTAGTCGTAGTGCTACGAATAGTTACGGTGTCTAGGATGAGGAGAATAAGTCAATACTAAAGTTAAGTTAGAAACCTTAATTTATTATGGTTTAATAACAAAACATTATTTTTATACTTAATTGCTTAACTTGGACAAAAATATATATAACAGGTGTAACTTACTTCTGTTTCAGAACACAGTTGAGTTGACTCTACATTTTAGCATCAATTTAAAACATTTCTCATATGGCAACACGACGGTAAAACTGTGATAAATGATTTTACAAACATAACTAGCAATACTTTTGCTAAAAATATACCAGTAAATAGACTATGTATATACTCTTGTGATATATATTATAATTATTATATTAAAGCATAGACTTTAGAACATTGACATAAGAAAATTTTTTATGGAATAAGTTTTTGTTTTAATTGCTTATTAATCAAAATTTCATGTTAACCCTACATCGCTAAGTGGATCTTATACATCGATCTTATACTACCAGTTATTGGCAACCACTAGTTTATTATCAATTTATCAAAGCATATCCACGTCCGAAAAAACCTACCTATATAAAAAAAAATCTTATAGGTAATATATTTTATTGCGCTATCCATTAACTCCATTTCACAAAGGACATTTATCAAAATTCCACCTTATCTAGCCCTACATAGAGTTAGAACTATAAAACTTATATCACGATAGCCACTAACAAAAGAATCCTATTGTACGAGATAAGATTCTCGCGACATAAACCTGCTAGTGTTGCCACTACATTAAAGCGCGCCACTGCGCCTGATCGTCACTTTGTGTTGGCAACACTGTGTTATTCTGTCATTTTCCAACCCACTAGCCAAACATATTGGCACTTTTATTACCGTTTCGGTTTCATAGGGGAAGGAAACATCTTGCCAAATGTGTGGCAAACTATTGTTGGCAATGTGTTATTGGTTTTATAGATTGTGAGCTATTTGCTTTGATTTTTTTATGGATTTGATACGGATGAAAACATTATATAACACAGAAGTAAATTTAGGATCAATTCGACTGTTTACCTACCACCATTATTTATTGAAATAACAACATTAAAATATGTCCACATATATCTTGTACAGTATATCCCAGATAATTATTCAAATAATCTTAACTAGATATATTTACGACTGTGACATTTATTTGCAATAAAAACCACAATTAGTACACGACATGGTAACGATTGAGATATAATGCGGCGATTCTACGAACACAATGCACGTGCTATAAATACGCTATGAAAACGTAGATATCATCTATCAAAGCGTACCTATGCAACATTGTCGGCTAATAGCTGCACAATTTGACAGATGGAATAACTGATAACACGTGATTGTGGACTTAGTATGTGAAATAGTGAATTAATTGGCACGTGGAATAAGTAGCTAATTTATTTGTACCTATTGTATATCATATAATATGGACAATCTTGCCAAACAATTTTATCTTGCCGGACATCGTTTTCTTTAGCTTTGTAGCCCATTCGATGGAAGATGGCGACGTGGACATAGGGTAGATAGATAGAGATGAAGAGATTTTTAATTTGTATATATACTTACTTAGATATATGTTTTGTTTTATATTAGAGGTATGGCTTAACTTAATATTTTACAAGTAAATTGTTTTTGTAACATATGAATAAAGTTTAATATTATTCTTAGTCTTACCAATATTTGATATCCATACAGAGTATTTAAAATATACATATTTTGGTATAGGTATACAAAATCTAATGTTAGGTGAATCTTTAAAACATATCATTTATTTAATTATTTTATCAAGGCAAAAAAGTAGTCCAGGTGCCCTGGGAAGGCGCCTAGGCGCGCGACATCAAACGTTATTTTACAAAATGCGCAATCGGGCCGAAAGCGTGCCGAATCACCCTTCTTTAAAGCAACTAAAACATTAGCAGAGATTAGGGGCATTGTTCGGAGCCCGATTAATTCCCCTACCAATATTATCTCTGACGCTCCCACAAAACAAAGTCTCGGTTAAACACCCTTTGCATTAACAGTCGCTGATCACAATTACAAATGTTGATACAAGTGTAAGCAGCGTTGAAGCGCGAGCTCTGCCATCCTAACGTACTTAATTGTTAAAGATACGCGTAAATGACGCTGCGGAATTATTCTCGCTTTATTCGCGTCGTGCGACGCGTTAAATTGAATTTTGTTTAATAAAAATATTTTCGCAAGCGTAGGTAGGTAGGTATTTGGATTCGATTTAATTGAATTTTCTTCACAGCTTTTTTTGTACATTATCTTCTTACGCCTTTGTTAATCCGAGATTAGTTTTGTTAGAGATTTTCTATTGTTAGATAAAATGAGACTTCAGCGAGCTAAAATAGCTCGGTACTTTTAATAGTTGTTACGTTCGGTCGGTAGTAGGTAGGTAGGTACCTAGCGTTTAAATTGAAATCATGAATGAAGTTATTAAAGTAACTGCAATTTGTTACGAATTCGGAGAAGTCGCGGTCACAATCGGTTGTATTCGAATTTATTGTACGATTAATGCTGTATTTTTTTGTGTTAATTCACCTGACTTCGTGTTTAGATTTATCTACGAGGAAAACTTTTGTCCAAAAAATAATCCTTAAGTTCCGTAAGTCTGAGTTAGTTCTGATTATATTTTTATTTCATTCCAAGTTAAGTTTCTAGCGCTAGACAATATGATGCTTATTTTACCTATTTTGATATTCAGCCAAAAGGTATTTAAGGTCTGAGTGCTAAATCTATGTCGGAAATACTGGGAGAATGTACCTACCTACTACGTGTCAATTATTTTTTACCATAAACTTTAAGTAAGTTTAATTTATCATTTATCAGAGCCATGTTTCAGTACAGGAAGGGGCCAGTATGTTTCAGAGCTGACAAACTCGACTGACATTATTTACAGTCATTCAGGTCGGCTATTCTACAACTTATTGAATGAAAATCCGCTTTCCGCGTCAGCTCACCACACAGCGCACTTACAAGTCAAATAAAAATTGGTTTAAGACATAAGCAAAGTCATTGTGGTGGTATATAATCAAAGTGGTAAATGTGGTAATGTCGTCCAGGGCAAGCGGCGGGTCGCGTGTCGGATGACGATCGTGGGGCCGATCGAGATCGCGCGACCAAATCGCACCCGCGCACGACACGCCGCGACAAATCACTGGAATTACGAACTAGCCCTCATTAGCGACAATATTTCAGCTGGAAACAACTGAAACAAGGACAAATGCGTCGCCGCGGCCGACGTGACCATTAGCCTGAAATATGACGGCTCTACAAGTTCGTGTAACTTATAAATAGATGTCCAGTCGACTAAGTAGGCGTGTTACGTACGCTGGTATGAAATAAAAATAATGGTAATTTTGGTAAAATTTGCTCATTATGTTTTGACCGTGTCTTGGTGTTGAAAAAATGGAGAGCAGTTAAGAGTTTTATATGAACGTTTATAAACGTATAGTTTCGAATCTCGAATAAAACATACTGTATATAAGTAGTAATGAACTGAATCGAAATTACTTATGTCAACACAAATATAAATACAAAAGTTTTAACGACAGAGACCGGCATACCTTATTAACGCAAAACAGAGTATGGCGGGCAATAAATGCAACAATAACCCGCACTGTGCACCTCCCACTGCACACAAAACGACTTTTTCTACGTCCTACTCAAATATTAGGCTGGACACATACCGCCCGACCGAAAAAACAGATAACGAGTTGCATCGCTACCGGTCAAAGCAGCCGCCCGTGCCGCGGTGCTCCGGTGCTGCCGAGTCCGCCGACGAACATGGGCGGGGCGCGTCACGCACAAAACAAACTGAGCGACGCGCGCGACCGAGACGCAACATGCCGCACCCACGCGCCAGACGAGACAGAAATAGCCCGGTGCCACCACACGGCTAATTTAAAACAGGAAAATAATTGATGGTGAGCTCAAAACAAACAGATATGGCTGACAAAAAAGGACGGCCGCATACGAAATCTTCATTATCGAGCGAGCTAGAACAAGAGCGCCGGCGAATGTTACTAATTTAAAAATATTGGATGCGACTCATGCGACTACCGCCACCGCGGTGCGGTGCACGGTGCGGTGATTCGACGTTATGCTAAAAGAGGACGATTGTCGAAAAAAAAAACTAATTTCGAATTCATTCACGCAGATGAATTTTCATAGAGAGAAAACAAAACCGAATGACGGAGCGGATTCGGTGCGGTCGGGTCTAATGAATGAGCGTTGGTTATTAGCAAATTGAGACCGTTAAAATGAAATTATCTCGGCGTAGCTTCGTTGTGAACGTAATTAATGGCGTAATAAATCCGGAAATCAAGTGAAGAATTAAATAAGCTTCAATAGAGAAGTAAAATCGATAAACTCGTATTTTTACGATAGTCGCTCAGAGATTAACGGTAGCTGGTGGGATTATGAAATGAGTAATAAAAGTTGGATAAATTAACTGTTAGATAATCTACCACATGAGTACCTGTTACTGTATAAAATGGGAACCGTTGTGTTAATGAGTTATCCTTAAAATTGGCTACAGTTCGGTTTGAAACATCAAGTTGAAAACATGTTATGCCACTCTGCGTTGGGTATTTTTTCAGACATTTTTTTGTAAGAGTTGTGGCGCCAATATTTTGACAGGTCTGTAACATGAGTTAACACTGAACAGACAAACATGTTTCAATATTGTGAAATATTGCTAAGTGGACGTAGATAAGGAGGAAACTATTGGCTCTATGATTTTTATGTATTGTTAATTGATTTATTAGATGGTAATATATCTTATCAGGGTAAATTGATGGAAATATTATTTATTGTAAGTTTCAATTATTTTTAATACATTAGTCAATCTAATAAATAAATATTATGTAACTATTCAAAGTAAAATAAATAAAGAAAAAAGTATCTATTGTTTAAAATCGTATGTCCAAAAGGTCCGGAAACATCTTAACAAACAGACAGACAGACGGTTCGCTTCATTGTTAACTATGTTTACTTAAAAACAAAAGAAGATTTTGACCACACAGATTGCGTAACTCAAAAAACAAACTTTGAAGAAGATGCTTTGCCATTTTTTATACATTGACGCATAAATTAAATAGACCCCTGTGCATGATAAATTGTAAAGTAAACATAGACAAGTTTTTGCTTAAAATGTCATATCAACAGTTGTAAGCCGCGTGTTGACTTAATAGAGCCCAACTCTATTTTGTAGAAGTAAAAAAATACCCATTTTGTTATTAACAGATACTGTGTTTTTTATTAAAAATTACTCAGGCAATCTTTTTGCTAAATATATATAAAATTTGTAATTATTGATATGTTATGGTCATAGAAATAAAAAACATGGTCTCAAGATCTAAATCCACTTTCATTTATTACAAATATTTTGAATAATAGTATTATTAACATGATAAAGAAAATATAGGTAAAGTGAATGCTCTCGCAAAATCTTCCTTCTTGCAAATTGGTAACCTGACCGCACCAGGCGTGTGTATGTTTGTGTGGGGACCATGCATGGCATGTAGTATGTGTCGGATATTGTGTCTTACTATTTGAGAATCGAATTAAAAATACTGCAATTCTCTTTTTTATGTGTAACTATGTTAGTTAATTTAAGAAACTACTAATATGATTTCCAATATAAAGTTATGTTAAGGAAATATTTTATTTCTAGATTTATTCATTATACTTATTGCCAACAAACCGAAAGAAGAAACAAATAAAAGTGTGGAAAACTTTAATAAATACAATAAATAATAATATTTTGCATTCATTAAACAAGAACTTATTCTCTTTTTTGTGTTAAATACATACATATGGGCGGGTTAAATTGCATCGTGGGTATCGTGCAAGAAAACTCACGTAGATCAATTAATGAGCAGAAGCGAATGTGGACGTAATGAAGGCAACAACTCCACAGGCAGTAATGAGATACAACATGATCCGCCGTCCCTAGCCGCTGGCCCAAGCCACGGGCTGTAGCGATTAGACAAGTAATTCTTGATTTTTAGAAATGCTTCTGTATTTTTGCCATCGTTATAATAATATTAAAGTATTAAATTCCATTTATTACTCAACATAATTATATAAACAATTCATAATAAAAACGTGTACGAGCGAACGCAGGTCGTGTTAAAAAGATACATAATTAAATCAAAAGAGTAGAAAAATACCTATTTGTACAAAAGATATATTTTCTAAAGAATTAGTGCTAATAAATAAAAATAAATATGTATAGCTATGAATATGCTACGGCCCGCTCGATTTCGTAGACACTCGTAGCGGCTCTTCACAGTGCTACGAATATCTATGAATGTTGCAGTTACTTGTAAAATCAGGATATTCAATAAATTTCCCTTTTTTTTTAATCTTTTATATTAACGGGTCATGTATTGCGAGTGCTATCATACGTCATATTAGAAACGTTTTGGAAATATAATAAAAGGGTTCCATTTTGAGATATATTTTATTTCAAACGGTAGCGGCTTAAAAATCACTCCGTATTCAAGTAATTTTACGATCGCTCCATACTCATGGCTTGTATAACGCGCAAAGTCTAAACACATGTAACTTATAACTTATGATTGGAAGTAGGTAACCTTTGCGAACCGTGAGGGCATCGTTAACTTCAGTCGTTACCAACCAATTACTATTGCGGTATTGAGACAAATTAGTTTTGTTACATTGTTTTGTTATTGTGCTGTGTGATAGAGTTACCCGTTAAAAGGGAAATGCTATACAAAATTAACGCAAGGCTTTTCAAAGTTATACAGGAATCGTAAGATTTTATATGAACATAAATGTTAGCTTGACTTCTTTGTTATAAATTGGCTTCAAATTACCTCTTCAATGATTATAAAAATAATTAATTATTTTAAGTAACGGTGAAGTTTCATAGTGAAACGTTGCCTTGTGCGTTATTTTATGGTGTGCGTGCCAGAGGACTGTCATCTTTACTAACAAGTTTATATGACGTTTGCACGCTTTCTACAGAACTGCATACCTGGTTACAATATAATGTATAGCTCTAGCCGGCTGAAGCATCGTATTTCGTACTTGTAACTAAAATTAAATACATTAACTACAACTTAACTTTAAAATGTAAGTGTAATTATGTAAGTTCCTCATACTCTTAGTTTTTATTGTCCATGGCTTCATCTGCATATTCAAGTAGAATAGAAAATATGGTTTCTAATTTAATTATAGAATAATCAATTTAAAAGTTTGATTTACTTAACTGACTGGAGATTCAACGATAACATTTTCCTTCAGATTTTTCTTTTTGACCAAGATAATACCTACACATATTTATATGATATATGTATATAAGTTAGTCGGTGTTAAAAAGGCCTTTCATTCGTAATGAAACCGGACATAAACTTTACCGGTGTCCTCATAAATGAAAAGCCTTGATCGGAGTCCGACCGGCGACCGCTCAGCAATATAATAAAGGACTTATGGCCGAAATACATGCGACAACTAAATTATCGGTTACAATTATACGGTACAGAGTAGGTAATTGGATAAAAAGCAGGCAGGTTGAGTTTTTTTTGTGTATCATCGAACAAGCTGCTCGGGTAATCGGCCAATTACTTTGACCTCGTAGCGAAAACCGCGGACTACGCTTTTTTCACCTCTTTACGTTTAGCCGCTAACAACTGGTTGAAATTAAAATTAATCCGCTGTCAAGATTTTAGTAATTCGCCAGTGCCCCGTCACTATTCTTAGTTAGTGGATGTTTTTATTAAATCTGTAATAATATATTGTATTTAATAAATATACGTAATGAAAGAAACTTCGTATGAAGAAGAATGAATCGTTAGATAATGTTAACTGACATACCTATATATACCTAGTATTCAACCGATAAACATATCTATTTAGCATTTTCTTAAGATATACGTACCTACCTAACCTACCTATGATTAATTAATTATCTACTTATTACCAAGATCACATAAAACTAGTTAATCAGATATGTAGTCGTATGTTTACTTCAATAAAATACGTAATAACAACATGACATGTTGCAGGAAAAAAAACTGGTTTTATAGGCTATAATGATATTTTAAATTATAGATTTGACAACTAAATATAATGTAACTGTATACCAAAAATTTATATAAATAAATACTTTCCATATACCAATCCCACGCATTTACCTAAACGTCCATAAGTTTCTCCCACAAGGGCTAGAACTATTATAGTGGTGTTGGTGATATTCATAAAATGCCAACTTGTTGTTACAATCATGTTAACGGAATACCACCTTTATGTAAAGGGAATAAGAGTCATAGGTACCGCATAATATAACTGTGTCTATACTTAAGTGATCTAGTACACACGAGATCATGATCGACCGCCTGAGGGCACCTCATTAAAGTGAACTAACGATGTAATTGGCACACTGTTGTATTCCTATGCCACTGTTAATGTACAAAATTGGATAATTGTACACTAGGTTAGAATTCTAAGAATGAATAGCTTAAGATAAATTATATACTACTTCCTGAATGCTGATAACCATTCTTGATATTCTTTCAGTACAAAAAGTAGGGTCGGGGAATTAGCAGAAGCACCGATTAATTTTTGTTGAATGTAATATCCAAATTTCTATCAATTTTGCTGTTGCAACCTTACTTACTTTCTGATCCAACGTTAGCATAACATACTTAAAATAAAAATAATTGTAATATAAAACGTGTAATGCTCAACAAAACTAGTAATATCTCAATATGTCAGTTTCACAGTTCTATCAGCAACAATAACAATATAAACGTAGTACATCGAGTCACGTCAATCGTGTGACAAGTACCTCGTGGCCAGTTACTGTCATTGTGAAACAATAGTTTGTGCCTAAGTGTCGCCCGAGGCTGCGCAGGCGCATGGCTCCATAGACAAACTGCGCATACGCCTGCAACATAGTCCTCTGTAATGATATGTAATGTACTGTATAAGGTGTTGAATGCCGTATACAGTACATGTACGCTCGTGAAAGATAGCTTACAGGTAGGGACTATATTTATTTAATTTATATACAAGTAGAGAAATGGCACCTATATGATATGTCAAGTAAATAGAAATGGTTTAAGAAAGACGTTTATTTTGACCGATTGTCATACATAAATACCTACTAGGTATATTAGCTTTAAATATCTGTATAAAATACCTGGAGAATATTTCATTATTATTCTAATATACAAAAATAAACAGTCATATACCATTCAAATCGCCGCTAGAAAGTTCTATTCGACGAATTATATAAATGCTTATAAATAACTGTTTCTAAATAGGTTCGCAAATCACTGACAGCTATTACCACCAATTAGCGTGGCACCCAAACAAGCTGTCAAACTTACAATCACCATAATTAACATATTATAGACGCGAGGTACCGCGCGAACCATAATGTAGCTAGTAGTACGGGATACGTAGAAGATTGACCTTCACCGATCGAGTATCCGAATGAAATGGATTTTTTATGAAATAAAATATGTTGACAAAAGTAACGTTAATTAGTTGCCTAAAAAAATCTGTTCAAGGCTATGTTGAATTAACAATTGAATATTTTTTTTTTTTCGATGTCTTCACCGATGTTGTATCCGAATGAATTTAACACTAATCGAAAGTATAAAGCCTATAGAATATGCAAGTATATCGTTGCTTATGTTTTTTCGTTCAAGACTTTACGGTTGCCAGGTTTAAATAGGTGTTTCGGAAATGATATCTTCACCGATCGAGTATCCTATTCAATTATACATCAAAATAAAGCTTATACTTTTTGCGAAACGATGGTATACGGTTGCTTACGAAAATCCGTTCAAGAGTCATTGTTGCCAGGCTTTTAAAATTATAAATTATAGCTGCCTCCCCGCGGTTTTACCCGCGTAGTTCCCGTTCCCGTGGGAATACAGGGATAAAATATAGCATATGTTACTCGGGGATAATGTAGCTTTCCAAAGGTGAAAGAATTTTTGAAATCGGTCCAGTAGTTTCGGAGCCTATTCATTACAAACAAACAAACAAACAAATCTTTCCTCTTTATAATATTAGTATAGATAAAGCGTATGAAAATGTGCAAGAAGGACAGTCTATCCATTCAATTCAGTGCGATAGAAGGAGACGTAGCGCAGGAGCTGCTCCCTCAACGTCAACCGTTTGAAATTTGGTGAGAGAAAGAGTCTATGCGTACCTACTATCAAATGCGACAGAAAAGGACGCAGCATAGCAACTAGGCCCAACTTAATAGTTATTAATAGTCTAGTATACATTAAATAAATATATAATTTTGATAATAAATTTACATCATTGATCTTACAATAGTTATTCATGAAATTTCCGATAGTTATTGAAAGTGGCAAATATCTGACAATTTCTTGGATTCTTTTTTAGACAAATAAATATTTTAAGGATCAATAAATTATATAGAATTAGGTAATTGAAAAAAAATATAAGTCCAAATTTTGGTAGCATTACTTTAAATTATATTTTTTTTGGTTAAAAAGAACATGCAAAGTTCTACAAACTTCAGTAAGTATTTTACAAAAAAATATAGTTTTTTTTTAAGACGATAATTGGGAAAATTATATATAATGTACTACTTACTTCTTGCTCTGCAATGAAATTATTATATTGTTCGTTATACACTTTTTTCAAAACTGTCACATTTTTATAACACTGCGAATGGTATCCAATTGAATCTTGCAGAATATTTGTCATATCCACATCTCCGTATTTAAAGTTTTTGATTTTTCGAAATGATAACTTTGACAAACAGTTTTTAAAAGTTTTATCGTCAAAGTCAAGAACAGGCTCTTTCAAGTTACACAAGAAGCACTTTTTTACCATTTTTAAATCAAATTCACAAATAAAAGGAAACAATAATACACTGTATGAATGTTTACTCCGTTGCACGAGACTTATTACGAGATAAGAATAGCAAGAAGTGGTTTCAATGTTCAAAATAACGGTTGGTAGGTATTTACTAACATTTTACCGTTACCGCACAGCGAAAGCGCGCTCTCCGCGATAAGTCTCAAGAGTTGGGCCTAGTTGCTATGCTGCGTCCTTTTCTGTCGCATTTGATAGTAGGTACGCATAGACTCTTTCTCTCACCAAATTTCAAACGGTTGACGTTGAGGGAGCAGCTCCTGCGCTACGTCTCCTTCTATCGCACTGAATTGAATGGATAGACTGTCCTTCTCGCACATTTTCATACGCTTTATCTATACTAATATTATAAAGAGGAAAGATTTGTTTGTTTGTTTGTTTGTAATGAATAGGCTCCGAAACTACTGGACCGATTTCAAAAATTCTTTCACCTTTGGAAAGCTACATTATCCCCGAGTAACATAGGCTATATTTTATCCCTGTATTCCCACGGGAACGGGAACTACGCGGGTAAAACCGCGGGGAGGCAGCTATAATTTATAATTTTAAAAGCCTGGCAACAATGACTCTTGAACGGATTTTCGTAAGCAACCGTATACCATCGTTTCGCAAAAAGTATAAGCTTTATTTTGATGTATAATTGAATAGGATACTCGATCGGTGAAGATATCATTTCCGAAACACCTATTTAAACCTGGCAACCGTAAAGTCTTGAACGAAAAAACATAAGCAACGATATACTTGCATATTCTATAGGCTTTATACTTTCGATTAGTGTTAAATTCATTCGGATACAACATCGGTGGAGATATCGAAAAAAAAAAAATATTCAATTGTTAATTCAACATAGCCTTGAACAGATTTTTTTAGGCAACTAATTAACGTTACTTTTGTCAACATATTTTATTTCATAAAAAATCCATTTCATTCGGATACTCGATCGGTGAAGGTCAATCTTCTACGTATCTTAGACTATAGCATCTCGAGGAAAAAACACTTTCTAACCATTGAGATGTTATGAACCCACAATTATGTGTAAAAACTAGCCGAACGCGTTATAACCGGGATAAATCGACGGACTGCAACATTCCAACAGTACGTGCACTAGTGATGTCCTCTTTAATCGGTTGGATATAGGACTATAGAACTGCTTGGGGCTATGGAAATTATCGTTTTTAAACTAGCCTCAATTTCATAGTAATGTGTTTTAAATATGTTATAGCGTAGTTTATTACACGCGGTGCCTTTGATCTGTGTTTGAAATACTCGAGTATCGATTAAAGTCTTTAGTCAGTGAACTAGTGTTTAGCAATAGTGACTAAGCCTTAATGGCGTCATTCCATTTTAGAATACTTCAATTTTGATTGATGCAAAAAATAGAGTCAATTGTATTTATTTTTACCCTATTATACGTGTTTAGTTTTTTTTATATATTGGTACTATACATGTAAATAATCGTATGCATTGAATGCTTTGTGCAATTTTTATTTATTATATTATTTATAGAAACACACCTTTCATAAACTGACGTAGATGGAATAAACGTCGCAAACACCCACACACACACATATTTTTAAAACTTGGTATTACCAGATCGTAATTCAAGCCACAATTAATGTTTTTTTACTGTATAAGGCAGAAACTTGTAATAAAATCATCAATCACATTACGCAAGTGGCCGATTAGAGCAAATTATAAAAACCAATAAACCTCGGCCATTTTACGATACGAGTTTCTAATCGTATAACTTAAAACTCATAGGCCTTATAACAATAAAGTGGTTATTTATGAACTGCCCAGTTATTAACTAACTAATTTGCGAAGTCTCATTTATGTGTTGTGCTTAACTGGCCGGGGTCGACCATGAATTTTTGCCGTGTTAGTTATTTTGTATAAAAAATCTTGCAATTTTTTTCCTTATAGATCCGATCATTAAAAAGGAAAATGAGGCGACAATATAAGCTATAGGCATTAAGTAAACAAAATAAATTTAGTAGAGTTCAACTTTGACTCTTTAGAATAAAACAATAGTCAAGTATTTACTACGAAAGAATTATTTTTACCATATTACGATAGAAGAACGATTTTTTATTTTATTTTTTTATTTTTTATTTTTATTTTATTTTATTAAACACAAAACAGGTTATAATCAGAAATGCTTAAAATATAGAATACAAAGTTGCTTAATTATAACTATAACCCAAAACATGTGTTCCAGATACTTAAAGTTAACATTTATATTGTTGAAAACTATAAGGTAAGACTATACTACAAAACTATAAAATTTTAGAAAGGAAAAATATGACGATCTTAAAAATACATATTATATAAATAATAGTAGTTATAAATATTTATTTTATTTATTTTGTGAGCAATACTTATAAATTTTTGAGAATGTTAAAGATTTGTCTCTTGTATATATTAAGATTATTGCTATATAAATCCAAAGAAGGATTATCTTTGATCAATTCATTGAATTGCCGACACATACGGACAATGGGATTAAAGTATGAAGTATTATTGCGGTAGACATTAAGGGAAAAAACATTGGGTTTGCGAGACCTATAATTAGTATTAATGTTTAAGTCAGATACTAAGGAAGGGGAGTCTAATAGCGAGTGCATTATCTTATAAAGATATATAAAATCGTTTAAAGTTCGCCTGGATGCCAGAGAAAGCATGTGAAAATGAGTTAGCCGGTCCTTGTAGGATTTCAATTTACGATGCAAGCCGTATCGAAAACACACTATTCTAAGACAACTCCGCTGAACCTGCTCAATTCGATCGGTATGAACTTGGTAAAAGGGCGACCAAATAGCAGCTCCATACTCCAATACTGTTCGGACAAGGGTATCAAATAGGTAGATAAGGCTACTAGGATTTTTAAACGGTTTTGTTATTCGAGCAATGAAGCCAAGGGTCCGTAAACTTCTCTTGATGATATAATCGTAATGATCGCGGAAAGACAGCTTATCATCGAATATAATCCCGAGATCTTTTGCAGCGGACCTATGCTCTAGACTTTGGTGATATATAGTGTAATCAAATGAAACCTTGTTAATCTTTCTAGTAAATGAAATTGCGAAACATTTTTGTACATTTAAATACATACAGTTCTTAGTGCACCATTCACAAATGAGGTCCAGGTCATGTTGTAGGGCCATAGCGTCACGGATACTAGTTATTTCATTAAATACTTTTAAATCATCAGCATACAATAAACAAGGACACTTTAGACAATCAACGAGATCATTTATGAAAATTATAAAAAATAATGGACCCAGATGAGACCCTTGCGGAACTCCCGAAGTTATGATTGCAGGAGATGATACAACCCCCTTGAGAGCAACTAATTGTGTTCTTCTGGTAAGATATGATTGCACCCACCGTAATAATGAGCCATGTATTCCAAATGCGTTAAGTTTCAGATAAAGTATGTAATGGTTCACTTTATCGAATGCCTTTGAAAAATCGGTGTAAATAGAATCTACCTGAACACCTCTAGCAAATGCTGAACATAGATATTTTTTATATTCTAAAAGATTGCTCACAGTAGACCTGTTTTTAACAAAACCGTGTTGTTTAGGAGACAAAAGAACCTTAACATGATAATATATGACATCATAAATAACCGATTCAAATAGCTTCGCAAAGCAGGAGAGAATACTAATCGGTCTATAATTTTCACAAGCAGACTTATTACCAGTTTTAAAAATAGGGACTACATGTGCCGTTTTCCAGTAAGAAGGGAATACACCAAGTTGAAGGGATTGGTTAAAAATTTTACTCAGGGGTTCAGTGAGTTCATTGGCACATTGTTTCACAAAAACAGGCGGTATACCGTCAGGGCCAGGCCCCTTTGATGAATCAAGAGCTTTAATTTTACTTAATATTGTTTGAGGTGTGACAATAATGCTTTCCAAAGTGTTATTATTATTATTCGGGATAATAGTCGGAGGATCACTAACACTACTGTCCCTCTCAAAGACTGAGCTAAAGTACATCGAAAAGAGATCACAGACTCCCTTTTGGTCGGATGAGCTGAGAGGTCCGTAAGTCATGACTAAAGGGATAGTATTGCTGCAATTCTTTTTGTTATTTACATAGTTCCAGAACGATTTGATGTTTAAGGTCAAAGATTTTTCAACAGTTGAGAGATAATGACTATAGCATTTGTTTATTAAACGCTTGCTTCGAGCACGTAGTAAAGCAAAAGTGTCGTAATCACGAGGATTCTTGTACTTTTTATATAATTTATGAAATTTTAGTTTTTCTGTTATACAACGCTTCAAAGCCGGCGTATACCATGTGGGAAAATTATCTGTACCACTAGTAGTCATATTGGTGTTGTCACGTATTAGCTTATTGAGGTGATTATATAAAATTGCCAAGTTAGAGTCAATCTCAGAGAAAGATAACAAGGAAGACCAATCAGTATTGCTTAAACTTTCCCTAATCTTTACGTAATCACATTTATAAAAATTAGGACGTCTACATCGTTTTACAGTACAGCCTGGTAATTGAAAAGGAGATGTTAAAGCAATACTGATGGCTGGGTGATGTTTGTTCAATCGGCTTATGGGATTAGCTTCGAGTACATCAATATTGTCAATTGTGGAGAAAACTAAATCTAGACACCTATCATTAACGTTACATACAGTATTAAATTGTGAAAAATCACATATCTGACAGAAATCAAGCAATATACTAGACTTGAAGTCACTAGATTGAGACGGCAGAGCACGACAAGAGTTGGAGGCCTTAGTCCACACGATATTTGGAGTGTTAAAATCTCCAATACATAAGAATTCATCAGTAGGGTTCGATTGCAATATTATATTCTGACAGTTTGTGTAAAAATGAATAAGCTGATTATTTGACAAATCGGGTGGTAAATATGCGAGACAGAAATTAACAATAATCCCATTCTCCGAGTCAGGCAATATACTAATCCAAATATCCTCAAGATCACTTTCCCAGGAGACCTGACGTACAACATTGAAGCGTTTATTAATAGCAATAAGTACTCCTCCACCTTCAGACTTGCTTATACATGTAGTATGCCGGTCACGTCTAAAAATCCTGTATCTAGTATCAAAAAGTTCATCGTCAAAGACACTGTCGTTTAAATTAGTCTCAGTTAAGCAAATGACATCATAATTACAATTTAGTATATTTAAATATATTTCATGAGTTTTGGATCTGATTCTGTTTACGTTTTGATAAAAGATATCCATGTTTACAAATTTACAAATCAAATAAAAACAAGAAAAGCAAAGAGTTCAAAAGTTATTTTATACCAAACTGTTTCAAAGAATGAGTTTATTTAATGATTCAAGATTTTTAATAAAAATTGCATTTGAGGTATCATCCTTACGTACATACACCCGACCATATCTAACCCATACAAATTTGTAGTTATAAGATTTCGCCATTCTGCGGGCATCAGCATATAACATTTTAGTCTCAGGCGACAGGTGTTCAACAACATAGATCCTGTTCGCCTCCCCAGCAATATCTAAATGACGAGAGCTCAACGGTTCATTTGATTGCTTTTTATTAAAGCGGTGTGCAGCAGATATGATCGTATCCCTCTGACGTGGTGATGAGAGTGTAATAAGTAAGTTACGGGGCCGTGTAGACAGATGATCCATTTTAGCTACGCGACGACAGGCTCGTATAGACGACTCGTCGATGTTAACTTCAAGCAACTCAGTTAGTTTCTTGAAAAGGCCTAAGACGTCTTCATTCCGTGACTCAGGAACTCCCTGAATCTCGACATTGTGACTTCTTGAAAGTTTATCCATAGATGTAATACGGAAATCTAACTTTCGCACAGTCTCTTTCAAACTATCATTCTCTCTTTCAAGACTGTTAATAATGGAATTCTGGTCATTTATTTTAGATTCGAGAATTTCTAGTTCAGACTTAATAGCCACTTGTTCACCAGTGATGGTATCGGTGGTATCTTTCAAATTATCTTTAAGCTCCTTCAAATTAGCCGTAATTTCATTTTTCACTAAAGTTTTTAAATCTTCCTTCAACGCGCTGCGGAATGATGCCATGAAGTGAGATAGGGTTTCATTTAGTTTATGTTCCAACAGTTGCTCCATTTTCGCAATCGTGATCGAATCACTAGACGCAGATGATTTCAATCCTCTAGAGGTGCTTGCAGTGTCTATATGGACCCCTTGATCGAAGTTATCGAGAGACATGTTGATAGAATCATCAACCACCGGCACTTGGTTCTGGCGGACAGGGGTATTGCAATTAGAGCGATGGCGTCTAGTAACATTGTTGCAAGCCGGACACGACCAGGAAGCTAGATATTCATCACTCAATGTTGCATACTGAGCGCTATTTATATTCAAACATTCGTAGTGATATTCCTGTTTACACAGTTTGCAGTGTAGGAAGCTATTTGGCTGAAGCGGGAAATTACACGCATTGCAATTATTCATGGCTATCGGAAAAAAAGCCCCAGAAGCTATTATGCAAAACAATGCGCGCTCTGTATTATTTAAAATTATTCAATGAAAGAAGAAAAAAAAGTTGAAAAGTTTTGCCTCCCAGAGACAAAATAAACACTTGATGGGCTTGACCGCTCTGCAACTAGTTAATCTATACCGAGTGGCGCGCCGACGACGTCACCCGCCCGGGTGGGGGTACTGCGCAAGCGAGATTCACCGTTGCGTAGAACACATAACCGCGACAATCCCGTGAATACTTGGCGTATGACACTGTACACGTAGTTGACAGCTGATTTTCTGCCGGTCACTCAAATATCACTTATTATGTATATTACGCTCACAAAACACTTATCATCATTTTATATAGATCACTAGAATGTACACTATTGATTTATAGCGAACATCGATAGTTTCGAGCAAGATTATAATGTTTTTTAGAATTATTCTTCGGAGCTAGCACAATAACAATGTTAAACGTAAGAGGTCAAAGACTAAAAGATGATTTACTGAATACTAACTACTTAGTAAGTTTAAGATTTATGAAATAGAGACCGATATGTGATGAATAGTCTCCATTTTCATTTGTATTTTAATCGGTCTAGTAGCTCCACCGCGTTCTATAAAATAACCTGTTGGATATAATAAATGGTATTAAAGTTACTTAATAATACTTAATGAGAACGGCGAGCCTTTGAGGTTATACGCGAAAGCTTAATTTTTCGTATAATTATGCTAATTTCATTAAATTAATGCGCGATCCGATTTGTGACACGCCCGAGATTATTGACAGCTATTTTAATATACAATTTATAACATTGGAATCTCTTTAATTTTTAGTAGCTACTATCTATACGTTTACGATCTGATTAAATTAATTTATTTTTGACTATAAAAAGGTATTAATTAAAGTTAATTCTAATATGTTGTTATTTGATAAGATGACGTTTACTGACGAGTAAACTCGTCACACGATTGCGTCGAGCTAGTTATGAAGTCGACCTCAGTGGTCGGGACGGACGGACAGACACATACAATCGGGTCTCGGGTTCGATTTTAGACAGTTGTAAAATCGAAAGTGGGAGCCACGCCACATCGTCTCGGGGGCCAGGGCGCGGGCGTCGGCTTAATCGCACTTTAATAGCCGCGGCGTTTTACAAAGAGCAAGAGCTTTTCCACTGACGCGTGTGTCGGTGAGTCGGAACATTGGAATGTCGGAAGGAAATTATATTACTTAGCCGCCAAACAAGGAGATCTGTTTGGTGATGTGTCATGTGTTATTTTGACTAATTATTCACTAAAGTACTTTCATAATTTGGTAAATATTTGCAAGTTTATTTCATTAGATACTGTAATCAAAGCTACCATTTTTAATAATTGTTTTTGCAGTCTAAAATTATCACGATTGAATTCAAACACGTCGTTACAGGCTCAAGGATTTATCCCGTGTCGTTGCCATTGGAAAACAGAGCACATAGACGAGTCGAATACCGTGAATGGTGGAACACAATGGTGTTATGGCAGCCGATGAGCCGCGGGCACCTCGAGGCGGCGCGGGCGCACGGCGCGGTGCGGCGGACGCGCCCGCCTCACGTCGGGAATGTCTCTTTCATAAACCGTCGGCTTCAATGGAAATACACCTCTAATTATTTAAATGTTCAGCTCAGTCCCTTTACGCTAATTTATGTTTAGGCGAAGGTAAATAAAATAACGAACATTCTGTCTTAATTCCAGTGTATGTAATTGAAATGCTTTCCATTTTATAAATGTGTTTTTTACAATGTCAAAAATAACTAACCACGATTATAGATTAGCGAAGTAGTTCAACTTTTCAATCCGAATCGAATTGTCTGAAAATCTATTCGATTAGTAATCTCGGTGAGTTTTTAATTTCCCCCGGTTGGTGCGGCTCTATCGCCCGCTGTTACCGTCATAACCCGCCTCTACGTGACCGCGGCAACTCTTTGATACATCTTTTTTTTAACCATTTACAAGTTTTTCTTTTCTTTAATTTATTTTTGTTATTGGTTACAATATTATCGGGCGGCTACCGGGCGATGCAAAGGGCTGTTATAATTCAGTTTTATTTATGCAAATAAAAGTGATATCGTCGTAAAGATTTATTGGTAGGCGCGGGGTGGGCTGCGCGGCGCGGCGAACGCACGCTGGATTAGTCTTTGTCGTTATTAATTTATCGATCATATTTTGTATCGAAATAATGTACGGAAGGATGTATCAGTTGGGATATAAGGTTTGTCTATAGATTAATTGGGTTTCACTCTAAGACGTGGTTATTTTATAAAATGACTCCAAAAAGCCTTTTTTTAGGGGCATATATATTGATTGAATAGTGGATTTGTTAAGCATGTTTTAAATAAGTAAATTGTATAATACTTCATTTCATAATAAAAAAATGAAAACCACTTAAAAAACTCGTACCTACCTATAACGAGGAACATTTTGGTTTGACGTTTTATTTGCCGACGGCATTTTATTCGCTGCGGAATTTGATAGTTTCCACCAAAGGTTTCCACGTTTTAAATGAAATATATATGAATTCAATTTTATTTATTTCTGTCATGTGACATGTATGCATGCAATTTAGTAAGTTTAAAATATTTTTGTTCAAAAGTTAAATGATGATCCAAATAATTTAGCTTTAATCTTTGGATCAAAATCGTCTCATAAATTAAATATTAAGGTCCCACTAACACCTATTTCCGCTGAGATATTAGAATCGCTCCGAAACTAATTCCCACACGTTACAAATTCGTCTCGGTGGCGAATAAGAACAACAAAAAGGATCACACGAGGACACCGCTCGGTTATCATATCATGAAATTAGATGGAAATTGTTTCCAGAAACGATTAAAAGATGTAAATAAATAAATATTATGGAACATTTCTCTTTGCGTTATCACAATATGTACCTACTACAATTATGGTCTGTTTTCCACAAACGTACGATTAAAGTCGAAGGTATATTATGTAGAAAATTCTTGCACATCCCTGATTAAGGTATGAATTGGTTCTAGATCAATTTGTTTGTTAACATGATTTATTACCGCATAAACAATATATCACGTTAACTGCAAAATACTGATGAATAAATATCGTACATTGTTTTGATCCACCAACAAATTGAGCCATTAATCAGCCAGATTCCTAACATATTACAAATAAAAGCCTCCAAAGTACTCTTGTAGTGGCGCAAATAGCATCCATGGAGGCTGCGCGTGAGGAGGGACGTGCGAGGGAGACAGCAGCAGTGAGTGAGTGAGAGGTAACACCGCGGCCGGCACAAAGCGGGCGGCAGACCCCAAAGGCGGCGGCGTGAGCGCTAATTGGAGAGCGCGGCAACTTCAAAGCTCGCCGACACTACAACGTTTATATTAGGCAGGTATACACTCCCGCGCAAGGATTGATTAATTTCACCGCAAGATCCGCGCTAGGCAATTAGTATGCCTTTGTTGTGTGAGGTCACTTGATACGGTTTTCGATAGGTCTGCCCGGTATGTCATTCAGTATTGTCGTTTTGTATTGATGCTTTATTGGGGTTAAGGCTGTGGTCGTGCTGGATTCTTATTAGATTTTTGGGGACAGGTAGATAGTTTTTATTTAATTGATTTTTGTAAACACATGCTATACGATAGGAATAGCATGTGTTAAGTAAGCAGTATTTTATTGTAATCAACTTAATTTGAGTTCAGCATTAAATAATTAATTTACACAATATATTATCTTGTATGATCTAATACTAAAACTGGTAGGTATAACTAAGTATAGCCAACTAGAGTACCTAACTTATTGTGCTACTACCGAATATAACCACTGTATAGTCGTGTCGTCAAAATCCATTGAAAACAACATGAAAGGTATTTAGTAATGTCCAAGCTTTAACCAAATCCAGCTAGAACAGGCGTGTAAGTTTGTTGAAAACAACAAAGCGGTCACCGGCGCATTGTCCCACTCTATCCTCATTTACCGCCGTCATCCGTGAAGTGTTGACACTAAGTCCGATTTCGTACTGATTCGATTCGGCTTCTCTCATCTAACTTACCAAATTCATCGCACACTTCGCTTAACCCTTAAATTTTGGTCATTAAAGATCAAAATCAAATGTATCGATTGCATATGTAAATTGGTCGGTGTCCCTTTCGGATCTTTTGATAGGGATTCAAGGCTTCGCTCTGAAATGAGGAGAGTATGATTGGATTACAGTGCCAATTGTATGAATAAATCAGTTCGGTTGTACCTATGTAGGTCATTTTGTACCGCGCGGGTATTCAAAGCCTTTTTGATTGCGATACCAAATGTTGCTCAGTGCATTAAGGCTATTGAAGTGCTCGTTTAAATGCTAATTGACCTTTGGATATCTGATTTTATTTTAAAGGATAAGAATTTAGCCACAAAATAAGCACTCTACAGTTTTTGAATGCTATAAAATGGCTTTGTTGTGCAATATGGACACTGGTAGGAGTGGTTGGTAATTATTATGATAAAATGTATCTATTTTTTTAACTTCTCGTTTGGTAACTGACGCTCGAAATTGCACTAACCTAACCAAGATGTTATGTGTCAAGAGGTAAAGTCAATTAATTATTGATTTTGCGAGAACGAAGCAATTTAGTTTGTAGTTAATAATGTTCTTAACATTATTGAACCTAGCTGTCGTATCGTATCCATTAACTTGGACATTAACTATCCGGCGCGGTCAAACGAAGCATTTACAACACCAAAGCGCTTCTAATTCATAATGAGAGGTTGTGCAGTATCAAAATAAGAATACAATAAGAACAAAAATGTTATAGATAGCATCGGACCGCGGGCGTCGATGAAATGGCTCAATCTTCGGGTGTAGGGTAGCCATCATTTTCTAAGTGATTCAGGACTTATTTACCTCCAAAACAAGGAGCTATTAGGTACCTACTTGATTAAGGGTGTTCATGCTGATTGAACTAAGAAGAGACATAATATGTAGCTACATTAAATCAATGAGTAGTAAGGTAGGTAGGTACCCAGTGGTTGCAGTGTGCTGTATGAAGAATATTTTATAGGTAGATATCAATAATTAATTTAGCATGATATCTCAAAATTTAATCAAAATTATGCAAATCAATTTTAACGTGATAACACCTAACAAATCACTCATATTTATAACGTCAAAATGCCAATCTTAATAAATCACGTGTGTTAATCGCATACGAAAGTGAGAAATCACATCTAATTCTATTTAAGCATCTTCATGGTCATATTAAAATTAACGAACAAGGCGAAATATAAGTGAATATGATTGTAGTCCATTTGGAACAGTGCGCGTGGCGAAATGTTAATTGGTACCTCCGATACATTTCAATGATGCGTTTCTATTTTCATTTTATATTTAGCTACTGTTCTATTTTTTCGCACTAGACGATCGGCATTTGTTCGGGCTTTATTACCTATCGCTGTATTGATAGATATTGGTTGATATATAGAGGTTAAAGATGGAATACTTAGGTTAGCTGTAGCAGAATATCAGTTTGTATTAAAGAAAATGGTGCAGTCCATTTTCATTCCTATGGTTATTGTCTTATAACTGTCTTAATTTTAAATTGATGCTACTGACTGTAAGTATTTTCTTCTATTAATCAAGGCATAAGGGATAAGTTTGCAACGCACTTACATGAAACTATAATCATGTGCCATGCTGCCATTGATCGTACATAACCTTGATGTATTAACAGAGCTTGCACTATAAAAGTCTAAATATAAACGAATAAATATACTAAGGAATGGAGTTTTAGCAAGGAGTTTGCTTCATTTATTATTTGCAGGGTTTTTACATGTTGATAAGGTATTAAAGTTTTATGACATTTTCAGATGCCCTTATTTATGAACATTAAGAGCCTCCCAAATAAAACCTAGATGAGTACCTTAGAATACCAAAGATGGCGGAGCTGCTATATACCAAAAATTCAGTAGGTACAAACATGTCAAACCAATCTCGCCATAAGTTACCTTCATAGGTTCCAATGACCTAGGTAGTATATTTTAGTTGTTAGTTCACCCCCTTTCAGCAGAGTGCAGACATAAGACAGTCCCGCACAGAACCGGTTCGGCAATCCACAAAGAGCATATGTTATTCGCCGCCGGTGGTCGATGTTGGAACTAATTGTGAGGCATTAACCTTATTATTCCGCGTCCTCGCCTCACAGTGCGCCTACGCCGGCTTTAAGTATTCTCTATCAAGTGGACTCATACTCTATATTAGGAGCTTTTTATAGGAATACATAATTAATTAGGTATATCATTATCCCATTCAGATTTCCCCTAATTAAGTTATTGGAAATGGTATTAGAAAACCAATGTGTAAGTGACTTTTGTAGCTAATTACCGCGTCTAGGCAAAGCTTGGTTCAAAACTAATCATAAACGTGGCTGTGAGAAGTTGCAAAAGTAACTAACATTTTAATCGAAAACTGGATATAACTTCGTTTTAGTGCCACTAACAATACTCATACAGTTAGTACTCATAACATTAAACATAGCTAACTACCTATTTATACGACCGAGGCAGGGGCATTCCGATACCTAAGAAAACCCACATTGAATCGAACGGAACGGCCGTTGGTACCATGTTTAATTAAGACCTGGTCTATTATTACCGCTGATTACCCGTAAGCCTGTTTTAAGTGCGGCCGGAGACGATTAGTCAACGCTGGATTAGAACAACAATAGCCTATTTATAGCATGTTCTAGCACAGCACCGCACCGCACCGCACCGTGGAGTCATTGTATCAGGCAAATCGACTGTATTGTGATTTGTGCTACCGACCACCGCACCGTATTGCGCCCATACCGCCACGTATTGCCTTTCGTGTATTTATAAAGTGGCCTAATGAGCCTTTATGTGAACACAGACCTTTATTGTGAACCTTGCAAACGTTGGCTGGACTGTTACTAGGGTCTATGTTTTTTCTTTCAATTAATCTATTAATGATAAAAATTATAGATGATCACTGATTCGTTGTTATGGAATTTATGAATGATTGAAGAAATCAGGATAAATAACATTCATCAATTAAATTTATGAAAAGTTTATGCACTTAAAGAATATTTTAATTAAATTTTATTTTTACAGGGTCGGCAACGCGTGAGTAACGCCCCTAGTGTTGCAAGCGTCCATAGGCTACGGTGACAGCTTCCCATCAGGCGGATCGTATGCCTGTTTGCTAACTTTGTGGTATAAAAAAAAATAAAAAAATACATGAAGTTTTACGAAAGTGGGTTAAATAAAACAAATATGATTATACATATACCTAATATAATAAATAGATTAATATAATTATATTACCTTTTCTTACTTACACAATAATATCATCATTATACCCTGCATTAAGTGAAATGTTCACTAATTCGCAAATTATTATCCTGTCAAATATTTAAATTGCGTGCGCGGCTTCCTCGTCTCAAATTGAATGCGGTTTGCATTATGAAAGGTAACGCAATAGCCCTAGCACTTTGTGGTGTTCCAACTGTGAGCTTTGTACTACATTGTGTTATTTATTCAGGCATTTATAATGCTTTGTTTAGCACAGTGGATTCGCGTGTTAGAGATGGAGCGTTTGGGTAGTCAAGACCGGCGCGCTGCTTGATTTAGCAATAGCGCATTTTTGCTTGTTGAAAGTGCAATATGTTTATGCATTTAACTGATATATTTTGCTAATTTACTCTATAAAACAATACAGCATGTCTTTTCTACATTATGTAATCATTTATTTGATGTAGATATGTGTTGATAAGTTATAATAGATTTAAAATTAAATGAAAACAAATTAAAGAACATAAAATAAACAATTAAAATCACTTGTAGCATTTTACGACATGTTTATTTACTGATAATGTCGCATGTCCGCCATTGTTCTAAATACGAACCGGCCAATGGCAGGCGAGCACAGAGCGGGTCTAACCAGTGCGATACGCTTTACACTATCGTATGTAGGTAAACATAATTCAATTAAGTACATTAGTGTTTTGCTTAGCGTTCGTATCGCTAACATTATCGTGTGCGACAAATTAACACTAATATATCGTTTTATCAGTAGTTTCAGTACAGTACAGCGATAATACAGGTAGTAAAACACAGGTATAAAAGACATGTGCCAATTCCCATGTTAAAAAGATTTTTTTTTAATGTCAGTTAATATGCTAATGTAATTGGAGTGGTGTTTCATTATACGTAATTAATTTACATAATTTTGCAGTATGACAAGCTTTAATGAGTTTTCTCTTAGTGGTTTGAATTAAGTAGAGATGCCAGCCAGGAACGTTGTCGTTCGTTAATTAATGACGTTTTTAATCATGTGAACGGATTTATGGTTTTATGAAAATTAGGGCAGTAGGTAATATTTTTTTCTTAGGTATTATTGGGCGATATAATAGTGACAGTATGTTTTGAGATTCGAATAGAATGGATGTTTTTTATTTATGTCTATAATTTTGATTGTTACTATACCTATAATGTAGAGTGTATTTAATTTTTAATAAGATAAAAAATGATTTATATTTTATCGCCAATTATTATAAAAATGCAGCACATAAATAAGGCTGCTAATTCCAGCTTTTGTAAATCCTAAAAAATATCTGTTATATATTCCTAGACTGGTTGTGTATCTCATAAGACATAATAATGATCTGCAATTAGGTAGGTACCTAATAATATTTTTGCATTGAAAACTTATCAATACAGTTATTACCAACATAGCCTACATAATATTGTACGAAAGGGCATAAAAAGAAACGTATTTTAATGAACATAATTAAATAATTAATGCATCACAATCGTGACTTCGATATTAAATTACATTAAAAGGAAAAAAATGTTAAAACATTGCATGTGGTAACACAATCGATGTTTCGTTGAAATCGAGACAGCGACGCTTTAATATGTATCGATATTCATACAATCGAATCATCTTTTGTTCGATTTAAAACCCGCTCCTTTTATCGAGGGCCAATTTTCGTACCTACAGCCTACAGTACTGTCAATAACAAAAATGATTTGGAACGTGGAATTTTATTTTTAATTCATCCATGAATGAAAATGTGGTTTGCGTGTGTTAATGAATGTGAAGTCGTGACTCGCTCGTGTAAAACATATAAAAGTGTTTTTTGGAAAGTGAAGACCGTATTTATAGAGGTCTTTTGATCGGCTCCAGGGCTCGGAGTCCTTGCAATTCGTTATAATTAAACATGAATTATTGCGAAATTGTACCTAATCGACGATGTGGTGAAGGGAAACCTTTGTGTGCCTGGCATGCCTTCGTCATCAATATGGAACTTGTAGGTATTTCTTTGTATTCATGTGAATGTAGAGTTTGTTTGGAAGAAGAGAATACCTTAGTAGGTGATAATTATAGGTCTCTCTGCAATTGGAAGGAATATATACGAGTATGTAATGCCAATTTCAAGGTCTCTTAATACTGAATACTGATTGTATTGATAAAATTATAATATTTCGAAAGTTCAATCATTCTGATAAAGGGGAAAAATTCAGAGCTATAACTACTACATATATAGCCGAGGAGTTAATCACAAATGTAACTATGAATATCTTCTTGTATAGAAGGTAGGTACCTACCTAACCAAACACAGGTACCAAATATGTAGGTACCTACCTACCTACAAGTATAAATGTATATTAATACCACCTAATCTTATATACCAATAAGGAAATCGACTCCACCCATTTCAACATACATAAAAAAACTTCAAAGGAACGAACAGAACACCTTTTGCTATGAACCAATTAAAAAAGGTCGCACACCTGACCCCCAAAACTCACAAACCCCACTTTAAAACACATAATTACTCGAAGCGCAGTCGGCATTAGATATATCGATTTTAGATCGATTAAACTTATCTAAATCAATATCTTTGAAGAAACATTAGGGAGGTCTGTGTGGCCCAAAATGTTTGGTATGTTTTTCATCTATAATGTGCAATATATGGTAGGTATAACTATGTGATCTTTGTTTACTATGTAGGTACTTATGACCAAAAGCTAAGTAAGTATATCCTGAAAGTGAACTATTTAAGAACGCTAGGTACAAAACATAGGATGTATTTCAAAATTTTGTCACAGAACCAATTGTTTTCATTAGATATGTATGAATATAGTCTATATTCATATCTATATTATATAGATAGGCATTAGGTGTACCAATTTCTATTATAAATCACTACAATACATAGTATATTTATTATTTATAAATATAACATAGTTTATAAGAGTATAACACGGTACCTGCTTACGGTATGTATGTAAGTAAGTAAGTACGCTAGTCCATACAATTTTGAAGTAATAGCACGTCTCATAGTCTAATGTTTGCAGCCCTTGGGCGCGTCCCGGGCAACATCAATTTGGTCCGAAATAACAGGCTTCTCACAAAAGACCCGGCGGTTTATTTACAAAAACAGGCCTATAATTCGGCACACAGGGTGTCCGGCCAAATGTGGGGTTATTAAATAATGAACCGCTGCCGTCGGCGTCAGTCATATTTATAAAGTGCCTATACCTTCAAATGGGCTGCGTATTTTGTTAAATTATTCATACAAATCGATGTGTTTTGTAATAATCATCTGTTGTTATATTGTGTATTCTGTTCTTGTAGACACTGTACACACAAAATGTAAATTTTTATCATCGTGTTGGTGGCACTGACAGTGTATTACAAAATAATTTATAAATAAAATAAGAATTTCACATCACGTATAATAAATAAATAACATCTCTTCATACGAGGATATTACTCTAATTAACAAAATTTAAGCTGCAAAGCTATTTTATACAAAATACACCCAAACTCGCACCACTATACCTCGAACGCACATTAAAATCCTAAAACCTCTCACAGATGGACATGAGATAGGACGCGATGAAGGTGTACCCGAATGATATAATTAAATTAACTGAGGTCACCATTTGTCCCTTTCTCCCTCAGCTAAATAGAGAAGGACGGTTATGCACCTTTCCTATGGTTTTATTTGGGGAACATAAAATTAGTGTTAATGTGCCAGTTTTAAATGTGGGTTCTTACATATTAATAACTGACTTATGTTACAACATATTTTGCCTATCCCATTAGCTGTAGGTACATGAGAAGAATAAAACGATAATGATAAAAAACAATGTATTTTGAACCATTGTTAAACCAAATGACGCAGGCAGCATAAAATTAACAAACTTCAAGTACCTACCTATCTACCTACAAAATTTTCCATTAAATAAATAAATTGAAAATGAACGGGTGTAGATTTTCCAATTAAATTAGTTTAATCGTATTAAATGAACAATGGGCTGCACCCCATCGATTCCCAATTTTATAATACGCCTCATTCACAATCAATTAGTCAGCGATTTCGTTTTGAAACTCGCATTATTCGTGTAAAAGCGCACTGTGTATGCCTTTAATGGCGGGTGCGCCTTTTTGCCTTCGTTTTTTATTTCTCCTTTTTTTATAATAGGGGTAATATAAACGTGTTGGGACTGACACCTTGGCCGGGACCCCACAGGAGGTTGTATAGAAGCGCAATAATTTGTGGGATAATAAAATATAATTCCTCAGACGCGTCTGTGAGTGTCGACGTGGAATGATCTTTGATTGAGTTCGTTTGTAGTTGAATGATTTCAATTGAGTGTCGGAACTCGGAAGGCACAGAGGTGCAGAGTGGGGAACAATGAGATGTTACTACCTAAAGAAATATGTTTTTCTCTCTATCATAGAATGTTTACTAGTTTGTTGACGTTTGTATTTAATTTTTCCCGCCGCGCTCGGCTGGGTAGAATAATACTTACCTACATTTTTTTTATTGCAGAGTCAGAGCTGTTTGGACACAGAAATAAATAAAGAGAATACAATTAGCAGTTGTCATCTTTTTCGTAATGTGTAGGAATAAATATCTAGATTACATATCTGCTATATTTATTGATAAAGTGTGCCTATCAATTTCAATTCAATGCCCATATTGAAGCCATTTTCATAAAGTTCATATAATTTGGAATTACTTACAGTTCAATATTTATGTACGGCATTTAAATTGTATAGGTACTTACTTATGGCAAAATATAATAATACCTAATGAAATGAAATACATATTTCATTAATTCATTAAATATGCCATCATAGGCACTTATGAAACGTTGACTCTATACTTTGTATATATATAAACTTACTACCTATATTTTGAAATTATTCTTTGCATTAACTTGTGTTTTTATTGACAGTATGTTATGCTTTTACACCAATTGACTCTTTACTAAATAATATAATCTCTAATAGCCTTTCTCACCCATATTTATGGAAGTGACGTTATCATATTGCTATAATTATGTCCGTGATACTCACTCATTTATCTAACGCGCTAGTAATAATGACATACATATTTATCCCAACAATAATCTCTAATCTCCCGCGGTGCCTTCACATAAGGGGATGTTAAAAAAATATTATTTCCGTTCAGAAATACAAGAAATGACTTCCTCAATCAAGCGGTCTTGTGTGCTTGTGTGCTTGTGCTCGGTGCGGTGCGGCAATGACAAATGACTGTTTGGCGCTTACAAGTTAATCTTGTAACATATGGGGCATAGACTATTCCCGCCTTTCTATGACGTCTGTTCAATTTTCGAATTTAACTTTTTTTTTGTACATAGACGTGATGTCTTCTTTTGTGCCAGTAACAATGGGTTTTTTGCAAATGTCCGTGTAAATTATGCCGAATTTAGTGAACTTTTTCTTTGTGAAAAGGGTCTGGGATGAATGACTGTGTGTAACTTGAGGGTCTTTAAGAGCTCATTGATTTGTTCTGTTGCTTTATTAAGTGGTTAATTTTTATAAATGCCCTCCGTTATGATGAGGCAAATGGGCGTTAATTTAAAATGCATTTAGGGAATTTTATGTGGGCCTATTTATGTTCTAATTGGTATAACTTTTGAAGACACATTTTTGTTTAGAAAATAGAATTGGAACCAACTCGGTATTAATATTTATATTATTTTATAGATAGGTAGTGATTCTATAGTTAGCGTTCTTCAGATTCTTAAATGTTTCCCGAAATAAATCTACATAACTATAGAAGTCGGTTAAAAATTAAAGAGCTTCTGTATGGTAGGTAGGTACCTATATTATAAAAGCATCATAAATGTTATGAAACTTTTTTTTCAATTTAATGTGCCAATTTGTATTGATGATAACGAATGTAATAAAAAAAGAAGACTCGCATACAAACTTAATGACAGCTTTGGAAGCGCCGCATTGCTCATTCCGTTCAGGGATCTTTCAATTACGCCAGAAAGCCGCACTGTAATCATAACAGAATCGACTATTTCGGCTCTCCATACAACCACCGATCATTTTGTTTGTTATATCGATAATTAAATAATCGATTATTATTTACACTTTACTTTTGACGTTAGATTCGAGTGATATTCGAAAAATCGGTGTCGATGATTATCATGAGGACGATAATTATGTTTGTGCCTGTAAACGAAAAATGAAACCTCCAAAATGTTGATTATTTTAATATTATAATTACTATTACCGTACCTTTAAGTAAGCAATAAATATATCTTGTTATCTTAACAACTGTCAAAATCGCATATAAAATATTATTAAATACTTTTTGTTGTTAACAATCTTTGTAGCAATTAAATATACCTACGTTTTTTGCTAAAATTGCCTATTTCTACCATTTATATGTAAATGGCCAAACTAAAAATAGGATATGGATTTCTTAATTGCTTATTTTTTTGAGCGTGCCTATATAAAATTTTAGCTCAAGGTGTGGTCTTTTATAAAACTGTGTGACTTGTGTTCCGCCTTTTCAGAGGCCTAAAACTTACAAACTGAAATACATATAAACTAGTATTTACCTACTATAATTGGCTAAATAATAAGGTACCTAGGTACTTACTCAGTGAAAGGACCACTTTAGTCAAAGAATAAAAATTACATTTATTCATAAAAGTATTATTTAACAAACTGTAGTTAATTTATATACTAACTTATTTTGGTTTAGGCGTTAGGCGATAGAGTAACTAAAAACACATTTTCGTATTTATACTTAGGTAGGTAGATACTTTACTTACCTAATATTAGTAGGTGAAGAAAAAATACTTGTTATTGTTGGTAGTTATAGTGGGGAAAAATAACAAAGTTGTCCGTTTGTATTTAATTATAGTTAGGCATAATTTAGAAGTATATATCAAGTACCTTCTTTATGTATGTTAAGGTAAGTTACCTAGGTACCTACATCTATTTATAGATATATATACATAGGTACTTACTAAAAGTGCTCTGCTTTGTATGGAATCAAATGGTCGAGTTAAATAATATCTCATATCATTTCGATTTATCTACAATAAGTATCTACAAAATGTTTAGTTTAAATAATAAACAGTGCCTCGTATGTAAGTTTCCCTATTTTAATTCCGATTCTTACATCTTCGTTATATAAAGATATAACTGATGACATACCTACATAAAGTAGAGAGATTTGTAAGCGAAATTATCAATAAGTCACATACCTATATACATATAAGTAATTAATTAGACTAAGTTGTAATAATAATAATAATAAATAAATTTATTGTCACAAATATTGTACAGGAAACACCTTTTACATAATGCACGAACAGAGTTAAATTTAACAAAAGAAATACCTATAGTGTTTTGTTGAACTCTGGTACCCAAAATAAGATTTAACTTGTGTTATGGGCACCAGGTACAGTTGTGTGCAGTTATTATTGGGTAGCAGATTAATGTATTTTTTTCCTTCTCTATGTCTTATGTGTGATTTGTAATCTCTGTACCTTTTAATAAAATAAAATATGCTTTTGGAATAGCCTCGTTATCCCCACTCAATACCAAACTGCACTCAATCTACTTTAGAGAGGTTTATAAGTATATCCTTGGACATAAATGAAGGTACATTGAACCGTACCTTCTCGTTTTTCCAAGTAACATATACATTAGCCACTCGACTCAGCTGCCATCAAATACGTATTAACACAATTTTGCTTACGCTCATTGCTAATGATGTTTCTATCGAAAATAAATAAGACAAAATTATTGTTGGGGTCTCTCAGTCAAAATGATTCGTGGAGTAGGTATTCAAATTATATTTATTTAATAACATATTTGATTGAGTCCTAGGAATACAATTGAATGTCCTCGGAATAAGTAGTTATAAACCAATTGGTGATTATTTTCTGAATATAAAATATTTTGTTCATTGTATTGTTTTGTGTAATCATTATTGAGTGTTAGAATTAAATTTTTAAATTATTCAAGTGGTTTGGATTTTTTTATATTATAGGTAATGGATAGATTTAATAAGAATAAAGGTTTGATTCAAAATAAGAAGAAGTGTAATTTTGAGTTTGTTAAAAGTGCATCCAGTTATTTAGGTCTTACAAATCAATTCAAATTGTATTTTAGGTAGGTAGGTAATATTAGATGATAAAACATTTTCCCATACATAAGATTTATTAAAAAAAATATAATAGAAAATTAAACTGTTATGAGAATGTTTTTATTAATATCGATAAATTCTTCCGATAATAACAATAGGGGATAATAACATTTCCACCTGACTTTAGTGTTTATTGCAGAATTATCATTTATTTTGATTTCTTACAATTAGACAGATAAACCTTTAGATTTAATTACAAAATAATCAGAATCAGTGACATTAAATAGATATGATATAATTGGTTATTCACCAAACCAATAATATTAAGGAGTTAGGGGCTAGATGTCACAAACTTTTTAAGTTAACATAAATATTAATTTCTTACTTTCATATTGCATATTATTATTATTTTGATTTAGGTTGTGTTTAATTATACATTATTAATGTAAATAAATAGTTTCCTTATATATTGTGCACTATTAGGCCTAATTATTTTACAGGTGGGGTTGAACTAAACCTATCGAATGGTAGGTAGTAGAGGTAAAATGTCAACTCTTATTACAACACATAAACGCGTAAGACTACCAATAGCCTTTAATTAGTATAAATAGTGCAATTAATTCCCATCAAACATAATATGGCTTGTTATACCATTCGCCGATTATTATCTGCAATAAATTCTACATATGCATATGTATTCTAAAATAAAATAGCTTAAGTTTGTCATACGTCGGTAAATATATAGAAGTATAGAATATTGCCGGTTGCCTTTGCGGGTAAAACCGCGAATCCGTAGTTAGGTACTTTATAAATTTATAATAACAAAACACAGGAAAACAATTAAAAGCAATACGCTGGAATGATTAAATTAGAAGATCCAATTGGATCTTATAATAAATCAACTTTCATTTCATAAATATAATTTATTTTCGCCATTTGGCAGTGGAAAAGGTAATTATTTTAGACTAGCTGCCTCCCCGCGGTTTTACCCGCGTAGTTCCCGTTCCCGAGGGAATACAGGGATAAAATATAGCCTATGTTACTCGGGGATAATGTAGCTTTCCAAAGGTGAAAGAATTTTTGAAATCGGTCCAGTAGTTTCGGAGCCTATTCATTACAAACAAACAAACAAACAAACAAACAAACAAACAAATCTTTCCTCTTTATAATATTAGTATAGATTAAACTTTCGTTTAATTATAATCACAAGTGGTTACATCGCAAACTGTTCCGCTATTTGATATATTTAATGGCGTTTGTTTTGAATAATTGCAATTTCATAAATATGGTAAATTAGATTACCTACCTATAGGTAATACCTACGGTAAAATCTATCTGAAGTGAGTGGTAACATGGTTAAATTACCTTTAAACATCTTATCTACATCTTATATAACTATAATAGTTCACAAATAATTAATAAATGCTAACAACTTACCTCCACTGTCAGCATTATTGGCTTCAAAGGTTTTGCTCGTCATGTGAAACAAAGCGTCCAGGGGTGTGTGAGGAGCGTTGGACCCTTGCTGAGGCGCTCTTCGCGGCTCCGAACAACAATCAGACGCTGATGACGATCTCTCAGATGCAGAATCACAGCATTCCGCTGAGCCCATATCTCTAGGCCTCAACAGTCCTAAAGCAGCCAGCCTCCATCTCTCTCCATCCAACAAAGCAGCACCAGCTAAGCGCTGCAACCGCTGCAACCTCTCGAAACCTGATGCGTCCCAGGGACGAACTATGCGCGGTGGCGTACGAGGACTGTGAGATAAAATGTCCAAAATAGAAAAACTTTTCACACCGTCCCCTCTTCGCTCCTCAACCGGCTCGGAGGCCATTTTCAAGCGCTTCAAGGGTCTGAAGTAGTCGTGCGGGGACGGCGACCGCGAAGGTGCCGGTGACGGTCGTCCAACACTGATATCGTCCTCAGAACAGCTATGTCCGGACATCGACTCCTCCTCCATTGTTCGATTCACAGATCCATTACACAACAGTCACCGAATAAATCGAAACGTTCGTTGATTGTATTTATCTCACAAAAACACCAAGCCAACACGGGATACGGCTGACGGGTCGACGCGCCTCGGTCAACTGACGTGGCGTGTGACAGCCCTACTACGGGCGGTGAAGGTGGGCGTGCTCCATTAGACATGCACCAATGAGAGCTCGCCGCTTTATTGCTGCCGCGTCGGGATTGGCGGATGGGTGTGCGCTAGGCACGCCGGGCTGTCACACTCGGCTCTCCAATAAAACTTTTTAATCCGGCCCTGGATTGGGGGGCGAGATTCGTGGTGTGATTAATTTAGCTCGCCGCGGGTGGACGCGGTGGTGGGGTGAGAGGGGGTGTCAGTTAATTACCGGGATGAAGACGCGAGTCTAACTACTCGCTCCATTATTTAGCGTCGATAAGGCCGACGTTTGTCACTAGAGAAACAGCAACACTTTCCTTCATTTATAGTTTATCGGCTAATTGTCGAAACCCAGCGTAGCAGCAACAGCATAGGTAAACTTAGGTATTATTGAAGGGACCCTACAAGTGTTCCTCATTATTAATACCTTAATTATCCCCAGTCTACTGTTTAGTGTAGTTTGTAATTACTCTATTATTAATTGTCGTTTAAGACGCCATAGATAATTTGTGCCGTCAATATTAAATACTAAGCTGCCATCCACTTGAGTTAATTATGCCGTTGTTTCAATATAATTAAATTATTTCTCAATAAACCCAAGTACCTACATATTTACCTACCTAACTAATCTAAAAGAAAATGTAAATACTTACTTATTCTACGTGTTAGGTAGGTAAGCCATAGCTGAAATTACCAAGCTCAATTTTTTTATAGCTAAGAGTATAATTAAAGCTGAGTAAATAAGCATAGTTTTATGTCATAATAAAAAAGCTTAAAATATGTTTATTTCATAATTAACTTAACAAACAAATAAAGAAGTAAGTTAATTAAAAAAACTGCATCATATTCAAATTGACACCGTTACGGGCGCGCGGCCATTTTGGTAAAGTTATGTTTACTTTCCGCGTAACTTCACGCTCTGTGGTTTTTGGGGTGACTGATGTGGAAAAAGTAATCTAATTTGACATTGAGTTTTGTTTTTTATGGGGGCACTGACTGGCACTCATAATATGAATGTTTATGTAGGGTAGGCATAGTACAGTGGGGATGTATTCCCTCCCTTGTATTTTTATTAAAGCTTTTTAGTGATGATAAATAAATATTTTTATAAGAAAACAATGACTTTTTATTAGATCCGTATACTCTGTTTTATTATTTATTTCAACTGAAACATGTATCAAAACTGTTAACATATTTTGTACCTTCTAAAAGCAAGGCTTGCGACAAATCTACTTTAACCCATTTACAAATTTCTTTGCAAATTTAGATAGGTAGGTACAATTGCTAGTGATGTAATGGAACCTCCATTTTAGGCATACCTAGGTATAAAACATTAAGTTTACCTTATACCTACAGTTAACTCACTTATCTACATTTTACTTGTAGGTTAGTTAGTTGGTACTGTTGGAAACATTTAGCACAATAGGTACATGCCTACTTAGCTAGATAATAGTTGGTACAGACACCAACGATGACTCTGAAGAAATACTTATTTAAAATTTGTCAAAATACTATTTCAAGATACCTATACATTTTCTCTAGGTATAACGATACCTACTACTTATAATTTTTTTTATTAAAGATGATAAATAACATTAGGTACTTAATTAAGGAATGTTTAAAAAAATCACATCGTTTGCCATAGCACCAATTTAGTCCTTCTCACCCTTCATACAAAATTTATACCTACCTACCTAGATATTTATTATGTAGTACCTACGAATTTTATTTGGCTTGGCAACTATGTAAACAAAAAAAAACAATTTAACAGACCTTTCATAATCCAATTCTCCGTGTTATTAAAATTGATGTCATTTCCCACCAACTTTACGACCGGAACTGACGCCATATTGCTCGCTTTCCCGCGCCGATATTGGTCAATCATATCGATTTCCGGTTAATTTATTTGTATATTTTGGTACGAATTCTTGACAAAAAAATATTTTTTAGAACTATTCTCAGAACCAAGTTACAATAGTTTGATGACTTGGGACTATTGAGTAACTTAGGTAGGTACCTATTGAATTTCAAGATAAACGTTATTTTAATAAGATAACTACCTATAGGTAGGTACGTTATTGGATAAAATTATCGTTTTTTAAAACAAAATTGTTATTGCCTTATATTTTTAGAAGTAGTAGGCACATTTTAGTTACGTAGGTATACCTATGACTAAAAGTTCTAACTATCTATAGTGAGTGAGTTCCCAGTTTTCATACGTTAAGATAAGTTCTCCAAGAAAAGACTACCCTAAGAGATCTATAGGCACCAAAGAAACTGTTAATAACATAGCCAGTAGGAAATGCACTACCTACTGGCCCGCCTATTTCCTCCACAGCTATAATAATAAGAATGGAAACATAATAATCACAAGTAGGTACCTATGTGTTACCTAGGTACCTACATATCTAGTTTGATTACTTAGATAATCACTTTTCCCTTCCGCCAGCGTTCCATCCGGGAAGTATTACTTATTACTGTTCGAACAGAAAAGTCGACGTAGGTGGTTATATAGTGCCATGCCAATATGAAAAAAAACCGGCCAAGTGCGAGTCGGTCACGCGCACGGAGGGTTCCCTACCATTTATTTATCGCCGTAATTAGTATCGAGCAAGAAACGGTAAAAAAATAGAATATATCTCAATAAAATTATCGGTCAAAACGGTAAATAAATAAAACGATCTCGGCAATAGAAATATATCTTCTCTGAAAATTTCAACTGTCTAGCCATCACCGTTCTAGAGATACAGCCTGGTGACAGACGAACGGATGGACAGACGGACAGCGAAGTCTCCGTAACAGGGTCCTGTTTTTACTCTTTATGCACGGAACCCTAAAAACCGCAGCATAAAAAACAAAGGAAGTGCGAAATTCAAACGTTCATCATAAACATAAAAAGTTACTCTAATTTAATAAATGACATCTCTATCCCAAAATACAATTCGGGTACTACCCTATATTTAAAGGTGGCAAACTATTTTGTGGAAATGGGTAACGGAAGTACCCGCTACCACATTATGAGGCGGGCCTAGGGTTGTGTTGTGTCATTAGGGGTATATCTCTAGGACCCGCGGGCTTGAGTTGATCGCGTTATGGTGAACGCGTTCGACCACATAGATTTTAATTATAAATATGTAGTTTCTGTTTGAAGTACATATAATATTGTTACTCAGGTAGATATAAATTTGAAAAGGAACCGATGTAACAAATTAAACAATTTAGATTTTCAATTCTTCAAAGAAGAAAATACTTACGTTCAATTCTTCAAAGAAGAAAATACTTACGTTCAATTCTTCAAAGAAGAAAATACTTACGTTAGATAGAAAAATTAAGGATCGTTTCTAAAGGGCTTTGTCGCTTATTCTGTGTCAGTGTCAATTCTCATGTAGGTTTCTGAAGGGTCGGCAACGCACCCGTGATGCCTCTGGTGTTGCAGGTGTCCATAGGCTGCGGTAACCGCTTTCCATCAGGTGGGCCGCATGCCTGTTTGCCACCGTCGTGTTATAAAAAAAAAGGTACCTACATACCTTACCTATCTACTTATGACTAGTCAAAAAATATCTTAGTGGAAATACAAGATATTTTATTAAACTACCATTTCGTATCGAAAGCATGTGTCAGCAATATGATAACACAATAGTTACAGTTGTAAGTTCGGGTGTGGTCATTATGACACATCTCAATTAAGTTTCAACACATAAATTGTAATAAGCAGACATGGGCCAGCATGCGGGTGGCCGTTGGACTTACCATCGCATTACGGAAACATACAACCAGCTTAAGGAGATTGACTTGACGCGATGTAAATTTCGGTATTAATTAAGTAGCCACCAATATGACTATGTTGTGGTTATTGGATATTTAAATTAAGAATCTTTAAATACGAAGTGTTAGGTTTTTGGTTACTGTACTGAAAATTTGGGATATTAAGTGACACTCTTTTCTGAAAATAATAAATATCGTGGGACATTTTTCACATACGGCCAATCCTACTACATTTGAATACATACTTAGGTGTATAGATATTTACATCCACTATACAATGTCCCATACTTTCATTGTTAACATAGCAATTCAAGGATCGATTAAAATCCAAATTATTGGTCAAAATAAATGCAGCGGAAGCTCGAACGCAATTGCTCGTAGCCATCATTAAAATTACCGAATTAGTAGCCTTATCCGAAATCGGACTGATTCCAAGGTGGTCATAACGTTGTCTCTATTTAGAGTCGACACATCGCAATGTGTGGCCGGTAATCAGTTATGATTGTTTGATTCTAACGTTGGTACAAATGCCTCTGGAAATTGGAAGTCGGAAGCCTGATAGGTAGCTAATAATAGGATGTCGCAGCGAAATTATATGGGTTCATGTAGGTAAATAATTGACTAGGACTGGACTGGATTATATATTTTTATTGTATATGCATTAACTTTACACCGTAGAATGAAAATGTATTGGTAAATTTTTGGTGAAGGACTTACCTACTTACCGACCTACTTATAATTTGACTGTGCTTAGCTTTCCCTAAAAATGAGGATCCTTACATAAGTATAGAATATGAGCGATTCCTCTTATAAACATTAAGTTTAATAATCAAACAACAAAAATAACTATTTGGATGGACCGAAAGACTACCTAAGAAATATTTCGGCTACAAGCAAACACAGCCATTTGCATCGAGATAAAGTCAGGAGGATTCAACGTTTTAAGTCAATACGTTTCCTACAATGGCTCGGCCATTTTAGCCATTACAAAATCAATTGTCAATTCCACTTTACATACGGTAGCTGTGCAGTCCAGTCCAGTAATGTTAGACGCAGTGAATTACGTGAAATTGCATTCAATTACACCGGCGAGTGTTTTAGCTACCAAGATTGATTCCTTTGTCATGATTGCTTTGAAATGCACTTATTTATAGTGTTCTAATATTTATTTGTAAATGCTTTATGTTTCCAAAATTCTTCTACTTATACTTAGTAGGAGTATCGGTAAAGCCGGAGGTAAACGCCTGTTAAAAATGTTCTTGTAGCGTAGGTAGATATGTGAAAAGATACATAACAAAAGTAAGTATCGTGTCTAAGTAGGTAATAATCGTACAGATTGCTGCTTTATTTGGTTTATAAATGCTGTTATAAATTGTTTCACTTTATGAAAAATTTTAAACGTTAAATAAAATGAAGAATGGTTTAGCCTATGATAAATTCATTCGATTCGATGACACAACGATTACGTAGGTAGACAGGTACTTACAGTAGGTACGTGCATCTGAAATCAATAGAGTCACCAAATCAAACCCGAATAAATCTTGCAATGTTGCATAATTATACATACTAGGTATCTACTTTAATCGCTCGTCTTCTATTTCTTCTTGTCAGTTATCATTTCAGTCATCACTCTATTCTTAGATACAATCGATCTTGCTTTGGTCTTTTACGACATATCATTTCGTCGATCCTTATCATACCAAATCCGGCGTGTTGGTGACAGCGAGCGGATGGTTGACGACGTGTCACCAAGTGTCGACCGTCATGCGTCACCGCCGCGCGACAACACGACAATACAGATGAACTCGTCCGACGCGGCTAATCACGCGTATTGTTACCCTGTGTGGGGTGACAGCAATATTTATTTGAAATCGGGATTATTTTTAAAATAGGTAAATGTTTAGTTACTTTCGTAAAATATGATAATAGTACCTACCTAGCTATAAATCATTGGTTATTGCAATTTATACAAAATTCACAAAATCAGTATTTTGTGCTATAACCACGATTAAATACCTAACTAAATTTCCAAACATCAAAAAAGCTATTGTTTAACATTTCATATTTTTAATTCATTAGCTACATATTTATTTTAACAAAGAATACGCTACACAAATTATCCTACTTATGAACCAAATCTTAGTCACCTCAAATGTGACAATATGGGGCGATAATGTTACAATATGAGTATGATATGGGATCATTTAATTATCTGTGACCGATGTACTTGGCATTATTTAGTGTTGCTATTCATGCGCCTGCGCCTGCGCCGCCCCTCGCCCCGCCGCTATAGATAGATGGATATTTGATAGACTCTGCGACAGTTTATGGCAGAATACAAATAAGTTATGGTGAATTAAATATGCTAAATTATACACTAATGTACTTATACTTAGTTCATTAACATGATAAATAGAATTATTACGATTATAAAATTAATAATGGTAGTTTTATTGATAGTCTTAGCGAAGCGACACGGAAAGCGAAATTTTTTGTTGTTGTTTTTCTTGTCACACAAGACGAACTTGTAATAAACATTATATACAATACTTAATGAACAAGTATCTACTTAGGTAGGTATTACTACAGTTTAAACACCTTTCCATTGGGATAATATTTTCTACCCAAAATATGTATATAAATGGATCCAAATGACTAAATTAAACAAGTATGATGTGTCATTGCTTGTTATTTACATTCTACTTGTTTTTTATGTTTAAAAGCTAAATTTAAACATGAGCCGGACAGGTACCTACCCGTTGAAGGAGGCACGCTAATTTTCACATTGAAACATTAAAATAAGCCTAAAACGTCATGCAAACGTCTTTATCCCAAAGTCAATAACTCAACAATGTCGTTCCAAATAAATATTAATCGGGACCACCTTTTAGCGCCTCTGTATTTAGGCTTTTGAAACCCTTTTTGTGAAAATACAATAAATATTGATCTGTTTTATTTTAATGAACCCTATTAAAGTGTTCATAAGGTTGAGATTTATTTAGCTGTTGCTTTAAAAATTGAAAATAAATGATAGTATCGATGGTCATCTGTCATCAACGGATGTCACATTATGACTCTTTTTGGGTGCACAAAAGAATCGGTTTCTTTTCTAATCAGCCTGTATTAAACATTTCATTCTAACAAAACTCGATTGCACAGAATAGGCTAATGTCGAACGGTCGTTTTGAGTCAACTTTTTACATAATATTATTAACAAAACAAGCAATGTAACAGGTATATTGCTAAAATAGCAGTAGGTATCACACTTTCAATATGGTAGTAAATAGACAATCAATAACAACTTTAAAGTTTTTTTTAGCACTCGACGTGTAAATGGTTATTGTAAATTAGCTTTGATCGAGTCGTCAAGTATCAAGAGTTTTTGTGGGAAATAAATAGGTATAAGATACAAAGGCATCAGTATTAAATTGAGAGGTACGTACCTACCTGCTTAGGAGCTGTTTGATAATAATAATAAAAATAATACTCCAAACGAATTACATATACATAAAAAGTTAACATACTAAATTTAAATTCATTGTAGGAGGTACCTAAATATGAAAACAAAACATCTCTATTCTATCTATATGTATTGTATAAGCACTAACGACGGAAGTGAAAATTAAAAATTACGAAATAAATAGGTAGGTACCAGTGGATTTTGATAACATTAGCATGTATCCAGTAGGTTCCATACAAAAGATCGATATGGTTCCTTCCGCTAACCTATAAGACCATACTTCTCACACTCATATATTAGGTATTTTTTACAAATACCATTATTTGTTACCAGATTCAGTATGGTATCATTGGTCAAAATAAATAAATCTCACATTCACATAATATCAGTCACAAGTTCAGTTCAGGCTTCAGAGCTACGAGTGGTAAGGCAAGGCGCTGCGGCCGATTAGTGGTGGCTGTGTCGCTTCTCTCATTACGATGAGCCCTAATTGCGCCGCAATACGCGTCTCAAACGGACCGCCGGCTTTCATCTCGCCGCCCGACGGTGAGGGCTTAGTGACTCCGCCGGGCGGGAAGGCGCGGACGGCTTGCTACGGTTTTATGTACGAAATTATCCTTGCTACATGGAATTTAATGAGAAAAATTATTATGAGCACATAGTCGATTACCTACCATACGATATGTTTCTTAAAAAAATATCGGATAAATTACTAATAGATATTATCCTATTCATATTTATAAATTATTGTAGGTATGTAACATAGGTTTATACTACATAGCCAATCATTTTAATAAAAGTATTAAAAAAGTAAGTGTTTAAGCATATTTGTCATATTCTCTTAATTTACCGTTCGATTTATTTGGAAGACATTGTTGAGTAATGAATGCCTGATATTAATATTATTATGCCCTTTTTAGATTATATCTGATAATATAACGGTCATAATTTGATAATAATACCTAGCGATTAACTCGTATCCCTGCATAAAAAACTGTTCATTTAAATATCAAATCAGATAGACTATCTAAGTTGAAATATACCTTCTTAGTAACTAAAGTATTTATTCAACAGTGAGCCAGAAAGATAAAATAAATTCACACTTCAATTAAAATTATTTGCACACACAAATTGATTAAGAGTACTGATAAAAGCCACACCGCACATTACATAAACACATCCACTGATTCTTTCGCTTATAACGTATGAGTATTCTAATTAAACTAACATTAGCAATGATATCTGTTGATATAATCAACATTTTCTCACATAAAACGCTTATTTTAATTAGAAAATGCATTGTAAAATGTTCATAAACTATTGTATGGTGAAACGCTACCGCTTCCGCTATCGCTTTTTGATACCGCTGCGCTCTACGCCCTATGCCCAGGGCGCAACATTATTTTGCTGCCGTGAAATAAAAAAACGTATCGCTGCATTTAAATATAGACTTTATTGCAAGAATTTTAGGGATGCTATATATTGTGGGAGCGTTAATATTAGGTGTAGATGTAAATTTGTAATGAAGTAATTGTTTTTATTCATTTATTGGTCCAAAGAGATTGAAAGGTGGTCTTAATAGCTGTTCTATTAGGAGCTAAGAATTATCATCGGGTTATAGTGGAATTTGTACTAATTTTATTAGGTAGGTATGTCTGTGTTGTCGGTTTTTCACTTTATACGAATGATCTAAAGTGTTTTGGACGATTTAATTTTACAATCCGGATTAATTAGATACTTAGATAGATACGTACTATGGAACTGCTACCTACCAGCTTATCTATAAAACTAACCAAACTGACTGGTTTTACACATTTATATAGACTTACACCATTAATTAAACTTTCTATTGGGGATCCTATCGTTATAAAATCGAATATTGGAGGAAGACCCGATTGCGAAGAGCTAATCCAATTGGAAAGATAATGTTACAATAACATGTTGTATCTACATAAGTAAAAATATTGATCTGATTTAGTTTTCTTGGAACAGGGGCAAAAATTAATTGAAATACATTGGAAGCAAATTATGTATTTATTTTAGTAACTTATTTACCAACTCTGCCATATCTACTACTACTTTACTACTACTTTATTTATTTTCTATGACTAATAATTTGATTCAAAATAAAATTCAAAGAAATAATAAATAAATAGAAAACAAGTGATTTATAAAGAATAATATCATTTTAAATTTGGAATAAACCACAAACTTTTTTTTATCATTACATGGCTATTACTTTTTTTTCTACAATGTGATCGAGGAAGACCACCACGATGCCGTGCTCATACCAAATCGTGATATCATACAAACATTAAGCTGAATGGCTACACGGGCCGTACATTACCGACACTTACATCTCGACTGTAACGTTGTATAAAATATACAATTCAATAGTTATTGCTATTATGTACCTAACTATAATGTCTGCCTCCTTGCTGCGTGTGTAAATAGAACAAAGAATACGTAGAGTTATACCTAAATAAATACCTTCTAATTAGAATTTTTTTTTATTTGATGTTGGTAAATCTGGCCTATTTATGTGCAGTTTCTAAAGAACACTTTTAACCAAGTGGTATGATCGAAAATAGAACCGATTAAAAAATTTTTTTTTATAAATACAAATTAATTTATCATTTAGAATTTGACCACTTGTCAAAGCAAAGTAGTATTTTAAAAGCTCTTTGAAGCAGAAATTTTTATATTCAAATAATATCCATTTTTTAAATAACATTTTCCCATAGGGCAGGGAGGGCGGAGGGCGGAGGCAGGCGGGCCTCACCTCACATACAGCCGCACTAATTGTATGAATGGCTCGAATGGCTCGATGCTCGGAATGGACCACACGTACAGCCAGACACAGCCACATTTCACATGATATATGTTCTATTAACACGACTATCTTAATCCACCAGTGCATACCTCAGTGTGGTATGCACTTATCCAGCTATATTACAATATATATGAGGGTTCCTTACACCACCTGAAAACTGTAATGATAAAAAGATAAAGTATGGATGAAATGTGTGAAAGGTGATATGTGTAAAACGGAGTGATGATTGTGAGAGAAAAATACCTAGATGAAATACATGTGCCGACCATGCTTAAGCGGGATAATGGCAGGAAGAAGAAGAAGATGAAGATAAATAATTGTTCAGAGGATTTTATAATGATAATTTGTGATCATTATTATCAGATCGTCATAGGCAATTCTATGAGTAGGAACATAAAACAAGGAGTTATGATGTATTAAGTATACCTAACTTTATATTGACACATACCTAATAATGTCAAAATAACTCTTGTGGGAGATATTCAGTACCGACTATCTCAGTATAAATATTTTCAATGATTTATTGATAATGCAGAACCTACCCTATTTTATTTTTCCTTAAGTACCTATATTATTAATAATAGCTAGGTATCTGGTATCATTCCATAACAGAGACCACTTTGTAAATGTCCTATGTTCGCTATTTGTAATTAATCTGTATTTATATTAAACAAATAATAGTATGCTATTAAAAGTGAGACATCAAAATGCTTGTAGGTACCAACTATTACAAAATTAAATGCCATTAGGTGAATATTAAATCTATTACAATACATTAAAGTGTTTCTACACGCGAACACTCCTACGCCACAGTATTATCACTACAAATATATTATATAGATTATAGAGGAATAATTGAATAACATCAAATAAAGAGCAAACACGATGTAGGTACCTATAACCGTAACATTAATACAAAAGCCAGTGGAATTGATATTTCAAAATGTTCTAATAGTAATAGCGAAATTACTGGCATATAACTAAATAACTTAATGTTTCACTCTGATGCCAATTTCTATCGACCTTTAATATCATATTAAATATCCCCTCTGGGATACCTACAATAATACACCGATAGTTATCCAAACTAAAATAAACTCTAACGTTAATGTAATAGAGTTTTCACAGGTTGCAGCGGATAAAGTGGTAAGTGCAATATGAGAGAGGGTCGGAAGATCAGGTTACGTTGGTGTGTGATACCAAATCGTTCCCATTAAGGTCGCCTATTACTGCAATGGGTACTACCCACAATTTGGAATGATATCAGTAATGATACATATTCGTTACTAGTGCTGTTAGTTGATGAGTATTTGTGTGGGTAATACATTTTTGATGTGATCCAAAATACAAATCCGTGACAGACAAAATCAAATACCAGATAATTACTTAATTTAGTTGGTATACAGTACTGCTGCGGTGTGGTTAGAAAGAGATGGAACAACTTTTTTGCAGAGTTATAATAACAGATGAAAAATATTGTGTGTTCTACTATAGAGGAAAAATGTTTTGCATGTATCATAGGTAGATTGAGACCAAAATTGTCCAATAGAAAATTACAAAACGTAGATATTTAGAATTTATTTTATCCAGGAATCAAATTAGATCAATCTTAAACAAAATGGCTTCGCTAAGAAGCAGGTTGTACTTATATCATGAGTAGTAGAGGTAATAGGTAATTAATTACCAGCGTAAGTTTTTCAACTGAATAAGTATTAAAAATAAATGAGAAGGGTGCCTACTACAGTGTTGTTTTAGTGAGGGGAGAATAAAATTGCTTAGGTACTACCTACCTGTATACCTATTACAAAATTCATGTCTCAGCATGCTTGGTTGGTCCGCATTGCCATTAAAGATAACAAGATAACTCACCATTTAAAAGTATGTATACAGTGAAGCATAAAACCTCTTTTTTTCAAGTCAGTTAAAAATTAGACGAAATCTCTTCCTTGTGTCAATCTTTACTGACAAAAGTTAAAAGTATGGTTTTCCCCTACCATAAAGGCCCCGAACCCTCCCAAGAAAGTATTCATCAACCACTAGCTGCCTCCGCGCAGTTTTACCCGCGTAGTTCCCATACAGGGATAAAATATAGCCTATGTTACTCAGTGATAATGTAGCTGAAAAATGAAAAAAGAATGACTAAAATCGGTCCAGTACTTTTTGAGTTTATTCGTTACATACTTACAAAAATACAAATCTTTCCTCTTTATAATATTAGTGTAGATGTAAGTAGATGTAGATAGGACGTCCACTGCTGAACATAGCCGTCCCCAAAAAAGTATGTATCCACCAACCATACGGTGTCGATTTATTAAAGACGCCATAATACCAGGAGCACATAGGTACAGCGAAGTTAATTAATGCGTTGAGTATTAGCAACTAACTGGGAAGGATCGAGATAACGATGAAGTATGGCCTGTCTGTCTGTCCGTCCGTCCATCTGTCCGCTGTCGCTGGTTGCCACCGCGCTCCGTGCCAACTACCGTCGTGTGTAGGGCTAGCAAAGAAATAGCACTTAGTTTCTACATAAACATATTCTATAGTGCGAAGACCTAAACAGTGTTACTTTTAATAAACCCCTCCTGTTTACAGGGTGTTCTCTATTATAAATAGATCCTCCCTCTCCATCCTAAGGCTGCTTGGACGAGATCACTATAGGTACCTAAGTGATAAGACCGCCCATTGTAACACTCCTGTCTTATATGTTTCACTTTAATTTTATGTTTTATATGCGGTGTATAAATAGAGTATTATCTACATATCTATCTAAACCCTTCATTATTATTAGAGTTTATCTTGCAGGATTGCACATTGTATATTCCTTATTTCTCTAATAGCTTCATGAGCATATAGGTAGGTACATACTAAAAAAACAATAAAATTTATTGTTAATGGTAGACAATTTTGCATTGATAATTTGGTTAGGTTATCATTTAATTTGAAGGGATGACGTTTATTCTATTGCTGAACAAACTTTGCTGCATTTTTTTAGGTACATACTTATAACTATCATTTAATAATAACCCTATTTATCAGTATAATTAGCCCCTGGATCCTGCAAACTGTACCAACTCGTGTCGTGTCGTGTTCATCGATCAGTCACGTGAGTCGATGCGTGTCATGCGCCCGCGCACAATAATTTATGTCCGCCACAACACACATAATCACAGCATTACATATTGCATAATCGACTATTATAAACCGACTGCTTAATTACAATTATATATATTGAACGCATTAACTCACATTGATTTAGCAACAATGTATGTTGAGACATATCTTGAATAGTAACTAAAGCAATAATGGATTATTCCATTAGATACTAGTAGCTCCCCGCGGTTTCACCCGTGTACCCGAGTGATCTTCCATTTTCCCGGGATAAAAAGTAGTTCCTTTCTCAGGCTCTTGATTATCTGTGTACCAACCAACCAAATTTCATTTAAATCGATTCAGTAGTTTTAGCGTGAAAGCGAGACAGACAGACAGACGGAGTTGTTTTCGCATTTATAATATTACTTAGGATTATTTATTTAATATCAATGTTTAATTGGGTATTTGGTGCTACATATTTTTGTTTATATCACCACTTATCTCTGAGTAGACAAGGAATTTTCGAAACTGGTATTGTATTTAATAGGAAAATAAAAACTAATAAAAAATCCCTAACAACTTAACTACGAAGTCTTATACCTAATTAAAATACAGTCTAAATAAATTAGATCATATAATAATCAACTTGAATTGAATTTTAGTATGTAGTTAAGTAGTGCAAATCTTTTCCCCATTTGTTTTACTTCCATCATCCATCGCAGTGCACACGACAAATACAAAAAGGAACCGTAAAAACAATAGACACGAGCTTCAATATGATTGACGGTAATCATGAGATGTGAACTATTGTTCTTGAAGATAAATATAAAAGTCCATCCATCGCGATACTACAAAGAGTAATTACCACTATGAGACCCCGACAAACGACGTAATTGATACTGTTATCTGTGGTTTTACATAAAAAATACTTAAATTATAATAAAATGCATGATATTACCACTTATGAAGTTTGCACGTTGGATATCGCGTGACGATAATAATTCTTCAACGGGGATTTTTTTAAAGAGTTTAGATAGATGTGTAAAAAACACGTGTTTCTTTTATTATTGTCTGTCGGTAATTGTATCTATGTACCATTGTTGAATATTCTCTGCTATTAGACATACCTACCTATTAGATACCTACCTACGTATGAGACAAGAGCGAAAGCTAAGGGATGAATAGATACGTCTATGCTTTCAGGCCCAAACCACTTCGATATTAAAAAATATTTCCCCAATGGAAAGCAACATTTCATTTCCATAATTTACCGGGAATGGAAACTACGCGGGTGAAACCGTGTGGTGGGAGCTATTCTTTTATAAAGTCAAGTGGACAACCTTTCCTATTACAGCATAATCTAATTACACGAAAATTGCAGGATTAATTACCGAGACGTATCGTTTCGTCGTCACATAAACGATCCTAATAGTTTCCGCGGCAAAGCGGCGTGACTGCCTCACTCATGACCGGCTAATAATAGCCGATCGACTGTTTTAATTTAGCCGTTAAGACGTCAACTGACTGTCGTTCATTAATACGAGAGTTAAATTCGTGATAATGTCTCGCTTACTTTGTGCGGACACTGCGGACTACAGTTTATAGGGGAGTATAGGCATGGAAAACTTGATACTTTGTTGATCAGGTGATTATCCTATGATAATCAAGGTTACCGATGTTTTTAAGTTAAAATTGTAATTTCTTTAGTCGTCAATTTTTTACGAGGTCTAATAATCTATATATTTTACATATATATTTTGGAATATGCACTGATTTACTCATTAAAAGGGATACAGGTCTTAAGTAGGTAGGTATGTATGTATATGTTGAGGGTTTCCCCTGAATCTTAGAGTTAGATTTATACCATTAAGGTGGCAAACGAGCATACACTCCCACCTGATGGAAAGCAGTTACCGTAGCCTATGGACTATAGCAACACCAAGGGCGTCAATCACGCGTTGCCGACCCTGTAAAAATATCTTCAGTCACTTCTTGTAGAACCCCATACTCAGCTAATAACATTAGTGTAGTAGTATTAGCGTAGTGACAACCCTGCTCAAATTGTCAACTATCAATGACAGTTGGTCATACGCCGGTGACCGGTGGCGCAGCGCCAAACGTCAATTAATTTGCGCAGCCTGGTTCATTATCTACATCATGCGAGACTAACGATGTTCATAATAGTTGCCTGCCTAGGCAGTGTTTAGTTTACTGTTGGGTACCTAACTACCTACTTATAGACCAGGTAATTACCTGCCTTTCTTTTGCGCTTTTTTGAATATTTTAAATTGATGCTCTTTTATCGTTGCTATTTAAATTCGGTCACATCCGTAATGCTTTGAGCATAATCATGTCAAGTGAGTCCCCACTTCCACCAGTGACGTCCTGAGCAGAGGCACGGTCCTGCGGGGAGACCCTCAGCGCTGTCGCTTAAATTCTCTTTTGGTTGAGAGCCCTCTGCGCTCACCGAAAAAGTTCGCATAACGGTGTAAAAGCCATCTGAGGCTAACACCTTCTAGACCAAAAAAAAATATGATTTCAGCATCTAGGTACTTACACTAAAATATTACACATCTCTAAAATACTTTGCCATTCTTTTTAATTCAGCGCAATAGGTAGGTACCTAAATAAAAAATCTGACTGCAATTGTTATGATACCTATACATACTTTTAAGTTAAGTGATAGCCAATAAAGTATCAAACTAATTTTAAAGTTTCGATGACCACCTAATTAATGTACCTGTAATGCAATAAATACCTTTGACTTAGACTTCGTATTTGTTGAAATAGATTTCCGGCTATTTTATGCGCTATTTACCCGGTACCCCAATAATTTAGTGTCGTATTCGTTTCATCTCTAGAAAATCGTATAAAAACGTTTCACCATGTAGCGTCATCTATCGTCGACTAGTTACATTGATTTTATTTTATTTTAGCGCCATCTAATGTCGAATAGTATAACTAATTTAAAGCGCCATCTATTGATGAATGTTTGCTTGAAACATTTTACTTGACAGATGTCATTCTTCAATAAAATGCTACTAAATTACATAGTCCCGAGGATATGACTAACTAGTTCATATAGCTAACAATTCTCTAAAACAACTAGCGCCACATAGAAATCTAATGTATATTCAAATATGCTGGGTTTTAATGGGTTAAAAAGTCGATTGAATTGACGTTTTAGATGTCAAAAATATTAAAACTTGCTTCGATCTTCGTCGTATAGTAGCGGGAATGTAGAAATCTCGTTTGTTGATTCAAAGTGATTGTACCTGAGCGTATCGCGGCCTTATAAATAAATTTCGCCAGAATGCCGCCAAGTAGCTTACGAGTCGTGTACGCGTTCGCCAGAGAAATGCATCCAAAAACGAGTGAGGTTTTCATTCAATACGGCACCGCCGGATTTCGCACAAAGTGAGTAAAATATTTAATATACCAACTAAATATTTATGCGAGACCATAATAAGGTCATTCAATATCGAATAATAGTGTATAAGTTGGGCCTTTCTCTCATGTGCCGACTACATTGTCACGTAGGCAAATTCAGTGGTAGTGTTTCATTTTGTTATATATCAACTGTGAGTCATCTATGATAGTTTATAACGAATTCATAACGGGAAGTAGCCGTCACGACGATCGGCGATTATGGTCAATGACTTGATGTAATTTATAAGGCAAAACAATGGGCTAGTCAGTTGTTACATTATATATGTAAAACTTGTAACATATTGCATGTTGTGCAAGGAAATTATTCATGATAAAGACCTTGCAGCAATTAAAATTGTCAACAGTATAATCAGTAACATTGGGAGTGGTAATCAGTCTATTAGTTCAGTGATAGTACTTATTAACTGCATTTCCCAGTTAACCATGTTTGACAATGTGGGGGGTCTGAGTTAATTATAAACATATTTAATATGATGCTGTTATTCTTATTATTTGGGTACTGAGTATCACACACTTTCATTAAAAGAATATATTAGTTTACACACATATGTCTCAAAAAATGGACTGTAATTTAATATTATAGTATTCAAGTTATATTCTCAAACTAAATCTTAATCTTACTTAATCAAACATTTATAATCATCTATCCATTTGTATTGTGATTTGATTACTTGTTACTTAAGAGCTTAGCTTACACAATACAGGTATATTAAGAAATACAAACAATAATTATATCTATGAAACAAACTATATAGAACTATGTTTGCTAACTATTTATACACTTTCCATGCAACCTCATTAACTAAATAAGTACATTTGTAAATTAAACCAGTATATACAAGTCATAGAGAATCAGGCTAGACAAATATACGACATGTGCAAGTAAGGTGTGCTTTGATGTAGGAGCACCTTAATATATTTGTAATATTTGGCGCTCGGCCAACCACTTTACGATCAATAACATTTATTGTTCGCTACCGAACATTGGGTTCATGGGGGCTCATCTTAAATAGAATAACATTGAATACCAGTACAGGTCTCATGAAACACTGCATCCATATCAATTGTCCTAAATCTGAATACCAAAATATATTTCTAAATCTCATAAGAATATTATATAATATTCCTTAAAATACATAATATAAAGTACAAAAGTTTTCTTAAGACTAATTAGGTTCATCCAAGGAAAAGGATTAAGCATCAGCATTTGCTATGTATACATGATAAAATACTGAGTACTGGTTTTCAGCAAAACCCTTAAATATAATAAAAGATTGACAGGTAATAATGTACAATGTTGTGTGTTTATAAGATGCGCATAGATTTACAACATAATTGAAAAAAAAGAACATAAAAACTTATAAAAACAACTTTATATCAATGTAACTTAAGTATATTTTTAAATGACAAATGACATAATACTCGAGAAAAAACAGTCACACAGCAATTACTTAACCTTACCTCAGATATCCTGATGTCATGTTAATTATGCAAATTAGCTTGTGACTCATGCATGATTTGTAAAAACAGGTATCTTATAGAACTGATTTAAATGCCTGCTATGTAATGTTTATGTTATTTGATTTAAATGATATTTTTTTCATTATGAGAATACCTACATAAAAAAGATGCTTTAAATAAAGAAATACAATTTATTTTCATCACATATTTATTGACACTAAGTATTTATTCTTTATATTTTGATAACATTCTAGATTAAATTTTACAAATCGCTAAAAGTAATCAAAGTAGTTCAAATATATTGATAAGAAGCAATATATACTGTTATCAAAGCTAAGATAATACTATACTTTTAGCGTTTTCTTTATGTTTCATATAATGATAACAAAATCAATAAACCATACATTTATTTATTGTAAGAAAATATCTTCTAGATCTTTTTATAAAGAACTAGCTGCCTCCGCGCGGTTTTACCCGCGTAGTTCCCGTTCCCGTGGGAATACAGGGATAAAATATAGCCTATGTTACTCGAGGATAATGTAGCTTTCCAAAGGTGAAAGAATTTTTGAAATCGGTCCAGTAGTTTCGGAGCCTATTCATTACAAACAAACAAACAAACAAATCTTTCCTCTTTATAATATTAGTATAGATGATGCCTAACTCTGTATACCTACTTAAACTTTGTTTTTGCCCCACATTTGTATGCATGAAAAACACGTCCGTCTTACCTATGTTTGGACGAAAATATCTAATAAAATGTATCCGTATGTGTTAACTAATTATAAAAATAATTCAGCCTTTTGGTTACTATATTAGCTGTTTGGGGTCAGATTTACCGAGTAGTTACTAAGAAATTATCTATTAGGTACATACTTTTATTATAAAGAGAAAATATTTCATTGTTTGTTTGTAACGAATAGGCTTTCAAAGTACTGGACCGATCTAAAGTATTAGGTAGTACCATTCCACCCTCGTAATCGTACGTCAACACGAACTACGATTCAAACCGCGCGGCGGAAGCTAGTTTGCAATAAACATACTACTTTTTTTTGCAATTACCTTTGGATCACGTCTACTATCTTATCATGAGTCCACCTCAAGGGCCTTGGCTCTGCTCGTTGCGCACCGATTAGGTTGCTAGGTTACCAAAAATGAAAACAAAATAACGGAAAGAAAATGGGGGCTCCCATTAAGTAACCCTAGATGCGGCGCGATAGTTCTTTGATGCATGTATAAAAACAATAATATATTCGTATATTTTTTGGCAAACGAATGGTACGCACCGACTAGGTTCACGTCCGGTCTTTCGTTTAAATATGCATTATTCCGAAACATCTTTCACAATGCGATACAAAATTTATTCTATTTACGTAATACAAATCCACTATGAAGGTCTTTTACTAGACTTATAACTTTATCACTTTAGAGTTAACATTATCCCGGTATAAACTATAAATACATTGAGCTATTTATTAGTCGATTCAGTTACAAATATCCACTGAAATTTTCGATATGATATGAAATATATTTGGGCTAAATAGGCCTTTATACTTATGAAACGTCGACTCTTATTCTCGATCCGAATGTTTACTGAGTAAAGCTGGCAATAAACTCAACAATAATACTTTTAAAATTATTTTGTAGTATTTTGTAAAGTACTTAGATTTATTTCTAATATTGATCGCCGATATGTAGTTAAGTTTTCACTAAAACACACGACATATCAATTTGTACTTTGGATTGATAAATTGTATTTTGGATTGGACTTGTACTTTACCACGTAACTGATATAATCATCATACTTTTAAATACATACTTAAATATATATTTTAATATGAATTACTAATGCATAATAACTTTTTTTGTTAAGAGATAAAGAAACAAAGTAGGTATAACGTTTGACACCTTATTTTTATTTATTTGTTTCAGGGCTTTGCTACTTGACCATGTTGTGTACCGCATGGGCCTGCTGGCTGTCATCAGATCTCGTGTCAAAAATGGTAAGCATTCCACTCATAATAATTATAATAGTTATTAATGGCAAAGTTCACGCCAGAACGGCTGAAGGGCCCCGATGAAATTTGGCACAGAGCTAGAATATTTTCTGGAATAATCTATACAAATATTATAAAGAGAAAAGATTTGTTTGTTTGTAACGAATAGGCTCCGAAACTACTGGACCGATTTCAAAAATTCTTTCACCTTTGGAAAGCTACATTATCCCCGAGTAACATAGGCTATATTTTATCCCTGTATTCCCACGGGAACGGGAACTACGCGGGTAAAACTGCGCGGAGGCAGCTAGTAGGTACATAAGCTTCGTTTTATCCTGGGAAGAATGACGATCCCCGAGATCGCGGGTGAAACCATCCTGTGAGCCTGGAACATTTTTCACACACGGCCAATTCGATTCCAAACTATGCAGACAGAGCTTGTGTTATTGTACTATCCGTGATACATACCAAAATTTCGCCTTAAAATATAAATACACGATAAGAAGCCATACGAAAAGGTTAAGCTCATTAACCTAATAAATGTGTTTCGCACTTCAGTTATTTCAAACATACTTCCTTGAGCTATCTTTATCGCCAAATATGTAAATAATACTGTGACGTATCTTCACGGGTCATCTGATCACAAACTGTACGTCTGTCGTATGATAACCGGATAACTGTTATACATATATGATTTCTATATTTATGTCGATCACCAGACAGACAAACAGGCCACCTGAAGGTAAGTATATATTAAATTGGTGACGAATCCTCTTATACAGAGCACTGAAAAACGCATATAAGAGGACAAAGTGATAATAATATGTCGATTATCTGTAAATAATGGATTAATAATAACTTATTTAATCCGACAAGAATTGTCGTGTCAATTTCGCCAGCGTCATATATTTACGATCAAAGACGAGCTGTTTAATACGCTTTTATATTTAAAATACGCTATATTCTATCGAAAATATGCCTAGTACAGACACCAGTCTCTCACATAATGCATAAAATTTGTTTCCAGGTCGCACAATAGGCATAATGATCACTGCATCCCATAACTTGGAGCCGGATAATGGAGTGAAGCTCGTCGACCCTGACGGTGAGATGCTGGAGCAGAGTTGGGAGGAGATCGCCACACGGCTGGCTAATGTCAGGTAATCTTATCTGTCTGTTAATTAATCCAGTTTTAATAATGTTAGTTGACAGTTGATTTCTACCTCTAAATATCCTGGGATATTTTTCACACTCAGCCAATCGTATTTCCAGATTAAGAAGAGCTTGTGTTACCCCTGTGGCCTCTTATGTAGCCATTGTGTTGCAGCTAGTATTTCTAAAGTTCTTTCTATTGGGGCTAAGGAACAGTTTATATTCTTCTGCAGAAATTTTACAAATATATTAGTATTTAAAAAATATGACGTAGCAGAACATGTTAATGTTACGATATGATACTAAAGAACATAAATATATTTACTATTGAAAATTGTTCGTACCTCTAATAAAAGACATATTGAATGAAACCTCTAATCCACATCACACTATACATAAAAAAACTTTTAGTTGAAGATCCGAAGTAACTTTTAAACCCACTAGTCGTTCAATTCCAGGTACGGAACAACGAATAGTTAAAGCGTTAATATACGGCTATATTTTAATAGCATTCCTTGGAAATATAATATATTATTTCAGAAGTATGTTTAGGATGTTTATTTGTTTATTCACCGCCGTAACTAGCTAGACTGTGTCTCGACACACAAATAGGTCAATATAAATAGAGACACCATATGTGATAATCGAAATACCAGTTGAAATTTGTCCCATAAAATATTCGTAAGGCCTTTATAGAGACGATAATAGTAATTTGTTTATCAATACCGTGTACATGTTTTTTTGGCACATCTATAGTTTGTGTCCAAATATGCATTTTTTTCTAAAAATAGAATACCTTTTTTTGAGTGAATTTACATTGGTAAACTATTCTAGGTAGATTTACAAACATTTGCAGTAACAGTCTACCCATAACGGGCATGATATTAAATATATTTGTTTTAAAAATGACATACAATCGATAGCTAACATTAGGACAATTACAAATCTTTAATTTACTATATACTTGCAGTATCATATCATAGGAGTCATAAAAAACAACTTTAAAAAAATCTTGTCACATACATAGGTTTATTAAATAAAAAATCCTTTATTTTCACAACCATCTTGCTCGATAAGTCATCCAAAACCGGTCAACCATTATGGCGTGCTTTAGAAATAAACTTTCAAGCGTTTACTATAAGAATACGTAATTTTTTTTATTATTTAATATTGTTTATTTATGTATTTTCAGTGACAATGACTTGGAATCAACAACTGAGCAGATAATCAAGCAAGTGAATGCTGACATGGCTCTCAAAGCCAGTGTCTTCATTGGCATGGACACAAGGTATGCCTACAATAATTTTTTTCTTCAATATGCTATTTATTTCAATTGTGAATATACTAAATCAATGAATGATATAAATGAAGAATGGATTTTAAGCATTTAAATTTATTTATCTCATAAATCATGTTTCCAAAAATAATTGCCTTATATTATGTAAAGTTTGAGTTGTTGATTAATATTTTAGATATGCATGAAAAGCAGTAGCGAAGTAGTTGATAACGATTGATTGCCGTTACATAAAAAATAAGTTAAAGTATAAAATAAAAGTATATTTATTCAATTTACTTATCAATAAATAAGAAACATAATAAGTGTATCAATTACAATGGGTAAAATAGAAATATTTATTTGTATAAATTTGGGTAGGTACTTATGTTCCTATCTACATCTACACTAATATTATAAAGAGGAAAGATTTGTATTTTTGTATGTAACAAATAAACTCAAAAAGTACTGGACCGATTTTAATAATTCTTTTTTCATTAGAAAGCTACATTATCACTGAGTAACATAGGCTATATTTTATTCCTGTATTCCCACGGGAAAGGGAACTACGCGGGTAAAACCGCGCGGAGGCAGCTAGTGTGTTATACATTACATATTACATACAGTTAATTCCAACCAAGTTAAACCAAATCACTTATAAATTTTTACAGATAACTTTTAATACAACAATTTATGCAATTTATTTTTATAACAGATACACAAGTCCAAGATTGGCGGCGGCCGCGGTCCACGGCGTGATCGCACTGAAGGGCACGCCCAAGGAGTTCGGAATTGTCACCACGCCGATGTTGCACTACTGCGTCAAGTGTCGCAATGACAACACTTACGGGACACCCACTGAGGAAGGTAATTAAAAAAAAAATTACGTGAGGCACTCGGGGACTGCCGCGGTAAAGCTATTGCATTGCATAGCATTTTGTATCAACTTATGCAATTATAATTTTATTAATTTATTTTAATAATAAATGCACTTTGTTCATTCATATTCAAAACACTTCATACACAAATTTTACAAGTACAGCTATTCACTGTTGTACATAAATACATATACACCTATATACTTTCTCATAAACAGCTGCTTATGTATTCGTCCGATTTCGGAGCAGCTCGTCTCGATCTAGCATACGTCTAGTCGCACGTACACAAACACCGTGCCGAAGTCTGCCGAACTGAAACGACGTTAGACGATGCACGGCTTTCAACGCTGTGCCGGTCGGTGAAGGAAAACTTCGTAGGGAAACCTGCATGAGAGGTGCATCGAGATTAAAGGCACGTGAAGTCCGCCAATCCACACTAGACCCGTGTAGATAATGGCCTGAAACCCGTCGTTGTTCAAGAAAAACATTTGTATGCATGAATATGTCTGTTTATTCTGTGTCTGAATGTAAATATATCTATGAATTTAAGGAACGAGTTAAGTAATTTTTTTTACAGACTTATTAACTTATTACAGTTTAGATTATTATATTAATGATGACGAGGGATGGGTATAGCGCTCGTTCTAGCAGGTCTAATATTATTATTGTTAAAGAAAGTTCTGAGTTTATAGCCGGCTCTTCTCAGCAAAAGCAAACTTCCGAACCGATCGCACTTCATATAGATGAAATGATCTACATGAAGTACGAGTGTAATGCTATATATCACGTTACGACCAATAAATAGTAGCAGAGTATCAATAAAAAACGGTTGCAAAAACGGAAAAGACGCGAGAGTTATTAATAAATTTCAATGTAATCTTTCAGGTTACTATGAGAAGATAGTGGGAGCTTTCAAAAACATTCGTCAGAAGTTACCCGTGTGTGGGGATTATAACACCACGTTATATGTGGACGGAGCGAACGGTGTCGGTGGGAAGAAACTCAACATCATCAAGAAGAGCTTAGACGGTGAATTGGATTTGAATTTATTCAATCTGGGTGGAAACGGTGGCAAGCTCAATTTGAACGTGAGTTTTTATAATAATGTGCTTGTTTGACACAATAAATGTTTAATCATGATAGAAACCAATTTAATTGTTATTGTTTCTATAGCCTTCCTCGATAAATGGGCTATCTAACACTGAAAGAATTTTTCAAATCGGACCAGTAGTTTGAGATTAGCGCGTTCAAACAAACAAACTCTTCCGCTTTATAATATTAGTTTAGATTAAAGATATGTAAGGGGCCGTCCATTAATCTGTTGCCATTTTTACCCCCTCCATGTCCCTCCCATACATGGTGAGCTTCAAGTCTATCCCCCATATATATAAAGGATGGTCAGAGGGGTCAGCGAAGCGGTCTTGGCGACCGTCATCCATTGTGGGCGTGATAAGGCAGGCACGTTAGAAATAATATCACGTTTGTAATTTGTAATCAGTAGAAATCACTTTTTATAATTCGACCCACAAAATTACAAAATAAAACGTACAACACTAGATGCAAGTGGATTACGATGCGCCAAGGTTAGCACGCGTGCGCCTCGTGCGCTGTCTGTCAACTGAATGACCGATTGACCATCGGCACCGCATAGACACAGACTTGCTACTCTATTCGGTGTTACCCGCTCATATTTTACTTTTTGACAGATTCTAATATTTCACTGATCGACATAGACAACCAATTTTATAACGTAATAACAAATAATAATTCTACATCAATAAATCAACAGAATAACAATCCACAATAATTAAATAATACACAACACTTACACTCACATAATTAAATTGTCTTTTAACGGTCGCGCCGTCATATTTAACGTTACCTCCCTGTGACATCTCGAATTTTTTTTTTCCTTTTTTTATACTACAAGGGTGGCAAACAGGCATACGGTCCCACCTGATGGGAAGCGGTTACCGTAGCCTATAGACGCTTGCAACACCAGAGGCGTCACTCACGCGTTGCCGACCCTATAAATAAGGGAGCAACTGTATAGGCAGTGAAAGGGACAAAGCGCAATGTACTTTTCGTCGAAAGGCTAAACAGGTATCACTCCTGCATACCCCTACGACGCTACTCCATCCCTGGTCCCCCCACTGCCGCTACAGGGTCTCCTCATGGAGCTCTGGCTACCTTACTCACCGCAGGAACACAACACTACATGTAGTGTTATTTGGCTGCGGTCTTCTGTAAGGTGGAGGTACTACCCCAGTCGGGCTACTCCAATTTCGAACGGACGAATACGTTGCGCCCTACCTCCTTCAATTTCAATTCTTTTATGGGATACCGCCCTCTCGAGGCTTAACATAAAGCAATCCCTTACATAAACTGTGTTGTTATTAGTGTGGTGCAGACTTCGTGAAGGTGTCACAAGCTCCTCCCGCCGGGGTGGAAGCTCCGGCGGGGCAGCGTGTGGCTTCCCTGGACGGCGACGGCGACCGCATCGTCTACTACTACATGGACGACAAGTCAGTACACCCCACACCCCCCTTACTAACGGTCCTTTCACCCTGGCTAACATTTAATTAGTACATTACTACCTACCCTGGGTTTCACCCGCGTAGTTCCCCTTCCCGTGATCACAGGGGTATTAAAAATAGTAGCCGATTTTAAGACCTACTGAATATGCATATAAAATTTCATAAAAATCAGTAAGGCGTTTCAAAGGAGTATGGTAACTTACATTGTGACACGAGAATTTAATATATGAGATGTAGTATATCAGCTATCTAGTTACCATATTACAAGCTCTGCTTACTTTGGAATCAGATTGGCCATATGTGAAAAATGTCCCAGGATATTTATTTATTTATTATTATTTAATTTTATGTGCATGAACATGTCCGTTTGTTCTGTGTCTGAATGTAAATATAATAATATAAATTAATAAGAATGTAAATGTAGTGTCTTGTGAAAAATGGCCCAGGATCTATATTTAAACGATGTATATAATTGAGTCTTTCATTTCATTATTCTTATCGTGCTATCTCACTCACACATTACAGTAATATAATGTTGCATATTTCAGACAGAAGATGCATTTATTGGATGGTGACCGTATCGCTACCCTCCTGGCCAGCTTCATCACAGAGTTGCTCAAGTCTTGTGAAGCGACAGACCTTAAATTGGGACTTGTGCAGACTGCCTACGCTAATGGTGCTTCTACTAAATATATCACACAGGATCTGGTTAGTTGTCTATCTTAAATTACAATCCTTACTTATAGAATAAACATTTTATTAAATCTGATAATTTGAAAACTCAATTTCTATTTTTATCTTACTAATATTAGAAGTTTATAAGAATGTATGTTTCATACTCTTTCACGCCAGAATGGTTGGATCGCAGTGAAATTTGGCACAGAATTAGAAAATTATTATTCTGGGAAAATTAATGGTGAAACCGCAGGGAGCCACTAGTCTATATCTATCTATATCTATATAATATATAAAAGAAAGTCGTGTTAGTTACACTATTTATAACTCAAGAACGATTAAACCGATTTGATTGAAAATTGGTAGGGAGGTAGTTTAGAACCAGGAGACGGTCATAGGATACTTTTTATCCCGGGAAAATGGAAGTTCCCGGGAACGCGGGTGAAACCGTGGGGAGCCACTAGTTTATTATAATTTATAATATACCTGTTACAGAAAGTGCCAGTAACATGCGTGAAGACGGGCGTGAAGCATCTCCACCACGCGGCGCTGGCGTACGACGTGGGCGTGTACTTCGAGGCCAACGGCCACGGGACTGTGGTCTATAGCCCCCGGGCTAAGGAGACTATACGCAGGATTGCACAGGACGGGTGAGGACTTACACATTTAAATTCAAAACTGTTTATTAAGTTTAGGCCCTAAAAAGGCATTTATAATGGTTGAAACTGCTGAAAGTATGGTGATAAATATGGGTCGAAAGTCGACCTACAACTGAGAAGAATCGGCAGGAAACTCGGCGCGATTACATTTGTATTATATTATATAATAAATAAATATCCTGGGACATTTTTCAAACTAAGCAGAGCTTGTGATATGGTAACCAGATAGCTGATATACCACATATACTACTTTTAAATACATACATATATAGATATTTACATCCAGACTCAGGACAAACAAACATCCATACAAATGTTCGTCCTGGGTTTCGAACCCACAACCCGCGGCTTGAGACTCAGGGTTACTAACCACAAGCCAATCGGGCTGTCTGTCTAATCTAAGTTAGTCTATATTTATCTCTAGTTCCAACTGTTTTACTATTCAGCTCAAGTGAAATAAAACACACAAAAAGTTAACTAAAGACATTTCTCGATGTAATAGACAAATTATAACAAAATGATGTGTTCACTATTATTTTTATTTATTCTAGGATTGCAAATGGCAAACCAATGATGCATGTCAGAAACAAATATATTTGTTTATAATTAGGTTTTGTCTAGGACCCTCATGTTCACCCCTCACATATTATGTATTGCTAACAAAGTTTTATAAGACATTTAATATCCACTGAAAAGTGCGCGGATCCCCTAACAACGAACGGCATAGGCCTAGTCCACTACGGCCTAGGTTCAGCAGACTACTAACAATCAAAATTTACAATTCCAGCGAACCAGAACAGCGTAAAGCGGCTCAACTGTTGCTGAACTTCATAGACATGACTAACGAGACGGTCGGAGACGCGATCTCGGACCTATTCCTCGTGGAAACAGTTCTATGTGCGAGAGGACATAATGTAGCTCAGTGGAGTCGTGCTTATAGGGATCTGCCGTGTCGACAGCTCAAAGTCACTGTACAGGTATTGTGAACTTTATTTTTATAGATATAAGGTTTATTTTACTATGTAGATAACTGGACATTGAATTATGATACTGATTAATGTATATTATTGTGCAAGATCATTATTTTGTTGTTTAATAACTTTTAAGTGATGGTGATAGTGTAAATATGTAAATGAATTCAGCTGTTATTTTTCAAATATTGTAGATACTATTTTTTCGTGTTACTAAAATTATTATTACATAATTATATTTCTATTTAAAATTACTACTGTTTCACACATTAACAAGCTTTATGGTCAGCTATCCTGACTCTTATTGTTCTATGTCTGGGACTAATATAAAATATGCTTTTGTATAATATTGTAAGTATATCAGTATATCAACTATCTAGATATCAATACACAAACTTTGCTAAGTTTATAATAAAATTAATTCATAATGTCGTTAAACAGTAATTATATAACAAAAATAACTTGTTACATAAGGACCGCAACGCAATATCGACGACGGATGCCGAACGTCAGTGCACATCGCCCGAAGGCCTACAATCCCGTATCAACGAGCTAGTGGCCCAGTACAACAACGGTAGGGCCTTCGTGAGGCCTTCCGGTACCGAAGACATTGTGCGGGTGTACGCAGAGGCCGATACACAAGAGGTATTACTATACTTAATTATATACTGGTATTATAAGCTTGGCTTTCAAGCTGGGTTCACATCCCAGCCAGGACAAAAAAATGCGCTTGAATATGTCTGTTTGTTCTAAGTCTGGATGTAAATAAATAAATAAATAAATTAATAAATAAATAAATATCCAGGGACATTTTTCACACACGGCCAATCTGATTCCAAACTAAGCAGAGCTTGTGATATGGTAACCAGATAGCTGATATTATATACTATATACTACATACTAGATAGTATATACTACATAAACTACTTTTAAATACATACTTATATAGATATTTACATCCAGACACAGGACAAACAGACATATTCATGCATACAAATGTTTGTCCTGGGTGGGATTCGAACCCACGACCCGCGGCTTGAGAGTCAGGGTCACTAACCACAAAGCCAACCGGGCTGTCAATAATATATGTATATGTATGTATTTAAAACTTACTGGTTACCATAGCACAAACTCGGCTTAGTTTGGAATCAGATCGGCCGTGTGTGAAAATGTCCCAGGATATTTATTTACACTAATATTATGATATAAAGAGTTAGGATTTGTATTTTTGTATGTAACGAATTAACTTAAATACTACTGGGCTGATCTGAATAATTCATTCATTAATGGAAAGCCACATTATCAGGCAGTAACTTAGGCTATATTTAGCCCCATATTCAGAACAGTTTGGTTGTTTAACCGTCAGATCCTGAGATAAGTGATCTCTACTGCTTCAATGTCATTGTCGGTATAAGCCTTAATTTTACTTATACTAATACTCTTTTACATTTTCTTATAGAGGACTATGGAAAAATTAATAAAAACTTGTATTATTTCAGACAATAGTGATCTCTACTCAATGTCATTGTCGGTATAAGCCTTAATTTACTTATACTAATACTCTTTTACATTATTCTTATAGAGGACTATGGAAAAATTAATAAAAACTTGCATTATTTCAGACAACAGACAAGTTGGCAGCAGAAGTTGCTCAAGCTGTGTTCGACCTCGCCGGCGGTATAGGGGACCGCCCACAATTACCTGCGTAAAATAAATAACACTTTATTTGATATACATCACATTAAGAAGAGAAAATTAAATATGTATGCTTTACATTGGTAACAACCATCGAGCATGTAACCAATAGAGTAGCAATAGTGAGCCATTTGTTTAGCAACGCATCAATGATTTGTCACGTATAACCGGTATAACTAACCAACCACGCTCGAACTAAAACAGTACCCGACCAATAAGAGACCTGTGTGTACGTCGAGTGCAACACTTGACCTTGAGTCGGCCAATCAGAACGCAGGGGCCGGCGCAGCGCTTTGGCGTATTTTGTTTTCTAACAAAACTGTTAACAGTTCTACTCTATTGGTTACATGCTCGATGGTAACAACTAAAGACATATTTAATGTCAAAATAAACGTCATTAGATTAAATTAAAATGATGTTTCGAATCACTCGGAGCCATAAACAAATTGAATTATGAATATATCGACTGCAAAACAAATTTTTTATTATTTGGCAGCGATATAAAAAGTACCAAAATATTGATTCTTAAATTGTTATTGTTTTGAAAGTGTGAATGAAAACTCAATTTTAATTGACAGTACATCGCCCTACTAGTCTGTATTGGTTTACATTACATTATTATGTGGCACATAGGTTAGTTTTTATTGTATGTTGGACCATTTATTCTTACATTTTTATAGCTTTTAATTTTAATATAATTATACATGTTTAACAAAACGTAACGACTTATTTAATTTTATCTAATTTTAGTATGAATATAGAATATTAATACACAGAAAAAAAAATGTAATAACTAAAGGTTATAATTGGATTTATGGAAATGTAATTTAAAAAATAAGTATAGCTCTCTTGCTCATACTGTAAAAGTACGTAGGTGCTAAAAATCTCAAAATTAATGTTTTAATTGTGCTCACAAATGTAATAATAAGTTGATAAGACGCACGGCAGTAACTGGGAGCCAAGTCCGGTAGACTGGCTCACGCCAAATTAATGTGCATTTCTTTTAGGAACAACATAACAGGAAAGGACGCGTATGTCAGCTCATAATTAATATTTGTAGTTGTAAGTGACGAGTTCATCTATATGAAAAACATACCAATTGGCATAATTTAGAATGTTTTCATTTTGTATGCATTCATGTTATTGATAAAACTTCACACTGCCTGTAGAAATAATATAGTCAATAATAATAGTACAACTAACAGTCATTGTAACCTACATAAATGCAATATTCTTATATTATTTGCATAGGAACTCGAATGGTTAAGAAAAATATAATAGTTATTTCTAAACGATTCTTATAAAATATGGAGTTGTTTGAAAAATGTTTTATATTTCACGTAAACAAAATCTCAACCTAAGATGTTCTGTTACCAAATAAATAACTATATATTCGTATTAAAAGATTTCAACTTCACAGTTTGGTATGCACTGATTTCAAATTTTACTTACATATCTTCACAATAAATAAACATTCACTATTTTATACAATTTTGTCCTTCACTTTTACTTAATGTTTTCCCTAATTTTAAGTAGAACTTAACAGTAATAAGTTAAACATCGGACCAATGTTTATTTGCGATTATGGGAATTACTTCTATGGACGTAGTGTGTTTATTAAAGAATTTTGGCTCTTATTTAAGTTGAGAAAATATCTTAAGACTGTAGTCTGTAACAGATTACAAACTAATTCGAATTGAATATTAGAGATAATAATTTTAAGGCTTGATTTGATTGTTAAGAGTATATGAAAGTATATTTTTATTTTTGCATGTAATTCGTCCTTACTAAAATCATCCAAAAACTGAAACAGAAAACAATAATAAAATTATGTCCATTTAACACAAAGTATTTTAGTAGATTTATGATACAATTTTAAATAAATGGGTTATCCAGTGGTCATCGTTTGGTGTAGTGTAGCTAACGTGACATCTGAACCCTTCTACTTTCTTCATTACTCCAAACTATAGACTAGTTTGCGAATAAAAGTCAAAATTTCTGAATTGAATTGCTGGTAGGCTCGCTCACCTCTTAGAGTAAGGCAAAGCGTGAAGGTATTTCATTAATCTTTATTGCGATCAAGCAATGAAATAACTGCTTACTATTTCATTAAATTTTGACTATTTATGTACGAGAGATTAATAACTATTCCTGGTTCAGTCGTTCAAGATAAGTATATTATGTGGACGTGACGAAAGTCGTAGTTTCACTACTGCTATATAGTTTTATCTTTGAAATATTTTTGATGATAATGTACGATTCATCACCTGACAATCAAAAAAGATAAAATGAATTTTCCGGTATGTTTTCCTCGTCTACGTCATTTTTCTTTAAAACTATGGATGTTGTAATAGTTCTGCATTTTATGTAATAGTAGAGTGATCAAATTATTATTTTGGAGTTGAATTATAGTAGCAATTTCTTTTCTACACGTATGTCAAGTCATGTGGATCGCCATATTTTAAGGCAATCAATAAATCGTAGGGACAAAGACGGATCTAAGTGGGTAAACGCTGGTTTATATTTAGAACTGTATCCAGAGTAATTCATTGCATAGATTTTTTTAAAGGTTGTATGTCTCGTTGTGTGATTGAAATCGGGTGCTGGAAATTGTATGCCTTACAGATTGGATATGCAAAGCTAGCTTATAATCAAAATTACATTTATTTACATTTTATTCTGCAAAAATTGTTGAGTATTATATTTTTACTGCAAATAATTATTTTTAATAATTCAAAGCTACTCTTGTGTGCAATCTTTAATAAATGTGTGATTTATTATTTACATTATGCTACCGTTATATTTCAATAAATAATCATTATTTACTAAAGAATTCTTTCATTTCTGCCCTTAAATGGAGGTGTAGTATAAATTAAAAAAAGATATTTGTTAAATCAAAGATTTTATTAACAAAAACATGAATACTATGTTTGGAAAACAAACTTAATTCTAAAAAATAATTCTTAAATTAACATGAACAGACTTTCGTTTTATAAACTACACTGAATGCAAATATCGCATCTAAAAAGGTACTTGGAAAAATAATATAACAAAAAAAAACAAAATTGGTGTAGCATAATTGTAAAAGGGCTTAACCTATGTAAACATTACATGTATATAAGTTGTAATATTATATTAAATAAGTTAATTGAGAGATCATATCAATAATTTAGAGTTTTGTGCAGTTGTGTATAATTTTACAAATCTTTTATGTAGAATGCTCTTAGAGACCCGATACTGCATTGACAGGTAAATTTGCTTCTATTAAAAAGCACTAAACAGTCAATAATTTCTCTCTGCAAGAAAATCACAACTTATTTTCAGAACCAATACAATTTGGAATGTTATAATTAAATTACATTTCTCCACAATATTAAACAATGTGATCATTTTAGTATTAATTACTGAGTACATAAAGTAATCTACCAAACCTGCAATAGTGATTTCTAGGTCTCAGTAATAATAATAATAATAATAATATCGTTTATTTTCTCCCACATATAAAAAATACAACATTTATAAATTAACAGGTAGGTACATTTAGTTGTGGAAGACAGGAGCCCAAACTAGGTTTCCCTGTGCTATGAGTCTCCTGGCTCCCTCTCTTGGTGTGATTGGGTTACAGTTTCATGAAGTATATATTTGTGAAAAAAAAGAAAGAAACAAAACCGACTTAGTGACATTGTTGTCTTTTTTTGTTATTTAACTAATAAAGTCGGTCAACAAAAGAATATAAAAATAAAAATAGGTTACTTTTTTTTTTTTGCGCGTGAAAGCGTTTTTTGCGTGTGTCAGTGAAAGCTTATTGGAATATTTTAAGGTCATGATAGAAGTTTGTAGGTGGCTTTATTTTTTTAATATTAAACTACAAAGTATGACACATTAAACAATTACAGCATATATAGGGTGTGTATACACATTGATATATATTATTGTGATTATAAACACAGAAAGAGCTATGACATCCATGAATTTGAACATTTATTATTTAGCAATATGTGAAGTTTACGTAATTGCTAAGTCACAATCATATATTTAAATCAATATCCATACTTTGTCATACATTTAATGGATACTAAATTACGTTACACATGGGTACATATAGGTTTTTCATTATTTTATAGAGGAAACAGTGTTACGTTATTTGGAACCTGAGGGTAAATCTTGTTTGATATATATTTACGACACTAAAGATCTCATGGGGGTCCATGATTATAATTCACAGCTCATTGGTGTCCTCGCAATTGCTCAAAGAATGATATTGTTGTGCAGGTGTATGTATGATATTAAAGTCTCAACTTACTCTATTATCAAAAGTTATAATGCACAAAGAATACTTCGGAAACTGTTATGGGCATATTGGTGGTAACATATGTTCTTCATCTGCTATACTTAATGGTAACTGATTAGTTAGTGTTAAATAATATCTACTATATAATACCATAATTGTAAGATTGGTTATAACTTCAATTAACTTTTACAAAGGCGTTAAAAGCCTCAAAAAGTAAATTAAGTATTACAGCACTAGTCTAGACTAGTTTGGCCAGGACCATGTCCCAGGCATGATACAACTATTATTTCTAAATATTACGTTTTTTTTTTACCCGATTCTCAGTAAAGCAAAGTGCCAGAGGGATTGCCACATTAATAATTTCTATAATTATACATGCCTTATCCTATCCTCATTGGATGTGCAGATGATTATTATCAGTACTTTTTTATTAAACATCAAATATATGTAAGAAAGAAGGTATGAAAAAAAATTGCACTGTAATTTCTTTAAAATGTTTTTCGAAATATTGACAGGACTATGCTTTACCACTCTGGAATCATTTGATAAACTAACTTACTAGCTGTTTACAATCTAAACAATTCATTTTTAAATAGCTACCTAATTTTTACTGGATTTGTACCTAAGCAAGTATTGGCCCCAAGTATGGAGCTTGATCACAATAGAAGCATGTCGGAGCGTCTGTTTCTTGTAACTCGACTAGATTGGTGCTAACCTCATTAGCTACATAGTAGTAGCGGCATCGTCTTGGTCCTATTTCTTCAATTAATGTGTCGTAAGGTGGAGAGAGGATGTCAAAGAAAGCAGCAGGCATTCCTAATGCTTCTATCTCATGGTAATTTGATTCAGTGGGCGTCAGAGTACATGTTTCGGAAATTTCTGTACACACATGGTCGCTGGAAATTTGCGCAAAAAGTCTCCTTTTTTTGTGGATACCGTGCGCTATTCGTGCGGCTTCGTGTTTAGCCCGCGCTGCAAAATCGATCACTCCCGCCTCTTTCACAGGATACTCGGTGAAGCTTCTGATTTTGACGGCACCCGTTATAACCTTCAGTAGCCCGTGCATATGCGGATGATCATGTAGTGGCATTTTGAATCCAGGTCTAAGCACAAATATACTCATATTTAAAAGGTTGTTCTGGAACACTTCGATGTACGTACACGGCGCCTTCCTTGGCTTCTTCCACGTCTCTAGGTCACTCAGAACATTATCAAAGCCAAAGTCCTCAGCTTTTAACCCATCCATCATAGTCTTCAACTTTCCTAAGTTGGTAGGCAGGTCGTTTTTGAACTTGTCATCGAAGGTCTGAACCGCTTGCCGGTACGTGGATATAATTGGTGGTATATTGATGATTTCCATGGCTGACCTGGCTTCATCTCTTTGAGCCATGTGAAAATGAGTTGCACTGATACACAAAAATTTTTTTTTACTAAAAATATTAGAAAATAATCTGCACGATAATAACAAAGCACAACTGTCACGAAACGTCATGTTTTTCTTTTACAAAATCAGGTAGGTAGGTAGTGTGATAGGGTATAAGTTGCCAAAGTAAAACTTTAAGAATCCCCAAAAATTTTGGTTTTTATGTAGCTTATCAACGTAATATAATTAATATACCTACCAAGCGATCCATCATTTTCAATGTGTTTTGTTTGTTAAGTGACTTAAAAAAAATGTAAGAGGTGGAAAATCTTCATTAGACTACATAATATATTAACCATGTAAACTTATAAGTACAAAGTACTTAAATTCCCTGGAGTTTTAATACTTTGATTTACATAATAATCGAATATTTTTAAATTATGCCACACTGCTCAAGGAAAACCGTTCGGTTTCTCCATAAGTAAACACATTAAAATCACCTATCTGGGTCTTAGGTTCGAATAAACTGTTTATTTTACATGATCGGATGTGTGTTAGCACAGCATAAAATATTTAATTAGAAAGATTTATTTAAGATAAAAAAAATACATATTTTTATATTATGACACGATAGACAATTGATGGTGCCACCATCTAGTGGTAAGTAGCTAAATCTGTTATACAGAGACATCTACTGGTGAAGTAAAAATATAATTTGTTTCTTTTAAAACAGTGAGTAAGAACTAAACAAGGTGTTGTACAATATAAGGCAACTTTAGTTTTTTTTTACATAATAGATGGCATTATATGAAAACAATTGTATTAAATTTCCCAATTCGAAATGTTAATGAAAATAAATTATGTATGAGGATTTTACATAAATGTGTTAATGTATTTGAAGTAACTGATATTTTCACACCAAAATGCCTGTGAGATTGTAGTCTATTATTAAACATTTACGAATAAAATCCAACGCAGGTTGTAAATCCATTCGCATTTAAATCAATTAAATAAACTAAAATGTGCTTAAAACACAATAAAATAAAACAGCCAGCGGAGGTCAGGTTTTATGTGTGGTCTCTGGCATCGAACCGCGTGTGGTAGGCAATAACACCACTTAAATAAATAACCCGCTCATTGTTACTGTTAAATGGGATTTTATTGAGTTTCCAGCAGTACTGTCTGTGTTTTATCGAGTGAACGATTCAAACCGTTTAATCGATTAACAGCTAACGTTAAACATAGATAAATTCATCAATACATACAAATAGACACGACCAAATTCGTGTTCAAAAAATATCTGCTACGTTGTTTCAGAATTGATGTTTTTATTAGACGAATGTTGGTAATTAATGTTAGAAATACCGTTATCATTAAACCGTTGATTCTGTCTTAGGAAATATCTACTATGGACTTTAATGACTTTCTCAATATTGATTTTTGTATTTGGAAATTAGTAGATAAGTAAGTAAATAATATGGATTCTTATGATGAATCCGAGGCCATTCTTGGCAATCGAATGCTGAATGAATGGTCAAAGAGATTACTATTTTTTTGTTATTTCCAATTAAAGAGGGGTATAATATTTATCAAAGTATGTGACACTTTAATAAATATTAATTTTCCTAGAAATGTTGCTTCCCCTGAATAGGTGTATGTCTGTGATTGGGGCAGAATTTCTACGTACCTATATATCTACTTAAAACACTAGATACAGACAGGATCTTAAGTTCTATATAATATATTGTTATTAATATTGTAGTTTCTTATAATTTTGTCAGGTACCCAAGTACCTATCAATAAATAAAGTGATATTGTGTATACGATAATTTTATAAAATCAACATATTTTTCGAAGAACAACATTTTAGCTGGAAAGGGAAGTTATTAAGGAAATTAAGTATCACAGAATCAGGTACATACTTACATTTCCAGAACAGAGTCATTTGCTACCGTCGCTGCGCATGCGCCTACGCCTGCCGCGCTCTGGTGTTCGTCCGTTTGTTTGTCAGGTGCCAGCGAGCTGGGTGGGCTTCCAAGAACTCTTTATTTGGGCTTAGAAGATGGGTATACTGCCCATGGATACCTACCTACTGAAAATTTTTCCTATACCTCCGTAAGGACTTAAAGCCAACTAGAATAAAAAATTATTCTATACCTACATTGCAATTGCAATTGTTCCATCAAAACTGGATAGGGGCAATCCTTTCTCAGTACCCAGGTACATAGACTATTGTATTAATTTCCATGGACCTGAATATAAAGTAACCTATTTATTCAGGTCCTATACTTCGTGTCTTTCTTTCTTTCTTTCCATAGATACAAATACAAGTCTCATGTCCCTGTTTTTCACCTTTCTAACCTAAACACAGGAACACAACTGCATTAGGTACTGCTTCACGACGGAAATAGGTATGGTGGTCCGTGGTAGTACTTCCTTAGGTGAAATTTCCATTAAGAGTTCTACAATTCCAAAATTTCCCGGTTACCAAATGGCAATGACCGGAAGCGTGTGGACTGTACTATAGGTATATATTATATATACGTACATACGGTAGTAATGAGTGTTAAATGTTCACTTCTCGTAAAAACTTGATGTTCATCAAAATTTCAGAACGAGGTTAGTGATGGCGTAAAAATAGTTAATGTTTAATACATAGGCATAGTTCGCGCGCACAGTGTGTGGACTTGACCAGTTATTTCACTAATCTACTAAATGTAGATCTACTAATATTATAACGAGATTTTTTTTTGTGTGACTTTGTAATGAACAGACTCCGAAACTACTGGACGGATTAGAATCATTCTTTCACCAATGAAAAGCAACATTATCAGGGTATTAGTATTATAAAGTATCATTATTGCGGTATCTATAAGGTCTGCAATATACTTTTCCATTGCAGAAGTACGAGCCTCTCCTAACAACGAGAGGGTTTAGACCATAGTCCACCATACGGGCCGAGGGCTAAATGGCGCACTGTAAATACCATTTCGGGAATACAAGGTTCTAACTAGGGTTGTAACGGAGGCCTTCTTAACGGAGGCGGAGGCGGATGCGAAGGCGATGAGATTCACCTCCGCGGATGCGGAGGTTAACGGAGGCGGAGGTGAAGATGAAAGTGGATGTAAATAAAATAGTAATTTAAGGTTCCAATTCCAGTTTGTTGCTTATGACTCCATCGTGTTACCGATGTCTCTGCCAATGTCATAGTCGGAAAACGCAATTACTCAATAAATTAGGACGAAACGGAAAAAAATTAAGGTTCAAAAGTTTTTATATGAAATACTTCTTACTTGACAGCTTGGTTGGCTTTGTGGTTAGTGACCCTGACTCTCAAGCCACGGGTCGTGGGTTCGAATCCCACCCAGTACAAAGATTTGTATGCATGAATATGTGTGTTTTTTCTGTGCTTGGATGTTAAATATCTATATAAGTATAAAATAAATAAATAAATATATCGAGACCATTTCGCGCAAGCGCGCGACGCGAGCGGACGGCTGTTAGAGGCGAGCGTCGCTCGCGCGGTATTGCTATAAAATGCTTAAATAAAACTCCGTTACAACTCCGCAAAAATTGTGCGGAGGCGAAGGTACGATTTCTTGCGGAACTTCCGCAGTAACGGAGACGGAGGCGAAGATCCGTTACAACCCTAGTTCTAACCAACCGATATTTTCAATCATCGAAAGCCAGTGGTGTGAAGTACGTTACGAGTCTTAGAACCTAAAACTTTTATTTTATGATCGTGAGACGCTGCGCTCGCTACTAAGTCAGCACGAATATCTACCAAGTCCAGATTCTACGTGGCAACACCTGCGTGGGCCCAGCACATGAGCACATTAGCTGTAAAAGCTATCATTGCGCCAATTTCGCCTTTATTTATATTTAAAATAAATCATTTCAGCCAGACTCGACATCTGTAATTACCAACATGTATTGGAGCTCGGATTACCGATGACTGGCCGCTGTTCATTAAAGAAGAGCCAAGAATGTTAAAATGAACCAAAATCAAATAAGTATTAGGTTATTTTTACTACCTACCTACGTGACATACTAATTTATTTTACTTATATATACCTAGTGGTTGAATATTTGTTACTATTGTCACTCAGCTTTATAATAGTTTGAATATGGTTAGATTTCTTAATAAAAATACGTAGTTACTTTATTATTATTTCGGTATTTAAGGTATATAAGGTATTTCAATGAATAAATTGCCTGGGACTTTTTCACACATGGCTAATCTTGGCGACACAAAACGAACAGACATATTCATGCATCCATTTTCTCTTGGAAGGGAATCGGAACCTACCGATATGGGCTGCCACTGTTGCTTACCATAGCCTATCCTACTTACTAAAATTACAAATGCGAAAGTTTTTAAGAGTGTGTGGGTATTATGTTTGTTACTCTTTCACAAATTTGCCACAGAGATAGAATATGTTCTGAAATAACAAATAGCCTACATATTATCCCGGGGGAATTTAAGATCCACTGGGAACGCAGGTAAATCCGCGGAGAGACACTACTCCACATTGACGTGTGTGTGCACTACGCCGTCCATTTTGGCAATTAGCGTAGGTATCGTTCGCGAGTGCGTTGTGCAGTGCGGTTATTGACGCAATTAGTGCACTTGTGCAGCGCTGCGATGACGAGCTGACAGCTACTGGGAGACGGTCCAGCAACAACACAGTGTTGTGTAGCAAGATTCACCATCACTCCTACCTATTGAATTTTCCGGCCTAATTTATTGAGAACTTGGTATACCTACACTTCTGTGAATAACTTTAGATAATTAATATGTTTCATTAAATTTTTGCTATTGGCAGTCGAACACTGCCAATTTGATTCCAAACTAAGCAGAGCTCATATCATCCTGTAGGTATATAATGACTCAAGTAACTTAATTTAAAGTGCAAATACTTAGATAGTTTTTTTCTAACTTTCTAATCGACACACGACATATTTTTTTTACAAATTGCAGACGTGACGTACAATCGGATGATTCTCTATATATGGCCTTCATATTTCCTACAGACCTATCTATTATTTTAAGGTATTCAAGCATATACTAAAAACATTCTTTTTGATTTTCAGTTGGTCAATAAACAGGTCCGACGTTTCCTCCAACTAACATGGCCGCCGAATGCATGCTTAGAAAATAAGTTGATATATCTCATCGAGTTGCAAGCTACAGTAAGTTGGTCATCAGTAGCAAACAGACAAAACTGTTTATTACGGAAACATTGCGAACACGTCTAAGGAACTAACAATTAGAAATAGATCGTTCTAATTTGCGAATCACTGCGCGCGCGCCGTTCAAACAATAGTCCATCACAAAGGTATCGAGATGAAAGTTGCGTTTTACGAGTACGCTCAGCTTTTCAGTGGAAAATTTGTTGAATAGTCACTCGCATTATAAATATTACTTTGATTTTGATGCGGCAACAGACATTTTTGTAATAGTATTTGTATGAGAGGTTATTTAGTCACCGTTTGATGCTTAAACATGTAGATTTTCTCACGACATTTATCAAATCTAATACTTCTTTCTAATCATCCTCCGCAACTAAGCCGGCGTTTGATCAAAGACAGTCACAGCCGTTCCTCTACGCGTCAACCGTCAAGACAATCCAAATAATTGCCGAATAACATATCCGGTAGTTATAACAACCGCTCGAGTAGGAGATACCTAGGGACAGACGGACAGACAAGCGGGAGACGATCACAAAGGCATGCTTCGGACGTTTCCGCTGCTCATTCCGAGCGCGTCGGGTGGCATAAAGTTTTGATTTAAATGAATATGGGTCTAGGTGGAATAACTGTGTATCATATAATTATTATACGTTTTACCATTTAAAGCAAAATAAATACTTGCGGTAAAAAAAATTACCATTGTTTATAGTAGATATATTTATTTAATAAATTTTGAACCTTAAAATAGATACGCTGTAGGTTGGCTAGTTTTATAGTTATGCCTAGGCTAGGCCCGGTGACCCGTATTACTCAGGGATGTGAATAAATTGATTTGGACATACTTTCATTCCTAAAAATATATATAATGTAAAAAATTTGTTACCGGTTTAATAGGTAACGTTTCGCGGCTTATATTTTTGATCAAAATGAGTAAGTCCTACAAACTCTCCGACACGAGGTCCGCCTACCCGCAAATGTTTGTGTTACACGCATTAACTGCGCCGGAGTTCGCGTCTTACACACAATACTAAGAACACTACATTATGCTTCTGAATGCATAGTGGATGAAATTCAGAGACATCATTTTCTTCCTTTTTTTACTTTCAAGGAAATATTTGGTAAATAGTAACTTCTGTGTGATAATGAATATCGTTCGAGTCAATATATGTACCTATGTCTGTACCTACTCTTAGCATTTTTCTGGCGTACCTACCTACTTACAAGCTAATTTAAAATTCCCCCCGGTCGTCTAAAATAACTTGAAAATGACATACCTACATGTCTAATTTGATTTTAAAGGTAGTCAGCACATAGTATCTAATATGAGAAATATTATTAATATTTGTTTTATCTTATGTCTGAAAAGCAAATTGCACGTTGTTTATTGTCATCATATTATGTATTGTATGTATAGTATATTAAGTAAATACCTGCTACATTATATATTTTTTGTTATTAAGATTCTAATGCTAATCCTACATCATTTATCAAAATTTCAACGGCAACAAAAAAATCCACGTAACAACCTCCATTACTCTGTGGCTAATAAGAATCAAAGCTCTGGCGCCGCTCCAGGCGCTGTGGAAGACAACTAAATCTATCTTTTGATCAATTGTTGTCCACTAGCATGGCAATACTAACCGTTACCTTGTATATTACTTGTATACCTTGTATATTATCATGAAGAATAAATAAATAGGATACGTCAGCCACATTCGAGGACACGAAAGGGCAGACCAAGCAAGCCCTAGACATCAAACCGAAGTCATAAGCGAAGCTATAGCCGAAACCGGCAAGAACATCATAATATTGTCATGTTAAGTTAATATTAGGAACGATGTTAAAAAAAGCGAAGTTTTTTGATTGAACTATACCTACATATTTCCAACATTAATATTCTAAAGCAATTTCAAAAAGTACCTACCTAGATAACTCTTTTCTTACGAAAAAAATTATTGCCTAAAATAAAAAGGTTACTTAATTACTTATATAAACATTTAATATCTACCTACCTACTGGCTGCCTACAGACCCGTGTCATTACGACTCCACACCCCAACACACGTGGTTAAACGTTTAAAAATCTATTTAAACAAAAAAAACCGTAGCACCAGAACCCAAAAAACTTAAACACCTATTAAATTTAACCCGCCCTCTATCCCGGGGCGGCTAACGTAAACATTGTCTTAGTTTAAACGACAAAAAACACTAAAATAAAATTAATAGGAACCGTCACATGTACCACGTTCTAAGAAACTTGTTAATTATGTGTTGTAAACTAATAAAAAATGTAATATTACACACTACACGGCGGAAAAAATATACGAAGGCGGAGGTTGGAGAGATTTAATGTGCTACGTGTTCTGATTGAGGAGTTTAGACGTTCCATTTATGAAGAAACTCCTATCTATACTATCGTAAGTGTACCAGTCGTGGCCACGGTACCAGTAATGGCCAAAAATTAAAAGAAACATCTAGAATTCGGACATGAGCGAATGTTTTTACATTGGGATCACTGTGACATAGACTTTAGACATCGAACTATCTAAGTTTAACGTTTTATTGAATTCAGTCAGTTACATGTACAAATATGCGCCAATACAAAGTGTAAGGTGATTTGAAATTGACAACGACGGCTTTTCTTAAGGAAATCGTTAAGGCGGTGAGCAGAAAGTTTCACTTGTAAAATAGTATTGCTTAATTAAAATCAAAATTAGTTTTGTTTCATGTGTTAACCATAAAATAAAGATAAACTTAGACTAAGTTATCCAACTGGGGTATCCATTAATGAATTTTCCCTGTCCAAGACTGGGTCACAAAACTACAACTTTTATTTGTTAAATTAATTGAATCCAGCTTTGCCGTATCTCACGCGCAATACATTACAAATATTAAATAAGGACTGGACTTTACAGTTTCACTTTATTCAGTGCTGAAACTTTCACAATTTTGGTAATATTTCACAAAAAACCTGTTTTTTTTCTTAAACTGGCCACCATTGGGTCATTTACCATAGTAATATTATACAGAGGAGAAATTACATTTTTGTTTGTTATGAAGAGGTTCTGAAACTACTGGACTGATCTGAATAATTCTATAACCAATAGAAAGCGTTATTTGCGAGTGTCATAGGCTATATTTTATCCTACGGGAACGGTAGCTACGAGTGAAATCGCAGGGCGGAAGTAAGTCAATTAATACTTTACATAATGTATTTTCAGTTATTATTGAAAAAAATGTGTATTTTTTGTATGCTCTGCACACGAAATGTATGCAACCTCATTCCACGAAAAAACTTCATTAAATATTGTGAAATCTGGGTAATAGCAACTAAGTGCTGTTTGCGATCAGAAAAAAAATGCTTTCAAACGGTGCATTTCCATGAACAATCCATTTGGATGTAACCCAACAAACAAGTTTTCCTTTGTACTCCTGGCAGATAGTATTACAATACTTAATTAGCGGATAGTGAAGTAGTCCATTAACATTTATGAAGTCGGTCCGACTCCGTTCATTCATTCATTCGTTCGTTTGTAGGCACATTTACATTTCGGTAGCATAAACTTTAGATATGTTGCTCCTACCTGTTTACTGAGGTCGGAAGTGTTGGTGCTTCGTTTAGATGGCTCAAGTAAATTGATGTAGTTACTAAACACTTTTTGACTTGACGGTGTAAATATAATTTGTTGTTTAGGTATGTCAATGTTGTAACTGCCTATTTTAAACATATGCTCTCACCATAGTATTTCTTATATATTTAGCATGGGTTTTAGCGTACATATTTTATGTATTAAAGATGATTCAAGTAAAGGTGAAGCAAGGCCTAACAATATAACTTGCGGATTCGATTCCAAATTTACCGTACATATATATACATATTATCTCGTGTTTTGGTATTCATAGTTTTAGCTCCTAAATAAGAACAATAAAATATAGATATAAATACGATAGTTGTGTACCTATCATGTTTTATTTAATGAAATATTATCAGAAATAATGATTATTTACTCTACAGTTACAAAAATCAGCATATGACCGAGTGATAAACTATTCGGTATACAATTCAACATCTCTGTTTCCATGTGCGTAATTTAGTAGAGCATACTCGCCTCCGAACTAAACTCACAGTGAACACATCACGGCAGCCTTTAAAACAGACGAGCGTTTGTCTATGGGCGGTTTTATTTTTAATCGGGCGGCACACGTGCGGCTTCAGTTGTTTTGGATAGGTCTAATTCCAGCCGCGCTCTGTGCTTTGTGGTCTCCAATGCTAATTGATTTTTAAACGATACTGTAAGTATCTATAGGTCTTTCTTAATGCCTTTGATGATGATTGAGTCGTCTCGGAATCGTTTTGTTAGGAACAATTTTACTTTTCTGAAAATCAATCTTTATTGTTTGATGTGTGAATAGTGTTTAGGTGGTGGTGGTACCTAGGACTTCGGCTAGGCGAGAAGCCTATGTATTGCGATGTTGATAATTGTTATAATGATAAATTTATTTAGTCAAATTATACGAAATAATGGTGCACCAGTTATAGGATGAGATAAAATCTAATTGTGATTAAATATGCCTACATTATGAAATCACCCATTTTATATTTGAGTAGTTACCTATAAATACAATAATTTTCATCCGCGGGCTTTCGCATAATAAAAACTACGTGCGCGTTAAAAAATAGATACATTATAATGAATTTAATGCGATTATACGAATTGTTGAGAAACCGCACGGTAATTACTTACAGGAAACCACAACAATTGTGATTTTTTTTATGGAATTTCAGTCGGTTCTCTGTTGATTACCTACGCATTAAAATTGTGTTTATGTCTTTATGATCGAGCGTGTTTTTTGGGAGCATACAGTCATCATTTACAACATTTTGGTCCTTTATTCGATTTTATAAAGGTAATACATTATTTAGGTAGGTAACCTTTTAATGAAGTTTATTTGTTTTCTGTCATTTAGATGTTTCATTCATTCTATAGTGCCTTAGGTAGTTACTATACTATACATATATATTATATACCTTCCTACATTATTATAAAGAAAGTTTTATGTTTTGAGCAATGAATAAGTAATTATATTTTTGATATCACATCAATATACCTAAGTAGGTACTTAACGGAGATTAAACCGTAGAATCAAAATAGGTAAGCTTAAAGAAAGATATTAGGTAAGTACCTACTTATGTTTTAGATTTTAGTTTTAAGTATAGAAATAAAGAACGCCTGAAAATACTTAGGTATGCATTATTTATCGGGTATAAAGAGCATTAACTCCCATCACGCATGTCTAATTAGATTAAAACAATATGACCACAGACAGAATAGTGTTTTTATGACATAACACGGTAACTGAAACATTTAAAAAAAACGAACGGGTTATTAGGCCGCATACACATGTGCGTATATTGTTTATTTGTCGAACAAGTGTGTCTGTCACTGGACGAGGTTTTATTGTTTTATGACAACAATAAACTCGGTTATCTGTACCCGAGTTTATTTGGACGTGCGGCCTTATAATTGTACGTGGATAATTAAAAATGTTATGAACAGTGTGTGTTTAGCTTTATGTTTAATTTTAGTTGCAATTTATTATGAGTGTAGTTTTTGATATTACACTCGCCGCTCGTGAAATTGAAGGAAATGTGTGTTTAGTTGAGATTATTTGCGGAAATCATGTTTATGTATTATACTGATATACTGAGGGCTTACTCCCGACGCTTTCGAGAAACGAGTTCGAATCGAATAAATGTCATTTCATACATTTTTGATAGCGATTCTAGCGCACAATCGTGCGGTGACACTTTTTGGAACTAACTTCGATCAAGAATTTCGTTACAATCGGAACCGAATCGAAAAGTCCGTACTCCTGCCATTAAAAGACATTTGTGAATCGAATGGCGGGAACGACTTTAAACGTCAAAATACACGATCAGTAAAAAGGTACTTTTTCAGGATCGAGTTATCACATCTAGGATAAATTTATCTAATCTAAAAAATTACATCTAATGTACAAGATTTCGTTTTAGAAAAAAATAAGGAATTGAATATTTATTTATTTCTGTAGAAACGAACCACACACAACTTAATAGAAAATTCTGAAACGTCAAATACCGTTACCGATCGAATACATGTCAATCTTAGCGGCCATCTTAATTTTTTTTTAACCAATAGGAGTTCAAATTGAAATTTTTTGGTTCGGGATTAACCAATAGGAGTTCAAATTGAAATCAAAACAAAATCAAATTCGAATCGTTTTCGGGAGTAAGCCCTCTGTTATTCAAAATCGTTTCATGCTTGGTGCCTATCTATATTTTAAAAGACAGATATTCAAGTATTCAACAAAATATTTTTCATTCGGATGTAAATGTTTGGAAGGAAAATTAAAATTTGTGATTGAAGTGGCTTTTATTTCTTTGTTAAAATCGCCATGGAAAAATTGTAGCCCTCAAAATTACCTGTAATTTTTTTATTAAGTACCAATATATGTTTATGTTATATGTTATCGTGATTTGATTGTATTCTATTTTGTGTTCCAAATAAATAAATAAATAAATAAATAACATAATATAAATAAGAAATCCGCTAATCGATACATCAATGTGAACAAAAAACGTGAAAACTATAAAAAAATCCTACTAACTGAATCATTAGTAACATTAACACGTACCTATTTATACGTTTAGGATTATCTGTAGTTTATAAAAAAGAAATGAATTTATACATTTGTTATTGTTCCTAATTTAAACACGTACGGTCTGTTATAATACGTGTTGCTCGAGTGACTGTATGTGAGCAATTAAAAATCATTCCTGACAATGTGTAAACTTTCGGACATTGATGCGCGGGCGCACCGAGTCTATCTATTTATTGTTTTAGGGGAGCAATACGCGGGATTACGACAAACATACAACGACCAGAAGGTCGGCACATTATAAATCACATTTTATATTAACCACCGCATGATCGTATCAAAGTCGTGGAGTTAGTGATGTGTTTAGTTCATTTCGATGACTAATTTGCGGACTGTAGATATGCATTAACACTATATTTATTCTTACCTAAATTTCCATTAAACATGAGTATGTAGATATGCAATAAAGTCTAATAAATCTCACGATTATTTCGTCTCGCTATCCTGAAATTCTGACTTTTGTGAATTTGAAGATCACAGTTACGCGGGTGAAACCACGCTGCGGAAGCTAGTACGATATTATTATACAATAGACCATTGAACCTGTTATGAAAATAGTCTGTCCATCAATCAATCAATCAGCATAACGAATGGTTAATGCACTAAACGCAATGATCCCTTCGGAGTCGGCGATGGCATAACAAACAAATATTTTGACCATTCAACGCGTAACCACCGGTTATTTTGACATGTAAACTAAACTATGCTGTAACTGACGGCTCGCTTGCTTACGAGTTATGGAATTAGTTAGAAGACATAGTTTGGTTATGGTTAGATGAAATAAACATAAATATTACTGAATTTGAAATAGGAATGATAATGGTGGTTTCTGATATTATGAAAGAAAGTTTCATATAGGTACTCACATGGGCAAACAAATTCGAAACCAAGCAGAGCTTACGATATGGTGACCAGATAGCTGATAGACTACTTTTAAGTACATGCTTACTTATGTAGGTATTTACGTCCAGAGCATATTTATTTACCTACACTGTACCTATGTTATTTGTCGTTATTTATCGTTTATAATTTTTTTTTATGTAGGGACCTTATTTATCTCCGAACAGTGACAACTAATTTTGAGTCTTTACGTCATTATAATAGAATGGTATTTTCATTAAAGTCTGAATATCGCTTCGTCTTCGGCGGCGGCGAGCGAGCGGTCACGTATGTATGGGTGCTCGAGGCAGGAGCACCAACAAATAAAAAGCTGAGCCAGTCTCCCAATGGCGTCTCAACATAAGTATACCACATACAGCATGATTGTATTACTACCAATATGCTATTTAATATGTTACTTATTATACTTGAACTAACACATATTAGCCACAGTCCTGAAAAGTAGTATAAATATGATGAAATTTTATAACTCACACAGTTTTGTTTTCCATTAAAGTTTCATATCATACCCATATTAATAAAGCCATCGACGAATTAAAATGATTTATCTTGAAGTACCTATCATAAATAAATAATATAAATATATTTATTTCAAGTAACAAGACTCATAATAAATAATTATAAAACATTAAAAATTATTTATCATTTACATATTGTCATAGTATTTAAATGTTTATGGAAAATTATTGCATAAACGCTTGAGATTTCATTAAAAGGCTTACTAACGATATTATAAATCGGAGGGATCTTCAAGTTTGTAATATTAATATCTTAATGACATGTTATCCAAAAACTATATTCTAACAAGAAAATATATTTAACTAATATAAAACAAACATCCTATAAACAAAAAGTGCCTTGCCAATAGCCAATAATAAATCGTCCGGTCAGGTGTGACGGTGTCCGGTCGTCCGGCAATACCCGGTCGGGGGAAGGGGGGGGGGACTCGGGGGGGTAACACCGGATTGGAGGGGACGACAATCGTCCACTAATGAGTCCCGCTCTAATAATAATTATCTACCTACACTTTCTGTTCAACGAAGTCGTCCCACTGTTCTTTAGTCAGGGCTGTGTATGGCATATTTTTTAATAAATATACAATTAAAAAAACAGACTGTTTCTTTCTGTAGGTAATATCGAAAATACTGTGTTCGAAAATGAAGGTTTTGTAATGATTATCCAAATATATACGTAAATTATTATATACCTACGTCTAGTATGTAGGCGTAGGAAACCTAAAAAAGAAAAAGTATAGCCTTAATTACACATTCTATAGGATTATTACGTTCTTCAATATACCAATAGATTTTTTAAAGCACATTTTTTTTTCCTAACCTCCGCCAGCCCTACGCTACAATAATAGGAAATTTGTTTTCCGGTTCGGTAGCGCGCTCCAATTACGAGATTAACGAATTATTTCCACTTTTTTTCCCTCGGTGGACCCCTCCCACTTCCCGCGCCCTCTCCCTCCCGCCCTCTCGCTCCTTGGTAATTTCTCAGGCGGTTTCCGCCTATTGAATCTCTTTTGATTAGCCTTCTTTCCCGTTTGAAGGTAAATTGAGTTCGCGTCGTCACGTGCGGAGGGTAATCGGCGACTTATTGAGCGCTTTCTACTTTTAAAGAGTGTCGTGGCCTTTACGTCGCGACTTGAAAGTTCGAGCAAGCTTTCGACGGGATTTTGGATTTAATTTACGAGAATTTCAATTTTGCAAAAATATTTACATCTTAGTAGCGCGTTCAATGTAGGTCCTATTATATTTTGTTAGTATGCCTAAGTTGGATAGTTAATATTATACCATTTATTTTGGTTCGTAATATTAGTTACCAATGGGGGCCTATGTTCAGCAGTAGGCCTCTTATGGCTAAACACGCTACGTCGTAGAACTTCGTAGCACACTTAGATCATCATATTATGTTCACACATAGACATATTCCAAGGGACATTCTAATTTCTTTAAATAGCTTCTTTCATCACACTCTGTTTTCAACAAAATTTTAACTTTTCTTTACAAGACCAAGCCTGGTAGTTGAACAATGAACAGATTTGAACGAAATTCGCTTTCGTCGTTTACATTTAATATTGTTACAAATAAGTACAATAAAATGATAACAGTGATATTATATAAAACTACATACAGTCTTTGTATATTTTATTTACAACAGAACATGCTATCCTACTGCCACGCTAATATTATAAAAGCGATAGTTATAAAGTACTCTCTTCTCTAGTAATCTCTTTAACTTTATATTAGTATAGATATAGATTCAATATAGGTATTAGGTACCAAGTATTACCTAGACTTCAGAAACAATCGGTACACTCTGCATTAGCCCGAATGCACGAGTGTGTTTCTAAATGTGTACGTAATAGACCACTCGAGTTTCGCTTGCCCAATTCAACGGCACTTCTTTAACGTACGGCCGACGTCTCAAGTGATTTCGTAGAATATCTGCCTGAAAACCAAATTAAAACTAAAACACGCTTTTGTAGGTACTACAAAGTAGAACTTGAATGATTCCATTGTCTTTAATGCTTGATAAGTGTGCAAAGTTTCAAATGAAATTATTACAACCGTCGGAATCATTATTCCGACGTTATGACGGGAGTGAAAGTCACGTTTAAACATTTAGGTGCCTACATATGGGTTATAGATATATGTTCTGGAATATACATAGGCACAAGGTTGTCTGGAAGAGATCGCTTTTAGCGATAAGACCGCCCCTTGTACTATGCACGTGAATAAATATTATTACGTTTTTGCATATTTCTATGTAACTTGTGGTGTACAATGAAGAATAAATACCTAAATAAAATAAACATAGGCTAATGGTCCCCCGGGAACATGGATGAAGCCACTAGTAGTTGTTGGTTAGGTACTGACACAGCGTAAGTAGTTATATTTTCTTTACTTGCTACCACTTCCGTCGGCGCGTATACATTGCCGATTCTTTTGGCAACCGTAGTGCTCCGACCGAGTACTTACGAGTTTTTTCGGCCGCACTTGCATGGCCGTTATCGTAAATCATTCCCCGACCATATAAATACAACCATTATTGATTAATTATGGGCCGTGGTCCATTAAGCCTCTAGTGGTTACATCGTTATGAGGAACGGAGGCCTTTCGTTGATTTGATTGGGGTTATCTCGATGCGTTTTCTCAAGGTTGTTGTTTTCATTAATTCATTCATAAATGTTGACTTTTGTTAGTACCTGAAATTCACACCACTGGCTTTTGGTGAAGGAAAACCTCGTGAGGAAACCTGCATGCCCGATATGTCACAGTTAAAGGCATATGAAGTTCGCCAATCTGCACTAGGCCCACGTGGTAACTATGGCCTAAACCCCTTCGATGTTAGGGGAGGCTCGAGGTCCTCGGTGGAGACGTATATGAGCTGACGATGATGATGATGGACCTGAACTCAGGCTGTCATGGACGAGTAGAGTAGAGGGCCCATTTAAAAAATATTTAAAACAAAAAAAAAAATATATATCCTGGGACATTTTTCACACACGGCCAATCTGATTCCAAATTAAGCATCATAGTGAACTTGTGTTATGGTAACCAGATAGCTGATATACTACATATACTACTTTTAAATACATACTTATATAGATATTTACATCCAGACACAGGACAAACAGACATATTTATGGGCGAGCCTCTATTGTGGCTCCATCTGTGATCATTATTTGAAACTATGAAATTATTACTATTAATAAATATATTTATTCTATTTTTGATTGGAGAAAATTATTGTTTGTTATTAGTTAATTAAATTAAAACATTCTCCAAATCTAATTGTTAATTTATATCCATTTGCGTTGTTAAAAGACATGAATTTGACTCTTATATGAAACTGTATTCAGTACAATCAAATATGTTAAGCGTCTTTTATTATAACAATGCAGCAATTTAATTGCCTAAGTTGATCTATAATTTTATGATTCATGTCATTTGGTGTTACTTTATTTAAGATATTTAAATTTCATGATTTTATAATTGTTTACATTTATTTTATATAACATGAAATTGCTTCCGTTTACGAAACTATTGTATGTTTGTTATTCTAATTTAATTATAAATAACATCAAAATGATATTTAAAAATGGATTGATTTATTTGAATTTATATAGCTTTGAAATACTGTTTTGTATGTTTTAAATGTATTAAAATAAATTGTCATTTCCGTTCTAGTTTAGAAATGTAAGTTTGCTTGTGGCGCCGCCCGCCATAATGTAATTTGTAACCAAACTGTTTGTATCGAGTTCACTTTTGGTCCAGCAATCATCGGCGACTATTGTATTGTGTTTCTTGAAAGTAAAATAAGTTTATTATATCATATCTTCTCTCAATCTTTTATTTCGTGATGGATTCCAACGAACCCCTTGGCGTGCCGCCGACAGCAGCGGTGGGATCGCAGCCAGGCAACACGGCTACCCAACCTTCGGATCCAACGTTCACCATGGAGCAGGTTATGTCCCTTGTTCGTTCTATAACTAATCAAGCTGCAACTAGTGCTGTAACTGCAGCCCTTTCAGTGGAAACTACACCACCGCGCCATCGTAATGATTTCTATCTACCTCCCTATGATCCAAACGAACGATCGCATGACATTAGAGATTGGTGTGCGCATATAGATGAGACTATTAAGAAATTTAATATACCGTCACATGAAGCTCGCATGAAAGCTATTTTGCAATTGAAAGGCAGGGCTAAAACGTGGGCTGACACGTGGTCTTTACGTTCAACAACATGGGATCAAGTGAAAGCGGAACTAATACAGACTTTTGGCAGGGAATTCCGGTACGCTGATGACATCCAGAAGTGGCGGGCCTATACCTCCGACCAGGCCTCCAGCTATGCAGAATATGCGACTGCTGCTTGGACCTTGTTCAAGAGAGTAAGGCCCGAGGCTACGGATGCAGAGGTAGTGGACGCCTTGATTACAGGTATTTACCCCGAATTTATTCGCTCTGAATTGTTACGAAATACGCCCGATTCATTGCCCAAATTAGTATCTGTGCTTAAAACTTATCGGAAGCGTAAATTTGAAACGCCAGCTAAGTTTACCGATAGTAAGAAACCTCGTATAGCTGAGGCTAATCCAATGAAAAAAGATCACCCTCTCGTTTGTTTTAATTGTAATAAACCGGGACATCGTTCGCGTGAATGTAAGGAAAGGAATTCTTTTAAGCCATCATCAACGTCTCAACCTACTAACGCTTTTAGTAATCCTAGTGTCTCTTCTATTGGTTCCACTACAAATTCTAATAATACCAAATCCGTTGAATGTCTCTATTGTCATCGTAAAGGTCACATTGAAAAGAATTGCTTCCGCCGTCAAAATGATGATCGAAATAAAATGCCGAGTGGAAAGTCTGTCAATTTCTGTTCTTCTACAGATTGTAGCACTACAACTGTAATTATAGGTGATAAAAAATATTTATGTCTTTTTGATACTGGAGCAGATTGCTCATTAATTAGACAGAGAGTCGCTGGTTCTATTCCTGGTAAGCGCAAATCTGTTAATGTTAAATTTTTAGGAGTAGGGGGTTGTGAAGTAGTTTCGAGTCAAGTAGTTACTAGTTTAGTCAACATAGGGGGTGTTTATGTTGAACTTGAGTTGTATGTTGTCAGAGACGAACAAACCCAATTTGATATCCTCATTGGTTTTGATCTTTTAAAAATCCCAGGCCTAAGCGTTACACTAGATAAGGACAGTATTTCTATTAAGCGTGATATTCTAATCAGTCAATGTTCCGTTAACGATCTGAGCCTTAAAGTAGATACTGACATTACAGATCCTGATGAAATTAAACAATTAAACAATATATTAGGTGAATTTAAACAAAGCTTTACAATTGGTAATAAAGTTTCTCAAGTCACGACCGGTGAGCTTAAGATTCGGTTGAAAAACCCAGATAAGATTGTTCAGCGCAGACCCTACCGTTTATCCCCTTTAGAACGCGAAAAAGTTAAAAGTATTATTGATGATTTGAAAAATAATGGCATAATTCGAGATAGTTCATCCCCTTTCAGCAGCCCTATACTGCTTGTTAAAAAAAAGGACGGAACTGATAGACTCTGCGTAGATTTTAGAGAGCTCAATGCGAATACTGTTAGGGACCATTATCCTTTACCCCTTATCGCCGACCAAATTGATAAGTTAGGTAAAGCATGCTATTTCACATGTTTAGATATGGCCGCAGGTTTCCATGGCATCCCCATTGCCCCCGACTCAATAGAGAAAACAGCCTTCGTGACCCCTGATGGTCAATTTGAGTATTTGCGAATGCCTTTTGGTTTGTGTAATGCACCCTCCGTCTACCAACGGGCCATTAACTCTGCTCTAGGCGACTATAAAGATAATATAGCGCTTGTTTATATCGATGACATTTTAGTTATATCTCAAACTGTCTCAGAGGGTCTTTTAAATCTTAAATTAGTACTGGATAGGGTGACCAAAGCTGGTTTTTCACTTAATGTCTCTAAATGTTTGTTTCTTAAAACAAAAATTGAGTATTTGGGTAATCTCATTGAGGGTGGTACTGTTAAGCCAAGTCCTAGCAAAATTCAAGCTCTTGCTGACTCACCCATTTCCAAAACTCCTAAAGGAGTTCGTCAGTTTAATGGTTTGGCCGGTTATTTTCGAAAGTTTATTCCAAATTTCTCTACAGTCATGGCTCCATTATACGAGCTTACTAGATCTAATGCCCCATGGAATTGGAATGAACGCCACGAAAAAGTTAGGCAAGAAATTATTGACTGCTTAACCTCTTCGCCGGTCTTGGCAATATTTGACCCTAGCCTAGAAACCGAACTTCATACAGACGCTAGCTCACTGGGTTATGGTGCTGTTTTAATCCAAAGGCATAACATGGTGCCAAAAGTAATTGCTTATTTAAGCATGCGGACGACTGAATGTGAAAGTAAATACCATTCATATGAATTAGAGACTCTCGCAGTTGTCAAGGCCATTAAACATTTTCGTCATTTTTTATATGGGCGGTCCTTTAAGGTCGTGACCGACTGTAATTCTTTAAAAGCTTCTCGACACAAACGAGAGCTAACTCCAAGAGTGCATAGGTGGTGGGCATTTTTACAAAATTTTCAATTTGAAATAGAATATCGTAAAGGAGATAGACTTTCCCATGCTGATTTTTTTAGTCGTAACCCTATCGATACATCCAAACCAGCAGCTAGTCAGTCACGATCCTATCAGGATTCCCCCTTATTATTTCCTGTTAATACTACTTCACTTGATAATAATTGGCTGCTTATTGAGCAAAAGCGTGATCCTGTACTCAGTAAGTTTGTAGAAGAATTAAAAGGAGACATGCTTTCACCTACCGTTTCAAATACTTATGTCATTAGTCAAGATAAATTATTACGTAGAAAAGTCCAAATCGATAATAAAACTCGTAAACTGATCATAGTGCCTCGCAGTTATAGGTGGAATTTAATTAGTCACTACCACGACAGTTTACAGCATTTTAGTTGGGAAAAAGTTTTACATAAAATCAGAGAACAATATTGGTTTCCCCATATGTCCAAACTGGTTAGAAAATTTGTGGAAAATTGTGTTGTTTGTCGCGTTCGTAAAGGAGTATCTGGCGCTCGTCAAGTGGCTTTACATCCGATAGATAAAGTAGAGATTCCTTTCCATACAGTACACGCAGATATCACGGGTAGAATGAACGGCAAAAGAAGCGGTATGGAGTATGCATTTGTTTTTATCGATGGGTTTACCAAATTCGTTCACATGATTTACACTAACGATCGTACCACTGAAACTGCCCTTGAATGCTTCAAAAGTTTTATATATATATTCGGAACTCCAACTAGGTTTATAACTGACCAAGATAAAAGTATGACAGCCGTAGAGTTTAGGAACTTTTGCGAAAATTTTGGTATTCAGCACCACGTGGTTGCAAAGGGCGCTAGTAGAGCAAATGGACAGGCTGAGCGCATAATGAAGGTTATCAAAGATAATATGTCGATTGTAGAGCTTACTAGACCCTGGCATGCTGCGCTAGGTGAACTTCAATTGGCAATTAATTGTACCATTTCCAAAAGTACGGGTAAAAGTCCTATGGAAATGTTATTTGGCAAACAATGTTCCCCGCCTGCAATTAAGCTCCTCCAAATCGACGAGGATTTAATGACCGATGACCTTGATGCACTGCGATCTAACTGTAAAAGTAGGATGGACGAGCAATCTCAAAAAGATAAAATTCGTTTTGATGTAGGTAAAGCTAGAATACAGCGATTTAAAGTCGGTGATTTTGTTTTGATGCGTCGTCATGAGCGTCATACGACTAAGTTAGGATCAAAGTTTGAAGGTCCTTTAGAGGTGTTAGAGGTGTTACCAAACGATCGTTATAAACTTAAGCATGTTAATTTACGCGGGTGTTCAGAAAAAATTGCAAGTCACGATTTTTTACGACCTGCCCCAGTAGGTCAAATAGATCCATATGATGCTAGCGACACAGATGAATCGGCCGTATGGGCGAATAATAGACAGGGGGTAGAAATGCCTGTTAATCACGGCGCTTCTACATCTAGAGATTCCATAACGCAATGTAACTAATAATTTTCCTGTCTGTGTTTATTTTATTTTTTTTTGTTTTCTTTTCTTGTGTATTGACATTTTTTTACAATGTTTGGTATAGAAATGCTCCCTATCCTAACTCCTTCCTTATAACGCTGGCTGGCCACCATGCGTTTCCTCTGTCATGGTCTTGGAATGTGCGGCTAGATCCCAGGAAGGGTGATGCCTGAGTAATTTGTATGTCCTGTTTTCTTGAAAGAAAATTGAGGAGGGTGAAGGTCTTGAAATGTGTGGCTAGATCCCAGGAAGGGTGATGCCTGAGTAATTTGTATGTCCTGTTTTCTTGAAAGAAAATTGAGGACAGTGAAGGTCTTGAAATGTGTGGCTAGATCCCAGGAAGGGTGATGCCTGAGTAATTTGTATGTTCTATTAAATTTTGTTGAAAGAAAATTGAGGAGGGTGAAAATGATATTGTTTTATTTTATGTTATTGAAAAATTATAATGTTTAAAATCATGATGGAAGATGTTGTATTTTGTTTTTAATGATTTGTTGATTTGATATCAGCGCAGGGAGCGCGCTGGAGTCAGTATGGCCGTATGGGCGAGCCTCTATTGTGGCTCCATCTGTGATCATTATTTGAAACTATGAAATTATTACTATTAATAAATATATTTATTCTATTTTTGATTGGAGAAAATTATTGTTTGTTATTAGTTAATTAAATTAAAACATTCTCCAAATCTAATTGTTAATTTATATCCATTTGCGTTGTTAAAAGACATGAATTTGACTCTTATATGAAACTGTATTCAGTACAATCAAATATGTTAAGCGTCTTTTATTATAACAATGCAGCAATTTAATTGCCTAAGTTGATCTATAATTTTATGATTCATGTCATTTGGTGTTACTTTATTTAAGATATTTAAATTTCATGATTTTATAATTGTTTACATTTATTTTATATAACATGAAATTGCTTCCGTTTACGAAACTATTGTATGTTTGTTATTCTAATTTAATTATAAATAACATCAAAATGATATTTAAAAATGGATTGATTTATTTGAATTTATATAGCTTTGAAATACTGTTTTGTATGTTTTAAATGTATTAAAATAAATTGTCATTTCCGTTCTAGTTTAGAAATGTAAGTTTGCTTGTGGCGCCGCCCGCCATAATGTAATTTGTAACCAAACTGTTTGTATCGAGTTCACTTTTGGTCCAGCAATCATCGGCGACTATTGTATTGTGTTTCTTGAAAGTAAAATAAGTTTATTATATCATATCTTCTCTCAATCTTTTATTTCGTGATGGATTCCAACGAACCCCTTGGCGTGCCGCCGACATATTCATGCATACGAATGTTTGTCCTGGGTGGGAATCGAACCCACGACCCGCGGCTTGAAAGTCAGGGTCACTAACCACAAAGCCAACCGGGCTGTCAAATCAGTACTATTAAACTAGGAATACTAGGATACATTGTGTAATGAAATAAATTGTCTAATAAATATGGTAAGCGTAAGATTTAAATAACGGTGTTTTGAAAGATCTTCTGTTAATATGTATATCCCCTGTAGAAGTTAAATATGATGATACCTACGAAGGCTGGAGAATAAGTAGAAATAAGTTGTATGTGATGGTAATTCTAACTCTCAACCGCCCATTTATATCTATTGGCATTTAGTTAGGAGTATAGTTTTTAATCAGATTGGCCGTGTTTTGTCTCTTTTTCTTCTTTATTATAAATATCTGAGATATATCTGGAGTATCTATTTCACCACAGCTCCTGTGCAATGTCACATAGATAAGGAAACATAAATAACAGGTGAAGTGGTACTCTCGCAACTTGGGCCTCAAGTACTGATACTCCTTTTGACAAATACATTTTGAACTTTCTATGTGATGTATAGTCGATAATTATTTTTTATATTTATCGATAGTTTTCTAAATACATTGCCAGACATAAAAATAAATATGACTTTATCATACATAAGTATGGTGTTTGTGATTCTAGAGTTAAATATAACATGCTTAGCCGAAATGAAGGCAGTAACATCATCAACAATAAACTCTGTAGAATTTATTGGCTTTGATAAATTAATAAGAAATTATTATATCAAACTACAACTCATCTTTTATTTCTTATATTAAACAATTTTATTTTCACTTAAAAATTATCGATAGTTTTATCGATATCGAGAAACCCGTTTCCGTTTAACATAACTTAGCTCGCATACATCGCAACTACTTAAGTGGCGTACGTAACCCATTGGGCCTTATCTATTGCTGCTTGTCTGTCTGTTTACATCTTAAGAGCACGGATTATACACTGTAGTGTTTCATAATACTGTGTACATGTTTTTTTTAGGTTCAGTGAAGTTTTATAAGCAATCGAGGAAATTTTGAATCAGTTTATATTTTCAACTTTTTAGAGTGGTTATAAATGTCGAGAATTATGTTATATACTTACCTAATGGTTAGCAATGCATACATATAGGCATAATATACTATGTATACATTGGCAATTGCAATACTAAGAGCATAGTAATCCACTGTCGACTCAAAAACATAAAGACAGTGGACTGATTTCTGTAAAAACGAGCGCATTATGAAACGTACATGAAAAACAGTGTCGATTAAAAAGCAGTAGCAAAACTGCTGGGTTATTTACAACCGAAAATTTATTAATACAACAGTATTACAAGTGTTTTGTATACAGACCAACAGATCTAAGTACATTTTGCTATTAATGCTATTGCCTATTCACATTACGTAACTAATGCCAAATCATACAAATTGTAATAGATCTCGAGAGCGGTTGAGTATTTGATCGATACGTCTAGACTTATTATAGATCCTGTGTTTAGTCTACTTCGGTTTGTTTACGTTAATATGCCACTTTTCATTAAAAGTGTCTTTGCGTTAATGGTTTTGGAGATAAGAGCACTAGATCTTCTTGTTTCTACACTCCGAGAGTATTGGCTGTTAATATTTTGCAGTGTGAATTTTCAATTTACCACAATATTGTTTCGTGTTAGTAATTCTTTGTGAGTAAAAATGTTTTGTAGGTACCTACTATATATAATGTAAGCGATGAATATTAGTTAGGTATTCGTTTTATAAAAATATCATGTTTGGTTTATTCCAGATACGCCTATATAATAAGTCAAAACCTTAGAGACTTTCAAGCCGTCGCGTCGGTCGTGGGTTTGAATTCCACCCAGTGCAAACATTTGTAATTAGGTATATATGGAGGGACAAATTTGTATGAACTTAGTAAATAAGCTATATAGTTACCATAACACACGCTCTGCTTAGTTCGGAATGTGATTAGCTGTTTATAATAATATATTTTTGTAACCAACTTTTTTCATCACAATGTTAGTCTTTAAGAGATTCTCGTGTACAATGAATAGCTCCCGTTTAAACTTACAGTGGCACTGGATAGATAAATAGTAATTAGTGATAACCAGTGAAGTGATAACGGAGTAGAGAAGGTCATCACACACGTCCTTACGACGCATTAGCTGCCTGTCGAATTGTTTGTGCAGTGTTCTAAACAAATAGAAAGGAATATTTTTTATATTTATGAAGAACAAACTTCGCCTTTTTAATATTAGTGTAATATGAAGGATAGCAGTGATGTGTATGACCATTGTAATAATATAAGAACAAGGGTTTTTTGATACCTACTTATACACAAATGTACATGAATATCAAAGCTACTTTACATTAGTTTGTCTTGTGTCATTTAAATTAAAAATATTTTATTTTATTAGCTCTAGTCCGAAATGATTTGTAAACATTTCGGTTTATATGCCTTTGTCTAATACCGAACCTAATGCAGGTGTATCAAAGTAGCTTTGATATTCTGGTTGTGGTACCTAATATTAGACACTTATTAAAAAAAAAATATAGGTAGTAAGTATATACATTTTATTGTCACTTCTATAACTTTTTTTAAGTTTTAAAACGTCAAACATCATCGTGGGAGCCTGACCATCTCAATGATTTCTTGTGTGTCCTGGCCCTTGAACTTAAACATAATTTGTCACACCAAAACCGACTTAACTGTCCTTAAAATATGATTCAATTCAAAACGGTTGCATTGCGATTAAAGCTAAGAGCACACGTTAATGAACAGGGCAATGGTTTTGTTCAATCTGGGGTTGTATTCAGTAAGATAAAATGACATTATATGAAGACACGGCCTCTATACTTTGTCTCTTTCTTTCCATATGCAATCGCGTGAGAAGTCCGTTCCATCACCGACCATGTGATTTGTATTAGAGAATATAGAAGCAAGGTTGGTCCAAGGGCACATAATTATTTGAGAGTAACAAATTATGACGGTTTTGAGTGGAGGGTCAATTTGTTGAAGCTCCCGTAACAGATGTGCTTTGTATTACTTATCAGTTTCATTGAGTGATTTTAGACCATGTTACCTATAAGTAAACTGCGTGTAAGTAATACATCTATAAAGCCTCGTAGCGACATTTCACGGCTCATATAACGCGGCCCCTCTTAAAAGCTAAAACGGAGTCAAGTGATTGTTTGTGAAGCGCGCACGCAAATCTGTGTACATAGAGTAATCCATCACTAGGATTGGCATAGTACAGGAACAGACACTGTCTTGCAACCGTCATTTATTTCAATAATATTTATTTATGTTTCTTTGGCTCATAGACATATAGAGAATATTTTTTTTATACCACAAAGGTTTACTCCAACCTGATGGGAAACGGTTACCGTAGCCTATAGACGCTTGCAACACTAGGGGCGTCACTCACGCTCTGCCGACCCTGTATAAATCTCTTCACTGTCTTCTTTATGAACTTCATTGGGAATACCAATCTAACATATCCATATATTATTTTATTATTATAATACAGTTATTATGAATATTAAATTGTATAAATGTTTGTTAGTCGTTATCACCAGACCAGCTAAAGGGATCTCGATGGAATTTGCCATATAGAATATGTACTGTATGACCCATAGGCTAAATTTAAGCTGGCTAAATAGAAGAACTACCGTGTGGCGGTTGCTATTTTACTTGTTCACTACTGCAGTTAATTTGAGGTTGTTTTTCTAAATTAAATAAGGGTATTGTCTCCTAGACTACACAGTGTGGATAGGAACGGGAGCCCGCTCTCGATTGCAATACTACACTTTAATGTGCCACTGTCACTTTACTCTACATTTATGAACACTTTCATATACTGTGACAAATGTTATTTAAACCCACGAGCAATACCTACATAACTAACTTTTATTAATAAGTTTCTATCTTTTTATTCTTATATCATCATCATCTTTTCAGCCATAAGACGTCCACTGATGAACAGTCTCCCCCATCGATTCCCATGAACCTACTTAGACCAGTTGAAGATGCCTACATCCAGCGGGTTCCTGCGACCCTTGTCAGGTCGTCTATCCATCTTGTGAGTGTTTATCTGACCATAGAAAAGGTAATTAGATTGCTAATATAGGCACTAGTTTAAAAATTGTATATTTAACTACGAAATCATTTTCTCTTCAATCCGGTTTAAGTTTAGTATAGCTAACGAATAGGTACCATATATTAGGACCAGTAGTTAGAAATTAGCGCGTTCAAGCAAACAAACTCTTCAACTTTATAATATTAGTATAGATTCCAATAAAATTGTTCTGTCTAATTTCGTCATTGAGGTACACGTGATTATTTTTACACGTGCCGTCAACTGCCTTAATATAACGTCTCATATATCCTACTACATCATGAACAATGTTTGTCAGGATGTTTGTTAAACATTTAGCTTATTATACGAATGAAATTTGACACACAGAATATGACCTGGAACGCACATAGCTTAAGTGAAGTTCCACGAGAACGCGTATGAAACTGCAGGAAGCCACTAGTCTACACTAATATTATAAAGATAATATTTTTTTGTGTTTATGTTTGGAATGTATAAACTCAAAAACTACTGTGCCGATATAAAAATATATTTCACCATTGGAAAGCTACATTATCAGGAAGTAACATTGGCTATAGTTTATCCCTGTATTGCCACGGGATCGGGAACTAGGCGGGTGAAACCGCACTGAGGCAGCTAGTGTTATCACTACATATTATAAAACAAAGTCGCTTTCCGCTGTCTGTCCCTATGTCTTCTTGAATCTTTAAAACTACGCAACGGATTTTGATGCGGTTTTTTGATAGATAAATGCATAATATGTTAGAGTATTGTATATAGCCTTCCTCTTGAATCACTCTATCTATTAAAAAACCGCATCAAAATCCGTTGCGTAACTTTAAAGATTTAAGAAGACATAACAGATCTTGTGTTTCTACACTGTCAATTTTGGAGGTTTCTAATGTGATGTATAAGCATTGCACCCGTGCGAAGGCGGGGCGGGTCGCTAGTGTTATAATGAACCCTTTTGAATGGTGCGCGGGCGCGGGCGGAGCGGTGCGGTGCGGCGTCGTAGAGCCGCTTCTTGTTTGTTTTAACTCAATTTTAGTATCACGTTACCGGGCTTTTGGAAAAAATCTGCGCCCCACGGTGACAATGGCTTTCAAACTTGTAATCTAATGTCTAAAAATCTCGTGTCATAGTATATTTTGTTATCAATGAACTCTGAAATGGCTTGACCGATTTTTATGAATTACTAGTGGCTCCCCGCGGTTTCACCCGCGTTCCCTGGGATCTTAAATTTTCCCTATGTCTGTCTCCTGGTTCAAAGGTACCCCCCCACCAATTTTCAACCAAATTGGTTCAGCCGTTCTTGAGTTATAAATAGTGTAATTAACACATATTTTTTTATATAGTTAGGTATATAGATTTTTGGGTATATGGTAACCGTACGAAGCTTCGGTACGAAAATTTGGTATCTACCCATAAAATGCATATAAAGTGTCGTAGAGCGGCTACGAAATGCTACGAAAAACATAATTGTTCGTTTGAAGTGTTTATTATTATTTAGATTACATGTACCTAAAAGACAGACATAAAGTCTGATTTAGAGTTTGATCGATAATAATAAAATGTTATTATTATTATCGATCAGCCAAGATCTGTTATGATCACAACAGAAGTTTTATTGTTTCAAAAGCCATAGAGTCAACTTAAAGAATCAAAGGTTATTTCAAGCATATGTTAGTTTTTTTGCCTTTTTTTGTGTGTTAGATACAAAGTTTGAGCACCAGTGTGGGCATTAGCGTGCGCGGCGCGGAGCAGCTATTAAGTAATAGTCGTGCTCCGGATGCGACTTGTAAATATTGCCGAGCTATACGGGACAGGGAAAACTGTGGAGTCACTACGAATTGTATGAACAGTAAATAATGGTTTTTTATCGCTTGAAGTAATTTTGTTAAGTGATGTATGTAGAATGTACATATGAAATGTGTGAGTGAAGTAAATAAGTAATCTAAATAACAGTACAAACAAGTGGTCATAGTACTAAATTTGAAAAATAAATATAAAAAAATAAATTAACATTATTGTATTTATCTATCTACTAGTATGGTTAGATAAAAAAGAAACAAACTTTAAAGAGTTTAAATTCTTGAATTTATTAGTCACGTTTTTAAATATTCTTATTAATATTTTTTCATTTACCTACCTATGGCTTATAGTCAAATACCACCAATTCAACGAACGAAGTATCTTCTTACTTATATATGTACTTACATATACACTGCCATGAAAAAGTAATCAAATTGTCGACTCCGCTTCACTTCGCTTCCGTTTTCAAAGCGCCAATAAATTAATTAGAACTACGTTAAAGACGTCAATTGCTTGTCTTGTACCCAGTTACCACAGTACATCATCTACTGCACTGTCGACAGTTAATACAGGCTATTATAACCTCTATGGCTAAGCTAAATTGTCTTGAGATTAGAAAAATCGGCACACAAGTTTACGTCGTACACTAAAAAATAATATAAACAATATAATGTTATTTTGGTAGTTTTTTAAATATAAATGAGCCTCATTGAGGACGGTGCGTTCAATGAATTTGATAAAAAAAAGCGTAAAAATAGTGTTAATGGTTGTACGGAACCATTTTATGGGGAATTAGACGGAGGAAGTGCCTCCACGACCTTTTTATCTGGACGTTTTTACGAGGATAGAGGTTTTATATCCATAATTATGTGTTTTTTTTAATGTACGTAAAGGAGAACGGATAATTTGATGTTAGTAACTAGAAGTGCGCACGTGCGATCTAGGGTTGTTACACCCGAGTTAGTTAACGTGCTGATTGAGAAGAAATAATATATTGTTGAAAATAACAAACAGATGGTCCATTAAGGCGTTTACTCACTAATATAAAAAAGTTTGATTAATTTAGTTACCTATTTGTATGTGTAATTATGTATGACGTATTATAACTCTATTAAAATAAAATAAAATAATGTTGTTTAATGAAAATTATTTCAGAGTGGTTTCAGTATGAATTTTCCTTAATGTGACATCCTTGATAGTACATAGGGGTTAATGAGAAATCTGGGATCGTTAAACACTAATGTAGCTCGCATGAAAATATGTTATTCCACAGAGAACCTACTTCGGACGATATTTTCGTAATGAGCAACAAGTTTGTCTTTCATCTAACGATGTTACCCGGTTAACAATTAACTCGCCATTTTAGTGCGAATGAGACGAGAGATAATGTTGTATCGAATTGTGAACGTAATAGGTACCGACCTACTATTTAATCATCAAAATGTAAGTAGGTACTTCAAATCACCAAAAGGTACATAGAATTATGGCTATTTCAGAATTAATAAGTGATTATTTTTTTAATTTACGTTAAAATTGTAAGTTAATAAATGATTACTGAAACTTTAATTTTTTGCTAAAATACCTACCTAAGATTTTGAATGAATAATAACTAAATTAAAAAATAATACTATAATAAAAAATTTCCTGGATAATTATTCACACCTCGCTTCCAGACTAAACTGAGGTTGCATGTAATAATTGAACGCTAAACTCATGTTAGTTGAACTGTTGATGTATAAATGGACCTTATAACTTTTTTAGATATGTATTTATACGGTAAAACAATCAGATAAAATACATGGGAAATGAATATAACCACAAAGCCAACCGATCTACAAAAAAGACTATCGCACAAATCGGCCCTTTGAAGTGCAGAAAATCAATTGTGCAAGGAGACAACCTTTCTATTCTCTAATACAAACTCAAGTAATCCAATGCGACATCTCACGTGACGCGGAGTTAATGAAAGAGATAGAGCATGGAGTTATCATCACAATGTCATTTTACTTTATTGAATTGCGGTGTATGGACCACCAACAGGGGGCCCCTACTCTCGAAACGCATTAGACAGTTGTTGTGATTCGAGTACGTTGTGAAGTGACCGCGCGATGGGGTGGTCGGCGCGATGTCGCATGTCGCCTCTTGTCTAGACTATTGGCGAGGTACTTACTGCGAGGCGGCAGTGAGATGTACTCACTTGATTATCGCTTGTTGATTTGGGTGATAACAAGAAAGGTATTCATTTGTGTAAGTAGTTTTAAGTTTTTGTAATTATATTAACTAGGTAACAAGATTTGGCTCTGTGGTCTGGTCTAAATTTATGTGTTTGTTAAAAAATATTTAAGTTTTACATCCGCCTAAATCCATGCATTAATGAACAGTTTCAAAAAGGTTGCTTTTTCCTTAAGTACATATTATTTCATTCAAATTTGTTATTAGATTAGAATAAATCATTTTGTTCCACAATTATTTCGATACATAGCACAAACATTTAATCTAAGCTTACGAATTACTTTATAAACTCATTCCAATATCACTTACATCGACCACCATAGTAGGGGATCCTAGGACCGACAGTGTCCCGAGTACGGCGTATTTTTTTGACGTCGCGACTCCTTTTAAACTGTTTTGCCTATTAGTTAAGTGGCGTGGCAAATTTTACTAATTTGCTTTTTGCTCTGCCCTTTTTTTGCTCAAAGGGTTGTCTGTCTGTAACTAAGAAATATTGCATATTAGAAATAAGATTAAATTTCCATAATTTGTAATATGGCTGTTTCAGGCCGGTGCAGAGATTGATATCATCCATAAGACGTCAACTGCTGAACATAGGCCGCTCCAATCAACTCCCATGCTGACCGGTTAGTTTCAAAATACATAAAAGGAAACTCATATTTCCTCATATGAAATTCTTGAGTTATTACTTAGGCACTTACCTAAGTTTTTTGTGTAAACTATTTTTGCAATTAAGTACATTCTTATTGTAACCAGTTTTTTTTTTCAAATAATATAACAGAGAGTCACTTTCAAGAAAAAAAAAGTAAACGTCTGTAGTAAAACAATTGCTATGCTTTAGTTTTTTTAACCGGACTGGAGGCTCCATGAGGGGACGCTGAAGCGGCAAAAGGTAGTTTCACATGGCTTACATCCACCCACGGATTTTAAATACAATTAAGTAATTAGGTAGGTATAATTGTCGACATGAGAACCTCGTTACCGGACAAGTGTCCGATCCATACCAAATGTGCTTGTGTAAACAGCATTGCAATGAGATGGGAACGCACGCAGTAACGACACCCATCAACTTGATTGCAATATCGTAGTCATTTTATTGTTGCCATTTTACGATTACGATAATTATGTGTGGCATGTTTGTAATTAATGATCGCGTATGAGTGAGAAACTGTCTGTTATGTTTTTAGTTTTTAATGATTTGGGACAGATGAGAAAGTAAGTACTAAACTAATCCTACTAATATTATAAATGCGAAAGTTTGTATGTATGGATGTTTGTTACTCTTTCACGCTCCAACGGCTGAAGGGCCTGCTTGAAATTTGGCACAGAGCTAGAATATGTTCTGGAATAACACATAGGCTACTTTTTATCCCGGGAACGCGGGTGAAACCGCGGGGAGCCACTAGTTAATACATATAATTTGAGATGTTACAGTGTTTTTATTTTAATACATTTCTTTGCTATATTTTACCCCGATCGGTTTAACAGAGGAATGAATCATATATCAGCAGTAAATTTAAAATGTCAATAAAAATAGGAAGGTTTAAAAATTGAATTCTTAAATTTTTTATGTGGACAGAAAATAACTATAGTCATTTTAAGTAGTTATCTACTACAATTTTTTTTTTTTTATACCACAAGGGTGGCAAACAGGCATACGGTCCCACCTGATTGGAAGCGGTTACCGTAGCCTATGGACGCTTGCAACACCAGAGGCGTCACTCACGCGTTGCCGACCCTATAAAAAGGGAGCAACTGTATAGGCAGTGAAAGGGACAAAGCGCAATGCACCTTTCGTCGAAAGGCTAAACAGGTATCACTCCTGCATACCCCCACGACGCCACTCCACCCCTGGTCCCCCCACTGCCGCTACAGCGTCTCCTCATGGAGCTCTGGCTACCCTACTCACCGCAGGAACACAACACTACATGTACTTAGTGTTATTTGGCTGCGGTCTTCTGTAAGGTGGAGGTACTACCCCAGTCGGGCTACTCCAATTTCGAACAGACGAATCCGTTGCGCCCTACCTCCTTCAAAATTTCTACTAAATATATGAACCATTACATATAGGTAGGTACAATGTTTTATAATTAAATTAATCATAAAGACATTACCATATAGGTACCTACTTAAGAATTGACACAAACTAAAAATCATCATGAGTGTGGCACCGACAAATACAAATGCTTATCGATATCGACAATTTTCAAATCTCAAACACATTTATTCCTAATTAGCCCATAAGTAAGTAAAGACATACAATGTGTTATAAATACTTTAGTAATTAGTACAGTAGTTGGTAGCGAGTGGCAGTGTTAGTGCGAGTACTAGCGCGAGTGACTGGCCGAGTGATGGGGTATTTGTTTACCTGATGACATTTCCGGCGCGCGCGCACGTGGCCGTAACCCGACACGGAATAGTGCGAGTACTGATGTTAATGCAGCAAAGTGCGTCCTGTATAGTGTTGCTGTACACGATTGGATATCGATAAATTTGTCGCAACACTGTGGTACATAACTTCATTATATTAACCATTGCTGAAGAAAAACGTCCACTGCTAAAAACTTAGGAGGTACTATTATTAGCAACTGCGAATACTAAATGTCACCTTCATCTTATTTAATATTAAAACATAATCATCCATGACTAAAGATTACCTAATAAATATTGTATCGTAAGCAAAGAAAATATGTTTGAATCGTCGAAGTATACAGCACATAGAATGGAGTGGTGTGGTACAGAATTTTTTTTTAACCATATTTCAGAATATCAGCAAACAGGCGTCTAATACTGCATTCTAGATTTTGTAGCTGTGTAGTTAAATACATCATCAATATTTTTTTTATCGATATCGATACCGCCATTGGCTCATCCCTTCGTATCCTTTAGAGAGGATGAACGGTAATGCACTGTTTACGGGTTCAGTACATCGACAATCAGTTAATTGCGGACTCATCGCTTCTCAGATTTTCTTACTTAAATTGGAATGGGACAAACGAATGGTAAATAAAGGGCGTTTACTGAGAATAAAACCAGATACTAATCGGTTGGTTTAATTAGTATTTTTCAGTGTGTACCTACCTATTAAGTTAGTAAGTAATTTTATAAGGACGTTATTCGATTTCCAAAATCACACTAATAATATAAAGGCGAAAGTTTGTGAGTGTGTATGTTTGTCACTTCTTTACGTCTAAACGGCTGGAGCGATTTTAATAAAATTTGGTAGGTATGGATTTAGCTGACGCCCTAGCTACTTTTTATTCCGGGAAATTTAAAGATCCCCTATGAACGCGGGTGAAACTGCAGGGCATAAGCTAGTATTTATGTAAACATGCGTGTGAAAATTCTTCTTAAAAATTGCGTTTCTAAAATAGCTACAATGATTCTTTTGTTTAGGAGTATATCTTATTTTGTTTCGGCAACAGAATGTCATAAGTAAAAAAATGTCCAAGAAATATCTATCACATTTAAGCAAATTTTTTATCCTCGACCATCAAAAATTATTCCACTCCTAAAATCAAACTGTATAACTTTGCCGAGACTTATTGCCTCGCTGCAAAGTTGTTGAGAACAAGTTATTCAAATGAGTGTTCCTACTTCCTGGTACAGGAGAGGCGGATGGGTGTACAGTCTTCACGAGTCTTAGGGAGTTCTTCGACCGGAACTGGAAGCTTGGGATTTTCATAATGTGTTCCACGGTTCCACGGTTCCACCCCTAAAGGAGCGCCGCCGTCGCCCGCCTTGCACTATTCATATGATAATTTCCTTCAAGAACATCGTTCAATTTAGTGGAAGAGACTTTTTTATTCTGTGGTGGTTAAAGTTAATATTGAGATATTGTTGTTTTAAAAATGTTATGTAGAGGTTCCTATTTATCAAAAATGTAATAAATGCATATAAATAAGATCAATAAGCATAAGTAAATACCTCAAGCGGGCTAAAGATTTATAATCTGTAAATGGCAATTTGCTTTCACTTATTAATTTGTGTTACAAATACGATAAATCAAGCAACTTACAAAAAGTTAATTATGTACCTATTCAATGCTTCATTTTATTTAATCCAATCTGAAGCAGGTGTATAAGTAGTTACTAGATACTTATCCCGTTGCATTAGAAATGTACCTAATGTATTTGGATTGGCTTTAGGAACAACACCAAGTGACGCAAATGCAATGGAAAAATACTTAAACTTCTTACTTTACGTAGATATCAATTTGATAGTTCCTATTACGTATATATACATATATATAACAAAATCTCTACGAAACCCGACAAAATCTATAATAGGGAATCCTTTTCCACGTTTTCCTCTCCACGTCTAGTCAGTAGGTAGGTAGGTACGTGCAATTTCCCGCGCGGTGATTTCGCGGCCATTCTTCACTTCCAAGCATACTTTCTTGAGTACCGTCGCGTCGTCGTCGGGGTGTGCACTCTGCTAACTATAAATTGGATCTCAAGTTGATTTTCTTTAAGGTTGATTATAGCTTAACATTGACGTATACGACTGAACATTTTTAAGAAAAATTATAAGTATATACTAGTTACTCTAGTTACTATCTTGCAAATTTATTGTGTTCTCGGTGTAAGTATATAGGTACTTTTTATCAATTTATCTAGTAAACGTTACTATATAATGTAGGATTTTTCTATCAGTTTTTTTAAGCGAATAATTGATTTAGATAGGTATTACCTCCTACAGAAATATTATCATATCTACTTACATTTAGTTATAGAACACTCGATGACTGGTTATCATAATAAGATTTTTTTTAATAGCTCACTTTAATTTCAATATTCAGATTTAGGAAAAAGAACTAGTAATATGCCTACCTGATATACTAAGTACCTATTCTCTTTTTCCAGTGTTTACCTACAAGTTAGTAAATAGATTATTATTGATCATATGCGTTTTAAATCTAAGAATTGGTAGAGGACTAAATGAAAAATAAATTAATGTCGAATAAACTTTATTGCACCTTCATTCCGATTCCTTACGTTCTAATTTTGTACTATATACAAACGTGCCAATGTATTCAACTACGTAGAACATTTATTAACTCCCTTAAATACTATTTACAACAAAATTATCAACTAAATAGTAACAATTCTACTAACTACTAGTGTGCTTTCTTTGGCTACATCTTTGGTTTACAAACAAATTAGGCAAGAGATTAAAAACGTGAGATTTTCGAAATTCGAACTACACTATTTATTATGTAACGTCGAACCTTTTTCTAGTGACTCTTTACTTTTAATTTTCCACTTCGATATTACTGGCCATGCTTTCGCTACTGTTCTCATTGATGTCCATGTTATTATTTTTTATTTTATCAGCCAGCTTTTGTTTTTCTGAAGTCTCACCAAACTCTTTGATATTTTCCGTTCTTTCAGGCTGACTTCTATCTAAATCGCAAGGAGGTTGCATTCCGAAAGCGGGATGACCTGGGTAGTACATATAGGATAGCGGCAAATTAGGGTAATTAACGCCCAAATGAGGTCCGTACAGCGATTGCAGGACCGCTTGATTGTACGATTCTTGTAGCAGCGCTTTATATTCTGGATTCTTTGCGAAGTCCACTCCGTACACTCCAGCAAAGTGTTTTAAAATCGGCGATCCTTCAAGTAGAGGCGGTGCAAAGAGGGCTGGATTAAGCGACTTTCCTAGCATTGGCGTTTGATATTTTAGATCAGGTAGACTTGGCTGTCCATTGTTATTTACCAAGACTTTGACGGCCACTTTCCTCGCATGATTCGCCGCCGCCGCAGCCGCTGCCAGCATGCCGTTCTCCTGCATCTGCAACTGCTTTCTTTTAGTTTTGTATCTGCGGTTTTGGAACCAGATCTTCACTTGGGTTTCTGTGAGTTTTAGACTGACGGCGAGGTCGGCTCTCTCCGGTCCAGATAGGTACCTCTGCTGACTGAATCTCCGTTCTAGTTCGTAGACTTGGGCGTGGGAGAATGCGGCTCTGGACCGTTTCTTCCGTCCTCCATTCTGTGTGTATTCATTGATGGAATAGTTCGGTGAGTGCATGGTTCTCGAGTCGTTTGGTGGGGTGGAGCATTTCCGTTGTTCGTAGTGTAGGAATGGTTTGTAGCCGATGTCGGAGCTCGGCGAGGAGTTGGTCCTGCGGACTGGCGAGCCGGTCGTCGACGAACGGGAGTCGTAGTCATCTGTAACAATGGAGATCTATGTTAGGCATTTGGCTTTTGGAATGACAAGCCTAAAATGGAAGGGAGTACCTACTTTTTTAGTTATTTAAGTTAGGCTACTACTAGGCATTTTCAAATACAACCTAATATATAGGTAGGGCTCGATCACAATATTGGAGAGGTATAGATATCTGTTTTTCTTTACATCACTAAAACACCTTGAGGCAACTATTCACCTAATCTATTTCAGATGCGCTATCAAACTAATGCAATTTGCCATAATCACGGACGGTGGTCCCTGAAAGGCCATACAAACTACAAACTCATTAGGGCGCGTTCTCACAATCGCTTGGAATCAATTAAATCGGCTATCGGCTCACGCCATCCGCGTATAAAGGCGCTTACACAATGGATCCATTACGTAAATTGTCGCCTGCGCCTCCTCGCCTCCTGCCGGTCATTAGTCGCGGTCCCGTCCCGTCGTCGTCCCGTCGTCCCGTCGAATAGTTTCTAACAGTATTTTTGCGTGCGATGCGATGCTACCCTACTGTCTATTGTTACAAGTTTTTGGGCAATTACTTTCACCTGTGAGATACCTATTAATATGTATATTTGTTACTAAATAGTTGCTTTGGAAATGAACGAAAATCGGTATGAGATAGAAATGAAATGGCTAACGTTTTGAATGAATTCGCTGTCACTGAGAATTGGAGTGTTTATATTTTTATTTAAAAAAGTCACAATTTACAATTTATTATTTTATGTATGTAAATAGGTATGTAGGTTATATATCATTTAACAGCTAGTGTCATTTGGAATCAGAATTATCATGTGTAAAGAAAAATAATATATCGTTTCTTTTACGACAGTTTCCCATGAAATCTACGCGATATAAACGCGTGTCGCGAACAACAAACCTAGTAATTACTAAATTGAATGCTCCAATAGTGACGATGATGGTGATGTTAAGCGTCATCACTTATAGTAATGAGGGTGTAGTGTAATCGCGCGAAGTGACGGCTAAGTGGCGACGTCGCCGCCCGCCACGGCCACCGGCCGCCGTGTGCGCCATTACACTCGCATTGTCACAACGCCGCGGTAATTATGGTGGGCGACTAATTTGAATTTGGAACGTTATCGATTGAGGCCTGCCAGTGTTTTCTTTTCTTATACGATTCAAGTAGTGATTCATTTTGTACAAATATTTTTTTTAAACTATGTTACAGTTTGTATGTCATAAACAATGTATTAAAACTTAGTAGGTATATCTTTAATCAAAATACTTATATTAGGACAACCCGAAGTCACAATTACGCGGTAATTATGGTGGGTGACTAATTTGAATTTGGAACGTTATCGATTGAGGCCTGCCAGTGTTTCCTTTTCTTATACGAATCGAGTACTTAATGATTCAGTTTGACATAGGTATATATAAATTTTTTTAATAAGATAAAGTTTATACCTATGTAGAATTGTCACAATTAATTTGGGTGGCTACTTTGGATTTGGAACGTTATCGATTGCTTGCCTGCCAGTGTTTTCTTTTCTTAGAATCGTGTAATGATTCATTTTGACATAATATATATATTTTTTAAATAGGATAGAATTTGTATGTAGAATTGTCACAAATAATTTGGGTGACTAATTTGAATTTGGAACGTTATCGATTGCTGCCTGCTAGTGTTTTCTTTTCTATACGATTCGAGTAAAGATATGTTTTGACATTTTTTTTTAACTATTAAAGAGTTTTTATGTCAAAAACAATGTTTATGTAACTTTAATCAAAACGTATGGAAACATGAATTGTCACAATTTATTTGGGTGACTAATTTAAATTTGGAACGTAATCGATTGTTTGCCTGCCATTGTTTTCTTTTCTTTTACGAATCGAGTAATAATTTGAACAAATACATATATTACTTTTTTTAAATTACCATAGAGTTTGTATGTCAAAAAGAAAGTATAACTTTAATAAAAATATATTAAAATGGAAAAATGAATAGTCATAATTAATTTGGACGACTATACAGGTAGGTACTAATTTGAATTTGGAACGTAGTTTATCAATTGCTTGGTTGCCACTGTTTTCTTTATTATTCAATGAGAATCTAAGTTACCTACCTATTAGATAAGTATGTAGGTACCTATCTATTCATATCTTAAATTCTAAAGTATCTTTTGCAGGTTTTGGGCATTTTTGCAAGTTTTCTTTAGACATAATATCTAGTAACTTTAAAAGTGACCTCGGTATAGGTATCAGATGTTTTACTCTTAGCATTCTACACACATTCATACTACCTACTTCATAAGTTATGTAAAACTTCAACAGAAATTTTCTGAGTTATCGTAAGTTTATGTAGCTTTCAATTCAATTAAATATAAAAAGTAGGTAACTTCCGGTGGAATTTAACGTGTTTAATTTTTTATGTTAGCAATTTTCTTTAATATTTTTATTTAACATTCAGTCTATGGGAAAACGTATATTTAAAATATAGGTAGGTACATATAGGTACCTACAAATAACAAATAAGCAAGTATTTTCCTTTTTTGCTAAGGTAGGTAGGTATCTGTAACCTATCTGTAGGTAGAAGTTGTACTTAGTATAAGTAAATATTATTCCTTAATTATAAAAACTGTCTGATATGTGTATGATTGAAAGTTGGATTGACATAGGTAGGTACTGTTTCTCATTATTATTATTAGAGAATACCTATACATACCTAATAAGATTATTAAGTAAAAAAAAATCGTTTGATGTCCCCATTAATTAAGATATTTAAGATACTTATTTATTTACGGGCATAATCAACATTGTAGAGAAAAAAGCGATGTACATAACCTTAAGATCGTAATTAAAAATATATTATTTAAGTTAGTTTTAAAATAAATGACCCACCTGATAATTCTGTGACAGGATAATGGTTCTTCCGCGACATGTCCAGCGCGCCGTCGTCTGTGTAGTCCCTGAAGTTACAATCGTCGTAATACTTCAGACCCTTCTCCAAAGCCTCCTTCTTGTAACCCTCCTCCTTGCCGTAACTCGGTACACCAAAGTTCATTTTCCCACCAAAACTATCCGTACCCGAACAAAACATTCCATCAAAATCGCACTTCGCTTCATTCTCCTTCGTTAATATATCATTAATAGAAAATGGCGTCGACAAATTTGTTTTCTCACACTCCAGTGAGTCTTTGAAATTTTTTAATTTAGATTCCATTTTTGAAAATTCAAACACATGAATGGCACTTGACCGCGCGTTCCCGCTCGCCTCGCCGCAAAAGCGTTCCACAAACGAATAAACTTCGGGTGATAGATTGCCCGCCTGTTTGACGTGGTTAAGCCTTAGAGCGGGACGGTGATACCCTGTGCCGGTCGTGTTTGTATACGGACGAGCAGGATAGCAACAATTTAGGGCGGTCGTTTTTTAAAAAAGCTTCTGAAGTAGCGTAAGTAGTGGGGATCGTTGAGTTTTTCTTGAAGATGTTTACGTGGATGCGATTTGATCGCTTAGGTCATGCAGATTGTGGTGGCGTCGTGAATTGGTCACTTTACAGAATGTAAAATTTTGTAGGTAGGTACAGGAACTTGCAGATTAACAACCTAGATGTTGAATTCCATGACCAAAAAGTAAAAAATATATAAAGGTTAGTATATGAATGTCAATAAATAATTAATGATTAATAGTGAATTAGTGACATGTAATTGCTTGTTTGGTCTTAGCACAATATTTTTAAAACTTTAATTTGAATCAAACGTTTTAGGTATTGGATTACTACGAAGAGACTATAATATTATTTATAATGAAATAAACCCCTGCCGTAGTTCTTTTAACTGTCATCAATAAAAGTTGAGGTTCGTTGAGTTTTAAATATAGGGGGACATCTAGGTAAATTAAATATTGAATAGATAAAATATATACCGATTAAAAGAACAGTTAGTACATTAAAATAAATGTCAATATTTTAATATAATTTGCCAATTTCATATTTCAAAATTGAGACAATTCACACCATCCCTACCGACTATTGCACTGAAACATCTAACTTCCTTACGTGCGCCCTTAACGCGTCGCTTATCAGTAAGTGGTTGACGAGTGTCTATCTGTCCCTTTCACACCTGCATCTAACGCACCTTCGACAGGCGTCACGTCCCTTTCCCTCATTAAAGCCCCATTTAAACCGACCAATCGGGTGCGATCGACGCTCGTGGTCGACCAATAAAAGTAGTCGGTGAATGGAAGTGTCAACGTAAATTTTCTTTTAAAACATTTGGCATCCGGGAAAATTGTTTCTGAATAGCGTTTGAGTATTTTTTTTTTATATACGTATTAGTTTGTTTTCGTTGTCATATCCATTGTTATTTATCGTTATTATTTCGATTGCGATGTGATGTGCATTTAAAATATATATTTACTTATTATTTTATATTTACAGGAAACACTTTCTTTATGGTTTTCAATAAAATAAAATGTAAATTGGATTTATTTTAGGTAAAACTTATTTTTGTCTGTACTCATAAATATTTTTGATTTAAAGATCAATCTACTCGGTTGAAATCAAAACATCTGGAAAATTACCGTTCTGGTTTTATTTCTAGTTTCTCAGTTGTATGATAACTTCCTTGTTTTCATGCATTCCTGGACTTAAATTAAACAGACATAACATACTTTATTAATAAATAAGTATAAATAATTGTATGTTATTATTTATTAACCGTCGTCTTTTTTTCTATATTTAGGTAACTAGGTCTTACCTTCCTACTGATCAAGCAAGGGTGAAGCTAATTTGATAGAACTTGGTATGTAGATATATATGTTCCTAATTATAGTTGGTAGGTAACTTTTAGTTCTTAAAAACTCACACTTAGTAGGTATGTATAGATATAATCAGCTAATTGGGTTATCAATATACATCCTGCATCTTCAAGTAGGTAGGTATATAGATATTAGTGGTTAATTTAATTAGATGCATATTTTTATACTTTTAAAGGCGTAGGTAGGTACACAATTATCCTACCTAAGCAGCTATAAAATAAGGAAGACTGTAGTACGTTTTATATTTCATTTAGATGATGTTCGTTTAACATGAGTGGATATCAAATGCCATCGAGTGGTCAAGCCATAGATCTAGAAAGGAGACAATATAGGTAGGTATTATTTATTTTGTGCATATAAAAAAATCCCATCATTATCTCTTCAGGATTTTTTTTAATGTCAATAGAAAGGTCTTTTTCTAAATGACCCCATTAAGAGACCAAGGCATGTTGGCTCAGTTGGGAATGCACCGACTCACGATCATGAGGGTGCAGGTTCAAATCCCTGGTGCGTAACTCTGAGTTAATAAAACTTACGTACGGATTCACACCACTGGCTTTCGGTGAAAGAAAACATTGTGACGAAAGCTGCGTGCTCGAGATGTCACAATTAAAAGGCATGTGAACTCTACCAATCCGCACTAGGCCCGCTTGGTGGACTATGACCTACACCCCCCCTCGTAGACGTAGATATATGAGCTGATGATGAAGGGACTATATAACTATAACTATCTAGGTACTTATAAAAGTAAGTAGGTAGGTACCAACATTAATTTAAACATGAATAGGTGCCTATTATCATATTATGTCAGTTAAACAGCTGATTTTCTTTTTACTGTCATCTTACCTAGTATTTATTTGACTATAACTTGGATAGCAATATTTTCAAGCCGCCGGCCGCGGATTCGATTACCACCCTGGACAATACATTTTGTATTTATATAAAAATGTTCTGCTTTTCTGCGTCTGGGTAGGTATACCTACTATCTACGTAGGTAGGTATATACCGAATTTTGTATGAAGTTAAATTAATATAGATAAGTATATTCATTCAAACTGGCCTTCACGGGCACTCCTGAATCGTCGACTCTAATGCTCGCTACGGATGGTTGCTTTTGCTTTGTATTAAAAATAAGGTTTGTTATATATAATTGCTCTGCTTATTTTGCAATCAGATTGGCCGTGCAAAAATTACAATGAATTAAAAAAACTATATTATTTATAAATTAATATCTAGGTACTTAATTAGTTAATGAGCATTCTAAACTTCCCAAAGCTCTATGCAGTGTTTAAGTGGTCCCCCGAAGTGGCCGTAAGTGGTGTGTTTGCGGGCGCGCGCTCTATATCGGTATAATATCGGTTTTATATCGATAATCAATCAACTCAGTTATCTGGCACAAAGCTGAGAGTCGAAATGGAGGTCAATTGGATCTTGAGTGGACATCATCATCATTTAGTGATATTGCACGGGTTTTTCTGCACGATTTTATGGTTGGTAATGTTATTTTTGTGTTTGTAAAGGATTGAGTATTTAGGGCCTGTTTGTAAGTAGATATTTAAAAGAAATATAATAATAACAAAAATATAGATAGGTTAAAAGAATAGATATTTAGATTTTTATGGTTTATGTTATTGTTCTACCTATAGGTACCTAATGGTATGGAAATCTTAATGAAATTTGGCATATTTTTTAATTTAAAATGCTTACATATTATACCTATTCGGGAATAGCACACAGGCTACCATTTATCCCGAGAAAATTTACGCAAAACTATAATAAGGTTCCTATTAAGGAACCTATTTATTATAGGTAGGTACATTATGTTCGTCTTTTAAATTTTTAATAGGTACTTCCATAGTTTTATCTAATTAATGGCACTTACTTTTTTATAAATTCCAAAGTTAGCACATAGGTATTTATCTACTTACCTATCGTTAATATAGGTAGGTACGTAACATCGATTAGGTTTTTATCAACAATGGATTGGAGTAGGTAGGTAAGTAGATGGTGTGAATCAGACACTAACATACTTATTGGTAATAACAGCTAACACCCAAATTAAAGTGTCTATCACTAACATCAATGAAATTCTAATTCGAGTTCAAAAATCGATTTGTATTTCACAATGGAATCGATAATCGACGAGATATTTAACGATCAAAGCCGTTTATTTGTAAACAATGGAAAAGAAGGCACTTAGAGACAAAGAGCTCATAATTGAAGTGCATGAATCATCAGCAGTAATGAACGCTCGATTGGTTTACAAAAGATAAATAAAAGCTTTATAAAAGTGAGCTTTGGGCATTGCGTCGATGAGCTTCTGTTTTTCATAAACATTAAGATGCGTCAGAAGAAAGTGGGTCCAATTAATTTAGATGGTAACGACAGAAAACTAAATGCTATGTAATGTCGTATGTATACGTTATATCTGAAAAATACTTAATATGATTTTTAAATGAAATAATATAAAACACCCCAGTTAAATTACTAGAATTATTAGTGACATCTATTGACTATAATTTTCAACGTTAAAAATGTTAGGCAAACAGCGAAGCAAATTGATCGTAGTTTTGCTACTTACCACTAGATGGCATTGTAATCATTACAAAATTTGTTTTGATAGAAAAAAGATGAGATTAAGTATTGTATTATCAAATAGAAAAATTATATAAATTTTTAATGTAATTTATTTTAAAAATAATCCATATATTTTTTGGAGCTCATAAAAAAATTCTGGGTACGTTAACCTTTTACTGGTACTGCTACTACCTAATAGATGGCAGTGCTTGCCAATTAAAATAATGTGATTAAATTGTTTTATTTATACACATTCAAATTAAATTATAATTGTGCTAGGTAACGTATCACAAAACACTTAATTTCTATTGAGTATTACAAACTATTCTGTTTTTTTTTATAGGAATAATCTCGTATAGAAATTCCTCCCTTATTTTCGTTCCCTGACACAAACCACATGTTCCACCGTCGTGTTTGACCGGCATTTTATTCTGTATGTAATTGATACGTTAATCGCCCTCTGTTTTATTATATGCGGAGATTTATGAGCCGTATTGATTGGTGTACATTCTCAGGGGAATGTAAGTGAGAGTATTTTACTGATGTTCAAAATGAAATGCTACTTTTAAACTAATATACGTAAGCAATAGGAGGCAGTAGAATTAAGTAAAAAAAATTACCACTTATTAAATTAGTTATTAAACGTTTTCTTTTACCTACTTACCAAAAATTATGAAGTGTTAGCGCCAGGTAAAGAATATGACGTAGAAAACATTTAAGTAGGTATACGGAATCATTTCTTCTGTTCAATTCGATAATGTTGAGAAATTCAATAATATTTGGTTTGAGTTATTGACATCATTTGATGATGTTACCTACCTAGCTACCTACCTAGGTAGCTCTTACGATTGTACCTATACTTTTTTTTACCACAGTCTAGGAATCAGACCATTGCTTGTAACATTTAAAAATATACCTACATAAATAATAATTTAAAAGAGCTTATAAAAGTATATATATTTATTACAATTTCATAATTGATTTACATAGAAATATTCAATTACTTTTCCAACAGCGTCCGGCCGCTGCGCGATGACGCAACACGTATGACGTCATAACATTAATCACCTAACATTGTCGCAGCTAAGTGCTTCAGGGTACCGGGTCAATTCAGTAAGGTAATATTATATTAGCTCGACTATGCTCTATCTCTTTCATTACCTACGCTATCAGGTGAGAAGGATGCTGGGCTGAAGCCGCGTAGCGCTTGTTACTTTACGAAATTTGTTCATGAGACAAATAGTAGTAATTATAAGCCTTTAATTGATATAGCTCTAGTACTTACTTGCGGTGAGATCAAAAAAATTTTTAGGTGTTTCTTAAAATCTTGTCGTACTAATCAATTTTCCAATAAAACAATTAGGTACTTGGAACTTTTAAAATGACACATGAGATACCTACCAAATATCAGCCATATACAAATTATTATTGTACCTAAGTATAAGAAAAGTTTAATGGCTTAATGTTTAGCGACACTGACTTTCAAGCCGCTGGTCGTGGATTCGATATCCAAGTTCTATACAGGACAAATATTGATGAGCGTGAATATGTCTAGTTGTTTGTCTTTAGTCTGGAATTCTGGATGAATATCACTACATATTAAAAAATAAAGTCGCTTTCCACTGTCTGTCCCTATGTCTTCTTAAATCTTTAAAACTACGCAACGGATTTTGATGCGGGTTTTTTTTATGAAGGTTTGTCAAGAGGAAGGTAGGTAATAATAGGTATACAATACATGCATAATATGTTGGAGAAACACTGTAAATTTTCTAAATCTAATGTGATGTATAAGCATTGCACCCGTGCGAAGCTAGGGCGGGTCGCTAGTCTAGTATAAATGTTTATTTAAAAGTTAGTAAGGTAGTAAGTAGGTACCTATTTTTATATTTTTTTTGTTTTCCGTAGTCTGCTTAGTTTGAAATGAGAATAACTTTTTTGGCATAGGTGACATACTACTATAGGGTTTAGGATAAAAATCTGCCTCAATTTAAAGTAAAAAAAAAACATGCTAATCTTCAGAATATTTTAGTTTTTTTTTCTGATGGCGCCAATCCGCCTCCACAAACGCATGGTAGCAATAACTCACTATAAGAAAAGTCAGATGACCTCTGTTGTTTTTTTTAAATGTTGCCAACACATATTGACCCTCGATCCAGTTTTTGCTCGTCTGCTTTGGAACATGGATTTGATTTTTATACGACATTTGTGCGAACATATTGCGGTTAGGTATTATGAAACCTTTTAATAATCTATAGGCACATCTCTTACATTTCAATTTAAGGCTTTAAATGTAGGTATTTTAAGTAAAAAATGTGAACAAAATAAAAAGACTGCCTAAAGGAAGATTAATTTCCTAATCTATTTGACGTGACAACGTCTTATAAATTTTTGTTCCATTGGTTGTAAGATATTTGCCGCGTATTAAACTCCTAGTCATCAAATTATACTTTACTACTTATTTTCGAATTAGTTTTCTATATAATTTTATTAAATGTATATGGTACGATTATTGCCGGTCTATTATAACTGTAATAACTATTATATTATATTACATGAGTTATATTACCACATTCGAGCACCATGATCAAATTTACAGGTTTTCCATGCTTCTATTAATGATATCGAAAACAAATGGCTTCTTTTAAGGTATATTACCAGAACGTACGTGGATTACGCACTAAAACCAACTTGTTCCGTAGAAATATTCAGTTAAAATCGTACGATATTGTATCTCTAACGGAGACGTGGCTTTTGGATGGCATTAACAGTGAGGAACTCTTTGATGACCGATACCTAATATGGCGCAGAGATCGAGATTACTCAGCTACGGGGCAATCCCTCGGTGGCGGGGTACTTCTAGCAATTCGTAAAGATTTTATTGCTGAAGAAAGAACTGATTGGAAGTCCAGTGCCGAGGACCTATGGGTTACTATTACTTTTCGTGATCAACAATATATATCTCGTAAAATTCATTATGCTACAGTTTATCTCAGCCCAGGTAAAAGTTTTTATCCGCACCTCGAGTCCTTCACTAATAAACTATTTGACATTGTTTCATCCCTTACAGATCAAAATGACGGTTACGTAATCTTAGGCGATTTTAATATGCCTAACGTTTCCTGGAATACGGTTGATGACCTTACTGCCCTAGAACCTGTTAATGTATTGGGTAATTACCAAATTAACTTTTTTGATGACTGCAGTACTTTTAATCTTTTGCAATATAATTGTATACCAAATTGTAACAATAAAATTTTAGATTTAATAATCTCAAACAAATCTCTATTAGTGAATCCCTCTGACCAGCCATTAGTGCCTGAAGATAAATACCACAAATCACTGAATATCACAATATGCGATTCAAATCTTTCTCTTCAGCCGATACTACCCAGAATTAAGTACCATTTTAGTAAAGGTGACTTTAATTCTATAACCCAGCATCTTTCGGAAATTGACTGGTCACAGAAATTGTCAACTAGTTCCCTAGAGGTGGCAGTATCACAATTTTATGATATTGTTAATACTTTGATTGATAAATTTGTACCTAAAAATAAAATTTTCCCAAACAAATATCCACCGTGGTATACTAAACCTTTGATAAAAATTGCCCGTGAGAAATTTAAGTACCATAAAAAGTTTAAAATTTATAAAAATCAATCCGATTACACGTCGTTTAAATTATTGAGACAGCGTTTCAAGCACCTAGAACGTAAATGCTATCATGAGTATATAGGTAACATTGAGTCCTCCATCGTAAGTAACCCAAAAGTCTTCTGGTCCTATGTTAAAGGCAAAAGTAAGTCTGGTACTCTACCATCTCGCATGCATCATAATGATGCTATTGGTGATTCTGGTGAAACTATCAGTGAGATGTTTGCAGAATACTTTTATTCAACCTTTTTGGATGTGTGTGCTACTGATGTCCCACTTTTAGATAATTTAAATGTCGTTGATGAGGGTGAAGTCTTATGTTCTTTAAACGGCATCTCCGTTTCCCCCGAACATGTGGAAAAAATTTTGTCTGCCCTCGATACTAGTAAATCTGCAGGGCCTGATGGCGTCCCTCCGTTGCTCTTGGTTAGGTGCTCGCGTGAACTAGCATATCCCTTATCAGTACTTTTTAGACGGTCCTTAAATGAGGGTACTATGCCAAGTATCTGGAAATCTGCGTTTGTAAGTCCCATTCACAAAAAAGGGCCCAAAAACCATGTTGATAATTATAGACCAATTTCCAAGCTGTGCATTATTGCAAAAATTTTTGAAAGAATTGTTTATAATGACCTGTATGCTAGATATAAACAACACTTCAACTCCTATCAACATGGTTTTCTTAAGAGTAAGTCAACTGTCACTAACCTGATTCTCTCAAATGACCTTATAACGGAGACAATGGACAATGGAGGTGTTGTTGATGTAGTGTTTACTGATTACAGCAAGGCATTTGACAGGTTAGATCATGTTATCCTTCTTCAGAAACTCTATAAAGCAGGTATCCATGGTAGCCTGTTAAGATGGCTGGCTTCATATATAGATCAGAGGTGTCAAGCTGTAGTGATCAATGGTTCTCAATCTAACTGGCGATTTATCCCTTCAGGTGTACCTCAAGGCTCACTCCTGGGCCCTTTGCTTTTCATATTCTTTATTAATGATATTGGTACTTGCTTCAAAAACTCGAAATACCTTTTATTTGCTGATGACATGAAGATTCTCAAAACTATCGAATCAATTTCTGATATCTCAGCTCTTCAAGATGATTTGGACAGACTGACTGACTACTGTGTAAGTAATAAGCTAGATCTCAACGTTGCCAAGTGTGCTGTAATGACTTTCTCGCGTAAAAAAAGTATCCTCCATTCTATCTATTACCTTAATAACCAAATTGTTCCACGAGTAAGTTCTTTTAAAGATCTGGGTGTTACTCATGACAGCAAGTTGCTCTTTGATATTCATATCGATCAAGTTATTGCCAAGGCATCTAAAGCTTTAGGTTTTATAATTAGATGCTCGAAAGAATTTAAATCTATAAAAACTATAAAAATTTTATACTGTTCATATGTAAGAAGCCATCTTGAGTATGCCTGCCAAATCTGGAACCCTCAGTACATAATTTATAGAGACCGTATTGAAGCAATTCAAAAACGTTTCCTTCGTTATATTTCTTTTAGAAGTAATATTAAAGAAGACAACTATGAATCTCGATGTCGTAGGTTTCATATCCTACCCTTATACTTTCGACGGAACGTGGCTGATATAATCTTACTCTCGCGAATAGTCAAAGGCGATATTAACTCCCCTAATATCCTCAGTAAGTTTTCATTGTCCGTTCCTAATCGGTCCCGGCGTAAGTGGCCTCTCTTGTGGGCTCCCAAGGTTTCCACTAACTATCGCCATAACTCTTACATTGTCAGAGTGTGCAAATTTTACAATGGCTTGAATGATGATTTAGACATTGACTTATTTCATCACAGTATAAATGTTATACGGAATTCTTTTTCTAGATTATTTTTTCACCCTGCAAAATAATTGCGACTTATAGTTTGGTTCGCAATATATGTTCTTCTTTGCAAGTTTATTTTTTAGTTCTGTTTGTAAATTTGATATTAAGTTGTTTTTTTTTTATGTAAAATGATGTATACTAGCAAGTTCTAAATTACTTATGTTATGAATACTATGTGAAGAAACTTTTAAATGGCCTATTTATAACTATATATTTATCTACTTTTATATTAGCTGTAAGTTTCTCTTGAAAATATTAAAATAAAATAAAATAAAATAAATTGGTTTGCCGGGTGACACTTCAAGAAACTGCGTTACGCTCCGCTCACGTTACGTCACGTTATGTTTTAAATTGTTACTTTTATTTCATCCTTCTTCCTACTATACGAATGAATATTCACATTAAAATTATTTTACCACTCAAAGTCGTTGTCACGTAAAACTTTCGCCCGTATACCGACTTTACAGGCAACCAATTTTTTCTTTGACAATGAAATGTAGGTATATTTCGCCTATTTACAAGAACAACGTGACATCTCATAAACACGCGTTTTTTTTAATAATTGATATTTAAAACCGCGATATCGAATTTTATTTTCTACAAAAACACGGCATTTTATAATTGTTTTCCGACTGTAAAATTATCAATAGTTGAGAATTTATCAACGCTTAAATGTTTAAAATTGCTCTTCTGTAAAGTTGTGGTTTAAAAAATATCACGTTGTTCTTGTAAAGAAGCGATTTATGTAAATGACATCGCATATTTTATATTTATGGCATTTGTTTATTATAAAAATATCGTTACACTTTACATACAAATGATTAATATAATATTTCGTCGATGCCTATTTCAAAGTTATTAATATTAATAAACAAATGTTTTTTTTTTCTTAAAGGTAGGCGGTCGGGGGCTGTTTAGGGGCGTCGTATTGACAAATGCCAATATAATTTATTAGCGGTTTGGCGCCAGTGTCGCGGCCGACCGGGACACGGTCGTATTTTTTGTGCAACGCAACCCTAGCGATGGATGTGACCCCGCCACGGCTGCGGCTGTCACACTGAAATGATAACGCCACTTTCATCCGAATGCGGTTTTGAATGTTCTCTTTTTAAACGGTTCTATTTTTTTATTTGTCAAGTTTTCCCACAAAACCTGCCAGTTCGAGAGTTCACGTGGCTGTGAGTTTCGTAAGACCTTCGATAGAACTTTATTATGGAAAATAGTTTTGATGTCATGATTTATTGAGATCTCTTTTGGAATGCTGTATGTAATTTTTTTATATTTTGTTTTTATTTGCAGCCAGTCCACAGAGTCTTGAGGGAGGTAGTTCACGTGGCTGTGAGTTTTATACATGGACGTAATATATTAACAGGACCGAGCACTCTGATCTGAAAAACGAGCCGAGCGAGATAGTTAGTACAGAGGCCGTGTGTCCCTTTCTAACAGGGTGACAATAAATTGTTTGCTATGTGAGACAAATTAAATCTTGAGATCTTCTTAACTACTAATAGTTTATTAAAACTAGTAAGTAACTCCTCCGCCTTCGTACGAATTAAATAATATAATACTTAGTTCAAGCTATCGATTTATTAATTGACCTTAATGCTATATTTGTTACAGTTGACAGAGAGTACAAGTATATACGGTTCTACCTTAACCGTAATTAAATAATTTTACTTTTTAAACAAGAATAAATAAAACTGTTTTAAACATGACTAAATATTTTTTTTTAACTTTCTGCCTCAGACAAATTTTAAGACAAAGACCCTTAGCAATTTTTTTTTACTTCAACAGAATATCTACCACCTTTCTTGGTTTTATCTGTGTTCAATAGAGTATGGATGTTGTTAAACTTATTTTTTATATTTTGTTCCACCTCATCAAAATTTATACACTTTTTCTTGAATAGCAGTAAAAGCGAATTTACGTTTTTTAATCTTTCCTCGCGTCTATTTAGCCTTTGTGATAATACTTTTATCTTTCTCTTTAAAACATCTTCTATAAGATTTCCTTTACATTTGGTACGTTCCACACATTTCGAACGGGAAAAGTATATTTTAAATTATCGTTTGGTCTGTTTTCAAAAGCGGGACAACATTGGCCTTGCTGAGGACACCGGGACAGTCTGAAAGCGGAACTGTCCCGCCCAAAGCGGGACGTATGGTCACGTTAATAATACTCCTTGTTTCATTGATAATATTTAGTTAAACTGACGTCATCACATGACGCTTTGAAGGGTTACCATTAGAAACAAAAAATAGGCTAAATAAAAATGTTATTATATATTTTTTTATAAGAATACTTCAAGCGAAATACATGCAATTACAATTCTTGACTTTGTGACTTCAAATTGTATAAAAATACATTAAAATACAAATGTTTCAACATAGTTTTGTTTAGCCAAACTTTTTGATCAACATAATTTTTTTAGAGTGGCAAGATGGAAGAACGAGACACACGGCCTCCGTTGTGACTATCTCTCTCGGCTCGGATTTGCCTCTGTGTAAATCATTATAGAAAATATACTTTATCGATTTGGCTTAAGGTTCATTTTCGAAAAATACAAATTTCAGAGTTATCAGTCCTGTTAGTATAGTATATTAGGTCCATGGTTTTATAAGACCTTCTATAGAACTTTATTATGGAAAAGATTTTTTGATGTGATTGATCTCTTTTCGAATGCTGTAATTTATTATTATTTTTTTTTTATTTGCGGCCAGTCCACAGAGTTTTGAGGGAGTTATTACTTAAGATGAAACAATTGCTTAAATAGAAACCTACTTAGGTACTTAGCTTTTCATTACATAGTTTAGTCCTTACCTTTTATTAATGCCATGTTTGTTAAGTATTTTAGTGGATGAATTTCCTTAATTTTTTTTATTATACCTACATTAGATTCAGGTTTTTTTTTATACTTCAGTTTGAATGCTAAATTCATAGAAAATCTATCATAATAATTTCATAGAACCGTCCATCATCAAATCAGAATGCATGACTAATATTATAAAAGCTATACGTATGTACCTAGAGGCAATGATTTTATGATACTATACAGCGTGAACCGACATCATCGGGCGGCAATTAATTGAATAAAACAGAATGGGAACATTAAACTGTGCATATGTATTGAACGCTGATAACACTGAGAAAGATCACAGCGCACCGTACACTAGCGGGGAAATAAAACCGAATGACATATGGAAAATATTAGTATTAATAATATTGATGACGCGAAGGGGCTTAAACGGTCATCTGTATCTCCATAGGTGTTAATTAACTAGCGGGGATAGATCGAACCCTATATGAAGAAAAGCTGCACAACCACTTACCTCGACATGGAGCCAACCTGGCGCGTGAGCTGCTTCCTCGTACGAGGGTCGTCTTTGCGGTCCTTCGATTTAGTAGACGGAGCTGTGCAAGCGGTGCACCAGCTCCAGAACAAGCGGTGACGTGGAAGACTCCTAGGGGTTACGGAGTAACACGCGACCGGACGCAACCGTTGGTGGTCCAGTACTGGTTGTGCGGTCGTGCAGCGAAAAAGATACTAACTAATGTTTTAAGAGTACCTACATTTAAATTTATAAATTATACTAAAAAATATAAGAAGCGCTGAGGGTAGTTGGCGCGAACATTTGCCCCCGGCCTTAAAACCTTCGGTTTTAAAGAAAGAGAGAAAAATAACTAGCCGGGAGCAAGGAGAGACGCTATTGCGTGGGCAAGGGACAAAGACGAACGGCAGGTCTCTTATAGATTCCTGTCGCTGTCTTAATTAAAGCGACTCTACTGATCCCATCTTTACCGGGATATGTGTCAACAATAATGCCAAGTGGCCAAGAGAGTGGGGCAACGTTATCAGTAACGATGACCACGACGTTACCTATCTTAATAGGGACTGAGTGTGTGTTCCATTTGCCTCTGGATTGCAGGAGATGTAAATATTCGCGTTTCCATCGATTTGCAAACGATTGCACCATCTGGTCCAACAAAGCATAGCGACGCAATAAATTTTTATTATCACCGGTAACGTCATAAGCGGGCAGGCCTCTTAGCGGTGTTGACATCAAAAAATGAGATGGAGTCAATGCGGCCAATTCTGACGGATCCTCACTAAGCGGTGTCAGCGGTCGCGAATTCAGAACGCATTCGATCTGTGTTAGAACAGTCAACATCTCCTCGTATGTCAACAACTGACTACCAATGGCTCTATACAAATGCGTTTTAAAACCCTTTACGAATATTTCGTAATGTCCGCCAAAGTGCGGAGCGCGCGGCGGGTTTATTTTCCACGTTATTTTATGTTCAGCTAACTCATTACTGAATGCAGTTTTATACTCATCCGAATAAATTAATTTGTATATTTCCGACAATGCGTTTTTTGCACCTATAAAAACTGTACCTGCGTCAGAATACATAGTATTGACAGCACCTCTTCTCGCAAGAAAACGTTTAAATGCCGATAGAAAAGTATTAGTGCTGAGATCGGTTGTCAATTCGACATGAACAGCGCGAGTAACGAGACAACAAAAAATGCAGAGATAAGCTTTAATGGAACGAGCTCCACGTTTACGTTGCGGTATTATGCTAAGAGGTCCGGCATAATCAACAGCAGTGTGTGAGAAGGCTTTTGATTCTGTTACGCGACATGCAGGTAAATCCCCCATAAAGGGTTGCACTGGCTTTGGTTTAGAACGAAAACAAAAATTGCAACTGTGCACGACACGACGCACGACGCTTCTGCACGAAAGAATCCAATAGCTTTGACGCAATATTGACATCAAAGCCACGGGTCCAGTGTGACAGTTGTGATGGTGAAAATGAGACACAATTAGATCAACAATGTGATTTCTACGTGGTAATAACAAAGGGTGACGCTGATCGTAGGTTAAATCTGCGTTACGAAGGCGTCCTCCGACCCTTAATAAATCGTCATCGTCGATAAAAGGTGAAAGTCTTTTTAACGTAGAACGGCAGCATTTATTTGCTTTTAAACGAGCTATCTCATCTGCGAAATGATATTGCTGAAGGGCACGAATCAGCATTTTCTCAGCATAAATAAAGTCGGATGCAGTAAAAAACTTAGATCTCGGTAGCTTACCTATGAATTTATAAACGTATATAACAGAGCGAAGCAATACACTCCATTTAGAAATACGCTTTGACAGCGTAAGTAGCGGATGCGGCAAATCTGAATTATTGTCAAGCCTATCGATTGAAATGGACATAGAACCGGAAGAGACCGGAAGCGAAACAACCTTTGTCTCTGGCAATTTTTCAGAAATAGCGGTGACGTCAACAGACGTAATAGGCCACGTAGCCTCGTCTTGGCAAAGCCAGGAAGGGCCAGTGAACCATAGCGGGTGTGATACCAACTGGCTAGGCGACAGGCCACGCGATAGGCAGTCGCTAGGATTGTCAGAACCAGGAACGTGGTAAAAATATTGAGCGGGAAGATTATCTAAAACTTTTGTAACCCGCGTGGCAACAAAAGTTTTTAAAGTCTGCGGTTCAGAGTGAACCCAATATAAGGCTACCATTGAGTCAGTGAAACAATAAATATTTTTAATTTCATGACGTAATTTATAAGTGTTTATAACACGACGTACGAGCCTAGACATGAGTAAAATCGCGCATAACTCCAGTCGGGCAACCGAGATAGTCTTAAGAGGAGCGACCTTGGACTTGGCACACACCAAATTAACCACTGTATGAGTGCCGTCGTCATCCTGAACCTTGACGTATACAGCGGCGCCGTACGCTTTTTCACTGGCATCCGAAAATGCAATGATAGACATAGCGGAATTCTCGAACACGTCTAGATGACGTTTGATACGAATTTCTTGTAAGATCGGTAATTCGCGTAAATAATTTTCCCAAATACAAATAATATTCTGAGGCGGCTTATCATCCCAATTAATTTTTAAAACGAAAAGTTTTTGTAATATTAATTTTGCATATAAAATGGTCGGTGCAATCAAACCTAAAACATCGAATTGGCGGGCAATAACGGACAAAATGTTTCGCTTGGTACATGGACGGTTATTAGCGATAGAAACAGAAAACGAAAATTCATCTGAAGCGGGTGACCATTCGAGGCCAAGAACCTTTAAGCTGTGATTACCTTCATCGAAGTTAACTTTAGAGGTATAACGATGGTCGTCAGGAAGTGAATGTAATAACTCTTGCGAGTTACTGCACCACTTGACGAGCCTAAAGCCCCCGGCCGTGAACATCCCTAGCAGCTCATCTCTGAGCCGTAAGGTGTCCCGGACAGTAGGAACGGAGTAACAAATGTCGTCCATGTAACAATTACGCGTAACAATATCTGCCGCGCGCGGATAAGATGTACGTTCGTCAATACAAAGTTGTCTCAAAACTCGCATGGCGAGAAAGGGGCTGCTTCGCAAACCAAAGCATACGCGGTTAAAGCAATAAGTATCTAGCGGTGAAGATTCGTTAAAACGGAACAAAAACTTTTGAAACTGCCTGTGGTTTGCATTAACTATTATTTGTAAAAACATTTGATTTATATCACTCGTAAAAGCTACAGGGTATAAGCGGAAATCGAGTAAAATTAAGAACAAATCATTCTGAAGATTCTCGCCCGGGTGAAGTAGGTCATTTAATGACTTTCCTGAATCGGTCTTAGAGCTAGCGTCCATAACCATCCGAACCTTTGTAGTGACCTTGTCACTCCTACAAACCGCGTGATGAGGTATATAATAGCCAGACGGTGGAGAGTCGTCCTGAAGTAGTGAGATGTAACCTTTTGATAAGTAATCCCTAATAATGCTGTTATATTCCAAACGCAGTTGCGGGGTAGCGCTTAGCTTACGCTCGAGATACATATAACGACGTTTGGCTGACTTATATGAGTCACCGAGCTCCGTAGGGTCGGTAGAAAAAGGTAAGTCTACACAATAGCGGCCGGTTACATCGCGAGATACGCTATTCTTAAAAATCTCTTCGCATTCCTTAGCGGCAGAGCTAACCGGACGGTCTAGTAGTACCTCCTCAATTTGCCAAAATCGTTCCAACAGAGTATCGACTCGAGGCTCATGCGAAGCAAACGCACACAAAGAAATCGTGTCGGAAGAAAAATTACTAACGGGAGTGTTCCCGATGATAATATAACCGAAAATTGTTTCGAAAGCGGTAGGTAGTCCAGGTGGACCTTGTATGCGACCCGAAAGCAAAATATCAGAAAATTGCGGTGCGCCTATAAGAATACTTATTTCTCCCGGCGAATGAAAATGTTCATCAGCTAAATGAACACTGTTCAAATAACTTAGTGAAGACCTATCGATCTGCACGGACGGCAATTGATCTGTAATCTGATCAATTACGTACGAGTCAAGAGAAAGTAAAATATTTTTGTCTTTATGTAAATTAACATTTGCGGTACCCAGAATGGGATTCGGTGATGAACCAATTCCTTTAACTACAGCGCGTGATATTTTATTGTAATTAATATTAAGTTTAGATAAGAAAGTCGAAGTAATAAAATTGTTTTGTGATCCGGGATCTACAAGCGCACGGGCACTGTGTAATACACCGACGGAGTCCGAAACTAAAACTTGAACCGTACCCAAGAGGCAGGTGCTATCGTGTTGACGGGAATTATTATAATTACATAACGAAACATTCGAAGCGGAGGCTAAATAACGTTTGTCTTCGAACTTCGTTACTAACGTATTCCAAATCATGTCGTAGTTCGCAGCGTTCGCGGTGATACCCGACACAGCGGAAAGTGCCCGGCCAGATAACTTACCCATCAAATATTGTATACGTTCGTTGTTAGTAAGGTCGGAGTTTTCATGTATAGTGGTTTTAAATGTTTCGTAAAACGTAGGCCAGCTATTAGGTGAACCCGAAAAACTAACAAGTTCTAATTTAGGTAATTTGACGTGACATGTTTTAGTGCGATCACTAACAACGTGAGAAGAATTATCAGGCATCTTAATATTTAATTTACTTGCCGTAAATTTACAAACGCAATAGATTTCTTCAAATGAAGACCAACTTTGATAATCAGGTTCGCATTCTGCATTCAATAATAAGTTAACAGAATTAATTTCATCTAGAATTTTTTCAAAATCGTTACGCAAAGAATCAATGGTAATCATGGCAGCGAGAAATCTGTCAGAATTAGTCTCATTATTAAGATTTAATTTAGACAAATCGTAAATTGTCTGTAAGCGAGCAAAAACTACATCTCGTTTCCTAACTAACCGTCTAAGGTTCCGTTCGGAATCAGACGTCTGCCCACTACTCTTACTCATGATGCGAAATTATAAACAATAAACGCGAGAAAAATAATATTGTATTAAAAACGTAATCAATACAATAAATGCTTGACCCGGACGGCGGCTCAGGCGCGGTGACGACACGCGTCGTGTACGTGGCTATGCTTTGCGAACAAAGTTCTGCACTCACCCGCAAAAATAAGAAATATAAAAATATGTACGTAATTATGTGGTATTACAATGAATAACGTAAACTCCTTTGGGAAATGGAACACAAACGAATAAACTATGTATTTATTATGGATTTTAGTTGGGAACATAAATTAGAACCCAAGTTATAACGGGGGTGTATGTAGGTACCCACCCTAGCGGAAATTATATAGCGGTAAAAAGTATATTAAAGCGGTTTAATTAAAGAAAAATACTATACAGCATATAGCGAACGTCTTGGGGACTAGAAAATGCTGTATGGTATAGGAAATACGGCTCAGTGGCCAGAAATGTATATATGGACAGATAATCCGGTACCTACGACGTACCAGAAAAATGGTACAGGGCATCCGGATCGATGGACCAGAAAAATGATGACGCGAAGGGGCTTAAACGGTCATCTGTATCTCCATAGGTGTTAATTAACTAGCGGGGATAGATCGAACCCTATATGAAGAAAAGCTGCACAACCACTTACCTCGACATGGAGCCAACCTGGCGCGTGAGCTGCTTCCTCGTACGAGGGTCGTCTTTGCGGTCCTTCGATTTAGTAGACGGAGCTGTGCAAGCGGTGCACCAGCTCCAGAACAAGCGGTGACGTGGAAGACTCCTAGGGGTTACGGAGTAACACGCGACCGGACGCAACCGTTGGTGGTCCAGTACTGGTTGTGCGGTCGTGCAGCGAAAAAGATACTAACTAATGTTTTAAGAGTACCTACATTTAAATTTATAAATTATACTAAAAAATATAAGAAGCGCTGAGGGTAGTTGGCGCGAACAAATATTTTTTGTTTAATTTAGGTTAACATGTTTATTACTAGCTGTATTAAATTTATTTTGAAGGTAAACGAAATACTAATGCATTTACACACTATTACAATAAATATTTGACATACCTACTTATTATAATATTAGGTAGGTGCCTATAGGTAATGCTTACCTAAGCTGCCTCAGAGAAAAAAAATACAAATCAGTTTCTACATATTTTTTTTTTGTAATCTACTAAGTATTCCTGATTGTAGAAACATAGCCGTTTCTATACACCGAAAACGTGGATGAAGCCGCGGGATGGTAGCTAGTTCGTGAAAAGGCGATATATTGCCAGCAAGTGTACGAAGCTGGAACGGGAGTCCGGCGTCCAAATAAAAGCTAACGAGCACTGTACGGGGGCTTAGTAATGGCGTACACCCGCACGGGATAGTGGATAGAGTATGGGAGTATTTAACTTGTAATAATTATTTATGCTGGTAGCTTTATATGAAAATGTTTCGGTAAAAAAGTAGTAAATACTAAATACATTTGTGTACATAGTGGTTTGTTGTAAATAAATATTTGTATCATACTACATAATGTAATAACTTTTGACAAGTTCGTAGTGTAAAACGTAGAACTGTAACTTCACTTAAATATTTCTTATCTTAACTCCGATTATTCAGTGAGCATAATTATGTAGTTTTTTAATGACGAAAAGACGAGGAAGTTACACGGGGAAAGTAATGTTCTTACATTATTAATTTATTACCATTAGTAACATTATGGTGGCATAGGTAACGTGTGTACACAACAATACATTGCAGCCATATCATAATTCATACAGCTCTATATCTCGAAATAATAAAACATTAAAACCTGTATTATGAAAGACCTAACACCTAGTAAAAAAACAAAGTTGTGAGAGACCTAAAACCTAATTTAAAAAAGCTTGCTTCTAATCCCGTACAGCCACCCGATGTCAAAAAATATTAAAACCTGTATTGTCAGAGACCTAAAAACTAATAAAAACTAGCTCATAAATCATAATCCTATACTGTCAAAAAAAATTAGAACCTGTATTGTGAGAGACCTAAAAGGCTAAAACCTAGTTTAAAAAAAGCTAGCTCATAATCTCATATCTCCACCCAGTGTCAAAAAGAACATTAAAACCTGTATTATGACAGACCTAAATGGAAAAAAAAAACTAAATCTAATCCCGATCCTGTACCTCCAGCCAGTGTCCACACACACTAGCACATCGGCGCGCGGCCGCGTCGGACTATCGGACCAGATCACCTTCCACACGCAGATAACCTTAAAAGCACCACCAATATTAATGCTCGTACATCAAACACCCACGTGCGGCGTATATCATCCCGCCCGACACCGCACCGAGACCGTACCGGCACCGGCACCGGCCCGTACGCGACTCTAATTCTAATATTACTAGCTGCCTCCCCGCGGTTTTACCCGCGTAGTTCCCGTTCCCGTGGGAATACAGGGATAAAGTATAGCCTATGTTACTCGGGGATAATGTAGCTTTCCAAAGGTGAAAGAATTTTTGAAATCGGTCCAGTAGTTTCGGAGCCTATTCATTACAAACAAACAAACAAACAAACAAACAAACAAACAAACAAACAAACAAACAAACAAACAAACAAACAAACAAACAAACAAACAAACAAACAAACAAATCTTTCCTCTTTATAATATTAGTATAGATATAGATAAATATGAAAGTAACTCTGTTTGTCTCGCTTTCAAGCTTAAACTTCTGGTTTAGGTACTGGTGATAATCTGGAACCTGAGAAAGGTAGGTTACTTTTTATCCCAGGAAAATGGAATCCCGGGTACACGGGTGAACCCGCGGGGACCCACTAGTAATATTATAAATGCGAAAGTAACTCTGTCAGTTTGTCTCACTTTCACGCTTAAACTTCTGGTTTTGGTACTGGTGATGGTCAGGAGCCTGAGAAAGGACATAGTCTACTTTTATCCCGGGACAATGAAATCCCAGGATACCCGGGTACATACGCGGGTGAAACCGCAGGGAGCCACTAGTAATATAATAAATGCATAAGTAACTCTGTCTCGCATTCACGCTAAAACTATAGAAACGTATAAATGAAATTTGGTACACAGATAGTCCGGAGCCGGAGAAAGGACATAGGCTACTTTTTATCCCGGGAAAATGGAATCCCGGGTACGCGGGTGAAACCGCGGGGAGCCACTAGTACGTATTCAAGCTATTTATATAGGATGTATGAGTATGTATGTATCGATGTGAATGGTCGTGCTATTTCTATTTATGAATGTTATGGATCAATATGTACGCAATAATTTTGTTAGAAATTGGTATTTATAATAAATTGTTTTTTGTATTCTAATTTTAATTAACTACTCTTTTTACCTTCAAATTACTACGAAAGGTCCATTTGTAACTTTCCATTGTTTTGTCTTTTTAATGTGAATGTAAAAGATATTGTTTTATTTGATACTTCTGTATACTAAATGAATAATCCCTATTAATACTCTAATAAATAACAGCTTTTACACTTCTTTACCATTTAGTGAAAACTGTATCAAAATTCATTGCATAGTATGTTAAAGTAGAATTTTCTAAAGCAAAACCACATGCAGATTTTTTAGGACGACCAACCTATCCACCATTTAATGATGTGTCAAGCAATTACAATAAAACCTAACTTTAGTGCTCATAAAACGCACAAAATGTAAGAACGCAATTTTATTACGTTTAAAAACTATAAAGAATTTGAAATCGCGCACGCTTCCATCATAAAAGCGCATAAAAGCTTTTAGAAACAGGTGTTGGCTGGTGTTTCATATTCCCATAGTGTATGGTACAGGTCCCCATACATTCCGTGTATGTAAAATGTATGGGACACGTGTATGAGGGATCAATATCTTATCTGCTTGGCGCCGGCGCCTGTAAAAGGGACGTCTCGTGTAGGGATGAGGTTGTGTACACGAGCGGTTGCTTATTGACGGCTTTTTTACGGCATGTAAAACGCTGTTCATAAAATTATAATAAAAACTTGTAATCTTATGCAATGCGTGTTTGAGAATAAGTAGATATATACACATATATGTAGTTCGTATGAATAATTTAGTGATGAACTGAACGGAAGATTATTGAATGAAATCAAATGACTGATTTCAGGCTTATTTATCAGGTATTTACGATGTCGGTATATCAATGTAATAAATAATAAGGTATGTTATATTAAATCTATTACAGCTTGCCTCTTTCATTTATAAGGTCGACTTATGTTGACGGTGATGAAAGTTCTTATCGAAAACAACAATTAACGCTCATAGTTCACAAAGAAATATGATTAAGTATATTAATAACATGCTAGACAGAATCGGGTATCTACGATAGATATTTTTTACTTCATACGTATGGATAGGCTTTTGTCAGTACATAGCTATTTGGTCAAAGGTTACCTACATAAAGCTTTGTCGTTTTCCTTAAGCTACAGAAAAGAACCGCAGCGTTCCAACCGCCCGTGCGTGCACCACCACCCTCACTTGCGGCGGGATGGTAGCAATTTCAGATAAAAGCGATCTCTACAAATTGAACTGAAACATTGCAACCAATGAGAAAGTTGTTTTCTGTCTTTTTTGTTCGAGATTGGATGTTCTGTAAAGTACGTTTACCGATCTTCTTTTTTTTTTGTTGGTCGGTGACTGAACTTGCCTGAAACTTCTGAAAGTACCTATACTAGTTTTATCTACTTGTGTTATTTGATATATGGTAAAATTATATAATATCTTATTAAAATAGTATTCAATGACTCGTTTAATTCGACACAGTTACTAAACGAATTTTTCATGACATTCATATAGAATGATATAAAATTGTGATTATTAAATTATTTTAACGTTTTTTTTTTAATTTGATTTTTCTAAATATGTAGCAGTTCCGAAATGATATTGCGGTATGTACTTACCTACTTTAAACAGATTTGTCAAGTCAAGTAGATATGTAATAAGGCATGTGTCATTAATTAGTTTTTGCGTAGTAGTAGTTAGCAACGTGACTATAACTTCAGCTTTTCTTAATAAAAATATATACCTACCTTTATCCTACCGATATTATAAATGCTAAAATGTGTATGATTCTGAAACTACTATTGGAAATCATGAAATATTTATCACTTTATAAAGCCTACTATTGCTATAATTAGGACTGTCATTCATGTTAAGACTACTATTTTAGCTAGGTACTTTAAGTCGAAATAAATAGTAATAAAATTTTAATTCTGTCACTATATTTCGAATATGTAAAGTAAAATGTTAAAGGGATTTTCAAATAAATCGAAAAATACAGTAAACATTTGTATTTATTTACAAAAACATTAGTCAATAAGTCTATCTATCTATACTTTGGTACACAGCTGCAGTAACGTCTGTCCCCTCGCACAACTATGCACAAAATACATTAAAAATAAATGTATGATAATAATATAATAACAATTTGTAATACTAAAATATAATACTCTTTGGAAATCAGTCTAGAAATGGCACAGTTAGGTTAACTTAAAAATTATAACAAACAATATCAACACACATAATTCATAGGAAAATATTTGGGATCATTGCATTCTTTGCCATCATTTATGATATTTTCTGAATACAAACCTTGTCCAACTGTTGTGGTACATACATTATCATCTAGCATCTGTTTATTATAATATTTATCTTCATTATGTTCGTATGTTAGGCTATCGTCGAAATAAATAGACGAAGTTAACTGGTCTGGGTTAGAATTGAAGATTTTCTCATGTGTGTCCACTCTGGTCTCTTTGTACGGGTAATTTGGTATCGTCAAATTACCTTCTTTACACTCTGGCTTGAAGAGTTTTCTCCCATTGATGCTTCTGCAAGGTTTCGCATCTGTAGATGTTGAAACTTCCGGCGATTTTATCCTCTTACTTTTGTATCTTCTATTTTGGAACCAGATTTTGACTTGCGTCGGTGATAGGCTCAGGGTTTGTGCTAGATGCTCTCTCTCGGGTGCCGTCAGATAACGCTGGTCTCTGAAACGGTTTTCCAACGCGTGCACTTGATTTTGTGAGAATAAAATTCGTGGTTTCCTTTTAGCGTTCTTATCTTTTCTGTCAGTCTTGCCGTCGGTTGAAGGCGTCTCTGTGGACAATGGAGAAAAAAAAATTTATTGAAGTACATATATTCAGTCCTGATTCAGTACCTAACTTATAAGTAAGACAGAAGGCAGGTATTGAAGTTGCAAAGGTGAAACTTACTTGTACTTTTCCTTGACACAATAGGAAATTTCTCCAACGGCTCGCTCGGAAACGGCAAAGCATTTTTCTCTTCCACTCTCTTTTTAACTAACTCAGGAGCTGCAGTTACTTCTGGTTCTCTTGCATTTTCTTTAACGGGCACTTCAATTGTTTGATGCGTTCCCAAATCAGGATATTGGTCGTAGTTTTGGTGGTACAAATTTGGACAGTACGGGTTGTAGTTGTAATATTCCTCGATTTTGTGGTCGTGGTACACATCTTGGTTCCAATAATTGTCTATGTTACTATGCACTTGTATGTTAGGGTACACCTGGCTGTAGTACTCCGGCGGGCAGTAGCTCTGGGGCTGATGGTACTGATCGAATTCGTACCTCCTCTCCCTGTCGCATTTCCACACATCATTTCGTTCGTAATTATAATTCGTTTGATTAATATTCAATATGTCTTTCACAGAAAAAGGCGTGCTGAAATTCTGATTGGCCGATCCGTCTTCAATTTTCACACGATAATTTGTCTTCTGATCTAAATATGCATTGTAATCTTTCGTTATGTCCAATTGTTTATGTTTATCGATACAATCGACATCGATAAAATAAAAATCATTTTTGCAATCGTTGTAACTGTGCTTTTGATTGCTGTTGTACGACGTCGAGACTTCATTGTGTTGTGTGTGCTCAAAGTTATCCATTTCACAATTTTCACGAGTCACTTCATTAATTATTCACTTTTGACTAATTGTTCGAGGGGTGCGAGTAAATTAATTAAGCTGTGGTTTTACAGGCATGCGTTGGAAGACTGATGGTGTATAGATTACTGCTCGAAACCAATCGACGGTGGCTGGTGCTTTGTGGGCGGGGCAATGGGTATTTCCTGTCTCTTTCTATCATCAGACAAAGCTGTATATAGTTGTTCTTGTCGCTCGCCCTCAGCCGTGTTTACTACGTATCGTAAATAAAGCGGATGATTTCATTTGGGTGTTAAGCGAACACGAGATGCCCTTTTAAGTTTGCTAATGACTCCTTTGATGTCCTTCTGTGGCTTTATTGTATGATAGATCATTGATTTGCTGTTGGTTTACTTTTTGTGACAGTTACAGGTGTTTATCTGTATAATGGGTCTAATAAGATCTCTCGGGTAGTGTAAGCCTCATTTACTTTAATATCATAAAGGAAATTTTAAATCTGATAATAACAGACAATCTTATATTAAGCGTCCAATATTTTAATATATCATCTCCAGGCATAATAAAAGTTTAATGGTGAAACATAGAACCATCTTCTTTTGAAGTCTGTTTTAAAATAGAGGCTTAATTTAAGGAACAATAATGATAGGTATTAATTTATTTTATTCAAATGAGCTTACGTCGAAGCTTAATGTTACACGCTTGCCCAGAAAATGAATTTAACATAAATATTCTTTATTTCAATATTTATAAGCGTTATTTACGTATGTTAGTAGTACCTACTTACTTTAGTATATTGATTATTCTACCGACAAACTTCCCTTATGATTTGTTAGTGTTAACTTTAAGGTGTTAATATATTTGTTTATGTTTGTTTGTCAACACTTTACTGCAATAATATTGTGCTGGTTCATTTATTTAATGGGTCCAAAGATAATCGATTTTAAACCTTATTTCTTAAGATCGAGTGTTGTATTTTCGTTGACACTTACTGCAATCAAGTTGGTTGCTTATCATGATTTATTTGTCAAACTATTTTGAATTTTAAGCTCTTAGATTAAGGCTTCAATTCAGATGTTGAACGTTTCGTCTATACCACTGAGGTTAAGCAACGCTTGCTGCTGTTAGATTTATGATGGGTGGCCTCATAGTTTGCGTATACCTATATAATTAAAAAAAATAAGGACTATAGCTAAGGTATTATTGTACTAATAGAAGTAAATAAATAAATATCCTGGGACATTTTTCACAACGGCCAATCTGATTCCTCACTAAGCAGAGCTCGCGATATGAAATAACCAGATAGGTAGCTGATATACTACATTTAAGCAGGTACTAAGTACTTTTAAATGCTTATATAGATACTAGCTGCCGCCCCGCGGTTTCACCCGCGTAGTTCCCGTTCCCGTGATCACAGGGGGATGAAAAATAGATGTTGCCCGATTCTCAGACCTACCCAATATGCACACAAAATTTCATGAGAATCGGTAAAGCCGTTTCACAGGAGTTTAATCACTAACACCGCGACACGATAATTTTATATATTAGATTTACATCCAGACACAAAACAAACATACCTACTTACATATAAATATTTGTATTGAGTGGGATTCGAACCTACAACCTAAGCAGATAAGCTGTAGGTAGGTATCTGCTTGTGAAAGTCCCGTCTAAATCGGTCCAGGCATTTCAGAGTTTACCTGGAACAAACAGACAGTCATTTTTTTTATGTAACTACCTAAGTAAAGTAGATACCTATCTTAGGTAGGTATATCTTTTATATTAATTTTGTGAAGAGTTGTTAATTTGGTATTACAAACAGACATTTCAATGTCATTTATATGTTTAGATTTATTTAAAATTTTACTCCTGTATAAAAATAACAAACATTTATACTTTAATAAGTTTTATAAAGAGGATACAATATAAGTGAGTCTATTTTTTACAACAACTTCGTACCCGTGTCAATAGATCGTAAAACTGCGTAAACAAAAAATATATAAACATCTTCGTTTGTAATATGAAACTTCTTTTAGAAAGTTAAATCAAACGGAAGATTTTAACAATGAACTACTGTTTTGTTTTTCATAGCTGTCTGATATGAAAAACAAAACTAAGGTAAAAATTACAGGATAAATATAAATGTATATACTTATACCTACTTAAATATCCCTTGGTTACTGCATCTCGCATGGACGGCTGGACCGATTAGACTGACCGAGTTGTTTATTACAACAAAAAAAATAATAAGCCAATTAATTTGTCTAAAGAAGGTTTTTATGAATGAGAAAAAAGTAAAAAGTCACGCGGAAAATTACAAAACATGACGACCATGTGTTAGGAAATGTATTCAATTATGATTGAGATTGAAGGTAAAGTAGGTATAATGTTGTAAATACACGTAGTATTTAGTACTTCCTACATATTAACCAGTTGCAAGCGTATTAGCTCTTAATTTTGTGCGGAGACCACCTTTATATATATTTTTGTACTAAAAAGTTTCAGGATACAGCTATATAGGTATACCTATATATTATAGAATAATAAATAAAATTACAGATAACGATGTTTGCATTTTTAAATAAAAAAAAAATTGTGTTATATACGAATGTTTCAAAAACGTTCTTTTTACAAACGCAAAAAAGATTTTTTTCCACTCAGTGCGCACACTGGTTAGTTGTACCTAATTATAAAAAAAAAATTCGCGATAAAAAAAACATAGTTCTTTTTTGAAACTTAGAACTTTGGCGCCTAAAATGCAGACAATTTTATTGTATGCAATATGTTACTCAGCGTGACGTCAACAGTTGGTAGGATATTAAAAAAAAATGTCCAATTCCACATTGCAAGGCGCATGTCCGGCACGTGTGTAGGTCTATAAAACGCTTCCTAGTTTGTGGACATGTTTTATTCGTTTGTCTAAATAGATAGGTACTATTACTAACTTGCGGTCATTTACCTACTGGTTTGATGACAGTAATGTACAATTTAGTTACTGGAATACTTCCTACATTTGCCATGGAACAAGTATTCTTAACTACTTAGTATTCTCTTAGTAGATATTATTAGGCGTATTTATATATCATAATTATTTAGGTAGATGGTAATGTGTACGTAAGTAAGTTACGTCACTCAGTTTTCTCTGAATTGAAAATAATGAGAATTAATTAAAAAATTATGGGACTATAACATTTGCCACTACGATCTAAACCCATACCTTACATTAAGTCCTAAGTATTTGTATAGAACGATGTCGCTGCCCTTCTTAGATTTTTTTAAATTTAAAACGGATTTGAACTATTGGTAGAGTGATTCAAGAGGAAATAATCGTCTAAGGCTATATTTAATTTTGTTGAAATATAGCAATGATTGTTGAAGATTTTGAAAATTTATTAGGAGATTTTAATACTGAGGTATACTATACCTACCGTGTATAGCATTAGAAAAATAAGAAGTCCCTATCCGTACGAAGCTGGGGCGGGTCACTATCGCTAGTAAACCTACTGTTACGACTTATGAGTAGTCCACTTTTAATATTTTCAGTCACTCACTTCGCACAACACAGCTGTTTGGAAAAATGATTTATGAAAATGTAAATTCATTTGAAACCGATTACCAAATAGGTAGTGGGGGAGTGGTAACCGTACACTGTATAAATGTAAGGGCGGGACTCGCTGACCGGCGGCACTGTGTTGGCATAACAACAGTATTCTAGATTTAAATGTACTTCATACTAGCTTCTGCCCCGCGGTTTCACCCGCGTTCCCGGGGAATCTTCAATTTTCCCGGGATAAAAAGAAGGCTATATGTTAATCCAGGATGTCAGCTACCTCTTTACGAATTTTTATTAAAATCGCTCCAACCGTTTAACGTTAAATATCAAGAGACATTTTCAATTTTTTTAAATACTTACATACTTATATAGATATTTACATACACAGAACAAACAGACATATTCATGCGTACAAATGTTTGTGGGATTCGAACCCACGACCGCCGGTCTGTCCAACGTGAAGAAATAACAAACATACACACTCACGAATTCTCGCATTTATAATATCAGTGACATAAAACACAAGTCCATAGCTAATTAAATACTAACTATAATTACAGTGAATACAAATAAATTTCTTTACATAGGTAACTTCGGAAATGTAGGCAAGTAACAAGTCCTTTTTTATTTTCACGCATTCTGAAAAGTTCTTTATCTGAAACATAATTTACCATTAAATTATGTGCCACAAAATACTTTTTGAAATGGTATATGTGAATTAGTAGAATGTTGCTAAAAAGCACTTACAAAACGCAAGTTAATCCAAACTTGTCATATTCTTACAATAAAGTAGCTACTTTACGAGTTAACCTGCACGATAAGTAGGCTCAAGTGGATTTCTTAATTTGTCAGTCTTTGACGCGTGACGTGAGTGGCGAAAAGGTAAATAAATTCTACTTAAATATACTTAAAACGTGAGAACTCATGTAAAAGTGCTTAAACTTACTTAAACCAATGCGAACTATATTATTTTGATTGGCTATAATAATATTTTAGATACTTTTTGACGTGACAACGTCTTATAAATTGGTTTGCCAATTGCCGGGTGACACTTCAAGAAACTGCGTTACGCTCCGCTCACGTTACGTGACGTTATGTTTTAAATTGTTACTATTATTTCATCCTTCTTCCTACTATACGAATGAATATTCACATTAAAATTATTTTACCACTCAAAGTCGTTGTCACGTAAAACTTTCGCCCGTATACCGACTTTACAGGCAACCAATTTTTTTGTTATTTTACTTACTAGAGGCGCGGGCGTACATTCCTGAAAGCAGCACTACATGAAATTGCTATAAAATATGTGTCATGGGTTAAAATTTATATTTTCAACGTTTTCTGACATTCTATTTACGTTCTACTGCAAATCATCAAATTCTATTTATTTAATTTATTATTTTACTAGCTGCCTCCCCGCGGTTTTACCCGCGTAGTTCCCGTTCCCGTGGGAACACAGGGATAAAATATAGCCTATGTTACTCGGGGATAATGTAGCTTTCCAAAGGTGAAAGAATTTTTGAAATCGGTCCAGTAGTTTCGGAGCCTATTCATTACAAACAAACAAACAAACAAACAAACAAATCTTTCCTCTTTATAATATTAGTATAGATTTGTCTCATCATCTCATGTAATGTGTTTATTTGTTTTTTTTTATTGTTCAATAATTTTTTTTTTTTCAGATTTTGAACTTAAGAAATAGGTATGTTTTGACGTTTAAACCTTATATTGCCAAATTTAGACAAACCGATCAAAAATGTATTTCTTAGGTAGGCTCTTTAATAAAAAAAAAACCGCTAGATAGAACATTTTAATGTCCATCTATTGTCGAGTAGCAGAACTAAAATAGCTTTACTATTATAGCGCCATCTCTTGTACACTATAATAAACTTTTGAGTGCTCTAAACTGTTATATATTCCTTCAACAGATGGCGCTAATATTTTAGTTTAATAATTAGTCCATAGATGGCGCATCATAATGGTTTTAGTTGTTATTATACTAGTTCTATATTAAGCTCATAGATGTCAGTACTGGTACTAAGATGATTACCCTTAAAATTTCCGAGCCGTATTAGAGTATATAAATCAATTATTTATTAATAGTCATTGTGCATGGTGGATTTGTATTAAAATATATTGTAAATAGGTACCTACATAATAATTATTATGTATTATTATTTGGTAAGAACTTTTATTAAACACTTTTTGTAAGATTTCAGGCTGTAGGTTATATAGGTATCTCAATACTAAGTATTTCATTGTTATCTATGTAGGTACGCTACCTTTAATTTTTCAAAATGTTATGTGGCTGTAATAATAGTAGTACCTTAGATTATAAATAGTGACTCTTCATAAGTGCTTTATTGAGGCCTATTTAAAAATAGATTTTGATTTTTGATTGATTGATATCAATTTAATGAATTTTCTAAATAAACTATGATGACTTTAAATAAAGAAAATAGTACAACATCATAATAATTAGGAATCACTTGACAAATCGTGTGCCGCGAGTGCACGCGAGTTATTTTCGCCGATTCATCGCTATCACAAAGGCAATCACCGAATCGATTCAACCGAGCTAAATAATCGAATTGTTCTAACCAGCCCGGTGGGTGGGCTATCGATTGTCCGCTGAGATTACTAAATGGGTAATTACATGTCACGTTTCTTGGTCAAATAATAATTATGTTCTGGTTTAGAATACTGATAATAATGTACTTATTATACAAAGTTTGCTTGATACAGTTAGCTTTGAGAATAACTTCCGCCCCTGCTAACAATACGATTTTATTTAACGAAGAATTGGGGAGGAGAGTTTTCCTTCTTATTTTACAAACAAGTAGGTAAATAGTTTTTAGTAGGTACCTATCTATAGGTATCTATGGTAAAATAACACTCATAGAATGAAACCAAATGTCATGAGCAACGTATAAGTCAGATGACAGACAGTTATAGGTTTTAGATGTTTATCAAAATAGTTTTGGCACATGAAGAATATGAGTGGTATATTGACAAAATTTTGCAGTCTTCCCGTTCAATTCCCGTTAATCCGGGGGATGATGTCATACGCCATCATATGGCCGACGTGCAGTATAGTGCAGGAGTATATTGAACACGGGACTACGTTGGACCACGTCGACCTCACGAGAGCAGCCAGATTCGGAGTCTTCGGTGCATTCTTCATGTCGCCAGTCTTCTACGGATGGATGAAATACACCAGCCGGTTCTTCAAGAGGAAATCCCTGTCTACAGCCATTACTAGAGCATTAATCGAGCAAGTATCTTATGGACCTTTAGCAATGGCCTACTTCTTCTTTGGAATGAGCTTATTAGAAATGAAACCAGTGGAGGAATGTGTGAAGGAAGTAAGCGAGAAGTTGTGGCCGACTTATAAGATGGGGGTGGTCTTCTGGCCGACTGCACAGACATTGAACTTCTATTATGTTTCCGAGAAGAATAGAATTATATTTGTTAGTGCGGTCAGTTTTGTGTGGACCATTTTCTTAGCGCACATGAAGTCTAAAGGTCTAACGAATGGAAATAGCACAAAAACGAATGAATATGAGCTAAGGGGGAAGGATACTTGAAAAGGTTGAAGCGGTATTTGTGAGGTTCTATTGTACAAAAAATAATACTCAGTTATTTGTAATTCATTGTGAAGTTTATATCTCACACTTTTGTGAACAACTTTAAGTAAATAAATAACTTACCGATTTATAACTTATAATTCTATTTAGTGTTTAAATTTGTTTCAGTTGAGAGACATTACTAAAATTACGGACCTATCCTGAAACAGGTCAAGCTTTTATCTAATTCTCTACTCCATCTATACGACCAAAATTCATTTAGGAATAGTGTTTCGACAGAATACGTAGGTACCTCTCGAATCTCTCGTTGAATATCGTCGGGTGTGGCTAATGGTACCATTCAACAATAAATTATAACAAAAAACCCCGTCGCGGACTCAGTCTCGCGCATTCTTAACTTTTTTCAAACAGACGAACACAAAAAAGTGGATAATATTATTAAGAATTAATAATGAAAATAGATTTTATGAGGAAATATTTTTATTGGCTGTCGTTAATCATGTTTTGTCAACGCCGCTGTTTATGGATTATGAAAGTATGCGTGTTTTATGTTTTAACGATTTTGTATCGTGTTTCTTATGACTTAAACCTTACGGTGAAGCTAGTAGGTAACATAATTGCGTTACTATAAATAGTACCTAATGAATATATTCGGATTATCATTGTATCTACATGACCAAGCTTATTCCAAACTAACCTCGTACTATGGTAGCCAGATACATTTGTACTGATAGTCCTGATATTAGTCCTGAAATATTAGAAATCTTCATATTTAAAATACCTATCCACAGAACAAACTCTTGGAATCAAACCTGCGGCCTGAGGCTTCGATCTCACGGTAGCTCACAACCGAGCCGACCGTTAGGGTAAGTTTCCACTCCATATTGATACATAAAAACATGTCAATTGAAGTAGATACTTTTATTATGGATCTTTTCAACCTATACGGAGAACAAAGTTCTATCTGCCAAATCCCTACTTTAGAGAAGAGTGATTTGAAGTTTGATTTGCAGATATTGTACCTACTATTTTTACCCTAACTTTTTCTTAATCGGTTTAGAGAATTGATAATTTTACCAACATATTAAAAAAATACTATCCGTTTATTAATTAAACGTACCTAATAGACATAAACATACAATAAAAGTGGTTCAAAGTCACATAGAACTTTGTTCTAAGGATAGGTCGTTTTTACCCAATTTAATATATAAGTGACAATGATGAAACAGTGGGATACCTGTCAGATGGAATATTCCATATTATATTATATTGGGGAATCTCAATATCCACCGGCTACCAATTTGATTGCGCGGCTATAAACCACCGAGTGACATACGGACAGACAATGTCGCGATATATAACGCCGCTGTCGTGGGATCTACGTTTTTATTTTATTTATGCGCATGAGTTTGCGCCGGTCGACTGTCGTCCATGTTGGATTTAGTTGTGTTTTAAAAAGTTATGACAACGTTCGTATTTGAAATATTTCGGTGCGCATAAAACTACCTTTGATATTTTTGCCAAATGTTGTACTTATTGTAAGTAATGGTTTTCGTAACTTTATAAACGATTATAGGTATTTTTAATAAGTGTAATAATTTATCTAATACTTTTGAAGTTAGTTGGTACCTAATATATTGGTATTTTTTCTTTTGCAAAGATGGATTGATAGTTTATTTTCATATCTTTCCTTCCTTTGTAGAAATGCTAAAAGACTCTAATTAACTATAAAATGAAGGTTAATTTTTTTATTTTAATTACCTTACGTTAGAACGTATCAAAGCTGTACGTTATTAGGTATAGGTATGTATTTATACAATATATTCATTTGTGGTTAAGGTAAGGACTCTAAACTAACCAAGGAAACTCTAAACTTATGCATTGCTTCGTGGTAATGCGCCTGAATCACCTCCTTTTGTACTGTTTTAGTTGACCACAGTTGACCACACTGACCATATCTCACATCCTACTAACATTATAAATGAGAAAGTTTATTAGGTAGGTACTTTTACTTTCACGCCATGACAGCTGAAGGGATCGCTAAGAAATTTGGCACAGAGTTAGAATATGTTCTGGAATAACACATAGGCTTTATAGTGTATCAGATTACTTGTTAGAAAAAGACCCTTGGCAGTGAAATGCTCGTTACAAGCTATTTCACATTTTGTAATAAACACTGTTGTATAAGATGTACCTAAGTTGGTTTTTGAAAAGAGTAATTACTGAGTTTATTGCCGGCTCTTCTCAGTAAAAACTACTATCAGAACCGAGCTTTAATAGTGACTATTCATAAGTGCTTTATTGAAGCCTATTTGAATAAAAAAGATTTTGATTTTGATTTGATTTTGATTTCATCCTTTGGAAACGCGAGTGAAACCGCGTTGACCCACTAGTTTTCTGTATGTATGAAGTCTTAAACATATATACAGCGTAGCTATTTCATTAAAAGTGTTACAATATAGGTACATACTTTAACTGCATAAATAAAATTTGTGTAAATTATCCATAATGTTATAATTATGAAGGCTTTGTTTCAACGTGGTAATCTCAGGAACTGCTAATTATTTTAGTTTTGGTTACCCAATTATCCAGGAAGGCTATAAACTATATAGCATCACGCTGCTGTTAATAGGAGCGGAGCATCATTGAAAAATGTTGCAAACGGGGTAGATGTGAGTGATGTGACTCAGGCGTGGTTGAACGGGACAGTATGTGCTTAATAAGATCAAAACTGTGGTTAAAACATAACTACGGTAAGTTCTGCCATGGTTATAATTGACGTGTTGCGGTTAGATATGACGTCATCAATTTTAGTTTTAGTGCTGTGACTCAACATAAATAGATTGGTAATATAAACTTTAGACTCATCATAATCTGACCATTATAAGTTTCATTGTTGCTTATTAGTGTCAGCTTCAGTTTACATTTAACTTAATTTATTAATAACTCATTGACTATTAATTTAATTTTGAGTATAGCAACATCGCTTGGATGTTGCTTTATGAGGGTACAATGTCAGCTTCAGTTTACATTTAACTTAATAACTCATAGACTATTAATTTAATTTTGAGGTTAGCAACATCGCTTGATGTTGCTTTCTGAGGGTATAAATACTGCTCCGTCACAGAGAAACGCTAATCATGTCAAGTGAGTCCCCACTTCCCTCAGTGACGCCCTGAGCCGAGGCACGGTCCCGCAGGGGACACCCTCAGCACATGAGAAGATAAACGGAACAGAGGCAAAGCTTCCTAAGAACGTGCAAAATTGTTACCTATTTTAGTAGGGTTGTCACAATAAGTTAAGACAAATTAGACTAAACATTGGTTAAATAGTTTTATCATTCAGTATGATGGAATACTTTACAAATTACTTACTCTAATAATTTTCTTTTTTAACAATTTATTGTTTCTTTTAATGGTGTGGTAAATTCTGAATCTAACATAGTTTTTTTAAGTAATTTAATACGTTTAAGTATTTCGTTGCCAACATTAACAATATTTATTTCAAGATCGAAATATTCCCGAAACTTTTGCTCGAGCAATTCAACAAATGCGATAAAATTATAATAAAACAAACAACGTGCGTCGTGCAGACCCTGCGATTGTCAACTGGCTGTGCCGGGGCAAACCGGTTTTTGTCAGTCTCGCCGCGTACGCGACAAGCGGCCAGTGGTCACGCACACGCGCCCCGCGTGCTTGTAGTGGTGCAACCGATTCGCGCGGTTGTATGAAGCTTTGTCTCTGTTCCGTTTATCTACTCCTGTGCCCTCAGCGCTGTCGCTTAAATTTTCCTTCGGTTGAGAGCCATCTGCGCTCACCGAAAAAGTCCGCGTAACGGTGTAAAAGCCATCTGAGGCTGTCACCTTCTAGTCCATTCAAAAAAAAAAAAAAAACAGAAACGCTCAGTCCGTCGTCGACTGTCGGAGCGGTAACAACTATATTTGTGGTGTACCCTCGTAAATATATTTCTAAGGAATATTATGTAAGTGCTGTTGAAATGTAAGTATGTAAAAAGTATTTAAATAAAACCTGTATAAATAAATAGATAGATCGGCGCCCCGGCAATTTTATTACTTTATTATAAATTATAATTATAATATATATTTGTCATAAAACCACGGCCTCCTAACATTAGTAAAAATATTATAAATTAATTATTAAAATAATTATTACGCATAACATCTAGTAACTTTATATATTTTAGGTTCGTTTTTGATTATTCTTACTTTCAGTTCCCTAGTCGTAGGTCCGAATTCCAACAGTTGCATTTGTGTGCGCACATGCCTGTTTAACTTCTTCTTAATTTGGAACCAGATTAATGCACCAAGGTTGTTATCAATGACAATAGTAAGCAGGAAGTCACAGCCCTAATTAGGCGTCTATAACACAAAACCTAGCACATAAACAAGCAATAATATAATTGGTAGCTGTCCATCCGGTTCGGACGGTGTGCCTTTAAAACCTCCGGTGAAAACAGAACGGTTAATTAGTCCGATAATACTATGTTGTTACTGTACGGCTACCGTCTGAATTTTAACATTTTGGGCCACAAAAGCGCCGAAACAGGTCCTTTTTTTCACTTAACGATCTCGACTCGAAGTCGCTACCAAAAAAAAATTGGTAAAAAATCCCTTATACCTGACCCTTGGGATGGATATAGAGATGATGACGCCTATCGTATTTATTTGTTAATTTAATTAGTAGCTTCAGTCCCCCGTGAAGTTCCCATTCCCATAGCAATACGGGCATAAAATATAGCAAAGGTGCTCCCTGACACTGTACTTAGGTAACTTTCCATTGGTGAATTTTTAAAATCGTTTTAGTGGCTGAGGCGTGAAAGCGTAACAAACAAACTCACATTCGCATTTATAATATTAGTAAGACGTTAATGTTGACAACCATTATGACCCTTCAAAGTCAAGATTTGAATATTTAACTAACAATTAGAGAGATTTATTACGGAATGGGCAGACAACAAATGTGTCATATTTACAACATGCTGTTTACATTTGAATTTAGCGATCGCAAAACGTTCGATTCGACATTAATGTAGGTACGTCACTTGTTTTGCTTGATTATTCGTTTGTTCAAATCTTTTGCACATAATCTAATATTTGCAATTTATACAGATTATTACAAAAATACTGGCATATTTTATTTTATTAAATTTATTGGCAATCAGTTATGGATGCCTATGACGCTAAATTATATATCACTAGTGGCTCCCCGCAGTTTCATCCGGGTTCTTAATTTTTCTCGGGATAGAGAGTGTTATAATGTAGCCTATGTGATATTCCAGAACATATTCTAACTCTCCGTCAATTTTTTCCAATCCGTTTTCATGCATTCTTATATTATTACAAACTATCACATTTATAATATTAGTAGAATAGGTTTTATTTATTAAGATTGAGATTAAGATAATTAATTATTCAAATAAAATCGCGAGAATATCGTGTTGACAACTCTATGTGAATCCCATATAGAACTATTTCACGGTACTCCAATACTCCCAATAGAGGTCTATATTTTGTTAAAAGATAAAACTGACCAAAATCACAAGACATAAAGTGTTTTTTGTCCAACATATCACAAAAAGGGCTCTCTTCACCTGCCGTGTGACATTATTTATTGTTATTTGGTGATGAAAAAACATCGCAGGGGTCCGCCGTCCGGGTCACAGTAATAATTGATTTAATTTCTGACGTTATATAATTAGTGTGAAATATGGATTATGGTGGCGATTTTTTGTCGTGTGAGAATTTTATGTTACGTTTTTTACAACTAGGTATTTTGATCGCGTTTGAAAAAAGTTACAACTTTAGAGTTCATGTTTCAGAAATAGTTTGACTCAAGTTGGGTATCTATATATATTATTTTCTTCACTTGTTCTTATATTTAACATTTAAGGTTTAAGACATAGCCAATACAAGAAGTTTTATTATTTACTATCTACGTATAGTGTAGGTACCTACAAGTGCGAGAAAGTATATTTATAATGAAATGTAGTGTATTATAGTAGGTACATACTGTATTGAGTGGAGAGTGATTGTTCATTGGTTTCTTTCAGTTTATTTGAAACATTGTACCCACCTATATAATGTAATAAAATTCTAAGTTCTTACTACTTTCTACTTACTAAGTACTTACTACTACTTACTTACTAAGTTCTTAGGTCTTTCGACATAAGACCCAAATTTCAACGACAATCAAATAAAAAGATTACGATAATTATCACATAAAGAACCGTGATATTTCGATGTGTATCAAGAACTACCATTTAATTGAACATGATCATTCACTCTGATTTCGTCGGGTCGTAAAACCCTCATCTTCGTATTTAAGTCAAATCAAGGACGCATAAAGGCGAAATTCATATGCCCATAGCGAAATTTTTAATAACATTACAAAACAACAGTATAGATGTCATAAAGATTTGGGGATGATTCGCCGTCGGGAGCCTTCGGTCTTTTTACGATCAATTTAGTGAATTCGGTCCTTGTGTCTTGCGCTCGCGTCCGCGCTTGCGCACTTCAGGATATAAAACACACAATCACTTGAGTTTACGAGTGCCTTTAAAGGCTATTTTATGAGAAAGTGGATTCTTTAGCCACTTTTTTTCTAAGTAATATTGGATCGTGCGATTAAAGTGGAGTTGACTCCTGGTATGAAGTTATGGGCTGAAGCGGTGATATTTTGGCTAAGAGAGGAATGAAGGAAAGCAGGGCACCACCAGCTCGGGTAGACGGCATTGTTTTAGTAGCTGGTAGGTATTGGATGAGTATGGTACTGGAACTTAAAGACTGGCATATAAAGAAGGAGGCTTATCCTCAGCAGTGACTAGATACGGGCTGATTAGATAGATGGCAGGTAAAATTATTTTAAAGAATCTGTCCAAGGTGATTCCGTACCTATAAAAAAAGGACATCTTAGGTATTACTAGGCTTAACAAAGTAAGGTAAACGACTTAACTACCTACGCACATTATACCTATTATGATGGTAGCTATACTATACCTATACATTTTGAATATATCGTTAAGTTGTTTCGCCTTTTGGTGTGTAATAAAATATCATATGCCCATTCTATCTACGAATGATCTTCTGTAACACATAAGGCCTTTTCTAGTCTAGTGTATTTAGGTTGATATTTTAATAATAGCTTACGAATGCACCTGTAAAAAATATCTAATTTGAACAGCAGTAAAATAAAACTAAATTCGAATCAAATTATAAACATTACGACTCCGGATGATAGGGGGCGTTGCACAGTATAAAAATAAATTGAAGAACAAACTCAATCTCTCAATTAGGGACGGCAACAGGACATCTCAATTCCAAATCCTTAATTGTACTGTTTCGGTTCCGACGAGCTATAAAATTGCAGATAAATAACATGATAATAATGTTACAGTTACGTAATATTATTACGTAAAATATATAATAATAACTTAATGTTATATATACCTAGTACCTAGGTACTAACAATTCTAGATGTATTTAACCAATGAAGTTTATATGATGTAAGAATAATTTATTACTAACTTGTCATACCTATACTTTAATTGCATTTTTTTATTAAATTAACAATACCTATAGAATAGATTAAGTACCTCCCTACTACTGCATCATAGTCATAGGTCGGGAGTCCGAATCCTATCCAAGGCAAAAAATATCTTTGAGGATGAATGGATTGAACGTGTCTGTTTCTCTTGTGTCTGGAAGTAAATATATGTAGATATCTTTAGTATGTCTTCAAATGTACTATACCTACCAGCTATTTGGTTACCATAGTACAAGCTCTGCTTAGTATCAGATTGGCCGTGTGTAAAAAATATCCCGGAATATTTATTTATATCACTTTTGGATAATAATCCCATTTCCTAATAAAGTCCGTATAATATTTTAGTTCCTACTTTATAACATGGAGAAGTATTTTAAGGTTGAGTTTTACATGACGTAAACAACAAATCAATATCGAATACCTAATAAAGATATTTATGATGATTAAGATATCGTTAAAAAAACTTTTACCTATAATAATAGTGGGCGGTTCTTCTTAGTGGGGGTCCGTCTATTGTTACCTGTCAAACATCCTCATTGTCTTCACAACCTTAGTATGAACAGCCTCTTAACAAATTTAAATTCTAATTTGAACCTTATTATTGAGGTCCTAAGGAAGTCATTCTATTTAAATTTACCAAGTTCATTTTGCTAATGCGCTTAAGGTTTTTTCGATCGACTCGTTTAATTTTGACGTTGGTTGTAATTAAAAATAAAAATTATTGTGATTGGTTTTGGCAAATTGCAAATTGGTTCTTTGTAATGTCCGAAAAAAAAGACAAGGCATCGACACCGTTTTTATTTTAGGAACGTTATAATTATATCGTGATCAATAATTATGGGTTTTGGGAGAAGAAATTGAGATCATAAGTTTTTTAAATGTCCATATATTTTTTTTCATATTTACTAAATCCATTATAATTCTGTTTGGTTACACAGGTTTACTTCTTTTTTAACTTTACCGTAAAGGTGTGTTGCCATAGAAAGTTCCCACATTGTATGTAGCTATGACAAAAATACTAAGTAAACAAAATACTTATAACAAATCGGCAAACTATTCAAACTGTATGTTACATCTATCAACGATCCACATAACTGCCTCTCAGTTACATCTATAAAGTTAATACTATAAAGATACTTCTAACACCTAAACAAGTGTAAATGTCACTTCACACTTTGACATAAATCTCAGCACCTCATCAGGGAAAGTCGTTAAACAACAAAATATATAATGCCACTAATGTCACTTGACAAAATAAAACAATATTCTTGTCTATGGCCGCTTTTGGCGCCGGAGTGACAACGGCTAGCTGTCAAGTGACATGTGACGTGAGAGGTGACAGTTTACGATCGTGTCAGACTTGTTTGTGGTATACGGGATTTTTATTAAGGTTAAAGTATTAAGTACCTACTTACCTAGTGCTACGTCATCGATGGTCCTGTGTTCGATGTGTAAAAGATGTATATCTACCTGACACCTCTAAGCTCTGCTTATTTTAAAATCAAATTAGCCATGTGGGATAACCCAGGATATTACTTGCTGTAAAGAGCTTAATTTATCGATTTACCACTAAACAACACATCATTCCCAAACACATTATATCTATATATGTGTGCGATAATATTATAACGAGTAAAATTACCGTTTCAGTGCAGGGCGTGTAGGCGCCACTCGAAGTTACGTTTTTATGAAAACGGAAGAGTATTTTAAGATGTTTTACTAACGCTGTTAGCGCTTCTTAATAGAAATTATATGCTCGGGTTACATGGCGATAGTTTAAAGGAATATTTAATTTCATTATTAATTAATTTATTCAGCCACATGTTCTAATTGTAAAAGAAATTGTGTCTGTAACCAACAGAATGAACCCAATTATTTCATATTACCTATACTATTATCAGAAAAATCTTGATAGGGATATATTTTATTTAGTTTTATTAACAAAACTAAAACTTATTATAGTTTTTTACCTTTTATATAAGAGATGGTGCCACAACAACCTCTGAACACCAAGCCTTACCTCCTGTAAACCGAGCTCAAACCACTCACGCCCACCGAATAAGTTGTAAAAAAAAACCAAAAATAATTTGATAAAAAAACGCCGCTGGGAGATAAATAAAAAATGCCGCGTGTTTAAGACGAGCGATAATTACCGCCGGCGGTCGGCGGGCGGCGGCCGGTGGCGGAAACTCAACGATTAGTGGGCTTTTAGTCGTTCCCCTTAATGGGATTCAAATCTATATATATAAAACAAAGTCCCCGCCATCTCTGTCTGTCTGTCTGAACGCGGTGAACACAATTGAACTGAACAGATTTTCCTGCGGTTTTCACCAAATTACGGAGTATTTCATGGGGAAGTTTTTATGTGTTATACTATACATCAATTTGTCCTTTTGACCCGGTAGGTGGCGCTGGTGGGTAGAACGAAGTCTGCCGGGTCCGCTAGTAACAAATAATTTAGCCGGTGAGGTTAAATTGAGTCATCCGACTGCGCCTTAAGCTGTCTGTTTAGCTGTCTGTATGTTGTCTACTGTTTCATTAATCCCTCTTATTAGAGTGTTGTCGACTTCTGATATCGGCTTATGTTTTACGCTAACTGGATTAGGTACTTACTTAGTTCTAGTTTTGTGATTGATTGTTTTCAAGATATTTATGAAAATTTTCATTGATATTTGTAATTGTGTTGAATGAAATAGTATTAAATATGAAATATTAGTGGCTTCCCGCGGCTTCGCCCGCGTTCCTGGGGGATTCAATTTTCCCTGGATAAAAAGTAGCCTATGTCCTTTTTCAGGCTCTGGATTATCTGTGTACCAAATTTCATTTAAATCGGTTCAGTGGTTTTACTGTCAAAGCGTAACAGACAGACAGACAGAGTTACTTACGCATTTATAATATTAGTATGGATTTTGATAATACTTTTTTGTCGTGTTGATTTTTAAATTTGTAATACTACGGGGTAAGTAGGTACTTACATCATCAAATAATCTGCTTATATACGTCTCCACCGAGGAGCTCGAGTCTCCCCTAGTAACGAGGTAGTTTAGGTCATAGTCCACTACGCGGGCCTAGTGCGGATTGGCGGACTTCAAATGCCTTTAATTGTGACTCTTAGGCATGCAGCTCACGATGTTTCCTTCACCGAAGGCCAGTGGTGTGAATCAGTACGTAAGTTCTAACTTAGAGGTACAGGCCAGGGATTTGAACTTGCACCCTCATGATCGTGAGTCAGTGCGTTCCCAACTGAGCCACCACGGCTAGTACGGTTGGTAGTTTATTTATCAACCCTTAATTTTAATCACAATATCAACGTTGCATATCATAGCTACCTATATAAAATTATCATAAGTAAAGATAACAGAATCTGTGGTATGAACGCCTCAAATAATTCATCCAATTTGCATTCCCCTCTAATTACCATGGCAGTACCAACGAGACCTAATTCCAGACTAGACCCGTAACTGGTTTCCATAAACAGACTTCTAACGAGCCTGCCCGGGTGTAGGAGGGGACTAGAGTCGCAGGGCTGCTACTGAAATATTATGTTATTATATTGGTAGCTTCTGATATAAATTTATTGGGTTTTACACACGGAGATTTATTCCTAAAAACTTATACCTACTGATTAACACAGATAAATTGTCAACCTAAATAATATAAGTAAGTTGGTTATATGACATTGAACCTAAGTGGTGTGAATTTCAAGTATCTACTTACTTTCCATTGTGTACCATTAATATTAATCTATATATATAAAAATGAATTGCTGTTCGTTAGTCTCACAAAAACTCAAGAACGGTTGAACTGAGTAACATTCCTTGGTCTTGAAATGTTCGTGGGGGTCCAGGGAAGGTTTAAAAGGTGAGAAAATGGAATAATTGCCGGGAAAACCCTAAAAACAGAACATTTCTTTTTCCTATACAAACGTTTTTTAAATAAAATGTAATGATAGTTATTGAGATAAGCGCGTTCAAGTAAACAAACAAACGAACTCTACCACTTTATAATATTAGTATAGAAGTATAGATTGGGGCAGTACGAAGTCTGCCGGGTCAGCTAGTTATAAATATATTATGTTTATATTTAATGTTTTTGTAAAAATGAAAGTATGGAAATGAAACAACCTTTACTACCATTATAATAAATGCTGGGACATTTATTAACACACAGCCAATATAATTCTGAACTATAGATCTTGTAGAATTATAAACAATTGATACTACTATGTCCAATAAACCTAAGAACCTAGCCTACATATATATTACTCGTACCTACTCCAAAACACATACTTATATGATACAGTTTAATACTTATAAATATTTCATATAAATTCAGCCGAGTGTCAGCCCTGTACCGAGATGGGGCCCGGGCAGGGTTGGCACGAAGGGGAAAGGGGGACTATCACGAGGCATTTAATACCGACTGATGTCTCAATACCTCCCAGTGTGCGAGCCTATTATTTCAGTCCCACACGACGAGAATTGCTGCCTCCACTAGTGTGGAGATGGACTCACTATATTTAAAACTACCCGCCGTCGCTCGGTTTTACCCGCGTAGTTCCCGTTCTCGTGGGAATACGGGGATGAAGTATAGCCTATGTTATTTATGAATAACATAGCTTTCTATTAGTGAAATAATTTTTAAAAATAGTTTTTGAGCCTATTCGTTACAAACAAACAAATCTTTCCTCTTTATAATATTAGTGTAGATTAATTTAGCTAAGAAATTCAAAAGAAAACTCTCTTGTATTTTTCGAACGGAGTTCCTTATGGGAAGATACGGAACCTTACCGGAAAAAACTTCCGTAATGTAAGATTATTATTGTGTCATCGGTGTAACTGTCGGTTTGAAATTGGAACGTCATTTGAATTATTTGCCAAGGGAAAGGAAAAAAAAAATTATCGTTCTTAGTTTAAATACTATTTGTCTGGTCGGTTGGTGTTGTTCTTTTTTATGTGGTTAACTAATTGTAATTTTTCTATACATACCTTACATTAAATTTAAATATTGATATGACATCACAGAGTTCTTACATTAAGGCTTTTACGTTTGGTAGAAATTAGGGAGAATGAAAATGGAACTATAAGTTTCAATTATTATTATATAATTTTTGTTTCAAAATATTTGATCCCTTGTCTATAATAATGAAGCTTCTTCCACTACATGTAACCACCCCCTATTTAGGTTGTACAAAAGCGTGGTGCATGGCGGTGCACCTACAATGCAGTTTCTGTGTTGCTCTTCATGCACAACTACATTATACCGAAATGATATACGTATAACAGACGTCAAAGAAAATTAAACTGTATGTCTAAAGACATTGCGTCCAATTTTCCTCCACCAAACACAAATTTCCCTTCAGATAATTCTTGAGTTGTTCTATTATCATAAATATTTAAATTTCAATTCTAATAAGCCGACGGAAGGTTTAAATTGTATCAAAGTTTCATTGTCGTTGGAACTGTTTTGAATATAGAAATAGAGATTTTCAGATTTAATGCTGCTTATTTCAGAATGTATTAAGGGACTCTTCTGTTCAACGCATTATGAGACTTCCTGGTATACAATTAAAGTTAAATTTTCAGTATATACCCGTAGGTATTTATGTAAATCAGGGTTAGTTGGGAAAGTAGCTAGTGTGAGGTAACGTGAATCGCGAGAAAGTAGCGCTATTTGCTACCGTATCGCGCGCCATCTCGAACTCAGGGGGTTGGAACATTTGGATGTATTATTACCTACTTTGATAAACATTATTATTATTTCTTCGTTATGCTATTATAGTTATAGTTGTATGTATGTATTTTTTTACATTAATTTCTATCCATCACATTATGGTCAGGAAAGATTTTGGAATCGTGCTTTTGTCGTTATACCTAATTTTTAATAAATAATAAATTTAAGATCAAATGTTGGCAGTAGCTGGCCGGTGCACACGACGTCACATCTGCCGCTCTGCATCCGTCCAATCAGAGGCATTATATGTTAATAGCCTATTAGAATATATGCTGCAAGCTCGTTCGCGCCGACGCCGCCGCCGTATCTCCGAATAGCGCTATAATTCGAAACCACCCTAACCTGACCCACCACTTCTATTGTTCACAATTAATTTCGGAGCTCATGTTCCTTTAGATGTTTAGTGAAACGTTTTGAACTCGACTCCCAATTAATTCGGACAATTTTAAACTGTATCCCGTTGTGATAAGAATGTAGATAACGGCAAGTGTATGTGTGCTAGTGTTTCGCACGGTGGCTTGTTAGCAGAAGTGTTCATTGTTTTTGTTTTGATCACATATTGTATTTGAGTTAGTTTAGTGCATTGTTATTTATTCATGTACGGGTTTCGGTGGGTGGCTGGGTGAATACCTAAGCCCAATTTAATGTTAGGGAACTCTACTCGGATATTAATAGATAAGGATCGCGTTAAGCTAGTTGTACAAATTCTAAGAAGGCGCGTCTCCAAACAGGTATTTTAATAAATCGAAAGAGATCCCGTCCCTAATTCCTAAAACATCGGACGGTCCGTTCCGTTCCGTTCCGTGCGCGGTGTCTTTGCACGGGAGCGCGATAAGATCTCCTTTATAATGTTTCAATTAACCAGTAGCCAGTATTTATTGGGGACACGCCACTGCGGCCGGCGATTCATTACCTGCCCGCTATGAATTAACAAAAAAATGCAAAGGATACGCCGCCGGTACAAAGTTATGGCACCGGGCTCCAACTCTGCATGTTTTGGCTGCCATTTGGTTTATATGGGCTTTTGCTTGAATGATTTTATTAGTTCTCTAATTAATTAATTAAATTAATTAAGTCTTTAGTTGAAGTCTTTATTTAATATTGTTGGTAACATTATGTGCGTGTATACCTACTGTATAATACTAATTTAAACTTAGCGTGTTGACTTTCTTACGAAAATGAAGCGTATGGTCATACCATAGAGGTATTACAAACACGATTTCTGAATTTTGAACATGGAATTCAAAAAGTCGCGCGAGTATAAATTTTACCTATTTTTCCGCAAAAATAAAAAAAAAACACTACTAACGTTAGTTTACATACGACCTTTGAATTTGGAATTTAGAACACGAATTTAAAAAACGCGCGCGAGGTTAAACTTTATTTTCCCTCGAAAAAAAAAAGTCTAAATCAGCTGCGTTCCTGAATTAATTCACCTGTAATTGGATTTATGTCGTATCGACTGCATATTTCCAAATCCAAGCTCTGTGTGGTTGCTAATTATGCCGCTTGGAGGCATTTTAACAAGTATTTATTGTTCGCTCGCCGATTCCGATGGAGCTAAGTGGTTATTATCGTGCGATAAAGCGATAATGTTAGATCATCGCGTTCCTGCTGCATTCTTCAGAGTGATATCCCTTTGTTAGTTTTGGATGTATCCTCGACGTTGAGGGTCGTCTTTACCCGCTGTGATTTTAACTACATCTCTTGAATAGCAATTTATCGAAACGAAATATATTTAGAATTAAATTTATTATGTACATTATGACATCTAAAAATACACAGTCGCTGAATATCTTTTTAAATTAAGTTTCTATTGAAACGCCAATTCAAGATGTGTTCAAACGTTAGGCCACTAAGGGCCTCGTGACGGCCTACAGTGAAAAAATAAATATCGAAGCGCCACATCTCGTTATTATTTTGGAGGACAATAGCGCCTGCATTGTCACACCGGGCGCGGTCCATGCAAATAATCATAAATAAATAAATAAAAAATAAATATGAAACTCCAGCACCGGACTGGATGTCTTATTTTAGAGGCCGTGAGTCCGCGGACGATTGTTGAATGGTTCTCTAGATGTGGCACTAAAATATCACACTAATATTATAAAAGAGTTACTACACATAGGTATGTAATGTTAGTTTGTATTGGACTACATAACAGTTTATGTAGTCCAATACAAACTAACATTACATACCTATGTGCCTACTAATGTAATAAAAAAAAATATTCAATAGATACTAGATAGTAGTCTGATCAATAGATTTTAAATATTTGTTATTTTAAAACCAGTAAATTCCTTTTAACTACTTTACTACTTGTTCAAACCTTTAAATCGAATAATGTTTTCAAAGAGTTTTTCAAAATGGCCCAAAATATTGTGGCAAATTCATTTCCAGTAGCACACGGTCCGCGACAGTAACGAGTTTAATGTTGTCCAAACAAGGGGCTCTCTGTCCGGCCGGCGCCATGTTGGATTTGTAACAAATGTCGCCATATTGAAAAATAAAGTCATGCGATACTTTTACAAAACGAGGATAGGATTAACATTGTATTTAAACTATTTACTCTCGCTTCATAAGATTTACAATATAATTTTAAATATTTACACACACGAGCAGGTGGAGTTAGCAACGTTGTAATGTATTACTTAGGGATACTTAAAATAAGATGTTGGTAATTCTATTATCTGTGGTCTTACATTATTGTATAAATCCAAATACTCGTACCTATGTAGTATACAATAAATAGGTGGCATAATTATTATTTTATAATCATGAATTGAGTCAGTTACCTATTATTGCATATTTGTTAAAATACTAAGTAATTCATTATACATACCTTTCAGCCTACGTGTTTATCTGTCGGAAATACAAGTCCACATGAATGTAAGCTACCAACAAAGTTCTTTAATAAAACGTCAATAAACTGGATGCACCGACCAAATAAAACGTTACACAAAAGCTAGAAAGAGATGACAATAAAAATGCTCTTATACATTTTCACGTCGCATATTCAGCAATGTTATTAATGCTTGTAAACAACTGTAAAATAACCTTATTGCCAATTAGTAAGGTTCAAAATGGATCGTGTAGTGTGTAAAGGTAATGTTGTGTGCATGTAAAAGTGGCAGGAGAGCGAGTTTTCCGGACGAAATTGGAAAAATATTCCCATTTTCACAATGGCGGCGCGGCGCGGCGCGCGGCGGGCCGCGCCAATTTGAATATAGATTAGAAAATGTGACGACGTGCACTCTAATATGTTTTTCACAGTGATGGGAGGATGAGGTTATCGATATTTTATTGTAATATTTTAACATTGGTCACCTACATACCACATACATGTTAGGTGCCTAACAAAAACATCGTGGATAAAATAGGGTCTCAGATTAATACTGATTTGGTACTCACATTATAATAATTACTTCCCATCAGGTGGGACCGTATGCCTGTTCGTATTTTTTTATACCACTAATATATAAAAAAATGGGTAAATTATTTCTATATTTATGTTGATCAATCAAATCAAAATCAATCAATCAAATTAGATTTAATTTATGGGAATGGTTTACTGTGCAACGTTTGTTAGTACCTAGGTATTTATTCCATTTCTCTTCCTAATTTTTCTTCTTCATATTATATTTTACTTTTATTAGAATCATTATTACTACCTTATATTATTTTTTGTCATATTATCACAAATTTCGTCATTACATACAAATATACTAATAATAGCTACAAGTATAAATGTTACTGAATCGATATCGATAACTCCCCCATCACTACACCTTATGTATGTTGTAGGGAGGTAGGGTAGGTATCACAGTGGGTAATGGATTTCCTGCCCCGCCCTCTCGCCTCGTTCTGCTATTTTTGCACAAACAATAAAACTCACGAATTGCACCAATTTACACCATATGATTATTATTATGTTGATTTTTAGATATACTTTTGTATTAAGCGAGTTGATGACTTTCTGTTACCCAATACATACTGAAGACAAGTTTCCGCCGCGTAGTTTTACCCGCGTAGTTCCCGTTTCCGTGGAAATACGTGGATTTTCTATTGCTTTCTATTGATTAAAGAATTATTCAAATCGATCCAGTAGTTTCGAAAAACAGAAAATGAAATCTTTCCTCTTTATAATAAGTAGATATAGATAAAATTTATACTTGTTACTGTAAAGTAAATGGTCAAAATTATAAAATATATACTTTATTTTAGGTATCAAATTTTTGGGTCATTGAACTGAGACTGTTAAATTCAGGGTTTCATATCACATCTTAAAACAAAAAGTTGTATACCTAGATATTCGGTAGATATATATTAAGTATTATAAGAACATTGTTCTAATATATATATAGGTGTAAACTTTTCTTATAATTTCACTTAGCTTCATATAAGTATACAAAACTACATCATTATAAAAACGTCTTAGGTTAACAAGCTTAGCGAACAGTTTAAAAGCAGATATTTTTTCTCACTTGTATGTAAAAAAAGGTAGAATCTATCCGCTCTCACTAAGTACGGGGCGGCAGATAAAGTGTATGGCAAATCCGTCACTTACCCAAATGCTTCTCTACTTACTGTTTCCGGCGAAAATAAACACACCTTGGGTGTCGGGACTTTACTTATCTATCTTTCCTACAAACTTTATTCTTAAACAAAAAATGCTCTTTTTGAGTTGGGATTGAAATCATTGTACAGTACTTACCATATCGTTAAAGTGGCAGTTTTTTATAATTTAATAGGTATAGCTTTCATCATATCAGCCATATGACATCCACTTTTATTTTTATAAAGCTTTGATTTCTATATTTTAATGAAACTCTCATACAAAATTCTACTTACATATTGAGATTTGTGACGACACGGTCACTGTAAATATTGTGTTTTAGAGATTAAGTGTGTGTGGTTTGTTTATTGAGCAAAAAATAAATTCTCGATACATTGAACAAAGAATAACTACTCTATAATTAGGTAAATCTTTTTCTAGGAAATCTTTAATCATCTACTAAAATTAATACAACATTTGAAATACCGATGTAATATGTTTTGGATACTTTTGGTTGTGAGTAAATTTATTTTATTTATTTTATTTTATTTTGTAAGGAAGACCAACAGCTTTAAGATACCCTAACAGGTGCAAGCTAGTTAAAAATATATATAACTGGTAATTAAAATTAATAAACGTGTGAAAGTGAATTCAGCTTATTTAATCATTCTCCTCTGTGACATTACCTCCGTCGCACGCATGCAAACACACAGGCGCCGCCTCTTACCAAAGTGTCAATATAGATAATTTTTTTACGGAAACCTTTTCTGCCACTCTCTCTTGACAGAGTAAATTGACGACTACAGAACTATCGCACCGACTTAAAGGTCTCGTGAAATATTACACCAATTGGAAAGTAAGCATATAGTAGGTAGGACCCAAGTAGTTATATAGGCATACTCAAATTATTGATATTTAAGTTCATGCCTAGGCATTTTATTTAGCATGATGAGTTTTAAAAGGATACCATGTAGGCTAAAAAATATTATTAAATTTTCTTCTTCTTTTCTTATTTGAATTGCACCAGGTGTGTTAACACTATTCTGACTGTGTCAGGGTGTTTGAAAATAAACGTTTAATTTATATATATTATTTTATTTTCAATCATTCCATTATCAGATTTAACCTTGATGTGTCAAATTAAATAAACTAAGACAGACCTTACCATAAACTATAGTTCCAATAAAAAGCAAAAAAAAACCTTTTCACATATTCGCACATGGGAGTTCCTTATTTGAAATTACTATTTGAAAAAAAAAAGGAATTATACATTGATGTGATGATCATAATGTAGACGAGCAATAAAATGTAGTGTGTGGGCGGCGCGGGCGGCGGCACTCATACTCATTACACACGACCGCGAGGCGTCTGTAGCGCCACTATGCCGCTTTGATCTCCCCGACATCCACATAGGTAGCCAACTATGGATATTACATCACTTGATTTTTTTACTAATATTAAGGTTATAGTTATTGATTAATATTCATCAAAATATTGATTTTATGATGACATATTTAAATGTTTTGCCATAATAATTTTATTACAATCTAACTTCTAGGAATATATTGATATAATAGCATATGCCACCCCCTGATAATGTTTCTTTATTTAGGTATTATGGGAAATCAACAGCGTTAAACAAAATTTAAGTAAATTGTAGGTTTATTCTTTTAGTTAGGTAGGTTGCTTTCTATTAGTTAAATAATTATTCAGATCGGTCCAGTAGTTTTCTAATCATTACGCTACGAGTAGATGCAGATTTTTACACTAGTGGAAAGTTTTTTTTTTTATCTTTATTAAAGAGCTTAATCAATATCTGATTATGTTGCTCTGGTAAGAAAACAAAAACTTAAATAAACATAGTAAGTAGGTAGACATAAACATAAAGTTGATAATTCAAACAAAACAAAAAAAAAACAACTAATTAAGACTGATCTGAGGAGAAAATAATATTATACAATTTGACAAGTAATTTCACATTATCCGATAATGGTTTTCCTAATATAATATTACAATCGACATCTTCCTTTACAATATTTTTGCAATAATTTGTACGGAATGCACCATTCCGGGCACACTCCATCAAAACGTGCATTAAGTCCTCGGGTACACCGCATGCATCGCAGTTCGGAGACGAAGTCTTTCGCATTAGGCACGCAAACTTTTTTGATGGAATATGTCCAGAACGGAGCCTCATGATTACAACTGCATCTTTTCTAGATAATTTATGATCATCGATCCAAGGAATTCTAAGAGGATGTGGTTGGACTGTCTTGTACCAAATACCCCTTTCTCTGCAACGCAAGTCAAAGTATTCTTTCCATATTTTATAGCATTGTTTTTTAACAAAACTAATTTGATCTGCATAATATGGAAGATAAGAGTAAATAATGCCATCAGTAGTAGCTTGCCTAGCTAAACAATCTACTCGGTCATTGAACTCTATACCACAGTGTGAAGGGATCCACTGCATTATGATGGATTTAGAGGTCGATAGTATTAGATAAATTGTGTCGAGAATCGTGTATGCTATCGGTGTGCCTCGTAATGCTGATGTACAGCGAACAATATGCTGGAGCGCACTCCTTGAATCCGTGAATATGACGACGTTGTCTTGATTAACCCAATAAGCATATGAAAGCGCTTCACAAATAGCAATCAGCTCAGCCTCCATAATGCATATGTCCGTATCTATTTTAAATTGTTGACTGATTTTAAATTGTGGATCGAAAAAAGCTGCGCCGATACCATAACTATCTTTGGATCCATCAGTAAAGATTTTATAAAAATTGCCATACTGGCGGTTTATAAAATTGGTGCATACCACATTTAGATCAGCATTATTATAATATCGTTTTGGTTTAAAAATATTTGGAATTTCTAAAAAAACTATATCACTTAAATCAAGACTGGTAACCCACGTACTCATTGAAAACATTTCCAGTTGCTGACTGGAATGAATATGGGTATCAGAAAGTTTTTCAAATGTTGTTAGCAATACTGGCCTCTTTTTGTTTCTCCAATACCTTTTATTACTATAATGACTTAATTCTTTAATTAAATTAATTGTAACATTGTTCGTATGTGATTTAGCTTTCAATATAAATTTACCTGCTAAATAAGTTCTTCTTACATACAGTGGTGGGAGACATAATTCACTTTCCATTGCATGGATAGGGGTAGTTTTGATAAAACCTCCAATTACTCTCAACGCCTGATTTTGAAGTTTATCTAATTTATTTAAATATTTATGGGAACTACTATTGTATAAAAAACTTCCATAGTCTAGTCTACTCCTAATGATAGCAATATACAATTTTCTTAAATGTCTAGGATGTACTCCCCAACTGGAGCCTGCTAAAACTTTGAAAATGTTGAAATATTTTGAAATTTTAATAACTAACTCTGCAATATGTCTGTTCCATTTTAATGAACGGTCCAACCACATTCCCAAATATTTAATAGAATCTACTACTTCTAATGGATTATTATTAATTTTAAGTGTTATTGGTTCTCTATTAATCCCTTTTTTAAATATACAAATTTTCGTTTTACTATGTGATATTTCAAGTCCCAAATCACGAAACATTTTATTTATTTGATTTATGGCTAATTGCAATTTATCGGCTGTTTCAATTGTATTTTTACCTGTGATATATAGAGTGAAATCATCAGCATATTGTGAGACCGTAACATTGGATATTCGTTTACAAATATCTAGTGTTGCAATATTAAATAATAATGGGGACAATGGATCTCCTTGTGCTATTCCACGACCAGTACATCTGGTTAGAACTACATTATCGACTTGAACACTTAAACATCTCATTTTTAGGAATGACCATAAGTATTTGCAAATTTTTGCACCAGCACCTAGTCGATCTATATTAGAAAGTAAAACTGAAATATCTATATTATTATAGGCGTTATCAACATCCATAAAACAACCTAGTGTAATTAAATCATTCGAGAATCCAAGCTGTACTCTGGTAACCAAATTACTAAGATTATCAAGACAAGATTTTGATTTCCTGAAGCCCGTTGTTTCCTCATAAAAGTGGTTGCCATTCTCAACAAACCATTCTAGCCTATTTGTCAACATACTGTGAAATATTTTGCAAAAGCAAGACATGAGAGATATAGGGCGTAAAGCTGTTGTAGATGTAGGTTCACGGCCTGGCTTTGGAATGGGTAAGATACGGATTTCACGCCATTGCGACGGTACAAAACTAAGAGTAAAGAACAGATTAAAAATTTCAAGTAAGATGGTATATGCATTACTAGGTAAATGTTTTATCATTGAATAAGACACATCATCGATACCAGGAGAAGTATCCTTAGCTTTAACACATTTTTTTAATTCACATAACATAAATGGGGCTTCAATTTTTGAATTACCGGATAAAAAGATAGGATTTTCGGGGCTTACAAAGTCGGGAGTCAGATTATGTAGCAGCTTATTTGCCATTGATTCATCGACATAACTTCTAGGTACCCCATAACCTTTCAGCCACTTCATTCTGCGCCACATCTCATGAACAGACGTTGACTCATCAATCGAGGAACAGAAAGTAGAAAATGATTTAAATTTGGCATTTCTTATTAGAAGTTGAGTATTTCTTACTTTATTTTGCAATTTGTCCAAGTTGTCTGGAGTAGGATTCCTTCTAAATAAAGTAAGAGCAAGGCGCCTTTCTGCAACCGCTTTAGATAATTCTGAATTCCAATATGGTTTTGGAGAAAAATTTTGAGATGGATCGTTCATAATTTTATAAAAAGGAATATAAGTATCAGCAGCTGCATTTATGATGCTAACAAAGGAATCGTAACATTTTTGAGGGTCATCATTAGTCATGATAAAATTTAATATTTTTTCTTCAATAAAGGTACTATAACCATCCCAGTCGGCTTTCTTAAAATTTCTTTTCTTAATAAATTGAGGATTATTTTTATGATAGCATGCACTTATCTTAATCATCAAGTGATCACTACCAAGCGACTCATTAGTAACCTTCCAATCAAAATGTAATGCTATATCCGAGGTAGCTACAGATATATCTGGCGAAGACTCCTGTAAATTGCCATTAACGTATTTAACACGCGTAGGTTTGCCATTATTTAGTGTAACGCAATTATTTATATTCAATGAATCGAAAATATTATTACCTCTCACATCAGTCTTAAAGGACCAGCTTGGGTGATGCCCATTAATATCACCAAGAACAAGTGCTTTATTTCTTTTGAATGAGAAAATATCATCCCAATCTACCTGGGACGTTCGTATGGTTGAGGGGCAATAGATAGAAACAATATAGTCAATATACGGGCAATTATAAATCTTAACACACACAGTTTCAATCCCGGGATTGCAAAATTGTACAGACATCAATTGAGCTTTAACGGATTTGTGAGTTAGAATTGCAACTCCACCATACGAATCGTCGCGGTCCTTACGAAAAACATTATAACCATTGATTCTTAAATCACTTTCACTGTTAAGCCACGTCTCACTTATAACAGCTATATGAATATTTTCGCTATTTAATTGTTGTTCCAATTCCACGCGTTTAGGCACAACACTTTGTGAGTTCCACTGAAGAATATTAATTTTACAACGTAAACCCATTAGTACGAAATAGGACTATGTTTTGAACATATTCTTGAAAGGCAAATTCCATATGTACTGTCCCATCACCGATACCAACCATTCAATACCTACTGTAATACCCTGAATAATTCTGTCCAATAGATCTTCCTTCGAATTAGAAAATATTTTATATAATTTTAAAAGAATCTGCTTAAAATTTAAAGTAGATTTAAGCTTCTTTCTTCTTTCTTCTCTTTCTTTTTTAGCTTCCTCGTTCTCAGACTCATCTAAAATATCATTTTCTGATTCCGACGACATGTTCCAGTCCATCATTTCATTTTCACTCCGATTTTTCTTTTTATTTCTCTTTCTTTTTGATTTTTCTTGTGTAGGCTGAGAGGATGATGATGCTTCTACATTATCATTAGTGTTTTCACGGCTTTGCTGCGGCACTGTCTTAGCTACATCTGCATAAGATTTCGCATTAGACTGTTGAATTAAACGAATAGGCACGGAGTCCACATCATCGTTCAAAGTGGAGGGTAAAGTTTCCGGATCTGGGGGGACATATATTTGCAACGCCTTTCTATAGGAGCAATTAAACTCTGCCATAAGATCTCTTAGGCGTTTCTCTTTTTTATAAGCTGGACAAGATCGATCCAATGTGAAGTGATTTCCGGTACAATTAATACACTTAAATAACGTAGTCTCGCAATTAGTATGGCTTTCACCACATTTGGGGCACACCACCTTTTTAGAAGGGCATACGCGCAATGAGTGGCCAAATCTCCAGCATCTCGAGCACTGCGTGACTGGGAAAACATAAGGATCAACACTTATCTTCAAGCCATAGATGTAAACCGAAGTTGGTAAAGAAGAACCGCAAAATCCTAATCGTACCGATTCACTATCTTCCCACCCAGTTCCATTATTATTTCTTCGTTTCAGACGTTTTACAGCAATCACATCAATTGTACTTGATATTACTTCTAAAATATATTTTTCACTCAAGTCTAATTCCACGTCTTTAATAACTCCATATGAGGTAACTACCTCTAACGGTTTCTGACATCTCCATCCTAAGTCAAGCAACGGTTTGCAAGTAATAAGTTTCTCTGCACTTTCTGCACTTTCAAATTGTATAAAGACTTTAAATGGGTTTAAATACTTCACACGGATAACATTTTCAATATTATGGGATTTTAATAATTTTGCGAGGGCAAATTGTTTAGGCAATTTTTCGGAACTATTTATATAAATATCAACTTTCTGTGTTAATCTCTTATTATTTCTTCCCACCGTTTGCCACCTTTCTTCATTATCCATCTCACGTGGTCTCTTACGAGTAGTTTTAGAATTTGTCTGATCCGTGATCGTTTCATGTAAACAAATCTCGTTCGGTTCGGTATTACTATATTCACAAAAAATATTATTTATTTCATCTTCTTCTTCAATTAAGTCCTCATCCATTATTAATAAGGTTCACTATTGAATGCACTTAAGACATCGTTATAGCACAGTCAATTCACAATAACAACTCTGGAATGCTATTCGAAGATTAAAGATAACAGCGCGTGGCGAGCGAAACTATACGTGTGTTCCGATTAACAGATCTCACTCGACTGTAGTGGAAAGTTAATTGTCAAAACTTTATTACATACCTACATTAAAAATTCAAGCTCGTTCCATACTAAACGAGCATCTCAGCGACACTTGAAAATTGAAACATAACACTGATATTTTCGCGGTGCTTGAGTTCGATTAGGCCGGCCGGCCCGCACCCCGCGCCTTTCATATCGCCGAAACCAATACTAATATTTAAACACCTTTGTCCGTCTGTGTGCTAACAGTTAAGTTCGCAATGTTTGCACGTTTTTGTAAGTAAGTGTACATTGTGTGGATGGGAATTTAGGAATGGTAATGGTAAAAGTAAATAAACTAATATTTTAAATGCGAAAGTAACTAAGTCTATCTGTTGGTCTGTTCACGTGAAAATTACTGAATCGATTTTAATGATATTTATTACAGAGAAAGACTAGAGCTTGGGAATTGATATAAGTAAGTAGATAGGCTACTTTCTTTCCCGAGAAAGTTGAAGGTCCGACTGAAAAGACTAGAAATTAAACAAAAGCCGATAGCAGATTTGGTTTATTAAATTAATTTAAATTAGCATTTCCCAAAACCTTGTGCAACCATAGAAGATTTTCAGTCAACAGACTCAACTTTAAGACAGATAAACGTACCTACCTATGTATCAGTTTTTTTAGTTAATGGTCGAGATTGCCTGCTAGGAAATAGTTATAAAACTACTTTTTTCATGTTATTATAGAAACTGTTTGGTACGATTACGTTAATGATTATTTTATTGCTTCATTACCTAATATTCATCACAAGTATCTCCGTTTAAGTGAACTATTTTAATAGGTCCATAAACAGTTTAATTTTATGTGACTTACTTACGCGGCGAATTTAGAAATCAATATTTTGAATACCTTTGCAGTTAATTAAAAATAAATAAATTATAATATTTGGAAACGTGTTTATACGGATATTTAGTATATAACCATTGAGCTTATACTGTGGGAATATTTTGATATACCTATTTCCTACATAAACCACCTGTAGGTAAAAATGACAAGGTACCACCAAAATACAGAAGTACATGATTATAATTTAGGACTAATATTAAGTAGGTACACATAAGTGTCTAGTCTAAGGAATGATATGTAGCCAACAGCGCCTGAAGCGACTCAGGAGAAACTTAGCAACTCAATAGAATATGTTCAGGATGAATATACCTACAGTATATTTCATGGTGCGGGAAACTATTAAATCTACTGGACAAGCAGATAAAACTGCGACTATTATAATAGGTTTCTATATTATTTGCACATAGTACCGAAATATACTATGGCCTAAACCCCCTCGTTGTTTGACGCTCGTGTTCCTCGGTGGAGACGTACATGAGTAGATAATGATGATGACATAATAGCTACCTGTTTATATTAAACTCAAATAACTAGCAGAAAAAAGCATTTCCCATAATCAATTCCCGTTATAACTTTACAATGTTTAATTGTTTTAAAACTACGACATAGTAGGGGTCGCTATGAGTTCAGCTGTCCTAAAGTATTATAGGTTAATGTTACATTCAGAGACTACATTTGGCAAAGAACTGTGTCAAAGTATATTAAACTGAGATAGATAAGGTGGTATGAATAAAACTATTTTTTGTTGCACGGGTGCTTATAGACCTATATATTTGTGGAAATCTGATGTTAAAATTTTCAGTTATTTGTTTATCTCTATTTTTGAAATTCAACTAAGAAATTTTAGTTATACACCATCGGTATACGTCAAGTTTATGTTTCAGTACAAAAACTAATATACCTTGTGAGAGACTCCATAAGATATTACTCTTCACAAATAATATTTAGTTCCCATCAATCAATAGACCCCAATGGTGCATAATCGCATTACAAATATTTGGAGTGAGCTTAAAATTTGAGATTTAGCGCCGGACCGCTGGGAATCTGTTTTTGCTACATGCCGCCTTGTGTTTAACTTTTTTGTTACTTTTTAAGTGATTGTTAATTCGTTTGTTTTAGATAGGACAAACCAAACACTTAAATAAAGTTATATACAATAGTTTTCGTTTATAACTGTTTCTGACTGATGGAAGTTAACTATCACTTTAGCAGGTAGGTACATATTAAGTACCAATTACTTAAATTTATGAATGTAAAGAGAAGTAGGTAAATCTGATACCAATCTAGAAGTCAACCGTAATAATTTTTGTATTTCATCTTTAACTTAAAATTACTTAGATAGCGAGATTTAAATCAGTCATACTTACATAAGCCTACATCTGCAATTTCATACATTAATATATTTTATAAGTAGCTTAATTACAGCTCTGAAATCTTTTGTATCAGTTTACTTGGCTATATTTATTTAAAGCCTAACCAGAAAAAAAAACTGAATCAACGTATGGCTATTCCTAATAAAGTAATATTAAAGTTCATACATCTGCCGCAAAAGGCCTAAATTTTAATTTTTGGTCGAGTCATATTCTTATAACACCATATTACACCTTATAACTACAACCTATTATATCGCACCAACTTTACAATAAGGCCTCAAAGCCCGAAGCTTATAAAGTGTTAATCGTAGTGTAAAGATAATGAATGAACTGCCTTGTATTAGAACACCCAGGTGACCTAGTCAAGGCAGAAGAGGCTGCTCTGCTTCCGTGAGAAAGATTAGCTCTTTGTTTTCGATACGCGATGTGTGGATTTTCAAATAGGTCACGTTCTATGTCACGGATGTTGGATGTTGCATGTAATCAATATATTTACGGACGATATCCCGTAGAGGTGTGATATCAATGTTTTATATTATAAGTAAAAAGTAATTAGGCAGATAAGGCTGTTTAATTTATCAATTTCAACACCAAATAAAAATATGATGTTTCCTATTTATATCAAACAAATTACTCTCGTAACTTTACAACATGACCACAAAGAAGTAAACATTACAACCAATTAGACTTTAAGGCACAATATGATTCTATGTTAATCATATATAACAAAATAATGTGATAACTACATACTATCCTACATTATATAAAACACCAAAGTAACTATACCTACTTACCCTACGAGCACCTGCGCTAGACCGTTCCGCCACACGCGCACATACAACCAATCAAAATGATTACAACCTCTTTAGGGTATAAAACAATAGCACAAAAGATATAAACAGCTGATATAGCGCAAGTAGCTTGTTTACGAAATTCCCCAGTAGGGGGCGGGGGCCGGAAGTGAGGCTTCGCAGGAAACTGAGCCGCCATACGTCATGCGTGGGTGTAAGGTGTAACACTTGGTGCCGTCAACAAGAATGTGTTTTGTTTGTATGACTTTAAAATTATGATGGCCGTAATAAATGCTTTGTAGATTGTGGCTGATAGATAAGTTTTCCCACCTCCGTACATGTCTGTTTGTTGTACATTCCGTTTGAGGGTAGAATGGGTACATACATACGTCAGAAATGTCAGAATAACTGTTAGTGTTGTATACTACGACTTTATGAACAGTCTGTCATGTGTGGGGCGAGAACGTATTAAGGGTGGTTAGGAACTACGTAGAAAGTATCTTAGGATATTGTAATTGGATTATTATGTAACATAAGGTTAGTTTATTTATTTATTTATGTCGCATCTGCAAAGGTGGCATTACTTCTACCGTGTTTTAGAACATACTGTATCTACTTATGATTTTACCTATGCCAATATAGACTATAGCTAGAGAAGCTTTTAAACAAATTAAACTTATAACATAAATACATACCTACTTACAAATATACGCATTTAAATTCCATAATACTAGACCGATCTGAATAATTCTTTTACCAATAGAAAGCCACGTTATAAGTGAGTGTTATAGGCTATATTTTATCCTACAGGAACGGGGACTACGCGGGGCAGAAGTCGCTGATAACCGCATTAAAATTCGTTGCGAATCTTAAGGCCTAGGTTTAGATGGAGAAGCAACTTTGTCTTATACTTAGTCTTATATATAAGGGTCTATAAACAATAACCCATAGATTTCCGCGTTATCCCACACTCATAGATAATACCTACTCGTACCATCGAAGGCATATAGACGAGTGAATTATTCTGATCGTGTCTCAGTGAGACGTCAGGGTTGAATGTTTGGTTGGAGGTAGGCACTCAAATAGCGCTGGCTTCCAATCATATGAATATATTCTGTTGACTATTCTAGTAGGTATTCTCGTTTTTTATATAGGTAGTACACGCGCAAGTTTTTGTATGGGCTGTGACTAAAAGCTGATTTTATTGCCGTTTTCTTAATGTGCATTGTGACTAATGAAATCAAATATAGATACCTAAGTAGTTGTTCCTAAAATAAAAAAAATATATTAGACAGGGGAGATAATGTAAAAAAAATAATAGGTGTGCCAGAATCTTGTTTTGAGATTTAAAAAAACAACTCAAATTGCGAACCTTCTACTTTTTTTTCAAGTCGGTTAATAAATAAATATGTAAGTCTGAAATAACTATCAGAATTTGTAGTCGATGTCTTTGTCACATACCGATTCAGAGCTCACTAAAACACACTTATAATAATAGATAGTGTAAGTAGTAGGTACCTAATGTAATTGATTACATTTATTTTAGTAGATTATTTAATCTACATAAAGTAAATTAAGTTGTTACTGAGTTAATCATTATAGACAATAGCTCGTTACTTCTTCTCCTAAATTCTCCATCAGTTTAATAGAATTATCATCTTTAGTGCATAAAAAAACTACACTATTGTCACCCCGCCATCAAAGCATTCGTCGTATAATTTTATTGACAGCCGCTGACTTTATCTAAGTGCCTTGAATGTTCACAAATACCCAGCGAACATTACACAAAGCTCAAATGTGTTTATTTCTACATAAATGACGTACATTATGTTAATATTTTTATTTAAATAACTTTGTTGGGAAACTACAAATATTTACGTAATGTGTAAATAGTTTCTTTGATGGTAATAATTGAAAACAATAGCAAGGTATGTAGGTACATGACCAAATAACAGATCAATGGTGAAAATCTAAAGTTAATGTAATCATAGAAACAAAATCGGCATATCAATTATGGTAAATGACCCAATGGTGGCCAGTTTAAGAAAAAAAAAACAGGTTTTTGTGAAATATTACCAAAATTGTGAAAGTTTCAGCACTGAATATAGTGAAACTGTAAAGTCCAGTCCTTATTTAATATTTGTAATGTGTTGCGCGTGAGATACGGCAAAGCTGGATTCAATTAATTTAACAAATAAAAGTTGTAGTTTTGTGACCCAGTCTTGGCCAGGGAAAATCCATTAATGGATACCCCAGTCTTAGTCTTAGTTTATCTTTATTTTATGGCTCACACATGAAACAACACTAATTTTGATTTTATTAAGCAATACTATTTTACAAGTGAAACTTTCTGCTCACCGCCTGAACGATTTCCTTAAGAAAAGCCGTCGTTGTCAATTTCAAATCACCTTACACTTTGTATTCGCGCATATTTGTACATGTAACTGACTGAATTCAATAAAACGTTAAACTTAGATAGTTCGATGTCTAAAGTCTATGTCACAGTGATCCTAATGTAAAAACATTCGCTCATGTCCGAATTCTAGATGTTTCTTTCAATTTTTGGCCATTTACTGGTACAGTGGCCACGACTGGTACACTTACGATAGTTATCTATTTGGACACTTTTGAGAAAAAGCTTTTAAAATTACTGATTTATTCCTGTACTGTCTTCGTAATTTGGTGTTTATGTACAAGTAATAAAAAAAATTGGTTGCCTGTAAAGTCGGTATACGGGCGAAAGTTTTACGTGACAACGACTTTGAGTGGTAAAATAATTTTAATGTGAATATTCATTCGTATAGTAGGAAGAAGGATGAAATAATAGTAACAATTTAAAACATAACGTGACGTAACGTGAGCGGAGCGTAACGCAGTTTCTTGAAGTGTCACCCGGCAAACCAATTTATAAGACGTTGTCACGTCAAAAAATCTTATTACAGTATTTTAATCTATAACTATTATAAAGCTGAAGATTTTGTTTGTTTACTAGAACGCGCTAATCTCAGAGACTGCGAGATACCAAGCTGCTACGTATCTAAACGAAGTCGCGCATTAAAGTCATCTAGCCCAAAGTGACTATTCCACGCGGACGAAATCGCGGGCAGAAGTTAGTAATTTAATAAAATAAATTAAAGTAAACATTGCTAACTGTATATTGATACAGTTACCAATTCAGTTCAAAATTCAATTCCCTCGCGATAACCGTAAGTGAACATTACCCCACAATGCAAAAAAGCTATACGAATAGCTGTTTATTACGAAAAGCGCTCCTTTGTCAACGAAACGACTCAATTCAATTCTATAGAATAGAAATCTCCCTTTGCAATAAAATCTTATACGCCTACGTTTACTATGCAAAAATCGTTGAAACGAAACGAGTGGAAACCAACTACACTATTCTGGGAGACGATAGAAACGAAAATGTGGCGAATTTGTTCTCACAAAATGTTAAACTAGTTAGTTTTAAAATTGAGGTATTGGAATTAGTAGTACGTATTTAGTTAATATAGTAAATCCATATGAAAACATCTCTCATGTGAAGACAGAAATCATACACAATACTTATAGTGGTGTAGTAATTGAATACCTATACATAATAGTAAGGTATTGTACGAGAATTATGTCTCGATGATAATATATATGTAGGTTTGCTACACTATGGCACGTTGTAATAAGCATTTCTGAAATGTAGATCTGAGTTTATGTATTTTCATTTTAGGATAGTTTACATTAGTATATTTTACTTAGATATAGAATTTTGAGTTAAATGAAATCATAATTTCTTGTCTCATCATCCCAGCTTATATTCCAACCCTATACCTACCTATTATTGAGTTCACTTAAAATCTATGCTTGCAAATTTACTTGAGAGGTACATGAAGCATTGGACCTCCAATGGTACCTACCTCCAACCATCCAGAATAAGACTTTCCAATAACGGCATGAATAAAAAGAGTTGATTTTCGATTTGGATACGCGCCTCGGTGCCGGGGTGGCAATTCCGTAGATCGAGCCGATAGCCGATCGCCGGGGAAATCACCTTCACCGCCTCACCGGTGACTAGCGAATGCAAATTTAACGCGAAATCGAGCTAAATTGAGAGAGTGTGTATGAGACCAGAATAGGTACCAACAACCTTACGCCCATATAGAGTAACATGGTAAAGATTACATTTCAACGTTATTATATATTTGAATTCTGGTAACTAATATTAAATACCTAATAAAAAAAAAAACAACATACGTAATAACCCTTATTTACGCACGTAAGACAAAGATCAAATATGTTGTTGAATTATATAAAAATAACAATAATTCAAAAGGCAATTACGAAAAAGTGACTTAATTTTATACGTGCACCACCCTTAATTAAGAAATTAAGATAAGGCGGCGTACACAAATAAAGCATTTTGTAATCTACGCCGGAAGCCGTTCGGAAGCTATCCGAAACGAAACAAACTTAAAATGTGTGCATAATAAAAGCCTTGAGTCGAATTTTGTCCCCTACCATTTGTTAAGGACGACTTTCAAGAGTTTAAAGTATAAAAAAAAAAAACAAGCGAATAAATTGCTAAAAGCTGCTTGAGAGAAAGAGAGATCTATATCTCATGAATGTAAGATACTAGATTTACCATCAACATCGCTAAGTTGGCAATTTCCATCGCAAAATCGTGGAATTGCCAGGTGCAAAGCGAACATTGCAAGCACTATTTTACAAAAATGCCTAATGCTCACTAATTACACTTGATCCTAAATCTAGAATATCTATCTTCGTAACTGTCCACTTTTAAAACGACAGTATCTTATATCGAATTTGAAACTCGAACGAGGACTAGCCATGCAGTTTTTAATTTAAAATTCCATCGAATGACGAACGAGTAACAGAGACCGTCCTATCTGACTGAGCGAGATAGAAAACAACAAGGGTGATTCCGGGTCGAGTTTGAAATTCGAATAGCGTTACAGTGGTACCAACCTCTCGATACAAAGCGTGGCAACAGCTACATAAATTCCAATTAAACTGAGGTGTCACAATGCAGTCACGAATTTTATCGCGCATCTCGGCCTGTTAGAATACATTATTGTCTAAGTTTATTGTTTACGTTATTATGACGGGTACAACCGTGTGGGCGCTTTGTTGTGCCGATACACCGACTCAGGGTTGAGTTCTGCGAAGGAACTTTTAGACGAGGAAAGATAGTAGATATATTTCAAAGTTTCGATACTAATTTAGTCAGTATGACGTCTAGAATTTATTATTAAAAATTTGCAGTTTAAATAGTACCCAAATGTAATGCATTGTAGGTACTTAGCACATACCTTACGCGATTATCAGAATATTATTAGAGACCAATATAAGAAGTAGTAATAGTATTATAGATACTATTTTATTATAACTAACCTTCATCCGAAACAAAGATACCTACTGTAAAAAAATTCAGTAAGTTTCTTCTCTAACTCATCTTTCAACCATACGATTTTATGAAGAAAACTCTTTAATATAAGTAGGTATTATTAGATAGGTACCTAGTTAGTATTTAGTTGTAAAAACAATAATTTGCTAAATCAGGTAGGTATTCATATGGTAGGTATTCATTCCAAAGTTAATAACTTCATTTACCGACACATGTAAGTCGTAGCAATTTAAATGTGCATTTCGCTAATATATTTGTTTGATTTTATTTCGCTCAATTAATGTCTTACCGTGAAATGCAGTAAAACGGCTCGGGGCGCCTGCTCCGCCCCCTACAACCACATACAAAAGTACTTACAACTAACTAAAAACAATAAGTAAACCTTATTAAATTACATGCTTAAATAAAAAAAATTCAAATTCCATAGTGATGGTGTGCTTCAATTTGAAGCACATTGGACATATATATTGTGCATGGGCATTGAAATAAGCATCAGATTTCTTACTTCGAAAATATGTATTTTTGTCAATGTCATCTTATGTGAATGAAATTATTTTAAGCACGGGTTTTATTCAGCCATTCTATCTTTGTACCATTATGAAGCTGACATCTAACATATAGTTTTATAATTGTATTTAGGTATGTATATTATATTAATGAGCTTGTCTACGCGACCGTACACCTCGGACAACATACCTCTTTGTAGTTACTGAAAGCGCCTCAGCAGATAGTAAAATCGGTGTTTCCAGACGCGCGCCGGCGACTGAAGTCCCCGGTTTACGAGCCAGCCAGTGACGGTACTCGGTACCGGCAACTACCGATTCTTTGTATCGGTAAATAACCGATAACTTTGTTTGCCGATAGTCGGCCATAACGATTTGAGGCGTGGCCTCTACTAAGAACTGTGGACCAATTTGGAATTGGAGGCAATGTCGTTAGATTGATGATGGTGGTTCAAAATTTGAATTATAGCAACATAAATATAGATTTTGAATTAGTTCTTTAGAAGTAGATAAGTGAAATATCTTTGTTATTTAGATTTAAATCTTCTTATTAAACGTAAGTACGTAGACACTCCACTTAAAAGCGTATACCTAACCTAACAATTAAAATAACCACAATTCACTACGATAACATCTTAATTTGACATCGCAACTACCTCACTTACGTTCGCCTGAGTTATAGGAGACCGTATAGAAGAAAAGTTCACAGAAACTGTAAAAAAATATGAGAAGATAAATTATTGAGCGCATAACTATTATTGGGCTCTCTGTATCAATTAAAAATTTCCAAGTAATCGTTACTCGGGTTCTTGCGTCCGACATTACTTCGTGTTAAACATCGGTTAGGTTTTAATTAGTGTGTAAATTCTCCGATCGAAGGAGTGCAAGATATAGTCACACATTATTAAGTTTTGTTTGGTATTTTTGTTTGTTTATTATTTCTATATATAACATATTTAGTTTTTATATAATCATACAATAAAAAATCATGTAGTTTACATTTATTACAAAAATCACCAAACTGTAAATTATGTTGGCGACAATGGCGCTCTTTTATACTAACTTACTTACACATTTATCTTAAAAGTAAAGTATAGTAATGAGTGTCAAATATATGTATGTACGTTAAAGCTTCATTAAAATTTGACTTAAAAATATTTAGGTATTTATTTTTCGTGAAAATCATCTAAAATACCATCGATATGAAACTTATTGCTAGATGAAGCGTTATTTTCTATATGTATGTTACAATATATAAGTAATATTGTAGATGTATCGACATAGATGGTTATAGATACACAATCTAGGTGTATCTTTGATCGGAGACGTGTACACCGTTACTCGGAGTAGTTACTGCGGAACTACAAAGCTAGTGACGTCATACAACTACTGTCAGTTAATTAATTGCCTTCGTCTCACGGAAAGTGAAATAAATTGAAAATTATGAAATACTATTGGCTCTCATATCACCCGTGTTTCCCGGGATAAAAAGTAGCCTATATCAAGGTTATAAACTATCGGTGTTCCAAATTTCATTCAAATACGTTATGTAGTTTTTGCGTGACAGAATAACATACATCCCAAAACATTCAGAGGTTTTACACCAGCTAGCTTTTTACGATGATATTATTGCAAGTTTCTAATATATAAGCTGGTTAGATTTGTGGTTAGGGACCCTGACTTTCAAGCCGCCGGTCGTGGGTAAGAATCTCAACCAAGACAAATATTTATATGCATGAATATGTCTGTTTGATCTGTGTCTGGGTGTAATGATCCATAGAAGTATGTACCTATTTAAAAGTAGTATGTCAGCTATCTGGTTACCATATAACAATCTCTGCTTAGTTTGGAATCAGATTGGCCGTGTGTGAAAAATGTCTCAGGATATTTATTTTTTTAATATCAACGTTGCATACGATGAAAATTCCTAGACAGTGTCGTGTATGACAATATACTGGCAGATGTTCACGTCGAAGCATTTCTCTAGAACACTAATGAAACTTTAAAGTCTTTAAGTGTCGCTTTTATAGCTAATAGGTAACTTAAAAAGTAGTATTTTAAAAGCCTTTTAATCTTGCCGAAGCTTATAATATCTTGTTCGTGTAACTGTCGTAATAATAATGTCTGTAGCGTATGACAATTATAATTTTATTGATTAAGTTTTTAGAACAAAACAGCTTGAGCCTTTTTAAATGACATCTGGCTTGTTAAACTTAATGTGGAGTTGAAATAAATGGGTGGTTTTTCGACATTTGTGAGTATAGTCTCATTTCGGTGGAGCTTTTTAATATTTAACGATAATTATTATATTGTTTAGTAGGTATAAATTTAGCCATCAAATGTAATAAACATATCACGGGACTGTGAAGAGTGCCGACAAAAGGAGGCGTATTATCAGAAGTAATTAGACAGTTAGTCTTTGAATATGATCAATTTCTGAATGACTTCTCAAAGATCTCTTTTATAAGTACCGTAGTTAGAAGTATAAGTATACCGATAAGATACATCACGACAAACCACGCAATACCTATTCGATGCTCATTGGTGTATCCACCTTTTTTTCTAACAATTACCTACCGACCAGACATACATCTTCGCTAATGAGCTCGTGAGTGAGCTATCCATAATCCGCTGCAATTTGAAAATACTAGAGTATTGCTAGGAGTTTAAATAAGCGATACATTAAACTTTATGGGCCATAGAGAATAGATAATTCTTTGTAAACATTCCCTAGTGGGGTGATATTTATGAGCATTAGGGTGATGAAACGTACACTAGTAACGCCCACAACTATATTATTGTCACATTTAAAAGTATAGGCTGGTTACACATTACGGAATAAGAAGTTGCTACTTAGATAGGTAATTTTTGCTACGAACTAGCTTTTTTAAGTAGCTTCAGTTTTAGTTGCATTCCTGGGAGACCTTCAACATTCTCGGAATAAACTGCTTATGTCCTTTCCCAAGGTCTATAGGTATATCTACCAGACATCAAAATTGGGTCTGTCGTTTAGGCGTGAAAGTGTAACAGACAGAAAGAGTTACTTTCGCATTTATACCTAATATGAGCTAGTATTAGGGATGTTAAGGTTTGTTGATAGAAGTAAACACTTGATGAAGAGCTGGGAACGGATCAATCACAACGCCCGTCGTCGCACCGAGTGAATCTATTTAGTACCCACTCGTTGATTCTTGAAGCAATTTACACTTAAGCATCAGTTTTTTGGGCTAAACATAATCTAAAGAACGCTTATTTCAGGGCACATAATTTAAATAATAATAAATAAATAGTTTGTTTATTAGCTCAAATCATGGTTGATGGCTTCAACATATTACACCACGTACTAGCATAAAAAATGCTTATTAGGTACCTATTTCACTTACAATTTTAGTAACAACTGTTATAATATTACTGTATCAAAAAAGCATAAAAATATGTATTTTTTATTAATAGATAACATATATTAATAAGTGATAACCTCGTTACGGTTCGTAGACTAGACATGGCCAACAATTCGCAATGACTTGACTGGTTTGTTAAATGTCAAATAAATACAGCAAGCTCGTTATTTTAGTGTAAAATTGACAATTGCACTATTTCATTCAATTAAAAAAAAGTCACACCTTGCGTCCCTTAATTTATTATTTAAGCGAAAGCACTTTTCCACGCGAACATTTTTAACACTATAAACGTGAATTTATTATAGATAGCTGCCTCCCCGCGGTTTTACCCGCGTAGTTCCCGTTCCCGTGGGAATACAGGGATAAAATATAGCCTATGTTACTCGGGGATAATGTAGCTTTCCAAAGGTGAAAGAATTTTTGAAATCGGTCCAGTAGTTTCGGAGCCTATTCATTACAAACAAACAAACAAATCTTTCCTCTTTATAATATTAGTATAGAAGAATGGATTCAAAATAAGTTTAAGTGTGTTAACTGTAAGAAACAGTTTTAATTGTGTTTGCCGTTTTTCTAATAGAAGTTTTAATGTTACAGTGTTGCATGCTTTCGGATTTGATTAAATAAATCTCAACGTTACGAAATAAAAACACTTTACTTAATATCTTAGTAATGTTTATAGGTACCTACTTTGAATTATCAACATTATTTTACACAAAATAACATTGAAATAATAATTCAATGCCATAAAAAACGGTTATCAATTAACTATAGGATTGAGTGACGGCGTTTAAATTAGCGGATCGGCGCAATAATTATAATTAGCTAGCTATCGTTTTGTTAGTTTTTTTGTCCACAATGATACGCTGGTTAGGCATGTAGCCCATAGTGTGCAGCAATACCGATTTAGTCGCACGTACCGTACCATCGATCAGTAAACCTTTTACTAATAACACTTCATTATTACTAATAACTTTGCGTGATAATCCTAGAGGCCAATTAAATGCTACAACGTTGCACTTGATTGACATTTGGATGTAGAAAAAAAACTGAATAAATCCATAAATTTAAATGGCGTCGTTTATACCGTAACTCGTCTAATAAGATAGGCGCACGCGATCTCGGGGAACACTCGAAATAAAACGTATAGTTTATCTGTGACGCCGTATCTACTTAACTATAGATATCTGTTTTTACACTTACATTTAAACAAGTGATTCTTTTTTGCTAATTACTTAATTGACGATTAAATATTTATTTTTTTACACATTTAAATACCTAGGTCATATTATAAAAAAGGTTTTATATGTTAAGCAAAGTTTCCTAATGCACCGACATCAAACATTTCTAGCAAGTAATAGGTACTTATGTGAATTATTTATACATATAAATTAATAAATCTAGATATAACTTTAATGAACATAGCTAGTTGTTATATGATCCCAAACGAATCGCCTACCTATGCCCCGTTTGACAACTGCCTAAAATACTTCACTTTCCGTTTCCGCCACCTACCGACGTAAGGAGATAATTCCACCTTCACACCGTAGGGTGACCACGCCAGGTCCCGCCTCCCCTTGAATTATGGTCACAGACTACACCTACAACATTGCTAGACATTCCTGTCGATTTTATGACTATGGTCACCACATTTTTGTAATGATCATTATCTGTTGAAATATTGCTATTTGTTGTTTAGAACAAATGGAAAATAGTTGAGATACTGCTTGGTACATATTTATGTTCTAAGTTGTACACGTTCCTGTTTGAACTATTTATGTCATTATACACATAGGATACAAAATATAATGTTGGTGAAATAAAATTGAACGTGTAACAACACTGTGTGTAACATTAAAAACTAAATTCTTGTGTCATTGAATTTAACTTAATAAGTCCTGGGTTTCATAGAGAAATATAGATATCTGATAAAAATTATGAAGCAGTAGGTACATAATTTTTTGCTAGCAATAAATCTTATAAAAATAAAGTGTTATGTTTGTCTTGTATGCATTCCAACTATTGATCAGATTGAGATTTAAGCTTTTTAGGTGGTTTTCTGAGGACACTCGCAAAGTTTTCTGACCCAGGCAAGTCTTTGTATACCTAAAAATATGAATGTTTAACTTTACGTGGAATTGGCGGGTAGAAAGAGCTAGAAAGTTATACATTTAGGTACTCATAAACACTGAAAAAATTACGGCTCTTAGGCAGTTGTCCCACCAACGACGAGAAAACGACTAACTATCGGCTATTTTCTCGCTCAAGAAACGTACAATAGATATACTTTCTGTGTGAACAAAAGAGATGCATATACAAACAGTTAATCGCTGACTGTTCACACTGCCGGCGAGCACTCGACGGACACCGCTTTACTAGTTTGTCGCTGAGCGACAGGAGCTATGAAAGATAACACTCGCGCGGCGATACTCGCCAAGCGATTAGAACTCACGCCGAGAGAGCAACCAGTGGTCATTTCTCTACAGTGCGTATCTGAAAGTACACGTTTTTTTTTATTTAATATGAATATCGAAAAATCATCTGCCGCGAGCGAGTGATGCGAGTAATCGCCCGCCTCACTCGCACATTCGCTTATAGCCGAGCTACACAAATATCGGAACTACGCACTCGCTCCCCGCGTCTCGCTAACTCGTTTCTAGTTCTAGCTCTACTCGTTACTCGTTAATCGTTGCCGGTGAGACAAGTGCCTTAAACTCTTCGGTTATTTTGTTGTCATTACTCGTGAAGATCAAACACGCCGCGTCCGGGCGCCGTCACATCACGAGTTACCCCGCCCCCTTCCGTTACGATCACGGCTATAGGTGGCGCCACCGAGACAGTGTTGCAAGCTCTCTTTATTCTGCCCCCTTGCAAAATCAGTTATGGGATTTCGGAGAATTTTTTATAGTTACGAGCTGGTATCACAGTTATGATTGGAAAAGGGTGAGGTTAAATTAAATTAAATGCAATTTGGTCATTGTAAATGTTTACAATTTTAATTGTAATGTAAACTGTAAGCGGTAGCATTATAAAAAAAAACACCAGCTACAGAATTCAATAAGTGTCTATTTAATACATATAAATGTGGGGTTCCATCAAAAATAAATTAAGAATAAAAATGTATTTAATCATAAATATCTTATGTATTTAAACAATGACGCGTTATTAACTCCACCTAATTCTTCAGCGTCAAAACTTGCCAGTCGTTTGTATGCCTCACGATCAAAATCCTCCGTCAATCGATTTCGTTTTCCAACTCGACTATCGACACTATACGAACATAGATCGTTAAAAGTGCCATAAAAATTCAAAATTGCCCGTTTTCATCTCACGCTACACCACTATTGCGTACAACTCTTTTGTAGCGCACGATAAAAATTCAATTTCCTGCATTTTTGTCCCCCGACGTTGAGATGGAGGCTTTTATACCTATACCGATGGCTAGTAGGAATACAGGATCGATTGTGGAAGCATATTGCAAGGAATATATATTTTACGAGGATAATAACTCAAAATTAATAAAATAAGAGTATTATTTTTGTATACTTAAATAAGAGTTTTTAAGCGGTTGTGTGACTTGCTTCTTTAACAATTTGATTACTATTAGTTTTATGTCTGTTTGTTCTACATAGTATTTGTTTTATGTGGCTTATAATGCCCCTTTCAAAGTCAAATGTTCTATATGGTCATATTAGGAAATCAGGGTATATAAAGCCTAAAGACCTACATAGACATTCTAATTTTAAATTAACATCGGTTCCACCAAAAAAAATTAGCCATTCACACGCAACGCGCATCGTTATAAATTTGAAACTGCCAAAAAAGAGTCATAGTTACCTCCCTAAAAACCGTCAGCCAGACAGCGGATTTCCACGGATTTTTCCAATTTCCACATGTAGGCATATCACGCGTCCACCCGACTGACTTGCACAAGTTTTTTATTTTATTTGTCGCTTTATTGAAAACTCAGTGTGAATGACGTTTCGACATCAACATCCTCCGCAGGTATATTTTACATTCTATGGTGCGATGTGATTTTCTACACAATGTTTATTTTCATTTTATGAATCTATTAAATTCGTGTGTAAGAGTGAGGATATAAAACATTTTCTGGTGGTAACATGACATAATTGTGTTTGTGATGTTTTAAGTGCTACAATCGCTGATCAGCAACAGTATTAGAGAATCTGTTTCTAAATTCCAAAATGTTACAATATTTATTACATATAATATTTCATACATAATAATTCAATTTCTCCTATGAAATCATTCATCGAATTCTCACATTCTAATTGTAAAGACTGTCAAAAATATCAAAAAATCAAACCGTAAGTAAACAAACACAAAAACAGACGCGTCAATCTCTTAAATCCCATAAAACCATTTAGCTCCCCTCGTCTCCCAGCCCAGAGCAAACATCGCCGACCACACTACACGCTCGCGATAAATACTTGTAATTCACTGCGTATCGCATTATATCGCGTATCGCATTTCGAACGCCGCCCGATAATACGCGACACGCGCCCGCTTATGAAATTTGATGTCGTGGCGTATCAAGAAGAGGCGACCGTTGGTACAGATGCGTCAATAGGCATAAATACACGCAAGTCATTGTTAGACGAGATGTAAATCTATAGTAATATTGGCTTTTATACGTCATTACTTATAGATATGTATTTATATATGTTGTGTAATATCCTTAGTTGTAATATTTTGTACCTAAATTAATGTAAAGAAAATAATGAAGTTATTAAAAGTATGAAGTATCACTGAAGGTTTTTATAAACGTTCATAAGCAAATTTAAAAAAAGGTCTTAACTATGATTATACATTTTTTTGTAAATAGAAATATCCATCTTAACTTATTTGACATTGATCAGTCTTCACAGAGACATAACACATACAGGCATTACTAACCTCCCTACTGCTACCAAAACATCGTACTCATAATCTATGCTCCATCCCTCGTTAAGGGCACCCTACCCTTGTAAAAGTCAGCATGAATAGAGTTAATCCTTATCACGACCCAGGGTTAGAGTGAATCAATTAAAGATAAGCAAATATGCTCCATTGTACCCACCCCGGATTGAATTTGTTGGTGTGAGAGAGGAAATTAACTTTTCCCCGGATAAAGCGATATGTCATGAGGGGACCACCCTTAACTTTTAATCAAAGTAAATTGTTAGTGTATGTGATTTACATTCATACGTTAGTTTTGGTAAATTAGTAAGTGATAGTCTTGTGACCCGTTGAACTGAGTATAGTATCTACATGTATTCGGGTAAATTTATGAATTAAAATAATTAATAATGTTATGTAGATATTTAGTTACAACCATAATTATAAACCTACTTATATTACTCCAATGCTTAAAATCATTAAGAATTACAAAAGCTATCCAGAAATAAATATAATACTAGAAGTGAGAGTACAAACAATAACATAATTGATTCAACCTCCTCTTCCAACCCGCACAGTATGAGAGAGACAAAAAATTAATAAGTTCCATTAATGTTACTTTCACCGGAGCCCCACACTGAATTATTCATAAACGAAAATTAATAATAATAACAATAACCTCGTAATCCATCCACATTTATTATTGCCGGCTATTATCCCGGGATATATTATATTAACCGGTTATTAATAAAAAAATTCAAATGTACAGCTTACACGCGTAAGTCCCGGGCTTTCGATTGTTTGAAGTTCTCACATTAAAAAGTGAGGTTATAAATCGTAATTTCTATTCGTGTGGGTGGGATATCGGATAATTGTGTTGTAATGTGGCTCATGGTGTAATCCCTTGTGTGAAATGTCAATAGTTTTAGTCCCGGGATTCGGATGCGAGTCCCGGTCCCGGAGTTTGTGGTATACGGAACTTGGTTTATGACCCCCCTAATTTATACAGTAAAGTTTGGTAATGAAAATATCGGTAGGTACTATTTATATTATAAATGTGAAAGTTAAGATGTTGATTGCAGCCATTCGAATATTTGAGACTCGATGATGTACATATTTGTAATGTACTGGAATTTATTTGTCTTAGGTAAATATAAGATTTTTAGTAAATCACATTTCATATTTGCTTTCCTTAATCGGTAATAATGTGATAATTTTTTTTCATAATTTTTGTGATATGACCATTATCATTAATTGAATGTTAGTAACTCTAATAACTATTGTACCTACCTATATATACTTTGAGTATTTAACTATAATATAGTCAAAAACCGAAGCCTATCCCTTAAATTGATGTGAATCAAAGGCATTAAAAATGAACCAATCAGCATACAGAACAAAATTCGAATTTCAAAAAGTGACACTATATGTCACTTTATCCTATTCCAAATTTAAAGACTTGTAATATATTGACAAACCCATCAATCTGTCATTAGCGCCGCGTAGCGTTGAGTAGCGAAGCGAAGCGTTCGTAGCACGTAGCGGTGCGTAGATAATGCTACGAGCTACGGTATCGTCGCATTAATAATATTGACGGGGAAAAATCGCGAGGTGTGGATATTGGGAACTGTTTTCATTGACATATGTGTAGGTATATTATTATTTTATTTATTTGTTTGCTGATTCAGGAATTCTTATTTCGTGTGTCAATCTTAGTAGTTTATTAGTAATGCATTCTCGCATGTATGAGTATGATTTTTTTTAATCATTTCCAGACGAATGAAACAAAAAATTTATAGAAGAGCTGAATCATTTTTAATCCTCCTTACCGTCTATCAGGCCTATTTGTACCTTATTATCCCATTTAATAGTATATGAAAAGTGTATTTTAGACTTCCTTATGTCCCTAAAGTCAACTAAAACAAATTCAATTTTTATATTGGAGTGATTTAGAAAATCGTATCTCGTAGTGTCGTACAAACAATGAAACCGCACCCACGTGACGTCACGCGTACATTATAAATGATTATTATGGCAGGTACCTATCGAGCAGGCGTAATGATATGTTAAGAGATTAATACCTATTCATGTACGAACAATAGGTAATGTTTGGGAAAGTGATACGTGAAGTATGCGTTCATTAAATCTCATTTGTTGATATCCGATGCGTAGCGACGCGATTAATCATTAATTATTGCAATTGAAATACATATACCAATGTTTGTTAATCAATAATTAGGTATATGTTCGTTAGGTGGTATTTAATCAATTTAGAAATCCATGGGAGTCAATTAGCATCTAACTTAACGATTTATATATGAAAAATATTAATATTTTTACGTTTATAAATATTGCATCTTCTCGTGATTAATGCAACTTGATTGAAACATCGCGGTTAATTAAAGTAATTTATAAGTTGGTAATTTGATAATATTCTACGCGCGAATCGTCTCCTTAAGTATATTTCCTTTTAATGAATTGGAAGTAGGTCGCGAAAATTTAATAAGCACATATTAGATTTACCACCGTTAAGATTATATGTTACTGGCTTTTTGAATCAACAAATAAATATCATTTTAGGCCTATACGTAAGGATGTACTTGAATTCCAGCCCATGTAGATCCCGGCGGCTCCTTAAAACTTGACACGTTAGAATTTGACAAATAACAAGCAAAAATCCATGCGCAATATCCATATAGGACAACATAGCTGTTTAATATGAATGCTCGTACGATGGTTGTATCGATGATTTCACACGTTACGACCCGTTTAGCGGTTGGTCAGCACAAACATTGTGTACCACTCTATCATTTGGTACACTAATGCGTTAGACAAACTTTGTATAGTGACCACCCGCGGAGTTCAGCCTCTCGGTTCTAGCGTAAAGTTGACTATGGATTTGAGACTTACAAAGAAATATACATAAATATACTGATATTGAATTTTGAGTCGATGGTTGTGAACTCGAAACAGCACAAATGTGAAATATAAATATATATTTAAAAATAGTAGTACCTTCCTACTATTTTTTTATTAATATATATATATTTTATTATTAGCTCTCTAGTTACAGTATCTACATGCTCTCTATCTCAATCTAGAATCAGATTGGCCTTATTAATTATTGTCTATAAAACAAAGTAGGTGCGTTTCGAACCCTTACCGTTGACGTTTCACTGCAATATAAAAAAAAATCGCCAAATTGATTTTGTAGCTAATGTAAATAATTTTCAAATACCTACCTAGATTATTACCAGTTAACCAGTTATTTACCAGTTAACCAAAATAGTTAAAATCAATTAAATTACACGATAAAAAATCGCAGCGTCCACAGCGAGCTTTACAGTGATTGTCCAATTAATGTGGAATTGGCCGTGGTCACGCCACTCTTGGTGCTAACCAACCATCCCGTGGATCAGGCAAACACTGGTGTTTGGATTGCCACTGCCACTGCCACTGGCAATAGCACAACAACAGCATTCAACACGCTTTCTACATCTGCTACCTGTGTTACTAAGTACGTATTACTAATTAAATGGCAGTAAATAAATGCGATTCCATCCTCGCAAGAGAGAGTAATAAGTTTAATTTCTAGTTGTGCTAAGTGAATGTGACAATGTCACACTGTACCAAGAAAGTAATTGGAGGATGCCAACATAGAAAACTGTATAAAAAAGCAATCCATTTTTGCTATACGTAGTACCTACTATAGTGGATCCCTGCGGTTTTACCCGCGCTCCCATAGGATCTTAAATTTTCCCGGGATAAAAATAAGTCTATGTATTAATACTATTAATCCAGGATATTAAGTATCTGTGTTTCAAATTTCATCCTAATTCATCCAGTAGAATTTTCGAGTGAAAGAGTTACAAACACACGTATCTACCTACATAGTCACAAGCTTTCGCATTTATCACATTCGTAGGATAAATGAATATCTAATATCTCCAATGCTGGATTATCAACTTTATTCAATTTACTTTTACCAACTCGTGAAAATAATTGCTAAAGAATATTTATGTTCTCCAATGTTATGTGTTCCAACACTGGGCTCCTTTATGAACTTTGTTAACTTCCCATAACCACATCACCACATACCTACCACAGTCTAACACAATCCTAATATTATTTCATAAATCCACATCTAATGCATCCAAAGACATAACAATAAATACTGTCAGCAGTTTTATGATACAATAGGCGCTGAAAACAAGCTCATACCCAGTGCCGGACTACATTGAATAGTAATGTACCTCTACGCATCCCCGTCATAAATACGTATACATCGAACCGTAAATATATGAAACAAAGCGGTACACACGTATAAAACGAGCCTACATCTCTTAATGATATGTAGATTCCCTGCATTAGTTACATGACTGTGTTCTCGGTGAAAACATCTCGCAAACTCCACTGTCCACCCTTTCATCATATCTCCGACATATACTGCAAGTAAATTTAAATCGTAACGGTCCAACTTTAGAGATAGCTTTACCATGCAGTGATTCTCCTCTCAGACCGTTGTATAGGTAAGACAATTCCAACTCATTAAACAAGACATAATTTAAACGTATCTCGTAGCAACATTCAATTTAGTATTACAGCTCGATAGTAGCAAGGTCCAATATTGCATGCAAAAACTCTGATCAGTTATGATGTTTCAACTCTGGAGTTCAATGCTCGTGCATCTGAAATTCCACTTCAAATTGTGCTTAATTCAGAACATGTTAAGGTTCAATGTGTTTCGCTAACGAATGGAAATTGAGACATTAGAAATCTTCGAGCGACTATTACCGTGTTCTTTTAACAAATGCACGACGGCGCGGCGTACGGGCTACGGAGTAAGATGTAACTTTGTGGCGGCGTGCATAAATAAGGGCCGAAGAAGTATCGGTTATTTTAATAGTGAGACCCCAGGTGGGCGTGGGCCCCTCATATATCATCAACAACAATTATTAAATTATCTTTTTGGTTGACATTAAGTAATTGTTTCGGTTGGTTCGTGTTCATAACTGGCGCGCCGACCGATGAGATATGGTTTTTAAATTGTCGTATTACTTGTGCTCAAATTTCTTTGTTTCAATGTAATATTGAGTGATGATGGTGTCGTTACACGAGATATTTCAATTATTTTGAAACAAATCGATAAATAAAATTGCAATGTTGTTTTATTATGCTTAAAAGTTACTTATTAAAAACATGTACATATCAATGTTAATTTTTTACTCAAAAATTTTTGTCTCGTTTTCTCCACACATGTTGGTATGCTGTGTCAAAGCTATGGCACTTAAATCACACTCGGCATCGATTAACATCTACTCTACCTCTCCGCAATCGATACGATAATTGGATCACTTAAAGACCGAGTATAAGCAATTAAGTCGATTAAATAGTACAAAATCTTGTATATTCAGTTGTGCCATTAATCATGCAAGGCAGTGTAATCGGGTCAGGCGGCGGCCGTTCGTATAATGAATCAAGGGGGTAATTAACTAACTAATACACTTATCACGACATGGAGTGTACACGGTAAAATGGAGCAGAATTGAGACTGTACGCGAATTGAGTTTGTACAATACGATTTAATTCACTTATGGGATTGCTCCGAGTGGTAGGCGATTGGTTTGATATGTGTCTCATGTAAATTAATGCCAATATGATGCGATATACAATTTTATTTAATGACATGTGTGGGTATAGGCCATTCTTTATCATAAGTAAATATTATAAGTACAATTTCAATCGACACTATAACTCTTAAATGGTAAATGAAAATATCTATAGGTACTAAATCCACCTGCTACAATAGGCAAGTAACCAGTCCTGATTGCGCCAAGTGCTGATACTATCTCGGACCGCATTATTGTCTTAATTGATTCGTTTTGTTCCCGCACGAGGCACGGGCGCGATTAAAAGGCTCTAACTAGCTAATTCTCAGATTTATGTCTGTGTCGCTATCTTAATTCCGACATCTTGCTGTATCGAGGGGTTCGCTTACTAACTTTGTCTCAGAGGTATTACGGATCTGTTTTGATGATGATAAAATGTTTAATAATATTGATGGATTTGAGAGTAAATGAAATAAAAGCAACCATAAAAAAATGTTGCACGAAAACATCGGCGATCGAAGTTACACTCCCCAGCGTACAATATTTTTCAGTGTTTCTCGCTGGCCATTTCAATTCAAAATATCGATTTGAATAAAGCCATACAAACGTTATATAAAAACAATAATACAAAACTATTAATCCTCATACGGGGAACAAGTCGAAATGGCAAAAATGGCGTCGAACGCGGCGCTGCGGCGTACATCATAAATTTGAATATTTCTGTGAAACAAAACTCAGTGGGATAATATACGGGCTTATTGTCAGCGAGGTTAGTCCTCGCATCGCCGGAGAAAAATAAAAGCCGTGGAAAAATCGCGGATTTCGTGTCGGAACTACCGCGCCATAGACCACTAGTGGCGCAGAGAGGGTTTATTCAATCAATTAAATGCTGTTGACATCTTTAAAGTACGTATGTATTATGATAAGAATATGATTATCATGAAATTTATAAAGGTTTTCTGATATATTTATTGAAACTTATGTAAAAGGCGTTTAAAGAACAAAAGTTAACTGACATACCTAGGTAGATAGTTACTACATACATTTTGGGTGTTATGTAAATAGGTAGTTAATTTCATTAAACTTGTAGATTGACTAGTTGGTCAAATATTCAGTCTATTATGACTCTGGGTGTAGATATCTATAAAAGTATATATTTAAACACCCCTTTTAGTTTGCAATCAGACAGGTCGTGTGTCCAAGGATATTTATATCTCATATGTACAAAAACGCTTACCTCATCACATACAAGAATATCCAAATATTGCAATATATACCTCAATTTTATAAATCTCAGTTGTTTACTCTGTGGCTGAATTGAGACATCCGAGGCATGGGGAAGGCGCGGCGCGGCGCGGGCGCACTCGATGCCGCGCGCTCGGCCGGAATGTTAATATGCAAACTGAACCATACAGCGTGATGATAAATCAATGGGTATAGATAGCTTAGATCGTCTATGCCCTATGGTTTACTATGCAACCTACAAAGGTTCGATAACAACTTTTGGAAAGAAATTTAACTTTGCTTGCGCTTTGTATTTAAATAAGAGCTAATTGCAGGTTAAAAATTGAAACAATAAAGAGATCAAAAGTAGTTTGAAATGGTTTATATAATGTTACACGTCGCTAGTACCTTTTTCTTTGAATTTAACTTGGCTGGAAACTCTGCCGCGTGTCTATAGTGCATGAAGTTTATTAGGTATGTAGAGCCTAAGTATTAAAACCTATAGACTATAACAAATACAGGTATAAAATCCAATCGAAGAAACTCTCGAGATGATTTGTGCATCTATCGATATTCTAAAGAAATGGTTTTATGCAACTAGAAACAGTAAAATATATCATACAACAAATATTATGTCCTGAGTATGTCTATAATTAATAACAAGCTAAGTACCTTTTTCCGATCAAAAGTGTAAGTACCTAGAGCATTGTAATGAACCCTTTTATTAATAGTTTTTTTATAGTTAAATGATTTCAGTTCACTAATAATAATTAATTCAACCGTATTCATATCACGTTTCAATTAATAAAAAAAATGAATGTTTAGAACAAATTTCATCTATGGAACAATCTAATCTTTATTAGAAATCTGTCCCCGTACAAGGTTTAATAAAATATATTTTTAAAGTTGCCGTTTCCAAAACTTTGTACCTTTCTAATTTGAACTTTATTATAGGTGAATACGAGTTATTATATCTTGGTATAAGATCTCGTTAAGTTTGTAAAGGATCCTATTGTCGTTTCCATACGTCACATCAAGGGTAAGTAATGAAGGGAGCCAGTATTGTATAATTAGTTTGTTTATTATCTTGGTTCAACTATTCGCAATTTGTATCGCTGAGAGATGATGTTGTGTGTTAGTTAACATTTATGTGTGTCAAAGGAAAGAAACCTGCATGCCTGAGATATCACAATTAAAGGCATGTGAAGTCCATCAATCTGCACTATTCCCGCGTGGTGGACTATGGCCTAACTTCGAGCTTTTCGGTGGACACGTATATGAGTTGTGATAGTGAAAGAGAATTTTGACAATTTTGAAAAAAAATTGACTTTGAAAAAAATTGAAATTGAATTTGTTGCGGGGTATACTGCCACCCTATGATGTCAGCCGTAGGTAAGTTTTGGAAAAAGTAACTTATGTTTTAATACGTTACAATATCCATTAGGTACATTTATTACATTAGGTTTTCACTGAAACTCAAAATGGTATTCCGACTTGAAATATTTTTTGGTGGTATTATCATCTCGGATCATTCCAAACAACCAAACGAACTTGGCCTTATCACGTCTACAATCATGATGTGCCTGATGAACGAATGTTTTGTGATGCTAATACACAGATTATGTATTAAAACTACTGTGTACGCGCACCCTAATACAACGGCATATGCGTGAGAAAACGGCATTAGAATCTCGGCTTAGTCAAATTAAGAATAAGGTTGGTTTTCGATTGATAATAACTCAGTTTTAATTTGTTAGGGAGGTAATGAAGTATGGTTTAATAGTACACGTGTCCAAGGCCTTATCTCTGATTTGTCGGCGCGCACACTAATCTAACTAGGTAAAGGAGCTTTTGTCTGTCCGTCTGTGTGTTCGCTCGAGTGAAGGGTTGTTTATAAATTGGCTGTGAATGATTTATTGTTGACGTGTGCTGTAATTGATCGGTGATTGTGAGATTTAAATGCTTTGTCCGAAACGAGGAGGGCTTGTTTAGTTTAAGCTTTGTGATTGTAAGTTGAAAATTATTTACCTTACTAATGGGTAGTTAGTATGTGCAGTTAGTATCAATAGTTGTTAAAAATATATATACCTATATTACCAAAATTATATAGGTACCTATTATATTATGCTATAAAATATTTCTCCCATTTACTGCATCATAAATATAATTCGAAATACAAACTCAGAATAAATACCTTTAGGTACGTATCTGTGTATGTAGTAGGTATACGTACTTATTTGTAAAACCAAAATTAATATCAACATTTTAAATCAACTCGACATAACTGCACTGAAAAGTTCGAATCACACGATCGAAAATTACTCGCTAAATACCTACCAACCAAATGATAAACCGGCCAAATTAAATATACAGTCTTCTTCATTAGGAGCGGACAGTTCCGCGACACTCGGAGCCGGTCGCGTCACCCTGGGAGATGGAACCATACATCACGGTGGCTATCTGATCTGCCCACCGATTGATTTTCGGAAATCGCCTCCGAATAACCCTCCCGATAAAGTGATTTACACTTGTGACATACTGTTTCGTTGTTAAGTTATCCAACTTAAATTGTTCGTTTACAGATATGAGTATTTAAAATAAATTAAGAATCCAAAACAACTTATTTTGCAATGTCTGTGTGTTTTGTGTCTGTGATAGAAAAGAGACGCAAAATAAAATAAAAAACTTATATTTAGGATCTAAGTAGCATAAACCACCTACTTATATAAACAGAGGTTAGGTTACTTACCTAAACTAAAAAAATATGTAAATAAAGTATTCTAACAGGTTGTTTATTTATGCGGATGGGATGTTCAATAAAAAAATTACGTTGTTAATGCATAAATTGTTAGAATTTATTATTTATACAAAACCTACATTATCACAGTGCACGTTTTTAATGTAACTTAGTATTAAATATCGATTAATATATTGCGTTAAACTTAACTCCCGTGTGTCCGTCTGTTTTATCGATATCGAATCAGACGCCCCGATTGATCCGGTAATGGTCTGATTATCGTATTAGGGAACGCTGATTTTTTCAACCGTTTGCTACTCGACGCTCTCTCCATTTCTGCTTTGATTTTGTAAATTAAAAATCAGAAACTATCTATATACCTACTGAAAATTTTAAGCACGTCTTTTTATACAACAAAACATGATGTAAAAAGCGATAATGAAAAGGTAATCTTCCATTCAAGTTTCCAACAAAATCTAATTTAAAAGTATTTTTAAAACAATACCAAAATGTCATACTTACTTTAATAGCGGTACAGAATAAATGGTGATTTAAAGGGACAATATTAAAGCCCACCCAGCCGGTAATGAATTCTGGAGGACAATTTTGTATTTTCTAACACAAGCTGCGCATTTATAAAACGTTGGAAAAAGGCAGTGAAAATTAAACAGGTTATTAGTTGAAAATTACCGCGCGTCCCGGCGCGGCCCGGCCCGGCCCGTAATGTCGCCGGCAATAAAGCTGGCGACGATGGCTTGTGAACACACGCACATACAATTTTTACTAGATATGATTGGATATTATTTACTTTTTAATATAAAATGGTTTTGTTTTACTTACTGACCAGTTGTGTTCCTGACTTTCAAAGCGCTGGTCGTAGTATCGACCTCTCCGGATAAACATTTGGGTCGTGAATATGTTTTGTTTGTGTCCGGATGTAAATATCTACTTGTATCTATGTATTAAATAGATTACGGTAAGGTCTGCTTATTATGGAATTAGATTCGCCGACTAAAAAGTACCTACTCAAATATAGATTCTTACATGATAAATGGCAAGATTATGTGGTGGTGTTGCTTATATGTTATTATGTCGGTATACTATTTTTTATCATATGTTAACTTTCAAAATACTGAATTTACTGACTACTTTAAGTAAGTCCTAAGTACTTATTTAAAATAACATGCTTCTAGTATTTATGAATAACCCACGCTTATTGTATCATTCAAACTACATCCACATAAAATCTACATATTTGATCCCCATTGAAAATGTGGGGGTTGTGGGGTCTAAACCCAGCCCCCAGTGGGGCCGGAAAGTGGGCAAAACGTGGGGGTGAGCTGGGGTGTGTACGCGGCCTTAATTACCGCTGCTTTTATAGTTTTAATGAGTTCATTTTGGACCCGGGCTAACAAGCGGCGTAATACCTATTTAAAGCAATTTTGAAATTAATATCGAAGGGAAGGGGACGTTTTGTATCGATGTTTGGTTATGATATAAATAATTATATTCACCTATAGTAGGTATTTGACGTTTAGGTCTTATGTAGTCTAGTTTATGTTTTTAATAAATAAATCGTCATGGTTTTGCCGTAGTCGGGGAAAACATTTGTATATAGATTGTATTAATGGTGTAATAAGTATTGCACTCGACGCTGGCTAGCCAGTTCCTTTGCTTGAACTTAGGCTTGACACGCTGCCGAGTGTAGGTAGGCAGGTATTGGCTGGGTTATTATTTCTTCTACATTAAAAGAAACACACACACATGTATATTTAAGTACAAACAAAGTATAAAACGTACTTTCATATACTCAAAAATGTAATTATAAATCGACGACATACCCCCATCTGTAAGGTGAATTATTTTGTAGTAGCATAATCTATGTTTTTGTATCGGTTGGCAACACTGGGTTCGTTCCTAAGTTCATGCGTTCAAGCCTTTCGTCATTTCAAACCGTATAAAAGCATCAAATTACACTGCAATGTGGCATTCTCCTGTAAGTAGCCACACTAAACGGGTCAAGAACTCTTAATCTGAGTACGAGTAAGTTGAAGGTTAACTTAATTAATTTATTAATTTGAATATTTAATAATTCGCTCTCTGCAATGTGGTATAATAAACATCCTGTCCAAGCAATTGTTACTTTTAAATTTAAATTACGTATGTTGTCTTGAAGAAACTAAATAACCTTTAAATCTAATATGAAATAATGTCTTTCTCCTTCAATTCAGAATTGGGATCAGCGGATATTTTAAATATCCGTTACACCCGTCCACTCTTTTTATTTTTTCTCACTTTCATTACTAATTAACTTTAATTTTTTTTATCATGTGATTTATCAATTTACAGGAAAACTTCAGTGTTTCAAATATAAAATTATTTGTTCATGTGTATAATATCCGTTGAAACATAAAGACGGATGTGACGAGAACGCACTAAGATACGAATAATAATTTGGGCAAGGGATACTTATACATTTGCCAGGGCTACTCCCTGGGTGTATAGGTTATCTTTTGGAAGACATATCATGGCAGAGCAATTCTCTGTGGATATGTTTAGTTCATAAATTATTACGCTAACAGTGCTAAATTTAACTAAAAGGTTATTTTATATATGTTTTTGAAGTGTGGTTAGTCTGTTCAAGGGCGAGGGATACTTATACATTTGCCAGGGCTACTCCCTGGATGTATAGATTATCTTTTGATGGACATATCGAGCCAGAGCTACCCTCTGGGGATATGTTTGTACATGAACAGACATTTTTTTATTACAAACCACAAATAGTTGTAAAACCTAACCTTACCTAACCTTTAAACTAGTGATGTGATTTTATCTTTGGGCGGAGGGAGCTCATAACTTGCCAGGGCAACTCTCTGGATTTATTAGCTATCCTTTGGCATGTTTGGTCAGAGTAAATTTCTACCAAATATGATCTGCACATTTATAATTTCACAATTCTCAAATACTTAATAATTAATTCGGTTAAATCTGGCACTACCTGATTATAGACTTTCCCCTTATTATAAATATTCTAACTGTAGTAATTTAAACACTAACGCTGTTAATTCCAAACCAAACCTAGAAGCAGCAAGCAGCAACGAACATAATGTAATGATCATCGATTAACTTGCGAGGGAGTGGATGGGAGTCTGTCTACAGTACAGGCAAGTCCACAAGCGCATACATAATTTAATATGCCTAAGCGGAGAGATTTCGCGGCAATAATTATTTAATAATCCAACCTAATAACCATAGTCGTTCAGATGTATATGTTCGACCGATTAATAACTCTTAACAAGAATATATAAGATAATTCTAGAAGGTCACAAACGTTTCAATTGTAACAAAACTCTAAATAATGTTCTTTCTGTACTAAGCTTCTTCATCTTGTATTGTTTGAAATTAAAGTTAACGTAACCATAATTCAAATTCATTTATTGCATAAATATGGGTCATTCGAAGATGTCATACATTTTACAGTAAGACTAAAAAAAAATTTATTAAAAAAACACGTTATTAATTTACATTATTATAATTTATATTACAAAAAAACCTGCATACCACCTTAAATATAATCTGTATTTAAATATTCCAGTATAAAATAAGATAAAATAAGATCTTATGAAATAAAATAAAAAAGATATGATAAATAAAAAAAAATATATATATATGATGAAAAAAAATTAAAAAAAAAAAAACAAAAAAAATATGATAGAATAAAGTATGATAAAATAAAATAAGATATGATAAATAAAATAAATTAGAAAAAAAAATGATAAAGAGAAATATGAAAAGAAAAGAAAAAAAATCATGATAAAATAAAATGTGAAAAGAAAAGAAAATAAAATAAAAATATGTTAAAATAAAATATTAACTTATTTAATGACTTAACTAATTTAATGACTTAAATAATTTAATGACTTAAATAATTTAATGACTTCACTGATTTAGTGACTTCACTAATTTAAGACTTCACTAATTTAATGACTTCACTGATTTAATGACTTGACTGATTTAATGACTTGACTAATTTAATGACTTGACTAATTTAATGACGACTGATTTAATGACTTGACTAATTTAATGACTTGACTAATTTAATGACTTGACTAATTTAATGACTTGACTTATTGAATGGCTTAAAAGACTTGGCTTACTGAATGGATTAAAAGACTTGGCTTACTGAATGGATTAAAAGACTTGGCTTACTGAATGGATTAAAAGACTTGGCTTACTGAATGGATTAAAAGACTTGGCTTACTGAATGGATTAAAAGACTTGGCTTACTGAATGGATTAAAAGACTTGGCTTACTGAATGGATTAAAAGACTCGACTAATTGAATGGCTTAAAAGACTTATCTAATTTAAAGGATTAACTAATTTAAAGACTTAATTAATTTACTTAACTTTTTCCCCAGCTTGCCCTGCGACGTAGGCCTGCTATAAAGATTTCCACTCAAACAATAACTCTCTTGGTAACGTATGTCCTGTCCATTGCCATTTTGTAGTTATCTTTTTAATATTTTCTAATCTTACCCTATCTTGTCTTTTTTTTTTACCCCAATTACACTTCTTCTATTCCGTTTTGGTATAAATCTAATTTCCTTGTTAGTTTCATGGGTATTTATTAATACCCATGTTTGGTATGCATTATGTTAGGCATGGCAAAATGCACATAAACAAAAAAAAAAATTGCAGTCATATATGAAACAATAAAAATAAATCATAAATGCCATTAATCAAATATTAACTCATCTAAATAATGAAATAAATAAAAGAATAAAGTTGTAAATAAGTGTATATTAATGTACCTTATCACACGTTTAAGTTTAATGAAGAAATATGCCATTATTATTAAAACATTCGAGTGTTCAAATTTTGATACACTAAATAATAAGAGAACTACTAAGTGAAATTCTCGTCTAAGAGTCATTTTCAAAATTTAGGCATTATTAAAACAATATCAGCATAGGTCAATTCTGATAGCGTCAGAGTTAGATACGTAAATCTGTGCTTAAAAAAATATGTTTAAAAAAAAAGGGGAAGATTTCATATATGATTTGAAGTTCTTTATTGATTAGTTCTACCTATTTATTTTGTAAATTCTAGTTGTGATTTAAAGTGCGTAAATTATGTTGTACTGTAATTTATTTTTTTTACTTTTATTGAGCAATGAGACTTGCTCCAAGCAGGATGGCCGAGCTGTAAGGTGAATTATTTTGTAGTAGCATAATCTATGTTTTTGTATCGGTTGGCAACACTGGGTTCGTTCCTAAGTTCATGCGTTCAAGCCTTTCGTCATTTCAAACCGTATAAAAGCATCAAATTACACTGCAATGTGGCATTCTCCTGTAAGTAGCCACACTAAACGGGTCAAGAACTCTTAATCTGAGTACGAGTAAGTTGAAGGTTAACTTAATTAATTTATTAATTTGAATATTTAATAATTCGCTCTCTGCAATGTGGTATAATAAACATCCTGTCCAAGCAATTGTTACTTTTAAATTTAAATTACGTATGTTGTCTTGAAGAAACTAAATAACCTTTAAATCTAATATGAAATAATGTCTTTCTCCTTCACATCACTACGTAAAAACTTTTATCAGTCAACTGGCGGTCGACGCGACTATTTTGTCGATATTAATTAAAAAGGGGTCCGTACAAGTTAATATTAAAGAAAATTAAGCAATCTCCGTCGGGCTGGTGTTTAATGAATTTTCACAATACAACAACGTTCCTACGTCTACTTGGTTGCGCAAATACCGCTGAAATGTTGTTCCGTAGGTACTGTACAAAGAGGTTTTAATTTTGTTTTGTTTGTGAATTAAATCAGCCTTGTAAAATAGTGTTTGTTTGTAGGTACTATATTAATATGTTGAATGGAATAAGCGGCACAGCTGACTTCGCAATAAGCTGTATCTAGATTACATTTAATCCATAAACTAAGCTAACTTTAGAAGGAGATAGTGTAATGCAAGTGAGTAATATTCCGAATTAAATATAATATTCTTTGCCTAACAGAACAGTAGAATCTACCTTTTCTATTTAAAATTTGTACCTTTAGGTGACAAATAGCAAAAAGCAATTGAATATAACTGAACGTAAACTGATTAATATTTCATTGATTACAATTTACACTAAAGTTAAAGGTTGTTATTACTCAAATCATCATCATCTCTTCATCATATACTTCATCTCCACTGAAGAGCACGAGCCTCTCCGAGTATTTTTTTAACCAAAATAATACATATCTACTTAAAACTGGTATACAACAAGCTATGAATCACTATTTCCCATTGTTAAGCTCTATAATAGATAGATATATAATAGTGTAACGAGAGTTTCCTACATGGTTAAGTTTACACACTTAGTGGTACCCCCCCTTTCTAGGGTAAGGAGCACCCACCCTGGGGGAGTTTAATAGCCTCGCAATTATCGCCCTATTAAGTAGTTTAGGGTCCGGGACCCGCTGGGATATTACTTTGATATATTGACGGGAACAAAATGTTATACATATCTGTGTTATATGGACTTAAGTAGTTAGATCGGTTAGAGTACAAGTTGAAGTTTTAAGTTTTAACAATGGATTATCTTATACTGGTGAATCTATTATATACAAAAATATGCTCTGATCTGAAACCTTTCTTTATTTTATTTCTATGCTTTATTGGACTTGAAGGTGTTAGCCTCAGATGGCTTTTAAACCCTTACGCGGACTATTTCGGTGAGTGCAGAGGTCTCTCAACCGAAGTATATTTATATTGATATTTTTCATGTTTAAATGTAACTACACTAAATATATTGAAGTAAGTAAGTACCAAGGTACACCTACACGCAATAGTCGCACCACTGAAACAATCCCAACTATTTACCACACTATTACAAGAGAAAAAGGGATAGAAATATGCAAATTGATTGCAAAACTCCTATGCATGAATACTATAATCTGTACCTAAAACAATATCAACTTTATTGTAATGGCTTATAGTATAAAATTGAATAATAAATGTTAAGTTATGTGACGTTCTGTAGAAATAAGTAGAGTCCATTGTTATAACTTCATTTGCTCTTGCATCGGGTTTGTGGTTTTTTTTTCGATTATTGATTCAAAGTGGCTCGTAAGTAGGAATTTCTGGTATTTTTACGATTTGCCACAGGCAAATAAAAGTTAACAGAATGTATTAAAATTTCAATACTAAGTTGTTGTTGGCGCAAAGTAAAATATTTGTAAGTACACGAGTTGTAGTGAATTTTATTTGATTGAAACGGTCACACACACGGAAATAATATTCTCGCCAGGATTCGATTATTCCTTTTTAATTCAATAATAAAACCACAAGAAGGTACGTCTTCTATAATTCTATAAAAAATCTATTTTCATTTACTTATGAGTGTTATACAAAATATTCTATGTAATATATATAAATAATCCAAATTATATCCTGGAATATTCCATAGGTACATACGGCTAATCATTATGCTTATAGGCTAGTAAAGTAATCGCTAGTACTACAGTACAAATCACATGCTTTACGCATCCCGATTGATCCAAACCCACGACCATCGGCATAAAAGCCACCAACCCAACCGGCCCGTCGAGTAAACATAATGAATTACAAAATCGCTAAACAAACGCACACTTGAGCATTAAAACCTTACTTTTTTTTTGCAGCAAATTGCGTGGGTCAATATTGGCGTAATAAAGTTAATGTGTTAGTGATTTCTAACCGCAGGGGGCCAATTCACTGGCAATTTCAGCGCCGCGGGGCTCTCTGCGTGCTAATGTACGCCCACCATTATGGCATAACCCATATTAACTTGATACCTACATATTGTACGCTTATACTCACCGACGAGAGAAGCACGTGGAAGTGTGGCGATGTTGTTCAGAATATCGTCTTCGCCGTTTCCTGTAATGTCGGCTTTATTAGACATGTCTCTCCATTTGATTCGGCCACCAATGACATTCATTCCAAACTCTGTCATATTTCGATTTATATACTGCCACTTAGTAGGTAATAGTGAAATATCGTTCGTGTTTAAAAACGATGCAATAAAATGATAATCAAAACGTCTTCATTATAAAACGAACCAATAAAGCCTATATATATTACATTCCCAAAAAGATACTAGACTACCGATTCAATGTGCTAATATATAAAGCCTAGTATCGTATAATTGTGACAGACACAATATAGTACCTCCACTCAATTTTATTTTCCATATAATATGATTGTTACTCACGTTTCAATTTCGCGCAAGATTTTAAATTGCTCTAACATTTCTTACTTTGATGGAAATATGTTATTTTAATATGCGCATGTAGGATTATTACTTTCAATTGAACAAGTTTTTAGGTTTACATCCTTTATTAAACGTTGTATAAATCTTTAACCATGGGTAATCTGTCGAACATTTGCGAAGACAGACTTTTCCGGGCATGATACATTGTTTAGAATACCTACATACATTAAACTGGTCAACAGAGGTTGTTGCCTTTGATATAAGATTAATTTTGGATATATTTATGCTCATAATTTGTGAAATAGTCATTGATTTTGTTAAGTTTCGCTCGCGTTTATTTTTTAGATCTCATAGGTACTTGTCCACTGTATTTGAACATAAGATATGCAAAAGTCATCAAAAATATGAGCATATTATATCTACTATATTACATTTGTTAGTACATTCATAAATATATTTGTAATCTGGGCAGTTAACACCATAAAAAATTGCAATGATTTCAAGGGCAACAAAAAAAGATATTAACTGTATAACTGAGTTATGATATGCGTAGATAATGATTCTAACACTATTCAAACATGTTTGAATAACCGATATAGAATTGACGATAAATTCTAAATTGCCCAACAACTGAAATTGCCACACACCGTTCAGTGGACGACCGAACAATATTTTATTAACCTCTCATCAATGCTCAGATAATAACAGTTTTATAGACACCGATTTATCTATACTAATATATAAAGAGGAAAGATTTGTTTGTTTGTTTGTTTGTTTGTTTGTTTGTTTGTTTGTAATGAATAGGCTCCGAAACTACTGGACCGATTTCAAAAATTCTTTCACCTTTGGAAAGCTACATTATCCCCGAGTAACATAGGCTATATTTTATCCCTGTATTCCCACGGGAACGGGAACTACGCGGGTAAAACCGCGGGGAGGCAGCTAGTCTTATATAACAACCAAAATCCGTAAACCCCATATCTAACACTACCATTCAAATTTCAACCTTAATTCTTTATCCATAAGTGATAGTAGTAAAATAGTGAAGTTCTAAGTTAAGTGGAAGTTTATCATAAGAGTCATATCATTGTCATATTTGAATCGCGTGCCGTGATTCGGCAGATTTGATCAAAGAATCGCCGGACCACCAATGAGTCTTTGAAGCTGTTCTGATAAGAACGATAGAGTGTCGATGAAATAATCTATCGATAAAACTGCTTATATAAGCTTCTTTATAACAGCTGTTTAAACTGGCTTGAAATTGTAATAACTAATACTGTATAATAATATTATATATACCAAAAATGTAGGCTTTATATAAGAGGAATGCAATTTAAATATATGTCTGTAATGTAAGTCTGAATTGTATAATACGTTCATGTTTATTTTCCATTAATACATATTGAATATACCGTTGAATGAACTGTAAGAAAAATATTTAGATAACATACATTTTCCTTGTATTACGTAAGTACAGATCACTAATTATTTAGGGGAATACCCTCACAGCCCCGCCCATAACAATAATAATGATTAAAGTACACTGTATAAATTGCATAAGAGGTCATAGTGTTATATTAAAACCAATCTGGCTTATCTATATATTATAATCCTCCATCGATATCGACATCAGCACATCACTAGTAGTTACTAAAAAGCGTTCCCAAGAGGCACAATCAACACACATTGAATAGTTCTTTGTTGCGCCGAGTGATTTATTGATTGCGTCTCTGTCAACACGGCTGGCACTTTACACGGGCCCTGAATACTTCATTTGATCCGGATTTTTATCGATAATAAAATCCGATCATGAGTCACATCACTCGTTAAGTGTATTTAGTATACAAATGATTGGATCGTGTCGGTCCTTCTTTATGATTTCATTGATATTGTTAATAAATATAGTTATGGAATTTAATGAAAATGCGCACGATTACCTTTATTGTTCACTTTATTTTGGTTCACATGGTTTTTTGTATAATTTAAGAAATAGTTTATTGATTTATAAATATAGGTAAGTTGTAAAGGATTTATTGAATTCAAACAATTTAAACAACGAATGATGTACTTGAAATTTCTCTATGGACATTTGTAAAAACAACCAAAATAGGCAGTCATGAAGACTTAACTAGTAGCATGAAATTTGTAGAAAGCTCATGTCTATAACACAAAAAAATATATTAATAAGTAAACTAACCGCTATATCTATTAAATAATTACTCCTAAAGGTTTTCAATTAAAAGTGTCGGCAAAAATAATTTTTACAACGTAAATTGGCAGTTAATGGTGGTTATAGTGATGGGACACACATACAAACATACTTGAAGTCAATAACGTTAGTAGTGTATATGAACAATTATAATGTCATAAATAATAGCAATTACATAGACAATGTGGGAGCAACCGTTACGTGTCAGTAGGGTGACCATAAGTAGAAACTATATAGACTTATCCTAAAGACATTTCTAAATAAAACTATGTATGCAGGTCCAAAAATCGGTTCCTTTATTCAATTAATTTACCTTTTTATCTCATTATAATGTTCATCTAGGATTTCCAGAATAGGTAATAACTGATAGCAAATTGTACACAAATTTGTCTGTTTTCTATATTTCATTAGTATAAATTCCAATTTGACAAATCATTTTCTTTTTTTTTGGACTAGAAAGTTCTCTGACGGCTTTGACACCCTTACTCCAACTGTTTCGGTGAGTGCAGACAGCTCGACCGAAATTCAATAATCCCACTCTCAATACCTAATATAAAGTTACTTAATGCATAATTACTAAAACAGCCATATCTTTTTCAGCTTTGTCTATTTATAGGTAAATCCCACTTTTCCCGTAAACCTTGTTACCTACATACATTAATGCGTTGTTAAATGGGAATGCAACTCGTACTCGTCTCGCGGGGCCACCCAGGGCCATGATGGATATAATAGCATACCTCAAATTCCTCCTCCACATTAGTTCTGACACTTGTAAAAACGAGGATATGCCGTTGATTAGCAAACGTATGAAATATGCCAACAAAACAACGTTTATGTCGTAATTTTTTGTCATCACTCGTGTTATAAAAATATGTGGTTGGGGTTAGAATAGACATTTGAAATATTGACTGCTAACCTATCTGACATTGGGAGCAGTAGGTATTTATTTTAAATTGCTACTAATATTATAAATGCGAAAGTAACTGTGTTCATTTGTTACGCTTTCACGTCTAAGCCACTGATCCTAATTTGATGAAATTTGGTACAGAGCTAGATTAGAGCTTCGGAAAGGAGAGGAGTTGAAGGATGCAAGTATATAGGTATATTAATTTACTTCGTTTTAGAAACAATAAATAAGCAAGGAAAATTGTATTAACAGATATGTTCATACACACAAATGTTTGTCAGGCTAACTAACACAGCCAGTCAAAATCCCGTTTAAAATTTATTATAAATAAAAATACTTTAATAGATAGTAATAAACAGTTCCACTAAACCATGAAAGGAAAAAAAACTCACGTACTAGATAGCTTGTTAAGAGAGCCTTAAAACTTATCAGACGAAAATTCCAATATTCCCCAATAAGGCACGGGGATCGGATTCCGTAAATGACTGCTCGACGAGGACTCGCGGTTCATTCTCCATCCCTTTAATTCCAGTACAATTATATGAGAGGTACGCTCGAGGCTTCATCGTGTTCGTTCGGTGAGGAACTTGTATTAGTCCCATGGACAACTTGTGTCATACTAGTGTTACCATAAAAATAATTGACGTTTCACACGATCGCTAATGCGGTTCTTATCGTAGTGTTTTATCGATATATCGATATGAAACAGCTGTTGAGAATATGATTGAATCTTATTAGATCGTACTAACAAGATATGCTTGTTTAGATATCATTGGTAAATGAGAATTTGATGTTTTTGTTGGTTTATTTTCTGTTATAGTCACTGCAGTAAAGATACACGATCTTGATTATTTTAGAAGAGAAAGTTGTTTATTGTAAGAAAGTATTGAGACGAACTATGAATACCTATTGAAGTTGTTTAAAGTAAATATCATGGAACACTGTTTTAATACAGCTCTATTGATTGCTCTATCTACTTAAGCAGATACCTGATATATCTTCCTACTATAACTAGACATAAATAAATACACAGATTCATAGAAAACATACATAAATACACTGTTAAGTACATTTATTTATTTTTATTTTATTTATAAATACACACACACATTTATTTGAACTGTAACTGTAACTCTATTCACAAAGCGTCAACAAACACTGATGCACACAAAAGTATGTCCTGGTTGGAATTCGAGCCGACGACCAACGTCTGTGAAAGTAACCAATGGAGCAGAGGACACCGAGAGGGTGGTGTTAGATAAGTCTATAAGTGCAAATTAAAAATATACTATATATTTTTAGTTTTTTACTCCATAAAGGTGGCAAATTCCAGAACAGATTCTATCTCTGTGCCAAACTTGAAGCAGATCCCTTAAGCCATTTTGGTGTGAAAAAGTAATAAACATCCATCCATCAATACTCACAAACATTCGCATTTATAATATTAGTAGTATATATCTAACGTCTAACACCTGTTTGTGAAAACCACTGCAATACCATTAATTGAGAGTTTATTCTCTAATTAGCTCCCCACAAGTAAACCCAGGTCCGTATATGAATCATAATTGTTAATTACACGGTTATTTCATAGCTCCGAGCGATAGATACGGCATAGCTTTTATGAATGCGCCTTTAATTAAGCTCAGATTTCACCAATCAATGTTACGATCATATTAATAGCGTATTTATCGTGGTTATCAGATTATTTGCTACGGCTTTTCCTGTGACAGCCAGAGACGTTGGCAAGTCATATGTCATTATCATGTGATGAAACTGTTATATAAATTGTACCTAGTCTTAACTAGGTATGTTATAACTTTGAATCGACATGATTTATTGTTAGGAGTATGAAGAAGGCCCTAGGTATATTCTGATACAATCTTAATTTTAAACAAGAACAAAGTAAATGTAAAATATAGGTATATATAATATCAATTTCGTCATGAATCGAACAGAATGAAGATTTTTTTTTATTCGGAGGTGTTACAATAACATTTAATGTAATCTCAACGATATTATCCCACAATCAATCAAAAAAAGGTAACTTACAAATCTCCAAAACAAACACCTGCTTGGTTACTTAAAGCATGAAGCTCTCCAATATTTTTTTGATAAATCCATCATTTCGGGATTTAAATTTGTCTGTCATTCATGGAACTCAAAAATGGGTACAGAGGATACCATTGTACAGCGCGCCTCATAATGTGAAAATGATTGACTTGTCATTGTTCCCATTTCGAGTGCATGGCAGCGAGCAAAATCCAATTTTATTGGATAATTTTAGTGACACTGTAGGCGGTTGGCACTGAGTTGCAAAGTGGTATAAATACAAAATTTTAATTTTATTACCTGAATAAAACATTTTTTTTTAATATTATCACCGTTTAGATGAAATATAATTAATTTGCAATCAAAATAGGAATTTAATTTGAATCTCATTATCATGTTTTATTGAATTACGAATAACGGTACACAAGTAGCGATCTACACGCAAATGTTTTACAACTTAGTATCATATAGCATCTATTATTATATTAATCTAAATATTATTTTTAATAATTCGAAAACACAAAATTTGTGACTTACAATATTTTGCTTTAAACTAACACACGACAAAGGCATTGAAGTGTATTGTTTACAAGTAAAACCCATGTTTGTTTGAGTGACAGGTCGCACCGGCCACGGCCGCACGGGTGGGTGGGCCACAATACTACAATCACGGGACAATGCAGCTTCACTAAACTCAGATTGGCACAAACATCGAATGTGAAATGCCAAATGTCCAATTTTAGCAATAAACTTAATTGCTTTTTGAATTGGCTGGGTATATATAACTAGTGGCTACCCGCGGTTTCACCCGCGTTTCTAAGGGATATTTAATGTGCACTGGATATAAATAAGTCTATATGTATCCAAAACAATTCTAACTCTGTGCCAAATTACGATCCCTTTAGCCTTTCTAGCCTGAAAGCGTCACAAACATGCATTGTCACAAAGATTCACATTCATAATACTACTTACATTCACATCATAGTAGGATTTACAAGCATGCGTTGCCATATGATAGAGATGCAGTATTTTTAGTTAATTTAAATAGGTTAACAGCTAATAGCTGTTTAAAAAATCTATACGCTAATATAACATAAAATACTAATAATTATATAAGGGATTAATATTTCATAATGTAAATGTAAAAAGTATATTGCATTGAAGAAGTTAATTTTCCCCTTATATATATAGGTTTTTATAAATTTCCTCATTCATTTATAATGAATGCCTTACTAATATTGGCATTTCTGCGAAACAAGGAATTATTTTACCCCAGGATATTGCATTTCAAGTACCTACCTACATACTTTCAATTGCAATATTTAACAAAAACAAATTATCATCCGCCCCATTGAGAGATCATCACAAAACGTCACTCAATACGTCAAAAGGATCACACCCGCTGATTTACTGTTGTTAAGTCAATTATGAACACAAAAGGATCAAAATGTGACTTAGCCGTGTTTGCAACGAGGTGTCCTAATCTTATCTGAGTTTATCGGCTTTAATTTTTTTTTAAAAACTGTATTCGTGTTGTATTGGTTGAAAAAAAAGGAATGTTACTTTTCAATGGAAATCATTTCATATAATTGTTTACCTTCACCCTTTTTGAAGACCATGATACAAATAGGAACGGGTATACTAATACTTTATGTATCATTCGATTTTAGTATAAGATTTAACATTAGGGTATCTGCCCTTTAATAAATAGCTTCCACTTCATATTCGCAATTCTGGACTAAAAAAAGTACCCAAATATCTCAATAAAAAAAACCTATCAAGGTGACAAGTTTCATCTAATTTCTGGCATCACAGCCAATTTCACATTTATATATTAGAATAGAATATTAGTAGGAAAACAGCAGCTGCTATACCTATTCGCTTTAGTTTTTCATAATCCATTCTCTCACAGTTCTTTGTACTTAGTACCACGATTTCCGCTTGTACGATGCTACAATAAAACCAAGCCACTAATAGCATTAATTACACGTTCGTCATTATATCGCATTTAACAATATACCCAGTTTTATTAAATGTACCAATTATGTATTAATATTCTTAATTTTACAATTTGAATGATGATAAAGTGCGATGAGACAGGAACAAAAATTATAGTAGGTATCAATAATTACATTGATTTTAACCAAAGTCATATTTTATAAAATATGTTGGTATTGGTATAAGAAATTGAAGGTAGTTGGAGAAAATACTCGTTGAGGCGCTGCAGATTGCCCGCTATTTTAGTTATCTCGCGACCACAGACGATGTGACTCGTGAGAAACGTTTGTCACAATCATATTTAGATATAAATATTTTAAATCTATTTATATTAGGGTGTAAGTCCCGATCAAAAATAATAAAGAAACGTGCCATGTTGTGGCAGAATTAGGAACTAAAATATTACAAGCACTTCATTAAGCACATTAATTGCATTTTAAAAGTCTTCACCTCATTTATTTTTCTGGACAGACTTTGCCTTACTATTTTCCCTGCCTTATTATTGAACTAGTAAAAATTTTATGTCCTAAGTTTAGATTGTCTGTCAGTAGATATGATTGGACGTTTATTATTTTTTAGTATGTGTTTTTAACAGTACATTTTTAGGAATCCACAGCATTGTACTAATGAACCCTAACATTTAATAACCCGATCATTGATTCACGGGTTCACTCGAATGGCGTGTTGAGTGATTTTTTACCTCGCTTCCACAATTACGTATCGCCTTTAATTGTTAATCCATTTGTATCGAATAACAATTATCGGTTCGTTATAACTCGATATAATTGCGCACTCGAGGCAACGGATAATTTACGTTTAGAAACTTATAAAATTGTGTACAGTTCATCATTTCCCGGACTGTTTGTTAGATTTTGCAAAATTTATTGTGGATAAAATAGCTTACTATAAACAATTGGTAGAATCTTATACATAATACCTACCTAGTATTTTCCAATGTGAATGCTGTCAAAATTTTTAAACAAACAATAAAAATAACTTCAACTGTATTATAAACTAAGTATTAAACTTGTATAGTGTAATTTGTAAGTAGGTACTGTAGGTGAAGTACATAAATGGGTTTTATTCATAATACATATACTTATCTTCTATAATGTGCATAGATCTACCACATGACCAATCAACATTTTTTATGAAATATGAATGAAAAAAATTATACTACAATTTATAGAGAACCAATAAGTCATCATGTTAATAACGTGAACCAATTTAACCCTTACAATATTAACGCGTCCGCTAATGACTTGAAAGTTGAAACACACAAAAACAAATAAAAATTAAAATGAAAGGACAAAAAATGTCCCGATGCATGCAGCCTGTTGACACAAGCCTCAGAAATGAGGCCGAGAGTCTCTTAACTAATTTCTTCCAACGCTACCGTATACAGAGAGTGTTAATTGCCCTGTGCGACAGGGACGGACTTATGCAACACGCACGGGTGGGATAGAGACGGCTGTTAACACTGCAGCAAAATAAAAAGTTGCTTATACCAGTTGGAGCACTCACACAGTAGCGATAGCTCGTTAAGGTAGTGCTTTTAACCCTTTAATGAGTGTTTATGTTTGAATAAAAAAAACATGATTTTAGTGTAACTGTTCATTTTACGGTTGGAATATCGACTAGCATTGCTGTGTTTAATGTTTTTTTGTGTGATTTCACGTTAAGTGTTGCAAATTAATTGGACTGTAAAAAGCATGTACCTAATCAATTGTATATCTTTCTTTTAGTTACCTATCTCCAATTAATCCAATATTGAAAACCGACTGACTATATACTACGTACCTAACTATACATTTATTATTATTACTTATTTATCATTACAGGTTCAAAGTAACAGTAAAATAATGATTGCATACTAACATTTAAAACCTCAATGGTTTGTGACAATACTGCACTTATTGAGTCTACAAAAACACACAACACAGTGTTAACAAAAAATTATGCAATAACATAAAACATAGCATTTGAAAACACCCAACAATACCAAATAAGAATACTACTTAATATTAAAAATTATGTACCACAAATACTAACTAAAATAAAAATAACACGTTGGTCGTAAAGGCCCCTATTCCCTTCGGACGGGTTACGTCAACCCGTTGACAAGTTGACAGCGATTGGCACCGAGCACGGACACATCGGCATCCGCGATATGGTTAATTAGTAATAAAACCTTACCTTGTTGGGCCGCAAGTACCAGCTCGGCGGAGAGAGGGTTATCTCGATACTTTGTTACTGATAAACTTGTGTAATAACGCCGTAATTGTGATTCGATTAGGTGCATGCGCGTACGCAGCGCCATCTTGGCAATTGTTGTGTTGAATCTCGGTTTGTTGATATCTACTACGTTTCTCTGTGTTATTGTATTTAGTTGAAGGGCACAGGCAAATAACAGGGAATGTCCTAATTCATTCATTAAAATTCTATTAATTGGTATTAAAAATACCATATAGACAAAAATATGGTTGTATAAAAAAATATAAGATATTAAAATTGAATACTTTCTCTGCGGTTGCTCTTCATGTTTTATATATTTTAAGTATTAGGTATAGGTAATTGGTTATATGATTGAGCAACATACCTGCATTAAACCTTTTTGAAGATTGATATGGTTTTTTAAGTGTAAAATAATTTGTTTATCCTAAACAGCATTTAACCCACATAAAATATTTATCTGGCATTAAAACATACAATTTAGAAAACCCATAATATACCTATTTTAAAATATAAATACTTTCTTTCATCTCCGGGTATGATAAGAGTAACAGCCGTCGAGTCGGTTCTTAAATTTTTATCTTGAGCCATAAAAATTAACAGAATATGTTATGTTGCAGTTAAAATGGATATCTGATATTCTATGAAAACACATTTCAAATGAACATACCTATCTGTATTTGGTAAAATTGTTCGTGTAGTGTTGCCATACTAATGAACTATAGGTTTGCCAGTAAAGGGTGTCCACCATGGCAACATTGCGATCAGAACGTTGGTGTAGTAGACGTTGTTTCTTGTACGTTCCTAATAATAAATAAAAATTATTTTGTATGAACAACACGGTCTTGTATTTATGGTACCTATTTTTAGGTAAGTAATAGGTATCTGTTTAGTCGAGTTGTATTAACATCTTAATATTTCTGACTGTACGACTCACTACAAAGCTTGCTCCTGAAATAAATTTTGATATCTACTTTTGTTTACTAGAAAAGTTTAGCTAGACACTTCATTAGTTTGCTAGATCAGTACACGGTGTGCAACACATAAAAACGGGAGTGAACGTGATCAGAATAACAAACTGTTCCGTTATCGTTTAAATGTTATAATAAAACGTTAATTGTCTGCGGTAATTGCAATAAAAATTAAAAGTTATTGCATATGTTATCGACAGGTCATACTGGCAGACACGTACCTACCTACATAGTTTACTTATGTATATATCAATTTAACTAGCTGTACATTCATCCAAATATATATTTAAGTTAATTCGAGGAAACACCTGACAATTGGGAGTTAGACTCAATAAAAAGGCAATCTTAACTCGCTGCAGAATAAGATTTATGTTTAACTAACAATTAAAATGTTACTAAGCGACGTACAGTGCAACAGAATAGGTGCCAAAGAAAACTTGAATAGACTAAGAAATAGTAATAATTATTATTTCTAGTCCACGGTCAAAGGCTCACCGTTATTATTAGTTAATAATAGGAATATAATAATTAAACGATAGCGATTGAGCCCGACATTTGCCCCACATATCGGCGATATCATAAAAAGTGTATGACTTCATGAATTTCTTCGTCCAATTATTGTGATGTTGATTGTGGACTGCATGTGTGATAACCCTTGATTGTTGTAGAGCTGTGAACTTTTAAGAGGTGATGTTTAAAAAAATATTGATCTTTATCAAAACCATTGGCCAGATACAGCGAGCATTAGAGTCGACGTCTCATATGCCTGTGAGGGCATTTGAATTAATAAATATATTTCATTTAATATATTAAGGATCGAATATCGATGTAGATATCTTATTAATTGATGTATTTTTTAAGGTGTTGTTTTTAAGTGCATAGGCAATTAAGCCACTGTAAAAAAGAGAGAGGAGCATTTATATTTTAAGGTATTAATTTATTTTAGGTTTGGCTTTAATAAATAGCATTTCTATATGATTCCAAAGTCTACAATATAACACGGCATCCGTCACCCAGTTACTTCGTAGAAATTCGATACGAACGTTTTTATCTCGTTGCTTAACCAACAGGGATCAATTATGATCATAATTAAATATAATTTATTGCTGACAAACTAATAACAATTCACTATTAAGTGCTGTATTTATTCACTTTAATGGCTTTGAAATGGAAACATTGTTAGGAAATCTCAATGACGTTTTGAGAGAACATTGCGTATCAAGTAAACTTTAGATTTCTTCTCCTCACAAGTTTATAGGTAAGTACAGTACAATAGATACAGTTTCAAAAGAACTAGGTAATTATGTTAAATACATATATGTACAAGTAAACATCACCCATAATAGGTTCGATCGACAGAAAAACCCACAAGGCGGTTAAATGGTAATACAAGAAAAAAAATAGTTTTCTATGTTGCAAGGTGCGGTCATCCGGTAATCAATTAGATTCAATTGAATTCTAATACCAAATCCATCAATTAGTATGTATTTATAAATATTTAATTACCAGTATTGTTTGTTCACTACAAATCGGCACGATACCGATTTAAGGGGATGTATGACTGTGATTATACAAGCATTTATAATTGGCTATAAATATCGATATAAAGTATGTATCCAAAAGTAATGTTGGTAGTGTATCAGCCGTAGTTACCATAGCTGTGTGTGAAAAATGACCCTGGATGACTATTATTATTATTAATAATTAAGGCTCGTATACGTACCGAAAAAAATTAACGAACTTTCGAATTATATTAGTTGTGTTTTATTTTTCCCCGTAACTAGAAAGTTGGTAAAAAAGGTGCTTTCGCCAATGGATTTTTTGTATTACCTAACAGAGTGTTAGCGACCTTTATAAGCATCAACAGTAGGTACCTATAGCCAACTTATGTGCAACTGCCGGAACACATAGTTGTTTGGCGACAGCTTTTTTAACTTTCAGGTTTTTACTTAGGGTGTAACTACAATGTATTCTACCTTTATCAGACTAATTATAATTATCACAAAAGTATTGATAATAGTGATGTGCACCTGTCTTTTTTGCCAGATATTTACATATATGGGAATATATAATGAATTAGTATGTAAAAAAATTAAGTCGTGTTTATTAATTGGTTTAGAATGCAACTCAATTCGAAGTAAAGTAAAGATTTCATTTTAAATTTGCCTTATTTTATCCTGAATCGCAAACAAAGGCAAATTTATTATTAAAACACAAAAAAGACCTAGATACAGCGCCTTAACAGAGCAATTACACAGAAATCAGGCTAACTGAATGCAACAGAAGGAAGTATTTTAACAAGCGGTTTTACTTACTAATTAAAGGCACTTAGCAACTAATTACTTATCACATATTACTTATGCATGCGTGTATCATATTAATGAGTATCATTTAAGCTGAGATAAGTTATGCCACAGCCACTTTTGATTGTCATAAAAGGTCAGTTTTTCTCATTTAAATAAATACCTTCGCAGAATTCGTGTCATGTTCTTTTTTCATTTCTTTGTCCAAATTGAAGATCAATGCTACCCAGCAGTAATTAAATATAGGTATTTTATTAACATAGTACATTGTATTTACACTGACCAAAAATGTTTATTCTAAGAACTGTAGGCAACACATATCATGTCACAAATTAACTTCCTCTGTTTCAAAGGATCTTCTTCATCATCAATATCTCAAGACCTTGGAAGAATTGAAGCCACTTACGTCACAGTCCTACTTAAAACGTCTGTATATCCTGCTCGGTAAATGCCCTCTGACAGAACTAACAATTATGCAATATTAGCAAATAGTTCGACCGGTCATCCTAAACATTAGTTAAATAAAATGCACACAGCTCATTTGATGACTACAATATAATAACGAGTTATGTGAACTCCACGAAATAAATAAAAGTGTTGTTTTAATTAAGATTTAAATTATGACCACTCAATCAGAACAAACCCCATCAATTTGTCTATCGTTCAGATATCAAATTTGCAAAACGTCTCCGAATGTCTAATTACCACTCCAATATAAAAATATACCTAAGCGACAATAAACTCGGGCAGTTTGTAAAAAAAAATCGCCGATAAATAAACATAAATTTTAAACCAAACTGGTAAGTCGAGTTTAGCTTACAAATTGTGCCCGGACCGACTTAATAGGTCATAAAACTAATGCGAGATAAACCAGTGAATTTATAATTAACATTAATGGCTTTAAACTATTAACGGCTACCGGAAAAAAGCCGAATAAAGACATAAAAATAAATATATATGTAGATTGGGCGATAAAGGTTTATATTGAATAAAACGTCACGACACTTTGGTGGTGCCGGCTTAAGATGAAGTACTTTGAAGTGTAGCCAAATTTGATATTAAGAAACACTCCTGTAGTAGCTAAAAATACATATCGACATTAAGAGTGACACTGTAAAGCATCGACGTATAGGGATAGACAAGAACGTTCATGTAAAAAAATGGTTTAAAAACTGGTAAGAGTTAGAACTAAAGTTCGCTGCAGCGCTGTATAAAGCTGTGTCAACTAACCAAACTATTTTAAAAGATACAGCGCTAGATTGCTTAGAGTATAGTTTTCTCGCGACCAAAACGTCGTAAGCGCCGCAAATTTCATGGCGCTTACGCGTTTCGTTCAGTTAACTACACTAAGATGTTGTCCCTATAGAGTTCACACCGCAGATGTGACACATCTTTTTTACCTACTAAACTTCATTCGAATAAAACTCGATTTCAAAATGTATTATATTAATATTAGGGGGGCCTAGTGCGGATTGGCGGACTTCACATGGCTTAAATGAGTACTCAGAGGTACGGGCCAGGGCTTGAATTAACATAAAACAATTATTCAAAATATCAAACTATCACTACTAATTAAAAACTCATTAACAATTAATCAAATTAAAACCTTTCTAAAAAAACATATCAAGTCTGTGTTCAGTTACATATTTTTACCTACAACCAGTTTTAAGGGAACATCTGCACGTTTTAGTATATGATTGTAGAATGGCGTGGTATTTAAATAGATAAATTGTTTTTCTACTCTGGAATTACGAAATTATCACCTATTAATTCACTTAAACAGGAAGTAATTTTACTTAGTTGACTACTGACTAGTTATTTTCGTCCAGGGTCTACTTTGATTCGGATTATCGTTGTTATTAACGCTGCTCCGTGCGCACCCGCACTGAATGAATGTCGAAGCCACACTAAAGTCGGGTGTGGGGACTGCAGTTCAGTTGAGTTGACCAAAGCGAGTGTTCGGAACGCCCTATCTAGTACGTAGTACATATATATCGATGCTGTAAAGACACGGTATCATGTATATATTCTCAGATGATAAATAAAGAGAATCTTAGATCTTAGCAATTCTAACATGGAACCAACTAACTTTGGAATCTAAATAGGTACCTAGCTAGCACATTTTTATTTTAGTTTATTTAATTGATACTTGTAGAAACACATTTCCAATAAAGATTGAACGTTGCGTGATGGAAAAACTAACCAACTGTTAAATCAACTCTGAGCAAACTACTTGTAAAGATCCTAACTCATATTATGAATGCGAAAGTAACTCCGTCTGTCTGTCTGTCTTGCTTTTACGCTTAAACTACTGAACCGATTGAAATTAAATTTGCCACACAGATATTCTAGAGCCTGAGAAAAGACATGGGCTACTTTTTATTCCGGGAAAATCTACTTACTGTCTACTACTACTATCGGGAAGATCTCCGGGTACGCGGGTGACACTGCGGGGAGCCACTAGTATTAAATAATATTGCATTTTTTCATTTAATTTTTGGAATAACACATAGGCTACTCTTTACCCCGGGAAATTTTAACATCCCTCGGGAACGCGGGTGAAACCGCGGGGAGCTAGTTAGTTATATACAATAAATACTAGACTGCCAGCTGATTCTGTGTACCTACTTAATCACGACTTTTTGAAATAGTATTAATTATAAAATATATATCATATGTATATCTAAAATTTGTCTGCTCCTTAACTCGTCATTGAGATAAAGCTCTTCGGTTTATTTCTCTGATAATTGGTTTAATGAGGCGGCACGTTTACCAGAAAACATAATTTGGGTGGGCACCCCTCACACGTTTCAGTACTTAGTTTTATATTTATTTAACTAGTAGGTAGGTAGCTTAATTTATTTTATTAATATTAGATCGGTTTCACAGAACCTTTTGTATTTTCTAAAATAATCATCGTAAGCAAAAGATGGCACAGAGTTGCAGACACACTAAGGGCGCATTGCAGTCAGTTTAAAAGAAAATTAACTACAAAATCTGATTAACATTAATATGTAAGTAAAATCAATGGGTAGGTTAACTCATTTTTTAAATATTTTTATATAAATAGATAGCTTTGTGTATGCATTTGAGGCTATAATATTTTAGTTATTATTACTACTAATATATATTAATTAATAAGTTTTTTACTTATAATTTGTATATAATAACACTTAATTATTTTTTCTGAAGTTTTTTTTTCATAGATAGATACCAAATTCCGTGATATATGTAATATTAACTTTAACAGTAGATTAACCTAATTAATTATGCATGTTTATTTTAACTTTATTGCCTTTTCAACACTTAATGATTTTTAATGATGTTTTGTTGGCAATATTTATGAAATAAAACCTTAAAAGCTTGTTGGTAATAAAATAAAAGTTCTTTGATGTTACTTTGGTATTAAGGCAAACTATTTTCATAGAACCTACTTACGGATGGTTTCGAAAAGCAAAATTTATATGAAAGTTTTGTTCAAAATAATACTGTTACATAATAAAAACAAACATACAGATTGTCTTGATACAACGGATTGGAAACTATTGATAACCAATTGCACCCTGATGTCATCTCACAGATCTTCGCTTACTATGACGTGCCTATATTTAAATAACACTTTATTTATCGTATAGGCAAATACCTATATATTTTTAATAATAATTTAGAGAGATATTTGATTTTTTGTTATGAATAGGCTCCGAAAATGCCGAACCGATCTGGATAACTATTTCACCAATAGAAAGCTAGATTATTTGTGAGTGTCATAGACTATGTATTTTATCCCTGTAGGTATTCTTATGGGAAGGAGAACTACGAGGGTGAAACCAAGGGACGGAAGGTATTATCGAATATCGTTGATACATAGAACAATACTATTCTCCTTGCAATATGCTTTAAATAGCCTACGGAAAAAACTTACTGATCAAAAACTTTACCCTTCATTTTGCCATAGTCGGGTAGCAGTAAGCTCCTAAAAAATATGTACCGACAATAAAGTACCCACTTACTTTCATTCAATGTTGCTCCCAAAATTCCCATAGCTCACGGGGACCACTAAATCGTAGCTCGTAAAAGTTTACTATCCGTTTTTATGTTTGTTTGAGGCCCAATATCGGCTTAACCCTCTACTCCATAGAGGTTTTGATTGCCTGGTTATTGATGCTGATGTATAAGGCTCTAGTGAAAGCGGAAGTTGCGCGTGGCTGAACGCATAATTAACTGTGGCAACACTGGCAACCCTAAACGTAAACGCATAGGTATAACTTATAAAAAAATTATGAGTTGTAAAAAGTATTTCTACATGTTCATAGTGTATCCTTAAAACTGTTTAAGTACTATGCATTTCTGTAATAAAAATATTTCGATGGAAGTAGGGTACTAATATATTATCAAAAATATACGATTTCTATATGTTACCATATCTTATGTATCTTATGTTAGCATTATTATTTTAATCTTATGCATATCCCACATATTTTTTAATACAAGACAAATTAACAAAAAGGGTATATCGTGCAAAAAACAGGCATTAGAAATTGTAACCGCTGGCACTGAGTCCACGTCCCCACGGTCAGGTTGACGGTCGTTCACGGCTGCACAAAGGAGCCGCCGCATATGGACGTGTTAGGACGTGTCAAGGTTTCCAAATGTAGAACATAAAGTTTAATAGCCAAAAGTGGTTTTATTTAATAGTCACAAAATCGAAACGTCATTAAATACATACCTACACATATTTTCTATTCAAATACCAATAATAAACACTTTTTCTATTCATATCAAATAATTTCACTGCATAAATATTGTGGTTTTATTAACCATTCGGTTAATATATGACCGTTTAGTTATAACTTCTGGATTTACGTGTCAAAGTTTTATTTGTGGGTTAAAGTACATTACCATATTATCATAGGAACTGTATTAAAATCTTTAAAAAATAGTTGAGATGTATCATAATAAAAAATAAACTATGTTCTGATATTCCTATAGATGATGACGAGACGTGTGCTAAATGATGGAGGACTACGTAGGTATGCAATCAAACCTTTAGTAAGTTTACTATGTTATTTTGATGTCGGTGATGTCAAAACTATTTAGACCCAAGAACAAATATTTCTATACTAATACATAGATACTTTAGAGAGGAAAGTATTTTTGTATGTAGCCTATGTAGGTATAAACTTATTTATACGGGACTCATTTAAAAAAATATTTTGCTGTTAAAAAGCTACATTATTAGGGAATGACACTGGTGTACGTGTGTATGTGAACCTTCTAAACGGCTGGACCGATGTCAATGAAATTGTTTGTTTCTGTTCAAGGGGATTCGAGAATGTTTGGATTCACAATTAGACCCGGTAGGTGGCGCTGCTCAAAATTCGTTTTGAATTCGAAGTCTGACAGGTCCGCTAGTAATAAGTATATATAACAACAATAACATCATAAATATATCTCTTACATTACATTTCCAACATATTAATGTTACAACGTAATATTACACGGAACTAGTAATTAAGATTCGCATTCACAGATAGGGCAATCATTCATTACTATTCATTCACTCGTCCATTCATTGGTGTCCTGAAAATAGCGCGTTTATCTGTCCGTCTGTCCGTCCGTATCGAGAGGAAGTCATAAAGCACTCAGCCCCTCTGTTCTATCACTCATTGACTTGTGTCAACTTGGCATTTCTTTATTGTAGAAAACGTCCCTGCAAGTGAGCAGTATATGCGATGATTTCAGATTCAATTAAATAGTACAGGAAATTAAAATACTTACTTATGGTATTTAATTTATTTTCTGTGACAATGATTGAATTCTGTGCACCAAATTTCATTTAAATCAATTCAGTAGTTTTAGCGTGAAAGCGAGACAGAAAGCGCATTTATAATATTAGTTAGAATAAAAAACATACTAAATATAATTGTATCCATATTTAGCAGTCATTAACTAACAGATAAAATAATTGTCATGATTGGGAAGCGAACCTGGAGCCTTTGGTATTACTCTATTTAAATCCGGACATATTATAACAATAGGTATAACTTCATCTCATAAAAAAAGCTCTCTTTAAAAGCTGGTTAAGACCCCATATCATAACTTAACGCAAACTTGTACGTAACATCGAAGCTCGGCGGGTACGATATGCATTATCTTAATGTGTTCTTAACGGAACAATAATTGTTACAATATAATTATTATGATATAGCCAATAAATTATAATGTCAATCATTAATTATTTCTGATTGAGAAATGCGTCTGATGATAAAAGTACGGGCGTCTTGTTTTTATTGCCTCGTACCCAATAGTGAATGGAATATTGTTATTGTATTTTTACATGTTGCTTGTGATATATAGCTTTCATTACTATCATGTTTAGGAAACATTTGTTTTGTCCAATAGAATATACCTAGGTGGCTGAAGTCTAGAAGGTAGCTTTACTAAGTCCATTATTTACTTACATACCTACCCTAGCCAAGATTTGCATGGCATAGACAAAGCATAAAGATATTTTATTGTTTACCTATTGTGATTGTCACAACACAAACTCTCTTGTATTTGTAATCACAGTAGGTAATATTTGTAGCAACAAGGAACACTGTAACAAACCTAGTCGTTACAAAATCGCATACAATACTAACCCAATGCATTATATAAGCCATCGTCAGTCGCACACAAGATGAACAAGTGTATCTTAGTATTTCAGCAAGTCGTTCCGCCTATTTGACTTTGGAATAACAGAATCAGCTGGCAACATGACAGATCGCATTCCTCTGCGAGCGCATCACGCCCGACTAGCTCCTAATGAGCGTTCCCGAATAAACCACTTCAGGCACTTACAGGCCAAATTCGAGCGAACACGCCCCATTGAGAGCACAAAGCCAGCCCCTGTGGCCTGAAAATTAACAGGCACGCAACATTAAAAGTGATTAATTTACGCAATTAAGAGCCAAAGAGCCGCTGCGCGTTTTGATACTAAATGAATAAGTTATTTTTAATTACGGAGTAATTGTGCGCACACGATGTTGCGTTGCAGTATTAATTAGTTTGCGATGGTGCGGGCTGCGAGGGTTCCTTTGGATTTCATGGTACGTCGACGGGTTCGTTTTGGATTTGTTTCATCAAATTGTCCGCTGCTAGGTACCTACAAAAAAAAACCAAAATACCCCGCGCCCGTGCCGTGCTGACGGGTCTATCAGCAAATAAGAAGAATGTATGTATCGTCAGCAATTTTCGTGTGTTTTTGGACCGTAGACTTGAAGTAGTCTGAGATGCGGAAGCTTAAGCGGACAGTAAGAAAAATCGCCCTATGAAAGAAATGTGAGCATGGATCATGGTAGGTAATCAAATTTTAATAAAGTCCCACCCAGGACAAACATTTGTATGCATGACGGTGGTCTATGTTTATTTGTTCTATGTCTGATTTGTAAATATCTATACTATAGGAATGTATATAAAAGTATTAAGGACGTGTATGTAAGTAGTATATCAGCTGTCTGGCTATCATAACACAAGCTCAGCTTAGTTTGGAATAAGATAGTCCGTATGTTTGTTTATTTTTCAACTATTACATAACGTTTACCATCATACACGCTTAATGTTGTTATTATTTATCATATTAATGTTTATCTTAATTGTTATTTTGATTATATCGTCCATAAGTGGGACAAACATAACGTCGATGTAGGTAAATCGCTCATCCATAAATTATAATGATAAAAATTGTTTTCGGGTACGAAAGGTCAGGCGTTCTTCAGCATATCGGCTAATATAGCATGTTTCAATTTTGTACATCATATATGATAAATATGAAATACATCCAGACACAGGACAAACAGACATATTCACGCATACAAATGTTTGTCCTGGGTGGGATTCGAACCCACGACCCGCGGCTTGAGAGTCATTGTCACTAACCACAAAGCCAAACGGGCTGTCAATGTTACGGTTATTTCAAAAATATGATTACGTCAAATAATTTGAGATCAATATCCATTCACCCTGTTAATATCACTCACTATCTAGTATCAGTGCGACCCGACCGCCTTATCAGACAATTAACTTTAATGAATATATTTAAATTAGTGCTACACTCAATTGACAACATAATATATATTATTATAAGGCATCGTTGAGATAAATAGAAATAAAAACCTTATACAAATCTAATAAAGCTCAAAATAGATTGATAAAGTTTATGTTACGTCTTTGATGATAATTCATTCAAGTGTGAAAATTGCACTGAATTAATTAATAGGATTGTAGGTTAGACAGAGACAAAGTATATAAACTGTTATATACAGCTGGGGTGATAACAAGCTGAGCGGAGCGGTAGCGGGAGCGGGTGAAGTTTATACTAAAAATATATTTAAAAAATAATACTTGCAATTTGTATAGAAGTAAATGGGAATTGTAAGTAGACACTTTCGTTACTAAAGCAAAATATTGGTACTCTAAAGTTATTCCACTCTCTCTTTCTATAAGGTTTAATAATGGTATTTCTTTCTAAGGACATCGACATTTTAATCGTAACCAGTCATGGCATAGAGAACCAGCATACTTTAAACCATTGTTTAAGATAATATTTATTGTATTTGTAATGAATATACGAGTATTCCGTTATTTATACCTAGAACCAATTAATAATAATGTTGTGATTTTGTAAATATATAAATAAAATTACTATTGATTTTTTGCAAATTTATTATTGAAACTATTTCATACAAATTAATAACTACTGTTTACCTATCATAAACTTTTGTTCAAGATGGTAGTTATTTTTTTATGAAATTCTCGCTATAATCTCGTTTGTTGACCAAAGCCTTACATACACTTTGACGTAAAGACGTGGTCACGTACGCCCAACGGTTAAGTTATCATTTCATTTTATTTAGAAAAAAACATAGAAGGAAATAATTATGTGTCTATCTATATCACCCCAAAACATCATGCTAGTATGTAAATGGCCATGTATATAAAATATCAATTAGAAGTCAACTGTTAACTATAAGTGCAAAATCTTGTAATGTTTTTTTTTTCATCATCACTAGAAGTGTAGCATGAATAATACATAAATATATTGCTTGTCTTGTACCTGCATGTTACGTTACGGTACAAAAATAACTTTATATTTTCTAAAGGGGTAAATAAAATCAAACATTATCGTGTGAAAGAAATATATATTTAACTACAGAAGTAGATATAACAATGTACAAAATAAAATCCTATGTACAATAATATTAATTTTTCACATTGAATACGAATCGCGGAACACTGGTGAACAAATAAATTTTGTACTTACAATCCAATAAAAAAAAAACATTTTGGTAAAAGGTAAACATTACCCATACTTATTAATACAATCTTTATAATAAATTTAAATTAATGCAAACATTATATACTAGTGCAAACCTAATAAGTCTATATTTACAAAATAATTTACAATTTCTTTTATCATACACTCATCTCTGCAAGGACCGTCTGCATAAAAATAGAAATAAATTATGTTTTCATAATTTTTTAAAGTCACTGTAATACATTACTTATTTTCTTTTTCCATTATGTCTGGGTACCTACTGATATTGAACATTGACATTATTATTCCTTCAAAAAGATTTTAATACAGAAACAATTCTAATGTAACTTCGGAAGTATTTAAACAATTGGTGAACTCAAAATGCTTAGTGTTGACTGCTTGTTTGTGTGCTTGGCGATGGTGAATTACCAGACACGTTTGGTTGTACCATAGTGAGATGTGGTGGCAAGCCCATGGGGGGCATCGGCCGTCCCCCCATTAAGTGGTGGGGGTGGAAGTACTGCTGCAGCGCGGGGTGTGGGTACAGGTGATGCGGGTGGCGAGAGAACTGCGCCATTTTGAGTTTCTCGATCTCCGCCTCCTGCACACGCTTCGCTTTCGCCCGACGGTTTTGGAACCAGATTTTTACCTGTCGATAATAAACCATTGTTAATTACACATTTTAAAACAAGTTATTTGTTAATAATGCTATTGAATTTGTTTCTATCATCAATCATAACGTTCAAATAAACAAGCTAGCGTTTAGAAACTGCGGTCAGTGAACGATTGGGATCGAGCCAGACACTATTACGTATTGCCTGATCACAAATCTAATATGTCATTAAGATAGTATCTCACCTGTGTCTCAGAGAGTCCTAATGACGATGAGAACTCTGCTCTCTCGGCGATGCTGAGATATTGTTTGTCGACGAACTTGCTTTCCAACGCGCGCAGTTGTTGCGCGGTGAACGGCGTGCGCGGCTTTCTGTTGGGCTTGTGCTTCCTTAGGTTGCACTTCAGCTTTGGAGGTTCGCCATTGGCATCTGTTGAAGAAAACGTTAGGTTAGAAATATATTCAATCGCTTAGTAAACCGAGTTTGAAATCAATGGACCAGTTACTTTTTAGTTTTTATCTGTGTTTGATTGCCAATTTCAGACAAATAGATTAAGAAAGGATAAACAAAAAATAAATATTTTTAGATGATGGTCATGATCAGATAGATTTTAAGATCCAACACAATAGGTTTTTGTCCACGAAAACAATGGTATTTGTAGTAAACCTGTCAAATTAAGATTTCAAGTTTTTATACAATGATAAATAGAAAAAAACCGGGTCATTATCTAAAAATGTGTAATAAAATATGGAAATCAAGAAAGATATTGTTGCACCTAATATAGAGAATGAATCTCTATTTGTTCCCAATGCACCTATAAATAGCAATAATGATAAAGATCACTCAATTATATTGGTTATCTATGATGACAGCATGTATTACTAAGAATCAATATATTACGGAATAGACGTTATGTATAGATTTCCAATTTTAATTTATTAATCGACGGCACTAGATAGCATCTCGAATACAAATGGTAATATTAAATGATTGTTAAACGCGGAGGTTACAACAGAATGAACTTTACTGTTACTGGTTACATCTCAATAGCACAAAAGCCACCGAACAGCGGCCGGAATGCCGTTTCATTCCACCACTGGTTTAATAAATCGTATAATAAAACTCATATAAAATAAAGGCTAAAGGAAACGAACCGCGATCCAATCGTGATAATATCTCCACAAGGTAATTTTTAACTTATTTAGCAATAAAAACAAGCGTATTAGTAAGCAAATTGTTGAATTTTATTACCACGCCTGCTTAGATATTTGATGAACACCCACGCTATATACATTGTTAGATTCAAACGGTGATAAAGATTTCGTCAACGTTGAACTTTTTGTTATTGAATGCTGCTCAAATAATCGATTGGTAATTTAGTTAAGTCAAGTTCACTATCGCGTTTGGTTTGTTATAAATAGTTTTAACTGTACTCATGCATAATATGTAGGTATATATCCAATTATTTTATTACTAACGCTTCAGTAATCAAATTAATTTGAAATCTTACTATAAATATTATATGGCATCGTATTTTTACTTAGATATAAACGTCTATTAATGAACCAACAAATATTGCTTTTAATAGTTTTTATTACTAATTTGGTGTGGGACCGACAAAAAGTTGATTTTATTGCCGTCTTGAATGAACCATTTTAATAGACTAACCCATATTATTATCAAGTCACTAATTGCTATTTAAGTACTAATTAATGTTAGTGAACGTTGATTGATTGATGAACACGTGTTTGTGAGAGTTCTGTAATATGATAAAGTGACACGTTGACATCAGGCCTTTTCGTTGATATGGGAGATGGGAGACAGTTGAAATGTAAAGAACATCATGACTCATAGAAAGGCGAAGCTAATTCATATTGAAATATATTTCCAGATTTATAAAGATCATAATAAATTAATGATTTAGCTCCAGTAATTCTGATGTTTCTCAATCCTTACATTCTGCTTGGAATAAATGAATCCACACGTCACGCGTCAGTCTAACTTGTCAAAATTAAAGCTTGTAAAAATATAAAACGACCATTAGCTGTGCGCAAAACACTGACACTTTGTAATTTGCATTAGAAATATTAAAACATTAGTAGTGTGGCGCTTGAAATGCCAACATATTAATCCCAATGTCAAACAGTACGGTCGTCGCTTAATAGCTAATGGGCCACAAAAAAAAGTAATGAAAAAAAGTAAATTATGTGACAGAGGAAAAAAAGCCAAAGTGTATTAATGTCGTGTTTAGCGGACGTCAAAGCTTGTACCGACACTGGAGACGGAAATAAAGCAGGGACGATCCACACGAACGATTTTACAATACAGCGGCTTTTTAACTCGTAAAACGCTTTTTGCAATGGAATACACAGCATGTAACTTTAATTGATAATAGTCCAATAGATCTTGTAATTAAAAAATATTTCCATAAATTGCTTAAATAAACCATTAACTTAGAAAATAACATTGCTGTTTCTCATTTCTTAGATATTTGTGTTCTGTGTGATTTCTACGCACAAAGCAAATGGTGATTACAAATTATAATTTCAACATTCATCTGTCACACTGCATCTTGCACGTGTAGGATAGTTCACTAAAATCGTTCGGGAGCTGTTAAATTATCTCCCTTAAAATACTTATATGGAACTGTCTGCTCTTATTCCCTTCTTAATTGTATAAAGAGATATTGACTACAGATGTTACACGCTGAGTTATGTTCGTGTTGTGAGCGACGAAAGAAATATGAGACGTTTTAAAATGCTGCATTTCTCCATTGTTGAACACATTTAAACATCATTATTTCAAAAAAGGAACGTCCAACGGATGAATTATGAAAAGTGCACTCGTTTCGAATCCAATTTGTTTCTTTTTTTCATGATGCCAGTTTAAATATGGAAATTAATTCGTATTTAATGAAATCACCTCTCTCTGCTGACTGTATCGTACCTACCTAACGTTTCAGTGCGCTGCTAAAAAGACAGTTGATATATTAATGAGCATGTTTGCTTTTTGTGTGCGCACCACCATTAATCGTGCGAGGCGTGGTATGTCATTCATTCCAATATTTTAAACGGGCACCGTATACTTGACGTTTTTGTTGTCTGTACAAGTGAGGCGGGAATTCTTTGCGTCTCCAGAGTTATTTTTCATTACGTCGTATGTACAGAAAAATTTAATCACAACATAATATTAATGAAATGCATCCGTTTACAATAATCAAACATGTTTATATCGAGAGAAAATCTTTAGAGATTTAAAATTGAAATATGTATATGATTTTACAAAGCGGACAGACATCATAATAAACGACGAACACTTAATAATATGTATTAAAGATCCAAACGTTTCATCTCACCACCGCAATAACAAATTTCATAGCGAATAATATTTTACATAATAAAAGTATAATAGGCTAATAAATAAACCCTCGACGCTTTGAGACAAAGAACTGTTATCTCGAAGCTATTAAAAGGTCTTCCCGGATTCCTTAGGAATACGCCCACAATATATCTAGTAATATATCTGGTGATCAAACGAAACGCTCTCCATGGGGACCATTCATCACTAAACTCAATCGTTTCATAAATAGAGGCCATAGAAAACGCGGAAGAACGCTTCAACCACTGAGATGGTCTATCTTTATGCGTTTGAAAAACTTAACGATTTGTTTAACGGTTTCCGGTGCTTTTTGTTAAGTAGGTATATAGATATATTTTTATTAAATGGAAGAAGGCTTCAAAGCTTCTATTCATATTTTGTCTATTTTAAAGGATTTACTCATATATTTTGAGGTTATTTATAGAAAAAATCGTTACAAATGTGTTGTAGAACCACAGCTATTTCTATGGCCTTACCTTAAATGATCTATTAGGAGCGCAGGAGTGGAAGAGCTGTGTTTATACTTGTCGCGCTACAGTCACTTTACAAATAGCACTATTCAATGGGACATTAGTATTTTGGCCCGGTGCCAGCTTGTGACAGCAGAGTTTGACTGCTTGTTAAATGCACACACCGTTTTGCTGAGATTTAAATTTTACATCCAATATTTTTGATGAATAATCGTGTTGCAATGATGCTGTATCGAAAACAATTTTAACAAAAAGTAAAACATTTGATAAGTGACATTTTAGATTTGAATGCATTGTAAAGATGAGATTTCCTTTTGTAAAAACAAATATGAATGAAATATGTATAAATGATACCTATTTATTTATTATCTAATTTCGGAATGCATAGGTATTGTTTGGTATTTCAACAACCTCACTACGGAATTGTTATGAAATGTGGATATAAAGACAAGCTCACTTTAAAGCTTACTTTGGAATCAGATTGGCCGTGTGTGAAAAATGTCCCAGGATATTTATTTATTTATCTAACGCTTACAAAAACCCTAAAAATATGATTAAAATAACAATATTATGTTATTGATCCTTGCCTTGCCTGCTGACGGTACAATGCAAATGAAGTCTTGTTGCGCATGCGCGATAATTGATTGGGAATGCTTCTATAATTAGGAGCATGACTCTTGCTGGCCGTACTTGCCTACGTTCACTGATATAGCCAAAGGTTGGGGGAAGGTAAGGAATCTAGCTTATTTTATCTGTGGTACCTATGATTTTTTTTTTAAGGGACTTGAAGGTGTTAGCCTCTGATGGCTGTTACACCTTTACGCGGGCAATCGGTGAGCGCTGAGGGCTCTCAACCGTGGGATAGGTACCTATGATTCTCATGGTTTCGATATTTACAAAAAAAATGGCGGATTTTGTTTAAGCGTTACAGTTCGTATGTGTTCATGAAGGAGTATGAATAAAATATATATTATTTCATCATGACAATTACCTACTTACAGATATTCTCGATAAATTCATATGAATAGCCTAGAATTATGTAATTGATGACACTAATAAGAGATAAGATCGAGATTTAAGTCTATGTTGTTTTGTATAAAAAAAATGTTTGACCAACTTCAAAATTAAAAAAGATGTAATCAATACATCGAGTTTATCGTATTTTAATTCCATTAATAATTAGCAACCTCGATCGGTATAATGAATTAGTTGTGCCATAAAAAAAGAATCGACTTTATCTATTTATTACTACTATAAACAGTTAATAAATATGAATATTTTTTATTTATCAGAAACACATAAAATAAAAATTAAATTATTTTAGGCAATAAATTTTTAACACATATATAAAATACTTAATTTTATCGCACCTCAATTTAATTTCGTTGAGAAAAGTTGTAAAAAGTTTTGTCTATGCACATATCTGTTATACCTAATAATAATATCTAACGGGCAATACTGTTACTACTTAGTAGAAATATCAACAAAAAATCAATAAATATTTTAGAAAACATACAACTCATAATTTTAATTTACTCTATTCTCACACTAGGTATTTACCTACAAAAGTTAATTATTTTACCCTTTTCATTATTAAGGAAACATAATATACCTATCGCCAAATTAAATATCATATACCTATCTTCACGGCACAAACATCAATATCCCTTAATAATCTATTATAATTGTCAGTGCCCTTACAATAGAGTTCAAAATGGCGTGCACACCGTGCAGGTGGTAGTAATTAATTACAAATGTAATAAACAAGGATATCGACATTATAAGTATATAGACTATCGATCCGACTCGATCCTTTACTGGATCGCAACGAGTAGGTATTGTTTGTAATGCCGACGGCGACCGACGTCACGGGGTGTCCTTACATAGCCTTAAGGATTAACTGGACATGGTATTATATATATTTAATAATAAACTAAGTTACTTATATACGGGCAATCGAAAAGCGGGACTCGAGCTTTAAATGAGACATGTTTAAAATCTTGTAATCATTCTAATCTCTACTCTGCAAAGTATAAAACAAAGTCGTTTCTTGCCCAATGGGCAATTAAACCTAGTTTACCTATTAAACTAGAGGTTTGCCTATATTTTTTAAATATTTAATAGAAAATGATTGATCTATGAGGTGTTTTGTTACACTCTTGCGAAGAAGAGGTGTGTCGCTAATTTCAAATATAGGTTGGCAACTTTGATAAGATTAGACACATGTCGTTTATATGCTTGGTAGACAACAATGTCACCAACGTATGTAACCAGACAGAAGGGAGGCTCTGAATTGCAACTTTTCCCATTTTAATTGGTTACTTCCCACTTCCTTTTCCATGTTTTAAGATCATTACGTTATATATGTTTCATTGCGTGACCGATATCTCCCGCTGCGTCTCAGATGGCACGCTAAGCCGTCCATCGAATAAATCGTTACTGTGGCCTTCTGTACCGTAGGTCCTATAATAATATTTAATTGTGAAATCAGAATAAAAACTTGACAGTTTAAAACGAAAAAAAAATACAATATTAATCGAGATGATTTATAGAATCGATAAGGATAAATGCAATAACGTCAAATCTAGACAAATTGTTGTCTATGGTCATTATTAATAAATGAACATGTTAATGCGCATGAGTCGGTCGCGCAGCGGGACGGCCGCGGCCGGCGGGACTCCCACGCAGCTCTGCCCACCTACATAATGCAATAGCGTAATGTTAAAGATGGTACCTATTTAAAGACTTCTATGAAAGCATTATTATACCTTATATGGCATATTTATACACTGTTTGTTGTAATTAAAAAAGCATTTTTCATCTATTAATAGGTATGATGTAGACGTTACGTCGTCAATGAATAAAAAATATCACCATAAAAGAATGAACACGAAATAAATATAAAACGAATATCGATATAAAAACAAGTTTCGGAACACTCATAAATATTTCGTCGCCCGAAAATTATTAACTAAATTAGCAACAATTATAAAATTGGCCACATAATTTATTCGCACAACACAAAACTTATTTTAATAACCATTCGCTAATTTATTGCTACCATTCACTAAAATGAGAATATTCAAAACCGTTTCAATAGTTCCGAGAAGGTCCAACCGATATAATTTATGCTTTATACGACAATAAGGTATGGGCGCGTTCGGTCGATGACAAATTGTCTAATTCGTTACACTTGATTATTTTAATTAACTCCGCCAAAAGAACCATTTATTAATGAATAAAAAATGATTCGATATTTGAAAGCAGCCGTTTAAATAACAGAAAAGGTTTCATTTTAAAAGCAAAACAATCTGACTTTCGATTTGTTATCATTTCACATCTCATCTCATATAAACTTAAAACTTTATGATTCGTTTTTAGAATCAAATTATCACCGTTTTTTTTATGTAGCAGTATTGAATTATCTTAACAGTTTTTATTTATTTTATAACTTGACATATTGTTACTAAAGTACATAATTGATGCAAATTTGAATTTGGAACGTAGGCTGCGTATCGTTTTCAAAAGAGCTACCGGTGGTTCGGTGCAAATTGACGAATTAAATCGCATGGCTTGTTTTCGTGAAAGAATGCGCCCGGCGAAAAGGACCGGACTTTACCGAATGCTTTTAATGGGTGTTTCTAATTGGTCAACGCGCGGGTCGAGGCCGTATTTGGAATATTTCGTACA